>JADLSH010000151.1:0-2400000 GCA_016169945.1 Trachythela sp. YZ-2020 | reverse complement strand
GCCTGCATGAAAAATACATCATTATTTGTCACCCGAAACTAAGCTCACTTAACCGCAGAAATGAACTTGTCTCCACTTGTAGACACAGGAAGAAACATTTACTAAGCAATCACTAACAAACAATTAACAGACACTTATCACAGTTAGCTATGTGTACGTATTTGTAATATGAGTCATCCGTTTTATAGATTAATCCTAATTCAAATTTCTTAGCGTTAAAACATCAGTTGCAATTTTCACCTGATGAGTGTGGTAGGCTCGGCTTGCCATACGAAACAGATTTGTAGTGAATTAAAGTTTTAATGAAGTAGTTCGGGTTTGTACTTTATTTTGTTTTACTATATATATATATATATATATATATATATATATATTTAGGTAAACCTTTATGTACAGATTTTAATACTCTGGGACTGTCAGATATTTTTTATCTCTTCGTCAGCTTAACAGGGTCCACATCTCTGCATGCTATTGCAACCGGGCTACCCTGCATTGGGCAGTCACCCATACCTGTCATGTGTTTGGAAGTAACAGTGACTGCATAGGCGTACGGGTACAACACTGAAAATGTCCGACTATTAATTCAACTTTCCCCTCCCCTGACATAAGTCCCTACTTGTTCAATATTATTTTTATTTCCAAATTACACAGAGACTAGGAGGCTGCGAACAAAGAACGATTGATATTTGCGCTGCCGTCGATATATAGTGGAAAGATTTGCGTGAGGTTTGAGAACGGATAAGATGGACGACCTGACGAAGAAAAAGCGAGTTAGAGGAGGCCACAGAGCATCGGCAAGTAAACTTGTGGCAAAGATAGTCGAAGCGATTGAGAACACAAGCTCAGAGAGCCCAGAGAAGGACGTAGTATGGCTGAGACAAAGCCAGATCACATTAAGAGACAAAATAAAAATATTGAAAGAGTTCGATGAACAAGTCATTGATATACTTAGCGTATCGAAAGACGAAGACGTTGACGAACAAGTTGGCAAAGAGATCGAGGATTCAGACGAAGCGATCGCAGAATTGGAAAGAACGTTGCTTCAACTCGATCACACGCTAAGCAAAGTCGGAGGACAAAGCCTGCCATTGTTGACGCCGACGCATCTCACATTAGCCGAAGGAAACCTTGATCAAAGCCACGTTTCGGTATCCAGCGCGGGCAGGATCGTAAGAGCAAAGCTTCCGAAACTTCGACTACCGAATTTCGGTGGGAAAATGTGTGAATGGCCAGAGTTTTGGGATGGATTTTCAAGCTCAATTGACAACAATGACCAATTGTCGGATGTTGACAAGTTCGCATATCTGCGCGGATATTTGGAAGGGCCAGCAAAGTCTACTATTGCCGGTCTCTCGTTAACAGGGGCGAATTACAAGTGCGCGGTGGATTAATTAAAGAAACGATTCGAGAAGAAAAGCGCAGTCCAGCGTGCGCACGTTAATGAACTCATTCAATTGCCTGCGGTTTATAGAGAAAGAGACACACAAAGATTGCGGAAGTTGTACGCCAGTTGCGAAGCAAACAACAGCGCGTTGAAAGCCCTGGAGTGAGCGAAGAATCGTATTCAGCCATTGTTGTTCCCACCATCATGGAAAATCTACCAGAACTATTTCGGTTGACAATTACGCGAGGAACAAACTTCCTGGAATGGTCAATGGAGGAAATGCTAAACGTCCTTGAGAAGGAATTAGAAATTCGGGAAGCACACAATGCAGTAGGAACGAATTCGGAACGAGAGCAAGAAAAGCAGGAACGAACCTCGGGTAAGAGATATGGCCAACATCAACATAGAAGTGCAGCTGCATTGCTAGCGAACGAAAGGAAATTGTGCCTTCTGTCTGAATAACCATAATCATGAAGACTGCGATGGAGTGAAGGACCCAAAGACACGTAAGAATTTAGCACGTAAATACGGTAGATGTTTTCGTTGTTTACTTAAGGGCCACAGAGCCAGTAATTTTAGTGTTAAGAGTAGGTATGATAATTGCAATGGGGCACATCATGTTGCATTGTGTGATGCAAGCCCCAAGGAAGAAGATAAACATGAAAAAGCAGTCAAACCAGACGAACAATCTAAACAGGTCCCTGTAAATACTGATGTGCATGTAACTAGTTCCAGTAGTAACTTGCTGCAGGAATTGGTGGCCTGGTTGCTTTGCAAACTGCATACGGGGTTTAAGGGGTGAAAGGGTGGCTAAGGTGCGGGTCCTCTTTGACGCGGGAAGTCATCGTTCCTTTGTTACTTCGAATGCAGCTAGTTTCGTTAATCCCAAGGGTTTAAGAAGGGAATTGTTAGGTATAAATACGTTCGGTCAAAAATGTACCGATGCCGAACAAAGGGAAGTGGTCGAATTGAAGCTTGAACCTGTTAACGGGAACAAGGTTATATCTTTAGAAGCATTTGTATTGCCAGAAATTTGTAGCATATAGAATGGTCATGTAGAACTAGCACGTAAGGAATACCCACATCTGAAAGGTATATGGTTTTCAGATGTTTCCAAGTCACAGGACGAGTGAGAGATAGATGTTTTGATAGGGGCCGATTACCTCTGGAATTTTTAGACCGGTATAACTAAGAGAGGTAAATCGGGAGATCCAGTTGCCATAGAAACTGAATTAGGATGGGTTTTATCGGGGCCTCTGAGGGTACAAGACATAGGTAGAGTAGAGTTAGCCCAAGATGATGATAGTCTGGAGAGTAATGTTCAGAAGCTGTGGAGTTTTGAAGGGCAAGGAAACACAAAAGTTTGCAGTGTTAACGAAGGAAGCGTGTGTCGTTAAGGGTATGGTTTAGAAGTTGTAACAAATTCCCTGGAGGAGATGTCGGACGATGAACTAAATCGGACATTAGCATGTTTCGTTTGCGAAATTAGGAAAACTGATGGAAGTAAATACCCGCCGAACACGGTTTATGGAATATTGGAATAATCGCTGCAATTCATCATTATTTGAAAGGGAAGGGAAAAGTTGTGAAATTTTTCAATGACGATAAATTTGTGTATTTGCGAAATGCGTTGGACGCTGTGATGAAAGAAAGTGCTTCAGGAGGGCTTGGATTTACGAAGAAACGAGGCGAAGTAATAACATTGAAAGAAGAGGAAGAGCTTTGGAAGAAAGAAGTTCTTGGGGATTCAAATCCTCAACAATAACTTGATAGTTTAGTTTACCTATTTGGCATTCATTTCGCGTTAAGAGGAGGTAATGAACATAGAAGACTTCGAGCAGAAAATTCACAAATTGTAAAAGGCGTCGACGCGAATTTTTTTTCCGTAAGCAATCGAAAGCATCCCAAGCAAACGAAAGCATCCCGCCTGCATAATTAATACGTCATTGTTACGACCCGCAAACAGGCTGGTAGGAATTAATAGTAAGTTAATATAAATAGTATTTTTTGCCGTTCTTTTCAGCGAGCTTGCCTGTGGCGTAGCGGGTTAGGGCGTGCGTTAGCTGGGGCTATACTGTATTGTAGGTTCAAGCCCGTGCCCAACACTTTTTCTTAATATTTTTCTCGATAATTTTGACTTTCTAAGACTGGTTAGGGTTAGGAAAGGGGTTAATATTGGGGTTGGGGTTTGTTTATATTTATAAGAACTTTAAATTTGTAGTACAAATCATGCCGGATTGAAAGCCTGTTCGCGGGTCGTAACAATGACGTATTAATTATGCAGGCGGGATGCTTTCGTTTGCTTGGGATGCTTTCGATTGCTTACGGAAAAAAAATTCGCGGCGTCGACAAAGAAACTGGCATGCAGTACTTAGAGTATCGTGAAGATGTTTCGAAAACAAATGTTGGGGGACTCAAACACCGAATAATGGAAAGAAAAGTGACGCGAGGATATGAGAATAGAGAAAATGCGAAACGCTGCATTGTTCGTTTGTACGACAAATATATTAGTTTGTGGTAAGTATATGCATTTGCAATTTTAATTAATGTTGTGAAATAACTCAAAAGCTATTCATGCGAATACGTTACCTCAAATTTTATAAACAGAGATTGCTTTGAAGTTTTATTTGTGTGTTTCAGTTTTTCATTTATATATTTGTAGCCCTAGTGTTGGCGCTTTGAAATGTCCCAAGCCAAATTGTTGGTACAGCAATGTTCCTGTTGGGCATAATAAACTGGCTTCTACTGTTAAACGATTATGCGAGGAGGCCAGTATTTCTGGCTACAGAACAAATCATTCGCTACGAGCAACAAGGATGTACGATATGGGGATTGATGAGCAGCTAATATGCGAGAAAACAGGTTGAGTCATACACGTATATAAAACGCTTAGTTTATTCGTTAAATTGTTAACTGAATCACTATTTTTACTGCCAATTTTAGGTCACCGAAGCAATGCTGTGAGGGCGTATAAAAGAACTTCAAGCGAACAAGAAGTTGAAGTGTCCGAAATTTTGTATGGTGTTAATGCGACTAAAGGCTGATTTCCATTCAGTGCAAAATGTCGCGCGATCGACCTTTTGCGATCGTTTTCTTTTTAATTGTGAGCCCTCGACCGGATCCGTTCCAGTCGAGGGCTCATAATTCAAAAGAAAACGATCGCAAAAAGTCGATCGCGCGCGACATTTTGCACTGAATGGAAATCAGCCTGAAGGCTAAGAAAATAAAAGAAGAAAAATGTGATACGAAGAGTGAAAGTTGTGTGGAATACAGAAATACGAAAATGAGAGTTCCAGTGAAAGGCCTAGTGCTAATAAGCCTCCGATAAATATAAGTTTTAATTTTGTTGTGAATTAACTATTGCTCATGTCGCTGTGATTGGTGTTACCCTGTATATTGTTTATGTTGAGTAAATTGTTGTTGTGTTTTCTGCACTAATCGATATTTTATTTTACGCTTATCTCAGGTTTTGAATTGAAAATGTAAAACCCGGGACGGGTCTTGCATTCAAATTCAAGACCCGTCCCGGGTTTTATATTTTCAGCCCCGCGCACTCCCCTCTAGAAATCAAAAACCGCGCCCAGCTTTCAAAACGTGGTCTTGAGTAAGAAACCAAAACCGATTGAGAACAATAGAAAATGGGTGTGGTGGGTATATAATCCGTGAAATTGCCCTGGAAGGAAAGTCACGACAAATTTCCTGACAATTATGCAAATAGCTTAGGTAGAATGAAGAATCAGTTGCGGCGACTGAAAAAGGAGCCAGAATTGTTGAAGGGGTATGATTCTATTATCAGAGAGAAGGTACAGCGAGGGATTGTAGAACCAGTAGCAGAATTAGAGAAAGTTGATAGGGTTCATTATTTCCCACACCAAGCGGTCATTCGCAAGGATGCAGTGACAACAAAGGTCCGTATTGTTCATGATGCTTCATCAAAGGAGTGTAAGTCGGGAACATCACTTCACAACTGCTTGCATGTAGGGCCATCCCTCAACCCATTATTGTATAGCATATTGGTAAGGTTTAGAGAAAACAGAATTGCTCTCAATGGTAGGTGACATTGAGAAGGCTTTTTTGAATGTGGAGGTTGATTAGGCAGATCGTGACTGTTTGAGGTTTCTGTGGGTGAATGATATTGAGAGTGAAAAGTTGGAAACAGTGGTTTATCGGTTTTGTCGACTAGTTTTCGGATTAAATGCATCACCTTTCTTGCTTAATGCAACATTAAGACATCATGTCTCAAAGTATCGTGAAACATATCCTAGACGACTTAGTTAGTGGCGAGAGTACAGTAGAGAAAGCATTTGAGTTATATGATAAAACAAAGGGTAGGATGGCACAAGGGGGGTTCAAAGGAATTGGTTAACTAATAGTAATGTGTTGAAAAGTGAAATTGAGGTGCATGAGAAAGACCACTGAGGTGCATGAGAAAGACCAATTGGGGGCACTGTCCTGGGGTTGAACCTGCTGACATAGGGTCAAGACATAGGTATCATACCTGCTGACATAGGGTCAAGAGGTATGATTGCTTCACAATTGAAAGATAACAAGCTATGGTGGGTAGGACCCGATTGGCATGCTAAATCCTGAGATGAATATTTGAGTCGCCAATATTTGAGGCTACTGACAAGACGTCAACAGTCTTGGAAGAGGAACGAAAGACAGCAGTAATGTCAGTAGAGGTGAGAGAGCCAGCTAGTATAAGTACAGTCGAACCTGTGTTAAGCGGCACCGTATTAAGTGGTCACCCTTTGTTAAGCGGTCATGTGGCAAAGTCCCGAAAATTTCATAATATAAATACTATTCAAGTGACCTTAATTGAACGGTCACCTCTATTAAGCGGACGCGGTCACCTTTTCCACGGTCCCAGACTTAATATTTCATTGTTTTGAAACTGTGTTAAATGGTCAGTGGGAAGTAACTACAGCAAACATAATGCAATATAGAATTAAATCTTTATTCGGCAACATGTCAAAGTCTTTAAGTTTTGTTTATCTCATTACTCAAATTCCGTAATCATTGAAAGTGTCAACAGTATTTTCAGTTCGTGTGGACGTATTGGTATGTGTATTGAAATGTATTACTGTTTAGTTCCAATTTAGTTATATTAAATGTTATATTTAAGACCTGTATTAAGCGGTCAACCTGCATTAAGCGGTCACTTGCGAAATCCCGAGGGGGACCGCTTAATACAGGTTCAACTGTAGTGTGATAACTTTGAATGAATATGGGACATCAGATTTGGGTTTAATGTACAAGCTATTTATAGTCAGAAGGGTCCTTGCATGAGCGTCCGAGACGAGCTGCTGCAGTTATTTCCACAGCGAAAATAAGGGCGATGCTTGATTCATAGAATTCATAGAAAGGTGGGTGGGGTGTTGTAAGTGCCCAGTGCAGTGCCGCCAGTTTTCCACTTAGCAGTTGCTTCTGATACTTAATGTAAATATGTATATAATATAGCTTAAAATACATCACAATGATTCATCGTAACTTAATAGTATGTTTGATTAAGGTTGCAACTTAATTTAATTGCTGTCAGGTCGTAGCGAGACAAGGATAGTCTTAACTCACGCGTGTAAAAATAATCTTGTCAATAAAGTAATTTGATAGAATACAGTCCCTTGAAGGTTGTTTGTCTGTGAAACCAGTGCGGAGGAGATCTAGCGAGGTTCCGCAAAATCCCCCTGGGCATAATTTTTGCTTGACTTGAAAATATGCCCAACTTGTCGACCATTCGATTTTTCTGGAGGGGGCAGCTGCCCCCTCCCCCCCCCCTTGCCTGGTATGCCAATGAGTGACCATGTGGTATATTGTGGTTATCTCTATTGCTACAGTGAGTTGTGAAAGTGAGTGAGATTTTCATTCTACACATGTATGCAGTAATGCCTATGATGCAATGACACTAATTGTTTCATGCGGTCAAATATTTTCATGCAGCATGACCCACGGCTCTGAACAATTGTTCAAAATAGATTCATTAAAGGCAGCAAGAACAGATCTGCAAAGTTCTAGTGGCAATGGCTAGGGACAGAGGAAGAATGGGGGGGCATCAGGGAGCAAAAAGGGAAGGCAGGGCATGAAAAGCAACCTCAACAATTGGGGGTCACCACAACAAGTTGCCAGAAACCCTTGTTTCCCAAAACTGTTGTTTCCCAAAACCATTGTTTCCCAAAACCCCTGTTTCCCTGCATGACTGGAATATAAGAGCCTGATATTACATTGTGAGTTTTTAGCTTGTTTAACTAACTGAAATTTCAGTTTGGCCTAATGATATATCAGATAAATACCTATTAAAATACAGCATGTGATTACATGATGAGAATTTTAGAATATAATTGCATGGTGTAAAACTTGCTATGACTGTGAAAATGCCCCAGCTCGGTTACCTGGGATGAAACTCAGCGTGGACTGAAAATTCTCCATAATTATGTAATCAGCCCATAAGTTGATCAAGACATGCAATGTGGTTGACAGCCTTTTTTGTATGAAGTCATTTAAATCTGAAATCATGGGAATCATAATTGAACTATTCTAACCTAATACTCATATAGGAACTGCAGTGAAAGATTCAGTCACTTGAGTTAGTATTAAAAGTTAGTCAGTTATTATCGGGCAAGGTTATAGTTAGTACTAGTAAAGTGATCATTATGATATATGCATAGTTGCAAACTCTCGCGGTCCACCGTGAGCTTCACAGATTTCGATAAAATCTCACGGTGACCTCACGGCTTGTATTAAATATCTCACGGATTCTCACGGATTTCGAGAATAGCCTAAATCTCACATATGTTGCACATGACACATGTGTCTTTCGTCAAATTAGAACAAAAACATTGATAAATTCATAAAAGAACACTCTGCTAAGGCTATACGTTACTCTGCATTATTGTCATATAATATTATTATCCGAGGTCATTTAGGCCATTATAGAGGCCATTTCCGACGATCTAGGGACTCTATATTTTCAAAATTTTAGTAATCTAACCAAATCTCACAAGTTGGTTATACGAGATTCCATGCAGGCATGCATGATCGAATACCAATTGTCTGGCTGGTACTATTTAATTACAGTAGAACTCGAGAATTTGATATTTGACTGTATACATGAAACAGACAAGATAAACAGTTAAACACATAGTTAACTAAGAACTATTAAATAGATATACATCAAGTGTTTACCTTTTATATTGAATCGTCGGTAGACCCTTCTGCACATGTACTCCGCATCGTCCTCAGCTTTCTTCACACAATACAGCTTTCTTCACACAATACATAAAATCTAGCTTTCTCCTAAAACTCAAGAGCCTTTACTCCGCCTATAGTAAAGTACTTTTCAGATCGCGACAGCGCGACTAGCTATTTCGCGAAATACAAATTTGCAAATATAAGATTGCGGAATGCTCGTTTGTAAACATTACACTTACTCGGCTCGTGCAGTCACGCGAGAATATTACGTCTTTATCGTGGATATCATCACTATATTTTCAGATCAGTGATATCATCCAGTGTCGTTTTCGCTTTATATATCGTGCGAAATACTGAGAGTTACTAGAAATACACGCATGATCCAATCCTAAGACTGAATATCTTAAAAAGAGTCTAAGTTATAGAGGGGCTAAACTGTGGAACAGCCTTCCAGACGAATTTAAGGAATAAGAAATCTCTGGCCGGTTAAGTTAGGGGGGACTTAACCTAAAATCGTAGCCTTTTTTCAATGTTTCATAAAAATAAAAGTTTAAATGCATACTACATAAAAGTATATATTTTTAGAAAGCTTATGCACCAGAGAATCTGCCTAGCAACATGTTTTTGTAATATAGTTAATATTAAACCTGGTATAACAGAGGATTTGTAACCTGACACCGGCTATACCATGCCTTACTTGAGAAAGGATATGACAGCACAGATAATATAAAATTAAATTATTTTTACAGAAATATAAAGAACAATGATTGATAATGGGGATGTACATATAACTTTTTGAAATATTTAATACTTTAGAAGTTATGCAATGCTAAATTTCATGAATATTTTAAGCATTTTTTTCATAACATTATCATCTTCAAATCCCAATCTATCTATCTTCAGGTTTTGGCACATATGCCATGTTGACCGCCATGGTCATTTTACCCTAAAACAGTTGAGATTGCCTGTGGTAAATGAAACGCATACAAACTCCTATACAGGTCCTAGACTATATGCAAAATAAACACTTACCCGTTTAATTTAAAACGCTTTAAAACTCGAAAATTCTGTCCTTTCTCGGCTTTTCGACTGCTTTATTTTCTTATTGACTTTAGTAAATAAAAGTCCTCTAAAAAATTTTCACTTCTCTTGTTTTGGAGACTTAATATTTGTCTGAATTAATATGTCCCGACTCCAGAGTATAAATGCATTAGAAATTAAATGCCAAAAATAAAATGCCAAAATGGCAGTTATTTTTCTGACGTTAACTTGCATATAAAAACAAAATCGTTGTCTTAGCCAATCATGATGTAGCTAGTTACCAGTTTTCTCTCAGCTTTAACTCGCGCATGCGCATAACTTAAAAAACCGTCCATGACAAAAAAAAATGGTGGACGACTTTAATTTGCATTCCATAATGTTTTCACATACCCGGGTGTAAATATCCGAGCGGAATTAGTACCTTCGCACGGCGCTTCGCGCCGGCTCGGAGATTATATTCATATTCAACTACTCAACAAATTTTACTAGGTAAATTTTAATAGATAAAATTTTACTAGATAAAATGTTACTAGGTAAAATTCAACAAATTTTCCTAGTAAAATTTGTTGAGTAGTTGAATACTAGAAATACATGCATGCAGAATCCCCTCGCCCATTTGAACCAAACAATTTACTCCCCAAAAGTTATTGTAAAATGAAGTACTGAGTCGACGAATGTAACCATGGTAACATGCAACATTGTATATTTTTTATATTTTAATTTGTACAAATATTATTTTGTTTTAACTATAAAATTATCAATTGTCCAACTATATAAAGTGGGTATATGCTATTATGTACTCTTTTAGCTTTGATTTGCTGTAACATTCAACCTTAGACGTTCACAAAACGTTTCGAAATTTTCAAAAAACTTCAACTGCTTTTCGAGGAGTATTTTTATACTTCGCACTTGCTTGTGCCATGAAGTTTTTGAGATTTAATGTATTTTATTTTTCTATAACATATTTGAATCAATACTAAAATGCTCTTAAAGATCAATCAATGTTGTATTGACCACACAGAATGATCTACACATTTTCAAATTCACAAACTATACTGCATGGTATGTTAAAAAATCGGCAAAGCAAGCATGCAAAATAGACACTTGCCTGTTTATAAAAACGCTCCTTTTTCGGTCTTTCGACTGTATTTCCTCTTGTTAATTTGTCCTCTGAGTAATTTTCAATTATCTTGTTTTGGAGACTTAACATATAAACTTACTTACATAGAGACTTACTTATAAAATGAGTGCAAAACTATTTTTGAAAAAAGTTTGCAAAATGGAAGTCTTCTCTCGGCTTGAACTTGCGCATGCGCATAACTTACGAAAAGGTCGAGTCCATGACAAAAAAAAATGGCGGACGACTTTGCATTCCACAATGTTTTCACATACCCGGGTGTAAATCTCCGAGCGGAATTAGTACCCTCGCACGGCGCTTCGCGCCGGCTCGGGGATTAATATGTAATATATACAAACCGCACAAGAGGTCTTTATCAGATTTAAAACATCGAGGCGCAGCCGAGTGTTTTAGATCTGATAAAGGCCGAACTGTAAGGTTTGTATATGACTTCTAAAATGACTCGTTTTGTACGCTCACTGGTGTTGGAATTTTGAAGATTGATGTTATCTACGCTGTAAAAATTGAAGGAGAAAATTTGAGCAAGTCTATATCAAATATATAGATCCGCTACGGGTCATGAGTTTCCTTTGTATTTTGCTTATGAATAATTAATGAATTTTAGAAATATATATATATATGGACAAAATATTTTGTATATTTTTTTAACGCCAAAGTTTGACGAGGTTTTGGTGGACGAACTTCAATTCAAGCTTCACGCACGTGAATCTGCCACCAATGTCAACCAGCGAAATACTATTTCACGTCTTTGGCAAAGGTATTCGATGATTCTTAATTTATGTGCGAACATTATCTTAATTGTAATATAATAAAATTTATAAAATGTATTGTTTTACAATCAGTTAAACCTGTAACGGGTGTTAATCGACTTTACGTTACGTTCGTAATTAATTCAAACACACATCACGCCAATTTTGCCTCTTACACACTCCTACATTAGCAAGGATTGGGTTGTAATAATCCATTACTAATTACGCATATGCAAGGTGCACGTTTTACTGATGTTATAAAATCTTAGAAGACGGGAAAACCAATGACCACAGAAACTGTTTGTCTTAATGATAATTCAATTGATTAATGCACTTCGGAGTACTTATGCAATTTTATCGTCGCTTATTCTACTACCTACAATAGAAGTCATTAGGAATTCAAGTTTTTGAAACCAGTTCGTTTTTCCGCGACAACTTTAAAATCATTTGGACGCATGATTACAGCAGGGGCCGGTACGTCTGTGGTTGGAATTCCTTCTCCTTCCGGTAATACAATCTTGTAAATATTCAATAATACTGAAGCAAATGTAAACATCATGATCTTAGCCAATGACTGACCAGGACATTCTCTACGGCCTACAGAAAACGGGAGAAAACCATGAAGTTTGCTCCAGCCGACAAATCTTCCATCAGAATCAAGAAATCGTTCAGGTTTAAATTTCTCGGGTTCGTCGTGATGCAGTTTAGCAAGATTAAGATCAACAAACGTTCCTTTGGGAATATGATAGCCTGCGATTGTCATGTCTCGGATCGCGTTCGTTCCGACGCTTACCATCAAACCAGATGCCCTTTGGACTTCGCATAATGTAGCTTGCAGGTATGGCATGTTCTGGGCGTCTTTCCAACTTGGTAAGCGGTCCTTGCCAACTACGACATCAAGTTCCTTGTGAACTCTCTCTTGCACCTCTGGATGTAAAACCATATAAAGGAATAACCAAGCAAGTGACGTAGAAGTTGTATCTGATCCGGCAAAGGCGACGTCTAACATTAACCCAGAGATATCGTCCATCGATCCAATGTCTTTAGTAGTTTATTTTGCAATTTCTTTTCGTAGCAACTGATGAAGCTATCGGTTAGATCACGGACAACACCTGGCGTGTAGGTCTCTTTGTGGGCTTGGTACTCTTTGTCAAATATCTCTTTCTTAATCTGTTGTGCCCGCTTTATATCCCGGTTAAACTGTGTTGGTAAATATGTCATAAATGGTATCAGTTTGTTTATATTCGAATGCAAAGCTTGTTTAGAAACAATTTCCCCAAATAAAGACATATATTTGATAGTCGGATCATTCAATTGAACTTTCCTTGATGTGACCCACTCCCAAACCTGTACAAATATTGATGACTCTAAAAGTTTCTTAGGTGAGAATGGTCGTCCTTGCTTGGTTTCGATTTCTTCAATTGCAATATCAACCGCATGTCCAGCATGTTCGGATGCTTGCCCTTTACCAGCACCAAAAACGTGCATTGCAGCTTTAAATACTCGCCTACGAAATCGAAATGCAGGTGAATAATCTGATGTTATTAAATCTTCTCCAAATATTTCTAGCCAAGGATACGTGGACCCTGGTGATCGTTCTGAAAGATCATCTTGTTTACCAAGCCTCGCTCTCTGTGATGCGGAATTTAATACAACCGAATTTTCCCCACCAGGAAAGGTAACAGTGAATATATCTCCATATCTTTCAGCCAGTTTGCTTAAAGGATTTACGGGATCACACAACATATGAGGCATGTTGCCAATGAAGGGATAGGGAAATGGTCCAGGTGGCATGTTCCTTCTCGTCATATAAGTAGTGATAACATACCAGACCAACCATACAAGCACCAGGGAAAGAAAGATTTCGAGAATCATGATTTTCTGCAAAAGATTTTTAATTGTGAACATTCTTTATTACACATATTCAATATATGACGAGTGAGAGTTGTAACCCTATGTTTATGTGGGATTATCTGTTCATATTATTTTATACATAATTACATGGTTCAATGGTTGGTATCAAAGAGAAAGTAAAAATAGTGTGAAATTATTATTAACCTAGCCACAAAATTGAATATAATTTTTAGCCGAACATTATGCACCAACAGTATCCTATATATATATATACTTGTAACTGCGCTAATAATTATTATGCAAATCAATTGATTATAGTATTTCAAAAATTGAATTGAATGTGTCTATTAATAGAATATTTAATGAAAAATGAATAGATAATTGTGATGTTATTGCTTTTTAAATCCATCAGTCAAGTTTTACTATGAATAATTTAGTAATGTTAGTGGATAATGTGAGTCGATTCTTAAATTCCTATTCTTCGACGAAGGTAAAACGACGACAAAATGTTCATAATTATTACATCAAGACTATCGGTCTATTTTCAATTTTGTTACCAAGAACTTTCAGTAAAGAAAAGATGGGAGAACACAAGGATTTTCTGAGAGTTCTTATACGAAAATTGATTCATACAAGAGAACCGTAATATACATGTAATCCCCTCACTCTACAACCTGGAGTATGCTGAAAAGGCGCGCATTTCATCCAGTGTAAGATCTCAAAAATGTTCTCAAAATACTGTGAAAACAGACGATTAAAGCAACATTCACCAGGTTGGTTGAAAGATATAACTACCTGAAAATGTACAAAATAATTTTTCTTTAACACGTTTCAAGAAAAGGCCCTTATTTTGCAAGTTAGTACCATAGTAGAATGTTATATAACACGTGTGCTTTAAGTCAAATACAAAATAAACCATTTTATCTGATGTTTGTAGTAAAAAAATAGCAAAAAATAGCAAATTACAGAATATAATACTCAAGAAATAGGCGGAAATTTATGAAAACATGTATAAAGTTGATATGTAGAAATACGGTCAATATCTGCTAATGTCAGGTCTGGACAGATTAGAGCTAAATGTAAGAATAACGCTCGTAAGACCATGGGGGTGAAGGGTGCCATGTTTGGAAATGAGATGCAGCTCATATCGTTTATCGTTGGCACCGAAAATTGGACAGAAGGTTTGAATTTTCATATCCTAAGCATTGCGATTGCTACTGTTAAAATGGCTGGCAACAGGTTGCTTAGCATAATTTTAGCACCATGCTCACCAAATTTCCCCCTCAAATATATTATAGAGCATGCCACATTTACTGCACGAGATACAGTAAATAAGATGGGAGAGATCCATATAAAAGGTGATTTATATTAAACTAAGATATTGGTATCGAAATAGAATTCAAACATTCATTAATATTCATTAGGCAAATTGTCCAATGCTTCAGATGCATTACACCCACGTCATTTTGTTCAACAAGTAATTGCCTGTTGCATGACATGCTTCATGTAGCCAGACAGTTTAGACCTCTCGAGCTAGACTGATGCAAGCTTTGAGATAAAACTTTCCGAGTTTTTGCAACAAAAAGTTGAATCATGTGGGGCTTCTGTGGCGCAGGCGTCAGAGCAAGCGCCTTTCACCTCTGAGTTGTGGGTTCGATTCTCGCTGGGGACTCTACTCATGTGAAAAGAGTAAGTCAACGCTCTGCCGAAAGTCGTGGGTTTTCTCCGGGAACTCCGGTTTCCTCCCGCCGTGAAAGCTGACTTGGTGGGTGAGGATATAGAAATTAGAAAAGTAATATGACAATTGTTGTAAAAATATATAGTGTAGGCTAAGTACGTAATATAGGTAAGCGAAATACTTGATGTAATCGGTCACTGAAAAGCCCCGACGGGGAGTGAGCTGAATAATATATGTATGTAATCAATGAGTGGAATTTAATTCGAAATGTACAGCGTAATAGGTATGCGAATAAAATATGTCCTCATTCCTTCAGTTTGGGCTTTTGAAGTCTTTGTCTGTAACATCTGTAACAACGAGTTGTACCCTTATAAGTTATATATGTCAATTTGTAGTGAAATTTCAGTATTTTACTGTTCTTAAAAACTGTGGCCTTTAACAGTTCTTTTAATAACTTTGTATCTGTAATTTATGGTACATTTATTTGTCTTGATGATCAGCCATTGTTAACATGCCATTTAAGGCTATCTTTTAATGCTCATCTTGGCTTGAAAGTCATATGGTGACCATAAAGAAAGTGACCATAAAGTGACCATAAAGAAGAAATGAGGAACTGGTGTATACCCCTGATATTAGAAGAGAAAAATTCCGGAAAATAAGATCATTTTGAAATTCAATATATGAAATAAAACAAGACAAGTTTTTGAAACCGTAAATTTTCGAATTATCAGACTGCAAGTCATCATCAAACGGACTGAAATAGACTGCAATGGCGGCGAAGACGAAGAACTGAGAGAAAGAGATCAACCTTTTGTCTGCGGTTGAGGTTGGAAGAGGAAAATAGAGGATAGCTATGGGAGGTTTGCAGGACAAAGAAGTTACTGTACAAGTTTAATCGTCATTGATTTATACCCGTACATCTAAGAACGATACACTGATGCCGCAGATCTCCCAAGTGAAATGGAGTGTTGGATTGACGTTATTATCAAAGTTAATAAACCGCTCTAACTCCACACGGAAACGTATAATGCTGTACAGAGAAGCTCCATTGAGACTCCGCCCCACCTCCATTGACAGTATTTCTACATGTGACATTACTTAATACATGTTTCATAATTTTTATGTATATTTGTATTTACTGCACGTGACTATAAATATGGCACACATGTCATGTTATTCCCGATCCATGCTCCCCTATTCCCCCGCATATAAGCGGCCCCCAGATATAGGCGAATGCACTGATATATTCGGATACAAACGCATGCGCCTTCAAGTTATCAAAATTTGAGTGTATGAGATTGTTCAACAACCAACGAAAATAAGCACACAAGGATGAGTTTAATTAATAAATAGAGTTCTTACGGCATCAAACATTTCTACTAATTTTCAATGATATAAGGAAATTCTCTATGCTGTGTTGGCATTTGTGCATCAACAATCTTGGAAAAATATTCGTAGATTTTTTGAATTTTGATATTATTTCCCCCTCTCTCCCCTGTATAATGTTGGTATTGAGGCCATATCCCTTGCCAATCGACACTACCTGAACCAATTATAATGTTCCAGGGGGGAAGGGGGCGAAATTTAGGGCAATTACCAGATTTGATTGAGAATACTTGCATATTTTGATGATGTGTTTTGAAATTTGGATAGACTTTTTAAAGTCTACGAATATTTTTTCCAAGATTGCAGCTATAAACTCTCTGTATATATATATATTTATAATATAGTCATCCACCGTATATGACCTATTCTCCAATCTGATTGGCTGAGCTACTCGCTGTATATTATATCTTATTGGATTCTTCTGAGCCCAATATGGCAAAATATTAAGTCGAGACTTCAATTAATATTGGGCGAGATCGAAGGTCGAGCCCAATATTGCAAGTCGAGACTTAATATTTTGCCATATTGGGCGAAGATGAATCCAATAGGAGTTTTATTATATCGAACAAAACATTTATAACACAAGAACACGTTGTAAACGAGAGTAATGCAACAACAATGCGATAAAACTACAGCGAAAACTTGTGTGGCACTTTGGCCGCGAAATGAATTTGCTTAAATTACGAAAACAAAAAGTAAATAAACTAGTTTTATAGAAAGCAAAAGTGTACCTTAATAATACTAACTATCTTTCAGTCTATTTAAGACGATTTGACATAATTTAAATCAGAAAAAAACTCATATACTGACCTTTCGACCTGTTGTAAACAAATGAATTTCAAAGACATGTTTTCCCGCTCTTTATTTTTAGACAAAACTGATAAAAGAACGACTTCAATTTTCCAAATCCTTATCTTTGCTTTACATTACTTCGCCCTGCCGTTTGTTTTGTGTTTAAAATTAACAAAACATGTAAAAAGGTGAGATAAACAAGGATAAAAGCGGCGATAAGCTACTGTCCAACATGCTCCTGTCCTACATCGTAAAATGTCGGACAGGCACGTGACCCTATCAAGGACATATGTGACTGGTCAATTGTATGTGAGAGTATAATAACAGCTCATATACAGTGAGTAGCGAAAACAAGATGGCGGCAGAAAAACTACAAGAGTTTTGCGAACCAGAAAACAGCGAAATATTCGCTGGGTCAAAAACAGACAGAAAAGACTCCAAAAATCATTGACAGTGTAGAAAATACATTTACAGCTTAAGGGGGTACACTACAAAATTTTAAAGGAAAATCCTATTTTTGAAATTAGCCATATTAATATATTATGCATGCTGGTGTTAATTTTTCTATTTGTTTGGCGGAAAATGGGTAAATAGGGGAAAATAGCAGCTTGTTTGAAATTTTGTCCCGTAGTAACCACCATAGCAACGACATCCACCTACCCCCCCCCCCCCACCCCTAGCTATATAGTGAATTTAAACTATTTTATTTCAAATTACACCAAGTACAAGTAGGTTATATTTAGGCGGGAGAGGCGTTATAATGGCGTGAAAGTAAATTGTGTTCACGCTATATATTTTGTATAATTACGGTTCCACTTCAAGGCTTTGACTGATTGAGGACATCCTGTAAAGTCCGACGAAAGTCGATCTGCCATAACCTTTCAAAGAACCGAAGGGTTAAACATTGGTGTCTTTTTAAAGACGGCAACGGCGGAGGTCACAGCTGGGAACCAAACTTAGATGTTGAAATAGTACGTGTTAAACATTTTTGAAAAAATCTAGCATGGCATTTTCATGATATATATGCCTACCTCTCCCGTTTAGGATATGTTTGGCTATGTGACTTCGACCCCGAATTAGTCAACGTATATTTTGTGAGCATTTGAAAATATAGGGGAGCTCCATGTCCAATTTTTCATTTGTGCTTATAATATAAGTAAATAAAAGCTTTTATTCAGTTTTCAATTTTGACCTAATTAGCAGTACGCAAAACGATATCTCCTAAAGCAATGAACCAAATGAATTCAAATTTTCAGTGAAGCTTTGTATATACCTTATCTATGCTGTAAACTAGGATTTTTGAAATTGGCTAAATCTATGATGTACAATCATTATTTTTCTGACCGAAAAGACAAAAATATATGCGACATCAACTCCTTCAGAAAAAAATAACTAAAACTCAATATTTTTTAAAGATCCTAGTTCACAGCATACACGTCATATATTGGTTTCTATTTTTACCATTTTTGAAGATTTGTCATGTTTGGTTGTCTTGTAATCGTTTTTATCGAGACACCATTCTTTGACTGCTGAGGGTAATTATATTGGTAACCATGGCAATCATAATTTTGAAAACTGTGTCATTGGTCATCATTTGATCAGAGGAATAGTTCTGGGCAAAAAAATTATTGAAATAGCCATTTTTAAGAAAATAATAATTTGTTGTGGTGTACCACCTTAAACGGGCGAACCGAGGCAGCGTTTGCATATTTTGCATATTTTAAAATTAAAATGAGCCAATCGGGCGATCGCAATTTTTAATATTTTCAAACAATTATAACTGAACAATACAAATGTAAATTTCGGTTATAATTGTTTGAAAATTAAAAAAATTACGATCGCGTGATTGGCTAGATTTAATTTTAAAATATGCAAAATGTGCAAACGCGGCCTCGGTTCGCCTAGCCTGCGTGGCCGGCCCTCGTTGGAGGGGAAAAGAAGAACAGCGAATGAGGGCCTGCAAGAAAACCCAGCTTTCATGACTAAACGCCCTAATAAAGGCTCATTAAAATTGACCAATACAAATGCAGCTGGACTATAGGGGAAACCCCAAACCGAAGGAAATGTATTCGCTTGTACATAAACATGTCAATCAAGACGAAGAAATGTAATAATATATTCCTGTATGCGTAAACATGTCAATTAATTCTTGGTGTTGACCAATCAAATTCTACGTTCAAAAATTGAACGGCGTTTAGTCATGAAAGCTGGGTTTTCTTGCAGGGCCTCATTCGCTGTTCTTCTTTTCCGCTCCAACGAGGGCCGGCCACGCAGGCTACGGTTCGCCCGTTCAAGCTGTAATATATAGAAATTAGTCTAGATAAAAGTTTTCTACAGAATTAATAGCGAAAAAGCAGCGAAAAAACATGTTCATGAAAATATAAATTTTTCGAAAAGCCGAACAAAAAAAACAAATAAATTTGCAGTCAGTAAGCACTTACTTTGCTTACAAAAATCATGTATAAAATATCTCAAAATTGTTTTTTAACTCGCAATAATATACTAAAACCGATTTTTTCACTTTAAGTTATGAAAAAAAAACACAAAAATATTTAAAATTTTCAATCCGAGTCGCGACAAGGTTTGTGGGTGAACGACCTGGAAAAATATTACAACAGAGAAGAGTATATTATTGCTACTGTTAATGTCTATAAGACTATACTATAAAACAATTATACCATTCGCTCTCGTCGTATATATGGCTGATAGCCGGACTCGGTGCTACGCACCTCGTCGGCTATCAGCTCATATACGACTCAAGCTGATGGTTAAATATGTGTGTGTGTTTTGCAATTTGCATGTAGCATTCAAAGGTTTGTTTCTTATTTAATATGGCCAATATATGCTTAACCTTTATTAGAAAATAATATTTTTAGCAATTATATTATTTATAATCTATTTTTGAAAAATACTCGAATATATAACTACTGTAGAAGTACAATAATGCTAGCCCCTCGTAAAATTATAACTGACTAATTTTATACTCGGGAGATCGAGCCTTTTAAACTACAGTCCCAAAATATTGTCATTAGGCGAAAAAGATTCCATTATGGTCCCATGATCACCTTGGCTTCAGTCTCCATGTGTGAAAAAAAACACTGAAAATTATGAAATACAAATACAAGGGTGGGTTAGGAGCAAATGGGTGCCTGGCAGCTCACCTGGAGGCACCAACTTGTTCAAGATGTACAAATTGACGGACATGCAGATTTAATAAGTTGGTTCCTCTCAAGTTCATCCCTCCCCATCCTCATTCCCCGCCCTCTCATTCTTCCTAGGTTTTTCAAGCATTGTTGTTGCTGCAATTCAGTTATGAGATTATCAGAGGCATGGATCTTGCTGCATGAAAAATTTTGACCAAGGTCCTAGCAAAATGTCTTGGTGGTCCTAAATCCGATAAATCCAGACCCTGACCGTAATACATTGCAGATTTCATTGCTATCTATAAATGGTGCACCACTACTATAGATATTGCTGTGTATAATCTTAAACATCTCACTCACTTAATTGATCATTTACTATACAGATAGAGCTGACCACAAAATTCAACTGCCATCGTTACTAAAACTCCCTTTTTGTTTCTTAACATGCGACACCGTGCTAGGGCCCAATGAGCAGCCAGCCCAGTTGTGGGTCTTGGGGTACCATGCACCCTCCCATTTATAGTCCTGGTTATGCCATCAGACTGGTCGCAATATATGATTATTGTCCGTAACCAGTAGCGGACACTGTGGAAATTTGGGGGTGCGAACTTAGGTTGCCAACATATAACCAGCCTTTTGTTGGTGCAATCTCAATTCTTAAAACCTTTTTGGCACATTTACTTAAATTATAGCCTATCAAGGCTTTTGTGGTTGTAGAATCATTGATACAGCTTTGTTACACAGTTAATCAGCTATCACTCCAAGGCTTTGAGAAAATATTGGGGAGCAACCGCCTCCCTTTCTGTATATTTATTATTTCATGCTTTGAATTCAATAGCTTACTTGAATTCAATAGCTAACACTCATACAAATTATCTGATCGTCGATAGACGACTAAACTTTGTTTTAATACAAATTTTATTTTAATTTTCCTCCCAGTATGCGCGAATATGATATTTTGAATGCTTTAACACGCTTGAATTGCGCTTTTACGTCATAAAACTGTTTAATTAAAATTACATATTCGCACATACAGGCAGGCAAATTAACATAAAATTTGTATATAATTAAGTTTACTTCTCTATAATTATAAAGGTAAATGTCACCATGCTGTTGTCTGATATGGTTTTTAATATCTTACATGACAAATGTTTATATTATAATATGTAATATATGTGATATATTGTATGCAAATCCCAAGCTTATTTCAACATTAAAAATAGTAAATGTTTCAAAATATATAATTTACAACATAACTTCTACCAAAATTGTCTGATTACAGTTGACCAAATTGTTTCTATAATCACAAAGGCCTATGTGCAAGTATAGTACGTAAATAATAATTAGATAGAAAACTAACAGGCTAACCTGAGAAATGTCAAGTAACAGTAATACAGTGCCGCTCAGAAGTATCGTAACACATTCGTGGACAAATTTGCGTGTAGTCTTCGTAGTTTCTTCGTGTACACGCAACGAAAATTACACGCAAACTCTGTGCACTAAACGCAAAGTTGCTGGACGCTTCGTGTAGTCAGACTACACGAAGTTTGTGTGTAGTCAGACTACACGAAGTTTGTGTATAGTCAGACTACACGAAGTTTGCGTGTAGTCGCCTCATTTTATATTTTTAACGCTCTTGCGAAGTGATTTATATTTTTAACGCTGTTGCAAAGTGAACAAATGCCAACTAAAGTTTGCGTATAGTCATGTTTAAAATACACATTACGACCATGATATTCTATATTTTTATACGCTGTTGAGAAGAAAATTTGAAACTAAGAGGCGAAATTAAGAGAGTGTAGTAAGCTATATTAAAGCAGAAACTTCAGTATATATATGTTATTTACCGGTTGCGAGGTCCGGATGAGAAAAACTGTGCCCGAGGTCTTGAAAACGGCCCGAGCCCGGAGGGCGAGGGACGTTTTCAAGACCGAGGGCACAGTTTTTCTCATCCGGACCGACATATACTTTTAATCATATACTTTTAAATAGCTTTCCTTTTTGCGTTTTATACTAGGTTTCAAAATCGCTGTTAATAAATAAGAAATAATGATTAATGATTGAAATGACTATGTATAAACAACTATAAAGCAATATACTTTATGTTATAGTTAAAAAACTCATTAATAATTCATGAGGAAAATTCAAAAGAAATGAATGTTTAATCAATGTTTGTAAATCGGATAAAGGTTTGTCCTGATTTACATAAACTTCATCTTTGATTTTCTCGGCTAGGCTTAGACAATGTTTATTTTTAAAATTACTTCGCCAATGAACTCATGAGATGGGTCGTTGTTTAAAGGGCTTATGCAGCGAAAATTCGGTTCGAGTGAAACTCTCTTATTAAAGAGAACGTTTGAAGTTATGAAGATTGACGTTTGGAGCTTTTCCATATCCCACTTCGTTCTTGAGATATTAAGATGTGTTTGATATGTAAATAACATCACTGTGACATCACACTGCATAATGAATTGTTGGAAAATCACGAATACCTCTGAGATTATTTAACCAATCGCCTTTAAACTGTCATTTGTTTCTGCCTATCGCAGGACACCACACAAGTCATGCAGAGTTTCAAGTGATTTAATTCAATTATTTCAAAGATATTCGTGATTTTCCAACAATTCATTATGCAGTGTGATGTCACAGTGATGTTATTTACATATCAAACACATCTTAATATCTCAGGAACGAAGTGGGATATGGAAAAGCTCCAAACGTCAATCTTCATAACTTCAAAAGTTCTCTTTAATAAGAGAGTTTCACTCGAACCGAATCTTCGCTGCATAAGCCCTTTAAGTTCGATAAAACATTCGCATCCGATCTTTATCTGATATACAAACGCTCGCCTTCGACTCGAGTTTCTATATCAGATAAAGATGGACTGCTCATGTTTTATCTATAACATATTTTATCAATAATACTTTTGAAAGAGTAAATAGATTGCGCTTCCTTGGCCTCAGTAGGAAGACTGTTCCAGAGTTTAGCACCACTGTATTTAAAGCTATTTTTGAGAAATTGTCGTTTCGGTTTAGGAAGAGTCAGATCAGTGTGACAATTTCTGAGATCATAATTAGTTTGTAGAAGATTCCTTCTAGTTAATAGTTCTTTTAAATTTTGTGCTGAACTATTACTTAGGACTTTATGCAATAAGATTGCTTTGGTATTGTGTCTTCTTGTGTCTAAATTATCCCAACGAAGAACCTTAACGCCAGTGGACCTAATCTCATAGCCATAGCCTCATTCTAGCTGCGCGATTTTGGAACTTTTGTAATTTACTTTTTAGAGCCTTGCCACAGACTCCCCAAAGGGAAGAACAGTAGTCGAAATAAGGCTGTATCAGGGCATTATAAATCGACGGTAACGTATTTGCAGGGACGTAGGGCTTAATGCGTTTCAGAGTTCCTATACCGGCCCCACCTTTTTTGCAAATCAATTCAATGTGTTCATCCCAGCTAAGTGTTTCATCAAGAGTGACGCCTAGACATGCCGGGATTGAATGTACTCTGGGAATCTGTTGGTTATTTATCATTACAGGAAAATCATCATTAATTTTGCCAAGATTATACCTCGATCCAACATACATTAATTTTATTTTAGTTGGATGGAGCTGCAATTTGTTGTTAATCAGCCAATGACTTATTTTTTCCAAGTTATTGTTTAAATTAGCCGTTAGTTCCGCAATATCCTTAGCTGACGAGAACATCTGTGTATCATCAGCGTATAAGCATGGGGTAGTTTCTTCGAGACATTCAGGTAGATCATTAATATATAATAAGAACAATAACGGGCCTAAGATGGATCCTTGAGGAACCCCATAGACTATCTTTTTTGAGGTTGACATTGAGCCGTTGACAATGCACACTTGTTCCCTATCAGAAAGGTATGATTCAAACCATTTTAATTCAATGTCCGAAATTCCAAATTGTTCCTTCATTTTGCGTAACAAAATATTGTGATTAATTTTATCAAAGGCTTTACGAATATCGAGAAAAACTACCCCATTTAATTCGCCATTATCCATATTTTCATACCGGCCATGCATCACACATTTGAACAAGCGCCGTCAAAGTCGAGTGCTTGGGGCGGAAACCAGATTGATATTTAGAAAGCAAAAAGTTATCATTCAGAAATTTCTACAATTGATTAACGCAATCGACACGCAACCTGGTCCACGAAGGGTGTTACAATACTTCTCAGCGGCACGGTAAATATATTCTTATTTTCTTCTAAGATATCGATATATTTTTCTGAAATTTCACATTGGCCGCCATATTTAATTTACTCGCGCCGGAGTCTGGAATCTATCTATTGTGAACCGCCCATTGGCACATATTGACATGTTCCCAGGAACACGTACTTAGGAACAGAAAAATCATTTTTGTGAATGTGAAAAATCAAACGAATTCAGTGAAAACAATATATTATTCCTTTGTGAATAACTCGTCAGTCTCGTCCCCCGAGCCTGGGATCCTTTTGGAAGAAGGGACTTCATCTAACCCTTGAATGCAGCAACCCCCCGCATTTTTAAACCGAAAGACTATAGTTCCAAAATATTTCAGTTAAACGTTATTCATTTCTTTGAAGAAAATATAAAGAGAAAAATCCAAGTATCGTATCGTACGTCGTCTTTTAATAAGATAATTAATTACACGCATGTTTACATGAAGTATTGGTACTTATTTAACTGACCGCTGGGTGGGATATATCGCTGTGGCGAAATAACTGTTGCCATCTGTGGTCGTCATGGTTACACGGAAACATTTTTAGTTTTTTCTATATTTTTGTTATACAAAATGACTTGAAAAATTAATACTTTTACCTACAGAATTTTCCATCCCCGAAACATGTAACGTAGGTATATTATTATGCATTATGTAAGTTTCATGTTAAAAAAAAGGATTTTAGACGTTTGCTAAAATCTTTTGAAATATTCAATATAAAGCTTAACTGCTTTTGCATATGAATTTTTTGAAATGAACAATAATTTTGGTCTCTTCGAAGTATAATTGGGTAATCTAAAAAACTTTCACCCACACTGACATTAAATGGAAAGCAGTGTATATAAACCAATATTTTTAACCGACAGAGGACATAAACAATTTATAAATTGGCCTTGTTGTTAGCCTAGTAATGCTTCTTGCCGTGCCGTGACATGACTTCTTGCACGATATTTAACTTTCTTCTTAACATTTTGAAGTAAACGGAAAAAATACTTCATTGAAACCATTTTCTCATATGTTTTTAAAAACAATTCACCATACTTTTGAGATCAGTCGGAGGTCCACCCATGAGACATAGTGACGCGCCCGCAAAACTTGATGAACTTTAGAGTCGCTAGCGGAATTAGTACCCTCGCACACCGCTTCGCGCGTGGCTCGGGGATAAACCTTAATCCCAAACCCCACCCCTAACATATATTATAATGTGGGTTAGACGAAGTCTCAACGGAATCGGCAAACGGATCGCAGGCTCGGGAAACGAGATTGAATAACTCGACGTATAATTTTATACTTCTGCGATTAGTCCAGCCGATGTCAGGTTCAAGGAATGTTTAAATGACAAATTGCTTCAGTTGGTAAGATCGTCAGATGACCTCACTTTTCTCAAATACCAAAAGCGTATGGCCCGGCATTGACAGCGTATGGCCCGCCCGCGATTACCCCCCTCTCCCGGAAAACTAACGCTACGCAGGCAAAATCGCTGTAGCGATTCGATGATTGAGAAAGTGACAAGCACCTGTCTTTAAAGTCATATGCCAGTTCCACAATTGAGTATATTTAAACATCATATGTAAAGCAAATTGAAAATTTTTTTCAGTGAACTAAAGCGGGGTTTTTTAAATTTTTAGGGTCGCAGTGAGCTTCGTTCAAACTCTATCGTTGGGTGCTAATGTTTTTAAGACGATATCGTCTTAAACTGTTTTGCTGGTTCATATCTTCGGTTCAGTGCATGCTATGTAGATGACAATACCACCGTTCGATTCAGCGTTTTACGATCTCTTGAGAGAAGTAAATTGTGTTTGTTTACAACGCTATGCGGCCGATTTAGCCCCTTTCAAACACTTCTGAAGTTTGTTTTGTTTACAAATTAACAATAATACAAACTAATTAAATATTCATTTCGCTTTCCTACCTTTGGTTTACACACTACAAACTCGTAAATACCACCATACGACATAATCTAGCCCATTTTACGGCAATTATCGTGAAAATGCTTTATAAAATAACATGTTTAGGCCACATAAAAAAAATTACTTGTTTAGCGTCCACCTCATCAAAATTTTTCAGGTCGTGCGGGCGGATTTATTTTTTATTTTTGAAATACGTAACAATGTTTTTTATACTTAATTCATCAAAAGATAATAACATATGGCTCAAAATCCAAAACAGTAAAACGGCGGCCATTTTGAATTTTAGCCGAGGCCGGAAGAGGACTGGATGCCAGGATCAATTTGAGGTTAAGCGGAAGTGAAGCTACAGAATACGAATATTTACGATTGAAATCATCAATTTAACGTTTCCACAAGCACAAAAGCGTTGTTTTGAGAGTTTTTACACGAATTTTGAAGGCTAGGCTTTTTAGAAAATAAAAAATTGAAAAAAAGTTGAGGTCGGGTGCTATGCTCAGGTCGGGCGGGGACGCTAAACAAGTAATTTTTTTATGTGGCCTTACTACGCGAGCTGTGATTGGTCAATACCCGTGCAGGATGAGACAATCATGCACGGAAAATTTTAGGCGCTTCGCGGGGTTTTAAAATGTCCGTTGTTTCTTTGTCGTTATTTTATAAAATAATTACCAAATGGTTTTCCGTGCAGGATTGTGTGATCCTAACACTTGGGATGTTGCTCGACTTTCTGAAAGCTAAAAAATACTCGCCTATCGGCTCGTATTTTTTTACGCTTTCAGAAAGTCTCGCAACATCCCGCGTGTTAGGATCACGCAATCCTGCACGGAAAACCATTCGGTAACCTTTAATATTTGTTGCGAAGCCCGATATTGTCGGCGCACGCTCGGGTCGCTCGGACAACTTCGGAAAGCTAAATGTCCGTGACCTTGCACCCTATCATTGGTTTATAACAAGCAACACTGACGTTATATGGGATTTCGTAATTTATTTCGCGTGCGGGAATCAAATTTAAACGATTTCGGCATTTTGTATGCGACTTTCAAAAAATTATAAAAAATACTTCTACTTCTTCAAATGCAATGAAACTTTCCAATAATATTCCTTTTTACATGAGCTACAATTTGTGTGGTAAAATTTGCTCGAAAATAATAAATCTTGCTCCGGCAATTCCGATTTATTTCAACAATTATTGTAAATTTTTTAGATAATTTATGAACATGTATCCAAATTAATTTGAATATGTAATATAAATATCATTTTAAAGAGGAAGTCATAAGCTATCGAATGACGCGTGTCCTGTTGCCAGCGAATAAACACATCTGGAGATATTTACATTTGAAATAACTGATCGTAATTACGGCGCAAGCGCCGCGCCGTTCAACGATAAAGAGTTCATTCTGCTTTTGTATAGTTGTCTCGAAGCATTTTATGTATATATATATTACCTAATAGCATAGTTTCTCGTTAAATTTGGATAAAACCTCCGCTCGCAAGTTCGTTTTAGTTTTTAAAATACTCACTAGTAAACGTTTTATCCTAGTTGTTCTTAAAACCATGCGACGATTTACACTAAGCGTATGGTGGAGGGGTTAAGGGTTCACGCCCCCATATAATTTTATTCTTGAATTTAACTGTACGTAGTAAATTTAGAGGCATTCATTTTGCTTTGACTTTTTATGGAAACCCTAAATTTTAAATCTAAAATATAACCGCAGACTAGGATGCATTGAAGCCGAGCCACCGCCATCGAGCCGCCGCCATCTTGTTTTTGAGAGAGGGGATGTCTCTTTGAATTGAGAATTTGACAAAAACAAACCAAAAATTCAGAGTGTAAAGATAACTTTAAGTATCTATTACTTTCTTCCACTAACGCACTTTTTTCCATCGTTTTCACTTAAATATCAGGAAGCGATTATGCACACATAAATACACACAAGTTAATAGCACACACTAGATCTTTTTGAGACTCCTCAATTAACCTATAATCTCAGGAACTCAGACTTTCGTTGTCGTAGATTCACAGGGATCAAATATGGCAAACATTCTTTAAGATATTTTGGGCCGTATTTATGGGCCAAACTTACACCAGAATGGCAGAATTTAGAACCCTAACATCTATACAGAGTTTTAAGAACAATATCAGGAAGGTAGATTTGGTTGACTTAGTTGATAGTAATTCTTGTAAGAATTATGTAATATATAATATGTAATAGTTAATAACATTTATAGGAATATTTTTTTAATTATTAATCTATTTAATGTGCAAAATAGTTAGATGTGCAGTTTATAATGTTGTAAATACGATAAATTTAGGTGTCCCCGATTAGTGAAAACATGTGTTCTGCTATAAGACTTGAAGTTATCAATCAACAATCAATCAACCAATCATAGATTATAGAAAATAGAAGAAAAACAGAGAGGAATTCAATTTGTACAAACATCTCGTTTCTTCGCGACAATTTTGAAATCATCTGGACGCTGAACTATTGCAGTTTCAGATTTTTTTGTGGTCGGAATTTCCGCTCCTTCCGGCAATTCCATCTTGTAGCGATGCAACAATATCGAAGCAAAGGCAAACACTACGATCTTGCCCAATGGATAACCAGGACATTCTCTTCGGCCAATGGAAAACGGAATAAAACCATTAAGTTAGGTCCAGCCAACAAATTTCCCATCCGAATCAAGAAATCTTTCAGGTTTAAATTTCTCTGGTTCTGGCCATTCTCTTTCGTCATGATGCACTTTGTCAAGATTGAGACCAACAAATGTTCCTTTGGGAACGTGGTAGCCAGCAATTTTCACGTCTCGGATCGCGTTTGTCCCAACGATTGGTATCATACCAGACGCCCTTTGGCCTTCACATAGAGTAGCTTGCAGGTATGGCATGTTCTGTACATCTTTCCAACTTGGTAAGCGGTCGTTGCCTACTACGACATCAAGTTCCTTGTGAACTTTTTCTTGTATTTCCGGATGTAGTACCATGTAAAGAAATAACCAAGCAAGTGACGAGGAAGTGGTATCTGCCCCTGCAAATAGTACATCTACCATTAATCCCGGGACATCCTCCATTGATCCAATGGCTTTATTGGTTTCTTTGGCGATTTCCTTTTCGTAGCAATTGATGAAGCTGTCGGTTAGATCACGGACAGCTCCTGCGATGTAGGTTTTCTTGTGGGCTTCGTATTCTTGTTGGAATAGTGTCTTCCTAACATGTTTTGCCTGCTCTATATCACGTTTGAATTTGGTTGGTAAATACTTCAAAAATGGAATCACTTGGTACACATTGGAAAGCAAGGCTTGTTTAGAAACTATTGCGCCAAATGAGGACAGAATTTTAATAGTTGGATCATTCAATTTAAGTTTCTTTGATGTTAGCCATTCCCAAATCTGTACAAGTAACGAAGACTCTAATAGTCCTCTGGGTGAGAAGGGTTCTCCCTCCTTGCTATCGATTTCTTTAATCATAAGATCAACTGCATATCTAGCACGTTCTGATGCTTGCCCTTTACCAGCTCCAAAGACATGCATTGCAGCTGTAAATACTCGCCTACGAAATTGATATTCAGGAGAATAATCTGATGATATTACATCGTTTCCAAATATTTCTCCCGCAGGATAAACGGACCTGGCTAATTTTCCTGCCAGATTTTCTTGTTTACCAAGCCTCGCTTCTCTTACAAGTGTAGCGCAATTCAACACAACCGATTTATCCCCATTAGGAAAGGTAAGTGAGTATATATCTCCGTATTTATCAGCTAGCTTGTTATAGGGATTGACGGGATCACAGAGCAAATGAGGAACGTTGCCAAGAAGGGGATAGGGAAAAGGTCCAGGTGGCATGTTTCTTCTCGTCATATAGGTGGTGATGAAATAATGCACCAAGTACACAAGAACAATGGAAGGAAAGATTTCAGCAATCATGATTGTCAATACTCTGTAAATAAAGGGTAACTTGTCAGAATTTGATTATACAAATGCTCTTGATGTTCTAAGTATGATATGGGTGCGTTTATGCGCAAATATTCTTTAAAAAGTGGCATTTCCTATTTACCGTACGTATTTACTCGTTTAAGCGCTGCAGCGCCCTTTGCAATTTTAATGTTTTTGATGCTGTGCTTACTGAGGGCGACGCTCCTTAAAAAAAAAATATTTCGCACGAATTATGGGTTTTTATGTCACACCTGAACTTATTAGGTAAGATAGAGTAATAGTTTTATCTCACTTTATCTACCATTAGACTTTATTTCTCTAGCTGTGTTTTCTATATTTATGAACTTGCGTCTATATATATTCCTGACCATTGAAGACTTATATAATCAATCTAGACTCTAGTATTATTTTGATGTCGAAAGAATATGTTACTGTCATGTTGATTAAATAATAATTTTCAATGAAGCTGATTAAATACTAATTTCCAGAATTTTTCCCCCCTATTTTTGTTGTCTGAATAAATGCAACGCTAATTGGTCTTCATAATTTTTAATAAGGAAGGTGGAGACAGAATTACTCTGTTTGTATGTGCTTCACATAGGAATTGCGCATTTCCAAAGTTCTGGAGAGAGAGAGAGGTTAACGACAGAGAATACTTAATTTAAACTGAAAGACAACGCAGCAGAGGATAATATATGTCCGAGACTGATTCAAGATGGAGACGAATCGTCGATTTTCTTAAGCTAGAAGACTTCCATTAAATGGTGCTTCGATTAAGTGTACATGCAATGGAAATTCGATATCGGGATTCTTGCATTATCTGAAAATTTCATCTTTCCGATCATTTCAATACTAGCCTTGGTGAAAAATTCGAACTAGAAGTTTGTATATTTTTCGATTAAAGCTTGAGTATGAAATATAAACTGGCGAAATTTGATCGCGCGGCCAAGAGGTATGATGATGTAAGCAGTGTGACACAGTGCGCTCTTCAATCTGTAAATACTATAAACATTGTAGCTTCGTCTGGATAGAATTGAGGCTTTAAACATTGATTAAATCGATACAATGATATCACGACACGATGATTTGTAGGATATAAGGCGTCGAAATGCGAAATCGATGTTGTAGGTTTTCGTTTGCTAGATTAACACAGTCGAGATTGTTGAATGTTTATAAATTGATGCGGTTTGGATTGTCGTTTATCTTGGTATATTGTAGATAGTTTCGATAGTTGATATTATAGAGTCGTTCAAATTAACTATAATAGAATATGCAAAACAAAACTAACTATAGTAAGCGAAGTAGAAACTACTGTATGTATATAACATGCAAATTAATACTAATATACTTGACATTAAATAGACACGGGATCAAGTGTAGAACACGACCCTTAATAACTGCTAATTACCGATTTTAGCGACGCTTTGAAATCAAAAGGATGCATTAACTTGGCGCAGAATACATATAAGCACGCAACTTAACAAAATGAAATGCATTATTAAAAGAACGAAAACTATCCTAAATTAAAGTCTTTTTTATGAGAAATATTTGGCGAGAACATTTACTGTATGACCATTGGAAAGCAAACAAATTAATATATATAGCTAGCGAAGATTTGTATAGCTGCTTCTTTCAAACGAAAACAGAATAAAGGTAGATATGATAGACTTCTAACGTGGATAGAAAAAATGGCCAACAGTCAATACACAAAAATAACTAATTCATGCTTACTCGCAAGCGCCCACATCGAAAACCTAGTTGCCCGAAATTTGATTATTTAATCTCTCCTAGTCTAGAAACCTGTGTCTTTTGCAACGACGTAGCGCATTTTCATGCGAATTTTGCTAAATTTGAGGGCCGTATGTTGGATAACCATTATGATTAATACGTTTCCCTCTTGAAATAAAGGTTTTCTACTACTACTACTAAAAGCGGAAAATAGCAATCTTGTTTGTTTCCCATCTATTATAATGAGAAAAATGAAAAAGAACCCAAATTTTTGGCCGGCGGCATTAATTTTTCAGATGCCCCCATATCTAAAAGTTATTGTCATATCAAAGTCTATACTTCCTTATCACAAAACGCACAATTCTTGCACTTAACCGCCTAACTATCACTGAAATGTCAAAAAATAACACAGTGGACGAAAGAGGGGTTCGACTAGTTTGCTCTCAGGCCTCTATTTTTTCCGTCTTCTCGACCGCACGTCTCTCATCCACCCGATTTTCCCTTTTAGCGGAAGGCGGGAAAAATAAAGACCTGACATTCAGGTGAACCTTTTGCCAAAACTCAAACATATAGGAAATCGTTTAGGATATATGGAGCTGTAGTGTGGAATATGCTACCGCCTGACCTTAGGAATGAGAATAATTTTAAATCATTCAAAACTAAACTTAAGGTATATTTTCAACAGGTCCAATAGACATATTATATATTATTTACATGCATGTATGATGGTAATAACGATATGTTAATTTGTAATACAAATATTGTTCGTAATATCTGTCAGTACTATTTGTATTGTCATGTGTTGTAATTTATACAGGGCTCCATTTAAACCAGCTTGTGCTGTATGGACCACCCTGTTAAAATATTCCCAAAATACAAATACAAATATAAAGAGATATGGATATGACATCTTCCCAACAAGTTAAATATGAGGTCACATGGACTTTTATTTTCCCCAATTACAACAATAATAATTATTTAAATTAATATTATATTATCATAAAGGGCAAGGAGCCTACTACATTTTCCATTTGCATGGGTGATTTCATGGGCTAAAATGCTCGTGCAATATAATGAACATTTCAAAAATCAGTAATAATTACTAAGTAAGAAAATGTAGGCATTTTAGCCTCTTAACGCTGGCGTAGCCAAAGGATGAGAGCAGGAGGGCAACTTGGGTCTAAATATTAGGGGAGTGTGATCATTTTGGCCGACGGAAGGGCGTGGCCAGGACATAACGTAAAGGGGCCGGAAAAAACCAAAAAGGTTTATGGAGCCCTTGTGTCGTTAGCAGGATGCACAGGTATCGAGTGCTGAAAGTTCGAGGCCACTAGGGGAATGGGGGAATGCTCCCGCCACTAGTTACGCCCCTGGATGAGGATTAAAAGTCTTAGAACAATCAGTAATTGCAGACATTCTGCCCTCATAATAAATAAGAATTATTTTCCCTTTAACAATGAACACTTCCAACAAATACATGGCACTGCCATAGATAGGATCACCCACGGCACCCACATACGCCAACATAAATATGGCAATGCTCGAACGGAAGCTCTTTCAAAAAGCTCCGGATGGTCTTATACCAATTGAATGGATAAGATTTATAGATGACATTTGTGCAATTTGTTGAATATAATTCCACACCACATAACTTAGGAACAACCCTTTCAATATACATCAAATTAATCATACAAATATTACCACACGACACCCTAATTACACATACTACATGAAGTATAATACAGTACATCACTACTTACAAACCCCTACCCCTTGTTTACTCTAATTATCCATATTACAACATTACAACCAATCTGCTGCGCATGACCAAACGCACGCAATTTATACAACTGCACAAACCATCCTCGGCCCTTCTACTGCAGCTAATCAGAGGACAAACAACTACACTTCTACAGCAAATTAGCAATTCCAACTACACATCTCGCGCACTCAAGATGGCCAAACGTTTGGGTTTAAGTAAAAACGACCAAAATGATTTCGGCTAGATTTGTCAATGAACATTTATTCTCTACATTTCTATATTTTGTTTGATCCAACAATAGTAGCCTTCTCCCTTTCTTCTTTCTTTATACACATGTGCCAACCCTGATCCCCGCTGATGAGTCCATGAGAGACGAAACGCGCGCATACGGGGATTCTGAAATACATACATATATTTCCTTCTCTTTAACTAATTTTTACATGCCTCTATACAAGATTTTCAGTACAGCGTGACCAGTCTCATATCATCGTATGAGCCTGGGGCACATTTTTATACACCACATTTACACTACATTAAAACACACTAAACGTTACATACACTACAAATTCAACCTTTATGTTAACTCACATACTCTCATTTTCTAGGTTTACATTCATATAAACATTTTACATTTATAATTTTTTTACATTTCGTATAACAATAAAAACATTGTCTTGCTACCAACACATGGTCAATACACGATCATATTTCACACTTATTTTTTCAACTTCGCAGCTTACCAAGGGACTGTTGTTACAATTATAAATTATATACCACCATTATGGTGGTATATAATTATATATCTAAACTTAAAAATCTTTAAATCCAAGCAGAAAGTGGGGAGGGAGCAATGTCTGGAATAACGATAAAAATGGCATTTTTTTCTTGGTTGCGATTTTTCTTCAGAATTCGTCTCAATTCAAATGTTACAAACTAGTTATGTACAAATGTACAAACCTAGCGCAGTGACGATCCTATGTTAGCCTGCAAGCGTCACATTCCAATGATTTACAGCAATTTGTTTATCACAATTAAAGTGCCGCTTTAGACTTATATATATTCAGAACGACTTGAAATAGACTTTAAATTTACAGTCTCTAAAACTCGATTTTAAGGCCAAGGCTACCCAAAGTCAAGGCTACCCATCTGCGCAAAGTCCAGTAATACGTTTGCTTCTAAATTTGGTTATATTGTGCACGAGTTATATTGTGTCTGCGAACGAGACTAAATCCATATATGCTCAAAGCAATTGCGACAATAAAAATATTTGCGCAGCGAGTTCTGTCTTACCGGTCCGATATACACAACCCTTTACTATTAGGCAATTCACTTTAGTCACAAGTAGACTGCTACAGCCAGGAAAGTCGTGCACTCTGTTAAGTTCTGTGAAGTCGTTACACTCTGTAAAGCGCTAATGGACTAAATGGAATTAGCGCTCTAGAAATGTAAATTATTATTATTATTGTCTTACATGTTAACAACGAATCTAACAAAGGCGCAGATACATGTACGCTTTGCGTACCTATTTTTATAGTATGATTGATTTGTTGTAAGCTTTACACACTGCCAAAAAGTCTCAAAATTTTATCAGATTATTGTGAAATCAAACTCCTTTTGAGCTATTATAAAATAATCTGGGAAGATGTGGTGAATTTGGTGGTTTAAAATTATACCAGTGAGTTCAAGTGGCAAGTGCGCTCGAGCAATACTTCATATAACTAGAAATACATGCATGCAGAATCCCCTCGCCCATTCGAACCACACAATTTGCTCCCCCAAATGTTATTGTAACATGATGTACTGAGTCGATGACTGTAACCATCGTAAGCGATCGTAACACTCAACACTGTATATTTCTTTTATTTTGTACAAAATGGTAAGATATTGATAAGGTTTGTTAATTTTAACCATAAAATTATCAATTGCCCTACTATATATATTAGTTATGTTATTATGTACTCTTTTAGCTTTGATTTACTGTAAAATTCGACCTTAAAAGTCTCACAAATCGTTTCGAAATTTTCATAAAACTTTCGCATTTTTTTTGAGATTTAATATGTTGTTTCTTATTCTATAACGTATTTGAATTAATACTAAATTAACTAAAATATCTTTTAACATTAATCTGTGTTGTATTGTGACCACACAGGATGACCTACGCATTTTCAAATCCACAAACTATAATATACTGCATGCCAATACGGCAAAAGCAAGTATACAAAATAGACACTTACGCGTTTAAAACGCTTTAAAACTCGAAAATCTTGTCTTTCTTCGGTCTTTTGACTGTTTTTTCCTCCTGTTAATTTTAACATGTGATCGAAAGTCCTCATTTATCTCGTTTTAGAGACTTTGTTTGTCTGTTTATATCCCGACTCCCGAGTACAAAACAGTTTTCTCTCGGCCTGATCTCGCGCATGCGCATAACGTAGAAAACCGTCCATTGCATAATGGCGGACAACTTTGCATTCCGCTATATTGTCACATACCCGGGTGTAAATATCCGAGCGGAATTAGCACCCTCGCACGGCGCTTCGCGCCGGCTCGGGGATAACAACTAGAAATACTGGCATGTTTTTTCAAGGGTTAGGGACCTGTCATTATTTATGGCCGGGGTGGGGCCCGAAGAGAAAATGGTGGGGTAAATGAAAAAATAAGCATGTGTTAGGTTGGGTAAAATTTTTTTTTAGAAGGGACAAGGTTGGGTAACAAATTTTTTTAATATTTATATTAAAGTATTATATTAAAAAGGATATAGGTATAGATATATACATATACAGTAGACAATGTCATTCAACAAAGTCGCATGTTCAAATGTCATCATCAGTTAAAATGTCATCATCTGTTAAAATGTCAATTGAAACATCATCCTCGTCACTACTATTAATTTCAATCTCAGGATTCTTGTTCCTTGATTGTAATAATAATTCTCTTCTTCTTTTCGCCTTCGATTTCTGTTCGACTTTCTCTTTCGTTCACTTGTTTCTACGTCACTTTTCTGGAATCTTTTTTCCAATTGGTGAACAACATGTTCAACATCAAGAAGTATTCGTTCAGCTTCTTTGATCATATTCCCCATTTTCGAAACAAAATTCTCAACAAACATCATCTCATTGCTTGCCCATGTCTTCGGTTTAAAATCAGAATCAAACAACTCTTTCTTTCTAGCCAGCAGCTTCTCGTTGAATTCCTTCATCACTTTCATTGTAGAATTCATGTGAGCCAGAGCTCTCTGGCTCTTACCAACATCTTCCGCTTTCACTGTTGTGGGAAATTCTCGATATCGAGCACAGTTAATGTTCTCTTTTGGGATAGTACCTTCTTTGTACGCATCAACAATCTTCTCAACTTTGCTGACATTGGACGTTATCTCCCACCGGAACCTTCGTTGGCCATCTAGGTATGCTTGGAACCTAGACTGCTTCCCAGCATAAGCAGCATCATAAACTTCTTTTGTGATGGAGTTAAAATATTTAAGCCTGTCTGTCTTGACAGTTGGTATGAGGAATTTTTCCAGGGCTCTTCTTGAATATGTGTGCTGGCAGTAGCACTCCAACACAAACTTTCCACCAGCGAAAGTAATTGCTATTTAACATACAAATAAAATAACTATGTCAAAATTAACGTTCAAACATGTGATGTCACTGGCTTTCTTCAAGTTTCAAAACTGCTGTCGATGTGCAACCAAATATGTGACTAACAAACTTGTTGATCACGTATTTAAAAGCAAATATAAAATTATAAATAAAGAATTATTACTGATGTATGTGCACTTACTCTTTTGCACTTTTTTCGGTTGAGTATAAACTTGAGTTTTCCCACGGCTGGAATATACATCTTTATTGTAAAGCACAGTAAGAGCCTTCTTGAATTTTAGGAGATGGCCCGGTTTTACTGAAAGGCCGACTGAAATAAACATATCCTGTTGTTCTTCGTCAGTCAATGATTGAAGAAGCTCCAGATCATCATAGCCAGTATCTTTAAACTTGTCTAAATATTCACTTAGGTTCACGGAGTTGAGGAATTCCTCGATATTTGATGTCGCCATGTTGTGTATGTCACATGGTTGGAATTCGGCTATAGCCTGCGAACAGGCGCCACCTAAAATAATTTCAAAATGCGTCGCGGTCCGCGGAAGCGAAAGAAAGCATGGCACTAGGCATTGTAATGGCGGATTCCGGCGACGTTTATTCAAATTCGGGTAAGTTTGAATATCAAATATATTTGAATTGCAAATATATCAAAGTATTTATATTTTGAATAATATTGGATCTCATCATTGTAAATTGACATTATAATATCACATCAACATTCTTAGATTTGAAACTCACTCTGAGAGAGAAAGGGAGACCAAGAAAATATATAAACGAACTGCAAGGCAAAAATGAGGCAAGAGCTGAGTTGATGAAGAAGGCACGTTTCAGTGCTTTTGTTTCGACATCGTTACAACCATGTTCATTAAGAAATAATCAGAAGACCCTTGAAAGAGTTTGTGAAGAGAAAGTAGAAGAGAAGAGGAAAAAAATCCAAGGTCTTTTGGCTGTTCTTCACAACATGCAATCTGAGCACATTGCACAAGATGGTAAGGAATATGAGACCAGTTTTCTCTTCTTCGACGACGCCATGGAGATTTATTTTGCTTACCAAAACAAAGCGCCTCCGTTTTCCCACCATGACAAGGATAATTTCACTTATGCTCTTCTGCACAAAGTTTGGGGACTATGTGTTCATATTATCTACTTCAAGAAATTGAATAAACGATTAATTGTCTTACGACCAGATGATTGTAACCTCGAGGTTTTCTTAGATGTGCTATGTTCTTCAGAGGGCATCGAATCACCTGAAAGGATGGAGTTAGAGGCTGAGAATGTGCAAGGGATTTTACAAACCGTTGACACTGAGTGGGATAGGAAAGTTGCTCGTGTGCTATTGGCTGCAAACCGATCAAGAAGCGAGATAAATAAACTTGGAGTTGACCCGGATAATATTCACTCAGATACAGCCAAGGTTTGTTCCATGTTCCTGTTTTTACAACAATTAATAGGTCCAGTTGGCTACTTCCGGCTCACTCTATACGGTCAGCCGGAAGTATCTGCTGTTGCCAGATATGACAAGTCTCTCGTTCGTTCCTCCCCTCGCCGCTACGTCATGTTATTCACACTATAGTGGATCGAAATAAAACGAGAGACTTGGAGTTGGAGCAAGTCTATCAAACTGTAGGATGCCATAACTACCCAGGACACCTTTGGTGACAGACTTTATATTTATAGTGAGGTGCTTTTAATAATACTGTTCTATGATGGTGTATATATTAAAAGTTTCCTTTATTTTTAGGTAATAGATGTAACAGAAGCATGGAAAGAGGCCAATTGTGATGCCAATGTTTTAGTAAATGCTACTCTGAATGAGAAGAAACGGAAGCTCACAGAAGCTATTGACACAGATACAGCCAAATTAAACGCGAAAAGGGGAAAGTGGGATCACTCGGTTATTTCTGATATTGAAGAAGAGTTGAAACAAAAGAAAGAAAGATTGAGTAACATCTCATCTATGTTATCACCAGCACAAGACAAGAAGCAAAACCAAAAGCTTAACCAAATGAGGAAAAGGAGTGCAAGGAAGTTGTTCGAAGAAAAAAGATTAAAAAAACGGTTGAGAACCTCACAAGGGAATAGAAGTTTGCTTGATAGTGATGATGAAGAATTTGTTGCCAAATGCATTGAAGACAAGGCGACATATCATGGACGGAGACATGATATGGTGATGTACACCAACAGACGAGTTAAGAAACAGGATCTCCTTAATATTGCCAATTACAGATTGCTGGCCAAGAAAAAAAAACTAATCAAGAGTGCAACTACTGTTTACAATCGTTGTAAACCAAGGTCATCAAGGTCAATTCAGTCGAAGCAACATCGGGGGAAAAGTCTATTTTGCACCAAGAAGCCACCTAAAGCTGAGGATATAGACAATGAAAACACACATTTCAAAGAGCCCACGTGAAAAATGTAAAATTTTTGGAAAAGAGTCTGAACAGACATCTAATCTTTGTTTTATGAGGAGCATTGACGACAAAGCTTATTTGCGTCCAGATATATCCGAAGGATTTTCTAATTCAAGAAATCAGAAGATATTGACAGTTACAGATGCTGAGAAAGCCAGGAAGCTGCCTAAATACGACTGGCCGGAAAAACTTGTTTACCAGACTCCAGGTGCGCATCGTGTTTTTACAAAGGAAACATCCATGTCTGAATCAAAACATGAGGAAAAATTAGTTACAAAAGAAGATAGCCATTTTGTTTTTGTCCGCCCAAAAGCAATTGTTGAATCAAGTGGTTCAACATGGGCCAGTGAGACAGTTCGATTGAGACAGCGCCATCCTGATGAATTCGAGGTTGATGGAAATGAAACTTACAGCATACCATTTGGACAAGTATGTGCAACCATTGAGAATGCTTGTTTTTTATATGAGGACATGACAGAACCAGATGATCTTTCTAAAGTTACAGCCGAAGATAACTGCATATACACCCAATATGAATGTGAACGGCTTCATCATTTAAGAAAGGAAATTCAACCTTTTCTGAGTGACGAGTTTATGGTGCAGAGTGATGCAGAGAATAAAATCATATTGAGTATCAAGTCAAAACTGGAAAAACTAACAACCAAGATATACAAGTGCTTGGATGAAGCTGATGGAGATCATGAGCAACTCCAAACCACTGCAACTGAAGTAAAGCATTGCTGCCAAGACATCGTGGGCATAATCAAAGACTTGGAGTTACCGATTGTGAAGCCAAGATGGTGTGATTTAACCGATGCAGGTCCTGGTGTGGGTATATCAAACTTTGAAGTGAGATTTAGAGATACAGAACTTTGTAGAATGTTCAACTCGGACCATAGAGTGCGCCTCCATAGATCAAGAGGGGACAGTGGACAGGGGGAGGCAGAAAGAACAAATTCTGCGATTGGTGATTCTGTTGTTGATGGGGCAACAATTGAGTGGGAGAAATACAAGCAGTTTGAAGGGCTAGATAAGGAGGAGATTGAGCAATTAGGTGTGAAAGAGTTCGAAGAAATGGAAGAAAACAGGATGAAGAAAAATGCTTGGTATGTTGCAAAGACACTGGTTGAAAGAATTGATGGAGCTCCTGTATTAGGTGAACGAATTAAATCTTATTTGTCAGAAGACAAACAAGAACATTTCTTCTTCAACAGAAATTACTTGCTTCAATACCATTCTGCTTCCACTCCCATGGCTAAGAATGCTGTTCCAGGTTCAGCATATTTTGAGAAGATCCTCAAATTTTTCAACGATCATTACAAAGTTGGAGAATTATATATGGAATTCTTGAGAACTGGATGTAAAGATGAACATTGTGAGTTTTGTCTTTCATGGAGTGGTCTTCCCACCAAGAGAGTGCCCCAGCCTGTTCCTGATCCTCAGCGGCCATCACATTATATGAATGTCAGTGAAACACCTACCCATGCAGAGAGTGGAGAGGAAAGATCTGTTGATGATTGGCAACCCAGAGCCAACATAACCAAGATGTTCAATATGGGCACCATCTCTCTGGAACAGGAAGAAACTATAGCTGAATTTTCAGAAAAATTCTATGTCAAAAGAATTATGTTGCAAGTTATGTTCTACATCTAACTAATCTTCGACATGGAAAAAATATAAGATCAAAGCAAAGAACTATAGATAAGTCTGAAAGAGATAAGAAGAGTTATGATGATTATAATTGGCTGGATTTGGTGCTAAACAGGAATTGAAAAATTTAAAAGTTGCGGAACTGGATAAATATCTTCACGAAAACAAACTGAAAAAGCAAGGGAAGAAGGCAGACAAGATTAATGCCATTACAGTGGATGTCCTAAGAAAAACAAAATGATGTCATTCAGGAGGCTATTCAGGAAACCACACCATTAACAGATGATAGTGATAGTGATGAAGATGTTGTCTTAGAAGTGTTTGGTGATGAAAGTGGTGTAGAAAGTGATGCCACTATCAATGAAGATGCAGACTTTGACACTGATGATGACACTCTCCCACTTGTTGTTAAAACTCGCTATGGCCGCCATGCTGGACACTGGAACTTGTACCAGTTACAATAAAGTACAGTACACCTTTGGTATTCAGGTATTCTTTTATAATAAATTTAAATTGAATGTGCCGGAGATTTGTCTTTGACCAGTTAAATTACTAGGTGTGCCAGCTATAGTAATAAAAGCAGTATTTTTCAAAAAGCTATCTATGGCAGTATAAGGGTTTATATAATAAAGTACTATAGGGTGGGGTAAATTTTTTTCCCTTCCTTTCAAAGGTTGGGTTGAAGAATTTTCTGTTCTAAAAAAGGTTGGGTTCAATTTTTTTTAGGTTTTGAAATATTTTCTCTTCGGGCCCCACCCCGGCCATAAATAATGACACCCCGGCCATAATATTACTAAGTAAGAAAATGTAGGCATTTTAGGATACCCGTTTTCTTGATAAAAATCTGCGCAAAGTCCAGTAATACGTTTGCTTCTAAATTTGGTTATATTGTGCAGATTGTTACGCTCCTTCCAACAGGTATAGAGAAACCATAACACAAATCTTTAAAGATATATTTAAGCTACAATAATACATGCCTGTTTAATATATCATGCCTAACTAAACAATAACAGCGGTGATTTAGAGTTTCGATATTCCGAAACAATTTTCAGAAAATTCATTCATACTATTGCTTCAAAATTCGACTATGTTGTATAGATTTTCACACCCGTTTTAGCCGTAGAAAGCATCATAGCAGCACAAGCGTAGAAAACCAGAAATTTTAAGATACAATTCTGAGTGTTTGCATCTGTCAGACTATACAATTACAAAGCGTGCTTTTTAATTCAGTGCTAGCTAGTGTGAGACATAGCATTCGGTCCGATATACACAACCCTTTACTATTAGGCAATTCACTTTAGTCACAAGTAGACTGCTACAGCCAGGAAAGTCGTACACTCTGTTAAGCTCTGTAAAGTCGTTACACTCTGTAAAGCGCTAATTAACTAAATGGAATTAGCACTCTAGAAATGTCAATTATTATTATTATTATTGTCTCACATGTTAACAACGAATCTAACAATGGCGCAGATACATACACGCTTAGCGTACCTATTTTTATAGTATTATTGCTTTGTTGTAAGCTTTACACACTGCCAAAAAGTCTCAAAATTTTATCAGATTATTGTGAAATCAACTCCTTTTGAGCTATTATAAAATAATTTGGGAAGATGTGGTGAATTGGTGGTTTAAAATTAGGCCAGTGAGTTCAAATGGCAAGTGCGCTCGAGCAATACTTCATATAATAACAATAATATTGAATGCTGCCAGTGTGTTGCACGTCAGTGACGACAGCGCAATTTCTTACCTTTTGTGTGAACGATAATTAGAACAAAGTACGAAAATATGCAACAAATTGCTAAAAAATCAAATTTGCGCAAAATCCATTCCTACTATTGCTTAAAAATTCGACTATGTTGTATAGACTTTCACACCCGTTTTAGCGGTAGAAAGCATCACAGCAACGCAAGCCTATAAAACCCGAAATTTTAAGATACAATTCTGGGTGTCTACAGCGCGTGCTTTAGTATAGACCAGTCTATATTCAGAAACAATTTGCGCAAAACCAGTCATGCCATTGCTTAGAAATAGCGTTGCTTATACAACTATCTGCGTGTTCAAACCTTCTAGCGTGCTGTTTTCAGCTTCCTTGAAGCGGTTTCATCTCCAGTTGATCGCTTCGTTTAAAATCAAGATGGCGACGTTTGAAACAGCGATCGGCTATCGCTCGTAAGTTGTCGCCTTCGGAAAGTAATCATACGTTTTTCTACATTTTCATAGGCTCCGAAGGTATTCTATTATTCCTTTTTTTGTCTTTCTTTCTTTCTTGCTTCCATTCTTTCCTTCTTTCAATCATTCATTCTTTCTTTCTTTCCCAAATAGATCATAGCAATATATCTACTGCGCATGCGCAGGTACAAAAAATCAAACGAATCGGCGGATTTGCATATACCCCTATTCATCCTCCCCTCATTTTAAATCGTTTCTAAATATATATATATGAGTGTGATCGCGACGTGCTTGGCTTAAGTTATGGCACTTGCTTGACTGACGTCAGAAGCAAGCATGCCAATCCGCTGCTAATCCTCGCGGATTGGCATGCTTGCTTCTGACGTCAGTCAAGCAAGTGCCAGAACTTAAGCCAAGTACGTCGCGGTCACACCCAAAATATGTATATACTCAATCTATTATTTCAATGAGTATAAACATTGTAGGAACAACTTAAATAAAACAATCAAAGAAACAAAAAGCAATTATTATAAGAGTAAACTAAATGCATGCAAGGACCACAAAGAGAATTGGAAATTGATAAACGAACTGCTGAACAATGCATCAAAAACTACTATAATTAATGAATTGATTGCTGATGAAGGGAAAATTGTAGGAGATGATAATATTGCTAATTAATTCAATAGTTTCTTTTCGCGCATAGGTACACGTTTGGCCGACAATATAGACCCAAGGGATGTCGATCCACTGTCCTTTGTAACACCTACACCACACAACTTTGTATTTCAAACTATATCCCATGATAAAGTTAGGGAGGAAATGAGGACAATGAAAACTGCTAAATCATCGGGCTATGACAAAATTTCTGTAAAACTATTGCAGCCCGCTGGTAGTGCAATTGTTGAGCCACTAACGTATATATTTAACCGATCTCTTAAGACAGGTATTTTTCCAGATGACTGGAAAATTGCCAAAGTAGCACCTATCCATAAATCAGAAGAAAAAACTCTATGCAGTAATTATAGGCCGATTTCTGTCATTTCTGTAGTTCCCAAAGTATTTGAGAAAGTTGTGCATGAACAATTGATGAACTACATGGAACAACACCAAATAATATAATCTAAATTTCAGTCTGGTTTTCGAGCAAATCATTCAGTCAACTGAAACATCATTACTTCATGTAACTAACAGCTGGTTAGAAAACATGGATGCTGGCTTGATTAATGGTGTCTTATTCTTGGACATCAAAAATGCTTTTGATACAATAAACCATAAAATTATATTATCCAAATTAGAATGTTATGGGATTCGTGGATTAGCACTGTCATGGTTTCAGTCATATCTTAGTAACAGGAAACAAGTATGCAAAGTAAATAACTCGCTATCAACCTTCCAAAACCTTTCGTGCGGCATCCCACAAGGACCTAACCCTGGGCCACTTCTATTTACAATTTATAAAATGATTTACCAAATAGTTTAGAAATAACTGAACCCGCCAAATTTGCTGATGATACAAGTTTGACTACAACTGGAGAGTCTTGGGACTGGAAATCCAAAACGTTAAGACTTGGTTAGATGCAAACGAATTAACGTTGAATGAAGAAAAAACCGAGTATATACTAATCGGCTCAGAAAAGCGGCTAAAACAGATAGAAAATGATCCTATTATTAAAATTAGAGATCATATAATCAAACGAGTTTACAAGAAAAAGGTCCTCGGCTTAGAAATAGACGACAAATTACAATGGGCAAAACATGTAGAAAAACAATCCAAAAAGATTTCTTGTTCTATAGCTATGTTACGAAAGATAAAGCGAAAGATAAATCGAAATGTTTACGAAAGATAAATCCGGAACGGATTACTGAATATAGTTGATACAAAAGGAGTTCATTCTGAACTAAGAAGAAAGAATATTAGAGAAGCGTTGCTGATTCACCTGAACATAAACAGTCTTGATGAAAAAAAATTTAATAGGACATACTTAATGCACCGTGGAGTGTAGGAGAAACGTACGACACTTTGGATGACCAATATGATTATTGGGAAACCCTCTTAGGAACAATTATGGATGAACATATGCCAACGAAAAGGATGAGAGTAAGAGAAATAGATGTTCCATACATGACTGCAGAATGGAAACGAGCAATCCGAAATAAGCGAAAGTATGCACAAATCTATGCAAAATCTCGTACACCTGAAAACTGGGAAAGCAAAAGAAAGTGGAGAAATATTGCGACAAAAGAGAGAAGAAACGCAATCAAAGAATATTGGCGGGAAAAGACAGAGGAGATGGCAGCGAAACCGAGACAGTTTTTTCAAACTTTTAAACCATTCATAAGTAATACGTGCAAGGATGTAAGAAATATTCATATTAAAATTGATGGCAAAGTGGAAAAGGATCAAAGAATGGTTGTTGAGGAATTTGCTAATTACTTCTCCACTATGGTTGAAGCAAATGTGGCTGAAGAAAAGGATTTCCACGATCATCCCAGCGTTGAAGCTATACGAAAAGCCACCGAAAACACATCGTTTCAGTTCGACCAATGATTGTTGCAGAAGTGACGAAAGAATTGAAAAATCTAAGCATAAAGAAAGCATCCGGGTGGGACAATCTTCCGTCTAAAGTACTCAAATTATCGTCGGAAACGCTTGCTCCGTCCATCACCAAACTGTACAACAGTTGTATTGAACAAAGTACATGGCCCGCAAAATGGAAAAAAGGAGAATGGATTCCAGTATTCAAAAGAGAAGACAGACAAGAACGTACAAACTATAGACCAATCACTGTGCCACCAGTAATAGATAAAGTGTTTGAAGCACTTCTCAGCAAGCAAATGACAGAAAGTTATAACCCATATCTATACAGTAAACTGACAGCCTACAGAAAGACACACAGTTGTGAAACGACACTGATTGGCTTAACGGAAGAATGGAGACAAGCTGCAGATAGAAAAGAAAATGTTGCGGTACTTTCCACTGATATGAGCAAGGCTTTTGACTCTTTACACCCAGCCCTGATGATAAAAAAGCTCGAAGCATATGGATTTTGTCAAGCGTCGCTTCAACTAATGCGTTCTTTTTTCTCCGAACGATTTAACAGAGTGAAACTGAACGGAATTACAAGCACCTGGAAACAAGTTAAAATGGGATGCCCACAGGGATCATCCTTTGGACCACTTTTGTGGAATCTTTTTCAAAATGATCTATCCTATGAAGTGAATGAAGAATCCCTCTATATGTATGAAGATGACCATCAGATCTACAAGGTAGGGAAACAGTTACAAAATGTGCAAAACCATCTAGTGAAAGAAGCTGAACTTACGTCTTCGTGGTACAAAGAAAATCTGCTTCAAACCAACACAAAGAAGTGCCAAGTCCTCACAATTATCCCAAAGCGGCAGGTACAAAACAGCAACGATGACACAATATCCATAAACGTCGACGGAAATGAAGTAATTTCGTCAAAGACACTGAAGATCCTTGGTGTGGACCTAGACGATGAACTGAACTTTAATAAGCATATCAGTGAAGTATGCAAACGCTCCACTGTTAATTTCAAGGAATTATTTTAACTCCGCCATAGGAGTTAAAATTACTCCCTGTGGGAGAGTAAAAATTTTGGAGTAAAATCTACTCCAAAAATGGAGTTAAAACTACTCCATTTCGGTACGCATTCCAAAATTTACTCCAGTGGGAGTCATTTTAACTCCACTGAAGGAGTAAAACTTACTCCAGCAAAGGAGTAGAAATAATGGAGTAATTTTTACTCCTTAATATTACTCTAGGAGTCGTTTTAACTCCTGAATTTTACCACGGTCAAAGTTATTTAACTCCAACATTATGAGATTCTTTCACTGGGCGTAGGGACTGACGAAGTATTATTATTATTATTATTATTATTATTTTAAGTACTGTTATGTATTTTAGTATCTATATGGTTTGAATCGGGGGAGTGCCTCGCATGGGACCTCGAGTCCCGTTCGCTCTCTTACCGTTTGGGCTTTGTCCAATAAATCAATTAAATAAAATAAAATTTAGCTCCGCCAACGTCGCTAAGTGGGAATGGCGGAATGCTGTATTATGCATTGGCTTTATACATTCTTTACTGTTAAACGGCGAGCGGTAATCGAAGCCGGGTCTGTCGAGAATCGCCAGCGTACGTTTCTCGTTACTATTCACTCAAAGTCAAAGGATTTATTTACATTTTTGGATTGGATTGATATTTTTTCTGCTGAGAAGAATGCTTCCCTCTGTTAACTTGACAAGTGGAAACACTCGTGTCTGCACCAATCAACGCGCTGGGGATGTATCACGTGTTATAGTAATTTGATTCTATATTCACATCATGCGCCAAATTCGATATTTTTTTATAAATATTTTGCTTTCAAAGGTTCAAGGGGAGGAGAGTTTTATCCAAATTTTCTTTTATATATATTCACGAAAACCGGACAAATTACACGGACTTTGTTGCGAAGGTATGTTTATTGTTATTTGCTATTTTTTGTACGATTATTTACTCGATAGGTGGTTATATTTTCTATTGATGACTGTATACAAATCACTTCGACGCACTGAAGTCAAAATGAAATCGTCTTGGGTTGTATACAGTAAATTTTCGAGTAATTTCTTCTAGCAGAAGTATATAACTTAGTTTATTGTTTCCCAAATTTTGATTTAGGCAATTGACGGTCTGATTGAGGAGTGCTCCCGCTTCTGTGTAAAGACAAACCCGGTTAAAGTGCCTGAAGGTAAGACGAATATTCCTATGTTTTGTTGCCATTTTAATTTGTATATAAGATTTAGTATTCGTATGGTGAATAGTTAGGTATTCAAATTGTTTTATAACCAGTGATCTACTGGGACTAATCTGTATATGTAATAATTTTTAATAGTAGATTATTTTTGCATAAAATTCAAGTTAGTTACCAAGGGTTAGTGACCAAGAGAGTCATAGAAAGCAAGGGTTTACATGATTTAGGGTGATGCTACTGACACAGTTATGTTACCTCGGTTAAGGAAAACACTGCATGGTCACGAAGCATGCTGTATTTGAAAATGACACGGCTTAGGTGATATTGCTTAAAATATTCACCAGGTTGATATGCATACCATATTGACATTCATACCAAATATAATATATGAATTGAAGGGTTTTGTAGATGGAAAATAATTGAGTGTAAAGTATATACATTTATTAGACCTAACCAGGAACAGCTGCGAAAAATGCAACTATAGATCCCTGGCAGGAATAATTTGAATCTGCGGCCCTGTGATTCCGGTGCAGCGCTCTAACCAACTGAGCTACAGAGTCCAGTTGTCGAGCTCTAACCACAAGTTCATGTATATATACTAGGGTACTGCCATGTTAAGTTGTGGGTAAATATCTAGATTTGTTGGCATCTCACTCGATAGAATAATAATTGAAGGGTTTTGTAGATGGAAAATTATTGAGTGTAAATTATATACATTTATTAGACCTAACCAGGAACAGCTGCGAAAAATGCAACTATAGGTCCCTGGCAGGAATTGAACCTGCGGACCTGCGATTCTGGTGCAGCTCTCTAACCAACTGAGCTACAGAGTCCAGTTGTCCATTGTATATAATTTACACTCAATAATTTTCCATCTACAAAACCCTTCAATTATTATTCTATCGAGTGAGATGCCAACAAAATCTAGATATTTACCCACAACTTAACATGGCAGTACCCTAGTATATATGCATGAACTTGTGGTTAGAGCTCGACAACTGGACTCTGTAGCTCAGTTGGTTAGAGCGCTGCACCGGAATCGCAGGGCCACAGATTCAATTCCTGCCATGGACCTATAGTTGCATTTTTCGCAGCTGTTCCTGGTTAGGTGTAATAAATTTATATAATTTACACTCAATAATTTTCCATCTACAAAACCCTTCAATTATTATTCTATCGAGTGAGATGCCAACAAAATCTAGATTTTTACCCACAACTTAACATGGCAGTACCCTAGTATATATACATGAACTTGTGGTTAGAGCTTGACAACTGGACTCTGTAGCTCAGTTGGTTAGAGAGCTGCACCGGAATCGCAGGGCCGCAGATTCAATTCCTGCCAGGGACCTATAGTTGCATCATTGAAATCATTCATGTCGGAAACTTATGTGAGGCTTAATCTTCGCAGCTGCCTTAGCCTGTAAAGCAAGCCCTCATTGAAGCTGAAAGAGTAAACATGAAAGCCGGGTATTACAGGAGACCCTCGTTCCTCTTTCTGCTCCAAGATGGTCTGCTATGCACGCTACAGCTGGCTCGGCCACTAGATGTCATATGAACTATATGCAGTATCCGGCCGGATAATCAGGTCAGATCTGTTTCAACTATCCGGTGCATCCCTATTGTCAAAGCCCATGCATGTGTCAGTATAGTTTGTTTAATAAATGTTTGCTGATTCATTAGCTCACAAATCAATATAATGCTTGAGATTTTTCAAATTATTTGTGGCTAACCAGTAATCTTCTGCTGCTGTTTTATTAACCTTATATTTTTTCTTAGGGATTGTTTTAATGGATTCATACAGTAATATCCTGATGCTGAAGTTGATTGAAGTTTAATACTACCACTATAATCAAGTATATCATATTTTGCTTAGAAAATATATTATTTTGACCTTAAAATGTTTTTATTGATTTCCAAACTTAATTAAGAGCCCTTCCTTACTCTAATCTATAGGAGTTATTTTGACTCCCAAATTGGAGTAAAGGGAAAAGGTACAGAATGACTCCTTTTTTGGAGTAAACTTTACTCCAGTTTTTTAACTCCATTTCTGGAGTAATTTTTACTCCATTCTTAGAGTAGTTTTTACTCCTACTGGAGTAAATTTCACTCCACTTGTGGAGTACAATTTACTCCAAAATTGGAGTTAAAAAACTGGAGTAAAATTTACTCCAGAAAAGGAGTCATTCTGTACCTTTTTTTTTTACTCCACTTTTGGAGTTAAAATAACTCCTTGAAATTAACAGTGTCCAGCCAGAAAGTGGGGGTTATTTTAAGACTCCGAAACCTAATCCCAACAAAAGGCAAGCTAAACCTCTATAAAACCTCAGTCCTTCCACAACTAACTTACTGCCATACAGTCTGGCATTTCTGTAAGGCATCAGACAGAAGAAAATTAGAAAGAGTGCAAGAGCGTGCATTAAGAGCCATATTTAACACAAAGACAGATTCATATGAGGAAGTATTTAATAGAGCTAATCTTTCCACCCTATATAATAGACGACTACAAGATATAGCAATTCTTATGTTTAAAGTAAAACACGACATAAGCCCAGTTTACATTAATACACTGTTAATTTCAAGGAGTTATTTTAACTCCAAAAGTGGAGTAAAAAAAAAGAGGTACAGAATGACTCCTTTTCTGGAGTAAATTTTACTCCAGTTTTTTAACTCCAATTTTGGAGTAAATTGTACTCCATAAGTGGAGTGATATTTACTCCAGTAGGAGTAAAAACTACTCTAAGAATGGAGTAAAAATTACTCCAGAAATGGAGTTAAAAAACTGGAGTAAAGTTTACTCCAAAAAAGGAGTCATTCTGTACCTTTTCCCTTTACTCCAATTTGGGAGTCAAAATAACTCCTATAGATTAGAGTAAGGAAGGGCTCTTAATTAAGGTTAGAAATCAATAAAAACATGTTAAGGTCAAAATAATATATTTTCTCAGCAAAATATGATATACACAACAGGCATGCAATTTGCTCTAGTTATTTACATTGTTAGGCTCGACATCATTCTTCGAATGATATCATGGTTATAACATGCTTGTAGTGTTCACAGCATTATCATAATGTTATGTGGGTCAATTGGTAGAATTTTAGTACTAAACAAGTTGTATACCACAAGTTGGCCACTCATCTCCTTGCTTTGCTTGGTATTCCATATATTATGTTCTCCAACAAATGAATAACATTTCCAATATTGACAATGAAGTAGGATGCCATGATATTGACTAGTATTAAACTTCAATCAACTTCAGCATCAGGATATTACTGTATGAATTCATTAAAACAATCCCTAAGAAAAAATATAAGGTTAATAAAACAGCAGCAGAAGATTATTGGTTAGCCACAAATAATTTGAAAAATCTCAAGCACTTATATTGATTTGTGAGCTAATGAATCAGCAAACATTTATTAAACAAACTATACTGACACATGGGCTTTGACAATAGGGATGCACCGAATAGTTGAAACAGATCTGACCTGATTATCCGGCCGGATACTGCATATAGTTCATATGACATCTAGTGGCCGAGCCAGCTGTAGCGTGCATAGCAGACCATCTTGGAGCAGAAAGAGGAACGAGGGTCTCCTGTAATACCCGGCTTTCATGTTTACTCTTTCAGCTTCAATGAGGGCTTGCTTTACAGGCTAAGGCAGCTGCGAATATTAAGCCTCACATAAGTTTCCGACATCAATGATTTCAATGATGCAAATATAGGTCCCTGGCAGGAATTGAATCTGCGTCCCTGCGATTCCGGTGCGGCGCTCTAACCAACTGAGCTACAGAGTCCAGTTGTCAAGCTCTAACCACAAGTTCATGTATATATACTAGGGTACTGCCATGTTGGTTAGAGCGCTGCACCGGAATCGCAGGGCCGCAGATTCAATTCCTGCCAGGGATCTATAGTTGCATTTTTCGCAGCTGTTCCTGGTTAGGTCTAATAAATGTATATACTTTACACTCAATAATTTTCCATCTACAAAACCCTTCAATTCATATATTATATTTGGTATGAATGTCAATATGGTATGCATATCAACCTGGTGAATATTTTAAGCAATATCACCTAAGCCGTGTCATTTTCAAATACAGCATGCTTCGTGACCATGCAGTGTTTTCCTTAACCGAGGTAACATAACTGTGTCAGTAGCATCACCCTAAATCATGTAAACCCTTGCTTTCTATGACTCTCTTGGTCACTAACCCTGCTAAAGGAAATCCTATCTCCATGTATAAAGCAAGGTCATGTTATTACAAAAATATTCTCAAATATATAATGAATTAACTTCAATTTTATGCAAAAATCATCTACTATTAAAAATTATTACATATACAGATTAGTCCCAGTAGATCACTGGTTATAAAACAATTTGAATACCTAACTATTCGCCATACGAATACTAAATCTTATATACAAATTAAAATGGCAACAAAACATGGGAATATTCGTCTTATCTTCAGGCACTTTAACCGCGTTTGTCTTTACACAGCAGCGGCAGCACTCCTCAATCAGACCGTCAATTGCCTAAATCAAAATTTGGGAAACAATAAACTAAGTTATATACTTCTGCTAGAAGAAATTACTCGAAAATTTACTGTATACAACTCAAGTCTCAAGACGATTTCATTTTGACCTCAGTGCGTCGAAGAGATTTGTATACAGTCTTCAATAGAAAATATAACCACCTATCGAGTAAATAATCGTACACAAAATAGCAAATAACAATAAACATACCTTCGCAACAAAGTCCGTGTAATTTGTCCGGTTTTCGTGAATATATATAAAAGAAAATTTGGGTAAAACTCTCCTCTCCTTGAACTTTTGTAGCAAAATACTAGAAATACATTCATGCAGAACCCCTTCACCCATTATTAGAACGAAGCAATTAAACTCCCCAAAAGTTATTGTAACATGAAGTACTGAGTTGATCACTGTAACCATGGTAACACGCAACCGGCCGTATATTTATTTTATCTTTTTGTACAAAATGCAAAAATAGTGATAAGGTTTGTACTTTTCACCGTAAAATTATCAATTGCCCAACTATATAAAGTAGCTATGTTATTAAGTACTCTTTTAGCTTTGATTTACTCTAAAATTTCAAAATTGCCATAAAACTTCAACTGTTTTTTGAACAGTATTTTTATACCATGAAGTTTTTGAGATTACACATGTTGTTTCTTATTCTATAACGCATTTGAATTAATATTAAAACACTTTTTAAGATTAATCAATGTTGCCATTGACCACACAGGATGAACTACGCATTTTGAAAACCGCCAATTATACTGCATGCCAATTGACGGCAAAACTGCAAAGGCAAGTATGCAAAATAGACACTTACGCGTTTTAAAACTCGAAAACCTTGTCCTTTCTCGGCCTTTTGACTGATTTATTTTCCTGTTGACTTTAGTAAGTGAAAGTCCTCTACAAAATTTTCATTTATCTTTGTTTTGTCTGATTATTTCCCGACTCATGAGTACAAAAGAATGTACAAAACCATATTTGAAAAAAAGTTTTTTCTCGGCCTAAACTCGCGCATGCGCATAAAGTAGAAAACAATGTTCGTCCATGACATAATGGCGGACAACTTTGGAATCCGCTATGTTCTCACATACTCGGGTGTAAATATCCGAGCGGAATTAGTACCCTCGCACGGCGCTTCGCGCCGGCTCGGGGATTAAAAATATCGAATTTGGCGCATGATGTGAATATAGAATCAAATAACCATAACACGTGATACATCCCTAACGCGTTGATTGGTGCAGACACGAGTGTTTCCACTTGTTTAGTTAACAGAGGGAAGCATTCTTCTCAGCAGAAAAAATGTCAATCCAATCCAAAAATGTAAATAAATCCTTTGACTTTGAGTGAGAAAAGTACGTTGGCGATTCACGACAGACCCGGCTTCGATTACCGCTCGCGGTTTAACAGTAAAGAATGTATAAAGCCAATGCATAACACAGAATTCCGCCATTCCCACTTTTGACTTGGCGACGTTACCGGAGCTAAATTTTATTTTATTTAATTCATTTAATTAATAATAATAATAATAATAATACTTCGTCAGCTAATTAAATAGCAGGAACTTCTTGCTTCTTAATTTGGTATCACTAGCAAATATCTTAACTAGTCCCTACGCCCAGTGAAAGAATCTCATAATGTTGGAGTTAAATAACTTTGGCCGCGGTAAAATTCAGGAGTTAAAACGACTCCTAGAGTAATATTAAGGAGTAAAAATTACTCCATTATTTCTACTCCTTTGCCGGAGTAAGCTTTACTCCTTCAGTGGAGTTAAAATGACTCCCAGTGGAGTAAATTCTGGAATGCGTACCGAAATGGAGTAGTTTAACTCCATTTTTGGAGTAGATTTTACTCCAAAATTTTTACTCTCCCACATGGAGTAATTTTAACTCCTATGGCGGAGTTAAAATAACTCCTTGAAATTAACAGTGTAGAATCTTTGAGTCGGTTGACAAGGGCTATGGCTTACGTAATGCAGACTTCCATAGACCCCGTTTTAATACTGTACAATATGGAAAACATTCAATTAGATACTTTGGACCATATATATGGTCCATTTTGAGTCAGGCAGATCGAGGAAATCTATCTTTAGAAAGTTTTAAAAATGCCATTAGAAAGAAAAACCTACAAGACCTAATTGATAACAATTGTAAAAACTGCAAACTATGCATGACTTAATGTTCTAGATCTATAAGACTTAAATTCTAATTTCCTTGTTCTATAATTTTTGTAACTTTTATATATTAATATTTTTATAGTAAATTAATGTAAAAATAATATATTCTATAGTAAGTCTAATTAGTTAGGACAAGTGTCCCCAATTAGTTTGTAAAGAGCTAAACACATTGACACTTTTTAATAAAGTTTAATAATAATAATAATAAGTACAGTAATTCGTAAACTGAATATGCATGCGCAGTTTTATCATTTTGAAGGTTGCCTAAGATGTTATATCAAAATAATATCACAATACTGTATTGTTAATACCTAACATTAATTATATTGGGATAATTTAAAATAAAATAGATCCTTTAAAGACGAAACAGTAATCTATAGGGATAATCTCGTTCAAAAACGTGACGTGTCTAAAAGAGGAAACAAACGTAAATATGATTCGCCCGAGTCTTAAGGTAACACTATAAAATATGTCATTCTACGCACCTAACTTGGCCAGTAGAAGGGTTGACTTGATTCACAATTTTGGAATTATATGGAGCTCCATCAACTATCTTAAACATGGTACAGCCACACGTTGATGGATTTTCATTCGTCGCGATCCAATCGTCCAGGGCGCTTTGGAGAAATTGGGGAGGAGATGTCCCGACGTCACTATAATTACATACACAAAAGAGAGGTTTGCATTCAGTACGAGTACGAGAAAAATTGTTTGCATAACCAGAAAAAAATAGCTGATAAGTGTCCGAAAGAAAAAGTTCGCTTTAACAATGTTAATAACAGGCAGAGCTCATATAAGAGTTCATATTCGTTGTAACCATCTAATTGAGTTAAAGCTTCCAAGTTTCCACATACTGTTTAGCTAAAAAATGCAGGTTTATCCGTGAGTAAAAAAACTTTCAACACACAGAATGAGTATGCGGTATGGCCAAAGTTTTACAGCTCGTACTGGCACTCAGTACTCTTCACTTTTATTTCTATCCTATGTACTATTTGGGTTGAAATGACCGATACCTTAAAGCAACCGAGTTTGACTTGAATAAACGACTCGGTGTAGGGCAGCCATGAGAACTGCAAGCTCCAGTGTAACAGGTCATGATTGCTGGCTGCAGACGAGATGTAAAAAGATCTTCTTCGTTGTCCCACAGATCTAATACCGGTAGATTCGTATTAAAGCGTCCAGGGAATAAAGTCAACCAAATAATTTTGCCTTCAGAGTATCTTCCTTTGTCAATCAATTCCTTAATTTCTATTAAACATTTGGCGTAAGCATCGGAAGAACTGGCAAGGTACTCATTAAAGTTCTTGTGGTCACTCATCAATACATACATTAAAGTCAAATAATTGTCAATCGGACATGTGTTCTTTAATAATTGTATTGATGCCTCTACACTGTTGTAAAGTGACCCTCCCCATGGCGGTACACGAACAGTCTGAGTTTTCTCCTTTTGGTGTGATGTTGCCGTATGAGGAGGTATGGAAAAAGAAGTAATGGAAGCATTTTGTTTTGCCTCTGACCCTAAACTAGGACTAAACTTGGATATAGTCTGCGAAGAATAGTAATGTTTCTTTATTTCCTCAATTTTTTCACTTTTGGTAAATCCTTTAGCAAGGCATTTGGATTGAGAAAATCCCATTTTGCTCGTCAGGTAGAGATTGAGTTGCGAAACATAAAGCTTGTTTAACGTGTTGGTATTCACCAGTGTTTTCCAATCCAGATCTTCAAATGTCTTAGCCTTCTGTATCGCTCTTGCACTGGCTGTTTCTTGCTTTAATATTTTTGCTCGGACTTTCATTTCATGTCTTCTTTTGAGTTCGTTTTCTGCTATGCTTCGCATGTCTTCTCCTACATACTCATCAACATAATCATCAACCTTGTGGAGACATTTTTGTAGGGTGTTGTTTTCGTCAATTACGGAAAGTGTCACTGATCCATCACATTGAATTTCTTCCTTGTTCTTCAGTACTGGCTCACCGCAACTATCGATAAGCTTTTCAAGTTGTTTTCTGGGGCAGTAATCGTCAATTTGTCGTGAACAAGCAGCAATAACAATTTTCTTACAAAGTTTGAACTTTTCAGGGATATCACCATCAGCGATTTTCTTGGGAGTGCAGTAATGGAATCCATCCTCAGTGTCACCATAATATGGAATTGGCGGAAGTATACGGGAAATAGGTTTACCCCTCCAGTGCTCGTGCATTTGTTCTGTATTCTCTATCTTCTTGTGATAACTGCACATTTCTTTATCTCCTTCTGTGCAACCATTTCTAATTCCTTCACAACCATTGCCATAGATGTAAAAGTGACTGGCAAAGAACGACTTCACAAACTTAAAATAGGCACTTCCTACACACTGTTCCTCCATTGAAGAGGAACTTGCATTCAAACACTTCGCCATGAATTCTTCGTCAAAAAAGAATTGGTGGTGCTCTTGATAGGCTGGTGTCCTTGAGTGAATGTAGGTACCCATGCATGGCTTCCTTTCATAGCGCTTGCTGACTTCATTAATTGGCACATTGTTTGGCAGCACTTTCAGCTCTCTCTCTTTGAGCTCTATTAATTTCATCCTTGCTTGGCTCGTGTAAACACGTTTCATTATCACCAAGAAGACCATCTTTTGAATATTCAATAGGAATTGACCGTCCGTCACCTAAACATTCATTCAGAGATCTCATAACCTTTTCTGCGACATGGGAAGCTGAATCTGCTATTAAAAGATAGAAATGACACACCATGGGTAATATCTATATAAATGTATATATATTAAAGGTTTGCACATACACTCTACAGTATACTCTATAGTAAAAAGTATATAACTTAGTATTAAACAGGTATTTTATTTTCCAGACCAACTAGAAATGGAAGTTTTGTAATTTAAGCCGTACCCGGTGCATAATGAAAACGACATTGAAGATCTAACTAAGTCATTGATCATGAAGCTTTCTGCCAAACGAATCTGCGTCATTCTTTCGTGTGTAGACACACCAGGACCTGCATCGGACGTTTGGATATCAATAGGTCTGAAAAGTTAAACAATTAAGAGTAAGAACAGAATAGCAAATCAATGATAATGTGGTTTTTGGATATTATCTGCCCTGGGATGGCAGGGAGTTAGATTGTGTATAGAGTATGCAAAATCACAATATTTATGGTACATGTGTATTACCTATGTTGTGGTAGTCCCTTGTTTTCTAGAAACAGACGAAGCTCTTTGCACAATTTCACACATTCAACATAAGCATTCTCTACATTATCTTCGTCAAACACATGTTCATCATTCTTTGTGCAGTCTTGAAGAATGCATTCTATATAAAAAATAAACAACAAGTTTTAATATCAAAATATATTCAGAGGAATAAAGCTAGACGTAAAATTGTGAACTTACCAATTTTCCTAATACTTTCTTGCAGAATTTCGATCTTTGAAAATATTTCTTGCAGAAGTGGGTTTGAAGAACAACTTGTAGAATTCATTGACTCTTGGCATTCGCTTAGCCTTTCATTAAGAACAGAGTTTCTCTTTTGTTCTCTAAGAAGATGATCTCCTCCATTGTATACTCTCATGTAATCTTCACGTAAGCTCATCAGCTCATATTGGAGAAGAGAATCTCTAATGCATACAAGTAATGACACAGTGTTACGTGGCAAATTGTCCATATCAACATTTACATTTGGTTTAAACTCGTGTTCCTCAGGAAACAAATATCTAACAGCAAAGATGTCATTCTGCCAATTTGTTGCCGTGCTGGGATAGACGTGCTTGGGTTTGCATGTGACTGTGACTGTGGCATCAATGATAGAGAACGCATCTTTTTCTTTATGCGAAATTTCTTTCATGTCATTGACCAACAGAATTACTCCAGGGCTTACATAACCAACAGTGTCTGAGTAGTCACTTGATGGCAATTCAAATGGGGCATCATTAATCTGTACTGGCCGGTGGAGAGGTCTTGAGAAACCTTCTGAAGTTCCGCATCTAACATAGGCCTTATCATCCAACGCACGGCGAATAACAAAATCTTTATTGCCTGTCTTCTCCGAGAACGCAAATCTGGTATAATTCTTGATATGAGCTCTATTGTAATGCATATTGATATGCCCTTCCTTCCATGTTTTCTGAGATCTTGCATATGCCCATAAATTCGTCCCGCGATGTTGTTTTGCTTGTCTGCCTCGCTTATTTCTACATCTCCCCCATGATCTTACGGTCTCACAACTCTTCACAAGCTTCTTTTTCTGGGATGACAGGTATCTATTTGCAATCCTTCTCATATCTTTCTTATGAAGCCTTCTTTTCTCACTTTCTAAATACCCTGTCCCTTCATCACCCCATCTTCTACGATGCGCTTTAAGTTGTTCTTCTAGTACTTGAAATATCGCCTTTTCTGCTCCTCTATCAATTCGAAACTTCCCTTTATTCTTTCCTCTTTGAGATTTCAGGGTTTGCTTCCATGCTTTAAATTTTCTTTTCGCTAGCTTTTTTCTTGGCATTCTAGAGCGCGTTAATCTCTCTAACCTCTGTTTCTTAATTTGAACATCAAATCCAAATCTTCTATTTCTTCCTTTGCCAGCCGTTTTCTCTTTCTTTCCAACTTGTGTTCTTGCTCTCTTATAACCATTTCCAATTTATTTATCACATTTTCCACTTCTTGATCAGCATCTTCCTGACATTTAGTTTGCCTTTCCTCACTTTGAACAAGAAAATCGTTCACATGAAAAGTAAATTTTTGAACAGTGGATGATGTGTAACCAAGCATATAATGCAAATTTTGATTTGAATAGATATTTGACAATACAAATTGCAGAATTGCTCTAACTTTTGATGACGACATCAACTTCATTAATGGAGATATGTTGGCAGCTAACGTGCTGGGCAGTCTGTTGACCTCTTTAACAGGTGCATCCAGAGCAGTATCAAAAGCTTGCAAAAGTTGTATACTTCCCAAAGGTTTTTCTATTAGGCACACAAATCTGAAGCAGAAAAGAAAATATAGGTACTTACACTTTATATACTAGGGATATGTATCATCCAACGCCAAAAAGTATATGACATTGTTATATACCAGGGATATTTGCCAATTGTTTGCTGGCAGCAAAAAAGTGGGAAATGTTGGTGGATAAATCCCCGAGGTTGCCGGGGGGGGGGGAAGGAATCGCCGTATCAGAAAGATTAAAATTGAACCATGCGTATTTGCTATCTTTCATTTTTTATATTTATATAATTAAACGCATTATTAAATCGATAGAATATAAAATAACACTCACCTTTGTCCTTTGTTCTCAAATACAACAACAGGGATTCCATCCTTTGCTAAGATAACACGGCGAAAGTTTTTTTTCGCCTCACCTCGATCCTTGGCATCTGCAACCCAGGGTATTTTGCCGGCATATTCGTCAAAGGCATGATCAAAAGTTAAAACTTTATGCACAAATATCTCATCCAACAAACTTGACAAAGCATTTAGACGTACGACTTTTGACTCAGATATTGAATTACTAGAAATACATTCATGCAGAACCCCCTCGCCCATTAGAACCAAGCAATTAAACTCTATTGCGCTATTAAAGATGAAGTACTGAGTTGATCACTGCAACCACTTTTACGCAAACGGTCGTATATTTATTTTATTTTTTGTACAAAATGGAAATAGTGATAAGGTTTGTATTCTTTCACTAAAATTATCAAATTGCCCAACTATATAAAGTAGCTATGTGTTTACGTACTTTCTTAGCTTTTGATTACTCTAAAATTTAATCTGAGACATCTCAGAAACCTTTCAAAATTGCCATAAAACTTCACAACTGTTTGAACAGTATTTTTATACCATGAAGTTTTTTGAGATTAAATATGCTGTTTCTTATAATATAACGCATTAGAATTAATATTAAAACACTTTTTAAGATTAATCAATGTTGCATTGACCACACAGAATGAACCATCGCATTAAGAAAACTACAAACTATAGTGCATGCCAATTGACAAAAAACTGCAAAAGCAAGTATGCAAATAGACACTTACGCGTTTTAAAACCTTTGTCCGTTGTCCTTTCTCCGTCTTTTGACTCTTTTGACTAGTAAGAGTAAGTGAAAGTCCTGGTAATTTCGTTTATCTTTGTTTTGTCTGTATTATTTCCAAACTCATAGGCAAAAAGAATGAACAAAACTATATTTGAAAAAGTTTTTCGTTTCTACTCTCACGCCGCATAAAGTAGAAAACCATGTTCGTCCATGACATAATGGCGGACAACTTTGGAATCAGCTATGTTCTCACATACCGGGTGTAAATATCCGAGCGGAATTAGTACCCTCGCACGGCGCTTCGCACCGGCTCGGGGAAAATCAAATTTTGAATGTGCCCATGACATTCGGTCACGGTTTGGTTGTTCAGCGACACTAAAACGTGCTTAAGTGACAACCAGTTTACTTTCGACATCGATATGAAGGAAAGGATTACATTATTTTTATCAACATATCTTCTGTGACTTTTATAAAGCAATGAGCCTTATTCCCGCTTGAAAAATTAACACACATGAGGGTAAAAGTGGTCACCCATGGTTAGTGAGAGATCATTTGTGTTGAATAAATGGGTAACTGTGTATTAAATTTATTACGAAAACAAATATGGCGACCAACACGTCAGGCGATAGTTCTACATAGCATTTCACTTGAGAGAAAGTATTCGGTATTCCTTGAGAACGGCTTGAAAGAAGTGGAACATCTTCAAGACGTCGAAGAGAGCGACATTGCCCAACTGTCGCTGACAGTTTTTGAGTTCCGACGTATGCGACGCGAAATCGAATCGTGGTTGATGAAAAAGAGACAAGTTGCTGAGATAAACCATGGGCATGGTTCAGGGCCACAGTACAAAACGTCATCAGCATCGACAGTGATATCATTGCCCAAAGCGTTTAGAAACATAGTTCAGACAAGAGATGGTCAAGGGAATATTGTGGTCTCAACGAGTTCATTGAAAAAGAAGTTCAAAAATCTGTGGTAGGAGAATCCGGTAAATCCCAATCAAACTTTTTCGAACTCATTCATTCTGGAAATGGCTCAGCAGAGAATGCAGTTCGAGAAGTCTCTGTGTGACTGTGAATTGTAGTGTCGCAAACAGAGATCAAAGCGAATCCAGTTTCTTTTGTTATTTCACGTTGGAGCAGCTATTACAAGAGTCAAAGTGTAATGGGAAAGTGTCAGATTGCTGAAGAGCGGTATCCAGCTGTTTCTTCATTTCTTACCTCAAACAAAACCAAACTGCCACCAAAATCTATGTACGAGATGCTATGTAACTATGTCGGACTGATCGAGGATGCAAGTAATTTCTCAAGTGGCATGTTGACGAAACTGGATGATGAGGTGCAAGCTTGTTTAAATGGAAACGGAGTTGCCAAGAAAGGTATATGGGTTTAATACTTAACTCACTATGAGCTGTAAATCTATATAGCACAACCCCGATCTCAACTTCTCGTGATGAAAGTGACTAAAGAAGAAACAGGGGAAATGCTTTAAATTGATTTCATTTCCAAACAGGTTACAAAGATGAGCTGCATTTCTTTAATACTATTGCAAAGCCAGAACTGGTTGATGTTGATAATCATGTTAAATCTAAGCTACAAGAAGCAAGAGATGCCATGGAAATGTCAAAGCTTAAATATGGCTTCACTCCTAAGTATAAGAATGCTAAGAGGAAAGCTGCCAGGGGACAGACAAACCAAGTTGCAGAAAACCTTTCTGAATGTCTGCAAAATGAAACTGAAGTGGATGAGATTGAAGCCAATGTTGATGACCAAGACAGTCAATATGAAACTGATGAAGAAAATTGTTTTTGAATATTATTAACTGGTTTTCCCTGTGTTTTAATGTTAAGCTTCAGGGTGGAGAAGGGAGGGAGGAGGACAGGCAACAATAGGGGATTTGAATTTTTGTTTTCATTTTTTTAATAGTAACTATTTAAATGGCCACATATCTTTGCTTGTTCAAAAAAAAACATGTTGCCAGGCCTCACAGTATGTAAATGTCCCCATCATCATGGCTGTTATCAATGAACAAAAACCAGATGATGGGATGACATCTATTGTCAAGTCCCCTATTCTTGCCTGCCCTGCCTGGCTTAATATTAAACAGTGGTAGGTGGACTGTAAACAGACAAATTAAAGGATTTTTTTATATGAGGGAATATCTATATTTGTGTTTTTATAGATTAAAATATTTTGTAGTTCAGATAGTTTAACACACATCTTGGGTTTGGTTAATAATATATGTCACAGTAAACAAAGAGCGTTTATTTTAATACAAATTTTAATATTTAAGTGTCAGTATGCTTTTGTTGCTATTTTAATACCAGTACAGTATAATGAAGGGAAAGCTTAAACTTTATATAAAAATTAATAAAATGGGCTGGTAAAGCCAGGTCACATGAAAAATACATGTATGTCCGACAGCATGGTTGATATTGTTAATTTTCCATTTATGTATTTGCAACACCGGTATTGAACTATGTTCTCCTTCTCTTTGACTGTTTTATTTTTCCCCAAGCGGAGCCTCTGGGAACCATATTCTCGCGAAGTGCGTCGAGAGGAACATACCAAATAAGATTACCACTTGACAGGCTTGTTCGATAATTTTTTTTCTCCGTTTGTTCTTGCATGATTTTTTTTTAAGTTTGAAGCGCTTGTGCGATATTTTTTGGGGGATTCTACCCACCGCCCCCCCCCCCCCCATCAAAAATCAAATGGTCCGTCCCTAAGACGAGCAGTTGACAATTTTAGACAACTTTTGAGCAAAAATGAATGTATAACGACTAAATTGTCAGCGGGAGAGATTAAAAGAGTAGAAATTGAATGGGTAAAAATAGCCCAGTGTGAGTTGAGAGAACAAGATAATTTTAAGCAATTAGTTCGGAAATTAGGATTAGTTGAAGAAGACGAGGTTTTAAGATATACTGGAAGACTCGCTAATTCAGATCTGGAATTAGATGTCCAGAAACCGATTTTGTTGCAAAAAGGGCACAGGTTTACTCGTTTGATCATAGAAGCATGTCACCGAATGGTACACTACTGTAGTGTTAGATCGACTTTAGCAGAATTGAGAGCAAAGTTTTGGGTGCCAAAGGGCAGACAGATGGTCAAAAAAGTTTTGAGTGATTGTGTTAAATGTAAGAAACTGATAGGCAAGTCGTATAAGGAGCCAGCAACTGCAGCACTACCAGAGTTTCGAGTAACAAGAGCGCCTCCATTTTCCAGAGTAGGAATAGATTTCGCAGGACCGCTTTATGCTAAGGATGCGCCTGGTGGGACGAAAAAGGTATATATTGCATTGTCTTCGTGCTGCGTCACCAGAGCAGTCCACTTAGAATTAGTAGATGAAATGACAGCAGAAGCGTTTAAGCGTTGCTTGCGGAAATTTACAGCGCGACGGGGAATGCCAACGTTAATAGTCTCAGATAATGCAAAAACCTTCCAAGCAACAGAAAGGGATTTCAATAAGCTATTTGATCATCCAGAAATAAAGTCGTATTTTAATAATATGAGGATAGAATGGAAGTTTAATTTAGAAAGAGCGCCATGGTGGGGTGGATTTTTTGAGAGAATTGTAGGATGTGTAAAGCTGTGTTTAAGGAAGACATTTGACACAGGATGAGTTAGCAGGATGAGTTAGCAACAGTACAGGTAACAGTGTACGCTTAACTTGACCATTGACGTACAGTACGCTTATGATTGACCATTGAAGTGTTGTCTGATGATTTTTTGATTTAGAGAGAGAGTATAATCCATCCACTTGATTATTGCAGAGATAAAGTAGAGTTCATTATAGATTATAGATATCAGAGGATTTCAGTATCTTAATAATAGGTTAGAGCACTTTTGGAACAGGTGGAGGAGTTGCATTTGGTAGGCCTTAGAGTTTCAGAAAAATAAAAGTAAAGAATCAAATGTAAAAAGGTAGGTCATGACCACCCAGGAGAAAAGGACGAATGAATGAGGTAGATGAAGGAGAGTTGTTGTTGGAAGTAATGCTGAAAAAGTTAAAGATCAAGTAAAGATAGGGGGGGGCGGAACAGAGTTTTTCGTACGATTTTCAAAAAATTTCGCGAACATCGGGGGGGGGTACTTTTACTGGGGGGATCGCTGCCGAAGATTAAAAACAAACTGGGGTTACAAAGTATTGATTATTGTGTAAGTAATATTAAACAGCTTTCTAGTAGCTGTAATCTATGGCATTGAATAACAAAATATAGTTGTTTCTTCTCGAGTTTTATTCATAGCAGAAACATGTGCCATGAATAAGTATTCACAATGGCAACATGATCCATTTTACTTGTTGTATACATATTGTAGAGATCGCATTACACAAAGCCATGCCACATTGTCATGTGCTTGTAGTTTATACTAGGTATAAATAATACAGTATTATTAAGTATCTGATTAATGTATAAAGTCCACATTCCACAAGAGGCATAAACAAAGTATAAACAAGCTGAAACTGCCTGTATTAAGCTGCAGTATTTATGTAAATTGACTGAAATATTATGTAAATTTCGTCTCTTATTATTATACGCGTACCCGCCGATTTTATAGCATGTGCGTATAGACCATGGTACAGACGCACAATCCACTACAGTCTACAACAGCTATAATGCTATAATTATCTAGTTTTGTTTTCTCTCGAACGTACTTCGGGATGTAAGATTCCGCACCAAAATTTCGTGCGAGGAAGAAGCTTGTGTTGTTCACAGCGCTCAATAAGTCTTGAATAGAACGCTTCGGTACGCCGTCTATTCGCTTCTTTAGATCAGCTTCAATATCTTTAAGATATTGTCGATCGTCTTTCTCTAAAGCAGCCTTTACGGTTTCGTAAATACTAACAGACATGGCTAGTATTAATAGTTCAGAGTTCAAGTACTGTAGCGATCAGAAAGGGCCAGAAACGTCATAGACCTTTCCGTGCACGGTATGATCGATCAAAAAAATCCAGCCAATGGGAATTCAGGATTTTTTTGAATTAGCCAATCGGATAGCCTGTATTCGAGCCCCTGATCGCTTTAGCGATCAGAACTCCCCACAGATCGCGCAAAAATCGAGATAGCCAATCAGATGGCTGGAATCTGACCCAGAGCGTGCAAAACTCATGCGTAAGACCGCTTTTCTGCGCGTTCATGTTCGAAGGCCTTGCTACTGGATGATATTTTAGAACTGGACTGTTAAACTTTCAATACAATACACTGCGCCAAGTTTGATAACTGGACTGCTATTTTAATTTAACAATTTTCTGGCCAATTTTACCTTAGTAGTGTGATCGCTCTGATCACCCCTAGATCCGCCCCTGTCACTTAGATAGATAGATAGTATTTATTAGAAATTACATTTGCAGCTGGATAGCTGAATTGCGTAAATCTTTACATCTATAACAAATTTTAAAATACAATTGTTAAAATAGCCTACAATAATCAGTTAATATTAAAAAGGATAAAATGTCTAAATTTTCTACTTTACTTACAATTACTGTATATAAAACTGTTTTTCAACCTATTGGTTCTACATTTGGGCACATTAAAGTTCCGTTTATTTCTAAGGTTAATGTTACACATGTTCTGATCAGGTAATAAGCAGTGTAACTTGTGATTACTATTGGACGCGATATCTTGGAAAAGTTCTTTCGTAAGGCTGTCTCTTCGATCGTAAAGGGAAGAGGATAACTCAGCTGGTGAGAAAATTATTCTTCTTTCTATATCGTCCGCAAAAACTTGGCAAGCGTACTCGGCAATGGGACGAATGCAAGTTACATAAAATGTTAATAAGTCTTTTGTTTGCAGATTTGCTCGCTTTAATTGCCTTAGGAAGTACAAGCGAGTAGATACTTTACGTACAATTTCGTAGTTAGAGGAGGGAAGGTAAAAATGGTTTCTAGTGGACGACCCGTGTACCTATCCAGACCCGTTCAAAAGTTGTACCCCTTAGAGATCAAAAGTCAGAGGAAAGGGGGGTGGCTAGGTGCTGCGCCGGAAAAAAAGTAAATGCGCAGAAACCAACAAATCAAAAAGAAATACTCCTCCGTGGAACGCAGGGTTAGATTCGAAATTCAAATCTAAGTTGATGCTTGACTCGTAGCGAGCCAAGCGGGGGGAGTGTGTTGAGGAAGTTTTAGATTAAACGCGATGTGGGCGCTGCAACCACATAAGCATGAGTAGGGAATATTATATCTTATTGGATTCTTCTGAGCCCAATATGGCAAAATATTAAGTCGAGACTTCAATATTGGGCGAGACCGAAGGCCGAGCCCAATATTGCAAGTCGAGACTTAATATTTTGCCATATTGGGCGAAGATGAATCCAATAGGAGTTTTATTATATCGAACAAAACATTTATAACACAAGAACACGTTATAAACGAGAGTAATGCAACAACAATGCGATAAAAGCACAGCGAAAACTTGTATGGCACTTCGGCCGCAAATTTGCTTAAATTACGAAAACAAAAAGTAAATAAACTAGTTTTATAGAAAGCAAAAGTGCACCTTAATAATACTAACTATCTTTCAGTCTATTTAAGACGATTTGACATAATTTAAATCAGAAAAAGAACTCATATACTGACCTTTCGACCTGTTGTAAACAAATGAATTTCAAAGACATGTTTTCCCGCGCTTTATTTTTAAACAAGACTGATAAAAGAAACGACTTCAATTTTCCAAATCCTTTTCTTTGCTTTACATTACTTCGCCCTGCCGTTTGTTTTTGTGTTTAAAATTAACAACACATGTTAAAAGGTGAGTTAAACAAGGAAAAAAGCGGCGATAAGCTACTGTCCTACATGCTCCTGTCCTACACCGTAAAATGTCGGACAGGCACGTGACCCTATCAAGGACATATGATTGGTCAATCGTATGTGAAAGAATGTGAGAGTATAATAATTGCATATATTGCGCGTAAACAGGATATGATGATATAGATACATCACGTTCAGAAACCACACTGATGGGACGAAAACGACGACACACCTTAACGTAAATAGGGAGGGAACTTCCTGTGGTTAAAACAGGACGTGCAAACTAAAGTATTTAGTTCCTAGTTTTATAGTATAAATATAAGTGAAAAAAGAGTACAGTGTATTTAGATTGGTACTTAGATTGGTACTTAGATTGGTCATAGAATGTTAGAGTGTTAGTATGTATTAAGATCGTGTTAAGATTGGTTAAGAGTGCGCTAAGATTGAGATCGTATGGTAATCTATTTAGAATGAAATAGTTTGAATTGATTGTAAGAGATTGTTATGTGAATAAACGAAAATTAGAAAAACGAAATACAGTCCCTGTTTGTTGACTGAACCAGCGAACGGAAGATTCCTTACAGCTTAACCGAGCTTGTGCGAAGGATTTTCAACAGTGACCTTTTTGCGTCGAAGAAAGCATGAGATCAAAATCCTGCACTTCTCAGTTTTGTCTAACGGTTTTCCATGCGCAAAGTGCCTAATTCAATACCGGCAAACGATAAAATATTTTGTAGCCCAACTGTTTTTTCCGGAGCAATTGGTATGCCTAAATATTTACAAAGAGATAAGAAACGAACAAGGTTAATACGACATTGGTGATAAGTAGGTTCCCCCATGAGATAATCATCGAGAATGTGGGTATCAAGTGTTTCTTAGCAACCCATTAGGCAGCAGTACTAAACTTCTCGAAAGTGCGACAGGATGAGGCACAGCCTATGGGCATCACGCGATCATAATAATATTTTCCTTTTCAAAAAATACCTAAAAGATCGTAATCCGAGAGCCTTATCGGGGTAATACGAAATGCGCTTTTAATATTCGTTTTTGCCAGAAAACTGCCGCGCCCCAATTGCTTAATCATGGCCACCGCGTCATCTACCCGAGCGTAATGTACAGAGGTATGTTCGTGAGCAACGAATTGAGAAATTAACAAATTACGACTAAGAAAGATAAATGTTGAACAAAGCAACACTCACCACGGGCCTTTTTAGGAACAACTCCTATAGCTAATGGAGAAATCCGGAAAGTGGAAAAGGGCGGGCTGTCAAAAGCCCAGCATTTCGATCGGCTGCAAATTCTTTAGAAAGTTTAGCACAAACCAAGTTCGTACCCAGGGCTTCTGCGCTTATGGTTCTCAGAAGTCGTGGGCGCAAGGAAGCGGAAGTAAACTGCTGCTTCGGGCTAGAAATGCTTACTCGGCACATATTTTCACTTCGCTATTTCATGAAGTTTTTTCAACGCAATGTTGCAAGAGATTTTAATATTTACTGTGTACAAGAAAATAATACTGGAGAGTTCGAAGATTGAACATTGAAAATATCATTCAGCTTGCTTTGGTTACTTGAACATATATGTATGTTACGAATATTGCATTGGTAAATCCTCCGACTGATTGCTAATGTTGCAAACTTCTGTTGAAAATTTTCAGATAGCTGCTTAGAGAAAGACATTTAAGCAAACAAGAATACACACCTAACTACACTGTACCAGTGTTGCTGAAATAATTGTGGTTTTATTATGAAATACACTATATATAATTTATCCTTTACTTCACTGGTAGCCAAAGTCACAATGCGTTGTTAGTTTGTTATTTTACTCTGTCTAATAAGATTGTAACTTTTAGCCAACACCAACCACGAGAGGAGGTGGGGGGGGGGCAACAGGGAAAACCTATCCCACGGCAGCCAATCTGATAGGTGTTCTCAATTTGGGAGGAAGAATTGAGCAGGATTCTTCACAAATTGGGGGCTCAGAATGGGTTTGCCAGGAGTTCCCGGAAAATTTTGCCATGGGCCCCACTAAATCTCTCGGTGTCCCTGCTAACTTACCCAAATTCTGGAAAGAACTATTGCTCTTGAAACTAATAGCAATGATAATTTACTAGATAATGTGACAGATCATGTTTGACTATTGTTATTAACCAGACTTATATCTTATCAAACATTCCAAACTTCCAGAGTCACTGATACAACATGCCTATGAAGAAAGTTCTTCACTAGGAGTTACTATCGCAAGGAAAGTGCTGCCTTGACGCCTAAACTTCATGCAAAATTCCTCGACCCAATTAGTAATATTGCACGTATTTATATTGCTAATGACACGCGATATGTATAGATTTATTTTGTTGTCCAAACGATGAGATTACAACAGTGTGATTATCATAAATAATAATATATAAGTACACGTGTGGTTTTCAAAGCCACATATCAGAGTACCAACATTATTGATTCTGTTATTAGAAATCATTCTCACTTCAAATTGTCAATTGCATCTTGCAATTGCAAATAAATTTGGAAGTGTAGAGACAATGTCTTTTAATATCTTTGTGGTGCAATAATAGTTTGCACGTTGTCTGCGTTCATAAGATACTGCACTTGCCGTGTGCTAAACAACATGTCACAACAGTTTTTGTTCCCCATCTGTAGATATTTCATTTCATATTTATTGAGCATTTGGTTTCTATCAGTGTTCATCTACCACAACAGGTAGATTGAGATTTTGTGCTACCACCACGGGTAGTTCAATGTTATTATTTTCCACCATGACAGATATATCAATGTTATTCTGTGCCTCAACGGGCGCTATGACTACAGCTAGATGTCACCGTCATAGGTGGGGTTATTTTTGTCTCCACAGGCGATATATTAATAACTGTGTCGATCACAGACCAACATATCTCGTGGGAAAGCATGTTTGAACATGAAACACTAAGCTGTTCGACACCTGGGTCTAGAGTTATTAAGCCACTATTCAAATCTTTTAAGTACATTTTGCCTCCTTGCAATAAGACATTATATATTGTTTATTTCGACCCTCTATCAAATATGGCGTATTTCGTGCTGTTAAAATTGCTGATAAAGTCATGAAAGCACATTGCTCGCCTCTAGAATGAATACAAAATATTAATCGCCTTGATGTATATCACCAGATAGAAATAAAGCCATACTTACCCGAATTTTCAGGAAATAATTGGTTATCATTCGCGTCTTGAGCACATGGAGCTAATCATGCGCGCGCAATACAAAATCTTATTCGAACTCCCCCCTCATTTTTCAAATGTTCGTCGAGCTTTTTTATTGCCCCGGAATTACGATAAACATCTTAACCGACGCAACAGGTGGGTATTTTGCAGACACTGTCTAACATATAGCGGGCGCATTTCTTCAACCGCCATTGCAAATTGTGGTGGAGGGGAACGCGTGCATGTGCATGCAGTTATCGAGCTAGCTCGCTTCACCAACTGAAGACGACAAATTTCGCCTTTGTTTATGTGTTACTGTTCTGGTGGGTTACTGTTCTGGTGGTCTTGATTACTTACTATCTTGACAACGTGAGCTAACCCGGGCCTGCCTTCATACAAATACCCACATATTTGGTTCTAAAATTTTCATTAGGCTAAAGCAAAGTCAAGTGATGATATGGTTACCACACAGGGCCGTACTCAGAAAATTATCCAGGGGGGGTGTAAGGTGGTTTCAACCGACTGCCAAACGAACTTGTACCGACAACTTCTCATAAATATTTTTTTTTTATGTGTCGATGGGGGGGGGACGAAGCAGTTTATAAAAATTTTCCCGGACTACTAACGTTGTTATATTACTATTTAACCAATAAATAAGTTTGTTCTTGCAAAAAAATTAACTTCCTAATAACAAAAATTCCCTTTTTCTATTCTTTGTGCCGACTTTTTTTGTGCCGACTTGTCTTGTTTTGTGCCGACTCAAATCTCGCTTCTGCCGACTAAATCTCCAAATACAATTCATGGGGGGGTGTGACACCCCCCCAAACCCCCCCGTAGATACGGCCCTGTTACCACAGAATATAATCCAAGGACCGGGCAATAGGAAGTGAGGGTGGCAAAAGTGGTCATGTCAAGAATTTTGAAATGAGGACAGTTGATGTTGATGGTGTGAACCAGGATATTGCCCTAAAAAATAGCTGATATACCCAACTGACGATGACAAAACAACGGCACCAGAGTATCTGCCATGGTTATCTGGGCAAGAGAACCCTTCATATGCTTTTTAAAAATAGAGGAATGATTCCCATCTAACACAGGAAGTTATATTGGATATCTATAATTCTGATATGTATTGCAAAAAGAGCATAAATGAATTATTGGCATACCAATAAAGATTTTATTGCTTCCTGCACTTGAATTAGATAATAAGATAGAGATCGGTGCAGGAATTTCTGATCACATGATTGTAATGCGCGGGAAAACGGATAGGGGTGTCGGTATATACTGGCGTCGAATGTGAGATCGATTCATTCTGCTCTGCACGTCGACTACAGTTCACGACTGATCTATACAGCTATTATAATAAAGTTATACCCACCCTCCTCCCCGTTTTCTTGACGCACTTCTTTTTTCTTTTTTACTTGTATATTAGTTCTTACTGTGGGCGTTTGTATTACCCCCACCTTTTCTGTGCGAACAATTTTCTTAATAATTACTTTTACGAACATTAGTTTTGTTAATAATTTGTTATATTAATAATTATGTAATTGATTACAAAAATTAATAAACCGGCATGTGCTGACGCACATTGCCATAATTATTCCAATCGAGAGTGACTGGTTTATTGCGCAAAAGCTTAAGCACAGAAAACTGAGCTCATCATGACAAGAAACTGCTGGAATATTTTAATGTTAATTAAGGAAGCGATAATATAAATTTTGTTTTTCTTTAACATGTATGTACAACAAAAATGTATGTGATATATGGCCAGCAAATTGTTCAATCATATGAAGTACTGCATTTAAGATAGAAGTGGAATACAGCCAATATGAAAAGGAAATTTTCCTTTGCCCATGAACCTGTTATGCACCCTACCTTGTTATTTTACTACTTAATTCCAGACATTTTTACTTGTCCAGGCACTATATGTTAATTTTTTTATGGTTCCAAGGATTGTTTTTTTTTGTTATGAACTCATCATTTACAAAATATTCACTGCCATCATCTGAATGATCTGATTTTCAACATTTTGACTAGCTGCCGGTCATATAGAATAGCTTCACAATATGATATTTGGCATATTTTAAATCTCCTGTATACAACAAATTGCCTGGGAATAATTTAATAAATTACTCCACCATAATAAAAAGCAAGATGATGTTTTTAGATTATTTTTCACACTAAATCAGTCATTATAGTTGTTCAAAAATGTTTAAACAGTTATAGTAACTGATTTATTGTAGTACAGTTTTTAGTATTACTGTTAATTACTATTGCAGAGGTTGTACTGGCAGTCCAATTATTCTTTGGCAGCTCTGCTCCTTCCATTGGTAATTTCTCCTTTTCAAAATTCTTGACATGACCACTTTTGCCACCCTCACATCCTATTGCCCGGTCCTCGGATTATATTCTCTGGTAACCATATTAGACCGCCGGCCAAGCTTGAAAAAAGTGTCTAGAAAACATTGTCGATGGTATTTTTTGTTACAAGCATGAAACTACGCAAAATGTCTTAGGATAGTGTTTACTTTGGGAGTGAGAATGGTTGCCAACCGTAATTTTTTATTTATGTGCTAAAATTTGAAGGTTTTTTCTAAAACATTTCGAAGGATGGGATTTTTGTCGAATGCTGTATTTTATATTAGTGTTTTATTTTAATTGGCTGACTATATCTAATTAACATTTGTAAAGCTCGGGTAATCTTCTTTCGTATAATTCAAAATGATATGCTAATAAGAAACAGGGCGCAAATACATAAAAAGACGCGACCTTTCAAAAAGGAGCCACAACAATATGTTTTTGTTGTGTTACAGACAGGCAACAATCACATATGTTTAGATTACATACGAATCAGTATTACACGCCCGGTTGCCACCCGTGTAACACAATATATTTCTGTTGAGCCAGTCGAGTTTTGGCATGTAAATGGTTGAAAAACAGCATGTTGGCGCAAACGCGCTGTTTTACTACAACACATAGACCTTCAAAATCGGTAAATATTCGAAATTAAACGCAATAATTTACGAATTTAAGCCTTCGGGTAACCACTCGTCCTAATAAATCCATCCTTATTTTGAAACTCGCCTCCATACAGGTATTTTAACAAGTGTAATAGTAATACAATTTTCTCATTGGCATGTCACTTTGAGTTATGACAATTAAGAAAAGGAGAAATTTGCACATGTTAATTAGGTAGTGAACCAATTACAATAAATTCATGATATCGAAAATTGCTTTTAAATGGATTCCCATCTATCGAAATGTCGTTATAAAAACCTTCCAATTTCGGTACATAAATAGAAAAATTACGGAAGGCAACCACTTTCACAGTCAAAATGAATACACTACGATGACATTTAGTGTGGTTTCCTGCTTGTAACAAAAAATGCCATCGACAGTCACTTTTTTCGAGGCTGGCCGGCCGTCTATGTCATCATTTGACTTTGCTTTAGCCTAATGAAAAATTTAGGATGGAACATAAGAACGAAATATGTGGGTAATTGTATGAAGGCAGACCCGGGTTAGCTCATTTTGCCTAGGTACAAGTAATAAGAAATCAAGACAGCCCACCAGAACAGTCACATATAAACAAAGCTGGTCTAATAGACCCTGATTCTAATTTTATCGTGACGCTAATAACTGTGATTATTACACTGAGTATAAATTTAATAAGAAACTTAATATCAAGGAAAATTCAAACAATTTATCCTTTTTCCATCTTAATATTCGGAGTTTGTCAAGGAATTTTGATGCTCTTGTTAATTTTTTGGGAAATATTAATAATAAATTTTCAATCATTGCCCTCTCTGAAACCTGGCTTCAACGTTCGGATAATGCCGTTGAAATGCCCGGTTATAACTTTATTCACAATCACCGGCATAATAGAATGGGTGGTGGCGTTGGACTATATTTTCCCGTCAATTTAAATTATAAAGTGCGTAAAGATTTAACTTATAATGATATATCTTGTGCAGAGTCTTTGTTTATTGAAATTCTTAAACCTATAGAGAGAAAAACATTATCGTTGGTGTTGTTTATCTGTAAATATCAATGAATTCATTACAAATACGGATTCTTTAATAAACAAAATCTCTAGGGAAAATAAAATCTGTTATATAATGGGTGATTTCAACCTGAACTTGTGAACTGTCAAAATCATAAATTAACTAATGAGTTTTTAGACATTATGTATTCCAATATGTTTGTCCCACTAGGATTACGTCTTACAATGCCACGTTAATTGATAATATATTTACAAACAATCTGGATAATTGCTATTTTAGTGGCTTGTTTTTCACTGATATTTCTGATCATTTGCCGATTTTTGTTTACCACTTAATCAAGAGCAAGTTAATGTATTAGATGTAGATATCTATGTTGTTTCTCGCGATAAACACAAAGATAATGTGTCAAAGTTTCGTGACAAACTCGGGAATATAAATTGGGTGGATATTTACAAACCTGATGACCCAATTAATTCATACAGCAAATTTCTACATGAATATACGGAATTGGTTGATACTTGTTTTCCGTTGTGTAAGCAAAAAGTGCGTTCTTCTAAGTTCTCTAAACCCTGGATGACCAAAGGACTTTTAACATCAATAAAAAGAAAGAATAAACTTTACAAGAAATACCTGGAAACCGAGCGATGTAAATAAAAAATATATATTGATTTTAAAATAAACTAAATCATTCAATCCGAATAGCCAAACGTTTATATTTTGAAACAAAGCTAAAATCTGCGACTTCGGATATTAAAAGAACATGGCAGATCCTGAAGGAGGTGACCAACAGGAAAAAACGTCCAAATAAGTTACCATCCGTTTTTTCTTCCAATAATCAAGATATCTCTGATCCAATTGTAATTGCTAATCGTTTTTGTGATTATTTTACAAATATTGGGCCTAATCTAGCCAAACAAATACCAACTTCATCTATGACTGCCAGTTCCTATCTTGGTGGTAATTTTGTAAAGACTATATTTCTTGAGTCAGTCTCTGAGTTAGAAATAATTGATGTAGTGAAGTCGCTTCGTTCAGGCTCTGCCGCAGGCTATGATAAAATCTGGTTAGTAAAAAATTCTATTGATCTTATTTCTGAACCTCTGAGTAAACTTTTAAACTTGTCCATTGAAACCGGAATTGTTCCAGATCAAATGAAAATTGCACGTATAATACCAATTTTTAAATCGGGTGATGATCGTCTGTTTTCTAATTATAGACCAATATCGGTTTTACCAATTTTTTCTAAAATTTTGGAAAGAGTTGCGTACAATCGGTTAATGAACTATATAAATGCTAATCAAATATTATTTAAAAACCAATATGGCTTCAGAAAAAATCACTCAACTTCACTTGCACTTATAAACCTTTATGACAAAATCTCTACAGGCCTTGACACAAATAAGCACACAGTTGGAATTTTTCTTGATTTATCCAAAGCTTTTGATACTGTTGATCATGGAATTTTAATTTCTAAACTTGAACACTATGGTATCCGAGGATTGGCTCTTGAATGGATAAAAAGTTACTTATCCAATAGGTTTCAATGTGTAGAATACAATGGTACTCGTTCTCATGTCTAATGAAATAACATGCGGGGTCCCTCAAGGGTCAATCCTTGGCCCATTATTGTTCCTAATATATATCAATGATATATCCAATATTACTGACGCTGGTCAATTTATTTTATTCGCTGATGATACTAACTTGTTCTATTCCCATGATGATCTGTCAACTTTAATGAGTCTGATTAATTCTTATTTATGTAAAATTTCTGAATGGTTTCAGTCTAATAAACTTTCCGTTAACATAACTAAGTCCAATTATATAATATTTAGACCAAGGCAAAAAAGGCAAACATTTGACTTGATACTGGAAATAAACAACAATAAGATTAATAGAGTTAAAGAAGTTTGTTTTCTTGGTGTAATATTAGATGAAAACTTATCATGGAAAGCACATATATCCAATGTTGCTCATAAAGTTTCCAAATCTATTGGGATTATTTATAGATCAAGTTTTTATCTATTCAAATCAGCCTTACGAATTCTATACTTTGCTCTTGTTTATCCTTATCTTCAATATTGCATTACGGTATGGGGATCAACGTATCCAACTAACCTTAATCGTATTGTTGTGTTACAAAAACGTGTGCTACGAATCATTGATAAACAGGATTTCGGTGTGCATACCATGCACTCCTATTTTTAATGAACTCAAAATATTGAAATTTGAAGATATTTATTTATTTAATCTCGGGAAGTTTATTTATCAATACCAACATAAATTGCCACCTGATTGTTTCGAGTGTCCAATTTTAGGCGTAAACCAAATTCATAATTATTATACCCGTCAATCCAGAACACTATGTGTCGCTTACTGTAGGACAAATATTCGTCAATTTTCTGTAAATTATCAAGGACCCAAATTTTTTAATACGTTGAACCCCGGCCGTAATACGTAATTCATCGTCTATATGCAAATTTCAATCTAAGTTAAAAAAGTTTCTTCTTTCTCGCTATAGATGACTTTAATATTTCATAATTTTATTCCAATCAACTTGCTATTTGATTATTCCGTCTCTACTATTGCGTTATATATGTTACTTTAACATGTAATAAAACTCGCTACACAAAACATGAGGTAGCTCAAATTTTTATAAGCCGTATGGTTTCTATTTGGGCTTCCTCACCACATCTGAATTATTGTATATTTATATTTTCTATACTTGTTTTTTCGTGTACAATTATTGATGTATGTTGTTTTTTGTACTTGTAACTTTTGTGGTAAACTAAAATACATTTATTATTATTATTATTATAAGCTGAAATTTGTTTTCAGCTGGTAAAGTGAGCTAGCTCGATAACTGCATGCACAGGCTTCTTTCCCGATAATCCCCCTCCCCCTCTAACATAATATAAATCATAACAATGTAGTTATTATTGCATGGCCAATATATAAAAATTACAATGAAAATTTCCTAATATCGAGTTGCATTTCTGGTTAACTTTCATGTAAATTTGAAGAGACAAAGAATGTTGACGGTTTGTTCAACCCATAGTTAATATATGTCCAATCTTTATCATTTTGTGCTTGTTTTTGCTTTTTATAATTTCATAGATCCACTCAGATTTAATATCTTGAGCAATCAGTAGTAAAGCCACTAACTGCCCTTGAAATAGCCTCATTCTTGTGACTTCTTGAGACTCTATAAATCCTTCACTGTTATTGCTACGAATAACTGGGATTGCTATACCTATTTAGCTTATTTATGAATTAAATTGCTTTACCTTTTACGATATTTCAACGAGAGAAAATGGGAAGCGAAATCTCTATCGATTCGTGAATTATATTATGCCTTCATTTCGCCTCCGTTTATGCCTCAAATATAGTCATGGATAGGTATGAGCATTTGTGCTGGCTTTTCCAGTCTTTTTGAGAGTTTCTCGGAATTCTCGCATATATAATGCACTAACTCGGAAATGGCCGCCATCTTGAATCTATAAACTTAAAAAAGTACAGGCTGTACATTTTCAAGTTTGTATATGCGTAGAAGAGATGCGCAGACGTAAAACTGCCCCTTTAAGTGTCTTATGGCTGTCTTAAATACAGGGGTGCTTGCTTTGTCAAATTCAATGGTGATATGGTATAGAAATAAACATATCTTAAGATTTTGCCCTGGCCTTTCTCTGAAATATGGTTTAAAATTATCTTTATTAGTCAGGCTTCATAGAAAAATTAGTGGGTATGTTGGGAAAAATGCGCGCGATATAAATTTTTAGCTCTGAACATGGGTGTGTCAGCCATCACCGACTGCAGCCTCCTTAAGGAAATATTATAGAAATTTGGTATTGATTATATCTTACTGTTTTGTGTTTACAAAATTATTGGTAGAGTAATTGGCATATCATTTTCTACTTTGGCTTGGATTTTAAATACACCTTAATGGAGATTATTGGCCGACATTTGCTGTTGTAAATTAGTAGCTTAGAATTAGAATAGATTAATAAATAAATATATATCAATGTAATAGTTATGTATGCGTGTCAATAATAATATAATAACAGAATATAACCATATGTAACATGCATAAATAACAGGATATACGAACTTTAAAGCCAAAGAGGAACTTTTTATGTAGTAAACAAGATGGAATTTACGAACGTTAGGGAAGTCGTGGTGGTTGATTTGTGGTCAACCAGGCGAGGAATTGTGCCAGAAAAGATAAGGTGTGAGGAAGTTTTTCCGCAATGTGCGTCACGCGTAGACCTTCCTCTGGGAAAAAGTTCCTATAGCATGAATGTTAAGACAGTATAAATAAGAGCGAGAATTCAAAGTTAGTGAGATTCGAGGGTCAGATTGAATAAGATTGTGACAGAATGTATAAGATTGTACAAGAATGAAAGAGAATGAGATTGAGAGCGTTTGTATACCAGATAGCAATTAATTATAACGATTGTTATTTGTTGATGAATAAATAAAAATTTGAGAACCAGCGAAGGAATAAATCTCACGAAGAGAATTTATAACATTTGCCTTACAATTTCCCTGTTTTTGGCCATTTCTCCAAGATTTAGTATTATTTAGGTTTTTTCTTGCAGATAAATTCTTCCATGTCGTTGATACAACACTGTCAAGTCTAGTAAAAAGCTCTTATTAATCATCTTGGGTCTTTTGGAAATATAATAAGTGCTCTTTTATTTAAGCTCTCAATTATGAGGAAGTGGCCACGTAATAAAATATAACTGTTTACATGCCAAGGTTAAAACACAACTGTACTATTTCAAGTTATTATTTCAAACATAATCAAAATCGAGAGTGATATTCAGGTTTTTACATAAATGTATTCTAACAAGTACGTTAAGTTTTTAGGGTAGCACGGATGGCGGAAGCGGTTAGCGCGCTGCCTCTTACCACTGAGTTGAGCCTGTTTCACAACAGGTCGAGGTCACTGTTGGTACTCGCATGAGGTCGGCAGTGTGCTCAAATAACTCATGTAAGTTGAGATTCTCTCCTGTGCTTTCGAGGGTTTTCCCCGGGTACTCCGGTTTCCTCCCTCTAATACTAACCCTTAGGAACTAACAATGGGGCCACAGTAATTGGCTAACGCTGTTGTGGACTCCCTGCCACTGAGGCGAAGTTGAAAAAAAAAAAAAAGAAGAATATAATTGTTTTTACTTTTAGGAAGAAATATTGTAGAAATGTGTTACATTACTCTCTCTCTTGCATGTGTTGTACCAATAGAAATTTGATATGTTCTGGCTACTACAGCCTCGAGATCCAGATGCTTAGCAACACCTGACATGTGATGCTTCATGTGACAAAGGGGCTAGCATGTACAACATGGGGATTTTCAACAGCAAGACACTTGGTCGTTACTGTTATGCAGATGGATCATATGACCTTTGCTTACCCATGAACTTGAAAAACTCATTCCCAGCCAAAATAATTTCTAATAATTTAACAACTTGAAAAGCTGACAAGGAATTCTATATCTGGAGATGAATTTCATCCCACATATTATCAATAGAACGTAAAACTAGACTTTAAATATACAGTACAATAGGTACATTTCAGTTTTGTGTTTTATATTTACACATGGTAGTGAGAGCCGGCAAGTGATGCCTAATATTTCCGTTACATGTACAACTTACATAATGCCAATACATCTAGTGAACCATTTAGTGACTTTAATAACAGTCTTTCATTTTGGCTACCATGTGCTGCACTCTCACAATTAATGAAACCCACCTATATATACAACCATCTACAATAGTGTCACTGAAATCTCAAAATATATATCATAGAACTATATCAATGATTGATGCATTGTCAATGAAAGTAATGCTTTATTCAAATATTCAAATTACAGATGCCAATAAAATAAGAAATTTTACATTTGTTTGACTGACTCACAATAAATCAAAATCACAGTTAATATGTGGTAGTTGTCTGTTTTGTTGTTTTGTTTATATATACTACATCAGATTGCCATCAGACGCTTAGCACTTTAATATTATTGCATAATTAGCGGCGTCAATATTACAAAAATACCCCATTTTCAAAACCCGATCTCTCGTTGGTTTCTGGGGTCTTTTTTGATTTCTTGGTATCAATTGAAAGAGCGACTCTTACTGATTTCAGTGGTGTGATTTTCGTTAACTTTTCTCGTCAAAAACTAAAGAAGACCCCAGCATATTTTGCAATAGCCCGAAAATAAGGTCAATTCATATCTAAATTAATATAAATAAACCAATCAAAATTAGAATCGTGAAGTTCGATACAGATATTATAGTAACGTCGACACTCACATGTGATTTCAAAGAGAAAATACGAAGTAAAATTCAGCAATTTCTCGCCACTCCCTGTCGAAAATCTTGATTGAGAAAAAGTCCTCAGCGCAATGCCTTGTGGTATACTCACGATCCCTCCTCTGATTTTTTATATAATCCATTTACAAAAATGGATTATTTAGTCAATAATCCTTTTGCAAAATGATTATTTACCATACAATCCATTTAACGACACGGTTTATTTATATATAATCCAAAATCTAAAATGGATTATTTGTCATACAATCCACTTACAAAGTGGATTATTTATATATAATCCAAAATCTGAAATGGATTATTTATATAAACAGTGTAAGGGACGCGTTAAGGTTGATTGACTCCATAAGATCAGTCATAGTTGACCAAGACACTGACCAGGTAAATAAAGAATTCATATTTTGGTGAATAATGTAGCTGAAATTTATACTAGGCGTTGTACAAGTTGAAGTGTTTATTCTTGATACAAAATGAAAATTTTGAATTTTCCACAACATTTTTGACATTTATACACGCTCAGTTGTCAAAATTTTCTGTTATTTGGACGGTTGACTACTGTGGGTTGATTTAATTGTCATACAATAATTAACAATTATTGAATGATATGAAGACTATGAAGAATTGTCATGCCGAAGTTTCGTGCTATCAACCGAAGCTGAAAGTCGCTCACGAAATTCATGAAAAATGTCATATTCGTGCGCCTTTTTGGCTTTGCAAAACTTGATATCAAAGACAAATGCCAAAGTGAAACGGGTCAATTTTTACATGTAAAAACACAAATATATTTTGTTCATGTAGTATACTGTGTATTTCAAGTATTTAATAGCCACATAGATTTTACCTACGCTTAAATGTTCAAACATCCCAGTTTGTAGCTGATTTTATGGCCTTTGAATGCCGATTTTCGAGTAAAAAGTCTAGCTCCGTGTCCGAAAGAGCTGCAAATCTTTTTTCGTCGAGTTCAGGCAGTTGCTTCTTGCATTGCTTTTTTCAGTTCTACTTTGTTGGGTTTTTTGCTTAAATTTGGATTTTAAACTAATTTTGTTTAGTTTGTTTCGGCAAGTGAAGGACTCTAGAATCCACGACGAGCTGGAAGAATCTTAAATATGGGCAGGACAACGTTGTATAAAAAAATGCTGCAATATAGTATTTCATACAATGATCGTTACTCCCATATTAGCGATGATAGGTTAAAGGAAGTGATTGAAGGTGAAATTATGATTTTGGGTCATCTTCGTTCAAGGGAAATTAATGTTCAACGACACCGTGTAAGGCAGGTTTTGGAACAAATTGATGGCATTGAGAACTGAGTTTGACTCTTAGACAGCTGTCTAACAGTAAAACTAACCATGCAAAATGCAGTTGGACCTTGTTAATTCTCAGTTGACGAGGTCCTACTAAATTCCTTTTATACAAATTTTCATTTTATTTGTATGCCATAAGCTCCTCAGCATAGACATTTTTTATATGAACCAGTAAAATTTTGCCCAGGCTCGGTTTTTTCTTCTTTTTTATTAGTAAAAGGGTTGCTATTTTAGTATTTTTGGATATTTCATCCTCATTCACATTGTTCTTATATATTTAAGTTTGATCTTATTAAAAAAAGTGTGTACATAAACTTTATATATCTCAGCACCTTATTGACCAAAATATGAATTTTTTATTTATCTGGTAAGTGTCTTGGTCAACTATGACTGATCTTAGGGAGTCAATCATCCTTAACGCGTCGTTTACACTGTTTATTCGCCCTCGAATTTGCTGCGGCCATCTTTGAATCTCGCGAAACTGGCGGGGAAAATAGGGACATGAAGTATATCCTCCATATAAATAATCCACTTTGTAAGTGGATTATATGACAAATAATCCACTTTAGATTTTGGATTATATATAAATAAACCGTTTCGTTAAATGGATTGTATGGTAAATAATAATTTTGCGAAAGGATTATTTACTAAATATTCCATTTTTGTAAATGGATTATATAAAAAATAATCCACTAACCAAAATGGATTATTTAGTAAATAATCTATTTTTTGGGATTGTTTGACAAATCATTAAAATAATCAAGCTTTTTTGTAATAAATAATAAATGAACAAACGGCGCCCCATATCCGGAATCTCTAAAATCCGGAATACTAAAAGCCGGAATCTATAAAACCCGGAATATTAAAAGCCGGAATCTATAAAAACCGGAATCTATAAAAAACGGAATCTATAAAACCCGGAATACTAGAAACCGGAATCTCTTAAACCCGGAATACTAAAACCCGGAATCTCTAAAACCCGGATACTAAAAGCCGGAATCTCTAAAACCCATAATACTAAAAGCAGGAAACTCTAAAAACAAGGAATACTAACATACTAAATGATATAATCTAATTGCTTGGGACATGATTGAAAGAAAAATAAAGTCATTTAGAAGAAAAAAATTGATTAAAAGTGAGGTCAACATATGTATCCAAACTGTGAACCTCAAAAAATATTTAAAAAATAGCAACATTGGTAGTAAAAAAATATTTAACTGTGACTGAGCCAAAATCCAAATTTAAAATCAGAATTTTCAAAATATTTATTTTTGATATATACAATTTTAGAGGTTTGTGTTATAGAGTCAGTTGCACTGATCATATCCTGAACATTTCATGTCATTAGGACAAATATTGAATGCTGTAGAGCGTCCCGAGTACAGTTTAACCTGTCACGGGAAAATCGAGTTTAAAGTTTGGAATATAACGTTTTGCGATAAAAATTATGCAGCTATTTTCTAATATTTACGCATTTTCCGCTTAGAAAATTAAAAAATAACACCAGGAAACGAAATAGCAAGGGTTAATAATGTATAAAATGACTGTTTTGAAAATTTGATTTTTTTCAAATTGCAGTGTCCAAGACCACCTTAATGTAAAAACGCGTAGCTGAAACCGAAATACGAACCCGAATACATCTTCAAAATTTTTGGGTTTCAAGGCACATGATATTTGCGCAGTATTTTCATGATATCCATAGTATGCTATCGATGCTGTTTATGGATTTTTATGTGCTGTAATTAACCTTTCCACCTTGTATATCTGTTTTTCATTTTGCATATACTCGAATAATTAGTCATTTTTGAATTGAAATTTCAATGAAATAAATAGAAATATATTTTACTCTCACGAATTCTGATACCAGCTATTACCACTAGCTAGTGAGGCAGCTGTATATGTGAGTATAAGAATTACTTGAAAGATCTGTTACGTTTCTCAATTCTTTACCTTCATTTTCCTCCGACTTTATCCTCTCGCTCTCTTCTTCATTATCATTTACCGCCTAGTTTTCACCTTTTCTATTTCGGTCCTTTTTATTTTTATTGAAACTTTCACTGCTCGTCTGCAAAGTGGCGGTAATTAAGAGAAATATTTCAATTGGACACGCAGATTAACGTACGTAACAACGCAGACGAATAATGCAAGGCAAAATAAGTGAGAAAAGATGAAGGTAAAAAGGAAAAACGAGTAGAAAGGAGAGAAGTAGGAGAACGACGAATATTAGAATTTAATGAGTTAAAAAATAACATTTCCAATACTAGAATTTTGGACTACATTAATACTAGGAATGAATTACTTTGTTATCATAGCCTACATTTCCTAGTTCTGGTCATTCTTGTTCATTGAGACGGCGTGAATTGGAAAGATTGAGAGCAAAATAATATTCCTTTGTAACACTGTCAGATAAATCTTAAGCATAATTGTGCCTAATGTGATGGTACAGTTCTAGCTCTCAGATTATATTATCATAGATTATAGAAAATAGAAGAAAAAACAAAGAGGAATTCAATTTGTAAAAGCATCTCGTTTCTTCGCGACAATTTTGAAATCGTCAGGATGCCGAACTAATGCAGCTTCAGATACTTCTGTGGTCGGAATTTCCTCTCCTTCGGGCAATACAAACTTGTAACGTTGAAACAATGTCGAAGCAAAGGTAAACAGGATGATCTTGGCCAATGACTGCCCAGCACATTCTCTTCGGCCAACGCTAAACGGAAGAAAACATTTAAGTTTGGTCCAACCAACAAATTCTCCATCAGCATCAAGAAATCTTTCAGGTTTAAATTTCTCTGGTTCTGGCCATTCTCGTTCGTCATGATGCAGTTTGTCAAGATTGGTAACAACGAATGTTCCTTTGGGAATGTGGTAGCCAGCAATTTTCATGTCTCGGGTCGCGTTTGTCCCAACGACTTCAATCACACCAGTCGCCCTTTGGACTTCACATAGAGTAGCTTGCAGGTATGGCATGTTCTGTGCATCTTTCCAACTTGGTAAGCGGTCGTTGCCTACTACGACATCAAGCTCCTTGTGAATTTTTTCTTGTATTTCCGGATGTAGTACCATGTGAAGAAAGAACCAGGCAAGTGACGAGGAAGTGGTATCTGACGCTGCAAATGATACATCTAACATTAATGCCGCGACATCTTCCACTGATCCAATGTTTTTATTGGTTTCTTTGGCGATTTCGTTTTCGTAGCAATTGATGAAGCTGTCGGTTAGATCACGGATAACTCCTGGGATGTAGGTTTTCTTGTGGGCTTGGTATTCTGATGGGAATATTGAGTCCTTAATCTGCTGTGCCTGGTTTATATCGCGGTTGAATTGGGTTGGTAAATACGCCAAAAATGGAATCACTTGGTACACAGTGGAATGGAAAGCTAGTTTTGAAACTATTTCGTCAAATAGTGACATACGTTCAATAGTTGGATCATTCAATGGAACTTTCTTTGATGTGAGCCATTCCCAAAGCTGCACAAGTATCGAAGACCCTAAAAGTTTTTTGGGTGAGAATGGTTCTGCTTCCTTTCTATCGATTTCGTTAATCGCAACATTAACGGCATGTCCAACACGTTCTGACGCTCGCCCTATACCAGCTCCAAAGACATGCATTGCAGATTTAAATACTCGCCTACGAAATCGCATTTCAGGAGAATAATCTGATGTAATTAAATCGTTTCCAAATATTTCTGGCGTAGGAAAAATGGATCGAGGTAATTTTCCGGACAGATTTTCTGGTTGACCAAGCCTCCCTTCTCTTACAAGTGAAGCTGTATTCAAGACAACCGATTGATCCCCATTAGGAAGGGTGAGTGAGAATATATCTCCGTATTTATCAGCTAACTTGCTAAAGGGATTGACGGGATCACAGAACAAATGAGGAATGTTGCCAATGAGGGGATAGGGAAAAGGTCCAGGTGGCATGTTTCTTCTTATCCAATAGTTGGTGATGAAATGATGCACCAAGTACACAAGAACAACGGAAAGAAAGATTTCAGCAATCATGGTTGTCAATACTCTGTAAATAAAGGGTAAATTGTCAAATTTAATTATACATATTATGCTCTTTATGTTTTAAGTATGAGATGGGTGAGTTTATGCGCATATATTCTTTAAAAAGTGTCATTTCCTATTTCAGGGTTCGTACACCTTCATAATTTTAAAACTCGAGAACTTTCCAGGAAGTTTTTCTGTACTTTTCCAAGGGGTTTTCACGGGTATTTGAAACAAGCCAAAAATACTTTTTCCAAGACGTCGACAATTTATTGCATTTTTAATATTATTTAGATAAACATATAAAAACACAAGTTCAGTTTTCCAGGGTTTTCCGGTGTGTAAGTTTGAAATTTCAGGACTTTTCCAGGGGTTTCCAGGAAAAGAAGAAAAATCCAGGACTTTCCAGGATTTCCAGGGGCCGTACGAACCCTGCTATTTACCGTACGCATTTACTCGTTTTAAGCGCTGCAGCGCTCTTTAAAATTTTAGTGTTTTTGATGCTGTGTTTATTGAGGGTGGCGCTCTTTAAAACTTACATTTTTTTTATTTTTTTTTGCCAACGCAATTGTGCATTTCCAAAGTTCTGGAGAAATAATCTAACGACAAAGCATTGGAATATACTCAATTTGAAATCAAAGACACCACAGTAGAGGATAATATATATATCCGAGGCAGATTAGATGCAAGAAAGTCAAAAGTTGAAAGGGAGATGTAACATAAGTAGTATAGGGGTCGTTCGAGCCCCTTTGTTTGGGGGGGGGGGTGACAGGGAGGAGCAAGGGGAAGCACGTCATTAAATATTCAAAACATTAGCATATGAGGATGAGTATCATCATTAGCATATGAGGGACGCACACATCATTAAATATTCAAACATCATTAGCATGTGAGTGTGAGCAAGGGGTATGATATAGTACAACATAGAGCAATACGATAGAGCTAGTATATTAGGATATCATTTTAGGATATCATACAGTATCTTAGGATATCATCTTAAGATATCATAGAGTATCTTAAGATATAATTTTAGGATATCATACAGTATGTTAGGATATCATGCAGTATCTTAGGATATCATCTTAGGATATCATTTTAGGATATCATAGAGTATTTTAGGATATCATACTGTACAGTATCTTAGGATATCATGCAGTATCTTAGGATATCATGCAGTATCTTAGCCTATCATCTTAGAATATCATACAGTGTCTTAAAATATCATCTTAGGATCTCATAGAGTATCTTAGGATATCATACAGTATCTTACAAAAGTAAAATCTGTTTGCTTATATTTATCAGGTTTGTGTTCGCTCAGGCATGTCTGGGGAGATGATTGTTTGGCTGTGTGGATGATCGATTTAATAATTTAAAGTACAAAATGTACCATGCAAAACTAGATTTAATTGCTTTCACCTAACAAGACATGGCAACGTATAGAATTGTGTAAGCTTTCTCCTTTAAATTTGTCGTATATATGTCTCGCTGCTTTTACACAGTGAAATGTCAATGTATTATTGTTTTTAACGCCAATGGTTAAGCGTAGCATTCGCAATATTGGTAATAAAATGAAAGCTCTGACTTTTATACCTTTAAGAGTTACGTTTATATATTCGATTGGCAAACATGTATTTGTATCGCTCTATAAGACTTTAGCAACGCTTGCATACACTATGCCGACAAACATTAAGATCTTCTCGTTTTGGAGAGCTATGTCTTAATTACGTGCTCCGCCTTGCTCGCCCCCAAAAATCCTGGTCGAACGGCCTGTATATTACTACTAATATAATTTATATGTACACACTACATGCTTAATTCAGCGGCCTCTTCATGTACTAAATTGTCAATAAATTGACTTATAATATATTTATTCTCAGGAGCATATGCGCCCTACTTTCAACATTTTCATTGTCAACTATAAATTTCTAATCAATTCAGCATCTAGAAGCACACATCTACAGGGATATGGATATGATACACTTCTAAAGGGACATGGCTATGACATCTTCCTGACAAGTTAAATAACACTCTGAGATCACATGGTTATTTATTTTCCCCAATTACAAAAATAATAATAATTTAAATGAGCAGGAATGCACAGGTATCGAGTGTTGAAGGTACGAGGTCACTAGGGGGTATAGGAGCATGCTCCCCCTGACCTATGATAGTCAGAAAATGTTGTATATTTAATAAATTAGCATATTTTTCAAATTGTCCAAACTGCAACTGTTAAACAATAGGGGGAGGGTGACTCTTCCCCCACTAGTTACGCCCCTGGAGGAGTGGGGGGAAGACTCTACTAAGTTATCTCGAGAACAGTTTTTTTGTGAAAATTTACAATTCAAGCAGAAAGTGTGGAGAGGGTGCAATGTCTGAAATGACGATAAGCATAGCATTTTTCTCGGTTGTATCAATTCAAAATTCTTGCGGACCCCCGCACCTAGGGTTCTCGCCACTTGGGTTCTCGCAACTTGTGTTCTCGCAACTTGTGTTCTCGCACCATTGGCGCTCGTGTTCTGAATCTATGTATGTTTTGTCCCCAAACTCAACAACCTGACTACGCCACTGCGTATCAAATCAATCACGATAAGGTTCATAACATTTTATACAATTTAACACGTATGGCATCCTCGTACCCAGGCTTTTCCCTCTTGTGGAGATAAAACACTGGATGGAGCTGGTCACGTGTCTCTTTAAATTTTTATTGCCTATGGGGGTGAGGAGAAGTATCATATTACATGCTTCCACTTGAAAATTATACACTTTAATTGCAAGGAGTGGGATATTATTATGTATAATATATCTCGAGAATCACATATAGTTCAAAACACTTGCAAAATTTGTTTTTTGTTTGCTTTTAAGTTTTAAAAACGTAGTAAACAGTTTTATCAACAGACAAGTCAAGTAACCAACCAAAATTGTATGCTTTTGAGGTGTTGTTTAATGTTCTCTCGAGCACGGTTTCATATCAGACGCCTCTGGATCTAATCTATATTATTAAATCAATCGTCACTACAAATATAGAAACCTATATTTATAATATTTTTGTAATATGCCAAGCTATAAACATGCGGAGAGCCGGAGATTGATGTCCACTCTAAAATCTGTTGAAGCATTTTACAGTTTAGAAGGTAGTAAGATACAAAAATTATCAGGGAAATGTGGTAAATTATGATTTATGTTATTCGAGAACTTCCTTCTTGTTGCCGATTCTATAAACATGTACAAGTCTGAAGCCTGAGTGAAGGCAAAAGCCTCGTCGCAGCTGGGGGAAAATACAAATTACGATATAGTATTGTATTGTAAATATAGGCTATATGCAAAGAAATGATAGCGCATCAGGTTTACAAAATATTTTTCATACATAATTCGAGACATAATTCATAAAAACTGATGCGTAGCCTTTCCACAGATATATATATATATAGAGAGAGTTAGAGTTCCCATTGAATCAGCTGTAGAGTGTATAGTACAGCAAAATAAAAACATAGTTGTACACTAAATTTTGTCTATACTATATGACAAAGACTTTAAAATAAGTCGGCTTATTGGACACTGATGTCTCACAGTCACAGACCATATGCACAGACACAATAGCATAGTGATATGGATACTTTCAGCAAATACTAAATAACTGTATTCTAAATCCCTTTTGTATATTATATTAGATCAAGCTAGAAAGACGATGAAAACTATTTAGGATTTAAAGTGTGGTGTATACTAACACATATGAAGTATAATTACATATGTTTTATCGTAAATATTCAAGTTGTACCGCACGCACGGAAGAGTCGTTGAATTTGCCTTTATCGGATAATTTTACCGTACGTTTGGTAACATAAAGTTATACTTCGACATACTTCTTGATCGTCGCGTTTAGCGATGCCAAGGCGGGATATTTTACAATCTTGAACGATAGCATTGTTTACACACAGTAGGATCTCGATATTTTATAGCAATTCCATATGTCAGCATTAAAAAAATCCATTTTGTTTGCAGTTTGAATACCAGACAGGATAAGGTTCAACACTGTTAACAATCATATCAGTCAGTCTATAGAAGATATGTTTTATTGATTGTGTTTTATATTAAAATACCGTGCGAGGCGTGCTTTCCTTGGCTTGACAAGCGTTGTGTATTGAAATCTGATCCAACTTATCGCTTGAAATGTAACTCAACACTCCAGGATACAGTAGGTAGTGACATGATGATGAATGCGACTATTTTATAACAACAGTTTTGTCACAATTTCTTGTTGCAAATTTTCAATTCATCGCCCCAAAATACTTTTTTCCAAACGCAACAATATCACAGAAGACAACACGCTCCTGTACCACCCCTCCCTAAGTGTATTCTCAATTTATCACGCGAAATCCGGGTGACACGTGACCAGCTCCATACAGGGTATTATCTCCCCAAGAGATAAGAGCCTGTGAAAGAGGTTGCACGTATGGGAGGCATAAAATTGATGCATTTTTAAAGTGTCTGTTAAAAATTTCACCCCCTTAAGAAGAAGGGTTAAAATAATTTGTTGAATATATCTAGGCGTTCCCAATCTCTTCCGACATACTTAATTAACGCTCCCTTATAAATTCTGGAAAAAATTTACAGGAAAAGTAGAATAACATAATTCCCGGAGCAGTTAACCGAAGGTAAACCATTGACGAGGAGGTCGCCCGACAAGCTGATCCTACATGAGGGAACGAATGATTTGAGGAACTGTAACGTCGAGAGTAATCGCGGACTCCATCGTTAACCTGGTAACACAAGTAAAAGAAGATTCCCCAAACACAGCAATTTGGGTTTTCACCTAAATTAACAAGGCACTTTAGTTTTACAACAGAACTTGCTAGAATGTTGCCGTTTCTCAGTTCCCGCGCGGTTTCACGATGCATTTTGGGATCGCCAAGGGACCAACAAACATTCTCGAATAGTGCGAAATATATAAATGTTCATATATTCAACGTTTTGCAGCGAAATTTACTTTAAAATCTTAAAAATATCTAGAAAAATGGCTTGTACTCCGACTGGGAGACGTGAAATAAAGGTTCGCGGGATGGAAAATGTTTTTACCGAGCTGAAGTGATCGATATTTTTGGTTGTGCGACTGTAGTGCAGTATACTATAATCTATAGTCTGTACTATAGCTTATACACTATGACTTATTCGATCACGAGCCAGAAGTGGATAAACACGAGCCATGACATCGCATGGTCGCTTCTGCCCACGTACCATCCTTTGTACCTTTTCTTAAGATACCCTTTTACAGTTGAACAGAGAGATTTGGATTTGAACAGAAATAAAGCTTCAAACACTTAATAAATTCGTCAGTATTACCATTAACAACGAGAGCCATAGTTCGATAAAAGTTCCATTCCCGGAGAGCTTAATTTCATGTCTATTAGTCGGAGTACAAGCCATTTCATTAATATTTATGAGATTTTAAAGAAAATTTCGCCGCAAAACATTGAACATATGAATATTTATATATTTCCCAGTATTCGAGAATATACAATTACTTTATGGTTTCCGTGTTTCGATGGCCTGATCCAATCACGCGGGAATGTTGTGAGAGTTACGAAAAGCGCGCGAATTCTCGAGCCGAAGGCGAGTGATTTTGCGAGCTTTTCTTAACTCGAGCAACATTCCCAAGTGTTTGGATCAGGCCATCCAAACACGGAAACCATAAAGTAATTGTTTTATAAAATAACAACAACACGATAGTCTTCCGTGTTTGGATGGCCTGATCCAAACACGGGTTTCGACCAATCAGAGCACGCGTTATATACATGTTATTTTATAATGTGTGTTCGCCCCCTAGCGATCCCAAAATGCATTGTGAAACCGCGCGGGAACTGGGAAACAGCAACATACCATTTGCAAAATATATTTCAGATTGACATGATTCTATTTAGCCTGTCTTTCCCACTTTGCGGAGGTTTAAACTGGCAGAACTTAATGTGAGAAATCTAATTAATCACATTGATGAGCTGCGAGTATTGCTTGACGCTAACCCGATTAATGTTTTAGCAATAAATGAGTCTTGGCTTGATCCTATTATAAGCGATAACGATGTGACAGGTCTGTGCGTAGCGCTGATGGGAAAATGTGTGGTGGCCTTTGTTTTTATGTGCGCTCCAGCGTAAATTTCTTGCTTCGCCTAGACCTATCTATTGATCAACTAGATAATTTTTGAATCGAAATTCGAAAATCAAGTTCTAAGCCACTTATTGTTTCGACTTGGTACAGGGCGCCAGATAAATGTCGATAACTTTGCTTATTTTGAGTCGTTTATCGGCAGGCTTGATGCTGAAAATGTCGGATACTATTTTTTAGGCGATCTCAATTGTGACCTTGGCTCGCCTGTTTTGGACCATAACTCTAGGTCATTAACAGGCATTGCTGACCTATTTGGTATGCACCAGCTGATAAGCGAACCAATCCGTATTATATTACCGAGTCATCTTCGACTATGATCGATCATATTTTTACTAATGCACCTGTTCGCTCTGGTGTTTCGCATGTCGGCATTAGTGATCATAGCTTGCACATTTATGCATTTCTAAAGCATTCAACAAGTATTTACAAGAAAGGTCATTCTACCGTAACGTATAGAAAATTTTAAAACTTTGACCTTGATAGTTTCCGGGATGATATTTGTGCACAGAACTGGGATGTTATAAACAACTATAATAACCCAAATGATATGTTGCGGGTGTGGAACAACACATTTAATAATGTTGTTGAAAAGCATGCTCTTTTACGCACGAAGCATGCAAGATCTTCTAAGTCACCGTAGATCACGCCTGAATTAAAACAACATATTCACAAGAGAGATATTCTCATTCTTTAACGACCTCATCACTGGGCCACTTTTAAGAAGTTCCGGAGTTGTGTGACCAATAAAATTGAACATGTTAAGGAAACTCATTATAAGCATGCTTTCCATGAAAACTAGAAAAATGTGAAAAAGACTTGGGGTATTGTTAACGAACTTTATACCTTAAGTAAACAATCTAGTTCACATGTAAAGGAGATAAAAAAATGACTCTTTAGTCAGTGAACATCAGGAGTTATCCGACAAATGCGTTGGCGGTATGTACCCTTTTGATCAAACTGTGCAAATCTAAAGCCACTGGTTTGGATAAAATATCGGCTAGGTTACTTCGTGATTGTGCTGACCTGATGGCAGAATCCATCTGTGAAATTTTTAACTGCTCCATTAACTCTGGAATCTTCCCTGACGAATGGAAATGCTTCCCTGACGAGTGGAAATGGACGATGACACTAACTTAACATTTGCTAGCAATAACGTGTATGATATAGACTATAAACTTAATCAAGACATTGATAATGTCAATAAATGGCTTATCGCCAATAAGTTAACTCTGAATCAATCTAAAACAGAATTTCTACTAGTTGGGTCAAGACAAAGATTAAACACTTTACACTCAGCTCCATCTTTAGCAATCAATGGGAATCCTATTAGTCGGGTTTCTCAAACGAAGTCTCTCGGTGTGCACATTGACCAAAACCTGTCTTGGAATGCGCACATTAATGAATAGACCTATTACCTAATGGAGCTTTGGTGCAGTGCATGCCGGTAGTTTGGTATCAAATTCACTTCCTCGAGAAATTTGTTGTCATGGCTGCAATTTTGTTTCAAAGAACAAATGACTAATTTTCTATCCAATATACGTCGCGATCGTTGTTATTTTTATCGCTGTGTGTAAAGAGAAGCCTTGGCTAAATTCTGTGCAAATTAAAAGGAATTTGCTGCACGTATTACGGAGAAAACAGCCTTGAAAGGACGCCATGAGTGAACACAATTGGAACATAAACATCGTTTTAGAATCGATTTGCTCAACGTTTTCAGGTATTGTAATGTTGTAAGAGACCGTAAGTAAACGATTTTGCTCTAGAAATATTCTCATGTTGACTATCTATGCTGATCATGTAATTTTACCGATTGGTCATACGTTTTATAGCCATATTTTGCGACTTAAAATTGACATTAAAAGCTGCCCTAGAATGCTGTAAACAATGTCCTTGTGACGTACAAGCAAAGAGCTTTTCTTGTGTTTTGGCGCGAAAATTTGACTTGCATTTAGGCAAAATTTAATGTATTTTACAAAAGCATTATTTAAATTGCATATCTGCTAGTTTTTCCATGAGTTAAAGCAGGTTTTGTAAATGTTTTTCTACTTGGTTCTTTCATTCTACAAGTAAAATAAACAGGTTTTTTTAATTCTAAGCCATAAAACACACTCTAAATAGGTTTAAAAAGCTTGCAGGAGTTTAGTTTTAACATTACAGTCAGGTATTAAGTCATAGTTAAATATATTTATGTTTATAAATTATTAAACCTTTTGCACAGTATTTTTGCAATAATAAAACTTGGTAGTCTGTAAATTATTTACTGTACATATGGTGTATTTAAATCAAATTGTAAATAGTACTTTCTGAATAAGTGTGACTTGTGGTGTAGCTTAGGTTATTGTATTTTTAAATATTCAATTGGTATTCAATTTTTCAACTAATTTTAAAATATTATTTCAAAAATTAGAATAGGATTAAATTATTGTAATGGATGATGAACCAAGCACTTCAAAAGAAACAAACGAACAGCTGAAACAAAGTGAAACTGCTATTTAAATTCACTTGTCAATTGTAACCCCCACCCTCCAACATCGGGAAAAGGTGGGATGATATATCTTAATACCTCCATACTAAACAATGGCCTGACTCCCCGAGGAAGACTGAACTGACTAACCCTGGCTAATCTCCCAACCCGTGGGGGAAAGATTTAAAGACATTTCAATTGATTTATTGAACAAAGAATATCTTTTAAAATTTATGAATTCTTATTCAATATTTTCAAACACTGAAACACAATGCTGTACACATGCAGGGCAGAACCACTCTCTTTAAATTATTGCAAATTATTTTGCTATTCTGTGAGAAAACAAATTCTGAACTAATCCAGGAGCTATTTTCATTGTGCCACTGTGTAGAAAAACAAACATGCAGCAAAACAAACAAATAATATTTGACTTAATTTGCTAAATATTTCAGATCATGTGTTTAGATCAGGCTTAACAGGCCAACCTTAGACTGTGACTAGGCTGTATAGCCAACCCCCCTAAACGTTTCCCCATATTTAATATGCCCCACATTCAAGGGTCGGGAATCCATGATAATGGAAATTACACATTTAGTCAGGCTTTACTAACATGCAATATAGGAAAAACGCCCCAACATTCCCTGAGGTGGGGGGAGTGCGTGTTACAATTGACAATGTATAAGGCTAAGAATACTATTGTATGTATCAGGGGGGGGGGTTGTGTACCACACTGTTAGAATAACAGTTGTAGGGACCCAGAGCTGTCATTTGCACTTATTACACTGAATACTCAATCCCAATTGTCAATTGTAATCCGCACTCCCCCCACCTTGAGGAATGGTGGGGAAAGGTGGGGCGTTTTTCTTCTATTGGCTGACTAGGTGGGATATTTCCCATTAACTTTCAATACCCTACCACTGCCATAGGCATCGGACGCAACAGTTACTTCAAGGTGGGGGGGGGGGGACACTTCTTAAGAGCACCTCTTCTACCAGTGAAGGACACTTTCAATTAGCTGGAGAAAGAGGCACTTTGAAGAAAAGTTGGGGGTCATGTGCCCCCCCCCCCCGGTTCCTATGCCACTGCCACTGACAAGTAAAATCCTCTGGTGTTAGACAGAGTACTGAAGAATATGAAAGTAGGGTGCATCTGGCAGATAGTTTTGTTAACCCAGTAGCTGGCATTACCCTACAACTGACGAGAAAAAGGGTTGGGCGTAAGACAGAATAAAATACTAAAGTAGGGCACATCTGGGCGTATTGCCAGCTAATGGGTTACTATGAATTCCCGACCCTTCCCGAATGTTGGGCATATTAAATTATTATTATTATTATGATGGGGGAACGTATAGTGGGTTAGCTATACAGCCTGGTCACAGTCTAGGGTTTACCTTTTAAGTCTGATCTAAACACATGATCTGAAATATTAAGCAAATTAATTAAATCAAATACTACATTCAGTTCATAAATTCTACACAGTGACACAATGAAAATAGTTCCTGGATTAGTTCAGAATTAGTTTTCTGACAGACTAGCAAAATAATTTGCCATGATTCTGCCCTGCATGTGCACAGCATTGTGTTTCAGTGTTTGAAAATATTGAACAAGGGGGTGGGGGTTACAATTGACAAGTGAATTTAACTAGCAGTTTCACTTTGTTGCAGCTGTTCGTTTGTTTCTTTTGAAGTGCTTGGTTCATCATCCATTACAATAACTTAATCATATTCTAATTTTTGAAATATTATTTTCAAGTTAGTTGAAAAATTGAATACCAATTGAATATTTAAAAAATACAATAACCTAACCTACACCTCGAGTTACACTTATTCAGAAAGAACTATTTACAATTAAATACACATTTAAATACACAATATGTATAGTAAATAATTTACAGACTACCAACTTTTATTATTGAATTAATACTGTGCGAAAGGTTAAATAATTTATAAACAGTCATATATTTAACTATGACTTAATAACTGACTATAATGCTAAAACTTCAATGTATCTGATGTATCAATAAAATCCTCCAGCTTTTTAAACCTATTTAGAGTGTCACTGTGTTTTATAACTTAGAATTTAAAAAACCTACTGTTTTCTTGTAGGATGAAAGAACCAAGGCACAGGCGGCCCAATCTTGGGTAGAGTTGTATTTATAGTATACTATATAAAGATTGTATTATGGTAAAAATATGTGATGAAAATATATATTTTAAATAAAATTTACTTGCCTAACTTGTTGTTTGCATGTGTTCTCCTTTTATCCCTACTTTGTTGAGCTATGAATTCATCCAAAGTTTTTGCTTGATGCCTGCGGTCGACGTCGAATACTTAATAGGAGTTAAAGGCTAATTATTCGCAGCCCCGGATCCGTCGAGACAAACATGCCAATACGAATATTCTCCCTCTTAAATTGCTTTATTCTCCAAGAAAATTCGCCAGCATGTAGAACAAACACCGATCTTTTCATATATAACGATACTTTAACATCTCGGAATGTTTTGATGTGAACGAAACTTTAATGTTTCATGGAATCAAATTTTGATGGAAAAACTTCCAATAACAAAAATACTTGAAATTTCTATCAATTCTTTCAAGAGACTAATCGATGGCTTGTGTATTTGAACTGGGAGGTCATCATGCCCAAGCATACGTCCATGTAAATACTGTATATGTTTATTTTTTATAGCTAATAATTTTGATATTTTTATAATAATTCATAGTAAATGTGTAAGGCTCTTTGAAAAACAGATATCTGAAAGACTACCGTGTCAGTGTAAATAAGCAGAAATAATAATAATAATAATAATAATAATGTAAATACTAAGAATTTTATTGTGAATATATATATATACAATTCGGGTTTTACAGGCTTGCAGTGCGCTTCATATCGCTAAAACGGGCGAGAAAATCTATGCAACATAGTCTAATTTCTAAGCAATAGCATTAATGAATCTTTCGCAAATTGTTTCTGAATATAGATGTCTATACAAACTAAAGCACGCGCTGTAATTCTATAGTCTCACAGATGCAAACACCCAGAATTGTATCTTAATATTTCGGGTTTTATAGGTTTGTGCTGCTATGATGCTCTCTACCGCTAAAACGGGTGTGGAAATCTATACAACATAGTCGGATTTCGAAGCAATAGTATGAATGGATTTTGCGCAAATTGTTTCTGAGTATAGATGTCTATACTATTAAACACACGCGCTGTATTAATTCTATAGTCTAATACATGCCAACACCCACTTTCTGAATAATTATCTAGAAGTCAAAAGCGGCACTTCAATTCTGATAAATATTGCTGTAAATCATTGGAAAAAGCGTAATAACATAGACATAGTCGAAGTTCGAAGCTATCTTATTATGACTGCATGAGATAAATTCCAGTCACAAGGAGCGCATTTGATGAAACTGCGTTTATGTACCTGGCTACTTAATACGTGGATAAGGTATGGATAAGATAATAATATTGGACATGCAGCTGCTAAACCGCACCAGCTAACTCCAATTCAATGTTATGTACAAATGTACAAATTTAGTGTAGTGACGATCCCATGTTAGCCTGCACCCGTGCTGTAACTAAGTTGGTTGCAAACTCAATGACCAACAAGAAGAGCAAGACAAATTAGCTTAACAGGAAAGTGTAATGTCAAAACTATTATTATAGTCAAATACAAATAATAGTTCTTATTAACCAAGTTTTTAACAGAAAACCAAATGGGACTTGGTGTGGGTGGCCATAAAGACATATAAAAACTATAAAGAAATATATTAATATAAATCTAATTGACCCAATAGTTGTTCCAACTGGACAGGGTGCAACCACGAATTCGATCTGACCTAAATCAGAAATAAATAACAATACTAGAGACGGATAATGCATGGAAAATCTTTGGCGAAAAAGAAACAGTTCGTCTGATAATTCGTCTGCGTATAAACCTCGGCCAAACAGACGGTCACTCATCAAGACGAACTATGCAGATAGTTCATCTAGACGGATTACCCGTCTCTAGTAGATATCAGGTCAATGAATACTTGGCTAGTTAATATTTTGATGAATGTAAATTTAAAATGATACTCAGTTATTGCAATATGAATCGTAACTGTCTTAATATGTATAGTTTAAAGGTTACATTCATATATAAAGTGTGCCTATAGGCTATATAATACATGAGATCCTTGCCCAGTGTGGTTTTGAACTAAATGAATCTTACCTGCAAGTCAGAATTGTTAAAGCGAGCAGCAGTCATAAAACGTTCAATATATTGTAAGATTTTAAAACAATTTTTATAGTTAATTCCATTGGTTAATAAGAACTATAATTTGTATTTGATTACAATAATAGTTTTCTGTTATAACTTAATTTGTCTTGCTCTTCTTGTTGGTCATTGAGTTTGCAACCAACTTACAGCACGGGCGCAGGCTATTAAACATGGGATCGTCACTGCGCTAAATTTGTACATTTGTACATAACTGGAGTTAGCTGGCGCAGTTTAGCAGCTGTATGTCCAATATTATTATCTTATCCATACCTTATCCATATATCATGTAGCCAGGTACATAAAACAGTTTCATCAAATGCGCTCCTTATGACAGGAATTTATCTCATGCAGTCATAATAAGATAGCTTCGAACTTCGACTATGCCTATGTTATTACGCTTTTTCCAATGATTTACAGCAATATTTTATCAGAATTGAAGTGCCGCTTTAGACTTCAATACTAGTTTACCCGAAAGGTAGTGAATGCAGCCTTTAAGTAATGTGGTCCTAAGCGCGCCATTTGTTTTGGCCGATGTGCATGTTTGGGGTGACAAATATTAGTCATTTGGGCGTAAAATATCACACCAAAAAGAATAGAATAATTTGAAAAATATATCAATATACTATATAGGGCGCAATCAACTACGAAATACTGTGGAAGAATCATGTCAAATATACATATATATAATTTACTAATATATAATATATAATACGAAATTATCAATATTAAATATATAATATAAAGCGCAAATGTAAATGCGTCGCAATGAACTACGAAATTTTATCGAACATTTAAGTCAATCGACGCCGACAACGCGAATTTTTTTTCCGTAAGCAATCGAAAGCATCCCAAGCAAACGAAAGCATCCCGCCTGCATAATTATACGTCATTGTTACGACCCGCAAACAGGCTGGTAGGAATTAATAGTAAGTTAATATAAATAGTATTTTTTGCCGTTCTTTTCAGCGAGCTTGCCTGTGGCGTAGCGGGTTAGGGCGTGCGTTAGCTGCGGCTATACTGTATTGTAGGTTCAAGCCCGTGCCCAACACTTTTTCTTAAATTTTTTTGTTAAGTTTTTTAAGTTTTTTCTCTCGATAATTTTGACTTTCTAAGACTGGTTAGGGTTAGGAAAGGGGTTAATATTGGGGTTGGGGTTTGTTTATATTTATAAGAACTTTAAATTTGTAGTACAAATCATGCCGGATTGAAAGCCTGTTCGCGGGTCGTAACAATGACGTATTAATTATGCAGGCGGGATGCTTTCGTTTGCTTGGGATGCTTTCGATTGCTTACGGAAAAAAAATTCGCGCCGACGACGCGATAAACGACAAAATGATATTGAACAATCAAATCGAAGGGGCGCAATATATAACAATCAAGGTATTTTAATAAAGAAGCGTATTGAATTACTTAAACAACAGACCTTTCTTGCTGACAGGAAACGCAAGCCGGTTCTTTACAAACGCAATTATAAACACTATAAGAAAAACCAAAAGCAATTTAATTATACCGTTATTTATATAAAAAAAAGTGCGGTAACTTTAGGTCGGATAAATTGGGCTTGAACATCGAAATCTGAATTACTTAAAAAATAAGTTGATAAACAACAGGCCTTTCTTGCTGACAGGAAACGCAATAGGATTACAGGAGAGCCGGTTCTTCACCAGCGCAAACACTGTAAGAAAAACCAAAAAGCAGTTTAATCATACCGTTATTTGTATCAAAAATAAAAGTGCGGTAACTTTAGGTCGGATAAATTGTGCTTGAACATGAAAATCTGACGTGATAAAAAACGAGGAAAAATCTGCGGCTAAGATGTTTGCTTTCACAAGGAACCAACGAAGCATGCCGCAGGCATGTGGCATGCCAGTTCATCGCAGTTGTATGCAAATATTAAAACAAACCAAAGACGGGCGCTTTAATAGTGTGCATATAAACGATTTGTTTATAGTAGGATTTTATTAATTAACATAATTTCAGTCTTCCTCGAATTCTTCGTCCTTGCTATAATTTAAATGTTACATAATTTATATACTGTATGCAGTATTAAATGCAGATTTTACTAGACACGTGGCAGAATCTTTGGACTTCGAGTCTCACAATTCAACAATCTATTTTGTCAAATACATAATCATGAGTCTTACGTTTATTATATATCCACTTACGTAGTTACGTTTATTTGATCTGATCTTTCTCGAACAAAATTTTTCACCAACCAAAGGAGTTTCGCCAACTTTGGACGCGAGAATGAAAAGATCGATTTCACGCATGGCACGCGTTTCTTATATAGTTGGCGCGTTGCATTGTGGTCTAATTGGAGTTGGAACCACAATGCCTTGCGGTCATGGCACAAATTGAGATTTTGCATAGCTCTTCTCTTTTAGTCTGCTGCCTTGCTCGCTCGCTTCTAAATTTGCTTCTAAATTTGATTGTATTGTGCGGATTTTACGCTAATTCCAACTATTCCAACGGCATAGACTATAGAGCAACCATAACACAAACATATTCAAGCTACAATAACGCATATATTGTTTTACATCGTGTCTTACTAAATAAAAACAGCGGTGATTTAGAGTTTTGATATTCAGAAACCATTTGCGCAAAATCCATTCTTACTATTATAGATTTTGAAACCCGTTTTAGTGCTATCAAGCATCATAGTAGCACAAGCCTATAAAACCCGAAATTATAGGATACAATACAATACAATAGAAACTCCGAAAATAGTAAACATTTTGAAAATGGTTTATTCTACGTTTCGACTAGGTTTTAGTCATCTTCAGGAATGAAAAGATTATTACATATCAAAGTTATATATACAAGTAAAGAAATATGAGAAATGCTATATAAGGTCATTAGTTAAATATTATAAGTTCTTTAGAGGCTTTAGTTCCTCCAACAAGACCAAAAACTTAGCAAACAAACAAAACTTAGCAACAAGACCAAACGAAACTGAAATAATCGCCAACGCTGAATCAATCTGGGATCAACTCAAACGACAGTAGGTAACCCCCCCCCCCCATCCAGCGAGGGAAGTGACGTCACATTTATTTCCCGCCATATGGCATCAATAGGGGTTTGCGTGCAAGAGTTCGTACTTAGCGTGCGTTCAAAGCGTTACGTCATGCATATATTTTTTTTGCGTGATTGGTTGAATGCGAGTATACAAACTAAATGAATAGGGGTAGGTAACGTTTATTTTAAAATGCTTTCTCCCAACAAAATATGCGTTCTTCAAGGGCAAATAATATTGACGAATTTTCGCCTGTGAAATTTCGGAAGCTGTGCAATTTATTAGAGACAATATTTGCACAAACTGTTTCTTGCGAGGTTTACGAGCTTTTCGAAGAGAGGTGTTGTGGTTGTAAACTAAATCGTTTTAGTCAGAGTGAGTGTCTTATGTTATCGTATGAGGAGAGATGGCGTATGTATGATTTGGAAGCCATATGGCATCAACAAGGGTGTGCGTGCAAGAGTTCGTACTTTGCGTGCGCTTTATTGTGTTAATCCATGTGTTAATTTATGCATGCAGTCAACCAACGCGGCAGCTTTGGCAATAATATTTTGCTCGAGTTTGCTCGAATATTTTGGCGGAGTTCAAGCTTTTGCTTTAAGGCGAGAAATGAATTTTGTTTAAAACATAAATTTGTGTATTAGTTTTTGTGTGAATTAGGTTGTTTAAACACTAAGCTGCGTGTTATTTTATGTGTGTGTGTGTCTTAGCGATGTAAATACTATGGGAGCGTGTGTTCAAAATGTAAATGAACAACGAAGTTTCGTTCTATATTCTTTTAGTAATAGTGATGGCTCTTAAAAGAGCCGGGGTTTTGGTTTTTTTCTTTTCTACCATTCCAAACCGTTCAGGTCAACGTTTAAATCTACCATGGATAAATCTCTAAATCTACCATGGATAAATCTTGGACGTTCGTCTCCGGTTGCTGTTGCTGTTGTGGTTGCTCTTGACGCTGCCGTTTTACTTCGAAACTTATCACCAACGCCGTGTCATTCTTAAGAGCATATTCATAGAACTTCTTGTACTTTTCAAACTCATTTTTTCTCTTGAGTCTATTCTTTTTTGATCGTTCGGCTTCTTTCTGTCTTTTCTCCATGACTGAAGCGTTAGCCTAAATGCGTGTTCCTAGGCCTTGTATGTACGTACTCATTAAATTTCCTTACGCCCCCGTGTGGTGTCGCACAGAAAGGTCGCACGCAATGGTTAAGCATTGTTTAAGATCGCACGCGAGACGCACGTGATGTGCACGTGATTTTGCTTCAGCTCACTTTACACTACGTTTGGGGGGACCGTTGTGCATGAGGTTTATCGTCAAAGGGGAGATAAAGGGGGTTATACGAATACGAAATCGTACTGATTTTAGGGCAAAATATTGTTGATATGGACAACGTTTTACCAGGCTGCATGAATAAATTAACTAAGACACGGACTCGTACCCAGTGTCTATGAGCAGAGAAATTCGGGCGTTTTTTGCTCATGCGTCTTCGCATTTAGTTCGCGTTTTTCTCATACGTCTTCGCATTTAGTTCGCATTTTTCTCATGCGTCTTCTTATTTAGTTCGCATTTTTCTCATGCGTCTTCGCATTTAGTTTGCATTTTGCCCATGCGTCTTCGCATTTAGTTAGCATTTTGCTCATGCGTCTTCGCATTTTCTCATGCGTCTTCGCATTAAGGCCCTTTGTCGCCCGATGGCCCGGAATATCTCAGCCTAGCTGACACTTAGTCTTAAGTTCGCATTCTGTTCATGCGTCTTCGCATTAAGGCCTTTGTGGCCCTATACGCCTTCGCATTTTGCACATGCGTCCTCGCATTTTCTCATGCGTCTTCGCATTAAGGCCCTTTGTCGCCCGATGGCCCGGAATATCTCAGCCTAGCTGACACTTAGTCTTAAGTTCGCATTCTGTTCATGCGTCTTCGCATTAAGGCCTTTGTGGCCCTATGCGCCTTCGCATTTTGCTCATGCGTCTTGGCATTTAGTTCGCGTTTTTCTCATGCGTCTTCGCATTTAGTTCGCATTTTTCTCATGCGTCTTCGCATTTAGTTCGCATTTTGCTCATGCGTCTTCGCATTTAGTTCGCATTTTGCTCATGCGTCTTCGCATTTTCTCATGCGTCTTCGCATTAAGGCCCTTTGTCGCCGATGGCCCGGAATATCTCAGCCTAGCTGACACTAAGTCTTAAGTTCGCATTCTGTTCAAAAGGAGGATAAAGGGTGTTTAACGAATACGAAAATGTATACATTTTTAGAGCAAAATATGAGTAATTAGTGACGCTTGGATGCATGCATAAATTAACACAGACAAAGATTAACGTTTTAAACAATTTATTCCTTTAGGTATAACAATTATTTACACAAATATAGTTATTAAACATATTGTCCAGCTTTTACACTGTTTTTCTAGTTTCGATCGTTTTATTTTGTAAACATTTCCGTCTTCCGTAAGCACAAGTTTGGTAGGAAGGGTTTGGTGGGATTTTGTAGCAGTTGTCTGGAAATTCTCTAAAGCTTCTGTGGAGCTTCTGTAGAGCTTCTGTAGAGCTTCTGTAAAGCTTCTGTAAAGCTTCTGTAGAGCTTCTGTAAAGCTTCTGTGAAGCTTCTGTGAAGCTTCTGTAAAACTTCTGTGAAGCTTCTGTAAAACTTCTGTTAATCTTTGTCTGTGTTAATTTATGCATGCATCCAAGCGTCACTATAAATTACTCATATTTTGCTCTAAAAATGTATACATTTTCGTATTCGTTAAACCCCCTTTATCCTCCTTTTGAACAGAATGCGAACTTAAGACTTAGTGTCAGCTAGGCTGAGATATTCCGGGCCATCGGGCGACAAAGGGCCTTAATGCGAAGACGCATGAGAAAATGCGAAGACGCATGAGCAAAATGCGAACTAAATGCGAAGACGCATGAGCAAAATGCGAACTAAATGCGAAGACGCATGAGAAAAATGCGAACTAAATGCGAAGACGCATGAGAAAAACGCGAACTAAATGCCAAGACGCATGAGCAAAATGCGAAGGCGCATAGGGCCACAAAGGCCTTAATGCGAAGACGCATGAACAGAATGCGAACTTAAGACTAAGTGTCAGCTAGGCTGAGATATTCCGGGCCATCGGGCGACAAAGGGCCTTAATGCGAAGACGCATGAGAAAATGCGAAGACGCATGAGAAAAACGCGAACTAAATGCAAAGACGCATGAGCAAAAAACGCCCGAATTTCTCTGCTCATAGACACTGGGTACGAGTCCGTGTCTTAGTTCATTTATGCATGCAGCCTGGTAAAGCGTTGTCCATATCAACAATATTTTGCCCTAAAATCAGTACGATTTCGTATTCGTATAACCCCCTTTATCTCCCCTTTGACGATAAACCTCATGCACAACGGTCCCCCCAAACGTAGTGTAAAGTGAGCTGAAGCAAAATCACGCGCACAGCGTGCGATCTTAAACAATGCTTAACCATTGCGTGCGACCTTTCTGTGCGACACCACACGGGGGCGTAAGGAAATTTAATGAGTACGTACATACAAGGCCTAGGAACACGCATTTAGGCTAACGCTTCAGTCTTGGAGAAAAGACAGAAAGAAGCCGAACGATAAAAAAAGAATAGACTCAAGAGAAAAAATGAGTTTGAAAAGTACAAGAAGTTCTATGAATATGCTCTTAAGAATGACACGGCGTTGGTGATAAGTTTCGAAGTAAAACGGCAGCGTCAAGAGCAACCACAACAGCAACAGCAACCGGAGACGAACGTCCAAGATTTATCCATGGTAGATTTAGAGATTTATCCATGGTAGATTTAAACGTTGACCTGAACGGTTTGGAATGGTAGAAAAGAAAAAAACCAAAACCCCGGCTCTTTTAAGAGCCATCACTATTACTAAAAGAATATAGAACGAAACTTCGTTGTTCATTTACATTTTGTACACACGCTCCCATAGTATTTGCATCGCTAAGACACACACACATAAAATAACACGCAGCTTAGTGTTTAAACAACCTAATTCACACAAAAACTAATACACAAATTTATGTTTTAAACAAAATTCATTTCTCGCCTTAAAGCAAAAGCTTGAACTCCGCCAAAATATTCGAGCAAACTCGAGCAAAATATTATTGCCAAAGCTACCGCGTTGGTTGATTGCATGCATAAATTAACACATGGATTAACACAATAAAGCGCACGCAAAGTACGAACTCTTGCACGCACACCCCTGTTGATGCCATATGGCTTCCAAATCATACATACGCCATCTCTCCTCATACGATAACATAAGACACTCACTCTGACTAAAACGATTTAGTTTACAACCACAACACCTCTCTTCGAAAAGCTCGTAAACCTCGCAAGAAACAGTTGGTGCAAATATTGTCTCTAATGAATTGCACAGGTTCCGAAATTTCACAGGCGAAAATTCGTCAATATTATTTTCCCTTGAAGAACGCATATTTTGTTGGGAAAAAAGCATTTTAAAATAAACGTTACCTACCCCTATTCATTTAGTTTGTATACTCGCATTCAACCAATCACGCAAACAAAATATATATGCATGACGTAACGCTTTGAACGCACGCTAAGTACGAACTCTTGCACCCAAACCCCTATTGATGCCATATGGCGGGAAATAAATGTGACGTCACTTCCCTCGCTAGATGGGGGGGGGTTACCTATTAACGACAAAACCTACTACCCGATAGCTTTATAAAACAACAGAAAATCAAAAACTCAATTAAAGCACTTGCTTGTAATTTTCTAGACTTTGATGACATACAACTTACTAATGACAACAACCGAATTAAAATACTAAAGAATTTACGACTAAAATATGCTATACTCAAACCTGACAAAGGCAATGGTGTAGTACTAATCAAAATCGACGATTACAAATTATGTATGACTGAACTATTTTCAGACACTAGCAAATTCATGAAAATTAACAACGACACAACACTAACCCAGCTAACTACACTCCAAAACTATGTTAGGAAACTTCTTAATCGCGGTGAAATCAATGACGAAGTGTACAACAACATACGACCTGTCTCTACTAGACCTGCACGAGCACATGGCCTTTCTAAAATTCATAAAACATTTGACTCTCTTCCTCCATTTAGACCTATAATTGACACAACAGGCACTGCTTATCAACCTGTTGCCAAATACCTTACTAACCTACTCAACCCTATAACAACTAATGAATTTACAATTAGAGATAGTTTTGACGCTGTATCACACTCTCAGATCAATGTGTATCACAAATTAACAACATTCCACGCCAACTATTTGACGATGGATATAGATTTGTATCGTTTGACGTAAAATTACTCTTTACTAACATCCCACTTAAGAAAACTATTAACATAATATTAGAACAGATCTACAAACTTAAACTTATTTCCACAACCCTCAAAAAGAGAACACTGAAAAAACTATTACTTGACTCTTGCACCAAAACATTATTCTCCTTAAACGGACAATTGTACAAACAAACCGATGGAGTTTCAATGGGTTCGCCACTAGGTCCTACACTTGCTAACATTATAATGACGGAATTCGAAGAACTAATCATTAAACCACTAATAAACTCTAACAAAATTAAATTTTACAAACGATATAAGTTGATGATACACTAATCCTAGCGAGACCACCTGACATTAATTACATACTAAAACAATTTAACTCTTTTCATTCTAACATCCAATTTACTGTTGACGATTTTCCTGATAATGACATACACTTCTTAGACATTCAAATTCATACAACTGGCACCACAGTCTATCGTAAAACAACTTGCACTGGACAATATACCCACTACTCCAGCTTCACACCATGGTCCAGAAAGGTGGCTTGGATCAGAGCCCTTGTAAATCGTGCACAACGGGTGTGGAAATCTACCGCTAAAACGGGTGTGGAAATCTACCGCTAAAACGGGTGTGGAAATCTATACAACATAGTCGGATTTCGAAGCAATAGTTTGAATGGAATTTGCGCAAATTGTTTCTGAGTATAGATGTCTATACTATTAAAAACACGCGCTGTATTAATTCTATAGTCTAATACATGCCAACACCCACTTTCTGAATAATTATCTAGAAGTCAAAAGCGGCACTTCAATTCTGATAAAATATTGCTGTAAATCATTGGAAAAAGCGTAATAACATAGACATAGTCGAAGTTCGAAGCTATCTTATTATGACTGCATGAGATAAATTCCAGTCACAAGGAGCGCATTTGATGAAACTGCGTTTATGTACCTGGCTACTTAATACGTGGATAAGGTATGGATAAGATAATAATATTGGACATGCAGCTGCTAAACCGCACCAGCTAACTCCAATTCAATGTTATGTACAAATGTACAAATTTAGCGCAGTGACGATCCCATGTTAGCCTGCACCCGTGCTGTAACTAAGTTGGTTGCAAACTCAATGAGCAACAAGAAGAGCAAGACAAATGAGCTTAACAGGAAAGTGGAATGTCAAAACTATTATTATAATCAAATACAAATTATAGTTCTTATTAACCAAGTTTTTAACAGAAAACCAAATGGGACTTGGTGTGGGTGGCCATAAAGACATATAAAAACTATAAAGAAATATATTAATATAAATCTAATTGACCCAATAGTTGTTCCAACTGGACAGGGTGCAACCACGAATTCGATCTGACCTAAATCAGAAATAAATAACAATACTAGAGACGGGTAATGCATGGATAATCTTTGGCGAAAAAGAAACAGTTCGTCTGATAATTCGTCTGCGTATAAACCTCGGCCAAACAGACGGTCATTCATCAAGGCGAACTATGCAGATAGTTCATCTAGACGGATTACCCGTCTCTAGTAGATATCAGGTCAATGAATACTTGGCTAGTTAATATTTTGATGAATGTAAATTTAAAATGATACTCAGTTATTGGAATATGAATCGTAACTGTCTTAATATGTATAGTTTAAAGGTTACATTCATATATAAAGTGTGCCTATAGGCTATATAATACATGAGATCCTTGCCCAGTGTGGTTTTGAACTAAATGAATCTTACCTGCAAGTCAGAATTGTTAAAGCGAGCAGCAGTCATAAAACGTTCAATATATTGTAAGATTTTAAAACAATTTTTATAGTTAATTCCATTGGTTAATAATAACTATAATTTGTATTTGATTACAATAATGGTTTTCTGTTATAACCTAATTTGTCTTGCTCTTCTTGTTGGTCATTGAGTTTGCAACCAACTTACAGCACGGGCGCAGGCTATTAAACATGGGATCGTCACTGCGCTAAATTTGTACATTTGTACATAACTGGAGTTAGCTGGCGCGGTTTAGCAGCTGCATGTCCAATATTATTATCTTATCCATACCTTATCCATATATTATGTAGCCAGGTACATAAACACAGTTTCATCAAATGCGCTCCTTATGACAGGAATTTATCTCATGCAGTCATAATAAGATAGCTTCGAACTTCGACTATGTCTATGTTATTACGCTTTTTCCAATAATTTACAGCAATATTTTATCAGAATTGAAGTGCCGCTTTAGACTTCAATACTAGTTTACCCGAAAGGTAGTGAATGCTGCCTTTAACTAATGTGGTCCTAAGCGCGCCATTTGTTTTGGCCGATGTGACAAATATTAGTCATTTGGGCGTAAAATATCACACCAAAAAGAATAGAATAATTTGAAAAATATATCAATATACTATATAAGGCGCAATAAACTACGAAATACTGTGGAAGAATCATGTCAAATATACATATATATAATTTACTAACATATAATATATAATATATAATACGAAATTATCAATATTAAATATATAATAATAATAATAATAATAATCTTTATTCATCAAATACCAATACAATATAATATAAAGCGCAAATGTAAATGCGTCGCAATGAACTACGAAATTCTATCGAACATTTAAGTCAATCGACGCCGACGACGCGATAAACGACAAAATGATATTGAACTTTCAAATCGAAGGGGCGCAATATATAACAATCAAGGTATTTTAATAAAGAAGCGTATTGAATTACTTAAACAACAGACCTTTCTTGCTGACAGGAAACGCAAGCCGGTTCTTAACGAACGCAATTATAAACACTATAAGAAAAACCAAAAGCAGTTTAATCATACCGTTATTTATATCAAAAATAAAAGTGCGGTAAGTATAGGTCGGATAAATTGTGCTTGAACATCAAAATCTGACGTGAGAAAAAGTAACGAGGAAACATCTGCGGCTAAGATGTTTGCCTTCACAAGGAATCAACGAAGCATGCCGCAGGCATGATTGTGACATGCCAGTTCATCGCAGTTGTATGCAAATATTAAAACAAACCATAGACGGGCGCTTTAATAGTGTGCATATAAACGATTTGTATACAGTAGGATTTTATTAACTAACATTTCAGTCTTCCTCGAATTGTTCGCCCTTGCTATAATTTCAATGTTACATAATTTATATACTGTATGCAGTAATGCAGATTTTACTAGATACGTGGCAGAATCTTTGGACTTCGGGTCTCACAATTCAACAGTCTATTTTGTCAAATACATAATCATTAGTCTTACGTTTATTATATATCCACTTACGTAGTTACGTTTATTTGATCTGATCTTTCTCGAACAAAATTTTTCACCAACCAAAGGAGTTTCGCCAACTTTGAACGCGAGAATGAAAAGAGCGATTTCACGCATGGCACGCGTTTCTTATATAGTTGGCGCGTTGCATTGTGGTCTAATTGGAGTTGGAACCACAATGCCTTGCGGTCATGGCAAAAATTGAGATTTTTCATAGCTCTTCTCTTTTAGTCTGCTGCCTTGCTCGCTCGCTTAATCCCTGCGGCAGCAATAATTATTCAGAAAGACTTTACAATATCTAAAACTCGCTTTTTTCAAGGGTCATACATTTTCTCTAAAATTTGATTGTATTGTGCGGAGTTTACGCTAATTCCAACTATTCCAACGGTATAGACTATAGAGCAACCATAACACAAACATATTCAAGCTACAATAACGCATATATTGTTTTACATCGTGTCTTACTAAATAAAAACAGCGGTGATTTAGAGTTTTGATATTCAGAAACCATTTGCGCAAAATCCATTCTTACTATTATAGATTTTGAAACCCGTTTTAGTGCTATCAAGCATCATAGTAGCACAAGCCTATAAAACCCGAAATTATAGGATACGATACAATACAATAGAAACTCCGAAAATAGTAAACATTTTGAAAATGGTTTATTCTACGTTTCGACTAGGTTTTAGTCATCTTCAGGAATGAAAAGATTATTACATATCAAAGTTATATATACAAGTAAAGAAATATGAGAAATGCTATATAAGGTCATTAGTTAAATATTATAAGTTCTTTAGAGGCTTTAGTTCCTCCAACAAGACCAAAAACTTAGCAAACAAACAAAACTTAGCAACAAGACCAAACGAAACTGAAATAATCGCCAACGCTGAATCAATCTGGGATCAACTCAAACGTCATGCATATATTTTTTTTTGCGTGATTGGTTGAATGCGAGTATACAAACTAAATGAATAGGGGTAGGTAACGTTTATTTTAAAATGCTTTTTTCCCAACAAAATATGCGTTCTTCAAGGGCAAATAATATTGACGAATTTTCGCCTGTGAAATTTCGGAAGCTGTGCAATTTATTAGAGACAATATTTGCACAAACTGTTTCTTGCGAGGTTTACGAGCTTTTCGAAGAGAGGTGTTGTGGTTGTAAACTAAATCGTTTTAGTCAGAGTGAGTGTCTTATGTTATCGTATGAGGAGAGATGGCGTATGTATGATTTGGAAGCCATATGGCATCAACAGGGGTGTGCGTGCAAGAGTTCGTACTTTGCGTGCGCTTTATTGTGTTAATCCATGTGTTAATTTATGCATGCAGTCAACCAACGCGGCAGCTTTGGCAATAATATTTTGCTCGAGTTTGCTCGAATATTTTGGCGGAGTTCAAGCTTTTGCTTTAAGGCGAGAAATGAATTTTGTTTAAAACATAAATTTGTGTATTAGTTTTTGTGTGAATTAGGTTGTTTAAACACTAAGCTGCGTGTTATTTTATGTGTGTGTGTGTCTTAGCGATGTAAATACTATGGGAGCGTGTGTACAAAATGTAAATGAACAACGAAGTTTCGTTCTATATTCTTTTAGTAATAGTGATGGCTCTTAAAAGAGCCGGGGTTTTGGTTTTTTTCTTTTCTACCATTCCAAACCGTTCAGGTCAACGTTTAAATCTACCATGGATAAATCTCTAAATCTACCATGGATAAATCTTGGACGTTCGTCTCCGGTTGCTGTTGCTGTTGTGGTTGCTCTTGACGCTGCCGTTTTACTTCGAAACTTATCAGCAACGCCGTGTCATTCTTAAGAGCATACTCATAGAACTTCTTGTACTTTTCAAATTCATTTTTTCTCTTGAGTCTATTCTTTTTTGATCGTTCGGCTTCTTTCTGTCTTTTCTCCCTGACTGAAGCGTTAGCCTAAATGCGTGTTCCTAGGCCTTGTATGTACGTACTCATTAAATTTCCTTACGCCCCCGTGTGGTGTCGCACGCAATGGTTAAGCATTGTTTAAAATCGCACGCGAGACGCACGTGATGTGCGCGTGATTTTGCTTCAGCTCACTTTACACTACGTTTGGGGGGACCGCTGTGCATGAGGTTTATCGTCAAATAGGAGATAAAGGGGGTTATACGAATACGAAATCGTACTGATTTTAGGGCAAAATATTGTTGATATGGACAACGCTTTACCAGCCTGCATGCATAAATTAACTAAGACACGGACTCGTACCCAGTGTCTATGAGCAGAGAAATTCGGGCGTTTTTTGCTCATGCGTCTTCGCATTTAGTTCGCGTTTTTCTCATACGTCTTCGCATTTAGTTCGCATTTTTCTCATGCGTCTTCGCATTTAGTTCGCATTTTTCTCATGCGTCTTCGCATTTAGTTTGCATTTTGCCCATGCGTCTTCGCATTTAGTTAGCATTTTGCTCATGCGTCTTCGCATTTTCTCATGCGTCTTCGCATTAAGGCCCTTTGTCGCCCGATGACCCGGAATATCTCAGCCTAGCTGACACTTAGTCTTAAGTTCGCATTCTGTTCATGCGTCTTCGCATTAACGCCTTTGTGGCCCTATGCGCCTTCGCATTTTGCTCATGCGTCTTGGCATTTAGTTCGCGTTTTTCTCATGCGTCTTCGCATTTAGTTCGCATTTTTCGCATGCGTCTTCGCATTTAGTTCGCATTTTTCTCATGCGTCTTCGCATTTAGTTCGCATTTTGCTCATGCGTCTTCGCATTTAGTTCGCATTTTGCTCATGCGTCTTCGCATTTTCTCATGCCTCTTCGCATTAAGGCCCTTTCAGTGTCGCCCGATGGCCCGGAATATCTCAGCCTAGCTGACACTAAATCTTTAGTTCGCATTCTGTTCAAAAGGAGGATAAAGGGTGTTTAACGCAATATATTTTTAGAGCAATATATGAGTAATTAGTGACGCTTGGATGCATGCATAAATTAACACAGACAAAGATTAACGTTTTAAACAATTTATTCCTTTAGGTATAACAATTATTTACACAAATATAGTTATTAAACATATTGTCCTGCTTTTACACTGTTTTTCTAGTTTCGATCGTTTTATTTTGTAAACATTTCCGTCTTCCGTAAGCACAAGTTTGGTAGGAAGGGTTTGGTGGGATTTTGTAGCAGTTGTCTGGAAATTCCCTAAAGCTTCTGTGGAGCTTCTGTAGAGCTCTGTAGAGCTTCTGTAAAGCTTCTGTAAAGCTTCTGTAAAGCCTCTGTGAAGCTTCTGTAAAGCTTCTGTAAAGCTTCTGTGAAGTTTTACAGAAGCTTCTGTGAAGCTTTACAGAAGCTCCACAGAAGCTTTACAGAAGCTCTACAGAAGCTCTACAGAAGCTTTACAGAAGCTCTACAGAAGCTCCACAGAAGCTTTACAGAAGCTCTACAGAAGCTCTACAGAAGCTCCACAGAAGCTTTCGAGAATTTCCAGACAACTGCTACAAAATCCCACCAAACCCTTCATACCAAACTTCTGCTTACGGAAGACGGAAATGTTTACAAAATAAAACGATCGAAACTAGAAAAACAGTGTAAAAGCTGGACAATATGTTTAATAACTATATTTGTGTAAATAATTGTTATACCTAAAGGAATAAATTGTTTAAAACGTTAATCTTTGTCTGTGTTAATTTATGCATGCATCCAAGCGTCACTAATTACTCATATTTTGCTCTAAAAATGTATACATTTTCGTATTCGTTAAACCCCCTTTATCCTCCTTTTGAACAGAATGCGAACTTAAGACTTAGACTTAGTGTCAGCTAGGCTGAGATATTCCGGGCCATCGGGCGACAAAGGGCCTTAATGCGAAGACGCATGAGAAAATGCGAAGACGCATGAGAAAAATGCGAACTAAATGCGAAGACGCATGAGAAAAATGCGAACTAAATGCGAAGACGCATGAGAAAAATGCGAACTAAATGCGAAGGCGCATGAGAAAAATGCGAACTAAATGCCAAGACGCATGAGCAAAATGCGAAGGCGCATAGGGCCACAAAGGCCTTAATGTTAGTTAGTGAACTTTATTTAGTCACGGTGGACTCATCAGGATTTTACACACTTATGATAAAGTAACAAAGGAAATTAGCTATATGATAAATTATACTATACATATTTACAAAACTACCTGTTTTTCATGAGTGCCGTGCATTAAATTGATTAAAATTAGATAAAATATTTAAAAATTATTGAATAAAGTTGCTACAGTCAGACTTAAATTTATGTAAAGTACTAGCCTGTCTTAACTCAGTAGGAAGAGAATTCCACAGTACTGCACCGCTATAACTAAAGCTATTTTTCAAGTAATTAGTACGCGGTAGTGGCAAAGCTAGTTTGTTACTGGTGTCTCTCAATGCATAATTTGTGATACTATTGCGATCAACAAACATATTAGAAAGATAATCTGGAGCAAGACCATTCAAGGATTTATACACCATGATAGCCTTGGAGAGCCTACGCTGAGATACAAGATTTTTCCATCCAAGACTTTCGAAAAGATAATCGGCATTTGTATCATAACTAGAAGATGTTAATACCCTGGCAGCACGATTTTGTAATTTTTGCAATTTGTTAACTAGATAACTACTGCAACTGTCCCAGACAGCAGAGCAGTAGTCGAAATATGGTTGAACTAAGCACTTGTAAATAAGTTGCATTGTGGTAAAAGGAACATAAGGTCTAATGCGTTTTAGTGCACCAATACCAGAAGCAACTTTTTTACTCAGTTTCTCAATATGAACATTCCAGGATAAGTTCTCATCAATGTGTACGCCGAGTGATTTTGTATGAGAGACTTGTTTAACTGGAACGTTATTTATTACTAATAAAGGAGTAGATTGAAAAGTATTTATTCTTTGGCGAGAGCCAATTAGCATAAATTCAGTTTTAGTCTGGTTTAAAGTAAGTTTGTTTGCTGATAACCATTCACTGACACTAGCAAGATCCTCGTTGCGAAGACGCATGAACAGAATGCGAACTTAAGACTAAGTGTCAGCTAGGCTGAGATATTCCGGGCCATCGGGCGACAAAGGGCCTTAATGCGAAGACGCATGAGAAAATGCGAGGACGCATGAGCAAAATGCGAAGGCGCATAGGGCCACAAAGGCCTTAATGCGAAGACGCATGAACAGAATGCGAACTTAAGACTAAGTGTCAGCTAGGCTGAGATATTCCGGGCCATCGGGCGACAAAGGGCCTTAATGCGAAGACGCATGAGAAAATGCGAAGACGCATGGGAAAAACGCGAACTAAATGCAAAGACGCATGAGCAAAAAACGCCCGAATTTCTCTGCTCATAGACACTGGGTACGAGTCCGTGTCTTAGTTAATTTATGCATGCAGCCTGGTAAAGCGTTGTCCATATCAACAATATTTTGCCCTAAAATCAGTACGATTTCGTATTCGTATAACCCCCTTTATCTCCCCTTTGACGATAAACCTCATGCACAACGGTCCCCCCAAACGTAGTGTAAAGTGAGCTGAAGCAAAATCACGCGCACATCACGTGCGTCTCGCGTGCGATCTTAAACAATGCTTAACCATTGCGTGCGACCTTTCTGTGCGACACCACACGGGGGCGTAAGGAAATTTAATGAGTACGTACATACAAGGCCTAGGAACACGCATTTAGGCTAACGCTTCAGTCATGGAGAAAAGACAGAAAGAAGCCGAACGATCAAAAAAGAATAGACTCAAGAGAAAAAATGAGTTTGAAAAGTACAAGAAGTTCTATGAATATGCTCTTAAGAATGACACGGCGTTGGTGATAAGTTTCGAAGGAAAACGGCAGCGTCAAGAGCAACCACAACAGCAACAGGAACCGGAGACGAACGTCCAAGATTTATCCATGGTAGATTTAGAGATTTATCCATGGTAGATTTAAACGTTGACCTGAACGGTTTGGAATGGTAGAAAAGAAAAAAACCAAAACCCCGGCTCTTTTAAGAGCCATCACTATTACTAAAAGAATATAGAACGAAACTTCGTTGTTCATTTACATTTTGTACACACGCTGCCATAGTATTTACATCGCTAAGACACACACACACATAAAATAACACGCAGCTTAGTGTTTAAACAACCTAATTCACACAAAAACTAATACACAAATTTATGTTTTAAACAAAATTCATTTCTCGCCTTAAAGCAAAAGCTTGAACTCCGCCAAAATATTCGAGCAAACTCGAGCAAAATATTATTGCCAAAGCTACCGCGTTGGTTGACTGCATGCATAAATTAACACATGGATTAACACAATAAAGCGCACGCAAAGTACGAACTCTTGCACGCACACCCCTGTTGATGCCATATGGCTTCCAAATCATACATACGCCATCTCTCCTCATACGATAACATAAGACACTCACTCTGACTAAAACGATTTAGTTTACAACCACAACACCTCTCTTCGAAAAGCTCGTAAACCTCGCAAGAAACAGTTTGTGCAAATATTGTCTCTAATAAATTGCACAGCTTCCGAAATTTCACAGGCGAAAATTCGTCAATATTATTTGCCCTTGAAGAACGCATATTTTGTTGGGAAAAAAGCATTTTAAAATAAACGTTACCTACCCCTATTCATTTAGTTTGTATACTCGCATTCAACCAATCACGCAAAAAAAATATATATATGCATGACGTAACGCTTTGAACGCACGCTAAGTACGAACCCTTGCACCCAAACCCCTATTGATGCCATATGGCGGGAAATAAATGTGACGTCACTTCCCTCGCTAGATGGGGGGGGGGTTACCTATTAACGACAAAACCTACTACCCGATAGCTTTATAAAACAACAGAAAATCAAAAACTCAATTAAAGCACTTGCTTGTAATTTTCTAGACTTTGATGACAGACAACTTACTAATGACAACAAACGAATTAAAATACTAAAGAATTTACGACTAAAATATGCTATACTCAAACCTGACAAAAGCAATGGTGTAGTACTAATCAAAATCGACGATTACAAATTATGTATGACTGAACTATTTTCAGACACTAGCAAATTCATGAAAATTAACAACGACACAACACTAACCCAGCTAACTACACTCCAAAACTATCTTAGGAAACTTCTTAATCGCGGTGAAATCAATGACGAAGTGTACAACAACATACGACCTGTCTCTACTAGACCTGCACGAGCACATGGCCTTCCTAAAATTCATAAAACATTTGACTCTCTTCCTCCATTTAGACCTATAATTGACACAACAGGCACTGCTTATCAACCTGTTGCCAAATACCTTACTAACCTACTTAACCCTATAACAACTAATGAATTTACAATTAGAGATAGTTTTGACGCTGTATCACACTCTCAGATCAGTGTGTATCACAAATTAACAACATTCCACGCCAACTATTTGACGATGGATATAGATTTGTATCGTTTGACGTAAAATTACTCTTTACTAACATCCCACTTAAGAAAACTATTAACATAATATTAGAACGGATCTACAAACTTTCCACAACCCTCAAAAAGAGAACACTGAAAAAACTATTACTTGACTCTTGCACCAAAACATTATTCTCCTTAAACGGACAATTGTACAAACAAACCGATGGAGTTTCAATGTGTTCGCCAGTAGGTCCTACACTTGCTAACATTATAATGACGGAATTCGAAGAACTAATCATTAAACCACTAATAAACTCTAACAAAATTAAATTTTACAAACGATATATGTTGATGATACACTAATCCTAGCGAGACCACCTGACATTAATTACATACTAAAACAATTTAACTCTTTTCATTCTAACATCCAATTTACTGTTGACGATTTTCCTGATAATGACATACACTTCTTAGACATTCAAATTCATACAACTGGCACCACAGTCTATCGTAAAACAACTTGCACTGGACAATATACCCACTACTCCAGCTTCACACCATGGTCCAGAAAGGTGGCTTGGATCAGAGCCCTTGTAAATCGTGCACAACGGGTGTGGAAATCTACCGCTAAAACGGGTGTGGAAATCTACCGCTAAAACGGGTGTGGAAATCTATACAACATAGTCGGATTTCGAAGCAATAGTTTGAATGGAATTTGCGCAAATTGTTTCTGAGTATAGATGTCTATACTATTAAAAACATGCGCTGTATTAATTCTATAGTCTAATACATGCCAACACCCACTTTCTGAATAATTATCTAGAAGTCAAAAGCGGCACTTCAATTCTGATAAAATATTGCTGTAAATTATTGGAAAAAGCGTAATAACATAGACATAGTCGAAGTTCGAAGCTATCTTATTATGACTGCATGAGATAAATTCCAGTCACAAGGAGCGCATTTGATGAAACTGCGTTTATGTACCTGGCTACTTAATACGTGGATAAGGTATGGATAAGATAATAATATTGGACATGCAGCTGCTAAACCGCACCAGCTAACTCCAATTCAATGTTATGTACAAATGTACAAATTTAGCGCAGTGACGATCCCATGTTAGCCTGCACCCGTGCTGTAACTAAGTTGGTTGCAAACTCAATGAGCAACAAGAAGAGCAAGACAAATGAGCTTAACAGGAAAGTGGAATGTCAAAACTATTATTATAATCAAATACAAATTATAGTTCTTATTAACCAAGTTTTTAACAGAAAACCAAATGGGACTTGGTGTGGGTGGCCATAAAGACATATAAAAACTATAAAGAAATATATTAATATAAATCTAATTGACCCAATAGTTGTTCCAACTGGACAGGGTGCAACCACGAATTCGATCTGACCTAAATCAGAAATAAATAACAATACTAGAGACGGATAATGCATGGATAATCTTTGGCAAAAAAGAAACAGTTCGTCTGATAATTCGTCTGCGTATAAACCTCGGCCAAACAGACGGTCATTCATCAAGACGAACTATGCAGATAGTTCATCTAGACGGATTACCCGTCTCTAGTAGATATCAGGTCAATGAATACTTGGCTAGTTAATATTTTGATGAATGTAAATTTAAAATGATACTCAGTTATTGGAATATGAATCGTAACTGTCTTAATATGTATAGTTTAAAGGTTACATTCATATATAAAGTGTGCCTATAGGCTATATAATACATGAGATCCTTGCCCAGTGTGGTTTTGAACTAAATGAATCTTACCTGCAAGTCAGAATTGTTAAAGCGAGCAGCAGTCATAAAACGTTCAATATATTGTAAGATTTTAAAACAATTTTTATAGTTAATTCCATTGGTTAATAAGAACTATAATTTGTATTTGATTACAATAATGGTTTTCTGTTATAACCTAATTTGTCTTGCTCTTCTTGTTGGTCATTGAGTTTGCAACCAACTTACAGCACGGGCGCAGGCTATTAAACATGGGATCGTCACTTCGCTAAATTTGTACATTTGTACATAACTGGAGTTAGTTGGCGCAGTTTAGCAGCTGCATGTCCAATATTATTATCTTATCCATACCTTATCCATATATTATGTAGCCAGGTACATAAACACAGTTTCATCAAATGCGCTCCTTATGACAGGAATTTATCTCATGCAGTCATAATAAGATAGCTTCGAACTTCGATTATGTCTATGTTATTACGCTTTTTCCAATGATTTATAGCAATATTTTATCAGAATTGAAGTGCCGCTTTAGATTTCAATACTAGTTTACCCGAAAGGTAGTGAATGCAGCCTTTAACTAATGTGGTCCTAAGCGTGCCATTTGTTTTGGCCGATGTACATGTTTGGGCTGACAAATATTAGTCATTTGGGCGTAAAATATCACACCAAAAAGAATATAATAATTTGAAAAATGTATCAATTTAATATATAAGGCGCAATAAACTACGAAATACTGTGGAAGAATCATGTCAAATATACATATATATAATATACTAATATATAATATATAATACGAAATTATCAATATTAAATATATAATATAAAGCGCAAATGCAAATGCGTCGCAATGAACTACGAAATTCTATCGAACAATTAACTCAATCGACGCGATAAACGACAAAATGATATTGACAATCAAATCGAAGAGGCGCAATATATAATAATCAAGGTATTTTAATAAAGAAGCGTATTGAATTACTTAAACAACTGACCTTTCTTGCTGACAGGAAACGCAAACCAGTTCTTTACAAACGCAAACACTATAAGAAAAACCAAAAGCAATTTAATCATACCGTTATTTATATAAAAAAGCGTGGTAACTTTAGGTCGGATAAATTGGGCTTGAACATCGAAATCTGAATTACTTAAAAAATAAATTGATAAACAACAGACCTTTCTTGCTGACAGGAAACGCAACAGGATTACAGGAGAGCCGGTTCCTCAGGCTCGGTGAATATCGGTGAATAAAAACCTCGACTTCGTCTCGGTTTTTATTCACCGATGTTCACCTCGCCTTCGGCGAATAATTGTTAAATTTAAAGAAATTATAATGAAACGTATTTTCAACAGATGAAAATAGAATAATAGATATATACATTGAAACTAGGGCTAGATAAGACTACGTATACAAAGTATGAAACTTAGTATTAGTGTTTATACTCACAATGACACGCATAATATACGGTATAAATTCTCCTCTGTCTCTGAAGTGCTATAAATAGTCCGAAAAGTACATTTATTTGAAATTCATGTAGACTATTTCTTTATATGGGAAAAATATGGTGACACAGGTTAAGTTTCGAGAGCTCAGGAAGCGAATTTTCGCTTGTATTATTAAATAACATTGATTTTATTTTATTTTATCTTTCACGATACAATTCTTAGTATTTACGTCGTGTCAGACTATTGAATACAGCGCGTGCTCTAACTTTATAGACTAAAACATAGTCGAAAGCTAGAAAATATTAAGATGTTCTTTTTCGGAGTTACCGTTGTTTTGTATTTTGTAAAAATACTCAGTGGTTCCCGTAATTTGAAAGTCACTGAATTCTTGTGTAGCTTGATCGATAATCTCAAGAGATAATTCTTCATTACGAATCAAAGCTGATGAGAATTTAATCACTTTACTCTACCTACAGTACAGGCTACAGTATAGCTCGAGCGCCAGTTGGATTGGATATTGTTTTAGATTTTGTAAACAAAATGTTTAGTCAAACGATTTTATTAATACTTCTTGATCAACTAGCATGCGGCACTTGTCCTAGTTTCAACAATGTGATGCTCGCGAATACAAGTGTTATAACACAATAAAAAGTGGAAACTGTTCTACAATATATGAATAATTTAGTTAATTATAGTAAATACCAATTAATACACATTCTGATCTGTGAATATATACGTACAATATTGAAAGTTCTATGTCTATGATAACATTTAAATCTATATATTAATATGTAATACATAAAGTCTAACTGGCCACTGCAGCGAAGCAGCCCTATTTAGATGCAGCTTTGCATGTGCTGGTACAAATCAGAAGCAGGTCATGCACAACTGATCCTTGATGGTGTTTGCGGTTGGAATATTCGAACGGGAATTTATATATATTTTTACATCTAGCCAGGAGCAGCTGCGAAAAATGCAACCTTAGGCTGAGTTCGTCGCTCTTTGGCGCACTAGGCGGTTTGATACAGACACAATCAACTGTATATTTCTGTATATGAGAGCATCGCTAAGACAATCTACATTAAAGAAACATGAATTGCTTACCAGTCAACCTCCACTTGAGAGATATGTCAGTAATTTTACTTGAATAGATCAAAACAGCGAAGTGTGGGTGTCCTTTTCAAGAGTTGTAGCCTCATGATAAAGGCAATCAGCAGTTGCACCGCATGCGCCCAAAGTACTTGGCGCATAATCAAAATGTAATCCAACACCAAAAAGAGCAAAGTTCGTACTATGGCGCAGGCAAGCACAGTGTTCCACAACTCAAAGTCCAAATTTTCTCTTTCGCTCGTAGAATTTCCTTAAATTTCCTTGTACTTAAATCTAATTTCCTTAAAATTTCCTTTATAAAATAAGGTCGTTTTTGTATATGCGCTAGCGCAGATATATTGCTATGTGTGTGTATGTTATCTTGCATCCAATCAGCGACTAGTACTCGTATTACTTCATTCTATTGACTAGGAATTACGTCATTAAAGTGTTCTTATCTCAGATTACTAAAAACATGTTTTATTACCAACGGTCTCAATCCAGTCTCACGATCAAGTCAAAATAGTCACAAGCCTAGACAAATGCGCTAACGAGTACTTGCTTAAAATGTTAAGGAATTTGCGAACTATATTCGTAGTAATTAGCATATTGAACTAAATAACATTAGTAAAATTACATAGGTGATTATTGAAAATTCTCAACGCTGATTGGTTGCGCTACCTCGGATTAAAACGCGATCATCACCTAAAGCGTTTTTAAGCCGATTTTAGCGTAAATATTCAATTAATATATTTTTGAAATGTGCATTTTTTATTTTTTTCCAAATAATCACCTTTGTAATTTTACTAAAACAATTATTCGCCTCAGGCTCGGTGAATATCGGTGAATAAAAACCGAGACGAAACCGATATTCACCTCGCCTTCGGCGAATAATTGTTAAATATAAAGAAATTATAAAACGTATTTTCAACAGATGAAAATAGAATAATAGATATAGACAGTGAAACTAGGGCTAGATAAGACTACGTATACAAAGTATGAAACTTAGTATTAGTGTTTATACTCACAATGACACGCATAATATACGGTATAAATTCTCCTCTGTCTCTGAAGTACTATAAATAGTCCGTAAAAGTACATTTATTTGAAATTCATGTAGACTATTTCTTTATATGGGAAAAAATATGGCGACAATATCGCTTATATTATTAAATAACATTGATTTTATTTAACTTTTGTTTTATTTTAATGATACAATTCTTAGGCTTAATATTTACATCGTGTTAGACTATAGAATACAGCGCGTGCTCTAACTTTATAGACTAAAACATAGTCCAAAGGTAGAAAATATTAAAATGTTTTTTTTCGGAGTTACCGTTGTTTTGTATTTTGTAAAAATACTCAGAGATTCCCGTAATTGGAGAGTCACTGAATTGTTGTCTAGCTCAGTTGGCCGATAATCTCAAGAGATAATTCTTCTGTACGAATCAAAGCTGATGAGAATTTAATCACTTTACCTTGCCTACAGTACAGGTTACCGTGTAGCTCGACTAGCGCCAGTTGGATTGGATAACGTTTTAGATTTTGTAAATGTTAAAAGCGTGGTCCTTAAAATTAATATTTCCCGCGTTTTGGTTCAATTTCTCTCGCAACAAAAATCAGTGTGAGTCAGTTACGTTTATATAACTATTTATTTCTTTAACTTGCTATAAGTAGCGTCTTTATAATACTATCAAATTATTATATAATTATAACTATATCAGTTCAACTTATCTCTTGTCTGTCTGACTGAGCGCAACTCTTTCGTCTTCGTCTTCTTGACTCTTTCGTATATACTTGTATAACTTGTGACAATTCTTCTTTAGCAATCTTCTTTATAATAACTTTTCCAAAAGTGATATTCAAGCAAGGCGCTGAGGCCTTCTATCTTATTAAAGAGTGGTGCTCTTCCTTATATACTGTTCAGAGAGGAACTTTTTAAATTGCAGTGCATGTCATTTCGATTTCTTGGGAAGATTTTTACAGTCCTGAATCTTCCTTGCGGTAACCGTTCCCGTCCGTTACGCACTTGTGGTAACGTAATAAACTAAAATATTTGCTTGCATGCTCATGCATGACTAAACTAAAAGAACTTCCCATGCGTGAAACAATTTCCCATAGGTAAATTCCTTAACTAACTTAAAGTAAATATAACTAAACTATGATATATAATGTATTATATAAAATATAGTAAAATATACATGATAATAGCTATCATGTAACAGTAAACAAAATGTTTAGTCAAACGATTTTATTAATACTTCTTGATCAACTAGCATGCGGTACTTGTCCTAGTTTCAACAATGTGATGCTCGCGATGTACAAGTGTCATAACACAATAAAAAGTCAGTTGAAACTGTTCTACAATATATGAATAATTTAGTTAACTATAATAAATACCAATTAATGCACATTCTGATCTTTGAATATATACGAACAATATTGAAAGTTCTATGTCCTTGAAAACATTTAAATCTATATATTAATATGTAATACATAAAGTCTAACTGGCCACTGCAGCGAAGTAGCCCTATTTAGATGCAGCTTTGTGTGTTGTACTGGTACAAATCAGAAGCAGGTCATGCACAACTGATCGTTGATGGTGTTTGTGAATGGAATATTCGAACGAGAATTTATATATATTTACATCTAGCCAGGAGCAGCTGCGAAAAATGCAACCTTAGGCTGAGTTCGTCGCTCTTTGGTGCACTGGGCGGTTTGATAGAGACACAATCAACTGTATATTTCTGTATATGAGAGCATCGCTAAGACAATCTACATTAAAGAAACATGAATTGCTTACCAGTCAACCTCCACTTGAGAGATATGTCAGTAATTTTACTTGAATAGGTCAAAACAGCGAAGTGTGGGAGTCCTTTTGAAGAGTTGTAGCCTCATGATATTCATACAAAGGCAATTCAGCAGTTGCATCGCATGCGCCCAAGTGTACTTGGCGCATGATCAAAATGTAATCCAACACCAAAAAGAGCAAAGTTCGTACTATGGCGCAGGCAAGCACAGTGTTCCACAACTCAAAGTCCAAATTTTCTCTTTCGCTCGTAGAATTTCCTTAAATTTCCTTGTACTTAAATCTAATTTCCTTAAAATAAGGTCGTTTTTGTATCTGCGTAGCAGATATAATGCCATCGCCTCTGTAATGTAAGAGTGCGTTAACTTGTAGCCATTCAGCGGCGAGCTTATATCAGCCAATCAGCGATTAGCTTACACCTCGTTTGACCAATCGGTGACAGCTAGCTTAGAATGACGTAAATATATTGTTACGCTTTGATCTCGATGTATAACTGGATTGATGTTGATTATTTCATGATGGCGGACTACTGAAGTTACTTATTCTCAGCGCTCTCACTCACTCCTGGCATTGAGATTGGGCAGCGACAGTCTCGACTCGCTAATGAACCCTATCCTAAATAAACGGGAGGGTTGGGTGGGACCATAACGAGACAAGACTGTGTCGTGGAACAGAAGAGAGCAAGAACAGTGAGAACAACAGCGTGAGGTTTGCCTGCTATAGTAAGCTAATCCGTGTCTTGGACAGAAATGAGACTGACCTCTTAGTTTTATCTCTCTTTTATGCTTGAGTGGGACCGCTGAGAATAGTTACTTATTCTCAGCGCTCTCACTCACTCTTGGCATTGAGATTGGGCAGCGACAGTCTCTGTAAGAATGTCCTATGCACATATAACATAGGCTAAAAGAACAGCCCATTCTCAAAAGCATGGTAGAGCCTCTGCCATGCCCAATCTCAAAACCGAACGCTGAAACTAATGACGTGGAAAAGCCATAACATCAAAAACTTCGACAAACTGGTCGCTTTGAAATTGTTGCATAATTTCGTTCCACTGTTCTTTATGCTGGTGAAGTTCTCCGGCTACAAAGTGGTTAGGGTCACGAAACCCTAGTTGAGACACGTCGGCGAGAGCTGCGCCATCAAGCACAGACGTTACAAATTGTCGCGAAATATGGGCGTTATTTATCATCCCCTGGGCGTGATTAACACATTTTGACCTATCGTACTTGATCCATGGACACCGTGTTTTAAGAGATACTCGTTGGATCAAAATTTGGCATCTTTCCTAATCATGAAATGTGTGATAGACTCCTATTAAAAAAGGAAGGAAAAAGAAATTGAATAAAGGAATGGCCCAGGGGATGACAAACTCAGCCCCAGGTGTCCGAGAGGAAAATTTAGATTCCCTTTGAGAATGTCATCCGCAAGGAAAGAGAGAAAGATAAGGAGAAATGGATTCTATTTATTGTGAGCCAATATATCACACGTATATTAAATCCTAATAAACTTAATATGTTTTGTTTGGTTTATATATGTCGAAAGCACCTCCGATTTTCAAATTCATTTTTTAAATTTCCTTATATTTCCAAAATTTTTATAAAGATATTTAATGAACGGCAATTCAAGGGTCTTGAAAAATGTTTCATAACATGAATAACCCGCAAAGCCATGGTGGCAATATACGTTATAAGCAGGGCAATGGATAAATATAACTCTGAAGTGAGTATGAAAATGTTTTAACTTGAATAGCCCGCAAAGCCATGATGGCAATACGTTAAAAGCAGGGCAACGGATAATATAAAAACTCTAAATCGAGTATATGAAAATGTTTAACAATGTCAATGCATAGCCCGCAAAGCCTTTATGGCAATACGTTATAAGCAGGGCAATGGATAAATATATAACTCTGAAGTGAGTATGAAAATGTTTAAACATGAATAGCCCGCAAAGCCATGATGGCAATATACGTTAAAAGCAGGGCAATGGATAAATATATAACTCTGAAGTGAGTATGAAAATGTTTAAACATGAATAGCCCACAAAGCCATGATATTGATGGCAATATACGTTAAAAGCAGGGCAACGGATAAATATAACTCTGAAGTGACGGTATGAAAATGTTTAAACATGAATAGCCCGCAAAGCCATGATGGCAATACGTTAAAAAGCAGGGCAACGGATAATATATAAACTCTAAATCGAGTATAGGAAAATGTTTAACAATGTCAATATATAGCCCTCAAAGCCTTGTTGGCAATACGTTGAAAGCAGGGCTACAGGCAAAATAATATATTAACTTAAAAATTGAGAAAAGTATGAAAATGTTGAAAGATGTTACATGAAACATGATTAGCTTGCAAAGCCAAAATGAAAAGTCGTTTATAAAGCATGTAGGTCCAGGGATAAAATATATATATAAAGCTCTGTCACGACGGATAAAGTTAACGTCCGAAAGATCTTATACCTTTCCCTGGTTCGAAGCAAATTAGGGTATGCCAGTCAAGTGTGGGCTCCCCAAACGGTAACTAACATTTTATCAATTGAGCGAGTTCAACGTCGCGCAACGAAATTTATCCTCTCCCTTCCATATAGAACTGATATATCATATAAGGAGAGACTGCAGTCTATTGGCGTTCTCCCGGTCTGCTACTGGCAAGAATATTTAGACCTCACCTATCTTTTTAAGAGTATCATTAGCAATGACATTAATGTCTCAATACGAGTCTCTACTCGGAAAACAAGAAACGTGGATCCAAATAATGGAATTCTACTAAAAATACCAAAATTCAGAACGGTTAGTTACCAAAACAGTTTCCATGTCAGGGCTCCTAGTGTTTGGAACATCCTACCTAGCAACATCCGTGATACATCAAGATCTTTAGCTTACTTTAAATCTTTGTTATATAACTATTACTTCGAACTTCTAAATAATATTTACAACCCGGACAACCCAAGAACATTTAAGTCAGTGTGCGTAAAATGCCACTCCACGCGGCCTCTCGCTAATTTATCTGTTAGAACGTGTTGTTGACAGTTTAGCTAATTATTAGTTTTGTGTATATGTAATTGTAACTATGACGACCCGCACGATTTGAAAACCAGCATGATCGGGGAACTCAGTTCCCAAACTCAGGAAACGAACAGCGCTAATCACATTATCAATTACCGTTATGAGATGTCATCAATCCAAGTTGTAATGCTTAAACACAGTGTGAACCCAGCAAGTAATAAGTTAATTTTCTGTTATACTTTAAAATAAAATTGCACACATGCGTTATACGATATTTTAAATTCGGGTTAGTGCGAATAAATAGTCCTGATTGTTGACAAGTCAAATTAATAGAGCAAATTAATTTTGTTGTTGTTGTACAATACTGATAATATATTTGAGTAGCGATTTTGCGCTGCACTACAACGCTAGGAATAATAATATAAGAATCCTTTTAAGCTTTAACTGGTTAAGAAAAGATGGGACATCTTCATAACCTGCCAGCAAAAGATCTTTCTGGCACAAGAGTTTCCACTGAAAGCAATCTAAATACCATCAGTCCTATTCCGCTTTTCGCGTTTCACCGTGTAGTCATGAAATGCAGTGAATGATATAGACTCCTTTTAAGCTTCAACTGGTTAAGAAAAGATGGGACATCTTCATAACCTGCCAGCAAAAGATGGGCCATCTTTCTGGCACAAGAGTTTCCACTGAAAGCAATCTAAATACCATCAGTCCTATTTCGCTTTTTCGCGTTTCACCATGTAGTGTAGTCATGAAATGCAGTGAATGATATAGTCTCCTGTTAAGCTTCAACTGGTTAAGAAAAGATGGGACATCTTCATAACCTGCCAGCAAAAGATGGGCCATCTTTCTGGCACAAGAGTTTCCACTGAAAGCAATCTAAATACCATCAGTCCTATTTCGCTTTTTCGCGTTTCACCGTGCAGTCATGAAATGCAGTGAATGATATAGACTCCTTTTAAGCTTCAACTGGTTAAGAAAAGATGGGACATCTTCATAACCTGCCAGCAAAAGATGGGCCATCTTTCTGGCACAAGAGTTTCCACTGAAAGCAATCTAAATACCATCAGTCCTATTTCGCTTTTTCGCGTTTCACCATGTAGTGTAGTCATGAAATGCAGTGAATGATATAGTCTCCTGTTAAGCTTCAACTGGTTAAGAAAAGATGGGACATCTTCATAACCTGCCAGCAAAAGATGGGCCATCTTTCTGGCACAAGAGTTTCCACTGAAAGCAATCTAAATACCATCAGTCCTATTTCGCTTTTTCGCGTTTCACCTTGTAGTGTAGTCATGAAATGCAGTGAATGATATAGACTCCTTTTAAGCTTCAACTGGTTAAGAAAAGATGGGACATCTTCATAACCTGCCAGCAAAAGATGGGCCATCTTTCTGGCACAAGAGTTTCCACTGAAAGCAATCTAAATACCATCAGTCCTATTTCGCTTTTCGCGTTTCACCGTGTAGTCATGAAATGCAGTGAATGATATAGACTCCTTTTAAGCTTCAACTGGTTAAGAAAAGATGGGACATCTTCATAACCTGCCAGCAAAAGATGGGCCATCTTTCTGGCACAAGAGTTTCCACTGAAAGCAATCTAAATACCATCAGTCCTATTTCGCTTTTTCGCGTTTCACCATGTAGTGTAGTCATGAAATGCAGTGAATGATATAGACTCCTTTTAAGCTTCAACTGGTTAAGAAAAGATGGGACATCTTCATAACCTGCCAGCAAAAGATGGGCCATCTTTCTGGCACAAGAGTTTCCACTGAAAGCAATCTAAATACCATCAGTCCTATTTCGCTTTTTCGCGTTTCACCGTGCAGTCATGAAATGCAGTGAATGATATAGACTCCTTTTAAGCTTCAACTGGTTAAGAAAAGATGGGACATCTTCATAACCTGCATGCCAGCAAAAGATGGGCCATCTTTCTGGCACAAGAGTTTCCATTGAAAGCAATCTAAATACCATCAGTCCTATTTCGCTTTTTCGCGTTTCACCGTGTAGTCATGAAATGCAGTGAATGATATAGACTCCTTTTAAGCTTCAACTGGTTAAGAAAAGATGGGACATCTTCATAACCTGCCAGCAAAAGATGGGCCATCTTTCTGGCACAAGAGTTTCCACTGAAAGCAATCTAAATACCATCAGTTTTATTTCGCTTTTTCGCGTTTCACCATGTAGTGTAGTCATGAAATGCAGTGAATGATATAGACTGAAAAGATGGGACATCTTCATAACCTGCCAGCAAAAGATGGGCCATCTTTCTTGTAGTGTAGTCATGAAATGCAGTGAATGATATAGACTCCTTTTAAGCTTCAACTGGTTAAGAAAAGATGGGACATCTTCATAACCTGCCAGCAAAAGATGGGCCATCTTTCTGGCACAAGAGTTTCCACTGAAAGCAATCTAAATACCATCAGTCCTATTTCGCTTTTTCGCGTTTCACCGTGCAGTCATGAAATGCAGTGAATGATATAGACTCCTTTTAAGGTTCAACTGGTTAAGAAAAGATGGGACATCTTCATAACCTGCCAGCAAAAGATGGGCCATCTTTCTGGCACAAGAGTTTCCACTGAAAGCAATCTAAATACCATCAATCCTATTTCGCTTTTTCGCGTTGCGCTTGAACCGCTGAGTAATCTTATCATTCAAAAATATATTCTACAATATAGTTTTTTCAAACAGAGCAAATTCACGGTACGTCACTCATCAGCAACGCACTGCCATTGCGCAGCAACTAAAAATAGCTAAACATGCATGTAATGACTAATAATCTCTGTCATTAGATATCACTAATATATAACTCCATATATTATTCTATAAGACCTGTGACCCTGTGTATTAGCTACCATATATAACTCCATATATAATTCTATAAGACCTGTGACCCCCCTACGTAATAGCTAGTTCTTTCCAACGAACGAATTCACCAATTTTTTGGACTACCAAGCCCAGGGAAAAATATTATATAGGGTGCTGTATTGAGACTATTAATGTAGTTCATGCTTTTGTACTGTACTATACTGTTTTGGTTTTCTCTAAATCCGTCCTGTTTATGTAGGCTTTTGCTAGATAATGCAGATAATATATTCTAATAGAAGCAGACATGCCAGACAGTGATATGATTCGTGATAATTAATTGTATCGTATATCATATAGTGAATGTGAGCTAATTCAGTGAGTTTATGAGTTATGGTGACTCTATGTCACACAACCATTTAAAAATGGTTCAACGGAGACTTACCCCTGTCCTTCCCAAGTGCGTCAAGTTTAATAGCGTCTGCCATCCTGAATCTGATATTCGGAGTCTAACTTTCAATAATAAATACATCCAATCTGGCACACGAACTGATGCTATCAATGCCGAACGACTTTCTTCCGATAAAATGGTATTTAATGCTTTCCTCAGACTCAGTTTAAAAAACAGAACATTCGTAAAACTTACAAGCTAAGAATATTTGAAAATTCCGATTGTACATCCTGTGACGCAACGTTTCCGAGGACCGTGAATATATTTTCATTATGCGCGGCTGCCACACATTTCAGAGCGTCTGCAAGAACCGCTCCTGTTTCAGTTATGCGTCGTTTGTTTTCAGGCGGCGAGATTTCAGATGATTCAACAATGTCAGTTGTTGATAAGCACGTTCTCTTTGGAGTTTGCAATGCGGAATGCCGATGCGCCCGTAGAACCATAACATTGCTCAACATATTTGGCGCCAAATTTTTCAAGTGGCACTTCGTTTACAGCAGATATCATTTGCTGGAATACTTCGCTCGAAAATACATCCTTGTTTAAGCTGCGCTCTCTCAGGGCCAACACTAGAACACTGAACGATGAAATAGCGTAAACTTGCTCTCTTCTTCTCAAGCTAAATGTACAGGGTGATACTCGACAGCCGGCCCATTGCCGTCTCGAACATCGCCAATGTTGACCTGTTTGAACTCCGACGATAAAAGTTTGAACAGAACGTTCTGTTCATTTTTCGTTTGGTAGGCACAAATTGATGAAACGTAGGCATACTATACCAATTTTTTCGACAATCAAGCTTGTCTGAATATAAGCGGCCATTCGCTTCAGACATTTGGCGGAATTGAATTTGGCGCGCTAGTTACTGTAAATCTATATTCAAGATTCTAATTATCACTAATTGGTGATGAAAACTTGCATTATAAACTACCATGGTTAATAAATTTTAATGATTAAACTACATCCCACAATACCGGATTGAATTTCATGCGAGAGAAAATTATTTTGTTAATTAACTCGTAATAGATGTCAACACGTTACGCACATATCCGACTTATGGTGTTGTAGCCGACACCCCCGAAATAATCTAATTTAAACCCGTGCGGGTCCTCATGGTATTGCTATAATATTTGTTGGGGACCCCGTTATTGGAGATATCTCTGTGGTCAGTTCCTGCCTGTGTTGTATGTAGATTAATTGTGTATTCTTATTTATGTTTGTTGGCAAATCTTGTAAAATAAAAAAATAAAAAATAAAATAAAGTACAGACGCTAATATGAGGAATTGAGGTTAATACTCGTGGCGACTTTTACTTACTGCATATACAACCTAGAATATACTAGCTCATAACAAATTAATACTCGCTCTAGAAAAGAAAAAAAGGTTAATATGTTTATAACAACCAGACGAAATATAGACGAGTATAGCACGTTAGCACTGAGGAATATATCGTGATATGTAGTAAAGCGCTTCTAGTAATATAAATGAGCCGTGACTCATGAAGCATGACAACGTGGACTGTCGCACAGGAAAATAAAACTACAAATGAACAAATACATGCCTAAACTAGGCCTCTAAAACTCTGAACATACAATGTGAAATAAAGGTTGGAACAAACTTCTAAATTTCCGCCATCCTCACCGGCGGCGCCACCAACGACAACGTTCGCAGCGGGAGGCTGTGTGTCGAGAACCACTTGTGCACCCGTTCCTCACGTTATCAACAATATAGTATTGTAATTATCAAAACATTGTCAGCAATAAGTTATTGGGTTGTTTAAGAGGCAACCTGCATAGCAGGCGGTATTTGCGGGCGGTGTCACAGTGATTTGTGTTTCCCCGTGAAATCTGTTTCCCCTCGGAACAAAATTCCCTATGATGACCGGACCTAATGCCTATTGCAGTACGGGTTTGTGTATAGATATGGTGTAAACGGGCCTTTAAAAATGCGGAAATTACTATAAAAACGATTTTTTATATTGAGACAACTGAGCGATTGTTTTTGAATGACATTTACTGATGCGAAAACCTTAATAGCAGGGCTATTCGCGTTTACCGCAGTGCAGTAAGGACTGGCTGGCCTTTTCTCACGTTGTGATAACATATGTTATCTCAGGTAGGGGATAACATACCTTCATACTCGTTATGTTTGTTATGCATATCGTTGTGTTTCGCGCCCGAATATCACCCTAACCCTATATTAAGCGAGGGTATAAACCAGGAATTTATTCAATAAGGTTAACCTCGACAACCTTACGATTTGTGTTGTGTCAGCGTAAAAACCAGGCCAGTAATATATTTTCTTGATCTTGAACATGGTGTTGTCCCTACCGTGCCTGCCATATGGGGAATAATGCATGGCATTCGTTAAATATATGACAATATGGACCCCTTTTGAATTTGGCACAAAAGCCCGCGAATTTTTAATAACATGGCACATTATGCCAGTAATGCAATAGGTATTAAGTTCCGGTCATCATAGGGAATTTTGTTCCGAGGGGAAACAGATTTCACGGGGAAACACAAATCACTGTGACAGCGCCATATTTCCCCCCGGTGCAGAAAACACGTGATTTACCCCCCGTCTGAAGAACTCTGATCAAAATACGTCCTCTCCCTTCTTGATATAAAACACACGCGAAACTTGAATTATAAAAACGTGTAATACTTCATGTAATACGCAATTTACTTGATATAAAAATATGCGCTTTAGCTTGATATAAAACATGACAGTCTTGATTGTAAAATATCGACACTTGATATAAAAACGAACGTCTTGATTGTAAAATAGCGACACTTGATATTAAACACGAACGACTTGATGTAAAAATATTATACTTGATATTTTGTCACGTTTGGCCTAGCATAGATCGGTGAGAACTATTAAGTGGCGCGCTTAAAAACAGTTTAAGTAACTGTGAATGAGTTTTTGTGAAACCGTGAACATGACTTGCCCGAATAAATAATGTTGTCGAGTATCCGAGATTATCTATTTAAATTAATGTTATCCCCTGAAGAACATAAATTTCCATCTCGATATGATTACGGGTGTGATATTAACAACATATTCTGATATCCATACACGGAATCGATAAAGGGAAATCAACGGATCAAAATCACTTAAACGTTTTGAACACAAAACCAGTGCTCACAACCTTTAAAATGTACACTGTGCTGGAAATAAATTAATACTTGGGTTTCGCAATTTTCAAAATGAGGGTGAACATGGTAAGCTGTAAGACATGGAACCTGGAATCTTGGAATCTTTCTATATTACACCAAAATGTATCTCTCGCTAATCTACTGATTTCTATTATTTATTATTTTTTATACAGAATGCGTTATATTCTATAGGTTAAGCTTGTTTGCATTTAAGAATTAACAGCAGTTGAGCAGTAGGGCCTACTATGCCTAGACAGATAACGCCAAGTATACATGTACGACTCCAATGCTAATGTGGCCGTATAGGTTTATAGCCAGGTACAATTAGTACAAATGTTCCGTTAATAAATCTAGAGAAATCTAAATATATGACAAAGATAATATTGCCACAATCATGTATGTCGGTCGTCGATGAAACCGTAAACCGAGACTTTCCGGATGACTTAATTAGGAAAACAATATAGCATCATATCTAGGATGAAATCTTGCATGTTGTAAGGTCCAGAGTACGAAACGATGTATTAAAAATCCTAGTATCGCAAAGCAACTCACACGCATTTTTCTGTTAATCTCAACTTTCTAAACTCTGCCGTACGGCCCATCAACACAGTTTCACCGACCACCGAAATACATGTGACAATATTATCTTCGTAATGTATTTAGATTTATCTGGATTTATTTACCGAACATATCTACTAATTGTACTTGGCTATAATTTAATCTTCAGTCTAGTTTGCCAGAAGCTGTCAAGTTACTCAATATGAATGGTGTGCTTTCTCTGACTTGTGCTTCAGTAGAAATGTCCTTTTCTTGTTTAAAGAGAGTAAAGACCCGTCTCAGGGCAACAATGAACCAAGACCGTCTGAGTTCCCTTTGCCGGATATCCATCCACAAAGATATTTTGAAATCAAAGAAGGATGCAAATGTCTTGCATGAGCAAGTACTTGCTAAATTTGTTGAAAAGCCGAGAAGACTTACATTCCTTTATAAGTAACAGGTACTTGGGTCAGTTAGCTAGGGAGATACCCACTCCAGTTCATTGTGGTGAGTGGTGACCCCATTATAATTTATATTCTATTTTCTTTATAGTTGGGGAAATACCCACTTAATTGTGGTGACCCCATTGTAATGTCCATTTTCCTTAATAGTTGGGGAGATACCCACTTAATTGTGGTGACCCCATTGTAATGTCTATTTTCCTTAATAGTTGGGGAGATACACACCTAATTGTGGTGACCTAATTTTAAATTTTTATATTCTATTTTCTTTATAGTTGGGGAAATACCCATTTAATTGTGGTGACCCCATTGTAATGTCAATTTTCCTTAATAGTTGGGGAGATACACACCTAATTGTGGTGACCCAATTTTAAAATTTTATATTCTATTTTCTTTATAGCTGGGCAAATGCCCACTTAATTGTGGTGACCCCATTGTAATGTCCATCTTTTTAATGAGTTGGGGAGATACACACTTAATTGTGGTGACCCAATTTTAAATTTTAAATCTGTATATCTACGCTATTAGAGTAAAGTTTGGTGCGTTTGCAAACCAAATTCGAACCGGCAACACATGCAATCAGTCTCGACACAATCAGTCTCGACACTAGCTATCGACACTATCGTCTATTAGTATAAACTTAGTAATAGACTATCACTTTTCCTGCGTTCTGATTGGCTACGCTACTCGTAGACTATTAGTGATAGTCTACTAGTAGCAAAATTCAAAACAATGGCGTGAAAATTCACGTTTAAAATTAATATTAATACTTTTGTTTACTTTTGTATTGTGTTCCCTAGTTCTCAATAAATGCTATAGTTTATACTAAAATAATTAGACTACTCGGCCTCGTTGGCTATGAGCGAATAGTCAACTCGGCTTCGCCTCGTTGACTATTCGCTCATAGCCAACTCGGCCTCGTTGTCTAATTGTTAAATATATCATCTATAAACTACAATATACCACGATAAACGACAATCCAACTAGCAAATTATCGACATTCAGCAATCTCGAATGCGTGAATCAATCAACTGAAAACCTACAACATCGATTTCACATTTCGACACCTTATTTCCTACCAGTCGTCGTATCGTGATATTATTGTATTGTACATATCGTCAGTATTTCACACCTGTATATATCCTGTTATCTGTTTATTAAATTGTTATAACCTCGTTGTCAAAATTCTACCGTCGAGTTCGATTTATTCAACGCACCGCGTCTACCCCAAGTAGATTCATCTGGATTTTGTTCAAAATCTCAGATCTATTCAGATGAACCTACAATACCTATAATTTATCAGTGATTTAGTGAAAATTACATTAGACATTACTGACAGCATTTCTGCTGCTCATACACAATATATTATGTTATAGGTTATCAAGAAGCTGTTGGACTTGTAGCTTTAAATCGCTAGTTGAACTATTTTCCAGTCACTAAATTATAAATATGCATATTCAATATATATGCTGGGCAATAATATTTTTACTGGACTTTAAATAGCTTTCTTCGTAGGCATGTTGTATCCTGATGCACCCAACCTGAGCAACAACTTGCAAGCCTTGATCTAATCCTTCTTTCTTCTTCCCAAATTGAAAACACCTATCAGATTGGCTGTCCAGAGCTGGTTGTTCCCTGTGTAGCCCCCCCCCCCGCCTGTCTTGGCTCCACTGGGGGATAGAGACAGCCAATATGCATGATGGTTATATATGTTTGCCCCACTATATCCTTGATTAACATTTGATCAAATACACTATCACAGTTCAGAATTACTTAGTATGAATTATTGATTTTATATATCCAGGGCTTATCTCTTAAATTCAAAATACTGCTATAAGTTCTAACTAAAAGCCAGAGCCTGGGTACAAGGTTGACTACAAGCTACAATTTCCTTGCCATTGGCACCAGTCTTAATAGCAAACTAACTATGCATTGTGACTAAATAACAAATTAACAATGCATTGTGACTTAACTGTTACCTCTGACTTGAAGGATAAATGATATAGTGTATTTCAAAATAGAACCACAATTATTCGGCATTAAAGGGTACTGAGCAAATACTTTCACGAAAAAAAGTTTGGATTTCCTCTTATGTCTGTTTCTAAGCAGCTATCTAAAACATTAGCAATCACTCAGGATTTATATACAAATAACCAAAGCAAATCTGCAGATTTTCACTGTTCAATTATCTTTGAACTCTCCAGTATTATTTTATAGTACACAGTATTTATTAAAATTTCTTGCAACATCGTGTTGAAAACCGCCAAAATAAAGATAAACAGCAACCGCCATGTTATCAAAAAACTTCTATGAAATAGCGACTTTTTGCACTACAAATATAGATGTTTATACTTCGTACAATTTTTCCTGTGCATCGCCGACTTGGTATTGTTGTCTTTGTCGCGCTATAAGATGTCCTTTTTGCCCGCTAAAGAGCTCACTGTAGAGGGCCCTGTACTGGTTTTGCGGGATGGCGTGATCGGCCAAAATATTAGGCGGTATTCGGGATTTTATGAAAATATTCGTCGGGAAGCGGGATTTGAAATCATCGGCGAGAGCGGGATTGTTAAGAATAACATGGCGAGATGCGGGAATTTAGCCGTAATTGTAGTCATTGCATTCAAATCGCGTTCTACTTTCTTAATACCGCGTTCTTTCGCCATTTGCTGCCTACCTCTAAGTGTTCCAGATCGTAAATACTTTGAAAAGTATCAGAAAACGGCGGGAACGGGAAATTGAAATGAGACATGGCGGGATTCGGGAATTGAAGAGGAAATCGGTCGGGATGGCGGGATTTCGGAAGCCAGTACAGGGCCCTCACTGTAGGCATAAATGTATCTCCGACTTCATCATTCTTGTCTTTAAATTCTAAGAGCCGTACGAGAAGCAGTTTAAAACGCCTTTACAAGTCCAAATTAATCATAATTGCAACAATGTTAGCATTTCCACTCCTTGTGCATAAAATATGCTGAGTCAGCATTTTACCCCGAAGCAGCAGTTTTACTTCCGTTTCCGGGCACCCGGTTTTGATTATCCCAGGACTTCTGAGAGCCACAAGCGCAGGAGGTAAATAATTGTTTTCGTATAATTTCAGTGGTAATATATGAATAAAGTTAAATACAACAACATGCGCTTCCGTTATGAATTGTTTTTTTGGGGTTTTTTTTCGGAAAACTTAGAGTTGCATTTTTCGCAGCCGTTCCCGTTCAGGTCTAAAACATTGTATATAATATTTCACTCGAAATATCCATCCACCTAAACCTTCTACATCAATTTCAATCGAATGAGATGCAGAAAAAAAAGATCTTGTAATTTACCTTATAACAACCCGCAGTACCCGCATCTATATATACATGAACTTGTGGTTAACGCTTGGCAACTGGACTCTGTAGCTCAGTGGTCAGAGCGCTGCACCGGAATCGTAGGGCCGCAGGTTCAATTCCTGTTGGAGGACTTAGAGTTGCATTTTTCGCAGCCGTTCTCGTTCAGGTCTAAAATATTGTATATAATATTTCACTCGAAATATCCATCCACCTAAACCTTCTACTTCCGTTATGAATATAATTTACTTCCTTTTTAAATACGTAATGCTTAATGTATACCAAAATAATCGTGAAGATCGTTTATAAAACAACAAAGTCTATGGCCGAATGGCGCTGAAAAAGCTTAAAATTTACAAGAAAAATCATGCAGGATATAAATCAAACAATTTAAAACGTTTAAGAAAAGTTAATTGCTATCATGTTCATGTTAAACGTGAATGAACGTCCTTGCAAGCAAGTGCAATTTGCCGCTCCCTTGTCGCTCGTAAGTTTTAAATTCGAAGTGACTAAACAGCCGTCAAACAAATTGTTAATAAATTAATTGCAAAAACACTTCTTACCTTTAAAAAGCTTAAAGGGGAAGTCAAGTCCGTTCTGCGCATCTTTTCTGCGCATTATGTGAGGGCCCTCACCATTGGAATTTTAATTGAATAACGCATGCGCATTTCGTGCATTTCGCATGTGATTATGTATTAAAAAAACAACATGGAGGAAGGCGAAAGCCATTCCGAAATGTTGTTAGCGGCGAAATTGAGGGAATTAGTGTTGTATCCAACGAAGATAAAAAGGCCAAACGAAAAAATATTTAGCGGGAAGGGATGCGACAAAGATATGTTTTAAAAGACGAGATAAAAGTCAAGACGGACAAAGAAATAGTAGCCTTGCTTCGTGACAATTATATTTCAAACACGAAGCAACTCCTAACAACCAGGTAAGAAATATAGATTGTAGTTTAACGAATAATGTAATAATGGATAAAAGCAGTGTTTTGATAGAGATCTACAGTATCTGCTTATAATTTTGTAGTGACGCGGAAACCCAGAACGGCCAGAAGTTGAAACTTGCAGCAGCTGATCCATGAAGGATTGCAAAGATTGCAACCAATGTTGCTCTATAGCTAGAGCCCAAACCTTAAAAGGAAGAGCTGTTGGTAAGACATCAATCAAGATTTACAAACTGATTTATGGTTTTACATAATGTCTTGACAACCAGTTGGCTCCATCAAAGTGATCAAACCATATATTGTCATATTGATACATTTCTGTCTTCTATGTACTATTATGCACTAGTCAATTGAAACCCTGACCCCCCGAGAATATGCAGGGATATTTTAACAATCCCGGCCTAAACTTTTGTCCATTTGTTAAATTACCCAGCTTTCCAAAGTCTAGCTTTCCATCTAGTGTTCTGATCAACCATTATTAATATCAAAATGTGCTGTAAGTTACCGGAAGCTGACGCAGAAGAAAGTCATACATTAAATATCAGGCTATGCAAGAGTTAATTCCCAGCCTTTGAGCCTAGCCTTTGTGTCGTGTTAAAACCCCGGATAGCAGAATAGCAACGCTTATTAAAACTCTCTATTTCCCCCTGCAAAATCATGTTAAAACCCCACATATGCCTGTGGGTGGTGGTGGGTTTTCAATTGACTAGTGCATTATGGTGCTGTACAGATTCTGGGGTTCTTGATGTATGGTCAGATAATCAATAAATTAGGGATTATCCACAATGTTTCAACATTTTAAAAAGTAACCAAAGCGAGAGAAAGTGGGAGATGGGAGGGGGAGGGGGGTTGATGGACTATTTACTCCATTCAAAATTTATAAGAGAAAATGTGGGTTATTATCATTCATTAACTGGCAGTATCCTCGCACTGACAAGCAGGATTACATGGATTTACTGGGGGGGGTGCACACTTCTCCTAGCCTTGGGCAAGAGGGGGGGTGCCAATTCCCATATGTGACAGGGCATTTATCAATATAATATCAGGCAATTCATGGGCCTTTTTGATCATGTAGGCCATCTTATTTTTTAAACATTTTCTGACAAGATAACCCCCTTGATCCTGTCCTCAATGGTGATTCACCCTTCCCTGGTCGAAGGTCACTCCCTGCTTCATGACCAAAGCCCACTTAGCACTCCCTTATCAAACCAAGCTGTATCCACCCCTGCTGGCAAGTAAAATTGTATGGTGTTAAACAGAATAAAATACTAAAGTAGGGCGTACCTGGGTGCATTGCCAGCTAATGGGTTAACAAGAGACACTCACTCAGTCTGGCAGATAGTTTTGTTAACCCATTAACTGGCAGTACCCTAGCACTGGCAAGTCGTCTGGCATTAGACAGAATAAATACTAAAGTATGGCATATCTGGGTACATTGCCAGCTAATGGGTTAAATTTCATTGAAGAGGTTTTGCAATTGTAAAAAGTCAAGCACTATTCAACAACCTATAATTTTCACAGCAGAGGATCAACATTTAAATGTATGCTTTGTGAGGGGGAAAGAGTTGCAAAAATCTATGTTTTGTATGCTTTTGAAAATTTGAATGATTGCATATGTAGCTCATATTTTTATAATCTAATCTAATTATACAAACAAATTTGTTCCAAATAGCTAAATGAACTGATAATTTTTTATGTGTAAATATATTATATGTAATAATTAAAATCTATATGAATCTGTCTTTAACAAAAAGAAATCGTTGAACCAGAATTTACTAAATACATTATACAAGTCATTTATTGTGTATTGCCAATAGCACTAAAGTCTAGCTGGCCGGAAACCTGTATAAACTCCATTGGGAGAAGGATACCTTGCTCTTATTGCAAAAACACAACAACTTGGCACCACTACTCTGTTGCCCCTGCCCAAACGCCCATGCTGCCATAGAACAAACTGTCTATCTGCAGAATGCCTAAAGTGTTCATTGTTTCTGGGGTGTTCCATAACTAGAATGTCCTCTCTATACTTCATTGCAATGTCCAAAACATTTGCATCCAGGACAAGCTGGTTGAACAAAGCGTTTGTTGTCACACAAGGCATAACTCCTTTTGAACAACGTTTGTTTTCATCTTGGGTGGGCATTGGTGCTAATGGCCACAAAAACACCATTCAGGACTTTTGTCTGATGGAGGGTCTGGTTGGGATGATTCATCCTGACCTTGTGGCAAATTTATCGGTAATTCACCAAGTCAGAATACATTGCTGGCTGTCTTCGCAACAATTCCAGTTCCAACCTTCTCAAAGCCTCCAAATTTATGCTTTCAACCAAATTCTAGCAAAAATACATAATTATACTCTTTCAGTTTAACTTTAACTCACCATAGCCATTGGTGTCTCACAATGGGAGCCTTACTAGCTTCAACTTTGCCAAGTTAGCTGAAGCAAAGGGGAAATAGTATGTAACTTGTTGATGTGCAAAAAGTCTTTAGTTTGACACACCATTGAATCAGGGATGTGAACACCAACACACCCTATAAACATTAAAATACATGTACAGACTGGGGATCTTACACCATCAATTTGATAGAGTGTGTTTACACAGTGAGTAGACACAGTCACTTGAAACAAAACTATATACTGTAGTGGAAAAATGATATACAACTATTAAAAGTGCCATCTCAACAAAATACTATGTTATCTTCAACACATATATGCATCTATTGAAATTAATCACATGTACAAGTGCAGATACATTGCCAATTTATAAACTGTAGCTACTAAATTAGGGAAACAAATGGATTATTTTAAATATATGCTACCTGCAGATGCTGCTCGTGGGTCAGTAGACGTTTTTTCGGTGTTTTCCTCCACACACAAACCCCCACAGCCTCTCCCATGACCTCTGGCTCTTGATCCACCACGTCCCCTGGTTGTTTCTGTCGCATTTCCACAGTTGCAAGATGTTTTGCCAGTTTTTCTTTGACCGCGTGCAAACGACCTCTCGCTCGCTTTGCACTTGGTTCTGAGCTATCCATCTCGTCACTACTATCATGTTCTGCACCCTGAAATTATTAGATATTACATATAAATATTTTTAACAACTAAAATTCGGCAACACTTACATTTTTTACATTTTAATACGTACCTGCGTTTCACATTATTTGACACTTTCAGATGTTTCGAATGAATCGGTGTCGCTTTCTTGTAGATTCCGTCGATTCAAACACGAACTTCTGTCTGGGTGGCAAACGGAAGAGCAATACTGCCCTTTTCTTTACAAGGACAAGCATTTCTTCCCTTTTCCCGCAAACACATTCCATGACATGAACATACTGCCATGTTTATATCCACATTGGGAACTTGTGCAATGTCCTCGATTTCATCTACTGTGCTTCGACTTTCGTCCATTGTTGTATAATGCGGCATGGCTTTTTTGTGTTTAGCGAGGAAAGGTGGAATTTCGTTTTACTTCCCATGAACGAAGCAGGTAAAAAAATACTGTAAGTATTGTATAAAAAGGACCACACACAAAGTCATTAAAATCCAGGTGAGAACAACAAGAGGCAAAAGGCGTCATGTAAGACAGTTATAGTGTATCAAAACAAAGGATGTAAACAATGCGCAGAACAGATGCGCAGAACGGACTTGACTTCCACTTTAACCCCATATTTTGTTGCAAGTTTTGTGTTTTGTGGAACTGCATTATCCTTTATTTCTTTAATTTCATGGAGAGAAGTCATTACAAAACGACTTTGGGAAGTCATTTTGAAAGAAAAGCATTATTTACTACTCCAGCTAGTAAATAATGCCTCAGGTTTACTGCTCAGCCAACTAATCAAAACACTTGAAAGCCATTATTTACTACTGAAATTATACTGAAGTACAGTATTTACAAAAATTCACTAATATTAAATTTAGTTTACATAAAGTTCCTCACAGTTGAATAATAAATATCCGCTGGATAGCCTGAGAGAAGGCGCCCTTTTCGAAAGTGGCTAACATGAAGTATTTAAATGAATTCATGAAAAATGATGATATCCAGATATGACATTTATGGGATAAAAATTTCCAATATGTTCAATGGAGAACATAGTTTATAATTTCCTTTCCATAAAAATGTGAATAGGACAAGGCTGACTATAAACGTTGACTAGGATTATGCTGTGGTTTATCAATATATGTAATGTAAGTTTCAACACTGTTGATATAAAATATTAAATGTTGTACACTACTGCAATTCAGCACTTGTATATAATATAGGAAAGGAACTGTGCAAAAGCTAACGTTGAAAACAGACTGATTCTTGCCATCCTGACTTTTTTTCTGTTTGAATATAAGGGTACCTATGTCATATATACCTATGCTTGATAGTATGTAACTTATGCACCTGTCATCGGAAAGCCCCGCACCCCCCTACCCGGGACATGCCGGGAATAGCGGGTATTTATTTGCAGATTAGCCTATCTGCTATGCCTCGGTACCCGGTGTGTCGGTATTTGTATAGCAATTATACAAACTATTAGCATACCTTAGCATATATAATTATGTATATAAGACTGGTTTGAATCTTTAGGGAACATATATGTAAACGGCGTTAGACGCTTTACGTCTAACTGTATTGTGAATAAAGTTATATAGAAAACCATGACGTTACATGGAGTCAGGAGTTGGATTTCGTTCGTCTAAAATATATTAGGGATAGAAGAACACAGAAGGTTTTGACCTGATGAAGGAAATATAAAGTAAACAGAAGCCGTTAAAAATATGTCAACTTCAGACAAGAATAGCGACGAGCATAAAATGGCAGATTTATACTTTGAAATCAATCTACCGTTACCGTCAAGACTTGAATTGATTGGAAACTTAGCTGTGAACTGGAAGAGGTTTCAGAGATCGTGGAAGAACTACGAAATCGCGTCACGACTTAAAAAATTAAGTCAAGAGATGCGAACCGCAACCCTATTAACATGTATTGGATCAGACGCTTTAGATGTCCTCGAGGGACTCGATTTCGAAGATGGGCCACAAAGAAATAACATTGACATTGTCATGGAAAAACTCGAAAATTACTGTGTGGGAGTAACTAATGAGATATACGAACGCCATTGCTTTAACAAGTGGGATCAGGAAATTAACGAAACAGTAGAACTCTATGTTACGGCTCTTCGAAAGTTAGCAAAGACATGCAATTTCGGGACTCTTGAAAACAGTTTGATAAGAGAACGACTCGTTGTGGGCATTAGGGATGATCGAATACGAAAGAGTTTGCTTCAAGTTTCAAAGTTAACGTTGAAAGATGCCATTGACATATGTAGATCGCATGAAACTACCAGTCTGCAGTTGAAAGCGATGACCCAAGAAGCAGAAGTTCATAAAGTTGACAAAGCGAAGCCTGGTTTCGAACGATTTCAGAAACGAGGAGGTGTGGTAAGACGTAGCGATACAGCTTGTAAATTTTGCGGGAAGTTTCATCCAATGAACAAACTTATGTGCTCGGCATGGGGAAAAACTTGCAACGCATTGTGGCAGAAAGAATCACTTTGCTCTGACGTGTAATATAAAGGCCCGGGAAAGGCGGGAATCTCTAAAATGGTAGACGAAGCAGATTCTGACGAATATATTGCATGTGTTGAATTATATTTGCGCCGTTGAGGTCAACGATAATAAAGATAAAGTGTTTGCCACAATGCTGCTGAATGGCCGCCATATCCATTTTCAGTTAGATAGTGGGTCAACTGTCAATGTAATCTCCCAGAGCGACTATAGTGACGTATATGGTAAAGAGAGCCTATCGAGTTTAGAGACTACTAACGCAAATTTAGTAATGTACAACAAGAGTGAAGAAAAGCCGTTAGGAAAGAAGCGGGTAAGAGTGGTAAACCCTAAGAATATAAAGAAGTATAGTGTTGAGTTTATTGTGGTGAAAGGGAGTAATTTGTACCCCACTACTTGGTGCTAAAGTGAGCCAGCAGATGCGCGTCATGTCGATCAATAGAAACAAAATTCTAGTGATAGAAACGCAAAGCTCTGAGAAAGTCGAAACTAACACGGTGGCCGGTTTCGAAAGAAAGTATGTTGGAAGAGTTTGCCGATGTTTTCGTTGGTGAAGGAAGGCTAGAGGGAGATTTGCATCTTGAAATTGACCCATCCGTAACACCAGTACAACTACCTACCAACGAAGGCTACCACTGGCAGTCAAGGAAAAGTTAAAGACGGAGTTGTCTCGTCTGGAAGAGCTTGGTGTGATTAAAGCAGTCAACGTACCAACAGATTGGATTTTGGCAATGGTGGTCACAATGAAGAAGGACGGACGAAATAGAGTATGCGTTGACCCAAAGCCACTTAATCAGGCACTCAAGAGAAACCATTATCCGTTACCAACTATGGAAGATATTATACCACAGTTATGCTACCACATTTGGGACACCGTGGGGACAATTTAGATGGCTACGCATGCCGTTTGGTATCGCACCTACTCCAGAAGAGTTCCAGAGAAGGATTTATCAAGCTCTTGTAGGATTGAAAAGAAGTAAGGCTATCGCTGATGATATCCTCGTGGTTGGACTTAAATCACCGAAATGTTCTGCAACGCTGCCGAGAGAAAGGAATAAAGTTGAATGGCGCCAAAGTACAACTCAAGTGTGAGGAAGTGTCGTATATGGGACACACATTAACCAAAGCTAGATGGTCAGAAACCGGATGCGACCAAGGTTAAAGCAGTTGAAGAAATGCCAACACCGACTGATAAAAAGGCAGTACAACGTCTGTTGGGAATGACCAACTATCTGCAAAGATATGTCCCAAAGTTGGCAGAAGTTACGAATCCTCTTCGTGAGCTGACGAAGAAAGAGAGCGAGTTCATTTGGGAAGAATCTGTTCATGGTCGAGCACTGGCAGAAACGAAACGAATGTTGACAACAGTACCAGTTCTGAAGTATTTTGATCCGACGATAACAACAGTCCTGCAATGCGATGCCTCAATGCATAGTCTGGGTGTTTGTTTGGTGCAAGACGGACATCCGGTGGCATACGCTTCTAGGTCGCTGACTGACACGGAAGTTAATTATGCCCAGATCGAAAAAGAACTGTTAGCCATTGTGTACGTGATGAAAAAGTTCGAGACGTACGTATACGGTCGAAAAGTATTGGTCGAATCGGATCATAAACCGCTGGAAACAGTATTCAAGAAAAGTTTACTGTCTGCTCCTAAACGTCTTCAGCGGATGTTGTTAAGGCTCTAAAGATACGACTTCGACGTCACGTACGTGAAGGGAACGCAGCTTATTATGGCCGATGCATTGAGTAGGGCTTTTCTCTCGCATCCAGAAGTAATACGAGACGGTGATCAGGGTCCGTAAGTACTCGCGGTCGACGATGTTAGATCTCCCACTGAGATTGCTGCCGAACAGGTCAATATGCTTCAATACCTTCTAGTCAAAGATGAAACGCTTCAGATAATTAAAGAAAGTACACAGGAGGACCCCGAGCTCAAGCTTCTGGAGCAAGTGATCAGGCAAGGCTGGCCAGAGTCAAAACGGGAAGTGCCAGCACCGGTTTTGAAGTATGTAGCATTCCGAGAAGAGTTAACAGTACAAGATGGTGTCATCTTCAAGGGGGAACGCGTGGTCGTACCTCGGTCTTTACGTAAAGAACTTACAACGAAAGTCCACGCTAGTCACCTCGGAATTCAAGCATGTCTTAGACGAGCTCGAGAAATGTGGTATTTGCCAAACATGAATGAAGAGATTACATGTCAGTGAAGTGTCAGACATGCAAGACACACTCTCAAGAGCAACAGAAAGAGGCGATGATTCCATATCCCGTACCATCTCCACCGTGGCAAGTAATTGGAACGGATCTATTTGAATTTCAAGGGGAAAACTATCTGATAACCACCGATTACTATTCTAACTTCTTTGAAGTAGATAGATTGTACAATACAACATCAAGTGCAGTTATTTGCAAGCTAAAGGCACACCTAGCCAGGCATGGTATTCCAGACAGAATGATAACCGACAACGGACCTCAGTTTACCTCGGAAGAATTTCGACAATTTGCCGATGCGTACGAGTTTCGACATGATACGTGTTCGCCTGATTATCCCCAGTCTAATGGCAAGTCTGAGAACGCTGTAAAGACCGCAAAACGAATAATGGAGAAAGCGTTGGCAGTTGGAGCAGATCCCTACCTAGGACCCCTGTATTTCCGAAATGCTCCAACTGAGGGTTTGGATACGTCACCGGTGCAACGTTTGTTTGACCCTCTTACCGACCTCCAGTAGGCTGTTGTCGATGGGAAAGAATGATTCGAGTACGGTGCGAAAATTGAACGATAGGAAGAGAAAACAAATGTTTTATTACAACAAAACGTCAAAGAGTTTAAAACGGTTAAAGGAAGGAGACACTGTGTTCGTGAGATCAGCGAGGAGATAGAAAGAGTGGAAGAGAGCTATTGTCAGCAAAGTAGCGGGAATCAGATCATATCTAGTAACGACCGATCAAGGAAGTAATATAAGGAGAAATGGTAGACATCTGCGTTTGGCCAGCAATGCAGAACTTCCTGCAAGTCCAGTTAATACAGAAGATACCGGGATGCACGTAGATCCGCCTAGTTCAGAAAGAGATTTGACAATGGACAGTACTCAGGTCAATCAGCCGGATGTCGCGGAGAGGAGACCTCTGATCGATAATTCAGACGACAATGTCCGTGAATCTCAGCCTATGAATATGCAGTCCCCGGTACGGTTTAGCTCGAGAGGGCGTGTTTCAAGAAAACCTGCTTAGTTAAAGGATTCTGACTGTTAAAGAGTTAGGTATGAACTATGAAATTAGTGAGATTAACTTGAGGAACTATTAGAATTTAGTAATTATTTTAGTACTTAACAATAACTTGTTGCTGGACTTATAGCAACAGGACGTATAGAATTATTAGTGCATTTGGTAGATTTGTTAGTTTAAAAAAAAAAGAAAAAAATATAGTAATGTAGTTAGTATTCTATTCACAACCCTCTCAGTCATGCTCAGTTAAATTAAGGTATGGGATAATAGTGATCCGCGCTACCTTAGCCTTAGCCATACAACTCACACAGGCAACACTTCGCCCTCAATTACCAACAAATACTCTATTATTAGAACCCCAATATTACAATATTTTATCATTAAAACCCCAATCTCACCCAATCTATACCCCAAACTATCCAAAACTATACAATGGTTACTCTTACTATGCTAATTAGGACTGATCGTAATGTTGTCGGATAAAATTTAGGGCACACACAAAGCGTTTAAGTAATTGACGTCCTGCCAAACACGTAAATTGGGCTTTTCACGGCTTCAACAATTTCAGATAGTGGACTAGACTGAGGAAGAACTTTATTCTTAAAGAATGCCGAACACAAACGTTCACGTCTTGAAAACAAGGTTGGAATATTGAATACTGTCAAAGCATCGTCGTATGCTAGTGACGGACTGATGATTTTGAAAGCTCTTGACTGGATCCTATAAGTATTCTGGAATGTCGGCATAATGCCAAATTTGGGCGCAATACTCCAAGATTGGTCTTATGCATGTTACGTACACTTCAATCAAAGTTTTAGTGTCAGCGCAAGCTCGCTTAAGAAGTTTTAACATGTAAAGACGTTTTAAAGACTTTTTCACGATGTAAGTCACGTGGTCGTTCCATTTTAAGTCACCACTAAATATTATGCCAAGCAATTTTGCTGACTTTACCACCTCAATGGGCTGTTCGCCAACGGTCATCGGAGAGAAGTTTGGATTTGTTTTCCAAAAGCAAACAAGGATTTCTTTGCACTTCCGAGTGTTTAGAGACATGTTATTATTTTCACACAACTGCTTAATTCCGTTTAGAGCAGTTGGCAAAGTCGATTCTTGGCTTGTAGTGATGCCGGGTCTCTGAAAGGGTTGTATCGTCGACATATTTCCATCTATCGTTCCATTCAATTAATAAATCATCAATCATTATTATGAACAGGATCGGACCTAAGACAGTGCTTTGAGGGACACCACCGTTTACCTGTTCAAAGCTAGAAGTAAATTTTCCCATCTTTACTCGCTGTTTTCTGCCAGTCAGGAAACTTCTCACCCAAGCAATCAAGATGGGATCGATCGCCATTATTCCATTTTCGGCGGTCTATCTTATATCTGGTCAAAGGCTTTACGGGGCAGTATGATCATGAACCAGCCGATGTGATCCATAATCTCAGCCAAATCAGCTCCAGTGAGTACTAGGATGACACACTCCGCACGAAAATTATTTCATGATCTGCGTTCATCTGCTTCAGGAAAATTCCTAACGCGCGCCTCAGAAGCTGACGACGTAAATGAAAAACATCAGATACCACCCTTCGTTGTCGTCTGGCAAAATAATTAACTAACCACAGGAAAGGTCGACAAATAACGGCCGTCTATATACATACTATAAATACATGCTTGCAGTAACCCCTCGCCCCACCTGAACATTGACAGATACTACATTCCAAAACATTACTATTACTAAGCTTTTTCATCACAAAATCTGCTATGCAAAGGTGGTAGATGAGTCGGATATCTGTGTTCAAAGCAAAATTTTGGCTTGGAAAACAGAATTGGACCCTGGCTCACACCCCTGTTCACGACGCACTCAAAGGCTATCGTCATATGAAATGTTTTACTTGACGTAATCATTGTGTTTTCCTTCATTTTAAATGTGCTATTAAAATTTTGATCATTACTGTAATAGTTTGGAAAGAAGATTGGAAGGAACAATAATATTTTGGGAAATTTATTTTGGATTAAGAATTTTTGAAAGAATTTTTGTTTCAAGAAGAGGAAGCACAGTAGCCATGGCAACACGATTAATAATATAAATTTCCAACCTCGTCCCCTGGGTCTTGATGGTGACGGCGCGGTGAACGGACAAGACCGTGGACAACTTGGAAAAACATCGACCATCTCAGAGGAGGCTGGACAGCTGTCACATGATATTTTTCGACCAATGAGGAGACGCTATTTTCTCAGCGCTCGCAAGAAGCAAGTGGACTGTGAAATTTGCACTGGTCTCATAAATACGGAAATATTTCGCTTTGTTATTCAAATTTGCAATTAAATTCGATGCACACCCGTTCAATGAATATTAATCTACTCCCAAGCGAAGAATTTTGGAGGGTAAACGTCGTTTTGAACTATATTTTTATATTTAATGCAGGCACTTATGCGTCACGTGGAAATACGAGGCAGTTTCAACTATCAACTTTTGAAATAGAAAATATCGAATTTCCATTGTTCGATTTCGCTAATTTTCGCATAATGTGATAGATTAAAGCCTAATCTTTCGTTTTAACTGCCCCCCCCTATCCGCCCAGCTCACCGTTTTCGAGACATTCGCTGCTGAATTTTTAATACGATTTTGCACTTTCAAAAAATAACTATCTCCAACTTTTGAAGTTTCCCTTCTTATCATTTGCATTTTATTAAAATATTTTAAACTTTTTGTATTATCAATGAATTATATGTTTAAACGCATTTGCTTGATCAGTTTTTGATGGATATTTTAGAAATTATGAAACGTGTTTTTGTTTGTTTTCATGATTGAAGTTTGTCGTGTCTTCGGGACGTGTTGACTAAAGTCCGCGTCTGTTTACAATATAGATACTTTAGTATCTAGAATTTCCATGGTTCGATTTTCGTAATTTTTGTATAATGATGAAGACAAATGTATAAACTTTAAATCTGCTGGAATCATCCCGGTGATCCCCTGGCAGTTTTCGAGATATTAGGCATCGAAGTGATCATAGTCATTTCGACGTTTGCCAAAATGGCATCTAATAGTTTAGGAAGATATTGAGCCACCAAAACTTGTTCTTCCCAATTAATCTTGAAACTTCTTTAATAGAAAGAGCGTTATTCTTTAGAGCAAGCGTTAAAGTACTTTTGAATGAATTTTAGGAGATTTAGGAGTTATTTGCGTTATCTGGGCTAGTGTCTGGCTCTGTCTGCAATTTTGTTGTCTGTTGGCCCGCTCGACTCGCAAATATAGAATATTATGTCATTGTTATTCAATTTTTTTTCTGGAATGTATCCATGCTATTTCAATAACTATTGATCTACCTATGTGAGCAGTATTTTGTAAGGTAAACGTTATTTTGATCTTTTTTGTAGGCTGTACGTCGTCATATTGTATTAATCCGATACCATTTCTGTCAACAATCTTTGAAGTTGAACACCTCGAATTTCCACAATTGACACAGTGATTGCTCGTTTTTTCTGAAGAAGTGGACTTTACTGTTTAAAATAAGTGCTGAGTTTTAGAAGAAAATTTTAGAAGTAAAATTTGTTGTTTATTTACAGATTTGTATTTTGGGTTGAATTCTATCATTGTATTGTTAATTTGCCTTCTTGGTGAATATTTGTTTTCTTTAATATTTCTTTATATATGTAGAGAATATGCATGTGCTATGTATTTTCAATAAAAATGGAACTGTATATTACTGTAAAGTTTGTTTTGTCTACATTTCACCCGTAATTTCTGTTCCAAAAAAGTATATAGAAGTTCTTTGACAACCTCAATATGCGGGTTTTCAGCAGTCACAATGTGCTATTGGGATAAATAAATAACTAAATACATATTAAAAGTCGAGTCCTTTGATGCCAGCAGAATCAATCTGGCCAATAAATATTTAGTTAACTGTCTGTACTGCACTCCTCACTAGTTGCACAATGTACATTACAAATACAGACGATCACTCGCAGCCTTTGAGATTTCTGCACAAATAAATCCTCAGAGAGACTCAAAGAGCCTTGTTATACCTCCATTGCAAAACACTAAACACATCCATAATGATGGCATTGAGTCTCTGTAACAATAGCGTCTATTTTCGCAGAATTTGCTATGGCCAGAGATATTGACTTCACGGCAGTCAACGCATAAATGAGGCCGCACGTGGAAACATACGCTCATTACCCATGATGCTTTGCAGCCTGCTGTCCAACCTCTGGGCCATCTCATTGGTCAATTTTCTAGAGCACGGTGATTGGTTGCCATCTTGAAATGCTCTGCAGACTTTCGGCAATGGAATTTTTCGTCGACCGGATGATTACATTTGTTGAAGTTTTAACTCGTATTTTCTGATTTTCTCATGGAAAGTCGCGTATTTTCACAGGTATGTATCGATAATTCTGTAACATGTGCATCGAATTTGATTGTTTAGGTTATGTGGCTTCTAATTTGCTGTTTAGTTATCGTAATTTACGTATATATTGACCGGATTTTTGAGTCACTGCTTGAGAAAAGTCAATAAAAATATCGACAACATTTTGCAATGAAAGCAAACATTCACAATTAAAGACCATTTTGAAACTTGAAAGACCAACTTAGAAAAGTTATCGCTTCATGCATCAGTCAATTCTAGCATTGCCCATCCTCCCGGTCCCAAGCATTTGCACTTATTTTTTCTCTAAGTGTACAATTCTCTGGGGCTGGGCAGAAAAAGGGCAACAATGCTCACCCCTGGGCAAAGAAATGATTACAAATGCCCAGCCCCAGGGCACACCAACACATAGATTTTGTCAGAATATCATGAGATAAAGTTTTGCATTCTTAATTCAATTATGAATTTTGTTTGTGTATATGACACAAATACTTTCATCCATATTCATGGCAGGGCACATGTTCGTTGCAGCTGCTGCAGAAACCACAATCATTTCTGGTGAACAAATGCCCGGCCCCGGGGATATTTTGCAAGTACTAATGCCTGGCCCTTGGGCAAAGAAAGTTTGCAAATGCCCGGGGGGATGCATGGGCAATGCTAGAATTGACTGATGCATAATAGCAGAGATGATATCTAGAATAATAATCAAGTATAAAATCAACATCTTGATGTTAGGAAATGTACATCTTGATCTTGTTTACATATACAATCAACAGATTGTAAATAATATAAATAGTATATACTCTTGTATGTTATATTTACAATCTATTGTTTGATTGAAGGTCAAGATGTAACAAATTATAAGTTTTTAATAGCATGTTTTCCTTAGTTATTGTTGTGTTAAAGCACTACTCATCTAATATTGTTTGTGGCATTTCTATTTCAGATGTTGTTAACATGGGTCTGAGAAAAAGCAAGCTTGAACACAGTGACTGGCATGAACATTAAAATATTTTACAACATAGTTTATATTTGAACTGAGTATCTATTAACATGTAATGTGCAACTCATGAATGAAAACAAGCTCATGTTTAGTGTGAATATCTAGCTTTTTTGCCATGGTAGGTTCTACCATCAGTACCATGTGGGCCTCCAACCTAGATATATTCTACAAGTAAACCAATTGAAACAAAACTTCACTAACCACTAATCATTATTGTTCAACAATTTCCCCTTGACAAGAAAAATTATCTGGGTTCAGACCAAGGGAAATAACAAAGTAGGAAACATTGAGACCAATGGATTACCAGGAACCTGAGCAGATACTCTGGTCAACCCAATTATTTATGGCTATAATACTGGTTAGCTAACTAGTATTAAAAGTCAATAGCTGACCAAGTATCCTAGCTTGCTAATGCTGCAGTATATGCATTTGTTCACCAATACACCCTTCTTGTTTCAGAGCTAAGGTGCAAGACAGATAAATCACAGCATAATTTTGCTTTTCTTATAATGTTGGGAAATGTTGGGAGGTTTTGATCTCTGTATTCAGTCAGCTAACCAGCTAAGTGCCCCCAACTTTGCATGCCTCTCTTTCATTATGGATGTTTTGAGTTTCATTTATTTGTTTCTTCATTAAAATATTTACAATTTATGGTAAAAATTATAGTTTAAGATTCATATTGTATATTTCTAATAATATATATAGTTTGGTATTTACATCACATATCCCTATTACTTTCATTGTCATGTTAAAATGAGTATTATTCTGTATATTGTAAGTCTTGTAATTGTTCTAAATAGATATATAATATAGTTACATACTATTTTCAATTGTTGATGCCTCTTGGAACATATAATGTGGTTGCTAGTATTCAAGTACCCAAAATGTGCAGTCAGGAGGAAAGAACAAGCTTAGCCTATCCTTATGGGCACCTCTCCAATATGGACACCTCTCTATAATATGGACAGTTTTCAATATCCAGAAGTAAAATATATTAAATTTCAAAAAACCCTCTATGAAAAGGACACCTAATGCAAACACTTTGCTGTGTTCCTATATTGTCCATATTAGAGGGTTGGACTGTATACGAATGAGCTGGTAATGGCAAATCTATGATAAGAGTACATCACATAGGTCGTTAGCACAGTGTGGGCATTGAGGTTGTGATGATCAGCATGTCACCTTCCATTACACATTGATTCCTTAAAAATATAATTATCAAGAGTTGTTGTTGTAACATATTTAACGTGGTGAGTGGTGACTACAGTATTTGTTAAACAGAAACAGATATCACTCCAAAGCATGCATCAAAACAGAGAATGAAAATAGCAATTGTGCGGCATATGGAAAACAGAATAAAATTTTGCTCAGAAAATATAGAACACACCACTGATCGAGTCTTGTAGCATGTGAAAATAAAACTGAACTGAAGTCATCTTACTTTTATAAAATATAAAATAAATACCGGCTTGGGAATGCATTATTACTGGGCCCATTAGAATTCGGTAGCTGTTTCCAATCATATAATTGCAACACTTGAATACAGAATACTGTCAGTCTTGTTTGAAGCCCAAATAAATATCGTTCATCGTCTTAACATGTGAACAAATACGATCAATAAAGTTTAGAAACCAAAGCATTTTTCCCAAAATCAAAAATGTTCCGCCAAAATTGGTCGCCTTCATGTACAGTATACTACTTGTATTATTCACCTCGACAGTCGATAGCCAACAGAACAAGTATGAGCGCCATACTTCGAAAAAATGATAATATATGATGATAAATGGTGAAGAGTCGAAGGTGGACATGTATATTCAACCGACTTATTAAATATGTTTTCGTAAAATTTGTTCAAACTTTGAGAAATAGATAAATAATATAACAAAACATTGTGCGGGCGCTGATTCCCGTCAGCAACAGATGTGTTGCCGCTTTTCGCATGCGATAAATGTCCAAGAATCTTGGACATTTTTGCCAAGTTGTCCGGGGTCTTGTCCATTCACCGCGCCGTCACCATCAAGACCCTGGAGACGAGGTTGATAAATTTCTTTCCTGGAGTACAAAACAGTTAAAAAATCTGCAAAAATAATTAAAATATTAGTTGTTTTAGCCATAGAATTATGAGATATATGCGGTAGGTATGTTCTTATGCATTCTATAAGCTTCAAATTAATGTGAAATGCAACCTTCCGTTCACTAAAATGTTTCGAAAAGTTTGTAAAACTGAACTGCCTTTTACCGATAAATTAGTTTTTGAAATGAAATCAGATGAAAATATACAAATTCTCTCGTGAAATGATTTCCCTTTCCTTTTAATTTGGAACTTTTTGAAAACATAAAATATAGGATATTTTATTTGGAATAAAATGAAAATCTTTGTAAATAAAAGAACATTTTAGGGCTATATTAAAATACATCAACAATTATAAGAATCTTACCATATTTTTTCGGTCATCTATCTCTATTTATCCTTTTTATAAAGTATAAACGATAAATTCGTTGCGCCGCTTTTCCTGAAGTCCCAAGAAGCGATTTATAAGTTATAATTCAGACTTACTTATGATACTCATGGTTACCATGATACCCATGATACTCATGGTTTTTTATAATTCGCTCATTCCACTCCTAACAAAGATCAGTGAGATGACCATGAAACATAGCCATGCGCCCGCATGACACCCATGAAACATAGCCATGCGCCCGCAAAACTTGATGAACTATAGACTTCCCATAGCTTTCCTTTTCCCCGGGTGTAATAAATAGCCAAGCGGAATTAGTACCCTCGCCACGGGCTATCGCCCGTTGGCTCGGGGATAATGCTAGATGCCCCTTATAGTCAAATCGCCGTGTGTAGATTGCATCTGATTCCACAGACATTTTGATCAAAATCTTTCCCCAAATGTGATTGGAAATGTCTTGAAATAGGCTTGGTCACAAGCAAAAATATACCTCTGACTGGATAGATGGAAGTTCCGGATACTTTGTGATAGACCAGACAGGAGTGCCAGATTCCGTGTGGTGATCAGAACCTTAGTTTCTACCCTTGAACGAACTCTACCGAACGCAACGCACAACGTATAATTATAGCTATATGGCCGATGACTGTTCCTCGGCAAAGACAATATGCAACATTCGTGAGTAATTCGCCTTACCAAATGAAAAGAGGCTGGGTTGCGAAAAACTAAGTCGCGCGCGGACATTTGCCACAGTTTTCACTGTATAATGCGTTCTACATCCAGAGCTAAGTGGCCATTGGCCACCACCTCTCCGCTGGCACTGGTGGGACCTCCCTGCGAATCAACCCATTTAATCGTAGCATATTTTCACATCGCTACCTCAATGACCCTAGAATCAAACTGTTCATCATATTCCCAATGCCAAATTGCATCTGGGATGATTGACCATTTCAAACGAACAAAAAATGAGACCAGGAAAGTTCCCAACCAAAGCCAGTGAGGAAATGGCAGCTTAGCCCGGTAAACCGAGAGGGTTTGTTTAGGTACCCATTTCTAAACTGTCACAACTCGTCATGCAGCCAAGGTTAAAGACCAACGGTATGAGCTGGGCATGTCATGGAAGGATGGAGAACCCAAGTTAGACAATAACGTAGAAGCTTCTATGCGTCGTCTCGAAATTCAAGAAAAGTCATTGAGAAAAATGGGCCCTCAGTTGATGGAGGCTTTGAAGCGTTCAGGCATTGATCCTAAAGATCTCGTAGGTTTCTACTGTTCCTGTATCCGTCTGATATGTTACTAGAATATGCGATCCACAATTATTTGTCAGGGTCTTGTCGAGCTATTTGTCAGACGAGATAGAACGAATTCAAAAAACAATGATAGTGATGTTGACCCTAGGCTACCTCCTAGAGAATGCAGTACCCCATTCTTCCTATTCCTATCTAGAAATGGAGAAATAGAATGCTAAAAGCTATTTGTCTCATATCAAAACGATCCTCAACATAAACTGTCCATAAATTTTACCACCTATAGCTAATTCGTCGTACACATTTTAAAGAAAAAGAACATTTTATAACACCTAACCATAGAAACAGAACTGCGAACGAACCTGTCGTTGTTCATAGATACTGTGAGTGATTATAGTGTGTAAATATTTGTATTACTGTATTTTAAGTCTTATTTTATACTTAGTTTGGAATGATAATAAATTTTTAATTTTTTTATTGTAAATGTTGTACATGATCATGTAATATTCTATATATGATGAAGATGTATCATTTTATTTTAAAATGATCTATCTATCTATCTATCTATATCTATCGTTCTATCTATCTATCGTTCTATCTATCTATCTATCTATCTATCTATCTATCTATCTATCTATCTATCTATCTATCTATCTATCTATCTATCTATCTATCTATCTATAGTAACATTTTAAAGGACTATGGAGACAAAGGGTACATCCAAGTCAGAAACATCCGATCAGTGGTTTCTACCTCACTTTCCCGTAATTCGACCTGACAAAGATACAATCAAAATCCAAGTCGTGTTTGATGCAGTGATGAAGTATAATGGAAAGAGTTTAAAAGATGCTATGCGGTCAGGACCGAAACTTCAGAGAGAGATCGTCGACGTCCTTACACGTTTTCGCAGAGCTCCGGTGGCACTTAGCAGTGATATTTCAGAAATTATCCTACATGTCGGCATTCATGAGGAAGATAGGAAGTATCACAGGTTCCTCTGGCGCGATTTTCACACAGAACGTGAGCCAACTATATTCATGAGTTTCAAAGATTGGTGTTTGGAAACACAGCATCTCCTTTTTGTTCACAGTACGTCATTCAAACTCATGCCAAGGGACGTGCGGCGGAGTTTCCTGAAGCGGCAGATTCGGTGTCTAACTCGATGTACGTGGATGACGTTCTCGACTCCAGCAAAACCGTGGAAACTGCCCAAGATCTGCAACGCCAGCTTACGACTCTTTTTAGCATCGGCAAGTTTTCATTTGCGAAAATGGGCGTCGAATGAGGCAGCAGTGGTCGAAACCGTCCCGGAAAGAGACCGCCTCTCAACACTGGACTTTAATAAAGATGGAGAAATGAAGACAAAAACCCTGGGAGTGATGTGTAAGGCAAAAGATGATGTATTTACCTTCCAGATTAAGTGTCTCGAGTCGAGTAGACCATCGACCAAACGAAATGTTTTGAGCGTCGTGGCAGCTATCCACGACCCCCTCCAATTCTTAGCCCCATTCATCATCCGGGCTAAGATGTTGACGCAGGAGATGTGGTTGGCCGGACTAGACTGGGACCATGTCTTTCCAGATGACTTAGCAACAAAATGGACGAAATGGGTGTCGGAACTACCCTATTTGTCACGTCTGACCATTCCACGTCCTTTGCGCCTCGCAGATCCGGTTAGTGTCGACCTGCATCTTTTTTCAGATGCTTCCAAGGATGCATATGCCACCGTGGCATACTTGGTGAGCTCTTATAAAGTCAACGAGATAACCTCTCGCCTCGTTGCTCCAAAAAGTCGTGTTGCTCCTGTGAAGTCCATGACAATACCTCGTCTGGAGCTCATGGGTGCTGTATTGTCAAGTTACAGTATCTTGCTCGGAGTGTCCTTAAAGTACTTAAAGTAGACAGAGTATTCTTTTGGGCAAACTCCGAGAACAAGTGGTATGTGGTTAAACACTTGAATATTAACAAGAGTCACTTAAATCAAGGATGGTTGCACCTAAATAGGAGAGGTACCGCAGTACTTGCCCAAAACTTTAAACACTGTATCAGGACTTACGAGCTAAATTGACTGATTGAGAACCCCATTCCTAATTTAGATAAAACGTTAAATTCGCCTCATATACAGTCAAACTTTGAATATGATTTTGGTTTGTTTGATAATTTACTTCCTAACAAGCGTGGCTTCAAAATTGCTAATCTTAATATAAATAGCCTGTTAAAACATATAGACGAATTACGAGTATACATGACTAAACAACAACTAGATATTTTAGCAATTAATGAAACTAAAATGGATTCTGATATACCCCTGGATTTAATTTCCCTGGAGGGGTACCGGTATACCTGGGTCTCTAAGAATAGGAATAGATCTGGTGGGGGTGTTGGTTTCTACATACGAAATACAATTAACTTTCTGATAAGACCTGACTTGGGTCATGATGATATTGAAGCTCTTACGATAGAAATTCATAAATATAAAACCAAACCTTTTCTAGTTTCAACGTGGTACAGACCACCTAATTCATCCATTGACTTGCTAATAAAATTCGAAAACATTCTGCGACTTATTGATATTGAAGAGAAAGAGAGCATTATCCTGGGTGATATAAATTGTGATCTTTTACACAAAGATCTAGATCACATGACGAAAGAACTCAATTTCATTACTAATTTATATCAATACAAACAATTGATAGACGAACCTACAAGTGAAACTAAGAATTCGACATCTTTAATTGACCATTTCTATACCAATAAAAAGGAAAATATTATATTAGCAGGTGTCTCCAAGATAACGATTAGTGACCATTATTTAATATATGACATTTCCATCGTTAAAAGGAGCGGAACATATTTTGGAATTCCGTGACTTCAAAAATTTCAATGAAGATAATTTCCTACGCGATATAGCATGGTCCGAAACCCATAACTTGGATTCATACACGGATCCTAACCGAATGTGGTATATATGGAAAAATAAATTTACTGAATTTATTGATAAACATGCACCGCTTAAAACCCGTAAAATTTGTAACCCTTTTTGGTGTACCCCTTGGATTACGAAACAAGAACTTATTAAAGAAAAAGGCCTTTAAATCCAAAAATGAAAATGATTGGCAAATCTTCAAATCAGCTAGAAATTCTTATAATAAATTAATTAAGTCGTCCATTCGTCATCATTATAGTCTTGAGATTAGGGATAATCAAGGAAATATTAAATACATGTGGAAAACTATTAATAACTGCATTCAATGCATTCAATAATCATTTCACTGATCTTGGTTTCATTCTTTCGCAAAACATCTCAAGTTGCTCTATTCCACCAGAGAGTTACATCAGTGAATCAATGCAGGAATTTATTTTCTGTAATATAACTGAACAGAAAGTTTGCCAATTATTGTCATAATTATCACCTACTAAGGCATCAGGCCTAGATGGATTACCGGCAAAACTTATTAAACTGGCCTCACCTTACATTGCTAAATCTCTGACAACAATATTTAATAGGTCTATATTTATCGGCATATTTCCATATATGTGAGTGGAAAACTGCAAGAGTCACTCCAATTTACAAAAGTGGCCCTAAATCTAATATGGATAATTATCGACCCATATCTATTATTTCGGTAATTGCCAAAACAATGGAGAAACTCGTATATAGCCAGGTCTATTCCTATTTACAACGGGCAAATATAAATCCTCAACATGGCTTTAGACCTCTCCACTCCACTGTTACTGCATTGTTAAAAATGACAAACCATTGGTATCAAAATATGGATGAAGAGTTAATCAATGGAGTTGTCTTTTTAGATCTAAAAAAGGCATTCGATATCGTTGACCATGGTATTTTATTAAAAAAAAAATATTTGTATGGAGTAAGAGGAAGGGCCCATGACTGGTTTAGGTCCTATCTGTCTAATCGTACCCAGTATTGTCAAGTTAATGGCAAACTGTCTGAACCACGAACAATAATTACTGGTATTCCGCAGAGCTCATTTCTTGGACCCTTACTATTTCTTGTTTATATAAACGACTTGCCAAATTGCTTAAAAAATGCGGATTGTGATATGTTTGCTGATGATACTCAATTAGGAACGGCAAGTAAGGATGTCAAAGCAATTTTTGAAACGTTAAATGATGACCTAGCAAATATTTCAGTTTGGATGGCGGCCAACAAACTGAGCCTAAACAAAAGCAAAACTGAATAGATGCTTATTGGATCACATCAAAAACTTAAACAGTGTAACTCCGACTTTCAAATAAAAATTGGAGATACGCCTATTCAACGAGTAACCGTTACTAAATCACTGGGTATGATGGTAGATGAGACCTTAACCTGGCATTCTCAAACAGATCAAATTACAAAGAAAGTAAACAAGGGTCTTTACGTCCTTAGACGATTAAGAGATCTTGTGGATGTAAGGACTTTAGTAACAGTTTACAAAACCTTAATTCAACCACACTTTGACTACTGCTCGCAAGTATGGGGTTGTCTTGGAATTACCCTTCAAAACAACTTGCAACGTTTACAAAATAGAGCAGCTCGTATTATTACAAAGCGTGGGTATGAATTTAGGTCAGCTGATATACTTAAATAATTAAATTTACCTAATCTAAGTCTCAGAAGAAATAATCAATTATGTACTAATACGTATCAGGTAAATAATAATATGGTTCCTGATTACCTAATTGATTTATTCACAAAAACCAGTACACTTCATTATCATGAAACTAGGCAAGCTGAATTTAACTTGGCAGTCCCGAGGCCAAATACCAACTTTTGTAAAAAATCATTCTCGTGCAGAGGAGCTGTAGCTTGGAATGATTTATTACCAAACATAAAAATTTTGGGTTCATTGTCAACTTTCAAAAGGGCTCTAGTGACAAATAGTGGTAATGAATTCTTGATAATCAATTTATCTTCTTTTTTTTCTCTTGATCTTATTGTATTAATAATGGTAATTGAACTGAGTGGAGTGCAGTTTGGTCTGAAATCAAAGGCGTGATTACAAAATCGCACGACCGCGAAGCGGGAGTACGATTTGTATCACAAGTTTGATTTCCGACCAAAATTACACGACACGAAGTTCAATTTCCACTTTATTATATTCATTTTGAAATCACACAAAAAATAAACACACTGCAAATTTATTTTTAATTGAATTTTAAAACCGGAAATTATAATGACATCATAATTATTTGCATATTTAATTCAAAGCCATGTGACTAAAATGTCATATGACACATTCTCAACGAACAATATAAAGTTCAAATAGTTTTCAAGTAGACAAGTTCAGTTTGTATTTTATATATAACAGTTATTTAAAGTCCAACAACAAACTCAACGTTCAATTTTCGTCGTCTGAATCTAATATAAAAGCTCTTCTACTTCGTTTCTTGTGTGGAGATATCGAAGGGGACTTGTTAAAATAGTTGTTGATCGTGCAGCCTGTGTAGTTGGTCAAAGGAACGGTCGAAGAAGCCCGTGGCTAAACGCTGCCATTTGATACTGAGGTGGAAATGATGTGAATCCATTCGGCTGAATGTTGGTGTTAAAGCACATCGGCTGATGACCGTCTAATGCAGTGGAACTCGAAGATGGGTTATTCGCGAGGATGTTCGTACACGATTTGGATGGCTGTTGCACGCTTATTGACGCAGACATTTCGGCTTTATTACCCTTGGACCCTTGATATCCGCTGATAATATGAGATAAATTTCGCCTTTGGTTTTCATCAATTTGGTCATAGTCGTCCAAGGATGACTCTCGTGCATGACCGATTATTTCGCAGATGACATTACGCGCTTGCCCGGCCTTCTTTAGTTTGGAGACGAGGGTTTTTCGCATGCTGTGGTTTGTCAACTTTTTATTTGTGTTCAAGCAGGATGCCATGGATTTCACGATATTGCCAATGGTATTTTGGCCCATTCTAATTTTTGTGTACCACACATCGGATGATTTGGGGCGAACGATGATGGATAGATAAAGCGGGCCATTATCTTTCATTCCCTCGGGTCGTTTAGAAAAGCACAGCTTGAAGAGGCGTACAGGATCTCTATCTCCGCCGTCGACTGTGCTGAACATAAGCTGAGGTGTTGATCGTCGCTTCATACGTAGGCCGCCACTTCGAGTTTTTGTTGGACCTTCGCGAAATTCAACGACTTCACTCCCATCTTGTTGTTGTCTAACGATGAAATCCTCTACGTATGAATCATAGTGCTCCTGGCGGCCGCGTAAACCAAGTTGCTCGGTTAGATTTTTAAAGTTTGTATTTGTCAGGACCCGTGCGTTAAAATCGCCAAGCTGACCTTCTTTCCACAACGCCGTCTCTTCTTCTGGTTCCAAAGGCTGGGCTTTGTTTGGCCCCTTTCCCTTCCCTTCTTCACGAAGGGAAATGGCTTTCGCGTTGAGGATTTCTTGGGACTTTCGGAACTCTCTGCCTCGTACAATGCTAACTTCGTAACCATGTTCTTTAAGGTGTCGTTCAAGAGCACATTGCATTATTTTCAGCGATTCTGGCTCGTAGTCATTGCCATCTTGTTTCTTTATTTCAGCGTAAAATTTCCCCAGGAGTTTGTCGAGCTTTTCCGGCGCCATTGTTTCAATGTTTACATTATGAATACGACGGGCTAAGCACCAACTTTTAAACACATTCATCCACTGTTTCGTCGACCGAGAAGTGTTTTTATTTACAGCTAAAGACCGCAATTCCTCGATATCCTCAGTGGGAACTTCAGGAAATCTAGATACATCTACGGCTTCGCTATTTTCAACTTCAGGATGCAAAACATCGCTGTTGAAAGGGACATTTCCTTCTGGGACAATATCAAACAAGGGATTAGTTTCTGTATACAAATTCGCAGCTTCAATCAGCTCATTGTCATCGTCAAGAAATTGTAAGTAGTTAAATTCATCCATTTTGTAAAAAATTTAAGTGGGGCATTTAAAATTTTTAATTAAAAACATAAAATTTTGTGCTATTTTTCTCTGTAATTTGATTGGTTAGTTATACTAAAATATTGAAGGTGATTGGTTGTTGTGGTGCAGAGCTTCAATCTGATTGGTTTAAAAATGATGCGATTAATACTCGAGATGATGCGATTTGGGAATTAATCGCACTATTTTTGACCAATCGGATTGCAAGAAACACCATTTATTTCAAAATGAATATAATAAACTTAATAAATTATTTTTATATTTGCATGTAATTAATCATACATAGCACGGCCTATTGGAAGATCACATCTTGTAAATATTTTAGTTTTTGTCTTTGTGAAATAGTACCGTGGATAAATAAAGTTTGATTGATTGATTGATTGATTGGTGCACAACCAAAGTAAAGAGTTCAAACCATTCGTTGCGAACAGAATTGGGGAAATATATCGCACTACAAGTCCAGAACAGTGGCGCCATGTCCCGTGTACAGATAACCCTGCCGTTCTGGCCACTAGAGGGATGTCAGCTGAAAATCTGACTGATTGTACTTTCTGGATGGAGGGTCCTACATTCTTAAAAGACGCCCGAGACGGACTGGCCAGCATCCCCAAGACCCCAAATGGAAATCCGAACCCTGTTGACTGCTGTGAAAGACGAGCTCGTAGTCAGACCCATGCGACAAACGTATGCAATGACCCTGTCATTGATCCACAGCGTTTCTCAAGTTTCAGACTCCTGTGCCGAGTGACAGCGTGTGTACTACGTTTTCTGACGAATGCGAGACTGCCATCCGCATCTAGAGAAAAAGGACACGGACTCTTGATTAGCGATAATGGAACCAACTTTGTGGGGGGCGAGCGAGAATTGCGTTAGCTTGTTGCGAATCTTAACCAAGAAAAAATCGCAAGAGAAACTACCGTCCATCAACGAATTGAATGAAAATTCAACCCATCGTCCGCGCCACATTTCGGCGGTGTGTTTGAAGCATTAATCAAGAGTGCGAAGAAAGCGATCAAAGTCGTTCTAGGTGACGCCGGCATCAGTGACGAAGAATTACATACAGCTATATGTGAAGCAGAACAGTTGCTCGTTTCACGACCTATTACGTATATCAGTGCGGATCCAAATGACTTGACCCCCCTAACTCCCAATCATTTTATCGTTGGACAGATAGGTGGACGATTACTCCTGTCTTGATTAATCTTCATTGGCTCCCTGTGCAGTACCGTGTGACCTTCAAGATACTGCTGTTGGTGTACAAGGCCCTTCATAGCCTTTTGACCCCTAAGCCTGCTGGTTGTTACGGTCTGCACTCTGACGACCTGGATTTGCTAATGGTCCCTAAGACAATGAGGAAACGTTTGGGGATAGAGCCTTTGCTAAGGCAGGCCCCTCCTTGTGGAACGATCTTCCTAGTGATATTCGTAGGGCATCATCAGTGGAAATTTTTAAAACCAACTGAAGACCTTTCTTTTTAAAAATGCATTTCATCTTTAAATGCAGTAACTTTGTAATCATAAGACACTGTTTCGCTATATTTTTAACCTGTATATAGATATTCATTCATATTTTATAACATTGTTATATTTGAACTTGCAATGATAGCTCTCTGTAGAATATTTATAGTTTTAGCGCTTTATAAATGAATAAATAATTATTTATTATTATTATCATGCAATAAACTCGACGAATGCTGTTGTTACAGACAAAAAAAAGCACACGAGACGAGCTTTTGCCAGAACTGAAGTTTTATTAATGTTTTCCTCTTTTTATATATAATCATACTATTTACAAGATGGTCTATGGTACATCATCATACATTATCTTATCGTAAGGGGCCGTTCAACAATTACGTCATTAATTTTTGGCTCTTTTTAGCCCCGCCCTCCCCCCGCCTACCTGTACTGTCATCACCTGTCATCAGCCAACCTACCCCCCATATTGATTATGTAACTGTTATCTAACAATCCCCTCAATTCGCATTTTATCCCCTCATCCGCGTTTTATCACCCAACGCATTTTATGACCCATCCGCATTTTATCCCCTCATGCGCATGTACGGTCCAGAATATCCGTGCAAGATGAAGTACTTACCATCCTAACCCCAATATAAGGAAAGTTTAGCAAGAAATAAAAGGAATTCATTTTCCAATAATCTGAGCAACAGAAAGTGAACTTGATCACACTTTGCGAACTGATAAAAAAACTGTAGTATTGGTATTTTATATCAAGATGTCTTTAGCAAATGTTACATGTCTTGTCGGTACACTTTACGTGTTTTATTTGTTGTTGAAATGTCTCAAGTTTGTTTTGGAAGTATTAAAGACGACATTCCTTGGAGGAAACATTGATTTCACACGCTTCGGTGAATGGGCAGGTATTTATCTGTTTGATATCGGGCTATTCCATTTAATATCCGTACCACCCACCTACCGAAGACATTGACCCTTGAGGAATACAGCATCTCAAAAAGATTGTTGACAATAGAAGAAGGGCTGCTGAAAAAGCAAAACAAAGAAGCACTTTGATTTTCTGTTGAAATATCTGTTTTTTGATGTTAAAGTCCTTGCATTAGTTTTTCACCCTTGCCCGGGGGTTGGGAATTGTTAATTTTCAAATTCCTGGAGCCTGGGAATTTCCAGTGAGCTTTAAAAAAATTTACAAATCTTCAGGGTGTTCCCTGAGGGGGGATGGTAACTGCAAGAATTGATCCATACATTACCCCTGAGGATTTCCAGCCAGACAATTTCTTACACCTGAGGATTTTTCCAGGCGAAAATTCCTACACACCTGAGGATTTCTAGCCTGAAACTTTCTTACACCTGAAGATTTTTCCAGTCTGAAAATCTCTATATCTTTCACCTGAGGATTTCCATGCTGGAAATCCCTTACACCTGAGGATTTCCAGGCAGCCTGAAAATCTCTTACACATGAGGATTTCTAGCCTAAAAATCCCTTACACCTGAGAATTTCCAATGTCCTTGATAGGGGGGGGGAGGGGGAGATGGGAGTGGGGGGGGGGAGTGAGGGGTAGGGGGTTATGGATATTAAGGAATAGCCCATTTTGGTATTGACTATAAATTCAGCGATATTTAGTATCTGTTCAAATATGGTGGGCATAAATTGTCTGTAAATTCAGTTAACAACATTGAAAGCAAAAAAAAGATTGCATTGTATATTGAGCTGCTGTAGTTTGTGTGAGGGGTGGAATGGGGGTTAACTGACCACCGGTACTGACATTGTTGTGACTAACAAAATATCTTAACTGACAACTGACAAACAATAAATCAGCAATTACCACTGATAATTTGCTTGAATATTAGCTGACAACTGCCACTCAAAGACCTCCATTAAGATCCTCTTGTGAATTACTGTAAAATGAGAAAGGAAGTAGTTATTTGTCCGGTACCGGCACCAGTACCAATGTGTAAACACTATTTGTGGCTGCCTTCTAGGCGCTCAAGCACGGTTCAAATCCCTTATGAGAATTCATGTCATTCATGAGTTCCTGCAAACAGGTGGCCTGATGGCACGGGGCAGGTTATATAGTTAGGGTGGGGGTTGTGACTGGCAAGGTTCAGGTTAATTTTGTTATGAATTTTGTATCTTTGCAATTTTTACATTTTGTGTTGGAACAAATGGTGGTTAGTGGTTACATGGGGGGATCTGTGAATAACCACGGCAAATGAGAAAAGATACAAACCTCTCGACACTGCTATCGACGCTTCGTTAGGTTTGTCAGGGGAATTTGGAGGGTTTTGATTGACTGGCTGACTTGTCCATATTCACAACATTCTACACTGCAGCTGACACTGAGCATGCACAGTTGATGATGTTTTTCAAATTCCCAGTAGTGATATTGAATGTTAATTTATACACTGTTGCACACACCGCAGGGGTGCAGGATGTCTTGGAGGCCAGGGTGTTTTCCATGTACACATGGCAAACATACACTATGTCAAAGTAGACTTGTTTAACCCCAAACATGGAAAACTATCAACCTCTGGACAGACCAAATGTGATTAACTGTCACACTTACACAGTGCACATACAGTATCATTACAATAGGTTAAACCACATACAATGGCTCAAAATATAGTTAGATAATGTGCCAAAAGCATTCATGCCAATATACACAAGCCAGATGTACTATCTTAACTCTTAGAAGTTTTGTACACAGAATGAACCCTGGCCTAGGGCTAGTGCAGGGCTGGTAAATGATAGATTGTACAACCACTGAGACATGTGACTGCAACATAATTACTGACACTAGCACACCAGGGTTAGGGTAAGACCATCTCCTAGCTTTCATTTACTGCATGGAGAGTGGAGGGGGGGGGGGGTTCTGAGTGGGTGCTGGAGAATGAAGTTGGGTTCAACCATAATCGACTGAGGCAAGATTTTTTGGGCATCTTGTTCGATAGAACTAATAGAACTGCTTCTGGTTACGTCTAAAAATGTATATAAATTTTCATTCGAATATTCCATCTACAAAACACCTACTATTAGTTCTATAGAACGAGATGCCGAAAAAATCTTGATATTTACCCATACCTTCTACTGGCATAACCCCACTATATATACGCGAATTTGCGGTTAATACTTAGCAATTGGGCTCTGTAGGTCGGTTGGATTGAGCGCTGCACTGGAATCGTAGGCTGCATGTTTGATTCCTGCCAGAGGGCCTAAAGTTGCATTTTTCGCAACTGCTCCTGGTTAGGTCTAAAAATGTATATAAATTTTCGTTCGAATATTCCATCTACAAAACACCTTCTACTATTAGCTTGGTACAAGTTTTGGTATATCAGTTCGGAACACTACCATGAAGTCTTGGAGCTTTCCCTCTAATCACCAGGCATCCCCTAATCATTGTTTCTTATATGTTAGTGGTTACAGGTTGCACAGATGGCATTGGGAAGTCATATGCTAAACAGGTAAAGTGGAAAAAATAGTTGATTAGAGCATGCAAGCGCTGCTCACAGGAAATTTTAAACAGCAACAGACAAGAATTTTTGACAAGAAGGTTGATGACAAGATGGCTTGTCACTTGAAAATTTCACATACTGTATGTCTCACAATGGTTAGCACACATTGCTTAAATTGAAAAATAAAACCATGCTCACTAGACACTATTGTATCAGGGGTTTCATTAGAAGCCGGCAACCGGCAATTTCCGCCGGCTACTTTCAATATCACCGCCGGCTACTTCGTATCACGTATTAAAATTTTTAGTTTTAATAGAAAGTTTTAAATTAGTGTATTTTGATAGAAATTACAATATCAAATACGTGGTCAATTCAAACCATTCTATTTTGTCTTGAAAGCGTTTATCACAAGTGTGAAGATTATTTAGTGTTTTAAAATTGTCTTGTTTTAAAACTGAACTTACGGTTACAGCTCAGCAACTGGCCTCTGTAGCTCAGTTGGTTAGAGCGCTGCATCGGAATCGCAGTGTTGCATTTTCGCAACCGTTCCTGGTCAGGTCTTAAATTGTGTATATATCTACTCACTTGGATTATCCACCAAACCCAGTATTCTAGTTCAACCAAGTGAAGTGCAAAAAATATTTGAAGTAAATATTAATTGTTTTGTTTTTAATTTAAAATGGCGGAAACCAGAAGTAAATATTAATTGCGATGTCTGCTAGCTCTGCCGCCTACTGTCTTATATGCGCCTGCTACTTAATGAAACCCCTGTTGTATACAGTATAATTTTACAGTAATATGTCGATTTAACACAAAAATAATCTACTGGTCTGCAGGAAATACTTATAATTGTCGTTTTGAGTCTGATTGCTTATATCGTGTAAATATGTCTTATTCTCAAGAATCAGAATATGTGTAAATTATGCATTAAATGTTACATGCATTTCTATCATTTTTAAATTGTCCTGTTGCACTGAACTGTAGGGATATATGAGCCGATAACGAAAAATCGAATTTACCAATAGGATAAATTCCGATACGATATGTGCGCTTATCGGCCGATACATCGGTAGTTAATGATATTGGTCAAGAACTTAGGGCAAACGTGTTAAGCTCACTACAAACGAGCAAAATTTTCTTGACAAGTTTCCGTAACAAGTTAACTTCCCAATATGTATGCTCAGCTCAACAGGTTTTTCTGGACAGGTTTTCCATGACAAGTTTTGCTTGCTAATGTGCATCGAATGTTTAAACATTATATCTATCAGGGGCTATATTGATAGTTTTATTGTTAATCTCATCCCTATTGAACTGATTATTTTGACTGTCTATTAACTCTATCATATTCATAAGCTTTTTAACAAAGCAATTATAATTTCACCTGATGTGTTATTTTGATTTGGTAAAGTTCGAGTTCAAAATTATAATGTCGTGATGATTGTCTGCCTTTCCTTCAATATGGCTTGCTTTTGGCCGCTGGCAGTCAGCTATTTGGAGCTCCGTACAGTAGGTTAAAATAACAAAAGTTTTGCCAGGTGCGACAATAAGATTGAACTTCGAGTTTCTGCCAAATGTGTGCTTATTTTAAATTAACGTGAAAAATATGGGAGTGACTGATGTTTTTCGAAATATTAAGAATTATCAGCCAGGCACACACATCTTGTCTCTTTAATGTTGTACTGCACATTGCACTGCTTGCAGCAACGAACTGAAAAATTGACTATTTTTGCTTTTTAACCAATTGTCGTAAAACTAATAATTAATATATGTGGTTTAGAGACCCGATGGAAGTACAGTATATAACTCATAATCCATGTTTTTGTCCAGGTTTATGCAAAAGTGTGGTCGTTGTTCGCCACGTGTACATCTATTGTATTTTCTCTTAGCTAACGAATAGCAATGTTTTCAGCTACAGTAAGTTATCCATCTGTAGGCGTCTTTAATAAGCCTTCGACTCGATCTAATCGAGTTGTATCCTAAGGATGATTACTTACTTACTTACTTACTTACTTGCTTGCTTGCTTGCTTGCTTGCTTACTTACTTGCTTGCTTGCTTGCTTGCTTGCTTGCTTGCTTGCTTGCTTGCTTACTTACTTACTTACTTACTTACTTACTGTGACTTGAACAATTGGTAATTGGTTATTTTAGAGATGCCATTCGTTGAATGCATGGCCAAAAGTACAATACGCACGTGACGAACAAAGACCGCATTTTTTCATAAACCTACATATAGATAACGAGTTCCATTGTGTCTCCAAACCATTTACTGTGTTCTATTAACTTTATGGTTCTTCTAATATGTACTATTAATTTTTCATGCAATATATATATATAATTCACGGATAAGTTGAAAACCAGGTGATGGCCGAGTTTTTAAATAGACTTTGAAGTGTTTCGAAATCCGATGATCGATGACTTTCGAGTACATTATATATATTCCCAAACAAGAAAGTAGTATTTTATGACAAATTCGCCTACAAGTCAACTGATTAAACTTATGTTTCTTACTTCACTTCGAAAGAACTGCACCTGTACGTCTAGCTAATAGTAGATGATTTTCTTTGTGTTTTGTTCATGGATTAGTAATGAGTTTGAGAAGTTTGAGAATTTAATTGCTCAAATGTCAGCTATTTCTCTAACGAGCTGGCGAGAATCTAGTATAGGGCTTGTTTCATATAAGAATGCAGCGTACTTTAAAATGATTTCAGTATCTGTGTTTCTCTTAGTTGGCTGCCAAAGGTCTGAATATTATATTGATGAGTCGAAGTCAGGGAAAGCTTGATGATATTGCATCTGAAATTGGTGAGTAATGGTTCTTATAATATAGTCAATTTATGATCAATATAATAATCTTAGTTTATATTCCTTTAATTAATAATATAGACTATGTTAGTAATCGTTGTCTATAACCCTGCTACATATTATACAGTCGAGCAGCGACGCCGGAACTGGGGGCTGGGTGCAGGAGGGCAGCTGCCCTCTTGCCCTCTACCAGGAGTGGCAAGGGGGGCAAGGGTGCCCTTTTGATTTAAGGGATTGTCTAGGCGGTATTGCTTGTTTATATGGAGAAAATACGTTGCCGGGATTTTTTTGCAGAAAAGGATTTACGCTTGCTCAGAAGGCAAATTTATCCCGCCTAGCCCAGATAGAGTGTGTATATGGGAATTTCTCGTCCTGGCTAGGGATATCCCGGCACGATCTCATCCCGCCAATCCCACCTAGGCGGGATAGATGCGGGATCATATAAGCACTCAACAGAGTTTATATTATGAGCGGAATCTCTGCAACTGTCCCGTCCCGCCTAGCCGGGATCAAATAAAAAAGCCCCTGTTCCAGTTTGCTGCATGCTAACGTGTGTGTCACCCTTTTTTTCAAAGATCTCGGAAAGCACTTGATTTATACGAGCTTCCATAATTATATACCTCAAATTTCGAGTTCAATAACTGCAATTTTGGCGCAATTATTTTGCGAATTTGCTTCAGAAAATGCTAGAAATGCAGTCATCATCGAGCTTCAAAAATATTAAAATCATCTGGGGGAGGACCCTAAGACCCCCCTATCTTTCTACAAATAAGAAAAAATGATTATGGCAACGTCCAACTCCCGACGTTTTGCAAACGCCCCTTAGTATATATCAATGCAAAAGTGCCCTTCGATGAAAACCTGCCCCCCTTCCGTTCTCATCGTTCCGGCGTCTCTGCAGTCGAACCTGTATTACTAGGATTCGGAGTGCATGAACTTTATGTTTAAAGTACATTAATTGTTGGGTGTTGGCTATATGAGTTACTTCTGAAACACTGCTTAAATTAAGTAGTTTTATATTATTCTTTATCAATTTGAGACCTGTTCTTTGCTCAGAAAAAGACTACAAAGTCAAAACTAAAATAGTCCAAGTTGACTTCTCTGGTGGCCATGAAATATATGAACCAATTGCCAAAGAACTGGAGGGCTTCGAGATAGGTGTTTTGGGTAAGTAAATAGCTAAGAAACAATTACAGGAGTAACATGGCAATTTTCTAGGCTGTTTTTTGTTGCATGTTTCTTAACAAGATTTAATTATTTCAAAAATTACCCAACGTTTGAGCGGGCTAAAACCTCAGCTCGGCCTCGTTATAAAATCCTTTTCAAATGGAGTGAGTGCATTGCAAAGTCAAAGAGAGACAGTACATGCAGTAAGTCTTTAATACCATGCCGCATGGCGCATGCATAGTAAAATTGACTGAACTCATAATGTGATTAAATAGCAAAAATTCACCCATTTGATGAGCAATGATGCCCTCACCTTTAATGTAGATTAAGGTACTGTAAGTTTACACCTTGCCGATTGTCCGGCCGATTTCTTGTTATGATTAATGTTAAAGTGCTACTGGAACGAAATTTTCGACCTACTTCTTTTAGCTTAAATAGAACTACTTTCCCTCCTGACCTGTTTTTTCACAAACAGAATTAAAATTGGTCTATCAAACCGATTTTATAGCCTTCCAAAGTTGCGGTTTTTCGCACTTCCTGTGCGAATTTCTGAATTTCACCATGGCATATTAGACCTACATGTATAGTGAAATGCGCTAATGCGGATGAAAAGGCTGTTTTTCTGGCCTCAGTTAGTTTCAATTGCGCCAATTAGCAAGAATAAGTATGTAAGGAATATCCATGCATCTATTTCCCAACGAAGAAACAAACCCACAAAGACGAAGGAACTCGGTGATTTTTTCCGTAAACATAGACCGCGGGTTTCATGCTTTGCGACATCGTGTTTTGTTCAGCCCGTTTTGAAGATTCCTACCATATATTACTTTGGCGAAATCCCTTAATATGAAAAGGATATTGAAGAAAGATGCAGTTCCTACAGTGGACGTGGCTGGAATTGTTTTCACGGCTGAAACACAGCTAACAGATCGAAGATGAAGACAGGTTAGTATAGTAAATTATTATAGTGTGCTGGCCTTCGCCCACGCAAATGATAAGTTTTGGTATTTTGCGATGGCAAATGACGCTGTACCATAGTTGTAATGTATTTTACATATTTTTATGTTTTGGATCATTCGTTGTAGTAAAAGACTTTTCCCAATTAAGTCAGATTCTTCTCTACAGAAACTTGAGAAAGTTGAGGGACTATCTTCGTCAATATACTTGTGGTGATAGTTTTACTGAAATCAAGGAATTTATATTGCACAAAATAATACCAATGCCAATGGAGCTAGGGTACAATTCATATACTCCCTGCACATCAGTAAAATATCAAAAGTCTATATAATATAAAGCAACATAACTATAAGTCTATAATTACAATATTTTTCTGGTATGCCTCATGGTGTACTGCTCTGCTCAGCATGGAAGGATACTATTTATATTAGTGCACCAAATAAACCATAAACTACCTGCAGGTTTTTCTTGGTTGGTATATATAAGGATGTAACGTTTTTTATATCCCCCCGTGCATGGGGCTTATGCATTTCAGGCACATTTTGATGGCGCGCTAATTGGAGTGGTGGACTTAATAGAAAGGGGGGGAGGCTTATTTATTTAGGAAATAACACATTAAGTAAGAAATTCAATAAACTAATGTGAACTTCCAGATCAATAAATAGATCAGATTGTGAAGGAGGAGGCTTAATAGAGAGGTAGATTTAATAATTGTCGGTTATATCCTTACGAACATATGATTGGGGTCAAACTAAGGGAGAGGATGGGGCTTATTAGAAAGGGACTATATTTTGAGAGGTGGGGCTTAATAGAGGATCTATGATATTTACTTTGTGTTCAGTTTGCTCATAAATTGTGAATGAATTTGAAAATTTGAGGATAATAGAATTTTCAAATGGGATGTGTTAAATTTATTCATAAAAATGCACTAGTTTTAATCCTCCCATTATTCGACTACGCTGACATTATGTGGGGTGATAAGAACAACACCACCCTCATGGATCAACTTCTAATCCTTCAGAACAAGGCTGCAAAGACGCTCCTTATATATACTCCTCCACTGAAGCTCTCTCAAACCTACACTGGCACCCACTTACCCACCGGCGCTACTTACATCGAATACTGACCATTTTCAAATTGAAAAATAACCTGATAGATTATGACTTCGACCTACCTAAAACCAACCACCTGTATAACACGAGACAAAGAGAACACATTCATCTCAGCAAACCGAATACCAATTGGGGAAAGCAGAAACGTCTTTATCAAGCTTGTATGGAGTACAATAATTTGGACAATAACATCAAATCAATTAACCAGCTAGATAGTATTAATATAATCGAAAGCATTTTGCAACTAGCTTTTCTTTGTAATATATAATTATCTTAGTTCTATATTTAAAAACTTTTCTTGTATATATATATATCGTATAACCTGCATGCATATTATTATTGTATAATCTTTTGTATTTCTATAGTTTCTCAGGGGCCTTCTGAAAACACAACTTGTGATGTTGGTTTTCCTGAATAAATACTATTATCAATCAATCAGTGTTCCTTGTGATTTAATGTTAGCAAAAGACAGGAGCAGATAGTCTAGCTGGCCATTAACCATCCCAAGGGACTCTTGCAGAGTAAAATTGTCCGGCATTATCCAAAATTAAATGTTGCTGCAAACCATTCTGGGTATTCCGAAAAGGCTGTGATTGCGTTTAAAGTTTTATGTAATTCACATATTTGCTTCCATTCATCCTATAACATCACACGGAATAAAAATAATATGGTGGGCATTTGAACGATAACCAACTTCAGAGGCAAACTTTGCCAACTTGCAAATTGCTTGTAAAAGGCTGAATATTTATTTAAGCTAAAAAGAGGAAGTTCGAAAAATGTCGTTGCAGTGACACTTTAATATAACCCCGTATTTTTGAAATATAATCAAATTGCATCCCAAATCGGTCCCAGAAATTGAAATGCGTGAACGTAAACTGTGTATCTTAAACAACTTTGGAAGAGGCTTTATTTTGTACGGGTATTATCAAGGTAACTTTTTGGTAGAAATGCTGTAAACACGCAAAACCACATGAAATCAAAGAACAACAACAAATCTGGAAAAACCACACTAATATATTTGTAGAATATATTCATACTGTAGATGTGTTTTGGTTCACGAGATTTGGGGTGAGCTGAATACCATAAGATATAGCAATTTGTACACTACCGATTGGCTTACCTCAAAATCGTTAGTTTACAACCAATGGTTTAATTTAACGACAATCATGCAGTTGTTTTTATTCTTGTATGTGTGCCTATAAAATTACCCGCTGACAGATTACTCAGTTACTTGAAGGTTGCATCATTTAACTGCAAACTCGTAGCTTACACAACCATGTGTAATGAATGAATGAAAGGGTTAACAAAGGAACAACATTTTTTCAGTAAACAACGTTGGTGTGAATGTTTCTCGTCTTGCTTACCTCCACGAATTATCAACTGAGGTTAGTATATGAGTAGGTAACCCCCCCCCCCCATCCACCACCGGAAGTAATTCAAACGAATGTATGTATGACGTCACATGTATTTCCCGCCATATGACATCAACAGGGGTGTGCGTGCAAGAGTTCGTGCTTAGTGTGCGTGCGAGAGTTCGTACTTAGTGTGCGTGCAAGAGTTCGTACTTAGCGTGCGTACAAAGCGTTACGTCATGCCTATATTTTTTGCGTAATTGGTTGAATGCGAGTATACAAACTAAATGAATAGGGGTATGTAACGTTTATTTTAAAATGCTTTTTTCCCAACAAAATATGCGTTCTTCAAGGGCAAATAATATTGACGAATTTTCGCCTGTGAAATTTCGGAAGCTGTGCAATTTATTAGAGACAATATTTGCACAAACTGTTTCTTGCGAGGTTTACGAGCTTTTCGAAGAGAAGTGTTGTGGTTGTAAACTAAATCGTTTTAGTCAGATTGAGTGTCTTATGTTATCGTATGAGGAGAGATGGCAGATGTATGATTTGGAAGCCATAGAACGAGTTAATAATAAAGACATGGTATGGAATAAGTTTGTTGAGGTGACGAAAGTTTTAGAGCTTCAGATGAAATACTTTCATAATCACGCGGCATTTATCAAGCCAATAGTGATTTCCCACTGACTAAGTTTTATTACTAGCTTAGCTGTGAGATACAAAGGATTTGAATAATTTTTGACAGCTAATTGGAATATAAAATAATGATTTCCGACTTAGCATCATGCGTCTAAGTAAAACATTTTGATCTATGCACACATATTTTGTTAGTCAGAAACTCATCCTCAAAATATACACCTAGTTAGCACTGATAAGACCTTTTTATTATGACATTACAAAATCGTCTCTCTCTTCTTTTGCGATAAAAATGTGGACATGTTTGTGAGGCACTTATTGCTGATTTTTGACGTGCTATAGCGATGTTTACTATAGATGCTTACTGATGTTTACTTCAATGAGCCGTGCGCGCATAAATTTAGGTTTATCTATGCACACATATTTTGTTAGTCATTGACACTACTCAGTTCACGAATCCTTTAAGGGTGATATCGCCGCATTGTACAAGTTTTTCTAGCTGTACCAATCCTTTTGCATAGCACACACATCCTTCTTGAATTCCATCGCCTTCGTATTTTTCTCCTGCGTCTTCGCATTAAGTTCGCATTTTTCTCATGCGTCTTCGCATTAAGGCCCTTCGCACAAATATACAGTTTTTACACATATTGTCCGGGTTTTACACTATTTTCCAGCTTAGATCACTTGACGTTTCTTTTTTGCTCATGCGTCTTCGCATTAAGGCCCTTTGTCGCCCGATGGCCCGGAATATCTCAGCCTAGCTGACACTTAGTCTTAAGTTCGCATTCTGTTCATGCGTCTTCGCATTAAGGCCTCTGTGGCCCTATGCGCCTTCGCATTTGCTCGTGCGTCTTCGCATTTAGTTCGCATTTTGCTCATGCGTCTTCGCATCTAGTTCGCATTTTGCTCTTGCGCCTTCGCATTTAGTTCGCATTTTGCTCATGCGTCTTCGCATTTAGTTCGCATTTTGCTCATGCGTCTTCGCATTTAGTTCGCATTTTGCTCATGCGTCTTCGCATTTAGTTCGCATTTGCTCATGCGCCTTCGCATTTTTCTTCGCATTCTTCGCATTAAGGCCCAATCAGGTCCGATGGCCCGGAATAACTCATACAAGTGTACACTACCAAAACTAATATACATGCGAAGAAATGAACACCTAATGTGCGAGAGAATTGAAAATTGCCCAGAGATGAAAGTCATGTGCATGGCTTGCGTAGTCTGAATGGCGTTCAAATTATAGTTCGCCTGTATTGTCCCACAAGCAAACCGTACGTTTATTGACTATACTAGAAATACATGCATGCAGAATCCCCTCGCCCATTTGAACCAAACAATTTACTCTCCAAAAGTTATTTTAACATGAAGTTCGACAAATGTAACCATGGTAACACGCAACATTGTATAATTTTTATATTTTACAAATATTATTTTGTTTTTTTAAACTATAAAATTATCAATTGCCCCAACTATATAAAGTGGGTATGATATTATGTACTCTTTTACCTTTGATTTACTGTAACATTCAACCTTAGACGTTCACAAAACGTTTCGAAATTTTCAAAAAACTTCAACTGCTTTTCGAGGAGTATTTTTAAACTTCGCACTTGCTTTTGCAATGAAGTTTTTGAGATTTAATGTTTTTTTATTTTTCTATAACATATTTGAATCAATACTAAAATACTCTTAAAGATCAATCAATGTTATATTGACCACGCAGAAAGATCTACACATTTTCAATTTCTTAAACTATACTGCATGCAGCATGCTATGTACAAAAATCGGCAAAGCAAGCATGTAAAATAGACACTTGCCTGTTTAAAACGCTCCTTTTTCGACTGTTTTTCCTCTTGTTAATTTGTCCTATAAATAACTTTCATCTATCTTGTTTTGGTGACTTAACATATAAACTTACTTACATAGAGACTTACTTATAAAATGAGTGCAAAACTTAAAATAGTTTGCAAAATGGAAATCTTCTCTCGGCTTGAACTTGCGCATGCGCATAACTTACGAAAAGGTCGAGTCCATGACAAAAAAAAATGGCGGACGACTTTGCATTCCACAATGTTTTCACATACCCGGGTGTAAATCTCCGAGCGTAATTAGTACCCTCGCACGGCGCTTCGCGCCGGCTCGGGGATAACTAGCCACTCTTGACTTTCTTTTCATTCCTAGGGAGCGTGTAGTAGACTATGGGTTGTTATCAGTGTGATCGATGTCTAAAACGGTTTTCATCTAATTATAATGTCAGGCGGCATAAAGCGAACAATTGCGCATACGCAAACACCCATAGTTTTAACGACGACTCCGCGATGGAATACGAAGATAAGCCAGTATATGATAAAGTGATCACAGATGATGAAATTCCCCGAAAGAAATCCCGTTATATGCCGAGACAGGTGATGATGAAAACAGTGAGAATGTCGAGGAAAGCAGTGAGAATGTCGAGGAACGCAGTGAGAATGACGAGACAGTTGATGAAGATGAATTGGATCCATGGGAGACATTAATAGGTTTCGCAAAAGAAAAATTGATTCCGGAGTGCGAAGAATTATTGCAAGAATTCGGAAACAAAGGTTTTAATGAGGAAGATGCTATAGCGAAAGCTACCCCACTGTATTTAGTGAGACTACGAGAAGAACTTCAAAAGCCTATTTGGAACGAATGGTTTGATGAGCGCGTTAAAAGGGATCCAATACACCGGAAAATAATGAAAACCAGAGATGCACTCGTTGACGAGGACGATTTCGACCCTGACGAAGCTTTGGCTGCTGCTATTGAAAAGAGGAAATTTCTTTTTGAAAAGCTGGTGAATGAAAGACGCTGCTCTAACAATGACGAAGATTCCAATTGAACATTTTTTGTTTATTTTTTTACCTAAACTAATGTTAAACCACTTTTGTATTGGAAAAAAAGAATAAATTATTTGCAAAAAATTTTAAAAGTTTGTTTGTTATTGAGGTGTGCAAACATTACGTACGGATACGCTCACAAAATTGCTTTTCCCGTAGGAAGGATGCAAGCCTTGCTATCAATCGGGCTTCCCGGGCACAAAGGGCCTTAATGCGAAGAATGCGAAGAAAAATGCGAAGGCGCATGAGCAAAATGCGAACTAAATGCGAAGACGCATGAGCAAAATGCGAACTAAATGCGAAGACGCATGAGAAAAATGCGAACTAAATGCGAAGACGCATGAGAAAAATGCGAACTAAATGCGAAGACGCATGAGCAAAATGCGAACTAAATGCGAAGACGCACGAGCAAAATGCGAAGGCGCATAGGGCCACAAAGGCCTTAATGCGAAGACGCATGAACAGAATGCGAACTTAAGACTAAGTGTCAGCTAGGCTGAGATATTCCGGGCCATCGGGCGACAAAGGGCCTTAATGCGAAGACGCATGAGAAAATGCGAAGACGCATGAGAAAATGCCAATGAAAATGCGAACTAAATGCGAAGACGCATGAGCAAAAGCTCAATAGCGCTTAACATTAAAAGTTAAATATATACAAAAAGTTAGGATATATATAAATATTTATTATATGGCAAGTGCTTGTTTTGGTGAATCTCGCAATCTGATTGGTCGCTGACGAGGCAGGATTTTCTGTATTGCCCACGGGCAATACGGTATTCTATTGCCCTGCGACGACTTTTCAAAACAATAAAAGCATTAATAAATCCTTAAAAATAATTTAAAACAATGAAAAATAAACGGAAAATACGGAAAAGGATAACTACCACGGATAAACTCAAGTTTTGTTGGCTCAAGTCGAAATATTAAGGTAAATTTTACGATGTTTTTTTAACTAAAACAGTCAAGAATATTTTAGTTTTTTCGAACATGCAAAGTTGTTTTTGTCCTTGATCCGATAGCTCAATATCACTATATTTTCTATTAATTTTATATTTTATTCTATAAATGGTACTGTAGAGTAGTTTTACTAAGCTAAGATTAGATAAATTTGTAAAAAACTAAGACAAATTCGTATCATTGAAATTATTTAATTTGACATTTGAAAATGACGGCTTTGAGTTTCGGACTTTGTACTTTGCCCTCGCGTGACCAATTTTTGGCAAAATGAATTGTTTTTTGTTTTCTGAAATGCCATATAATAAACAACTTACTATCTTCGACTGTTCTGGTCTGTACGGTAAAATATCAAGCCTCGGTCTTGTTATTGACCTCGCTATCGCTCGGTCAATACAGCAAGACCTCAGCTTGATATTTTACCGTACAGACCTCACGCTCAGTTAGTAAGTAGTTAATATATAACATATATTAACTACAAACATTTAAATCACTATATATGTTTTTTAAGATCATAAAATAGTTTTGCATAATATATTACGAATATAAAACAATGAATATTTAAAATGTTGTAAAGTTACTAATACTGTGTATGCTAGTCATAATACTGTTTAAAAAGATGTCTTTAGCCTTGTCTTGAAAATGTTTAACGATTCACTTTTCCTAATGTACTCTGGCACTTCATTCCATAGTTTCGGTGCAATATATGAGAACGATCGTTCACCATAGTTCACCAGTCTTGCTGAGGGTACAGTAAGAAGTCCTTTGGACGAATTTACCGATGGTGTATAAGGTTTTAACATATTTCTAATGTAATGTGGAGCCATACCATTCAGAGATTTGTATGTAATAAGGACAATTTTATAGATAACACGCTGATTAACGGGGAGCCAATGTAGTTGTTTCATTAAAGGAGTGATGTGATCATATTTTCTGCTCCCTGTCACCAAGCGAGCAGCACAGTTTTGTACGTTCTGTAGCCGATCAATAAGAACTTTAGGCAATCCATACAATAGAGAGTTACAATGATCTAATTTCGATGTAATGAAAGCATGAACTAATGTTTGGATGTCTGAAGTAGATAAATACTCTTTTATTCTTGCTATTTTCCTCAGATGGTAAAAACAAGTCTTGCAAATGTTGGTAATATGTTTATCCATAGACATGTATTGATCAAAAGTTACACCAATGTTGCATACTGAAGTACTTGGTTGAATTCTTGAATTAGATGCTTCTATATGTTCAATAGCAGGACATAAACAATTTCGTGCCCTAATTACCAGTAGTTCAGTTTTTTCACCATTCAGTTTCAATTTATTTTTAACCATCCAGAGATCAATGTCTTTGACACACATTTCAATTTGTGCTAGTGCACCAGATGTTTCCTCCGTGGTTGATTCAAGGGCAAGATATAATTGTGAGTCATCTGCATAAAAATGAAAATCAAGACCATGTCCTCTGATGATATCACCAAGAGGTGAAGTGTATAATAGATACAATATTGGGCCAAGAACTGATCCTTGTGGAACCCCACAGCGCAAATCCCTAGGGGTGGACTGAACACCATCAATTTCCACACTATAAGTTCTATTCTGAAGATAAGACCGAAACCATTTCAACACTTGCCCATCTATCCCAAATTTGTTAAACATTCGCTGTAATAAAAGTTCGTGATCAACAGTGTCAAATGCTGCTGACATATCTAGCAATAATAATGCAACACATTTGTGATTATCAACGGCCACAAGAATATCATTTTGTACTTTTAATAAAGCTGTTTCCGTACTATGTAGGCGTTTGTAAGCTGATTGTAAAGGTTCTTCTAGATTGTTATTAACCAAATGTTCCAGAAGTTGACCAGCAGCAGCCTTCTCAATAACTTTTGATAAAAATTTTAGATTTGAAATGGGTCGAAAACTTCCATATTCTTCACACTCCAGCGAGTCTTTCTTTAACTTTGGTTTCAACACGGCTTCTTTTAATTTCTCAGGCATGTGACCTAACTGGAGTGATTTATTAGTGATCTTAATAATTACAGGTAGAAGGGTATTCTTACAGCCTAGGAGAATCGTTGCGGGAACTGGATCAAGTCCACAGGATGTTTTGCCAATTTTTCCAATAAAATCCTTAATCTCTTGTTCCGTAACTTCTTGAAAGTTACTAAATTTAGTGCACGGCACATATTGTTCTTCTTGATCTTGCTGATTGTAACAGGAAGAACCAATGACTAGTTTTTCCTTTATAATAGTTATCTTATTGCTGAAAAAATCTGCGAACCTATTCACAAGTTCAGTCGTTGAAGGCGCAGTTGGATAGCGCTTTTCTGGCTTCCGGTGAAGTAATTTATCAACCGTATTAAACAGCACTTTTTGATCATGTGCATTATTAGAGATAACAGATCGAAGATGAAGACAGATCGAAGATGAAGACAGGTTAGTATAGTAAATTATTATAGTGTGCTGGCCTTCGCCCACGCAAATGATAAGTTTTGGTATTTTGCGATGGCAAATGACGCTGTACCATAGTTGTAATGTATTTTACATATTTTTATGTTTTGGATCATTCGTTGTAGTAAAAGACTTTTCCCAATTAAGTCAGATTCTTCTCTACAGAAACTTGAGAAAGTTGAGGGACTATCTTCGTCAATATACTTGTGGTGATAGTTTTACTGAAATCAAGGAATTTATATTGCACAAAATAATACCAATGCCAATGGAGCTAGGGTACAATTCATATACTCCCTGCACATCAGTAAAATATCAAAAGTCTATATAATATAAAGCAACATAACTATAAGTCTATAATTACAATATTTTTCTGGTATGCCTCATGGTGTACTGCTCTGCTCAGCATGGAAGGATACTATTTATATTAGTGCACCAAATAAACCATAAACTACCTGCAGGTTTTTCTTGGTTGGTATATATAAGGATGTAACGTTTTTTATATCCCCCCGTGCATGGGGCTTATGCATTTCAGGCACATTTGATGGCGCGCTAATTGGAGTGGTAGACTTAATAGAAAGGGGGGGGAGGCTTATTTATTTAGGAAATAACACATCAAGTAAGAAATGCAATAAACTAATGTGAACTTCCAGATCAATAAATAGATCAGATTGTGAAGGAGGAGGCTTAATAGAGAGGTAGATTTAATAATTGTCGGTTATATCCTTACGAACATATGATTGGGGTCAAACTAAGGGAGAGGATGGGGCTTATTAGAAAGGGACTATATTTTGAGAGGTGGGGCTTAATAGAGGATCTATGATATTTACTTTGTGTTCAGTTTGCTCATAAATTGTGAATGAATTTGAAAATTTGAGGATAATAGAATTTTCAAATGGGATGTGTTAAATTTATTCATAAAAATGCACTAGTTTTAATCCTCCCATTATTCGACTACGCTGACATTATGTGGGGTGATAAGAACAACACCACCCTCATGGATCAACTTCTAATCCTTCAGAACAAGGCTGCAAAGACGCTCCTTATATATACTCCTCCACTGAAGCTCTCTCAAACCTACACTGGCACCCACTTACCCACCGGCGCTACTTACATCGAATACTGACCATTTTCAAATTGAAAAATAACCTGATAGATTATGACTTCGACCTACCTAAAACCAACCACCTGTATAACACGAGACAAAGAGAACACATTCATCTCAGCAAACCGAATACCAATTGGGGAAAGCAGAAACGTCTTTATCAAGCTTGTATGGAGTACAATAATTTGGACAATAACATCAAATCAATTAACCAGCTAGATAGTATTAATATAATCGAAAGCATTTTGCAACTAGCTTTTCTTTGTAATATATAATTATCTTAGTTCTATATTTAAAAACTTTTCTTGTATATATATATATCGTATAACCTGCATGCATATTATTATTGTATAATCTTTTGTATTTCTATAGTTTCTCAGGCCTTCTGAAAACACAACTTGTGATGTTGGTTTTCCTGAATAAATACTATTATCAATCAATCAGTGTTCCTTGTGATTTAATGTTAGCAAAAGACAGGAGCAGATAGTCTAGCTGGCCATTAACCATCCCAAGGGACTCTTGCAGAGTAAAATTGTCCGGCATTATCCAAAATTAAATGTTGCTGCAAACCATTCTGGGTATTCCGAAAAGGCTGTGATTGCGTTTAAAGTTTTATGTAATTCACATATTTGCTTCCATTCATCCTATAACATCACACGGAATAAAAATAATATGGTGGGCATTTGAACGATAACCAACTTCAGAGGCAAACTTTGCCAACTTGCAAATTGCTTGTAAAAGGCTGAATATTTATTTAAGCTAAAAAGAGGAAGTTCGAAAAATGTCGTTGCAGTGACACTTTAATATAACCCCGTATTTTTGAAATATAATCAAATTGCATCCTAAATCGGTCTCAGAAATTGAAATGCGTGAACGTAAACTGTGTATCTTAAACAACTTTGGAAGAGGCTTTATTTTGTACGGGAATTATCAAGGTAACTTTTTGGTAGAAATGCTGTAAACACGCAAAACCACATGAAATCAAAGAACAACAACAAATCTGGAAAAACCTCACTAATATATTTGTAGAATATATTCATACTGTAAATGTGTTTTGGTTCACGAGATTTGGGGTGAGCTGAATACCATAAGATAGAGCAATTTGTACACTACCGATTGGCTTACCTCAAAATCTTTAGTTTACAACCAGTGGTTTAATTTAACGACAATCATGCAGTTGTTTTTATTCTTGTATGTTTGCCTATAAAATTACCCGCTGACAGATTACTCAGTTACTTGAAGGTTGCATCATTTAACTGTAAACTCGTAGCTTACACAACCATGTGTAATGAATGAATGAAAGGGTTAACAAAGGAACAACATTTTTTCAGTAAACAACGTTGGTGTGAATGTTTCTCGTCTTGCTTACCTCCACGAATTATCAACTGAGGTTAGTATATGAGTAGGTAACCCCCTCCCCATCCACCACCGGAAGTAATTCAAACGAATGTATGTATGACGTCACATGTATTTCCCGCCATATGACATCAACAGGGGTGTGCGTGCAAGAGTTCGTGCTTAGTGTGCGTGCGAGAGTTCGTACTTAGTGTGCGTGCAAGAGTTCGTACTTAGCGTGCGTACAAAGCGTTACGTCATGCCTATATTTTTTGCGTAATTGGTTGAATGCGAGTATACAAACTAAATGAATAGGGGTATGTAACGTTTATTTTAAAATGCTTTTTTCCCAACAAAATATGCGTTCTTCAAGGGCAAATAATATTGACGAATTTTCGCCTGTGAAATTTCGGAAGCTGTGCAATTTATTAGAGACAATATTTGCACAAACTGTTTCTTGCGAGGTTTACGAGCTTTTCGAAGAGAAGTGTTGTGGTTGTAAACTAAATCGTTTTAGTCAGATTGAGTGTCTTATGTTATCGTATGAGGAGAGATGGCAGATGTGTGATTTGGAAGCCATAGAACGAGTTAATAATAAAGACATGGTATGGAATAAGTTTGTTGAGGTGACGAAAGTTTTAGAGCTTCAGATGAAATACTTTCATAATCACGCGGCATTTATCAAGCCAATAGTGATTTCCCACTGACTAAGTTTTATTACTAGCTTAGCTGTGAGATACAAAGGATTTGAATAATTTTTGACAGCTAATTGGAATATAAAATAATGATTTCCGACTTAGCATCATGCGTCTAAGTAAAACATTTTGATCTATGCACACATATTTTGTTAGTCAGAAACTCATCCTCAAAATATACACCTAGTTAGCACTGATAAGACCTTTTTATTATGACATTACAAAATCGTCTCTCTCTCCTTTTGCGATAAAAATGTGGACATGTTTGTGAGGCACTTATTGCTGATTTTTGACGTGCTATAGCGATGTTTACTATAGATGCTTACTGATGTTTACTTCAATGAGCCGTGCGCGCATAAATTTAGGTTTATCTATGCACACATATTTTGTTAGTCATTGACACTACTCAGTTCACGAATCCTTTAAGGGTGATATCGCCGCATTGTACAAGTTTTTCTAGCTGTACCAATCCTTTTGCATAGCACACACATCCTTCTTGAATTCCATCGCCTTCGTATTTTTCTCCTGCGTCTTCGCATTAAGTTCGCATTTTTCTCATGCGTCTTCGCATTAAGGCCCTTCGCACAAATATACAGTTTTTACACATATTGTCCGGGTTTTACACTATTTTCCAGCTTAGATCACTTGACGTTTCTTTTTTGCTCATGCGTCTTCGCATTAAGGCCCTTTGTCGCCCGATGGCCCGGAATATCTCAGCCTAGCTGACACTTAGTCTTAAGTTCGCATTCTGTTCATGCGTCTTCGCATTAAGGCCTCTGTGGCCCTATGCGCCTTCGCATTTGCTCGTGCGTCTTCGCATTTAGTTCGCATTTTGCTCATGCGTCTTCGCATCTAGTTCGCATTTTGCTCTTGCGCCTTCGCATTTAGTTCGCATTTTGCTCATGCGTCTTCGCATTTAGTTCGCATTTTGCTCATGCGTCTTCGCATTTAGTTCGCATTTTGCTCATGCGTCTTCGCATTTAGTTCGCATTTGCTCATGCGCCTTCGCATTTTTCTTCGCATTCTTCGCATTAAGGCCCAATCAGGTCCGATGGCCCGGAATAACTCATACAAGTGTACACTACCAAAACTAATATACATGCGAAGAAATGAACACCTAATGTGCGAGAGAATTGAAAATTGCCCAGAGATGAAAGTCATGTGCATGGCTTGCGTAGTCTGAATGGCGTTCAAATTATAGTTCGCCTGTATTGTCCCACAAGCAAACCGTACGTTTATTGACTATACTAGAAATACATGCATGCAGAATCCCCTCGCCCATTTGAACCAAACAATTTACTCTCCAAAAGTTATTTTAACATGAAGTTCGACAAATGTAACCATGGTAACACGCAACATTGTATAATTTTTATATTTTACAAATATTATTTTGTTTTTTTAAAACTATAAAATTATCAATTGCCCCAACTATATAAAGTGGGTATGATATTATGTACTCTTTTACCTTTGATTTACTGTAACATTCAACCTTAGACGTTCACAAAACGTTTCGAAATTTTCAAAAAACTTCAACTGCTTTTCGAGGAGTATTTTTAAACTTCGCACTTGCTTTTGCAATGAAGTTTTTGAGATTTAATGTTTTTTTATTTTTCTATAACATATTTGAATCAATACTAAAATACTCTTAAAGATCAATCAATGTTATATTGACCACGCAGAAAGATCTACACATTTTCAATTTCTTAAACTATACTGCATGCAGCATGCTATGTACAAAAATCGGCAAAGCAAGCATGTAAAATAGACACTTGCCTGTTTAAAACGCTCCTTTTTCGACTGTTTTTCCTCTTGTTAATTTGTCCTATAAATAACTTTCATCTATCTTGTTTTGGTGACTTAACATATAAACTTACTTACATAGAGACTTACTTATAAAATGAGTGCAAAACTTAAAATAGTTTGCAAAATGGAAATCTTCTCTCGGCTTGAACTTGCGCATGCGCATAACTTACGAAAAGGTCGAGTCCATGACAAAAAAAAATGGCGGACGACTTTGCATTCCACAATGTTTTCACATACCCGGGTGTAAATCTCCGAGCGTAATTAGTATTTCGCACGGCGCTTCGCGCCGGCTCGGGGATAACTAGCCACTCTTGACTTTCTTTTCATTCCTAGGGAGCGTGTAGTAGACTATGGGTTGTTATCAGTGTGATCGATGTCTAAAACGGTTTTCATCTAATTATAATGTCAGGCGGCATAAAGCGAACAATTGCGCATACGCAAACACCCATAGTTTTAACGACGACTCCGCGATGGAATACGAAGATAAGCCAGTATATGATAAAGTGATCACAGATGATGAAATTCCCCGAAAGAAATCCCGTTATATGCCGAGACAGGTGATGATGAAAACAGTGAGAATGTCGAGGAAAGCAGTGAGAATGTCGAGGAACGCAGTGAGAATGACGAGACAGTTGATGAAGATGAATTGGATCCATGGGAGACATTAATAGGTTTCGCAAAAGAAAAATTGATTCCGGAGTGCGAAGAATTATTGCAAGAATTCGGAAACAAAGGTTTTAATGAGGAAGATTCTATAGCGAAAGCTGCCCCACTGTATTTACCGAGACTACGAGAAGAACTTCAAAAAGCCTATTTGGAACGAATGGTTTGGATGAGCGCGTTAAAAAGGGATCAAATACACCGGAAAATAATGAAAACCAGAGATGCACTCGTTGACGAGGACGATTTCGACCCTGACGAAGCTTTGGCTGCTGCTATTGAAAAGAGGAAATTTCTTTTTGAAAAGCTGGTGAATGAAAGACGCTGCTCTAACAATGACGAAGATTCCAATTGAACATTTTTTGTTTATTTTTTACCCAAACTAATGTTAAACCACTTTTGTATTGGAAAAAAAGAATAAATTATTTGCAAAAATTTTTAAAAGTTTGTTTGTTATTGAGGTGTGCAAACATTACGTACGGATACGCTCACAAAATTGCTTTTCCCGTAGGAAGGCTGCAAGCCTTGCTATCAATCGGGCTTCCCGGGCACAAAGGGCCTTAATGCGAAGAATGCGAAGAAAAATGCGAAGGCGCATGAGCAAAATGCGAACTAAATGCGAAGACGCATGAGCAAAATGCGAACTAAATGCGAAGACGCATGAGAAAAATGCGAACTAAATGCGAAGACGCATGAGAAAAATGCGAACTAAATGCGAAGACGCATGAGCAAAATGCGAACTAAATGCGAAGACGCACGAGAAAAATACGAAGGCGCATAGGGCCACAAAGGCCTTAATGCGAAGACGCATGAACAGAATGCGAACTTAAGACTAAGTGTCAGCTAGGCTGAGATATTCCGGGCCATCGGGCGACAAAGGGCCTTAATGCGAAGACGCATGAGAAAATGCGAAGACGCATGAGAAAATGCCAATGAAAATGCGAACTAAATGCGAAGACGCATGAGCAAAAGCTCAATAGCGCTTAACATTAAAAGTTAAATATATACAAAAAGTTAGGATATATATAAATATTTATTATATGGCAAGTGCTTGTTTTGGTGAATCTCGCAATCTGATTGGTCGCTGACGAGGCAGGATTTTCCCGTATTGCCCACGGGCAATACGGTATTCTTATTGCCCTGCGACGACTTTTCAAAACAATAAAAGCATTAATAAATCCTTAAAAATAATTTAAAACAATGAAAAATAAACGGAAAATACGGAAAAGGGATAACTACAAGGGATAAAATCAAGTTTTGTTGGCTCAAGTCGAAATATTAAGGTAAATTTTACGATGTTTTTTTAACTAAAACAGTCAAGAATATTTTAGTTTTTTCGAACATGCAAAGTTGTTTTTGTCCTTGATCCGATAGCTCAATATCACTATATTTTCTATTAATTTTATATTTTATTCTATAAATGGTACTGTAGAGTAGTTTTACTAAGCTAAGATTAGATAAATTTGTAAAAAACTAAGACAAATTCGTATCATTGAAATTATTTAATTTGACATTTGAAAATGACGGCTTTGAGTTTCGGACTTTGTACTTTGCCCTCGCGTGACCAATTTTTGGCAAAATGAATTGTTTTTTGTTTTCTGAAATGCCATATAATAAACAACTTACTAACTTCGACTGTTCGGTCTGTACGGTAAAATATCAAGCCTCGGTCTTGCTGTATTGACCTCGCTATCGCTCGGTCAATACAGCAAGACCTCAGCTTGATATTTTACCGTACAGACCTCACGCTCAGTTAGTAAGTAGTTAATATATAACATATATTAACTACAAACATTTAAATCACTATATATGTTTTTTAAGATCATAAAATAGTTTTGCATAATATATTACGAATATAAAACAATGAATATTTAAAATGTTGTAAAGTTACTAATACTGTGTATGCTAGTCATAATACTGTTTAAAAAGATGTCTTTAGCCTTGTCTTGAAAATGTTTAACGATTCACTTTTCCTAATGTACTCTGGCACTTCATTCCATAGTTTCGGTGCAATATATGAGAACGATCGTTCACCATAGTTCACCAGTCTTGCTGAGGGTACAGTAAGAAGTCCTTTGGACGAATTTACCGATGGTGTATAAGGTTTTAACATATTTCTAATGTAATGTGGAGCCATACCATTCAGAGATTTGTATGTAATAAGGACAATTTTATAGATAACACGCTGATTAACGGGGAGCCAATGTAGTTGTTTCATTAAAGGAGTGATGTGATCATATTTTCTGCTCCCTGTCACCAAGCGAGCAGCACAGTTTTGTACGTTCTGTAGCCGATCAATAAGAACTTTAGGCAATCCATACAATAGAGAGTTACAATGATCTAATTTCGATGTAATGAAAGCATGAACTAATGTTTGGATGTCTGAAGTAGATAAATACTCTTTTATTCTTGCTATTTTCCTCAGATGGTAAAAACAAGTCTTGCAAATGTTGGTAATATGTTTATCCATAGACATGTATTGATCAAAAGTTACACCAATGTTGCATACTGAAGTACTTGGTTGAATTCTTGAATTAGATGCTTCTATATGTTCAATAGCAGGACATAAACAATTTCGTGCCCTAATTACCAGTAGTTCAGTTTTTTCACCATTCAGTTTCAATTTATTTTTAACCATCCAGAGATCAATGTCTTTGACACACATTTCAATTTGTGCTAGTGCACCAGATGTTTCCTCCGTGGTTGATTCAAGGCAAGATATAATTGTGAGTCATCTGCATAAAAATGAAAATCAAGACCATGTCCTCTGATGATATCACCAAGAGGTGAAGTGTATAATAGATACAATATTGGGCCAAGAACTGATCCTTGTGGAACCCCACAGCGCAAATCCCTAGGGGTGGACTGAACACCATCAATTTCCACACTATAAGTTCTATTCTGAAGATAAGACCGAAACCATTTCAACACTTGCCCATCTATCCCAAATTTGTTAAACATTCGCTGTAATAAAAGTTCGTGATCAACAGTGTCAAATGCTGCTGACATATCTAGCAATAATAATGCAACACATTTGTGATTATCAACGGCCACAAGAATATCATTTTGTACTTTTAATAAAGCTGTTTCCGTACTATGTAGGCGTTTGTAAGCTGATTGTAAAGGTTCTTCTAGATTGTTATTAACCAAATGTTCCAGAAGTTGACCAGCAGCAGCCTTCTCAATAACTTTTGATAAAAATTTTAGATTTGAAATGGGTCGAAAACTTCCATATTCTTCACACTCCAGCGAGTCTTTCTTTAACTTTGGTTTCAACACGGCTTCTTTTAATTTCTCAGGCATGTGACCTAACTGGAGTGATTTATTAGTGATCTTAATAATTACAGGTAGAAGGGTATTCTTACAGCCTAGGAGAATCGTTGCGGGAACTGGATCAAGTCCACAGGATTTTTTGCCAATTTTTCCAATAAAATCCTTAATCTCTTGTTCCGTAACTTCTTGAAAGTTACTAAATTTAGTGCACGGCACATATTGTTCTTCTTGATCTTGCTGATTGTAACAGGAAGAACCAATGACTAGTTTTTCCTTTATAATAGTTATCTTATTGCTGAAAAAATCTGCGAACCTATTCACAAGTTCAGTCGTTGAAGGCGCAGTTGGATAGCGCTTTTCTGGCTTCCGGTGAAGTAATTTATCAACCGTATTAAACAGCACTTTTTGATCATGTGCATTATTAGAGATAACCGATGAATAATACGTTGTCTTAGCATTCTTTATCATGGCGTTTACTGTTTCACATTGTTTACCATATAATTGTCTATCAATGCATAGTCTAGACGTGCCCCAACGGCGCTCTAATTTCCTACGTGTTCTTTTCTCTTTAGCAATCTCTTCATTATACCATGGTGATATAGGACGAAGGGTTTTAATTCTTCGTCTTAGCGGGGCATGTTGCTGTAATGTACTTTCCAACACACTTTCATACTTCTCAACAAAGGCTGGGAGATCATAATTGTCACCTAAATCAAGTATTTTTAGATCTTCATTAAAACTGTCCATATTTATGTTGTTTAATTGTCGAACGTAGGTTTCAATTTGTTCCAATGGTGGTTTCTCTAACTGTAATGTACAATGTATAGAAAAATGATCTGATATCACTGGATCATGTATTCTAATATCAGTCACTAATTTATCTTCATTCCTTGTCATAATCAAGTCTAGAGCGTGGCCTTTCTTGTGAGTTGGCCCACTTACCTGCTGTTGTAAGTTAAACGATTCCAGTATCTTGTTAAAATTGATGGTATCAGAGTCTCCTATATTATCTACATGAAAATTAAAGTCTCCTGCTATTAATACATTGCCAGGTAATATGCTCAATTGTTCCACTAATGTACAGAATTCTTCAAAAAATATTGAACTGTTTAGTTTATTTGTCTTCGATGGCGGTGGTCTATAAATAATGATCATTCTAATACATGTGTTACGACAGTTCAAGATGACATCTATATATTCAAAAGAAGAGAATTTTCTCTGAATTTGTTTTTTGACTTTAATATATTTCTTCAGCAGGAGACCAACTCCTCCACCTCGCGCATTTTTCCTTGTGACATGATGAAAATGAAACCCCGTTGGGCAGATTTCAGCAATAGAAAATTGATTATCATCCTCGCGTAGCCATGTCTCAGTCATTGCCATAATATCGATATCGTTCTCAGACACATAATCATTAATCAAAAGTTATTTCCTATTTATTGACCGGGTGTTCAGCAGGCAAATGCGAAGACGCATGAGCAAAAAAAAACAACGTCAAGTGATCTAAGCTGGAAAATAGTGTAAAACCCGGACAATATGTGTAAAAACTGTATATTTGTGCGAAGGGCCTTAATGCGAAGACGCATGAGAAAAATGCGAACTTAATGCGAAGATGCAGGAGAAAATACGAAGGCGATGGAATTAAAGAAGGATGTGTGTGCTATGCAAAAGGAATGGTACAGCTAGAAAAACTTGTACAATGCGGCGATATCACCCTTAAAGGATTCGTGAACTGAGTAGTGTCAATGACTAACAAAATATGTGTGCATAGATCAACCTAAATTTATGCGCGCACGGCTCATTGAACACAGCATGCCAAAGTCAGTAAGCATCTATAGTAAACATCGCTATAGCACGTAAAAAATCAGCAATAAGTGCCTCACAAACATGTCCACATTTTTATCGCAAAAGGAGAGAGAGACGATTTTGTAATGTCATAATAAAAAGGTTTTATCAGTGCTAACTAGGTGTATATTTTGAGGATGAGTTTCTGACTAACAAAATATGTGTGCATAAATCAAAATATTTTACTTAGACTCATGCTGCTAAGTCGGGAATCATTATTTTATATTCCAATTAGCTGTCAAAAATGATTCAAATCCTTTGTATCTCACAGCTAAGCTAGTAAGCTAGTAATAAAACTTAGTCAGTGGGAAATCACTATTGGCTTGATAAATGCCGCGTGATTATGATATACCTACTTATATGGTATTAAAGGTGTTATTTTATGTGCGCAGACTTGCCGATATTCTCGCCCTTTCGTTGGGAATAATTCTCAAATTTAATGCCATTTTGCTACAATTGTATACTTAGCTACTAAATTTCCAAAATGTAATTTTGGTATTTTTAACGACAAGCATATAATATGCTTCAATTTTGTAAATTCTACACAATTGCAATCATCATTCTACACAATTGCAATCAATTGCATCCACAGCAACACATTAATTGTGTAAATGTTACTCAAAAATACCGGTATATTTACACAAAGAAAATGCATCCACAGCATTTGTGTAAAATGTCACTTTACATATCCGTTGTTTAAACGCTACACCAAGATATCAGTAAATGTACACAAGTAAAATGCATCCACAGCAACACAAAATTTTGCTTAAAATTTCACTGTACACATCCATCGTGAAAACGTTACACATCAATAACGGTAAAATAAGTACAACGAAAATGGTTTCCGTGAAAATAATTTTTTACCTAATAGAAAGAACAATTTTACAAATTCACATTTAACGATGAGTTATACATACTCATGAACCTGACAATGTTTAGAAACAAACTATAGCTATACTTATAGTCCTTTTGATATTAAAAGGTCAATGTTATTTACGAATGAAATTATATTTTTTGGTATGCAGTTTCTTACCGTCTCGGATCTGCAATTAAAGTTTTTAATGGTGGCGGATAATTAAACATAAAAACATAGCAAATTGCCATAAAACAGGCATAAGCGTTCAAAACCTTTTTCCCACTGATTTTGCACACCACTTGCTTTTCTGCCACAACCATTATCTCACTTAGTGCTTCTGTAAAAACATTTTGGATTTTATTACTATACATTAAGCATGTATTACTAATATGCTGTAATTACGTGTGACCGTTACTGTTAGCGCGCTGTCTCTTGGCGCTAAGTTAAGCCTGTTACGATAGGTCGAGGGTAGGGTATCATTACTTGATGGGTACTTTGGCTTAAAGTTTATTTGTACTCCGTGATTAGACATAAGTCTTCAATGGTGGCAGCCAGATGCGCCCTATACATTAATTCAAGCCGCCTGTTCGCATACCTTTACTTTCATGTGCGTGGCGGGGGTAGTCTATTATCACGGTTGTATTACAAATGACATTGCCGTTATATTACAAATGACGTCTATAAGAAATTATGTATTTCAGGTTGTGTGGGGACAGATTAATGTGAATGTAATGTCAACGGTTATGGTGAGTGACTTTGGCAGATTAGATAAATAGATTGTATGGCAAATGCCTATTTTGGCGAGTTACACAACTTGTTGGCGTTTGATGTGGCATGATTTTCCCCTATAAGTCTAGAACCTGTATATGAGTTTGTATGCATTTAATTTAGGACAGATAATCTCAACTGTTTTAGGGTAAAATGATATGTCCCAAAACCCATATCCGGGACGAAATACCTGAAAATGACCACACCCAGAAACGGCACTATCGACATAGCTCTATCTCCTGAACCATCAAAGCTACAGACTTTCTGAAGTGCTGATAGTGTTTAGAGTGGTCACTTCTAGGGGTGGTCATTGGAGAGTGAAATGTGTCTAGGTATAATATTTTACAAGAAAATGACTATGCACCATCCCAGGTCAACTGCTAATTTACATCACATAACTTCATATACCTTAGAAAGGCTATATTTCTTATTTCCTAAATCTTCTTGTCATAGCATCAAAAACTATACTTATTTCAATATAATACTAATAGGTTTCATGAGAGTTGATATAATTTCACTTACCCCACTAGTTGACACGAAGAGTTCCTCAGGGATTTTAGAGTTTTCAACAGGGATGTCAAGAACGTCCTCAATTGAGAGTGGTATAAAGTCGGATGTAAGATTAATAAAAAACTGATTAATTCTCTCGAACAACTTGTCAGTCGAACCGATAGTATCCCCATCAATAAGATGTTGATACCACTGTCCTTTTCTGTTGGATAGGCCGGAAAGGTTCTTAACTTCTTTCCACCACTTACTTGCATTGGCACTTTTTAAGTTCTTGACTTTCGTGTTATAAAATGATCTCTTACACCGTTTAATTGATTGCGGAAGAATTTAAAGGAAAGGGAATGCTTGCCATACTTGGCCAGGCATTTTTGTCTTTTCTTAATCCAGGATTTAATCTTGTTGTTTATCCATGGCTTATCGGGACTATACACTCGTGATGCTTTGGTAGGCAGATATTTTTCGATGGCGTCTGTAAGAATATGATGGAAACTCTCAAATTTACTTTGGCACGTACTGTTAGAGTAAACTTCCTGCCACGAGAAAGATGTTATCCATTGACCAAAGTCACGAATCCGACTGTCCCTAGTGTCACGTCTAATAACAGTCTCTTTGGATATTTTATTTGGGGACGAACCTTGCTTGACGAGAAAGCAATAATAATGGTCACTAGAACCAATCTTGGGTAATTGCTTGGGTACAGCCATTATTCCAGTATCACGGGTAAAAATTTTGACAATTTGTGCCAAACCACATTGGCTTTTAAAATGCTCGGGGGATATATTTGTTGAGTTAGGATTAAAGTCGCCCACAATGCAAATAAGACTGTCAGGAGGGTCAATTCAAAACAGGTCAACAGTTTTCTGAATATGATCATAGACTTTATTATTATCATCAACCAAAGCTTGAGGTGGATAATAAACAACTCCGATCAATACTGAAGAGACTGGTCTTTGGAAGCGGGTTAGCCTTAGATGTAACCATAAGGTTTCCGTCATGAAATCTGGGGGATCAACGACCGCTAGCCTTTTACATTGAATATTAGATTTGACGTACACAGCTACTCCGCCACCACGCGTTGCTCGATCTTTACGGAATAAGGCAAAGTTACTCGTCGAAACAGTATTGTCAGGGATTTCCTCAGATAGCCAAGTTTCAGTGACACAAATTACATCTGCACCATTTTGATTAGCCACGCACTTCAGTTCGTCAATTTTAGGCGCAATAGATCGAATATTGCAAACAAGAAGTGAAGGGATAAAGGGAGGAGAAGAAGCAGGAGAGAGTGTATTTTAACTAAATTGTTCCTACTAATTTTGAATAGTTGTAGACGAATTTGGTTCTGGTCTGTGGGTGATTCTAACTGGTATATGTTGAAATTCACAAGCTGAAGACACTAGAACGCTAGAACCGTTTAAGTTCTTGGCACATGGTAAACTAGGTCTAGATGTCTTTCCCACACGATGTGTTTTAAACGGTCCAAATATCTGGGACTGTTCATAGGGCTTCTCCGAAAAAAGGCCTACGCTCTTTGATACGACTCATGATTTAACCTACGAGATTGACTAGATGGTCTATCTCTGTCTCTTTTATCCACTTCGCATCTGCTTTTATTGTCGATACTATTTTGTAAGCGTACTTCAAGAAGCTCTCCCGAAATAAGAGGAATTTGACCCTCGTTTTGTTATTTGGGATTTCAGTTATCACATTTTCGTGTAAATTATCAGCTTTAGGAATGACACCGTTAATAGCATTATTACGCTGATGCGCATCAGAGAACCATTACGATATATGGATTTCCCTTCCCTCTGCTGGCTTTGATCATTTGTGTTTGAAAAAGCCGAGTGATTTTCCTTTGATTGCTTATTTTTAAACTGAGGGAGAAGATCAACTACGTTAATTGAGGTGACTTTGTCTACATTAATTGTCTCACTGTTATAGGCCGTGCATCGCTGGGTCTCTTGATAATTTATTCGACTTTGCTTCCGATCACACAAGTCTTGTTTATGTTTCCCTAGTTCAAACTCCAGTGCGATAATTTTGTCAGTAAGAGTCGCATTTTGTTGTAATTGCTGGCACTCATTGCCATTATTACTGCTGTCGAAACCCGTTCGCTCATTTTCTCGGCTGTCCTTTTGTTTACTATCCCGTACTTGCTCGCTTTGGATAGTAGCCAGCCAACTCAGCTCGTAATTGATCGTTATAGTCATCTCAATTGACTTTAATTTATTCTGTAAAGAGGCAATGGTACTGTTTAATTCTTCTACCTCTCTGTTTCTTCCCCTTACTAAGATACTCAAATCGTCCTCAAGCTGTTTACGTTTTTCTCTTCCGTTGAGAAGGTCTTGCTTCAACTGTGTTATTTCATTTTTTTCGCGTAGCTCATTAACTGCACGTATTTGAGACTCAATGTTTGACTCAATATGTTTTTGCATGATTACCATATCGAGCTTTATCCCTTCGATATCAACAAAACGCAAATTACACCGACAGTTACAGTCAGATCCCCGCAATTTATTACAAGGAAAAACGTTAGATCTCACCTTGCTCTGTTCCTCACCTAGGATTTCGCTCTCATGTACATGTTTAGGTGTTTCATGAGGCACTTTAGGAGCTGACTCTAGTATTGCATCACAGCTGTTTTGTGACTTACAGACTTTAATGAGCGTATCAGCTAACTCCAAACTTGTCTTCCATGCAATATTAAAATGTTTTGTTTTCCAGCGTACCACGTTAGAGTTAAGTCCAGATAAGAGCAAGTAAACTTTTTCGAACTGCCTCCGGGAGAAGTCCAACTACCGTGCAGTTTAATGCCGTATTCAACAAAAATTTTCAGCCATGCAAAGTTTCAAGTCCATCTAATACGTTTACCATCACAACTAAGACATGATCAATCTTTGTGTTTATTTCCCATTCTTTAGGGAATTTATTCATATACTTTGCAGAGCTCATACGATTATTCTCGTCCGCCATCTTGTATGACTTGTGATCATGCATTTACGAAACTGGACTAACACGTACACAGTTTTAATTTGTTTTCATCCCGTCTCTGTCATTGTTTACAACGGTAGTTTTTGCAGTCGCAGCTAAAACTGCTAAGTTATAGAGGCTCTTTCTTCGTCGCGTCTCCGTTCTAGATTAAGCATTGGTTACAAGTTCGCCAACATATTTCAGGTAACAACATGAACTACGGAAAAAATATGTTGTTGTGCTGCCATAGTATCGTGTTTTATTACTAAATACTAATCATTATTAATTCCCGAGCCGGCGCGAAGCGCCGTGTGAGGGTACTAATTCCGCTCGGATATTTACACCCGGGTATGTGAAAACACAGTGGAATCCAAAGTCGTCCGCTGCGATGTCATGGACGGTTCAGGGTTTTCTACGTTATACGCATGCGCAAATTCAGGTCGAGAGAAACATAAGGATAACATTTTTAAAAGATTTACGGATAAAGATTTTGTTATTCATCAAAAATGATTTTTGATACTCGGGCTATTGGAAAAACATACCGATAAACAGAGTCTTCAAAACAAGATAAACGAGAAGAAGTCGAATGGCTGAAAAAAGGACACTTTTGAAGTGTTTTAAACGGGTAAGTGTCTATTTTTCATATTTTAGTTTGTGGATTTGCAAAAGCGTATGTCACTCTGTGAGGTTATTATAATATCGATTAAACCTAAAAGGTATTTTAGCAAGTTTAAATTTGAATTTTGAAGAAACAACGTAATGTCAAAACTTCATTTTAAAGATAAATTTAAAAAAATATACTGTCAAAAAAAAAGTTGAAGTTTTCTGAATATTTTTTGTGAAATGTCTAAGGTTAAATTTTACAACAACCAAAGCTAAAAGAGTACGTAATAACATATCTACTTTATATAGTGGAGCAGTTCATAATTTTATAGTTAAAAGTACAAATATTTATATTACTCTTTTATCATTTTGTACCAAAAGTAAAAAAATTGTGTGTTGCTATGGTTACAATGATTGACCGAATACTTTATGTTAAAATACATTTTGGGAAGTATAATTCCTGAGTTCAAATAGGCGAGGGGATTCTGCATGAGTGTATTTCTAGTACTAACTAAATACTAATCCCTTCTTGGTGATTTTGGCGCCCCACTTGCATTTCGGCGCCCCCTTTGAAACCATCGCTGGGAGGGCTATGGCTCCCGGGCCTCCTCCCAGCGACCACGCCACGGACCGTGACTCCCTAGTAATCTGCCTATGGTAACTTACTTGGGTTACTGTTCAATTATGTACATGTTGACCTAAGCTTTCACAATCTTAAATGTTCGTGCAGCAGTGAAATGAGCATTCCAAAGGTCATTTATGCATGGTCAAATTGTCATTTCCCAAACTCGAAGCCTCTTGCTCTAAGACCTATCGTTAAAAATTTTCCTTTAGTTAACAAGATTACTTATTCCTGCAATGGTTGAAAGGTAAGATTTTTTTATAGTTCTTGGTGAACAAAGTATTACTTTTTTTTACTATTTCATCGCGGTGACCTCGACTACAACGTCATCGTTTTTTCTACGACATTGCAAGTTTCGTTCTTCGACATCACTCTGTATCTGTTTTATAATTTATAATTTATAAATCCATACGTCTGGATGTTAGTAGCGTGGGTCAAACAAACTATAAACAAAATAACAAAATATGTTGTCAATATATTTTGTAATGTGATTTCCATATTTTGTTTATAGTTTGTTTAGACTAAATCTATCTGACTGGTCTATTTTTTTTATCACGTGATCGCTTTTTAAATATATTTTGTAATGTGATTTCCATATTTTTTATTGTTTGTTTCGACTAAGTCCATCTGATTGGTTTATTTTTTGTCACGTGATCGCTTTTGTATACACTACTGTAAAAGCACATGTTTTTCCCCCAACGCACGCTACTAGGGAACTTAAGCACCGACGGTTTTTGACATGGCGACGGCGTCCTGAGGTCGATTTCACTTCCGGCGAACGTTTTCTGAATTTGGGATTTGCCATCGCGACTTGGCGCCGACGTGAAATCAGTTATTTTGCCGTCGTGTCTAAAACGTGGTTCAAGCAGGCTGCTTAGGACATCCAAAATCGTCTGAAATGGCAACTAATTGCAAAGCCACAAGTACTAAACCAAAATCAATGGAGTGGACAGAAGATCACGATATTTTGTTAATGAGAGAAATGATGGTGAGTGATCTTTTTCAGTACAAAAAAGGAAGTCCTAATAGAGGCTTGGTCTGGGATTCCATAGTCGAAAACCTAAATAAAATCGAAACTCCTGTCTTTGTATTGAAAGACAAAAGAAGTGTGCGTGATAGGTGGACCCTACTAAGGACTAAATACACAAGGAAAACCAGTGAAGAGGAAGCTGCAAGTGGCATTGAAGTAGACGACCTTACGGAGAGAGAGAGAGTTTAATTGAGGAGTTGTGTGGTAAAGAAGAAAGCTTTTTTGTTGTCGACTCAGTTCGTAAACTAAACGAAAAGACAAACGCGGAAGACATTAGGATGAAGGCTTTAGAGCGTATGGGAGAAACAAAGAAACGCAGGTCTCGTGATCTTGACGTGGATTCCAAACCGAAAAAGACACGTCGAGGAAGCAGTGAACTTATTGAGTACCTAAAAGAAAGATCAAGTACAGACACCGAACTTCGTCGAGAAGAACTAGCGATAAAAATGAACGAGCAGGAAATTCAAAAGCAAGCAAATTTACAAGCAGGAACACAGCAACTGGAAATTATGCGAATGATGCAAGATCAAAACAAAACAATGATGGAAAGCCAATATCTGCTACTTCAGCAACAACAGCAAATGTCAATGGCATTTTTGGCTGCAATGCAAAAGTTTACGGAGAAGTAGGGGCATTATGTTTAATAGCCCACTGTGCACTGTGTTTTTAGACTTGTCATAAACGTTATACACGAAACTGTTTTGAAATCGTCGAGTTGCTTTAATTGTGCAGAACAATGGCTGTTTATATGACCAGACAGGGCTAACCCGCTGACTCATGTCACGAAAATCTTAAGAAAGCTTTCAATATATTAAGTTTTCACCTAAACGTAAACCAAGTATTTCCTTCAATTTAAGTAAGTTTTGAAGGTACAGCTAGAACACAAGTTAATTGGCCTTGTAGACGGTTCATGTAAACAGCCTATTGCTTTCAGGGGCAAGTTTATATGCATTACAAATTATAGACATAGTTACTTCTCTATTGACTATAAGATATATTTTCTTTTGGTTGGTTATGACTTAGTTATAGTTCACTGGTCCATGAAGTATCTTTGTAAGCTTGGGGGATCTACCTTGAAAAACTGAGATGTGTTATTTTTATACAGGCCAATGAGTGCATTTCTCAACAACGCACCAACAATATACGCCTTTCCTACACTGCTCATGCCTATTTTAGATTTTTCTTGAAATCCTTAAAACGAAATGTGTTTATCACATCTCCAAACAACCACTCGACAGTCACTCTCGTTGCACTCATTTGTGCGTTAAATTCTTTCATTCTTTCTGTGATCTCGCCATTACGAAATGGAGCTTGCAGATGGACTCTGTGCGGGTAAGCGGGATCGCCATAAACACACATTGCCGGATTGCTATCAGGGGAGAAGGCGTTCTCTTCTAGCTGTTGCATGAAATTTGAATCGGCAAGCATCCCTGCATCAAGTTTTTTACCCTCTGTAAAATTCAAAACATTCCGATTAGGAATAGCTGCATAAACTACTTGAGTCAGGTCTGATTGCTGCATGCACGAATTGTGTTTGCATGTATGCTATGAAAGTCTCAACATGTGAACTGAAATGAAACTTCCTCAATTAAGATCAGATCTGACAATATATAAAATATACTGGCAGCCGTAGTGTATATGCGCTTTTATTAATAGAACTGATTCGGCTATAAATATTAAGCATGTGAAAAAGTAGTGTATTGTTGCTGTGTAGAAACGTTTTACAACTTACCAACAGGACCAAATATATGGGCAATAATCCCGTTTGGTAATGCCACACACTGGAACTTCAACGAGTGAACTCTTTTGTGGCCATTATAGACCACTCGTTGATGTTGTCCAGGTCGACAAATCGGTCTGACGGTTCCGTCTATGAAGCCAAAACAGTTTTCGAGTGGAGCTCCCTTTTCGTTGATCGCCTCTGCATAAACTTGAAGGTTTTCGGAGCTTAGGACGTACGGGTTCCATTGCATTATTCTTTGCCCATGATTATCTTAGATTAGATTAGATCAATGACCAGGTTTGATATCATGCACAATTCAGGAACTGATCGACCAAAGCGTTGGATCATATCCGAGTATCGACATGGGTATGCAAGACGATTTAGAAGAATGCAAAGTCCTTGGAGTCCAGAACAGGTTGTTCTTTGTGGGCACTTGATTATATTGGGAATTTGAAGGACTTGCTGGAGAAAATTGAGGTCGTTGCCAAACAGTCGGCTTCGTTCATTTTGTCAAGGCAAAAAGGCAAATAATTGTTGTATGGGAACTCGGGATTCCTTGACTCGTGCGCTAAGTATATTAAAATAAACTCTTCCTCTGTCAAAACATCTTCCTCAAAAAGAACGATACAAACTTCCTGATCTCTCGAAATGAAGACATGGTAAATCAGCCATCGGTGCTGGACTAGCCTTTGCTTAATGTTTTGAAATTCGCGGGGAAACGGCTTACTACTTCCCAGTCTTTCTCGTGCTGTCACGTCGCCGTTACCTCGAAAAACGTTGGTGCTTAAGTTCCCTACTAACTTCCAGACGAAGGGCCTTTGCTCGAAATGTCGAAGTTCTTGTTGTATTTTTCAGGTAGATTGATCCTAAAGACCCGAAGCTTGTTGTATAGACGTTACCTACACTGTCACCACACGTTCGAGAAAATTCCATACGTGTTGTTTTAAGAGGATTTGAGGTTACATGACCTCTTAGTGGACGTCGCCTATTGTTTTTAGAAATAAGTTTGAGGTTGCCGAGATTTTGGCAGCCTGGATAAAAGTTCCCCCCTACTGTATAAGCACTCGCTTCCCGGGTTGCCGGTATGAAAGTACAAAGATACAGTATACTGTCGGGAGTTATTGTTAGAAGCGGGATGAAATTATCTATTTTCTCGTACTGTATATAACACAAGCCAAATATCTCGAGCTCGTTCACGGGGTTATTGCGCTTGGTGGGCCAGCCCGGTTCTACATAAACAGTCTCTATAACACATTAAATGCAAAAAGGGTTGAGTCCAATGGGTCATACATCTTTATGTACTGTAGTTGTTGGCAGATACCTGTAGCGCGGTGGCAGTTACCACTGCATGAGTTAAAGCTGCTACTGAAGGTTGAGATATTTCAATTTCATACATTTCTGTCTTCCTCAAAAATATTGATGTTTTTGTTATGATTTATGAACAGGAACTAGATAGTTTATCTATTAGTTTCTACTCACCAACAACTAATACAGTAGCACAAATACGCATGAGCAGATACGTGTACGCTTAGCGTACCTATTTTTTCTCTGTGCTTTGATGGTGGTTCTCCCACACCAAAAATTAACACTTCCACCTTAGCTGCGCTTCGAGAATATATCTCTATCTTACCGACCTATTCTTAAAGGGAGCCGGGTGTTCCCACCTCCATAATCTGACCCTGGCCCTTCCCTTTTCGAAACTGCCAAGGCACTCATTGTTTACCCATCATCACTACAACTAATACAGTAGCACAAATACGCATGAGCAGATACGTGTACGCTTAGCGTACCTATTTTTTCTCTGTGCTTTGATGGTGGTTCTCCCACACCAAAAATTAACACTTCTACCTTAGCTGCGCTTCGAGATTAGGCATCGTTTCTATAATGTTAGCCAGTGGCGTAAACTTTCGACTCGGTCTCAGCTGCAAGGGAAGATGATTAGTACCGCTTATCTTTACCTTAACCTTGGCTTTCTATTTAGGAAAAAAGGAGTGATCATAAATATAGCTTCCGTCGCTGCTACTGTACCAGTTGCTCTTCTTGGAGCATACTCAGCAACAAAGGTATAATAAACTGAACTGCTTCCAAGAGAAAGCAATCATGGCAACAATTTTGTGGATGCTGTAAAATAAAATGCCACTACTCGAATACATACATACGCGTATTGATATTTTCAATTTGATGTCTGTTCAACATTGAAATGGGGAGCGGAAGCGTGACTTGTATATAATTTTATTATTCTTATAGATACATTACGCACGCCGTGTCCGCAATAATTTTTGCCAGGATTGAAGTCTTGTGGTATTCAACCTTTTTCATATGGCAATATATGACCGACTCCATTGTATCTTCCAATATCTTCAGATATCCAAAATCTTCAGATATCGGATTGACAATGACTGCGTGATTATGCAGTTGATATCATAGTTTGAACATCAGATTAACTCTATGCATAATTTTGAGATAGTCAAACGTTCTTTCAAATGCGATAAAATTAAGATGAAATAACCTAATATTCGTTGCATATGCACTTTCAGGTGCATGGTTGGTAATTAGGAAAAAATGGGTTGGTATGACACTACAACTTTTATATCGTACATATATTAATTTTGTTTGCCTTTCAAGTTTCATTCTTCTATCTTTCTCAAACATGTGCCAACCCTCATCCCCGCTGATGAGTCCATGAGGACGAAGGGATTCTGAAATACATACATATATATTTCCTTCTTCTCTTTACCTAATAATTACATGCCTCTATACAAGCTTTTCAGTACAGCGTGACCAGTCTCGTATGAGCCTGGGGCACACAATTTTTTATACACCACAATTTACACTTATAAAACACACATAAACCTTACATACGCTACAAGCTCAACCTTTAATTTTTACTTCTCACATACTCTCATTTTTTTAGGTTTACATTCATATAAACATTTAACTTTTATAGTTTTTTACATATGACAATAAATTTTGCGACCAACATGTGGCCAATACATGATCATATTTCACACTTAATTTTTACTATTTCACAGCTTACTCAGGGACTGTTGTTACACTCGTGTTTGATACACCACCATTATGGTTCTCATTACCTATATCTAAACTTAAAAATTGTTCCCAATAATTGAAAATATTTTATAATGCGAACTCATTGCTTTGGAGCTGCTTTTTCAATTTATCATGCATTTTAGGTCTTGTCGAATATATTTTTCCTTTTCTCGAAAACAATAAACGATTTTGACGTACAACTTTTGCTGAGTATTCATGGGCCTATGAGTTATGTAGGGAACTAGGGTATTTGGGTTTGGGCTAGCCAAACATTTTCCTCATACTAAATGTTTCCTCATCATGGTAAAAATTTATAAAGGAATGGTCATATCCCCGTTACCTTTCTCTAGTTAGCTGCATGGCCTTACTAATACTTATAATTTCCTAAAAATTTGAGATTGCCTTTCCTGCAATTACAACATGTCATTAATTTGTTTCTATCGAGCCACCTTATAAGATTTTCAACTATCACAGTCTTATTCTCGAGGTGTTGATAGATGTACAGCGTATACAATACAGGACATGTATATGATGGCCTAATATCTGAATATGTGCTATAAATATAGTATGAAGCACGAGCAATGTTATGAGACTCTTATGAACATTACGCGTGTGTTTCAAATTAAAATTGTCTATTATCATCTTGAATTACTTCTTGGATATTATTTTTCCTATATCAGGCTTGTATAGACAAATTTTCTGAAAGTCTTCAGATAGAGTATGGTGACAAAGGCATCATTATCCAGGTATGTGCATGCAGATGTTTTGGTAATTAGTTTAGCCTCTTTCATTTCGTTAAAACGGCTGCACAAAGTGCAAGACAGAGAGAGGAAACGATGTGAAGGGAGAAAATATGACTTACGTTCCCGCCCGCAGCACTTCCACTCAGCCCGCATTTTCTATAACAAACGCCCGCTACGCAGGCTAATGTGCCATATCGTCCTTTCCCAAGAAATGAAGAAAGGAAGACATGACCAGTTTGAAAATCATGACAGAAAGGAAGTTAGAAACTCTTCTCTCTATTCTTTTATGTTAACGTATATTAGTTCTATTTTGGATTTTCAAGATATTTCTTTCGGTTTTTGTTTTATATTTTCTTCTTAAATTTGTTAGCTGCTTCTGTTTTTAACAATGGATATTTCTATTTTTTTTGTTTTATTTTTTATCCATCTAGTGTGTATTGCCATTGTATGTTGCAACAAAGATGAGCTTTAAGAAGCCAGCGTTATTTAGTCCAGCTCCAGATGACTACGTACGCAGTGTGTTGAAGAAAGTTGGAGTTACCCCGAGATGTTTTGGTTACTGGCCTCATGAGTTACAGGTGAGTAAAAGACATCATTGAATGTTCCATCACGGTATGTAAACTCATTGTTAAAATCATTTCATTTTTGATAATTTCTTTAAAACACGACTGTTTAAGATGCATATATCAGACACAATACGTCCGCTCATGCTATATTACTAATAAAATACAAGGTTTGAGATCGTCACTTGCGTATTGTATTTTCGCCAAATCAACTATTGTCCCCGATCCATGCGCGGAGCGCGTGAGCGAGGGTACTAATTGAGGGTACTAAACGTGCGCGGCAAGCCACGTCTAAAGTTCATCAAGTACCGTGGGCGCGTGGCTATGTTTCATTGTTTATGGCTATGTTTCACTGATCTAAAAATACGACGGATTGTCAGGAGTGGAATGAGTGAGATTTAAAGATTTTAGTAAAAAGTATGTAAGAAAATTTGAAGGACTTTTACTTTGAAATGTTAAGAAGAAATAGTTTAATATCACGAAAAAGAAAGTCAAGAATCCTTTTCCGGCTGATAATTTCAGCAAATATAGAACAAATGTTATTCCGAATAAATACTGCATAATAAGAAAGTGAAGTCACGACAAGAAGCATTGTTTAATACGAAAAAAATGAAGAACGCTGATTGTGTTACCATGGCGACCACAGATGGCGACAACTCATTTCGCTAAAGCGATATTTTTCGCTCGGTGTTCTGCTGAAGTAGCAATACTTAATGTCAAGATACGTAAAACAAAACACGAACAATGGATCTTAAAGACTTCAAGACAAGAATGATACTTGGATTTTTTACATACGTTGAAAAAATATTTGGGAAAATATAGATAGATAGATTGATTGATTGATTGATTGATTGATTGATTGATTGAAGATTTGTATTGTAGGTACAGGCGCTCGTTTTATGATACTTTCTGTCATTTTAATGAAAATGATGGAGTAAATTTGATGAGTTATCGTATTTATCGTAAACAATTTTATCTTATCAAATGACGATTTGGGCGATGCAACCCCCGTAACACGAATTTTCGCGAGAACTGGAAATCACTTCGCATAAATAAACATGGCGACATAGCCACAGGTTTGCGTGTCGATTTTTGTACAAGATTTATAGAATTGGCATTTTGAACCACATATTCCGCATATTTCGTCACAGAGCATGTCACGTTTATTAGCGATTTCAAAATATACCACACTTGGTCTTTCAGTGACTCAAAAGTCAAAAGTGATTATCCCGGCGATCTTATGTAACTTATCTACAGTGTATAATTTATAAACATTTAATCCCCGAGCCGGCGCGTAGCGCCGTGTGAGGGTACTACACCCGGGTATGTGATCGAGAACATAGCTGAACATAGCTTATAACGGGGCGGTGCTGTGGAATGAGTTACCTCAAAATGTAATGGTCACACCGAATTTTCATTGCGATCGGACGTGCTATCGTGAGCTCTGTCATATTATAATCCTACAACATTGAAATGGCTGAAACTATAAATCTGTCGGACAAGGATTTCACTGCTTCCCACACTACATTAAATGAGCATCTAAAAATATCAGACAAAGGCAAACTTAAGTGGCAAGGATGTTTTGAAGAATTGCAAGCCCTAATAAACCAAGAGCTTGGGCTGCAAACGAAATGGTCCACACCAAGCGGCGGCTCGAAGTTATCTGAGAACGACGGCCTAACAATACGTTGGTATATTAAAAGCTCTACTCTTACGATAAAAGGGAAGGATAGCGAGAATTTAAAACATAAACTCGCTTTGCAAGCTAGTAAGGATTTGGAAGCAGGCGACGACGACGAAGCCGCGTTGAAAGAAGGCAGTCGTGGCGAAGTTTCGCGAGACGAAGAAGAGTGTACTATTAATGAATTAACTGATACAACATCTACATACTTGGAGCAGAAGATTAACAACTTGAGTGCAGTCGTTACAAAAAGTATTAATGACATAAAACGAGATGTTGATGCACTAAAAGAAAGAGACACTCGGTATTCTACATCGCAAGAGAACGAGATAATTGCCTCCCTTCGACAGGAAAAGCTGGAATTAAAGGCAGAGAACAAGGCGCTTAGAGATAAAGTTACTAGCTTATCCCTCATAGCTTCTGACCTAAATACTAAAATTTAGGAGAATGACAATGAACGATTAAGTTTGATAACAGCAATAAGATTATTGCAAACTGATTCAAGATCTGACATATCTCAGCATGACTGGCAACATCGAAGAAAGACACAGACTAGAGATACCTATGAGACGGACAAGTCAATTGACATTCAAGAATGCAGCATACCTACAACAAACCGATATGCAACTTTGAATGATATGCATAGAGGCGGAAACGAAGTTAGTGAACAAAGTACTCCGGATAATTCACCACCTTTGAACGACTCGGGTACTCGGAGAATTAGCAATGACAGACGAAGGAGCGGAGGCCTAAAAGATACCCGAAATCCAAGATTCAGCAAGATACATAGACAATCAGACTCTAGTCAATCAGTTGTTATTATGGGCGACTCGATGACCAAGCATTTAAATCCAAGGCGATTACAAAACGGGCTGAACAAGAAAATTAGCATCAAAACATTCCCCGGAGCTAAGGCCGATGACATGGCTCACTACGTTAAGCCAACACTATTAACAAATCCCAGTTGTATCATTATGCATGTAGGAACCAATGACCTAAGAAACAAGCAACCTCAGACCTTAATCGAATCCTCCCTCAAACTTGGGAAAAGCATTGAACAAGAATGCAAAGAAGTTTCACTAACCTTCTCATCGGTCATTACAAGCAGTGACGAAGCAAGAATGGATGACAAGGTAAAGACATATAATGATCTATCATCTAAAACATGGAAACCTGACTGGGGGATTATCGTAACGGTAATATTGACAAATCCCCAAAAACAATTATGGGCAACATTTAAATAAGAAAGGCTGTGGAGTCATTAACAGAAACATTAAACTACACTAATTGACTATCTAATATATAGATCAACTTTGCGGATTCCCATCCACCACAGAAACAAACAATTTATGATTTATGAAAGTGAAAACGTTTATCCAAAACTAAGGGATTTAATTGACATTTAAACATTACCAGTTTGTTTATTAGCATATAGAGGAAAACTTAGAATATTCGTGCAATTATCCCTTTTTGACATATTGTGTATCAATGAAACTAGACTGGACAGCTCTATACACAATTCTGAAGTCGAAATATTAGGCTACGAACTGATAAGACTTGATCGAAACCGGTACGGTGGGGGAGTCGCACTTTACTTACGAAACGTTATTACTTACACAAACCGATCTGACTTAATACCAGAAAATGTGGAAGCAATTTGCCTTGAAATTAGAAAACCTCGAACCAAACCGTTGCTAATTTCCACCTGGTATCGCCCACCAAGTGCAAATATAGAATTACTTAATCTTTTTGAGAACTTTCTTCAAAGGATTAAAAACGAAAGCAAAGAAATCATTATTACAGGGGACTTCAACTGTGACTTGTTGAAGGAAAACACCAACAACAGTAACACTAAATGCTTTAAAGACTTGTTAGATATTTACCAACTCCAACAACATATCGACAAACCCACAAGAACAACCGACTCAACAGCAACATTGATAGATGTCATAATCACTAGAATTGACGATATAAAAACCATAGATTCAGGGGTCATATAGAAATAGGTATAAGCGACCATAGCTTGGTTTATATATGTAGGAAGATTGGAATCCCTAGAGAAAAACCAAAAATAATTCATACAAGGCAGTTTAAAAATTTCAAAACTGCAGACTTCCAAAATGACCTAAACCAGGTATTTAGAAATTTTAATCATCATTCAGATTCCAACATTGCGTGGCGAGAATGGAAAGAAACTTTTCTTCAAATTTCTGACCTTCATGCCCCATGTCGGTCAAGAAAAGTTAAAAGTGAATACCAACCTTGGTTAACCAATGAAATTAAGCAACTTAGTTACCATCGAGATTACTTGAAGAGGAAAGCGATTAAATTTAATTCATCTACATATCACAAAGCATATAAAAAATGTAAAAACCAACTTACTCATCTCATCAGAAACACAAAAACCCATTATTTCAAAACGCAATTGGGAAGAAACAATAGCAAAGATAGTTGGAAATGTATTAATACATTACTAAACAGGAAATCCAAAACAACTATTATTAAAGAAATTAAAATCAACAGCAAAAGCGTCACAGGTGATGAAAACATAGCCAAAGTATTTAATACCTACTTCAGTGTGAGTGGAACTAATCTCGCTGAGGCGATACCTACAAATAATCTTAGTCCACTACAGTATATTACCCCTGTGACCAACGAGTTCACATTTAACAGAATCACAGAGGCGGAACTGATCAACATACTTAATAAAATGAAATCAAGTAAAACACCAGGCCTTGACAGAATAAGTAATAAGCTATTAAAAGCTGCAGGAAATACCATAATTCAATCTCTTGGTCATGTTTTCAACTTAGTTTTGAGTACAGGTGTATTTCCAGAAGACACGAAGTTAGCTAAAGTTACTCCAATTTACAAGAATGGCGATAAAACTAATTGTGGAAACTATAGACCAATTTCGGTAATTTCAGCTATAGCAAAAGTTTTAGAGAAATTAATATATGACCAACTGTTTACTTTCTTAGATAACAAAATTATCTCAAACCAACAATCAGGTTTTCGTCCGGGGCATTCCACTGAAACTGCACTTTTACAATCAGTGAATCAATGGCTACTAAATATTGATAAGGGTATAATAAATCGTGCATTATTTTTAGATCTTAAGAAGGCCTTTGACACTGTGGACCATAAAATTATTTTATTAAAGCTTGAGCAGTATGGAATTAGAGGGAAGTCCTTGGAACTTTTTAACTCATATCTTAGCAATAGACAACAAGTATGTACAATTCAAACTACTAGGCCGCATAGTATGTGTGCGGCGTTCCCCAAGGGTCTAGTCTTGGTCCCTTGCTTTTCTTGATATACATCAATGACCTTCCCAACAGTCTCAAGCAAACACAAGCCTCAATGTTCGCGGACGATACCAGCATTTCATGCACTGGAACTTCACCCAAGGAAATAGAAAATAGGATTAACGAAGACTTACATAACGTAAACAAATGGCTTGAGACTAATAGACTGACACTAAATAGTGATAAAACTGAATTTATGCTAATAGCCTCAAAAAGGAAATTAAAACAATACTCCGAAGATCCACACATTCTAATTAGCAATCACACTATAAGACAGGTGACAAACAAAAAAGTCTTAGGAATCACTCTTAACGAAGAACTAAAATGGAAAGAACATAATGACGCTCAATGTAAAACAATTTCCAAATCTATAGCACTGTTAAAAAGAGCAAGACCATATGTCTCTCAAAACACTCTCATTAATATGTTTAATGGACTGGTTTTACCACATTTTGCGTACTGTTCAACTGTGTGGAATGATGATAGTCGTGCTCACATTGATAAACTTTATAAAATGCAAAAACGAGCAGCTAGGGCAATAACTGGTTCGAATTACGAAATAAGATCAAGAGAAATTTTTGAAAAGCTAGGATGGGAACCTATTGAAAACATGTACAAAAAACGTGACATCAATATGACGTTTAGAGCACTGCGAGGGGAACTACCGGAACATATATCAAAAATGTTTATCATTAACCACAACAATGCATACCATCTTAGGAGTAACGACTGTAAACTTCACTTGGATAAGCCAAATACTGAATTCATGAAAAAGAGCTTTTCATATCGAGGAGCCTCCGCATGGAACAACTTGCCAAATGATATTACTGGCAGGCAGGCACAACTGTCCAGGAATAGCTTTAAACATTTACTTAATAGCTACTTCCGAAATTTACCAAACCCAATTTGAGGTGACGTTTTGTGGATCTGTGGGAGGTCTTGCAATTATTTTATAAATATATAATTCTGATTATTTGTGTAATATAGAGTTTGTACACTTGAATACTTTTTAAACTTAAAATATTTAGTTAAACGGGCCTTTGTCCACTTGTATAACACATAAGAGTTAGTATGCACAATGAGTACATTTACTTGTTTATGTTATTTTTATCCATGTAATTATCTAATTGAACGGCCCTTTGAAAATCAGTTTTTATGCTGAAAGGCTACCATTGTTAAAGAACTTTAAATAAATAATAATAATAATAACGAGCAATATGCTCTCTTAGTCAATTCAAAAGAGAAGATCATTTTCCATATGATACGGACTCCCGCACGGCAATCTTGTAAATCAGTAACATGTTGTAGTTTTTAATATTTATAAAAGTCTAAGTGTAAATTGTCTCTGTATCAGTAAATTGTTATTGTGAAATGTTATTTTTATACCATACTGTAGATTTTACCGTGTTTAAATAAAGTTTTTTGATTTGATTTGATTTGTATCCAAAGTCGTCCGCCGCGATGCCATTGACGGCTTTGTACGTTATACGCATGCGCGAATTCAGGTTGAATTTTACAGCAAACCAAAGCTAAAAGAGTACGTAATAACACATCTACTTTATATAGTGGGGCAATTATAATTTTATAGTTAAAAGTACAAATATTTATATCACTATTTTACCATTTTGTACAAAAAGTAAAACGGTGCGTGTTGTTATGGTTACAGCGATTGACTGAATACTTCATTCAATACTGAGTTCGAATAGGCGAGGGGATTCTGCATGAGTGTATTTCTAGTAATTATTACTTGCGTAATTTCTGGCGTACGTTTATAGAAACTGTTCTAATCTGTATAATAAAACATATGAATATTTGTGCGCATACACAAACCAAGCTACAAACTGATTGACAAGACAAGTAGACGACAACTGTATGTATTTCATTTGGTTCGCTATGAAGGTTGCCTATTTGTGCAAAGGCTACTAGTGGAGTGCCATTAAAAAGAAATGTTATTTCGGCCCTTGGTGATATCAATGAGCTTACAAAAGGCCCTGAAACAAAGTTGATAAGCTTATATAATAAGTAGTTTATTGCCATGAACTTTGCACTATCTTTGGGATCTCTGAGTTACTGAATGGGGCTAATGCGAGGGGTTTCTGCATGCATGTATTTTCTAGTAATGTTTGAATCAATCAGTTGTTCAAGTTACGAATGAAAGGAACGTGTCGACGAGACGAACTAGGTATTTGCATAAACCTGAACAAAACAGGTTTGTTCCTTTCTGTCTCATGCTACTACCGTGTTTTGAAGGAATTTGCTTTCTTATTTGCCCAACCGATCGCAAATATTTTCAATACATCGCTTTCATCTGGGATAGTTCCAAATATATGGAAAGATTCACATATTATCCCGATATCTAAAATCCAGAAACCTACTAATGAGGACGATACAATACCTATATCACTAACGGCATGCCTTTCTAAAGTCCTCGAGGACTTTGTTGTCCAATGGATGATTTCAGATGTCAGGGAAAATATCGACCCACAACAGTTCGGTTGTTTAAAAGGATCATCAACCACCTATTGCCTGCTTGATATGTTGCATTCCTGGCTTTCCCACCTAGATTCACCAGGTCAGTATCGATCGAATTGGTCACAATGTTCTCATTCAAAAACTCGTAGATATTGGAGTTAGGAGATCTTTAATTCCACGGATTGCAAACTTCCTGTCTGGGCGAAAGCAATGCGTCAAACTTGGTAAAGCCGTCTCTGACTTGCTACCTGTTAATGCCGGAGTTCCCCAAAGTACGAAATTGGGACCAATCCTGTTCTTAATTTTGGTCAACGAATTGCAATGCATCACAGGAAAGTTGGACATTTGGAAATTTGTTGACGATGTTTCCCTCTCCGAAATGCAATCCAGTTGGACCTAAACTCCGTGAGCATATGGACATCAAACAACCTGATGAAACTAACGCGAAAAAATGTAAAGAGATGCAAATTTGTTTCTTTAGGAACAGACCTGAGCTGCCAAACCTCCACATTGGTAACCAAGTTTCGGAATCCGTAACATCCCACAAAGTCCTTGGATTGATTATTCAGAATGACCTGAAGTGGAATGAACATATTTTGATGTCTGTTAATAAAGCGTCTAAGCGATTACGTATTTTACGTGTCCTGCGTCGGGGAGGGATTCCTCCACATTACCTCATTACCATCTACTACGCCTTGATTCGGTCTATTTTAGAATATTGTTGTACTGTTTGGCATTTTAGTCTGCCCATATATCTGTCTGAAGAAGTTGAGAAAACTCAAAAACGTGCACTGAGGATTATCCTACCGGGTCGATCTTATAATGAAGCATTAGAACATTGCTGTGCCCTAGGCTTGATGAACGTCGGGGAGATCTTTGTGAGAGAACTATGAAAAAGATAATGTTAGGTGGCCACCTATCGCGCCACCTCACCCAGACGGGGGAAAACGAACACGATTATAATCTAAGGAACATAAACCATTTTTCTTCTTTTAAATGTAGAACTGATAGGTTTAATAACAGTTTTTTTCCAAGTATGATACGTACTTTGAATAATTATACATAATTGTTATATCTTATAGACATTTTTATAAATATTGTTGTAACATGAATTTCGTATAATTTTTATACTTTTTATACTCTATGTAAACACGTTGTAATTCATTTTATTATGCGATGATGTGTCAATAAACATGAAATTATTATTATTATTATACTAACATTCACTCATCCAGACAAAGAGCCCTAGCTATACGTCGAAGCATCTTTAATCTTTTGGTTAAATCGCAAGCCACCGTATCGTATTGTAGAATACCTATACACACGACCCTGCGTTTAATTTCACACAAATTAACCGTTAAATTTAATAGTAATCATGATTCAAGTATGCCCTAATATTATTTTCAAACTAACAATTTGTTTTTCTGCAGGCATATGTAGCAAATTGGCTGTTGGTAGTAATTGGGCTGCTTCCCGGATGGTTATCCTCAAAAATCATATTAAAAGGTTGGAAAGATCTTGGTAAAGATTTCGAAGATTTAAAGAAGGAAAAATGAAAAGAAGAAATCGATTTAATGAAAACTGTCCAAATAAAATAAATACAAATTTTCTTAATTGATTGTTTCAAGCACACTGGAGATTTAAATGAGTATGAATCCATAAGTATATACCTTCCGAATCTTACACCATTTTGTGATTGATATTTTAAAATAAACGTTATTGGACGACTACTTCCTTTTGTTCTATTCCGATAATGATTACGTTATGCTTATGATTACGATTATGATTTCGTCAGAGAATGCCAGTTATATTTTAATACAAACAACATAGTCGGAAATAGTCGTCGAAAACAAGGTTTAGAAACTTGATGGAAATCTATATATGGACATATAATCTATCGACGTGAATAAGCGAATAAATATGCAAAACTTACCCAAACACGTGTTTGTCGCCATTTTTCTCCCGATCCTCATTGTGATGAAAAGAAAATTACATGCAACCTCGTTCCCAGGGCATTTCCCTTTTTGACACAATAAGAGATTGGGCTCTGGGTACGAGACAATCTCGTACCCCGAGCCTGCGATCCTTTTGGAAGAATCTAAGGCTCTGGGATAATCCATAACCGGAAGCCCGAAATCGTAGCTAAGACCACACTGCGCATGCGTTCGCAAAACTCAAAACAAATTCTACAAATATACCGTACTGTTGTTTCGTATATTACGGAACTCACCGAACTGTGGAATTGCATCAAAAATTCGTATCGCTACCACACCCACAAACGTCTACGACCACACCTACATATTTTTACAGTTTACAATTCTATAAATAATAAACATTTATAGCAATTGTTACTAAGCACCGGATTGGCTGTTTGAAAATAGAATTGTAAACATGCAAAAATATGTAGGTGTGGTCGTAGCTTTGTGGGAGTGGTAGCGATACGATTTTTTAATGCAATTCCACAGTTCGGTGAGTTCCGTAATATAAACCATGAAAATATATCGTTTTTGGCAGCAAATCTAAATGTTCTTCGTAGTACGTTGCAAGAAGAGTATAAATACGACAGAGTAAAGAAAATATTGTAATCAAAAGAGTCGATATGGAGCAGTGAAGAATGTTTTTTTAGCGAAGAAAATGTTGCAGTTAAGTAATTAACTGTATATTTTTGTCCTTTGGCACTGTCACTACGGAAAATCTTCAATTAGACGGGTCCTTGTCTTTCTACCATCAAAATTGAGCCGTTTAACGCTCGTAAATTCGTCCAAGTTGAAACAATGCGTGACAACTCAACTATTAACCTTAAAACATCTTGTAGATCAAAGGAATATCAAACGAAGCTTAAAGTTATTAACTGAAAATTGGTTCCATTATATTATTATGAGCCATATAGTATACTAGTATAGTAAGAAACTTCACATGACAGGATCTTTGTACTATAAATGAGCCAGCCTGGTTGGTGAGCCTGTCCAGCTCATTGGGGGCATATGTAACACTTGGTATAATAGTCCCCTTCAGGGGCTTAGCCAGGATAAGCAATCTACCCATCAAAACGTGCGGCACTACATGTAGGTCTGCCCCCCACCCATCCCCAAGAAAATTGTGTTTCCCCTTGGTCAAAGTATGTGCAGACTTGCATGACTGTTCACTATTGATTGGCAATATGTGATATAGTTAAGCTTGTACGGTTGTACTAACTACCAAAGACAAAATAGTGGAGTTTTGTGTTTATGCTTTAGGATCTCTTTTCCTGTCCACATTCAAAAATACCCATCCAAAAGACGGGTGGACGGGCATCTGGCTAAGCCCATGGTCCCCTTGGTAAATAGACCCTTCTTGTAGCTAATGCTCAAAATCTTTTGCAATTTTGGACTGTGACTACAATCTTGGACATAACTGGTTGAGACTACCTTTCACTCTGTACAAAATTTGCATACCTCTTTTTTAATAATTTCCCTGTAAAATCATGTTGTGCTTCTTAAGCCCCCACTCTCCCAAGTCAATGTTGAACTGGTGATTTAGTAAATTACCAAAAGTTGTTTCAGCCACATTGTGTGAGGGAAATTGGTTTGGTATAGTGGAAGCTAGTGGCGTGTTAGAAGTGTTGATTGTTATGTGGAAGCACGGAGCATGCGCAAAGAGAACGATACACGAGGAATTGATGTGAATTGATACGAGAGGGATTTTATATATTTTATGTTGTGTTTTAATAAATTTGTATAAATGTCGACCAGCGCATGAAGTGAATCATTGAGTCTGAGATCTTAATCCATTATAAAGAAACAACTCTTAATATCGTACACATTGTTCACAACGTTGAACTGGGGAAGCATGTGTGACAAAATTTGTTTTGTCAATGTACATTAACTTTGCACTATTGTGAGAAATAGTCTCAAGCGTTATGTCTAAGATTGTACCTGGCCTTCGTGTGTCTACCCTGTACTCTTCCTTGGGAGCAATCCATGTACCTTTTTTGGCACATAGTTCTAGGCATTGATTCTAGCATTATCATGGTGTTAGAAATAATTCTGTTGCACAACACTATTTTCAGAATGGGCTTTTCTTCAATGTATGATTACAATGTTTTTCTGTAGCATGGGTGAGTTCCCTTGCAGGGGTCATAACCTGGTCCTGAATATCCTGCGAGCAGGCTAGGTCCTGGCCAACGTTGGAATAATTTTGGCTATATTTTATGAAAAGCTGTGTGATTATGTTTTATGCTGTTGTTGAAAAAACATTAAATTGTTATATATATATCTGGTAAATTATTATGAATTTGCCATCTGTACAACAAGTGGGGGTATTTTTTTTATTTTATTTATTTATATTTTGCCCAAAAACAACAACAATTCAATTAGCATTATTTACAGTAATTTATATAAAAGTATAATAACTAGGGCTAGGAGCCTTTTGGAATTAATTGCGATTAATCGCAGGGCCGTGGGTTCAATTCCTGCCAGAGGACCTAGTGTTGCATTTTTCGCAACCGTTCCTGGTTAGGTCTTAAATTGTGTATATTTCTACTCACTTGGATTATCCACCAAACCCAGTATATTACTAATGTGTATGACTAATTTGTTTTATATTCTTAATACAAGTATGCAGGCTAGAATACAAGATAAGTATTTAACAATGCCTGCTGCATTCACATAAATAGATAAGCAACCAAAGATGTTTTTATCCATACACTGATATACAAAAATATTAAGATTGTACGGATAATTCTTGTAGTATGGTTAGATAGGGATTATTACAGCTTAAGTACTAGAATCTAAGATTCACTGATAAGATGATCAGGATCATAGCTGCAGAAATTAGGGAGCCATGAAGCAACGCTAAATGTGTGTCTCAAAACTAATTTGAATCAAGAATTCGGATTTCTGAAGCTTGTGAAGGCAGTGGAGCTAGCTGTCTAAACCTGGAGTTATTGGCTAACAACTCCAAAAATCATGTGGATCTAGTTATCTAAGCCTGGCGTTACTGGCTGCCTCAAGAACTCATCATCGGGGATCTGCCCTGAGTCACACCTAGAGTTTCGTTTCAGGACTCATTCGTGTCGCCAGGCTACTAGTTTTGGCTGGCTTGGTGGACCCCAGCGGTTGCGCCGGCGTAGCTGCCCCATTCAAAGATTGGCTGCCTCCACAAAAATAGAATCTACAGGCATTGAGGCATGATCAAGATTAGCTGATTAGGCAGCTAAATGCCAACTGCTTTTTCAAATGAATTATAAATCAAATAGTCTGTTATTCACGATCAAATAAAAGTACGATTAATAATGTACGGCGGTTGACTGTGGTGTAAAACTACCTGAAAAATACAATGAGAACTTCGACGTTTCGAGCGAAGGCCCTTCGTCTGGAAGTTAGTAGAATGGGTCGGGGGAAAAACATGTGCTTTTATAGTGAATACAAAAGCATCACGTGATAAAAAATAAACCAATCAGATGGATTTAATCAAAACAAACTATAAAAAAAATATGGAAATCACATCACAAAATATGTTAGCATATAAGTAGCAGCGAACAAAGATAACAAAGCAAGAAATACAGAAAACAAAGAACGAAATATTAGATAAGGTAAGATGTAGAGTATCTGCTGATGGCAGGCATAAACAGATAGGAGTTAAATGTAAGACGTATTCAAAGAGCGGTATGGAGTCTAGACGTGTTTTGTGTCTCCGTGCTTTTCGCTATTTTCAGTTTGAATTTAAGTACCTTGGTCTCGTATAATTATAGTCAAACGACTAAAGAAACGAGCAGAAAGAACCCTGGTGAAACTGGGTTTGTGTCCTGGTATTTGGCGAAGGAAACTTTGTTTGAAGGAGAGAAGGTCTGCCATCTCGCGAGCAAGGGAATTATATTGTGATCAACGAAGCGAATTATTTTTGGCGAAGGCGATTTGTTTGGTATTATACTCGGCCAATTGTGGAACCGCCACTCGTAGTAATGATGGAATTGGGCTCAGCTTTGCTGCACAGTTGATCAGAGCAATATATTTGGATCGACCATGTGAACCTAATTTTACGGCATTTGCGAAGTTTGATCTGTCAGAGACAAGCGAGTTTTGCATTGCAAGTTATCCAGAGTTACCCAAGCAAATATTTCATTATTACCGACGTAATGACCAAATACCATTGGGAACTTGTTGCAAAAGAAAATGGTCCCATTCGAGTGTCTCCTATTATAACAACTCAACGGCTACTTTTCACCTACTGTTAAGAAGTGGCGATGTCGAAGAGAATCCCGGCCCACAAAACAACAAGAAACAAAAGGCCTCGTTGTATTGAGTGCGAGAAACCAGTAGCTAGAAATCACAAACGAGTTATTTGCATTAATTTCTTTGACATTACACACGTCAAATGTACACAATTTTTCAATTTAAAAGTGGTCTCTCCAATAGAATCTATTAGCTGGACTTGTCTAAAGTGTACTTTTAACTTACTACCATTTTCCTCGTACGATATCCCAGATCCGGCTGACATAGAATTCGAAAAATATGATGATATTTATGCAGACTCAACTACCTCCAACAATGTTGATATCTGTTCCATCTTGGACCAGCACCCTAAACATCTGAAAATCATGCACCTAAACACCCAGAGTATGGTTTCAACATTTAATGAATTTTTACTCACGGTATCCCAGTATTCCTTTGACGTTTTTACGTTAAGTGAAACCTGGTTAAAAAACAACCCTTACCTACAGGAATATGTCTCAATACCCGGATACTCGGCTCTTTTTCGAAATCGAGATGCTGTAAAAGGCGGAGGCGTAGGGGCCTACATCCGTGAATCGTTACATTTTAAGCGGAGAGAAGACATCGAAAAGCTACAAGCAGACTTTGAGCATCTTTGGCTTGAGTTTCCGGGAAGAAACAGACACAGCAAAATTCTCGTTGGCGTCTTTTACCGTTCTACTCGTATCCTTAACACTAAAGATTGGTTCGACCGTATGGAATCATTAATCGGTTATATTAATGCAACCTGGGATGGCCTATTAGTAATCACTGGGGACATGAATATAGACATGCTGACTCCAACTAATGCTATTACGAAAGAATACCAATCACTCCTCGATATGTTTGATCTCCATCAGATAATTAACGAGCCTACGAGAACTACACGTACGTCAAGAACAATTATAGACCATATTGTTGTAAATTCTCCATCAAGCGTTACTGCATCTGGCGTAATTCCATGTTCTATTGTGAGCGATCATGATGGAGTGTATGCATGTGTTAATGTTAGAGTTCCACGATTTAAACCAAGATACAAATATATCAGAAATACAAAAACGTTTGACAGAACTGCCTTTATTAACGACTTTCAAACCATTCCTTTCGCTGTTGCTGAATCCTTTGCTGATCCTGACGATCAGCTGCATACAATTAACAAACTGTTTAACGAATGTTTACAACGGCACTGTCCCCTGATAAGAACTCGCGTCACACGACCTCCTGCTCCTTGGATGAGAACCCCCAATATTGAGAACTTAAAACTGCAAAGGAATAAATTGCGAGAAGAAGCACACTCGACAAAATCAGAAGATTCATGGCGCCTGTACAGATCTATAAGAAATGCGTTGAAGGTTGAAATACGTTCTGCACGCAAAATTTTCATGGAAAATGCATTATCCTCTCGTAAACCACGTGATGTTTGGAAAATCATTCACCGTATCCTTAGAGAGCCTTGATAAACATTTTGTTACGACAGCACAGAGAACAACTGGTTGTCAAGCTACGGAAGAACAGGAACTTCTTGAAATGATTTACAACTTGCCTGATGATAAGCACGATTCCTTCAAACTTAGACAAGTATCGACAAGCGAAATAACGAACATTATCAAATCACTTCGATCGGACTCGTCGACAGGATGTGACTGCATTCCTATCAATTACGTCAAGATGGTTAGTGAGTATATCGCCGTACCCATCACGAACCTTATTAACAAGTGTATCAGAGACTCTTATTTTCCCAAAGCTTGGAAAACCGCAAGAGTATCTCCGATTCCGAAGGTGAATAATCCAACAGTGAACGATCAGCTACGTCCGATATCTATTCTACCAGCGCTCTCGAAGGTTTTTGAGAAAGTTATTGCCTTCCAGATGGTTAACTATGTATGTTGAACACCACACAGTATTGAACGACAAGGTAACTGGTTTTCGTATATAAGGGCCACTCTACCATCACAACCTTACTGGCTATTAAGGACGATATAATTCGTGCTATGAAAAAACTTGAAATTACCTGATGGTTCTGGCGGACTACTCGAAAGCCTTTGATACGGTTAGCTTTAAATCCATGCTTTCCAAAATGCACAAATTGAATTTTTCTAAGGATTTTCTCGCGTTGGTCCTAACTATATGTCCAATCGCGAACAGTTTGTTCAAATTGATGATAGAACCTCAAATAAGATGACTGTAGACTTTGGGATACCCCAAGGCTCCATCCTTGGTCCATTGTTTTTTAATTTATATGTAGCAGACCTTCAAGAACATATTGATCAACAAGTAACCTGTTTTCAATACACAGATGATTCGACCTTTTATAAACACTGCAAACATGTAGATTTACAGCAGTGCGAAACAGAGATGAACACCACCCTTACGAAACTGTCAGAATGGTCTTCTGATTCGAATTTGGCTCTCAATACTGGAAAAACAAAATGTATGATCCTTTCAACCCAGCAGATGGCAAACACCCATTCATTACATTTACATGAGTCCAGTCTCTTAGTTGACGGTAAACTACTAGAGCGAATACGTGCCACAAAATTACTTGGATTGCAGATCACTGAAAACCTTACCTGGAACGATCATATTAAACAATTGTCCTCGACTTGTTATAGCACTTTGGTCGCTCTTCGGAAAATAAAGAACTTCACACCTTTTTACCTACGGAAACAGTTGGCCGAACAACTTATTTTGTCAAAGATGGATTACGGCGATCTTGTCTTTAACTCCTTGCCAAATTACTTATTAAAAAGGTTACAAAAAATTCAATTTTCGGCAGCCAGTTTTGTTACTGGAAACTATGTGAACTCCACTGAAGCCTTGTTGAAGCTTAACTGGCTACCTATGGCTGAACGTAGAGACTTCAACTTACTCAAAGCCACTCACAAAGCTATCCATTCACAGTACTGGCCGAAGTATACTGCAGTTGAAGTTTATCAACCAGCACGAAGCTTGCGTTCGAACACTACCTTGAATTTAGTTAGGCCCATGGAAAAGGGTACTTTTCAGGATATTGCATCAGAACTGTTCAACAGCTTTTAAAACTTTATCAAACTATGGTCAATTTTGCACGGAAGATGCGTGTACAGTAATAATAGTAGATAGTAAATTGTAGTGGAAGAATCTATATACTTACAGGCTTTACACAGCTTCACGCCACAAGGAAACGTGCTTGTGTTGTGAAGCTGTGTAAAACCTGTAAGTATATAGATTCTTCCACTACAATTTCGGCACCAAAATCTAAGTACACCATTAAGCACCATTTCATGTGCACCTCATCTCATCTACTGTATTTCATGCAGTAAATGTGGGATACTCTATATTGGTGAAACTGGTAGATATTTAAGGATAAGGTTTGGTGAGCATCGTCTTGCTGTCGTAAACAATGATGCTAAACAACCTGTTGCCAGACATTTCAACACTAGCAATCACAGTGTTTCAGATATGAAAATTCGAGCTCTGTGTCCCATTTCTGGTAGCAATGATAGCCGCAAAAGCCAAGAAATGCGTCTCATTTCCCAACTTGGCACCATTCATCCTCTCGGCATTAATGAGCGCCTCTCTTACATTTAACTCCTATCTGTTTATGCCTGCCATCAGCAGATACTCTACATCTCACCTTATCTAATATTTCGTTCCTTGTTTTCTGTCTTTCTTGCTTTGTTATCTTTGTTCGCTGCTACTTATATGCTAATATATTTTGTGATGTGATTTCCATATTTTGTTTATAGTTTGTTTTGATTAAATCCATCTGATTGGTTTATTTTTTATCACGTGATGCTTTTGTATTCACTATAAAAGCACATGTCTCTCCCCCGACCCATTCTACTAACGTCGAAGTTCTCATTGTATTTTTCAGGTAGTTTTACACCACAGTCAACCGCCGTATTTGCTATACTCTACCCACACTGGCACCGCACGTTTGTAATAATAACGTAGTAATAAGAATAACGATTTTCAAAACCAAGATCAAGCATGGAAATATTTTATGCAGGCTAATAAATTTCAGCAAAAATTTGAATAAAGTTTTCAGGTTCTATCTCACGTGTAACGTTCATTAAATATTACAAACTTAATACTGTACCTTTCTTTATATTTTCCGTGTAATATTACAGAAGATTATTCACCATATCACTGCTAAAATTACTCTCAAATACAAAATCAATATTCGCACACTCCTAAACGGCAGCCATCTTGTATATATAATTACCCGGTTAATAATTTATTGTTGATTATTGCGACATCCATTCCGTATCAACGACCAATCATATTCACTTCCGGTTGTGGATTATCCCAGAGCACTGATATGTACTAAGACTGGATACACAGTGTGACCAGATTTAGCATAATTATGCTAGTTTAGCATAGTTTCATCATTTGGAGACGTGTATTAGCATAAAGGAAAATTTAGCATAATTCTAGCATAAACTTACAGGATCAGCATAATGGTAACATAATGTTAGGACATCTCTCTTTAAATGTTATTTTAGAAGGAAAGTTTAAAAAATCTCCCCAACACTGGTTAATTATTTGTAGCCAAATTAATGGGCTCAGACAGTCAGACTAGTCCTATAGTCTTGTTTTCTTACTTTATTTCTCATTCTCATAACCATGACGATTGCCAATTATACATCATTGCATTGGCTTAGCCTGCGAGCAAGCTCTGAGGCTTGAAGCACGTGCTTGAAGTTGAATTTGTTTCGCTGAGATTTATTCTGTGCTCGTGCTGCATGGTTTTCACCTGAAGTTTGCAAGAATAAAGATGCCAACAGCACTGTAGCTTGTTTAAAATGCTAAAATGTTGCTGTGGTTTTTTTACCTTGCCATGATGATGGTACAGCTCCATTTTGCAATAGCAATTGAGAATTTCTTTAATCAGACCATAAACGTAGTCATTAATGATGACACATCAAAAGCACCCAGAACAATGTCTTAACAGTGCTGATGAGGAAGTTTTCCAGCAGTTGTTGCCAGCATTCTTTGAAAGCATTTTTTACTTTTCTCCAAACATTAATGATGCTGTGGAAGCAATCCTATATAAGTTATCCCTATTTTTCAATTGCAGGCATTGGGAAGACAGAATCTGAGCCAAGAACATTGCAGCACTCATGGCAGGGGAGTTTACTCTGGACTCTTCTAATTAGTTACTTCTAAATTTGAGAAATAAACTGTCTTGTAAAAATTGATACTGATCAGATTAAAGCTGCAAGACTTCATAATTGCTACAATTGGTGCTTATTATTTTTAATATTATATCCACTTACTTAATAAATGACGCTCGTGTTCTGAATCCATCCATATTTTACCCCCCAAAGTCAACACCCTGACTACGCCACTGTCTTGCAGCCTTATTCTCCCAATTTTCTTCGTTTTGGGCAGCCATAGTATAGCATCCAGCCCCTGGAATTGACATGTGGTGAAACATTCTTAAATGTAGCTAACACACAAGTAAAGTGTGGTGAAACATTCTTAAATGTAATACACAAGTAAACCTGAAGGATTGAGACCCTCAGCATTGGGCTTGATTGGTATTTAATACAGTGTGGTTGATCAACTATGGTTTGATATATATGGGTGTATAAAAAAAAGGAGACCTTTAGAAATTATCCTATTTAACAATTAGATTATGAGCTCAAGATTTCTATGAGGTGATAGTTGATGAGGGCGAAGCCCGAATGAACTATCATCTCATAGAAATCGAGCGAATAATCTAATTGTTTTAATAAAACCAGCAAGAAAACAGTATTTCAAAACGTTTTTCATAATTTATTGAAATAAATTCGTTAAAAATCGCGCCGATGAGATGGCTGTTTCGCTACTCGCTGTCTATAGACAATTAGATAGCGAGTAGCGTAGCCAATCAAATTACAGCATTTGCAATAGTATACTAGTATGATTCTACTAATGACTTTTAACCATAGATATAATAAACCTAGATTGCTGACTCATACGTAGCGGACGCGTGACCGGCATGATAAATCCAGGGCAAAAGACTCTAAACTCTACGGGAAATCCATATTTTTTGCATTTTGCGCTGTCCCAGTGTTTCGAATCCACTTCGATCAAACTTTTTTCGCAATAACTACTTATCGTGAAGGTTTTAGACGCAAACTGGACAGCTGGGGATGAATTGATGTAAACATATCGCTCGCCGAAATTTGTACGAAATCGTCACTTGGTCAGTTCGAGTGAATTACTCTGGTTTAGAGTATTTTATAAAGGAAATTTGTGGTTTTCAAGGCCAAAGACGTATAACTTGAAGGCTTTGGATGTAGAATGGACCGTTTGGGATGAATTATATTAAAATATCGCTCGCCGAAGCTTGACAGTAGTCGACATGAAAATGTCATTTACTGCAGACAAGTACTTTAAATGTACTTGGTTTAATACATTTAGTCATTAGATATTTTGAGGAATATTGGGAACATTACTTAGAGGATAAAAGTAATGTCTGTAACAGGCTTTACTTGTGAGACGACTGGGATTACAACAATTAAAGCAATAAAAATAGCAATTAAAATTGGGAATGGAAAATGAGATTATGATCCCTCCCCCACCTCTTACAGCCCTCTGACTTCTTGTAGTATTTTTGGGGCTCACTTAAATCTGGGGCCCATCGAGCAATTCCTCCCCAGGGCAGCCTTGGAAAATATAGCTTACTAAATGTCGTGTTAAAAAGAACCATAAATAGAAAACACTAACATATTGTTAATCTGGACATTCATTCTCACTAGATGACATGGACATGCAAGAAAACTTCATGTTAGTTTTATTGAGGTTCAACAAAGTAGGAAAATTTGCCATTAATTACTTGAAGGATTAATATATTTTTACTATAGAAATGATAATTAATATTAGTATAACAATGTACGGATTTCATTGAAGCATACATGAAACTGTTAAGTTTAATGAACAGAATTTATTTTATAGAGGTTTATATTTCACGACAACCATGGAAAGTCTGGCCGATGCATAACTTGATATTTTTCAGTACATGAACAGGTTGCACACTGTTACTGTATTGTTAAATGTTAAGTTAAATGTTTTAAAACAATACTGAAAATCAGAAACAACACTCAAATTTGCAGTGCACTTGCCACAATTTTGCACACTACACACTTGAATTTTTCCCTGCTGCAGAATTTTTTCCTTGTCGAAATCTGCCATATATTACCCAGTCTGGTCTCATGATCTCCCCGGGAAAAGCCTAATCAATATAATGATCAGAATTCTTCCTTTCATGAGTAATGCTGTCTGCCATTTCATACAGTGAGTTCAAATAGACTGCATTGCATCTTCATAAATGTTTTAATATTTCCATCCTTGAAATACTGTACCATGTTTATTATTGTTTGTCTCAAATTTCACCTCTAGGTGATATTTGGCGTCAGTTAACTGTGGAGTTAACTTTTAAATACTACTTTTATCTAGCTCTAAGTAATGTTCCGAATATTCCTCAAAATATCTGATGACTAAATGTATTAAACCAAGTACATTTAAAGTACTTGTCTGCAGTAAATGACTCCAGCTGAGCAAGTGACATTTTCATGTCGACTACTATCAAGCTTCGGCGAGCGATATTTTAATATAATTCATCCCAAACGGTCCATTCTGCATCCAAAGCCTTCAAGGTATACGTCTTGGGCCTTGAAAACCACAAATTTCCTTTATAGAATACTCTAAACCAGAGTAATTCACTCGAACTGACCAAGTGACGATTTCGTACAAATTTCGGCGAGCGATATGTTTACACCAATTCATCCCCAGCTGTCCAGTTTACGTCTAAAACCTTCACGATAAGTAGTTATTGCGAAAAAAGTTTGATCGAAGTGGATTCGAAACACTGGGACGACGCAAAATGCAAAAAATATGCATTTCCCCGTAGAGTTTAGAGTCTTTTTGCCCTGAATGGCGGCCATCTTGGATTTATCATGCCGGTCACGCGTCCGCTACGTATGAGTCAGCAATCTAGGTTTATTATATCTATGCTTTTAACGCACCCATGGGTTCAGTATAGTACTCAGGCATTAAAATTTTAACATTAAGGTGAATTTCTAATGGTCTCCTTTTTTTATACACCCTGCATAATGAAAATACACAACACAACAACATTTGAGTTGTTAATGATCTTTAATTTAATAATTTAACAGAACAACTGTATAATTATTGTAAAGAGCAATGTCTAAACTTGCATATTGATTATTGACTATTGTCATCTTGATGATTGATGTGCGAGGCTTCAAAACATCAAAACTTCTTTCCAATTTGTATTGTCTTAAATACACCTGAAATACAACATACAAAACTATTTTGAACATTTATGTACAGATATTTTCAAAGCAACTTTGGCACAAAACATATGGTATACATTTCATCTCGCATTTCATTTCAAATACAGCACATCAGATAATGTCAATGACATTGGCTCTATTTTAGTTTTATTCTTAAGCTGTTGTAAGCACAACTCCGCTAGCCAAAGAACCGAAGTACTTCCAAACTAAAGTCATATAGCCGTCTTGGCTATCAACAAATTGCCAGCCCATTGCACATCTCATGTTTAAAATCTGACACAATATTAATGCACTTCAAGTCGCCGAAATCGGTCGCGCTCAAGCTTATTAAACTTACATACTCGCTCAAAAACGTTAAACAATTAGTACTCTAATACTGTAAGTAGTAACTGATTGTTTCATTATACAAAAAGAATTGTAATCTGTAGAGTATAGTGCTGTGTTCGGACGCGGTCTGTCGCCGGGCTCTGACATTTCGTCAAAATCAGTGGTCAAAATAACAAATTATTTTCTTACGATTTAGTTTCTTTCAACATTCAAATGTTCTTCATACTTCTCTGATGTGTGCTTGTTCTTAAAATAGCAGATTTGACTTGATTTCTTCACATACTTCGCCAATATAAGGCAAAAACCGGGAAAAATGTCAATTTTCACTCTTCAAGTGTGGCCATACAACATGGCCGCCGCTCTGAAAACGCGTCTCACTTCCGGCTTCAATTCTAATTAGGTCTTTGTATTATGATGCTCTATCCAGTCTTAGTACATATCAGTGTCCCAGAGCCTTAGATTCTTCCCAAAGGATCGCAGGCTCGGGGTACGAGATTGGGTACGAGATTGTTTTTGACATTGGGCAGACTAGTCCATAGTCCTCTATACGCGCGTTCTATATTACCGTGACGTCCCCGAATGAAATGCGCGCTAGAGGACTAGCACAAAATGTTTTCCAATATGGCGGAATAAATCGTCAGGCTCATTACTGAATGGGGCTAATGCATGCATGTATGTTCTAGTAATGTTTGAATCAATCAGTTGTTCAAGTTACGAATGAAAGGAACGTGTCGACGAGACGAACTAGGTGTTTGCATAAACCTGAACAAAACAGGTTTGTTCCTTTCTGTCTCATGCTACTACCGTGTTTTGAAGGAATTTGCTTTCTTATTTGCCCAACCGGTCGCAAATATTTTCAATACATCGCTTTCATCTGGGATAGTTCCAAATATATGGAAAGATTCACATATTATCCCGATACCTAAAATCCAGAAACCTACTAATGAGGACGATACAATACCTATATCACTAACGGCATGCCTTTCTAAAGTCCTCGAGGACTTTGTTGTTAGATTCACCAGGTCAGTACCTTCGCCTATGCTTTTTGGATTTCTCTAAAGCTTTCGATCGAATTGGTCACAATGTTCTCATTCAAAAACTCGTAGATATTGGAGTTAGGAGATCTTTAATTCCATGGATTGCAAACTTCCTGTCTGGGCGAAAGCAATGCGTCAAACTTGGTAAAGCCGTCTCTGACTTGCTACCTGTTAATGCCGGAGTTCCCCAAAGTACGAAATTGGGACCAATCCTGTTCTTAATTATGGTCAACGACTTGCAATGCATCACAGGAAAGTCGGACATTTGGAAATTTGTTGACGATGTTTCCCTCTCCGAAATGCAATCCAGTTGGACCTAAACTCCGTGAGCATATGGGCATCAAACAACCTGATGAAACTAACGCGAAAGAATGTAAAGAGATGCAAATTTGTTTCTTTAGGAACAGACCTGAGCTGCCAAACCTCCACATTGGTAACCAAGTTTTGGAATCCGTAACATCCCACAAAGTCCTTGGATTGATTATTCAGAATGACCTTAAGTGGAATGAACATATTTTGATGTCTGTTAGCAAAGTGTCTAAGCGATTACATATTTTACGCGTTCTGCGCCGGGGAGGGATTCCTCCACATGACCTTATTACCATCTACTACGCCTTGATTCGGTCTATTTTAGAATATTGTTGTACTGTTTGGCATTTTAGTCTGCCCATATATCTGTCTGAAGAAGTTGAGAAAACTCAAAAATGTGCACTGAGGATTATCCTACCGGGTCGATCTTATAGTGAAGCATTAGACAATTGCTGTGCCCTGGGCTTGATGAACGTCGGGGAGATCTTTGTGAGAGAACTATGAAAAAGATAATGTTAGGTGGCCACCTATCGCGTCACATCACCCAGACGGGGGAAAACGAACACGATTATAATCTAAGGAACATAAACCATTTTTCTTCTTTTAAATGTAGAACTGATAGGTTTAATAACAGTTTTTTTCCAAGTATGATACGTACTTTGAATAATTATACATAATTGTTATATCTTATAGACATTTTTATAAATATTGTTGTAACACGAATTTCGTATAATTTTTATACTTTTTATACTCTATGTAAACACGTTGTAATTCATTTTATTGTGCGATGATGTGTCAATAAACATGAAATTATTATTATTATTATTATACTAACATTCACTCATCCAGACAAAGAGCCTTAGCTATACGTCGAAGCATCTTTAATATTTTGGTTAAATCGCAAGCCACCGTGTCGTATTGTAGAATACTACCTATACACACGACCCTGCGTTTAATTTCACACAAATTAACCGTTAAATTTAATAGTAATCATGATTCAAGTATGCCCTAATATTCTTTTCAAACTAACAATTTGTTTTTCTGCAGGCATATGTAGCAAATTGGCTGTTGGTAGTAATTGGGCTGCTTCCCGGATGGTTATCTTCAAAAATCATATTAAAAGGTTGGAAAGATCTTGGTAAAGATTTCGAAGATTTAAAGAAGGAAAAATGAAAAGAAGAAATCGATTTAATGAAAACTGCCCAAATAAGATAAATACAAATTTTCTTAATTGATTGTTTCAAGCACACTGGAGATTTAAATGAGTATGAATCCATAAGTATATACCTTCCGAATCTTACACCATTTTGTGATTGATATTTTAAAATAAACGTTATTGGACGACTACTTCCTTTTGTTCTATTCCGATAATGATTACGTTATGCTTATGATTACGATTATGATTTCGTCAGAGAATGCCAGTTATATTTTAATACAAACAACATAGTCGGAAATAGTCGTCGAAAACAAGGTTTAGAAACTTGATGGAAATCTATATATGGACATATAATCTATCGACGTGAATAAGCGAATAAATATGCAAAACTTACCCAAACACGTGTTTGTCGCCATTTTTCTCCCGATCCTCATTGTGATGAAAAGAAAATTACATGCAACCTCGTTCCCAGGGCATTTCCCTTTTTGACACAATAAGAGATTGGGCTCTGGGTACGAGACAATCTCGTACCCCGAGCCTGCGATCCTTTTGGAAGAATCTAAGGCTCTGGGATAATCCATAACCGGAAGCCCGAAATCGTAGCTAAGACCACACTGCGCATGCGTTCGCAAAACTCAAAACAAATTCTACAAATATACCGTACTGTTGTTTCGTATATTACGGAACTCACCGAACTGTGGAATTGCATCAAAAATTCGTATCGCTACCACACCCACAAACGTCTACGACCACACCTACATATTTTTACAGTTTACAATTCTATAAATAATAAACATTTATAGCAATTGTTACTAAGCACCGGATTGGCTGTTTGAAAATAGAATTGTAAACATGCAAAAATATGTAGGTGTGGTCGTAGACGTTTGTGGGAGTGGTAGCGATACGATTTTTTAATGCAATTCCACAGTTCGGTGAGTTCCGTAATATAAACCATGAAAATATATCGTTTTTGGCAGCAAATCTAAATGTTCTTCGTAGTACGTTGCAAGAAGAGTATAAATACGACAGAGTAAAGAAAATATTGTAATCAAAAGAGTCGATATGGAGCAGTGAAGAATGTTTTTTTAGCGAAGAAAATGTTGCAGTTAAGTAATTAACTGTATATTTTTGTCCTTTGGCACTGTCACTACGGAAAATCTTCAATTAGACGGGTCCTTGTCTTTCTACCATCAAAATTGAGCCGTTTAACGCTCGTAAATTCGTCCAAGTTGAAACAATGCGTGACAACTCAACTATTAACCTTAAAACATCTTGTAGATCAAAGGAATATCAAACGAAGCTTAAAGTTATTAACTGAAAATTGGTTCCATTATATTATTATGAGCCATATAGTATACTAGTATAGTAAGAAACTTCACATGACAGGATCTTTGTACTATAAATGAGCCAGCCTGGTTGGTGAGCCTGTCCAGCTCATTGGGGGCATATGTAACACTTGGTATAATAGTCCCCTTCAGGGCTTAGCCAGGATAAGCAATCTACCCATCAAAACGTGCGGCACTACATGTAGGTCTGCCCCCCACCCATCCCCAAGAAAATTGTGTTTCCCCTTGGTCAAAGTATGTGCAGACTTGCATGACTGTTCACTATTGATTGGCAATATGTGATATAGTTAAGCTTGTACGGTTGTACTAACTACCAAAGACAAAATAGTGGAGTTTTGTGTTTATGCTTTAGGATCTCTTTTCCTGTCCACATTCAAAAATACCCATCCAAAAGACGGGTGGACGGGCATCTGGCTAAGCCCATGGTCCCCTTGGTAAATAGACCCTTCTTGTAGCTAATGCTCAAAATCTTTTGCAATTTTGGACTGTGACTACAATCTTGGACATAACTGGTTGAGACTACCTTTCACTCTGTACAAAATTTGCATACCTCTTTTTTAATAATTTCCCTGTAAAATCATGTTGTGCTTCTTAAGCCCCCACTCTCCCAAGTCAATGTTGAACTGGTGATTTAGTAAATTACCAAAAGTTGTTTCAGCCACATTGTGTGAGGGAAATTGGTTTGGTATAGTGGAAGCTAGTGGCGTGTTAGAAGTGTTGATTGTTATGTGGAAGCACGGAGCATGCGCAAAGAGAACGATACACGAGGAATTGATGTGAATTGTTACGAGAGGGATTTTATATATTTTATGTTGTGTTTTAATAAATTTGTATAAATGTCAACCAGCGCATGAAGTGAATCATTGAGTCTGAGATCTTAATCCATTATAAAGAAACAACCCTTAATATCGTACACATTGTTCACAACGTTGAACTGGGGAAGCATGTGTGACAAAGTTTGTTTTGTCAATGTACATTAACTTTGCACTATTGTGAGAAATAGTCTCAAGCGTTATGTCTAAGATTGTACCTGGCCTTCGTGTGTCTACCCTGTACTCTTCCTTGGGAGCAATCCATGTACCTTTTTTGGCACATAGTTCTAGGCATTGATTCTAGCATTATAATGGTGTTAGAAATAATTCTGTTGCACAACACTATTTTCAGAATGGACTTTTCTTCAATGTATGATTACAATGTTTTTCTGTAGCATGGGTGAGTTCCCTTGCAGGGAACCTGGTCCTGAATATCCTGCGAGCAGGCTAGGTCCTGGCCAACGTTGGAATAATTTTGGCTATATTTTATGAAAAGCTGTGTGATTATGTTTTATGCTGTTGTTGAAAAAACATTAAATTGTTATATATATATCTGGTAAATTATTATGAATTTGCCATCTGTACAACAAGTGGGGGTATTTTTTTTATTTTATTTATTTATATTTTGCCCAAAAACAACAACAATTCAATTAGCATTATTTACAGTAATTTATATAAAAGTATAATAACTAGGGCTAGGAGCCTTTTGGAATTAATTGCGATTAATCGCAGGGCCGTGGGTTCAATTCCTGCCAGAGGACCTAGTGTTGCATTTTTCGCAACCGTTCCTGGTTAGGTCTTAAATTGTGTATATTTCTACTCACTTGGATTATCCACCAAACCCAGTATATTACTAATGTGTATGACTAATTTGTTTTATATTCTTAATACAAGTATGCAGGCTAGAATACAAGATAAGTATTTAACAATGCCTGCTGCATTCACATAAATAGATAAGCAACCAAAGATGTTTTTATCCATACACTGATATACAAAAATATTAAGATTGTACGGATAATTCTTGTAGTATGGTTAGATAGGGATTATTACAGCTTAAGTACTAGAATCTAAGATTCACTGATAAGATGATCAGGATCATAGCTGCAGAAATTAGGGAGCCATGAAGCAACGCTAAATGTGTGTCTCAAAACTAATTTGAATCAAGAATTCGGATTTCTGAAGCTTGTGAAGGCAGTGGAGCTAGCTGTCTAAACCTGGAGTTATTGGCTAACAACTCCAAAAATCATGTGGATCTAGTTATCTAAGCCTGGCGTTACTGGCTGCCTCAAGAACTCATCATCGGGGATCTGCCCCGAGTCACACCTAGAGTTTCGTTTCAGGACTCATTCGTGTCGCCAGGCTACTAGTTTTGGCTGGCTTGGTGGACCCCAGCAGTTGCGCCGGCGTAGCTGTCCCATTCAAAGATTGGCTGCCTCCACAAAAATAGAATCTACAGGCATTGAGGCATGATCAAGATTAGCTGATTAGGCAGCTAAATGCCAACTGCTTTTTCAAATGAATTATAAATCAAATAGTCTGTTATTCACGATCAAATAAAAAGTACGATTAATAATGTACGGCGGTTGACTGTGGTGTAAAACTACCTGAAAAATACAATGAGAACTTCGACGTTTCGAGCGAAGGCCCTTCGTCTGGAAGTTAGTAGAATGGGTCGGGGGAAAAACATGTGCTTTTATAGTGAATACAAAAGCATCACGTGATAAAAAATAAACCAATCAGATGGATTTAATCAAAACAAACTATAAAAAAAATATGGAAATCACATCACAAAATATGTTAGCATATAAGTAGCAGCGAACAAAGATAACAAAGCAAGAAATACAGAAAACAAAGAACGAAATATTAGATAAGGTAAGATGTAGAGTATCTGCTGATGGCAGGCATAAACAGATAGGAGTTAAATGTAAGACGTATTCAAAGAGCGGTATGGAGTCTAGACGTGTTTTGTGTCTCTCCGTGCTTTTCGCTATTTTCAGTTTTAATTTAAGTACCTTGGTCTCGTATAATCATAGTCAAACGACTAAAGAAACGAGCAGAAAGAACCCTGGCGAAACTGGTTTTGTGCCTTGGTATTTGGCGAAGGAAACTTCGTTTGAAGGGAGAGAAGGTCTGCCGTCTCGCGAGCAAGGGAATTACATCGTGATCAACGAAGCGAATTATTTTTGGCGAAGGCGATTTGTTTGGTATTATACTCGGCCAATTGTGGGAACCGCCACTCGTAGTAATGATGGAATTGGGCTCAGCTTTGCTGCACAGTTGATCAGAGCAATATATTTGGATCGACCATGTGAACCTAATTTTACGGCATTTGCGAAGTTTGATCTGTCAGAGACAAGCGAGTTTTGCATTGCAAGTTATCCAGAGTTACCCAAGCAAATATTTCATTATTACCGACGTAATGACCAAATACCATTGGGAACTTGTTGCAAAAGAAAATGGTCCCATTCGAGTGTCTCCTATTATAACAACTCAACGGCTACTTTTCACCTACTGTTAAGAAGTGGCGATGTCGAAGAGAATCCCGGCCCACAAAACAACAAGAAACAAAAGGCTCCTCGTTGTATTGAGTGCGAGAAACCAGTAGCTAGAAATCACAAACGAGTTATTTGCATTAATTTCTTTGACATTACACACGTCAAATGTACACAATTTTTCAATTTAAAAGTGGTCTCTCCAATAGAATCTATTAGCTGGACTTGTCTAAAGTGTACTTTTAACTTACTACCATTTTCCTCGTACGATATCCCAGATCCGGCTGACATAGAATTCGAAAAATATGATGATATTTATGCAGACTCAACTACCTCCAACAATGTTGATATCTGTTCCATCTTGGACCAGCACCCTAAACATCTGAAAATCATGCACCTAAACACCCAGAGTATGGTTTCAACATTTAATGAATTTTTACTCACGGTATCCCAGTATTCCTTTGACGTTTTTACGTTAAGTGAAACCTGGTTAAAAAACAACCCTTACCTACAGGAATATGTCTCAATACCCGGATACTCGGCTCTTTTTCGAAATCGAGATGCTGTAAAAGGCGGAGGCGTAGGGGCCTACATCCGTGAATCGTTACATTTTAAGCGGAGAGAAGACATCGAAAAGCTACAAGCAGACTTTGAGCATCTTTGGCTTGAGTTTCCGGGAAGAAACAGACACAGCAAAATTCTCGTTGGCGTCTTTTACCGTTCTACTCGTATCCTTAACACTAAAGATTGGTTCGACCGTATGGAATCATTAATCGGTTATATTAATGCAACCTGGGATGGCCTATTAGTGATCACTGGGGACATGAATATAGACATGCTGACTCCAACTAATGCTATTACGAAAGAATACCAATCACTCCTCGATATGTTTGATCTCCATCAGATAATTAACGAGCCTACGAGAACTACACGTACGTCAAGAACAATTATAGACCATATTGTTGTAAATTCTCCATCAAGCGTTACTGCATCTGGCGTAATTCCATGTTCTATTATGAGCGATCATGATGGAGTGTATGCATGTGTTAATGTTAGAGTTCCACGATTTAAACCAAGATACAAATATATCAGAAATACAAAAACGTTTGACAGAACTGCCTTTATTAACGACTTTCAAACCATTCCTTTCGCTGTTGCTGAATCCTTTGCTGATCCTGACGATCAGCTGCATACAATTAACAAACTGTTTAACGAATGTTTACAACGGCACTGTCCCCTGATAAGAACTCGCGTCACACGACCTCCTGCTCCTTGGATGAGAACCCCCAATATTGAGAACTTAAAACTGCAAAGGAATAAATTGCGAGAAGAAGCACACTCGACAAAATCAGAAGATTCATGGCGCCTGTACAGATCTATAAGAAATGCGTTGAAGGTTGAAATACGTTCTGCACGCAAAATTTTCATGGAAAATGCATTATCCTCTCGTAAACCACGTGATGTTTGGAAAATCATTCACCGTATCCTTAGAGAGCCTTGATAAACATTTTGTTACGACAGCACAGAGAACAACTGGTTGTCAAGCTACGGAAGAACAGGAACTTCTTGAAATGATTTACAACTTGCCTGATGATAAGCACGATTCCTTCAAACTTAGACAAGTATCGACAAGCGAAATAACGAACATTATCAAATCACTTCGATCGGACTCGTCGACAGGATGTGACTGCATTCCTATCAATTACGTCAAGATGGTTAGTGAGTATATCGCCGTACCCATCACGAACCTTATTAACAAGTGTATCAGAGACTCTTATTTTCCCAAAGCTTGGAAAACCGCAAGAGTATCTCCGATTCCGAAGGTGAATAATCCAACAGTGAACGATCAGCTACGTCCGATATCTATTCTACCAGCGCTCTCGAAGGTTTTTGAGAAAGTTATTGCCTTCCAGATGGTTAACTATGTATGTTGAACACCACACAGTATTGAACGACAAGGTAACTGGTTTTCGTATATAAGGGCCACTCTACCATCACAACCTTACTGGCTATTAAGGACGATATAATTCGTGCTATGAAAAAACTTGAAATTACCCTGATGGTTCTGGCGGACTACTCGAAAGCCTTTGATACGGTTAGCTTTAAATCCATGCTTTCCAAAATGCACAAATTGAATTTTTCTAAGGATTTTCTCGCGTTGGTCCTTAACTATATGTCCAATCGCGAACAGTTTGTTCAAATTGATGATAGAACCTCAAATAAGATGACTGTAGACTTTGGGATACCCCAAGGCTCCATCCTTGGTCCATTGTTTTTTAATTTATATGTAGCAGACCTTCAAGAACATATTGATCAACAAGTAACCTGTTTTCAATACACAGATGATTCGACCTTTTATAAACACTGCAAACATGTAGATTTACAGCAGTGCGAAACAGAGATGAACACCACCCTTACGAAACTGTCAGAATGGTCTTCTGATTCGAATTTGGCTCTCAATACTGGAAAAACAAAATGTATGATCCTTTCAACCCAGCAGATGGCAAACACCCATTCATTACATTTACATGAGTCCAGTCTCTTAGTTGACGGTAAACTACTAGAGCGAATACGTGCCACAAAATTACTTGGATTGCAGATCACTGAAAACCTTACCTGGAACGATCATATTAAACAATTGTCCTCGACTTGTTATAGCACTTTGGTCGCTCTTCGGAAAATAAAGAACTTCACACCTTTTTACCTACGGAAACAGTTGGCCGAACAACTTATTTTGTCAAAGATGGATTACGGCGATCTTGTCTTTAACTCCTTGCCAAATTACTTATTAAAAAGGTTACAAAAAATTCAATTTTCGGCAGCCAGTTTTGTTACTGGAAACTATGTGAACTCCACTGAAGCCTTGTTGAAGCTTAACTGGCTACCTATGGCTGAACGTAGAGACTTCAACTTACTCAAAGCCACTCACAAAGCTATCCATTCACAGTACTGGCCGAAGTATACTGCAGTTGAAGTTTATCAACCAGCACGAAGCTTGCGTTCGAACACTACCTTGAATTTAGTTAGGCCCATGGAAAAGGGTACTTTTCAGGATATTGCATCAGAACTGTTCAACAGCTTTTAAAACTTTATCAAACTATGGTCAATTTTGCACGGAAGATGCGTGTACAGTAATAATAGTAGATAGTAAATTGTAGTGGAAGAATCTATATACTTACAGGCTTTACACAGCTTCACGCCACAAGGAAACGTGCTTGTGTTGTGAAGCTGTGTAAAACCTGTAAGTATATAGATTCTTCCACTACAATTTCGGCACCAAAATCTAAGTACACCATTAAGCACCATTTCATGTGCACCTCATCTCATCTACTGTATTTAATGCAGTAAATGTGGATACTCTATATTGGTGAAACTGGTAGATATTTAAGGATAAGGTTTGGTGAGCATCGTCTTGCTGTCGTAAACAATGATGCTAAACAACCTGTTGCCAGACATTTCAACACTAGCAATCACAGTGTTTCAGATATGAAAATTCGAGCTCTGTGTCCCATTTCTGGTAGCAATGATAGCCGCAAAAGCCAAGAAATGCGTCTCATTTCCCAACTTGGCACCATTCATCCTCTCGGCATTAATGAGCGCCTCTCTTACATTTAACTCCTATCTGTTTATGCCTGCCATCAGCAGATACTCTACATCTCACCTTATCTAATATTTCGTTCCTTGTTTTCTGTCTTTCTTGCTTTGTTATCTTTGTTCGCTGCTACTTATATGCTAATATATTTTGTGATGTGATTTCCATATTTTGTTTATAGTTTGTTTTGATTAAATCCATCTGATTGGTTTATTTTTTATCACGTGATGCTTTTGTATTCACTATAAAAGCACATGTCTCTCCCCCGACCCATTCTACTAACGTCGAAGTTCTCATTGTATTTTTCAGGTAGTTTTACACCACAGTCAACCGCCGTATTTGCTATACTCTACCCACACTGGCACCGCACGTTTGTAATAATAACGTAGTAATAAGAATAACGATTTTCAAAACCAAGATCAAGCATGGAAATATTTTATGCAGGCTAATAAATTTCAGCAAAAATTTGAATAAAGTTTTCAGGTTCTATCTCACGTGTAACGTTCATTAAATATTACAAACTTAATACTGTACCTTTCTTTATATTTTCCGTGTAATATTACAGAAGATTATTCACCATATCACTGCTAAAATTACTCTCAAATACAAAATCAATATTCGCACACTCCTAAACGGCAGCCATCTTGTATATATAATTACCCGGTTAATAATTTATTGTTGATTATTGCGACATCCATTCCGTATCAACGACCAATCATATTCACTTCCGGTTGTGGATTATCCCAGAGCACTGATATGTACTAAGACTGGATACACAGTGTGACCAGATTTAGCATAATTATGCTAGTTTAGCATAGTTTCATCATTTGGAGACGTGTATTAGCATAAAGGAAAATTTAGCATAATTCTAGCATAAACTTACAGGATCAGCATAATGGTAACATAATGTTAGGACATCTCTCTTTAAATGTTATTTTAGAAGGAAAGTTTAAAAAATCTCCCCAACACTGGTTAATTATTTGTAGCCAAATTAATGGGCTCAGACAGTCAGACTAGTCCCTATAGTCTTGTTTTCTTACTTTATTTCTCATTCTCATAACCATGACGATTGCCAATTATACATCATTGCATTGGCTTAGCCTGCGAGCAGGCTCTCTGGGTAGGCTTGAAGCACGTGCTTGAAGTTGAATTTATTCCACTGAGATTTATTCTGTGCTCGTGCTGCATGGTTTTCACCTGAAGTTTGCAAGAATAAAGATGCCAACAGCACTGTAGCTTGTTTAAAATGCTAAAATGTTGCTGTGGTTTTTTTACCTTGCCATGATGATGGTACAGCTCCATTTTGCAATAGCAATTGAGAATTTCTTTAATCAGACCATAAACGTAGTCATTAATGATGACACATCAAAAGCACCCAGAACAATGTCTTAACAGTGCTGATGAGGAAGTTTTCCAGCAGTTGTTGCCAGCATTCTTTGAAAGCATTTTTTACTTTTCTCCAAACATTAATGATGCTGTGGGAAGCAATCCTATATAAGTTATCCCTATTTTTCAATTGCAGGCATTGGGAAGACAGAATCTGAGCCAAGAACATTGCAGCACTCATGGCAGGGGAGTTTACTCTGGACTCTTCTAATTAGTTACTTCTAAATTTGAGAAATAAACTGTCTTGTAAAAATTGATACTGATCAGATTAAAGCTGCAAGACTTCATAATTGCTACAATTGGTGCTTATTATTTTTAATATTATATCCACTTACTTAATAAATGACGCTCGTGTTCTGAATCCATCCATATTTTACCCCCCAAAGTCAACACCCTGACTACGCCACTGTCTTGCAGCCTTATTCTCCCAATTTTCTTCGTTTTGGGCAGCCATAGTATAGCATCCAGCCCCTGGAATTGACATGTGGTGAAACATTCTTAAATGTAGCTAACACACAAGTAAAGTGTGGTGAAACATTCTTAAATGTAATACACAAGTAAACCTGAAGGATTGAGACCCTCAGCATTGGGCTTGATTGGTATTTAATACAGTGTGGTTGATCAACTATGGTTTGATATATATGGGTGTATAAAAAAAAGGAGACCTTTAGAAATTATCCTATTTAACAATTAGATTATGAGCTCAAGATTTCTATGAGGTGATAGTTGATGAGGGCGAAGCCCGAATGAACTATCATCTCATAGAAATCGAGAGCGAATAATCTAATTGTTTTAGTAGAAACCAGCAAGAAAACAGTATTTCAAAACGTTTTTCATAATTTATTGAAATAAATTCGTTAAAAATCGCGCCGATGAGATGGCTGTTTCGCTACTCGCTGTCTATCGACAATTAGATAGCGAGTAGCGTAGCCAATCAAATTACAGCATTTGCAATAGTATACTAGTATGATTCTACTAATGACTTTTAACCATAGATATAATAAACCTAGATTGCTGACTCATACGTAGCGGACGCGTGACCGGCATGATAAATCCAGGGCAAAAAGACTCTAAACTCTACGGGGAAATCCATATTTTTTGCATTTTGCGTTGTCCCAGTGTTTCGAATCCACTTCGATCAAACTTTTTTCGCAATAACTACTTATCGTGAAGGTTTTAGACGCAAACTGGACAGCTGGGGATGAATTGATGTAAACATATCGCTCGCCGAAATTTGTACGAAATCGTCACTTGGTCAGTTCGAGTGAATTACTCTGGTTTAGAGTATTTTATAAAGGAAATTTGTGGTTTTCAAGGCCAAAGACGTATAACTTGAAGGCTTTGGATGTAGAATGGACCGTTTGGGATGAATTATATTAAAATATCGCTCGCCGAAGCTTGACAGTAGTCGACATGAAAATGTCATTTACTGCAGACAAGTACTTTAAATGTACTTGGTTTAATACATTTAGTCATTAGATATTTTGAGGAATATTGGGAACATTACTTAGAGGATAAAAGTAATGTCTGTAACAGGCTTTACTTGTGAGACGACTGGGATTACAACAATTAAAGCAATAAAAATAGCAATTAAAATTGGGAATGGAAAATGAGATTATGATCCCTCCCCCACCTCTTACAGCCCTCTGACTTCTTTCCCCAGTTTTTTTTCCTTTTGTAGTATTTTTGGGGCTCACTTAAATCTGGGGCCCATCGAGCAATTCCCCCCCAGGGCAGCCTTGGAAAATATAGCTTACTAAATGTCGTGTTAAAAAGAACCATAAATAGAAAACACTAACATATTGTTAATCTGGACATTCATTCTCACTAGATGACATGGACATGCAAGAAAACTTCATGTTAGTTTTATTGAGGTTCAACAAAGTAGGAAAATTTGCCATTAATTACTTGAAGGATTAATATATTTTTACTATAGAAATGATAATTAATATTAGTATAACAATGTACGGATTTCATTGAAGCATACATGAAACTGTTAAGTTTAATGAACAGAATTTATTTTATAGAGGTTTATATTTCACGACAACCATGGAAAGTCTGGCCGATGCATAACTTGATATTTTTCAGTACATGAACAGGTTGCACACTGTTACTGTATTGTTAAATGTTAAGTTAAATGTTTTAAAACAATACTGAAAATCAGAAACAACACTCAAATTTGCAGTGCACTTGCCACAATTTTGCACACTACACACTTGAATTTTTCCCTGCTGCAGAATTTTTTCCTTGTCGAAATCTGCCATATATTACCCAGTCTGGTCTCATGATCTCCCCGGGAAAAGCCTAATCAATATAATGATCAGAATTCTTCCTTTCATGAGTAATGCTGTCTGCCATTTCATACAGTGAGTTCAAATAGACTGCATTGCATCTTCATAAATGTTTTAATATTTCCATCCTTGAAATACTGTACCATGTTTATTATTGTTTGTCTCAAATTTCACCTCTAGGTGATATTTGGCGTCAGTTAACTGTGGAGTTAACTTTTAAATACTACTTTTATCTAGCTCTAAGTAATGTTCCGAATATTCCTCAAAATATCTGATGACTAAATGTATTAAACCAAGTACATTTAAAGTACTTGTCTGCAGTAAATGACTCCAGCTGAGCAAGTGACATTTTCATGTCGACTACTATCAAGCTTCGGCGAGCGATATTTTAATATAATTCATCCCAAACGGTCCATTCTGCATCCAAAGCCTTCAAGGTATACGTCTTGGGCCTTGAAAACCACAAATTTCCTTTATAGAATACTCTAAACCAGAGTAATTCACTCGAACTGACCAAGTGACGATTTCGTACAAATTTCGGCGAGCGATATGTTTACACCAATTCATCCCCAGCTGTCCAGTTTACGTCTAAAACCTTCACGATAAGTAGTTATTGCGAAAAAAGTTTGATCGAAGTGGATTCGAAACACTGGGACGACGCAAAATGCAAAAAATATGCATTTCCCCGTAGAGTTTAGAGTCTTTTTGCCCTGAATGGCGGCCATCTTGGATTTATCATGCCGGTCACGCGTCCGCTACGTATGAGTCAGCAATCTAGGTTTATTATATCTATGCTTTTAACGCACCCATGGGTTCAGTATAGTACTCAGGCATTAAAATTTTAACATTAAGGTGAATTTCTAATGGTCTCCTTTTTTTATACACCCTGCATAATGAAAATACACAACACAACAACATTTGAGTTGTTAATGATCTTTAATTTAATAATTTAACAGAACAACTGTATAATTATTGTAAAGAGCAATGTCTAAACTTGCATATTGATTATTGACTATTGTCATCTTGATGATTGATGTGCGAGGCTTCAAAACATCAAAACTTCTTTCCAATTTGTATTGTCTTAAATACACCTGAAATACAACATACAAAACTATTTTGAACATTTATGTACAGATATTTTCAAAGCAACTTTGGCCACAAAACATATGGTATACATTTCATCTCGCATTTCATTTCAAATACAGCACATCAGATAATGTCAATGACATTGGCTCCCTATTTTAGTTTTATTCTTAAGCTGTTGTAAGCACAACTCCGCTAGCCAAAGAACCGAAGTACTTCCAAACTAAAGTCATATAGCCGTCTTGGCTATCAACAAATTTGCCAGCCCATTGCACATCTCATGTTTAAAATCTGACACAATATTAATGCACTTCAAGTCGCCGAAATCGGTCGCGCTCAAGCTTATTAAACTTACATACTCGCTCAAAAACGTTAAACAATTAGTACTCTAATACTGTAAGTAGTAACTGATTGTTTCATTATACAAAAAGAATTGTAATCTGTAGAGTATAGTGCTGTGTTCGGACGCGGTCTGTCGCCGGGCTCTGACATTTCGTCAAAATCAGTGGTCAAAATAACAAATTATTTTCTTACGATTTAGTTTCTTTCAACATTCAAATGTTCTTCATACTTCTCTGATGTGTGCTTGTTCTTAAAATAGCAGATTTGACTTGATTTCTTCACATACTTCGCCAATATAAGGCAAAAACCGGGAAAAATGTCAATTTTCACTCTTCAAGTGTGGCCATACAACATGGCCGCCGCTCTGAAAACGCGTCTCACTTCCGGCTTCAATTCTAATTAGGTCTTTGTATTATGATGCTCTATCCAGTCTTAGTACATATCAGTGTCCCAGAGCCTTAGATTCTTCCCAAAGGATCGCAGGCTCGGGGTACGAGATTGGGTACGAGATTGTTTTTGACATTGGGCAGACTAGTCCATAGTCCTCTATACGCGCGTTCTATATTACCGTGACGTCCCCGAATGAAATGCGCGCTAGAGGACTAGCACAAAATGTTTTCCAATATGGCGGAATAAATCGTCAGAATTTGTAAACATGGAGGGATATGCCGAATGTCTACAAATCAAATCAATGTAAGTATTTAACGATATTATGTCCATACAATATAGATAAAACATGAAGTCAAAGGAATTATAATTTATTTCAAGAATGACAAAAATTGAGGACAACTATTTAGTATTAAACACCCAAACAGCACGATCTGACGGATCTGTTTATATACTTGACATAGTTGTCATAGTACATTAGCAATGTTTACAGTACGTTATGTGTTTGTACAATTTTGCATTGTCACTGTATATATATACATACTTTGTAGATGACTTTTGTTTCAAAGTGTTTTATTTCATGAGATGTTGAAGACCTGAAGAGCAAATATTATAGTATAGGTTGGCTTACCTCAAAGACAAAATCTAAAAGGCTTAGTTAGGGTGCACACATCAGGACAATCTGGCCAACTCACAAAATATATGATGCTTTGGGTGGAGAGGAGGGGAGTGTTTAAGCAAGAGTCACATATTGTCACACAAGCAGAAGTAGTATCACATGCAGTGTAATGTGACAGACGCACTGAAATAGAGCAAGACAACGTTTATGCAAATCCATATTCTATTTGAAAACTATATATTATGTAAGATTAATAATAATTTTATTAATCTTATCGAACGAGATGCCCAGAAAATGTTGACATTTACCCATACACCATATACTGGCATCACTCCCATCTTATATACCGAACTTACGGTTAATAGCTCAGCAACTGGACTTTGTAGCTCAGTTGGTTAGAGCGCTGCACCAGAATCGCAGGGCCACAGGTTCAATTCCTGCCAGAGGGCCTAAGTTGCATTTTTTCGCAACTGCTCCTGGCTAGATATAAAAATGTATATAAATTTATTTTCGAGTATTCCATCCACTAACACCTTCTACGTCTATATATTATGTACCGTGATATTTCTCGAGAACACTAAAGTCAACAAGCACTTGAATGAGAAACTTGTAAATCTAGGTGTAGGATGTACTGTGACAAAAGTAAAAAGAAATAAAGGACTAAAGGTTGTTCCAGCACACACTCTCAAATTACTAATTATTTATATCATTGGGAGGGTGGGGAGGTAGGCTGAGAATCACATAATTTTTGAGTGAGTGTAATGATAGCTGTCACAAGGGGAGTAGGGGTGGCAAAAATCACCAAAAAGCATCACATATTTTCTGGAAAAGATATGCATTCATGTGAGGCTAAAAGTTGATTATTGTAATAACAATACCCCAAGTGTATTTGTTCTGATGAATTTGTTATTTAAAATCTGAAATATTCTTATAATTATTTAATTATTTGATGCAGGTTGATGGTAAAGTGTACAAGGCCATTTTTCAGATAATACTGTTGAAGCTAAAGAGAAAACCATCACCAAGTTGCATACATATTGGCCCTGATGTTGATGAAAAAAATGAAAAACTAAGCAATTTTCTAGTGGCATGTACCTGTTTATAATGAATGGAAGTCAGGAGATAATAAATATGAGGTTGACAACCTGTCGTTGAGAAAGTCTTTGGACATGTTACATGTACAAAAAATAATAAAATATAATATATGTTTCCTTGGAGAGTAATAGAAGAAGATGTATTGAGGCTCATTACTGCTTAATAACAATTGAATAATAATAATAAATTTAATGATGTTATTATAATTACACTGTTTATATTTATTAAGTTTAACCAGTGTGTTAAATGTTAATCCCTAATTTTACCCCATTATTGTTCATTTAATTGTGCCAAGTTTGGTGCTTCAATTCATTTACTAATACAAATTAAATGCTGCCCCTTGTGAATGTTCTAGCAAGTAGCATTTATGTATAAATAAATGAGCACCGATCGGAATTCAAACAAGCTGTTATAGATAGTGACTGCTGTACTTGTTTCAAATCACAAATGTGAGACTACACTGACTGCTGTTCTTGATTTCCAGCAAGAACTACTTATGCAATAATTATGTATTCAATTTTGTATATCTGTGGCTTGCTTAAGCTCTCTATAATATTTTATGTATGACACTTTCACCAAATGTTTCCAATATGGCCTTGTTTAGTTCTATTTCCTTCACAATTGACCCTGTTTGTGCCTGCATGCTATCATTGCCGCTTCTATATTTGTACACCCATTCTGTATTTGGAAAATTTCTTTCACGGGTGAAGCACTTCCTAAAATCTAAATATCAAACAAAATGGAAATTATTGTTTTGCAAGCACACAACAATAAGTTGCATAACATACTCCACTTTTATCAGGATCACAGTCACACTCCCAGCTGGAGCTCTCATCTTCAGTTCTTCACGAGATTTCTTGTTTTCAAACTAAATTTCGCCTTACTTAAATAGTCTTTCGGATGCTTGAGTTGTGTCTACCACTCGTTCTATTCAATATTAACCACAAAATGTAGGGAAATTTTCAAACTTGTCGCAATAAGTTATGAAATTTGACACAAATCTATCAACATTTTAATTCTCGCTCATTGGAGTTTCGCCATTTTGTCAGCATGAAGCCACTGATCTCAATACAATTGTCCCCACTTTTCTATAATACTTGGCATTACTGGTACCTGAGAATACCCTCATGAAAAGACCCCAAATGCGTGAGAGCGCCCCTACTATATTTGGTATACAAAGCCTTATATGCTTGTATATGTAATATGATATGGATCTACCACAATGAACACCCAGACAGCAGACATTTGTAGTCGATTTGAATATTATTTAAATTCTATATCCGCGACACATGCATGCAGTTGATATTATCTAAATACTATAACCGCGGCTGTGGTATGACATGACCGATAATATGAATGCTACCAACATAGCTACCTGTAGTAGATGTTTTACCCTTAGGCTTAGTGGAATATGCCAATATAGTAATGTTAAGCAAGATATCAACACAAGTACAAAACAAGGAATTCGAATAATCTCACGAGATTATGGCTTGAGAAAGTTCATTAAATTGGAAATACCACCACCACTGCAAATTTTAAAGGGCACGTTAGTAATTCGCACTGTTTCATAAGTTATATGTTCATTATAAGACTATGTCGACTGCAGTCTATAACTAGTATAAGTATAAAAATCCAAGATATGGTCAAAATCGATAAAGACAAAATTTATAAGGTATTTATATGACAAAATTTTGTCTTAGCTTTAGCCATATCTTAGATTTTCAAGATGCAATATTTATTTCGGAATTTGTTGTATTCTATACTATGTTTTATATATTGTATTTTTATATATAAATATATTTTATGGAGTTTTGAGTCTGCACATCGGATCTTTAGCAAATTTTCCAAAGAGAAAGTTCACTCCCTTAAAATTACAAAAATACCGTGCACCTTACTATTTATTTTACTAGTTAAACATTTTTTATATGACAAATTTTGTTCTGTGCTTTAGGAATGAAACAAACTAATACGGCAAATTTAATTCGAATTTGTTTCTCGCCGGCCTTTATCTTGTTTCTTGCCCTTCATACGGCATATAATTCATTGAAAAATGTCTCAGTCCCAACTATGTGTTATCATTCTAGTGTTATCATTTACAGTGTTATCATTCTAGAATCAATTAAGTGCATTTCAGATGCACATTGCCAGTGAAAATTTAAATACGAACTAACAAGTCAGCAGAAGAAGGGGGGAGGGCTTCTTTTTACAAGAATGCTTGGAAATATATATATGTTATTTTTATTTTAAGAACAAACACATTGGCTCTATGGATTTAAATCTCGCGCGGTCCGTACGGCCATCGTACGGTCACACGGACCTCGCGTAGCCAATCAGATTGCAGGAAACCCTAGAATATATATGAATTCGGACCGCAAAAAAAAGAATAGTACGCCACTACACACTCATCTTCGATGACGATATACATGAAGTATATATATATATAGAGTATTATATAGTTATTAGCCTACTATTTCTAATTGTCCAATATTAAAATGGTCCAAACCTACAAATTCTGAGACTAGAGCTTTTCCTAATGTATATCGGAAAAGTATTCCGTAACTTGCTTCATGCGGTGGTTTGAAATGTTTCCCCCCCTTCGGTCTAGTGTAGTACAATGTAGATTAATATCCGAGTATATCGTTGTCCTGGTTGAGACGTCAGCGGATCCCTGGAAACATTTAAATATAATTGAGTATTTGTTGATTTTTGTTTTATCGTAAAATGGGATCCAGGTCAGTGTTTTAAACATGTCGATAGTTCTCTCTTCTCTTATTCCAATATCTATAAAATGACCTTTGCGGCTCTCTTCTGTACTCTAAAAACTCGATTTAGGTTCTCATGGGATGTCTTTGTCCTGACGACACTTCCATAGATTAAAACTGGCTTGCTGATGGCGTCATTGCTCATGCAGTCTAATATCTATTTCTAAATCTTCGGGCGTAAGCTTGAATCCGCGAGTCTTTTCCCAGAAATGAGCATAGATTTTGTTTTTTCGGTTTTAAGATGTAAAATATTTTGTTTTGCGCTTCACCGAGGGATTCTTCAGTTTTTTCGCATCTGGATATAAATAATGGTTTTTGCTTGAAAACTCTTTTCTCATGATGATGTCTGGCATACCAGCTTGCATATATGACCTAACTTTTGTTAGTCTGCAGACGATGATTTTGCAATAAGATCGAAATATCACGAACTCATTATTGTATTGTTTTAACTAATATCTTGGTTTCAAGATGTTAATCTTCTGATTATGTTTTCAGGGACGTGGCGAACGAATCACGATTGGGGGGTGTCATATCATTATGACCAACTTTTCCGATTAAAATGACCAACTTTTTTGTCTTTCTATATACAAACTTTTGTATCAAAATTATAGGGAAAAATGAAAGAATTTATAAAAACCTGAATAGTTGTATGATCGGATATGAAAGGGACTCTCTAAGCCAGGGCGGGCCTTTCTTAAGAAATGGTTAGGGGGGCATCAACGAAAATGGACCTAACAAACCTGGTATATTGAAGATTCGCGAACATTGCGGGAGGTCTGGGGGTCCTCCCCCAGAAAATTTTCGTATTCTTGAGTCTCTGTGGCTTGATTTCCTGCATTTTCAGAGACAATTTTTTATATATCCCATCAAAACGGACCAAGCTTTATAGGGGGGGTAATTAAAAAGGGCCCTGTGCTAAGGTGCTTCTAACGTTCATTTGAACTACACAAATATCACTTCGACTCTGAAAGGGTTATAAATGTTACATTTGCTAACAAGAATGTTTAGCAATTTCAATGTTTATTTATTTTTCGTTTAGGTCCGATCGAATTGGTGGTTGCAGGTATTCGGATCCTGGGGACCCTGTCCGGTTGGAACAGCTATTGGGTCAATTAGATTTATATTAAGATATTTCTTTATGGTTTGAAGTGAGGTGTTAGATAATTATAGTGGTTTGATGTATGATGAATGGTTTATTGTTTGATAAATGGTATATTGTTTGATTCGTGGTGTGAATAATATGACGATAACATATTGAAAATATAGAACAGTAACATATTGAAAATACAGAACAGTAACATAATGAAAATATAGACATTGACTGTGATAAACTGAATTTGTGTGTTGTTTGTGTAGGCAAAACCCGGGCGCAATCATGTGTGGAATGATGCCAAGGTCTCTGGGTGAATGCCAGTGTTTTTTTGCCACCTAGACCAAGTCCCATTTCGTTTTCTGTTAAAAACTTGGTTATGTTATCATCAGGTTCCGAGAATAACCTGGACAACACGTTTCTAACCCGCTAGCAGGTCTTGGAACAACGTGCTTGCACATACATATTGATTTTGGTGGTTTATGAATAAACCATGCCGCGCAAAATATGCGTTGATATTTCGTGCGCAAAAAATGTGGAATTGTGTGTGAGAATGGTTTTTATGTAGTATTGGTGATGGGGGTGGTTTATATAAACTATATATGTGAAGTTTACTTACGAGAAGGATTGAGTTGATTTTCTCTTTACGTTGACGCGAGCGGAAAGAATTTATCAGCGGGGGGTTGAGACGGAAGGAAAATTTGAGGGCTGTCGGTGAATCTGATTAATGATGCATGTGGGTTGTGACCTATGGTTGTGACAGATGGTGTGACGTATGTGTGACCTGTGATCGTGACAGTGGGATCGAGATGTGGACGATGATGAAAATTGTTGTACGAAGTGGAAGCATGGGTTGACAATATGTAGTACGTAATGAGTGAATTGTGGTCTGTGTGGTGAATGTGGATAATTATGTACGTGGTTTGTGACAGATGGCGTGACGCATGTGTGACATGATGTTCTGGCTTCTCGTTCTTTGGGAGAGTTGTGAATGGCGGGTTTGGGTATATTTTGGATGGCAAGAACGGTGTTTTAGGACGCCGATTGGGGGATGTGTTGTAAGATGGACCAGGTGGGTTTCCGATCGGGGTTCGGGGAGGGTTGATCCGTATAGGTGCTGCCCAGTGAGCGTTCAAATAATACTAAATATGACACGACAAAATTTGTACACCAAGTATGTGTGAAATATGAGTTGTATCTGTGATTATTTACATGAACTATTTATATTAACAATGTGGAGATTATGTTATGTACAAGATTATTATGTATGTACAGTGCAGACAGGTAGATGTGTGTGTGAGAGAGGAACCAACCATTACTCGCTCATTCCATATTTAGCAATATCTAGCAACTCAGCAAAATAAAGCATAACAAAAATGGCTTGACAAACTAACCAGATGTTGACCAGACTGAAACTTGGACACAGTGTGCCATACCCAAGTGCGCCATTCACAATTCTCCCAAAGAGCGAGAAGCCAAAACAAAGTCACGACCATCATGTCACACATGCGTCACGCCATCTGTCACAAACCACATACATCATTATCCACATTCACCATACATACCACAATTCACTCATTACGTACTACATTGTCAACCCGTGGTTCCACTTAGTACAACAATTTTCATCATCGTCCACATCTTGATCCCACCGTCACGATCACAGGTCACACATACATCACACCATCTGTCACAACCCACATGCATCATTAGTCAGATTCACCGACAGCCCTCAAATTTTCCTTCCGTCTCAACCCCCCGCTGATAAATCCTTTCCGCTCGCGTCAACGCAAAGAGAAAATAAACTCAATCCTTCTCGTAAGTAAACTTCATTTTCACCATATTTATTATTAAATGTCTCACATATAACACTTCACATAGTTTATATAAACCACCCCCATCACCAATACTACATAAAAACCATTCTCACACACGAAATATCAACGCATATTTTGCGCGGCATGGTTTATTCATAAACCACCAAAATCAATATGTATATGCAAGCACGTTGTTCCAAGACCTACTAGCGGGTTAGAAACGTGCTGTCCCGGTTATACTCGGAACCTGATGATAACATAACCAAGTTTTTAACAGAAAACGAAATGGGACTTGGTCTGGGTGGCAAAAACAAACTGGCATTCACCCAGACCTTGGCATTATTCCACAGATGATGGCACCCGGGTTTTGCCTACACAAACAACATACAAATTCAGTTTATCACAGTCAATATCTATATTTTCATTATGTTACTGTTCTATATTTATCACTTTTATCTTCATATCATAATTCACACCACACATCAAACAATATACCATTTATCAAACAATAAACCATTCGTCATACATCAAACCACTATAATTATCTAACACCTCACTTGAAACCATAAATAAATATATTAATATAAATCAAATTGACCCAATAGCTGTTCCAACTGGACAGGGTCCCCAAAACATGTTCCAGGATCCGAATACCTGCAACCACCAATTCGATCTGACCTAAATGAAAAATAAATAACAAAATTATCATGAGATCATTTTACGGAAAAATAAATAAGCCCCTCCCCCTTAAATAAGCATCCCATCCAAAGATGCCTGAAAAAAGAGATGACGGTATTAATCGCACTATCTTGAGCTTAAATTGCATCATTTTTTAGCCAATCATATACTACTGCTAATTTTAGCCAACCAATCAGATTTACTATATATTCAACTAGCCAACGAATTTTAAGAAAAATGTGATCTGACAATGACCAAATCTCATGATTATCATGGATTATGTAAATTGTCAATACTCTAGACTGGATCACTGCGAATTTTTTGCTTAAATATCAACATTAAGACATGTACAAGTCAAACTGTGAAGCATATAAAAAAAAATTCACAAATAATACTATGTAAATTATCAACAAAATATTCGATGAAAATTGTCAAAATGTCAACAAAAGCAAGTTCAAATTCAAGCAACAGCCAACCCATTATTAAAAATGGAATCATACCCCGTAATGTCGATGTTTGAATGCACGTAAACCTAAAAAAACCTTATAAAATCTGTGATATGTTTGAACTTACTTTTGTGGTCTTTTACTCATCTTTAATATTTAAAAAAACTACTCAAATTGTACTTGCCATTTCGGGATTACCGTGGGAGTCTCAATAGTAAACCAGTGTTGTAAACAAAGTCTAATTAAATACCTCTCCCGGTTTAAAATGTTTTAAATGGTAAATCACTGACGTTATTACATCACAATGATTAGGGGTAAGATTAATGAAGGGTTAGAATTAGGATTAGGGTTGAGGTTAGGATTAAAGTTAGGATTAAGATAAAGTTTGTATGAATTAAAATTCAGGTTGTTAATTTGGAGATTGATCCAAAATGTTAGAAATTGATTTAAAATTTTGGAGACACTCTAAAAGCAACAAGGCAAGAATCGTTTACCAAAATTTTTCGGCAAGGCAAAGTCAAAGAAATCCAGCCAATGCAGAAGGGAAGTCAAGGTGAAAGAAATAATTAAGCGAAAATTTGGTTTGACACTTTCTATATCAATTTATTCAGATGTTGACTATTTTCTATTTTTTTCGTGAAAAAACCTGATTCGGTTAAAAACTCTTGTCATGGATTGCTTTTAGGCATGGTTGTAAAACTTGTATTTTCAGTCAACTTAAAGGGGGTGGTCCGTAAAATTGGGGGTACCAGTAGTCTCTAGATGGTCAGACTCCCTATTGCTCAGTTATGGAATCAAATGTGCAATTATAAAATTGTACAATTAAAACTTCTTATAAGGGGCACCTTCAGTACATGGAAGATTACTATTTAAAATCGTATTACTTGAACTATTTTTACAAAGTTTAACATTTGAAATGTCCCTTTGTCAAGAGGGGTACGAAATATTTTAGTAATATTTGAATGGGGTACGAAATTCTTTATTTATGTCTGTGTGGGGTGTTAAATTTAGGTTTACACTCCGCCCCGGGGTTGTAGATACTTTATGACCACTCCCTTAGGTGAAAAGTATTTCAATACTCTCACGACGATTTAAAAGAGAATAACTACCTATCATTCTCTAAAACTGATTACTTGTAGTCCCTATCATTAAGATTTTGTTGCATGTCAAAATTAGTAAGTAGACGGCAAAGGAAAATGTCCGAATTTTCTCTTTTCCATCAATTTTGTCCCAAAACAATTAATTCAGTGCATTTTCCTTTCCCTGTTCGGGCTTCTCGATTATCAGATTTAAAGTAGAGTTAGCCAATACTGGTTTCGCCACTTTAAGTGAGTCAAGAAGGCAAATTGTTAGTTATTTTGATCAGTCAAATATTATACATGATACGTTTGTGATTCAACGACTCCTGAGTATCGGCCAAAGATCGCCTTGCGTGCATGAAAATAACTGTTTGAAAACAATTAGGATATCATATGGACGTGTAAATAATAATTATACCAATGCCTTGAGGCCGTGTTCCTTGCTTATACAATATTTGATATCTATATCATTAAAAAATATAGGATACAAGTGTTCTCTAAGACATGAATTTTGTCTTCTCCATGAGACAATGGTACACCAGTTTGGATAGTTATGTAAAAATAAAAGAAAACAAAGTTATTACTATATATTCGAAATAATGAATTTATACATATTTATAAATTAATTTATACATGAAATAAATACATATCTTCCTCTACGGAACGTTCTATTTTTGTAGATTACCAGTTCCTACAATGCTATAAGAAATGTGTGGCTGGTGAAGGAAAACCTGTAATTGAACGTTTCAATCATTACCATTGTCATCTTTGTCCAGCATTCATAAGCGAGACAATGGATTCAGAAACCATCTAAGAAAACATACTAGAAATACATGCTTGCAGTAACCCCTCGCCCCAGCTGAACATTGCCAGACATTACATTCCAAAACATTACTATTGCTAATCTTTTTTATCAAAAAATCTGCCATGCAAAGGTTGTAGGCGAGTCGGATATCTGCGTTCAAAACAAATTTTTGGCATAGAAAACAGAATTGGATCCTTGGCTCACACCCCTCTTCACGACGCAATCAAAGGCTATCGCCAAATGAAATGTTTTACCTGACGTAATCACTGTGGCTTCCTTCATTTTAAATTTGCCATTAAAAATTTGATCATTACTCAAATAGTTTGGAAAGAAGAGTGGAAGGAAACAATATTATTTTGGGAAATTTATTTTGAAAGAATAAAAAATGGAAATTTTGTTTCAAGAAGAGGAAGCACAGTAGCCATGGCAACACGATAAAATAAACTTCAGAACTTCTTTTCTGGAGTACAAAACAACAGGTTACAAAAAATACAAATATAATTAAAATATTAGTTGTTTTAGCCATACAAATCTGAGATATATGGTGTAGGTATGTTCTTATGCATTCTATAAGCTTCAAATTAATGTTTAAATGCAACCTTCCGTTTACTAAAACGTTGCCAAAAGTTTATAAAACTAAACTGCCTTTTACTTATAAATTAGTTTTTTAAATGAAATGAGTTGAAAATATACAAATTCTCTCGTGTGAAACGATTTCGCTTTCCTTTTAAGTTGAAACTTTTTGATAGCATAAAATATAGGATATTTAATTGTAAAAAAATGAAAATCTATGTAAATAAAACAACATTCTTACGGCTATATCAACAATTTAATATAAGAAACTTGCCATATTTTTTCGACCATCTATCTCTATTTATCCTTTTTTATAAAGTATAAACGATAAATTTGTTCCGCAGCTTTTCCTGAAGTGCCAAAAAGCTGTTTATAAGTTATAATTCAGACTTACTGATATGACTTACTCATGTTTTTTTATAATTCGCTCATTCCACTCCTAACAAAGATTAGTGAGATGACCACCCATCACACCCATCACACCCATGAAACATAGCCATGCGCCCGCAAAACTTGATGAACTTTGGATTTCCCATTGCTTTCCTGTTTTTCCGGGTGTAAATATCCGAGTGGAATTAGTACCCTCGCACGGCGCTTCGCGCCGGCTCGGGGATAAGTTCTACCAGTGAGCACGAGAACCAAACAGATGAAGGTCTTCTACCACCTACCCCAGACACACACACACGTGTAACACACACGTTTGTGAAATTTGTCGACAGGTAAACTGAAAATTCTGATACGCTTTCCAACAACAACAGTCCTCGCAAGATATTATCATATATCGCCCGATTATATCACTGCTACAAGATATTTAGGTGGTGTTTGTGTCGATGCAGACAGAGGCATCTATATGATAAGGCGCTCGTTTAGTGGCATCCAGTACATGTAATGCACAACTTTGGGGTCAACGGTGGATTTTCGTGCGAGTTAAATGATTGTCGAGAACTTTCCAACACAGCAAAGCGAAGTGGAAATCCAAATTTTATTTGCAATCATTTAAAAAACGTGCAATATGTCGCCAAAAGTTCCAACTCCCATTATATTCTGCCACGAGAACCGTTAGAGGCGTTCCTTAACAAGAAAGTTAAATGGTTTAAAAGAAATAGAGAAGATAAGTCCCTGAAGTTACAAGAAAACGCTGCTCAAGACAAAGCGCCATTAATTGCCGAGTTCACCGATTTAACAAACCTGTCATCCACCCTGTACCAGCATTATTCAGTTTACGATGGTAACATTCATCACTATTCACGTTTTAAGCGAGTTATTGCCACATACGACATGAATCAGAACAAAGGTGATATTCTTGCTGCAGAAGAAAAGTGAATTGCGTTCATCAATGCATTTCTAAATGGTTTATGTACGCAAAGCGACCAGGCGATTTACTGCCAGATGACAACAAAGCCCACCAAGCACGTCTGATTCCACCACTGGCACAATATTTAGCTATTCACCTCAACAAGAACAAGCTTTGGTAAGGATGGTCCAGTACCTGCATAGTGTCAAACGCATTTCCCTCAACATTCCAAGAAATATCATGCACGACCTGGATGCGTATCCGACTAAGCTGGTCCAGAGTGAAGAGAAGTGCGCATTTTGCGAGGAAAACGAAAGTCGTTGAAGGTTTGTTTCATTTCGTTCATCCTCAATTCTTATATACTGTATATATGTAAAATTCTTCCAACGTTGTGACGAATGATAACAACCTTGTCGATTCAGGGGCGCCGGAAGGAAGCCGAAGCGGCGGGGGCAGCCCCATGAAAAGGGCGCGAGAAATTTGTAGGGGTGTCCGGGGATATCCTCCCCCGGAAAATTTTTTGAATCTATACTCTCTGAAATGCCATTTCCTGCATTTTGAGTGGAGATTTTACATAATTCTGATATTATAAAACGCAATATAAAATACACAAAAGGATGAAAGTCTACACATTTTTAAGATGATACACATATAAATCATACATTCAGATTTCCAGTTCATATAAATCTATATACGAACTGTATATTTCCAATTTATATAAACCTACGAGGGCTAGCCCGGTTACAATAATAATAATTTATTCATTTCAATGCACTTTATTGTTAAGAAAAAGGGCAACCGGTTGCCCCCGCGTGACCCCGTACTATAAGGGCAGCGGGGGCAGCTGCCCTCGCTGCCCCCGTGGCTCCGGCGCCCCTGTGTCGATTATAGAAGAGCCGAAGTCTAAGTCTTATCTTTTAATTGCTACTTTCAGATATAATAATCTGTGTTAAAATGTGTCCAGAATGTGGCATGGCCTATCGTTACAAGGAATATACGGAGGGAATTCATAATTTCAATGACAGTCACTGTTTTAGCTTAAGTTTAAAGTGCTTATGAACGCAAAATGGGTTTTTATTGATTCGGATAAGGCGTGAAAAGTTAGTTAGTAAGTTCTAGATTAGTTTTTGGCTTAGACTTTTAGTTTCGTAGATATAAAGGCTCAAACAGGCAAATTTTGCCATTTTCTGAAAAAAAGTAGCGCGACCAAAATATCACCAAGGGGCCTGGATCCCAGGAACCCAACTTTGATAAACAACTAAGAAATATATGGCGAAGATATCGATATCTTGTGTTTTTTTGCATATTTTGTCTAAACGATGTTTCGTTTGTGCGTGATCTTACACAGAAAGTACCAACAGTAATATATCTAGCTATCTGACACCTTTTTTGGATGATAAATCACCTATTGCGGCTTTAAACCGATAGAAAAGAGGGCACCGAAAATCATCGATCTGAGACATTTGGTGGCAAATACAGGCCATAGTTATCGACCTATAAACAAAGACAAATGTACCCAGTTGTCCCAACATAGGACAGGAATCAACATACAGGTAAGCTGTGATTTTAACAAATGCAATCTATTCGCGCGTATGAACTTTGGATATTTAACGTTGAATCATGTCACCTAAATGTGCATATTATTTGCTTAGTATACAATGTCATTGAAGCCAGTATGGATGAAAGGTTCTGCGCCGGACATGTCCGGTGTACAACGGTGTTTGTTGACGCCACAAATCGATCGAAGTGCTTCTACCTCTGAGAGATTACATACTGCTGTTATAGAATAATATATCATGTATGTTTCAATGTGGAAATTATCACAACTTTAATGCCTTTATGGTATTTAACTAATATAAATTAATAGGCCATTCTACTTTTAGACTTCAACCTACTTTATATGTGGACTTTCAGTGTCTTGTATTATCCTACACATGTGGTCAATGTCACATGTTTTATATGACAGTGAGATACTGATGATATATGTTTAATTGATACATGTATTTGGCACAAAGTTGATCACCAAGTGCTGCACTGTCCCACTAGTGGAACCACCTTAACCTGAGTATCAGGCATTTCTGCAGTTAGGCCTTGGTCCCTAAGCCACCTATGTTGAAGAACCTTAGGGAGGCTAACAGAAAATTCCTAAATAGAGATACACTTCAACATTGTATAGCCCATTAAACTATTTGTTTGTGATTTCATCTAGATTATCAGTGAAGTAAACTGGAACCATCAGTGAAAGATGAATTAACATTTTTAATTAAATATTTATTAAACATCTTTATCAATATATGTTGCAGTGTGACTCTATTGTCTCTTGGGGGCAAGTTCACTTTTAATAGCTCAGCCCCTTGATCCATTGGATTGGCTTAACCCATTAATTGGCAAATTTTACTCATCAGTGGTAGAGTACTGCCAATTAATGGGTTAACTGCGCTTGATTGGATCGGCTAAACTTTAGCTGCTTTTTGGGTAATGGGTTACCTAGAAAAGAGCCTGACTCCCACTATGGAAGAACTTTACCCATCTGGAAGGAGAGATTCCACTTCTAAAATGTGCAAGGACATCTGGTAGGGGAGGGGGTCAACATCCATTTTCCTCCATGGGGAGGAAGTCGGTTTACCTGCACAGAGAAGCACCTTTCCGAGTTACTTAAATCAGCTATGTGGGCATGCCAAGAAAGTTGGATGTGTGTACACTATGAGTAAAGCATACATCACTCTCACACCACACATCTTACATCTAATGTGAAAGTTGAAGCATGTTTGCTCTGCCCACACAGGCAAAGCTACTGTAATAGAAAGTATGAAGTTTTACAGATCATATACTGGCCTTATGGCTTATTAAATTAGATATGTTTCCCCCACTAAAACATTGTCAAAAGATGAATATTATTCTAGGCCTATTTATGTGGCAATTAATGTTTAGTGTCGTCACAATAATTCCATATATATATATATCTATATATCCAGTTTATGATATCCGTGTATTGATCATCTTTCAGTTACATGGACAAAGATGACAATCTGCCAACCAATCTTTCTATGAAAGGTTCTGTGAGAATATACATGGGGGCCAATTTCATTAGATTGTGGGTTGGCCAGTTGCAGTTAACCAGTTACTATTCTTGAAAATGTCCAAATTTTGGGCAAATTTGAATGTAAAATTTGTAGGGAAACAAGCTTCCTTGCTAAAGTGAGAACCAACTTTAAAGCAGGTGTAGAAATGAAATGCAACCGATTCCCATGTCCATGAAGGCATGAAGACTATAAAATGCAGTAAAAGGTTTAAGTTCCATTCCAACAAACTTTTAACCCTTCTTGCATTCGTTCATTTATTTCTTTCGTTCATTAAGAGGCATCTATGTCCCAGAATTTATAGACATAAGTTACTGTCATCAAGTGTCATGGTCGTCTCCACGATCGACTTTGAAATCGCATTTAAATCCATTCCTTCGTCTATATTCCACGATTGACGATGCAAACCACTAGAAGGGTTACTTTACACACTCAAAAATGTGTTTGAGTTCAAAAATGTGTTTTTTTCCTCAAGAAATAGCCGACTTTTCAAGATGATTTATCCAAATGTAATTGTTTTTATAGTAAAATTAAATACACACGTTCCTGGGACCCAGTCCCCCGGAAGACGCTACTTTTTTTCAAAAATAGCGACTTTGAGCCTTTATATCTCCGAAACTAAAAGTCTAAGCCAAAAACTAATCTAGAACTTATTAACTAACTTTTTATGTTCTATCCATTTTGGGTTCATAAGCACTTTAATGCTTTTTTTCGAGCGTTTTTGGAGGTAAGTTGCCCTTTATAGAGAGAATATATTGACATCGTTAATGACTTACAAAATCCTTATAATGATATTTTGCCGCCAAATATACAATTTAGCTAGTAAAGTATACTTGTTAACTCTAAGAATGATTATTATTGTTAGTTTTAGTTCTCTTGAAGTGATATTTGTTGTGACTATAGGTTAATGCTGCCTTGTATTTATAATTATACCGGATGCAACTGGTTCTTTCATCGACCAGAAGTTAAAGTAATCGTTGATAGTTTTCGAATGCGTGGTGTTAATTAAAAACTTTGGACTGAAACTAGTAATCGGTATATAATCTTCTTGATTTTCCATTCACACAACGGGAGCACACAGCCCTTGGAGCAGCAGCTGTATTTTCTGATGTATCTCGTGATGTACCAATCCACCATGCGGAATGCTTATCACCATTTTGAAGCGTTGACAAATCACGTCTACACTTTCTCCTGCGTTCTTTGTGGTTACCATCCTCCACATCTCAACTGGGATCTATGCAAAAAAGGATGCTTTTCATTAGCGCATATGTTCAAATATTTTAGTCGTAAGCAAATTTGAATATATAATTCGCACAAGAAATATTACGACCCCGAACATAATTTGAAAAAATATGCACAGAAAAATTACGAATTAGAAGACGCGCAATTCACAAGTGCATATTTTTAAAATTATACGAGAATTCAGGCTAACTTTTATAAAAATATTGACAAGGCTAGGCCAATCTATTCATCAAAAACCATTCCTTTTATAAATAACACAATTAAATATCTATCCAGAGAAATTTTTCTTCCATCTTAAAGTTAATTGTTATTTTCTCGCTGTTAATAAATAATAAATAATGATTAATGATTGAAATGACTATGTATAAACATGTATAAAGCAATATACTTTATTTAATAATATAAATAACAGTACTATAGTCTATACACTAAAGTCTAAATAAATACGTCCTAATGTCTGCGTTTTACAAGGCGTCTTATAAATTCGTCCATAGTAGTTATACATTTACGCCAATATTGTTTGTTTTGCAACACTATATAGGCAACGTTCACAGTATCACGTGCACCGCTATTTTTACTCCATACATGTAGCTTTTCACTTTAAACACGTATCTTCGACCTGTTGAAAAATTGCCAATGCGACTCTTCCACCGTTAGACAGCGCCAAATATACAAACACTAAATGCCCATTAAAACATTGAAGTTTGTGCGTGGAGTCGAATGCTGTTGCTATTCAAAACCGCTGATGAAGTCCGTGAATTTCACACAAAGATTTTAGACAACAATACTATTTATAATATTATTCTTCCCTTGGGAAGAATCTAAGGCTCTGGGATAATCCATAACCGGAAGCCCGAAATCGTGGCTAAGACCACAGTGCGCATGCATTCGTAAGACTCAAAGCAAATTCTACAAAATATACTGTTATTTCGCATAATCATAAACCATGAAAATATATCGTTTTTGGCAGAAAATCTAAATGTTCTTCGTAGTACGTTGCAAGAGGAATATAAATACGACAGAGTAAAGAAAATATTGTAATCAAAAGAATCGATATGGAGCAGTGAAGAATGTTTAATATCGAAGAAAATGTTGCAATAATGCAATTTAAGTAATTATAAACTGTATATTTTTGTCCTTTGTCACTTTCATTATGGAAAATCTTGAATTATACGGGTCATTGTCTTTCTACCATCAAAATTGAGCCGTTTAGCGCTCGTAAGTTCGTCCTAGCTGAAACAATGCGCGAAATTTTGTGTACTAAAGTCCAATCTAAAAACTATTAACATATACGATTGGACGACAAGAGGAAACGCTAATGTACTTCCAACTCAACTAATAACCTTAAATATCTTGCAGATCAAAGGAATGTCAAACGAAGCTTAAAGTTATTAACTGAAAATTGGTTCCATTATGTTATTATGAGCCACATAGGATAGTAAGAAACTTCACATGACGGGATCTTTGTACTATAAATGAGCCAGCCTGGTTGGTGAGCCTGTCCAGCTCCTTCGAACAGCCTGTAAGCTTCATACTTGACATACCCAATGATTTCTACCAGTGATTAAATACTTCAAAGATGGGGGCATATATAACACTTGGTATAATAGTCTCCTTCAGGGGCTTAGCCAGGTAAGCGATCTACCAACCAAAACGTGCTGCACTACATGTAGGTTTGCCCCCCAGCCATTCCCAAGAAAATTATGTTTCCCCATGGTCAAAGTATGTGCTGACTTGCATGACTGTTCACTGTTGATTGGCAATATGTTATATAGTAAAATTTAAGCTTGTACGGTTGTACTAACTACTAAGACAAAATAGTGGAGTTTTGCGTTTATGTTTTAGGATCTTTTTTCCTGTCCACATTCAAAAATACCCATCCAAAAGACGGGTGGACGGGCGTCTGGCTAAGTCCATGGTCCCCTTGGTAAATAGACCCTTCTTGTAGCTAATGCTCAAAATCTTTTTCAATTCTGGACTGTGACTACAATCTTGGACATAACTGGTTGAGACTACCTTTCACTCTATACAAAATTTGCATACCTCTTATAATAATTTCCCTGTAAAAACATATTGCGCTTCTTAAGCCCCCACTCCCCCAAGTCAATGTTGAACCGGTGATTTAGTAAATTACCAAAAGTTGTTTCAGCCACATTGTTCACAAGATTGAACTGGGGAAGCATGTGTGACAAAGTTTGTTTTGTCAATGTACATGTACATTAACTTTGCACTATTGTGAGAAATAGTCTCAAGCGTTGTGTCTAAGATTGTACCTGGCCTTCGTGTGTCTACCCTGTACTCTTCCTTGGGAGCAATCCGTGTACCTTTTTTGGCACATAGTTGTTCTAAGCATTGATTCTAGCATTACCATAGTGTTAGAAATAATTCTCTTGCACAACACTATTTTCAGAATGGGCTTTTCTTCAATGTATGATTACAATGTTTTTCTGTAGCATGGGTGAGTTCCCTTGCAGGGTCATAACCTGGTCCTGAATAGCCTGCGAGCAAGCTAGGTCCTGGCCAACGTGGAATCATTTTGACTATATTTTATGAAAAGCTGTGTGATTATATTTTATGCTGTTGTTGAAAAAACATTAAATTGTTATATATATTTATAATATAACATTTATAGTACGCGCGTGCTGATTGGTCGAGAAGCGTGTTTCTATAACTCTATAGAAACACGGAAATTTTCCCGCCAAAATTTAAAATCATAAAAAAACAAATTTAATGCCAATTATAAAACTTTGAATACTATTTAAAAACAATTTTCATGCTCTTACACATTTTTGACTGTTAATTTTCAAACAGAGTTGTTTTCTTGCAGCGAAATTGAGGAGCAAAGGTCAGCATGCGTACGTAATGAGAATTTGTAAATTAAGCGAGTTTAAAAAATGTCTTTTGAGTTATATTATAAAAGAAATAGAAAAAAAATTTTCCTGTGTTTCTATACACTTATAGAAACACTTGTGGGAGTTTGGGAGAACTCGAAATAACGTGGAAAAACTCGCCCTACGGGCTCGTTTTCCCACTGATTATTTTTCGTTCTCCCAAACTCCCACGCGTGTTTCTATAAGTGTATAGAAACACGGAAAATGTTTTCTATTTCTTAACTGGTAAATTATTATGAACTTGCCATCTGTACAACAAGTGGCAGTATGTATTCTCCTGCCAGGATTGACCCCTGTCTATAATAAGCCACAAAACTGTATAAAAATATCCAAAATATACATGGTATACTTATTACTAATGTGTATGACTAATTTGTTTTATATTCTTAATACAAGTATGAAGGCTAGAATACAAAATAAGTATTTAACAATGCCTGCCGCATTCACATAAATAGATAAGCAACCAAAGATGTTTAGCAACCTGGCGTAACTGGCTACCTCAAGAACTCATCTTCGGGGTCTGCCCCCGATTCACACCTAGAGTTTCGTTTCATGACTCATTCGTGTTCCCAGGCTACTAGTTTCGGCTGGCTTGGTGGACCCCAGCGGTTACGCCGGCGTAGCCTATCTCCATTCAAAGATTGGCTACCTCCACAAAAATAGAATCTACAGGCATTGAGGTATGATCAAGATTAGCTGATTAGGCTGCTTTTTCAAATGAATTATAAATCAAATAGTCTGTTATTCACGATCAAATAAAAAGTACGATTAATAATAACGTAGTATAAGAATAACAATTTTCAAAACCCAGATAAAGCATGTAAATATTTTATGTAGGCTAATAAATTTCAGCAAATATTTGAATAAAGTTTTCAGGTTCTATCTCACGTGTAACGTTCAATAAATATTACACACTTAATATTGTACCTTTCTTTATATTTTCTGTGTAATATTACAGAAGATTATTCACCTTATCACTGCTAAAATTACTCTGAAATACAAAAACAATATTCGCACACTCCTAAACGGCAGCATCTTGTATATATATAAATTACCCGGTTAATAATTTATTGATGATTATTGCGACATTCCATTCCGTATCAACCACCAATCATATTCACTTCCGGTTATGGATTATCCCAGAGCTTTAGATTCTTCCCAAAGGATAGAAGGCTCGGGGTACGAGATTGCATGTTCCCATGAAAACGTACTTAGGAACAGAAAAATCATTTTTGTGAATGTGAAAAACCACAAGAATATTCCTTTGTGGATAACCCGGCAATCCCTTCCCCCGAGCCTGCGATCCTTTCGGAAGGGACTTCATCTAACCCTTATCGAAATTTATACTAGAAATACATGCATGCAGCAACCCCTCGCATTTTTAAACCGAATGACTATAGTTCCAAAATATTTCAGTTAAACGTTATTCATTTCTTTGAAGAAAAATAAAGAGAAAATTCCAATTATCGTATCGTACTTCGTCTTTTAATAAGATGAATAATTACGCGCATGTTTACATGAAGCATTGGTACTTTTTAACTGACCGCTGGGCGGGATATATCGCTGTTGCGAAATTATTTTTGTCATCTGTGGTCGTCATGGTTACACGGAAACATTTTTAATTTCTTCTATATTTGTTCATTAACGTGTTTGAGCAGCTAAAGGGACGTCTTATAGCCGTTTCTGCCTGTTCACTCTCAAATTTTATATCTTTAATCGCATTATACTGTCTTGCTGACCAAAGGCGAAGATACAAGGTCAAGATTCTGTTCACTGTCACTGCTACTGTTGTATTTTTTAACTTTACCCTCTGGCAACGAGCATGCTTTTTGCTTTAGTCTTTTTCTGTTTCTTCTATCAAGCAGACATTACCCGATCATCTGTATTTATCTTCTTAAAATATGAATGCATAAACATAATCATAAAAATAGAATAATGAACTGTTGGCATGTTGTTCAGTTTCATAATTTGGCGTGTTAGCGGAATTTCGCGCGTGAAATTTACATAATTCAGTTATTTGTTGTTGTGGACTTTGGATTCCGGGATGTTCCGTTGCTAGCGGACAGTGGCGGAAATTTCGGTGGGGTGGGGAGGCGACCGCCCCCCCCCCCACCTTTACGGAAAATTGACAATTTGTCGGAAATTTTGACCTAAAAAGGGCTAAAAACAGCCTATTTTGATTGTAAATGGGGGTTTTTCGGAAATTTAGGAGGCTTTGCCCCCCCACCGGAAGACGTGAATTTCCGCCGCTGCTAGCCGATGATGATACGATTTGTTGTGACGAGTGTGGAAGTAAGCATGGCTGCCGAAAAGAATATTTCAAATGCTTCAATGAATTGTGTAATATGTAATAGTTAATAACATTTATAGGAATATATTTTTAATTATTAATCTATTTTCATATGTTGTAAATACGATAATTTTAAGTGTCCTCGATTAGTGGAGTACAGTGTTCTGCTATAGGACTTGACACTTTAATAAAGTTATCAATCAATCAATCAATCAATGAATCAATCAATGATAGATTATAGAAAATAGAAGAAAAACAAAGAGGAATTCAATTTGTAAAAGCATCTCGTTTCTTCGCGACAATTCTGAAATCTTCTGGACGCCGAACTACTGAAGCTTCACGTACTTCTGTGGTCGGAATTTCCTCTCCTTCCGGCAATTCCATCTTGTAACGATGCAACAACATCGAAGCAAACGTAACCAGCAAGATCTTGCCCAATGGATAACCAGGACATTCTCTTCGGCCAGCGGAAAATGGAAGAAAACCATTAAGTTTGGTCCAGCCAACAAATTTCCCATCAGAATCAAGAAATCTTTCAGGTTTAAATTTCTCTGGTTCTGGCCATTCTCGTTCGTCATGATGCGCTTTGTCAAGATTGAGAGCAACAAATGTTCCTTTGGGAACGTGGTAGCCAGCAATTTTCATGTCTCGGATCGCGTTTGAGCCAACGACTGTTATCAAACCAGATGCCCTTTGGCCTTCACATAGAGTAGCTTGCAGGTATGGCAGGTTTTCTGCATCTTTCCAACTTGGTAAGCGGTCGTTGCCCACTACGACATCAAGTTCCTTGTGAACTTTTTCTTGTATTTCCGGATGTAGTACCATGTAAAGAAATAACCAAGCAAGTGACGAGGAAGTGGTATCTGCTCCTGCAAACATTACATTTGACATTAATCCGGTGACATCTTCTATTGATCCGATGTCTTTATTGGTTTCTTTGGCGATTTCCTTTTCGTAGCAATTGATGAAGCTGTCGGTTAGATCACGGATAACTCCTGGGATGTATGTTTTCTTGTGGGCTTCGTATTCTTGTGGGCATACTGTTTTCCTAATCTGTTGTGCCTGCTCTAGATCACGTTTGAATTGGGTTGGTAAATACGTCATAAATGGAATCACTTGGTACACATTGGCAAGCAAGGCTTGTTTAGCAACTATTGCGTTAAATGTGGACAAACTCTTAATAGATGGATCATCAAATTGAACTTTCTTTGATGTGAGCCATTCCCAAAGCTGTACTAGTATCGAACACTCTAATAGTCCTTTGGGTGAGAAGGGTTCTCCTTTTTTGCTATCGATTTCATTAATCGCAATATCAACTGCATATCCAGCACGTTCTGATGCTTGCCCTTTACCAGCTCCAAAGACATGTATTGCAGCTGTAAATACTCGCCTACGAAATTGCCATTCAGGAGAATAATCTGCTGTTATTATATCTTTTCCAAACATTTCTGCCGCAGGATAAATGGACCTGACTAATTTTCCCGCCAGATTTTCTTGTGTACCAAGCCTCGCTTCTCTTACAAGTGAAGCGGTATTCAACACAACCGATTTATCCCCATTAGGAAAAGTAAGTGAGAATATATCTCCGTATTTATCAGCTAGTTTTCTATAGGGATTGTTGGAACCACAGAGAAGATGAGGAACGTTGCCAAGGAGTGGATAGGGAAAAGGTCCAGGTGGCATGTTTCTTCTCATCCAATAGTTGGTGATCAAATGATGCACCAAGTACACAAGAACAATGGAAAGAAATATTTCAGCAATCATGATTGTCAATACTCTGTAAATAAACGGTAAATTGTCAGAATTTGATTATACAAATGCTCTTGACGCTCTAAGTATGAGATGGGTGCGTTTATGCGCAAATATTCTTTTAAAAGTGGCATTTCCTATTTATCGTACGTATTTACTCGTTTAAGCGCTGCAGCGCTCTGTTTTTGATGCTGTGCTCACTGAGGGCGGCGCTCTTATGGGTTTTTGTGTCACACCTGAACTAATTAGGTAAGATAGAGTGATAGATTTATCTCACTTTATCTGTCATTAGACTTTACTTCTCTGCCTGTGTTTTCTATATTTATGAACTTGCGTCTATATTCCTGGCCATTGAGCACTTACATAATCAATTTAGACTCTAGTATTATTTTAATGTTTAAAGAATATGTTACTGTTGATTAAATAATAATTTTCAATAAATCTGATTAAATAATAACTTTCAGAATTTTTTTCTCCCTATTTTTGTTGTCTGAACAAATGCAACGCTAATTGGTCTTCATAATTTTTAATAAGGAAGGTGGAGACATAATTACTTCCATTAAATGAAGACTTCCATTAAATGGTGCTTCGATTAAGTGTATATGCAATGAAAATTCGATATCGAAATTCTTGCATTATCTGAAAATGTAATCTTTTCCGATCATTTCAATGCTTGCCTTGGCGAAAAATTCGAACTAGAAGTTTGGCGAAATTTGATCGAGCGGCCAAGAGGTATGATGATGTAAGCAGTGTGACACAGTGCGCTCTTCAATCTGTAAATACTATAAACATTGTAGCTTCGTCTGGATAGAATTGAAGTTTTAAACAGAATTCAAATGAATCTACTTAGGGTAGACGCGATATATTGATTAGATCGATACAATTATATCACGACACGATGATTTGTAGGATAGGCCTACAAGGCGTCGAAATGCGAAATCGATGTTGTAGGTTTTCGTTTGCTAGATTAGCGCATTCGAGATTGTTCAAATGTTTATAAATTGATGCGGTTTGGATTGTCGTTTATCTTGGTATATTGTAGATAGTTTCGATAGTTGATATTATAGAGTCGTTCAAACTATAATAGAATATGCAAAACAAAACTAACTATAGCAAACGAAGTAGAAACTAGCCTACTGTATGTATAACATGCAAATATACTTAATAAGCATATACAAAACAAAAGGATGTATTAACTTAGCGCAGAATACATATAAGCACGCAACTTAACAAAATGAAATGCATTATTAAAAGAACGAAAACTATCCTAAATTAAAGTCTTTTTTATGTGAAATATTTGGCGAGAACGTTTACGGTATGACCATTGCAAAGCAAACAAATTAATATATATAGCTAGCGAAGATTTGTATAGCTGCTTCTTTCAAACCAAAACAGAATAAAGGTAGATATGATAGACTTCTAACGTGGATAGAAAAAATGGCCAACAGTCAATACACAAAAATAACTAATTCATGCTTACTCGCAAGCGCCCATATTAAAAACCTAGTTGCCAGAAATTTGATTATTTAATCTGTCCTAGTCTAGAAACCTGTGTCTTTCGCAACGACGTAGCGCATTTTCATGGGAATTTTGCTAAATTTGAGGGCCGTATGTTAGATAACCATTATGATTAATACGTTTCCCTCTTGAAATAAAGTTTTACTACTACTACTATAAAAGCGGAAAATAACAATGTTGTTTGTTTCCCATCTAACCCTTGAAAAAACATTGCGTTTTGAGCGACCATCCATTTCGAATTCACCAATCATGGCTTCCAGTACGAAGAGAACGAAAAGGGGAAATATTGCGTTTGTGGAGGTCCTGGATTGCGCAGTTGCACAAATACATACAACATTGAAGGGGTATCAATGCGCAAGTTTCCCAAGAATGAAGAACAGCGTAAATTATAGATAAAATTTGTGAGAAGACATCGGCCGAATTTTACTCCCACTAGTTCGCCTGTAATATGCTCGGCGACTTCGAGAAATCTTGCTTTGCAAGAAGGTATCACGTGACGAGCGTATCTTCACTCTTCTGTCTCTGAGTCGGAAGTGAACATGCCGGAAGTGAACATGTTTTCCCTGTACCATTCTTTCGTATAGTTGAGATTCAAAATAGCTGCATTTATCGTAGTTTTTAAGGCTGTTTTAAATAATTTTACGGCGCTTTCACTGACAAAAATATTTTTAGCAAGTCAACGGAGGCCATTTTTATTTAAATATTGGGATTTAAAGATTTTTTATTTTTATTTTAATTACATAATATGTGAATACTGTAAGTGCTGCGCTTTTCCTAGGGCGGGGCTCTTAAATATTTTTGCTCCCATATGCGTCGCTTATCTGGGGGCGACAAGTAAGTACGGTAAAACAAGCTAGCAAAATACGGATTGTTGATGGTTCTGAAACTGTTTCAAATAAAAAATATATAGTATTAAGACACTTAATTTCATTTGATTTGGTCAAATTTGTAAAACCTGAATAAAACCGATTAGGTGTAGTATAATAGTTCAAGAAGCATGGGGTTATTCCAGGGTTAAAAAGAAAACCAAGCGAATGATTGGTCAAATAGTACTATGGTGGATAGTGATCTCCGCTGATCTCCGCTGAGCTATGTAGGCTGGATATATTTGGCAACGTAACTGTGAATTTGCTGAACAGTTAAGGCAGAAGTAGGATTGCAGGCAGGAGACAAGTTTGTTGGGTTAATCTCGACCTAATCCCATACCAACGAATAAACGATGAAGCCTAACCCCTTCAGGGAACGCGCATTTTAAAACAGGGGGGAGAAGTTGAGAGGGGGAGGTCATATAATTTATATGTACATACTACATGCTTAATGCACCAATAAATTGTCAATAAATTTACTTTAATATATTTATTCTCAGGAGTATCTGTCCTCTACTAGCAATTTTTTGAAAAAAACGTTTCTTGAGAAATTTTTGCTCTTTTTAACATTTTCATTGTTACCTATAAATTTCTAATCAATTCAACATCTAGAGGCACACACTTAGAGGGATATGGATGGGATACACTTCTAAACTTGAATAGCAGAAAATAAGTCAAACCATCGAAACTTTGGAAAGTTCTGAAAAATGCAATCTCGTTAAATAAGGAGACGGAATATTTAGTTGTCTGGATACTGCAAATGGCTTATCCTATGACCCTCAAGACATATTGACATCTTATCCTATGACCCTCAACAGTTTCGTTTAATACTTTTACAGTGCTGCGTTTAAAATCAGACAGTTTCTTCAGAGTGTCCTCCACTGATCAAGTGGTCAACCGAGTACAGGCTAGCATGGTTTTTAGCTTGAATGAAATAAATGAAGAGTTTGTGTTAAAGGAATTGTATAGCATCAAAAAAAGTAAACCCACTGGGCTGACAATTCTTTTAAATCGGACTATAAATGAAGGCTCAATAACATCGGATTGGAAACAGGCTACAGTGACTCCCATTTACAAAGCTGGCTCAAAAACGGACCCTTCTAGTTATAGACCTATCTCAGTACTTCCTGTGTTTGTAAAAATTCTGGAACGGGCAGTCCACAGCATGGTCTATTCATTTTTCAAGAAAACAAAATACTATCAATATATCAGTCATATCTGGCTTTCGACCTCTCCACTCAACTAGCACCTGTATGACTGATATTACCAACACCCTACTACATAACGTAGAGAAAGGTCAACTTACTAGAATGGTCTTTCAGACCTTTCCAAAGCGCTCGACACTCTTCATGGCCAGGAAATACGCGACATCCGATTGCGCAACACCTTATAGCTTATCGAATTTACGCAATTTGTGTATATATGATTATATAGGAACACACGTATTTGTTGAAATAGACAAAGTATATGTCTTGTTTTTTAAAATACGAAAGCAGATCTTAGTAAGGTAAATATTGAAGTGGATTATTATGAGCTAAAAATTTGACGCTATCGGTAAGTTTTCAGTTGTCCCTACGAAAATTAATAAAATGCAGCTAGTTTGTATGGTTTGTATTAGGTTAGTACGCAAAGAACAGCTAGTTCGATATTTAAAACGGATCGTGAAGTCGAAGCATGTACATTATCAAACATGCGAAAGTGTAGTTCAAATATAGAATGTCTGAGGATTCCTCTTGTAGTGATAGTTGGCAATTCTTCCTTATATAGGCCGTCAGCTAGTGCACCAAAAGATGGCTAGAAAACGAATTTCATTGGACACCTCGCTAAGCTAAAAGAAAATAACTTACTCTTATAGATTAAAGCACGCTGAATCCAAATCTAAAAAGCTCTTGCCGATATACCCTGCAGTTTTTTTGTATTTCTCGATTGAAGTCTTAAAAAGTCACTGTCGCGTGATTATGTTTATTAGCAGTTTCGCGAAAACACATCTTTCAAAAACCATACTTCCTGTACGAACATGCGCCGATTATCTACCGGTTTCTATTCGACTTACAGGCGACAGCTGTTTGAGGCATGTGTTTTTTATTTTCTTATGCATTTGTCATTGTGCGAGAAAGATCATATTGCATATCTTCGGTTATTCTGCCTGTTTCACCTAAACTTCGAATTTCAGCGAAGTATTCCTACATTTAAGCGATAATTTTAAGTTATGACAGGACAAAAGAAAGCTTTTATGGCTGCTCAACAAGTAGACAACGCGAAGGACGTTTCAAGATACCAGCGCAAACGGAAAGCTTTTAAGTTTTAACTAAATAATGGTTCTGCTGCTCCTGACATCAATAATGACAATATCTTGCTGTTCTACCTTCATTTAAAGCCATTGTGTACATTTGGCGCAAGTTTTTATCTTCATAATATTATACGCTTGCGCTTTGTCTAAACACTATGTCTATAGATGTATTATTTATATTCCTCATTGTTCACTGCAATATACATACACCATGTTTATTAGTTCTAAATTATAGAGCATATTTGTTTTATGTATTTTTAAGATCCCAAAGTCTTGCTACTATGTAGATTCATATTTGTATGTAGTTTAATTAAGATTGTACTGTACGTACAGTAAACACTCCTGGAGTAAAACATAAATAAAAAGAGATGCATTTGAGCATTGGATGTCAGCCCACTATTCCTCAAAGCACATTAACTCATTAAGCCACAGTGTGCTCTCTTTTATTATTAATATTTACATTATAGTACATGCAGAACCAGAGATTTCTCAATGTAAAAGTTTTAGCACACCTGGGATGTGCTTTGATATAAACAATTTTTATACTCTAATCTATCCCCTAAATTTCATTGTTTTTAATATCTATTTGGTCAATTTTGTGACCCTGACTGCCTCTTGACATGCTCTTGGGAAGAGTTTTGTAGCCTTGTCCCTAGATTTGTAGCTTCTGCACCACCAAGACCTCATCAAGAACAGTCTTTGAACTCTCTAGCCGCAGGTGTCTTGTACCCAGGTGTCATGTACCATCAGTTGCTACATTGTTGTGTGGCTGGAGCATATGATTGCTGTATTCAGAAATTTGAGGTGGCATAGCAAACCAAAGTGCCTAATTGTGAGGCAGATGTTTTGTACATCACTATTTTGTATATCTTAAAATGACCCGAGATATGCCCGAGTTGTAGGCGGTATGCAGGCTATTGGTCTGATTCTTACGAAACGCTTTTTGAACGATGAGTTTTTCACGGAATTGCTAATAAACGTAGTTCAAAACAGTGAATTTTTTAAGATTTCAATCGAGAAATACAAAAAAATGCAGGGTATATCGACAAGAACTTTTTAGATTTGGATTCAGCGTGTTTAATCTATAAAAATATGTAAATTTATTTTAGCTTAGCGAGGTGTCCAATGAAACTAAACGTTTTGGTGCACTAGCTGACGGCCTATTACGTTTGGCTTGTCCTTTCTTTGTTGTATTTTAAAAAGCGTAATAATGACCAGAAACGACTGGGGTATACACATAGAATCTTTGCGTTTTAGAATAGGCAATTCCAGCTATCGCAATGCATGCCGGTAAAAGTGGTTATTCTTCCATTTCGCGCCAAATGGCGGACGGAAAATGTGTATTATACGCGAAGCTATATTTTTAAATTGTTATGCTTTAATTATCTTTCACTCCAAGCACTGGTTTAAAAGTTGTATTTTTAGCAGAGGTGATCAGGACTCTTAAACGTAAGTTTCGGCGAAATCCATTCGAGTTGACACAGGAGTGAAGCAAATTTGTCAAAAGGCTGGCTTCAAAAACTACTCTTTGAAGTAAATAAAGTGCACGTAGACAATTTACCCCTTCAAATGGAGCTCTGTAACCCCATAATCTAGATTTATTGTTTTTATGTATTTCTGACTGCTTGATTTCTACGTACATGCAGTTAAAAATCAAAATGTTATGGCCGACATTTTGTCAACATGTCTCAGAAGAATGGCTTCACTTTGATATGGTTTGTCGCGAAAACAAACCCGGTTTACTAGCAACTTTCTCGTTTTTCCGAACAGTATTGACTGTAAAATACTTCTGCTTTGCTGTTGACTTTAGCTTGGCTATATTCTTGGTTGTGGCCACATGTGTTTATAGAATAGTTGCAAAATTAGTGTTTTGGTTGCTCTGTGTCTGCAAACGGTTGTATTTTTAAGAAGCCATTCCATTAAATTAACTGAAAATATATTATATGCAAAGTCTTTGTCTGCCCACTACTCCAGACAGTAAGTAGTGACTACCAGTGATTGCTGAAAGTTGTTAATAAACAGCCCTTTGTCCAATGATATACTGTAGTTCTCCTATAAATGTTTAGTGGCTGTTCATAAGAACCATGCTTGCTATGCCCATACCAAGATTGCTTCATATATTGTTCCATATAAATCTGTAACCTTGGGGTCCAGTGTCGGCTGCAGCCAAAAATATACAACACTGCTAGTCCCCCAACATTGGCCATGACTGCCCGCTTGCTAGTGACGAAGGCCAGATTTTGGTGTACATGCTGGGGGAGATGAAATAAATTTTAGGGGAGGTGCAGTGTCTGTGCCCCTGGAAGAGTGGGTACATACCCCCTAAAGTAAAAAATGTTACTTTATGTATGTAATGTATGTATTTATGCATTATGATTGTGTGACTCATCCAATTGAAATTGTGTTTGACCAAAACTTGGCAAGTTGGTTGTAATGGTTCTAGTGACTAAGTGGCTGTTGGAGTAAGGCAAGATCTCCACATTACTGGGTTCACATGAAACTTTTAAGTTGGTAAAACTGGTAGGGCTGGACTCCCCTCCTTGCCTTGAAAGGTCTGGACTCCCGTCCCAGACTTCTATTGTCATCCTTCCAAATCTACTGGGGAAGGAGCTTAATTACAAATGTTCCAAGAGTGCTCATCAACATTCAAATGTTTTTCAATCCACCCCAAACATTCTAGATTGTGAATGGTTATTGGGAGGGAGGGGGGTGGGCAGTGAACAAACCAAACTGTTGTAGACCACCAGGTCAGTTTCGGCTTCTCTTGCTGCTTCATGAAGGGTCTGCAACTGTATGTCACTCAAGTAAATCAATTTAAAAATGCATCAAGTTCACAGGGAGTGGATGAAATCTGGTTCAGATTGGCACTTCCGAAGGGGCACCTTAGGTCCTTGTTTAAGATATCTTACTAAGAGGGGGAGATATCTTCCCAAGAGGGGGGTGGAGATAGTGGGAAAACTGCCCATTTCCCTTAGGGGGGAGCGTGAACATTTTCTGTAATTACCCATTTTGCAAAATATACACTAATTTCATTTTCCAGGAAATCTGATTATATCATATATTCTCTCTCCTCCGCAGAGGCTTACATGAAGTTTCTAGTGAGGGAAAAGTGAGCGTGCAGGGAGTGATGGGAAGAGCGAAATAAAAGTAGCCTCTGCCAGTTAATGTAATAAATATGGCGGTTCGATATCAACCTTCGAGGGTGTTAAGAGATGTTTTCCACTTTCCTTTTCAGGCGTACTTGACTCTCCTGGAGTGAATCCAACATTAATATCTTCTTCTGTCAATTTGCACCGAAAAATAGCGAGAAATTGCAAATGAATATGGATATGTTGACTGAAAATATCCTCTAAATTGCAAAATTTCTTTATAAAAATGACTCCACTGACCTTCGATACTCAGATTATGAAGATTTATTTCAATTTCTACCACATTTCCGTCCATTTCAGGTTTAAAAAGATGTCAAAGCAGTCAAACAAAAGGTTTGGTTCGAAAACCATACTTTTTTGCATTATCTGGCAGAGCCTTCTTTTCTTCATTTCAATCTTCCCATCACTCCCCGCGCGCTCACTTTTATTCAGGAAACTTCATGTAAGTTATTTGTAAATACTTAAGGAGGCTCTGCGGAGGAGAGAGTCATATATTTCTGTTGGCTTGGATAGCCAACATATATTAGGCACATGACAAGCTTGCAAGGTGAGCTAGCATGATTTAACAGGCCATCATCTGCCTACAATAACTCATGTGGACATTTAGGTGGGAATTAAATAAATAAAACCTTGGACTTCAAAAGTAAACAAAGGTAATTGAGTTGGCTGTTTTAATAATAAAGACAAAATCTTTAAAAATGCCAATTCTTGCTATTGGGCACACTAAAACCACCCTAACCTCTTTATCTACAACAATTGTCATGAATGTATACCAACGGTGATCAGCAGCAACATGCACCTAGTCTTTTAATTTTCCCCAAGGTGTTCAACTTCCACAGCATTTACATTAAAGTAAGCATATCTGCATGAATGCATATTCAACAGTTATTTACACATTGGTTTTAGTTGTGTTGGAAAGAATAAATTGATAGTTCAGACCTCTAAGTATAAACTTTGTGGAAGAATAGGGGGCAGTTCATTAACAACTTTATAAACCCTCAAATTAAAAAACCCACTCTTCCAGGGGCACAGACATTGCACGTCCCCTAAAATTTATTTCACCTCCCCCAGCATGTAAACCAAAATGTGCCCTTGGTCCTAGCAAGCGGGCAGTCATAGGCTGCAACCACAAGCCTTCCGAATGTAGTGGGACTCGACTAGCAGTGTTGTATATTTTTGGCTGCAGCCGACACTGGACCCCAAGGTTAGAGATATATATAAAACAATATATGAAGCAATCTTGGTATGGGCATAGGTTCTTATGAACAGCCCCTAAACATTTATAGGAGAACTACAGTATATCATTGGACAAAGGGCTGTTTATTAACAACTTTCAGCAATCACTGGTAGTCACTACTTACTGTCTGGAGTAGTGGGCAGACAAAGACTTTGCATATAATATATTTTCAGTTAATTTAATGGAATGGCTTCTTAAAAATACAACCGTTTGCAGACACAGAGCAACCAAAACACTAATTTTGCAACTATTCTATAAACACATGTGGCCACAACCAAGAATATAGCCAAGCTAAAGTCAACAGCAAAGCAGAAGTATTTTACAGTCAATACTGTTCGGAAAAACGAGAAAGTTGCTACTAAACCGGGTTTGTTTTTGCGACAAACCATATCAAAGTGAAGCCATGCTTCTGAGACATGTTGACAAAATGTTGGCTAAAACATTTTGATTTTTAACTGCCTGTACGTAGAAATCAAGCAGTCAGAAATACATAAAAACAATAAATCTAGATTATGGGGTTACAGAGCTAAATTATCTACAGTGCTCTTACCGATCACTTTATTTACTTCAAAACGTGCGACAGAGTAGTTTTCAAAGCCAGCTTTTTGCCAAATTTGCTTCACTCCTGTGTCAACTCGAAAGCAATTTTCTCGCGAATTATTGAATGGATTTCGCCTAAACTTACGTTTAAGAGTCCTGATCACCTCTGCTAAAAATACAACTTTTAAACCAGTGTTTGGAGCGAAAGATAAAGCATAAAAATTTAAAAATATAGCTTCGTGTAAAATATAAATATTCAGTCTCCCATTTGGCGCGAAATGGAAGAATAACCACTTTTATCGGCATGCATTGCGATAGCTGGAATTGCCTATTGCCATAACTCTGCGTGATTCTGCGGTATTACTGTTTATGTCGCATCAAATTGAAGCTTGTGCTCAAAATGTCATGGTTTGAAGACCGGCGCGCGCATTATTTTAGATATATTTGCCGCTGAAGTATCGGGTTTTGGGCAATCCTAATGAAATCGAAGGCCAGACGAAAGCCGCGGGATATCGATAAAACACCGGATCGTATATCACAAAACATTTCAATTACTCATGCGCGTACTTGACACGCTGACAAAAGTGCATGTGCCTCGCAGTCTCATATGTCGGTATTTCTGGCCATGTGATCATGCTAAACTACTTGAGAAACTCACTACACTTGGGTTTTCTAAGTCAGCTACACAATCGTTCGAGGCATATCGAGGCATATCTTACCGTTCGCAAACCGTATCTGTAAATGCATGTGTATTATGAAGCACACGGCTTATTGCTCATGGTGTTCCGCAAGTGTATAGTTTGGGACCCTACTATTTATTATATATATTAATGAGTTGCCAACTGTAGTCAGTAATTGTAGCGTGCGGCTTTATGCTGATGACACCTTGCTCTACTTCAGCAGTAAGTCTGTCGTTGAGATTGAAACAAATCTAAATCACGACTTAGACCGTATAATTAGTTAATTACTTGGCTTAATAACAACTACTTATTTCTTAATTATGATAAAACTAAAGTTATGCTAATGGAACTAACCAAAGGTTAACTTTAGTCAAGAATTTCTCAGTATTAGCTAATGACAGGATTCTTTTACGAGATTATACATTTAAGTATTTGGGGATCATGCTTGATCCAAACTTATCGTGGAATGACCATATAGACTATATTGCAAATAAGATATCATCTAGATTAGGTATGCTTCGTAAAGCACGCAAAGTTCTATCGAAAGAAGCTTGTATCACACTTTCTAATACTATGGTATTACCCCTCTTCGATTACTGTTTGGTTGTATGGGGTACGTGCGGGAAAATGAATTTGGACTACTTAGATAAACTATACTTGCGAGCTGCTAGAATCATCGAAAAACGTGAACCACACGAACATTTGGCCATCATTGCAATCTCGTAGACAATTCCAAATTTGTTTCCTTGTGTTTAAAAGCTTACATGAATTGACCCCAGCGTATTTACTGAACGAGTTTAGTCATGCATATAATGTTCATTCTTATAATACTCGCCGTAGGGACTTACTTGGTCCACCTTTTGACAAAACTCAAACATATAGGAAATCGTTTAGGATATATGGAGCTGTAGTGTGGAATATGCTACCGCCTGACCTTAGGAATGAGAATAATTTTAAATCATTCAAAACTAAACTTAAGGTATATTTTCAACAGATCCAATAGACATATTATATATTATTTACATGCATGTGTGATGGTAATAACGATATGTTAATTTGTAATAAAAATATTGTATAAGTAATATCTGTCAGTAATATTTGTATTGTCATGTGTTGTAATTTATACAGGGCTCCATTTAAACCAGCTTGAGTTGTATGGACCACCCAAAGGGATATGGATATGACATCTTCCCAACAAGTTAAATATGAGGTCACATGGACTTTTATTTTCCCCAATTACAACAATAATAATTATTTAAATTAATATTATATTATCATAAAGGGCAAGGAGCCTACTACATTTTCCATTTGCATGGGTGATTTCATGGGCTAAAATGCTCGTGCAATATAATGAATATTTCAAAAATCAGTAATAATTACCAAGTAAGAAAATGTAGGCATTTTAGCCTCTTAACGCTGGCGTAGCCAAAGGATGAGAGCAGGAGGCAACTTGGGTCTAAATATTAGGGGTGTGTGATAATTTTGCCCGACAGAAGGGCGTGGCCAGGACATAACGTAAAGGGGCCGGAAAAAACCAAAAAGGTTTATGGAGCCTTTGTGTCGTTAGCAGGAATGCACAGGTATCTAGCGTTGAAGGTTCGAGTCCACTAGGGGAATGGGGGAATGCTCCCCCCACTAGTTACGCTCCAGGATGACGAGGGGTGGACTCTGCTCAATTATCTGCAGAACTATCTTTTGTGAAAGTTTAAATCCAACCAGAAAGTGTGGAGGGGGGGGGAGCAATGTCTGGAATAACGATAAAAATGGCATGTTTTTCTTGGTCGCGATTTTTCTTCAGAATTCGTCTCAATTCAAATGTTACAAACTAGTTATGTACAAATATACAAACTTAGCGCGCCTACAGTATGTTAGCCTGCAAGCGTCACATTCCAATGATTTACAGCAATATATTATCACAATTAAAGTGCCGCTTTAGACTTATATATATTCAGAACGACTTGAAATAGACTTGAAATTTACAGTCTCTAAAACTCGATTTTTTAAGTCCAAGTAATACGTTATACGTATAACGTTTGCTTCTAAATTTGGTTATATTCTGCAGATTTTTGCGCTCCTTCCAACAGGTATAGAGAAACCATAACACAAATATTTAAAGATATATTCAAGCTACAATAATACATGCCTGTTTAATATATCATGCCTAACTAAACAATAACAGCGGTGATTTAGAGTTTCGATATTCCGAAGGCCTGCTCTGGGACGGTAACTCGCCTTAACTCGCCGCGAGATAATGCGAGTTAAGGCGATTTAAGGCGATTTAAGGCGATTTAAGGAAAAATTGCGACTTTAAGCAATGCGAGTTAAGGCGATTTAAGACGATTTAAGGCGATTTAAGGCGATTTAAGGCGACTTAAGGCGATATTGCGAGTTAAGGCGAGTTAAGGCGATTTAAGGCGATTTAAGGAAAACTGGGACTTTTAACCGATGCGATTTAAGGCGATTTAAGGCGAGTTAAGGCGAGTTGAGGTCCCAGAGCAGGCCTTCCGAAACAATTTGCAGAAAATTCATTCATACTATTGCGTCGGAGTTCGACTATGTTGTATAGATTTTCACACCCGTTTTAGCCCAGAAAGCGTCATAGCAGCACAAGCGTAGAAAACCAGAAATTTTAAGATACAATTCTGGGTGTTTGCATCTGTCAGACTATAGAATTACAAAGCGTGCTTTTTAATTCAGTGCTAGCTAGTGTGAGACCGAGCCTTCGGTCCGATATACACAACCCTTTACTATTAGGCAATTCACTTTAGTCACAAGTAGACTGCTACAGCCAGGAAAGTCGTACACTCTGTTAAGCTCTGTAAAGTCGTTACACTCTGTAAAGCGCTAATGGACTAAATGGAATTAGCACTCTAGAAATGTAAATTATTATTATTATTGTCTCACATGTTAACAACGAATCTAACAAAGGCGCAGATACATGCACGCTTAGCGTACCTATTTTTATAGTATTTTTGCTTTGTTGTAAGCTTTACACACTGCCAAAAAGTCTCAAGATTTTATCAGATTATTGTGAAATCAACTCCTTTTGAGCTATTATAAAATAATTTGGGAAGATGTGGTGAATTGGTAGTTTAAAATTAGGCCAGTGAGTTCTAGTGGCAAGTGCGCTCCAGCAATACTTGATATGATAACAATAATATTGAATGCTGGTAATGTGTTGCACGCCAGTGACGACAGCGCAATTTCTTACCTTTTGTGTGAACGATAATTAGAAAAAAGTACGAAAATATGCAACAAATTGCTAAGAAATCAAATTTGCGCAAAATCCATTCCTACTATTGCTTAAAAATTCGACTACGTTGTATAGACTTTCACACCGGTTTTAGCGGTAGAAAGCATCATAGCAACGCAAGCCTATAAAACCCGAAATTTTAAGATACAATTATGGGTGTCTGCATCTGTCAGACCGATAGAATTACAGCGCGTGCTTTAGTATAGACCAGTCTATATTCAGAAACAATTTGCGCAAAACCAGTCATTCCATTGCTTAGAAATAGCGTTGCTTATACAACTATCTGCGTGTTCAAACCTTCTAGCGTGCTGTGTTCAGCTTCCTCGAAGCGGTTTCATCTCTTGATCGCTTCGTTTAAAATCAAGATGGCGACGTTTGAAACAGCGATCGGCTATCGCTCGTAAGTTGTCGCCTTGGGAAAGTAATCATACGTTTTTCTACATTTTCATAGGCTCCGAAGGTATTCTATTGTTCCTTTCTTTCTTTCTTCCATTCTTTCCTTCTTTCAAACAACCATTCTTTCTTTATTTCTTCCCAAATAGCTCATATCAATATATCTACTGCGCATGCGCAGATACAAAAAATCAAACGAATCGGCGGATTTGCATATACCCCTATTCATCCTTCCCTCATTTTAAATCGTTTCTAAAATATATATATATATATATTGAGAGTGACCGCGACGTGCTTGGCTTAAGTTCTGGCACTTGCTTGACTGACGTCAGAAGCAAGCATGCCAATCCGCTGCTAATCCTCGAGCACAAGCGCTATTCGTTAATTTTTATCATAACCAAAAAGAAAGTTACTTTATTGATACCCATCTTACAAGACTTATGTGTCTAAGTTGTAGATGGGTATCAATAAAGTAACTTTCTTTTTGGTTATGATAAAAATTAACGAATAGCGCTTGTGCTCGAGGATTAGTAGCGGATTGGCATGCTTGCTTCTGACGTCAGTCAAGCAAGTGCCAGAACTTAAGCCAAGCACGTCGCGGTCACACCCAAAATATGTATATACTCAATCTATTATTTCAATGAGTATAAACATTGTAGGAACAACTGAAATAAAACAATCAAAGAAACAAAAAGCAATTATTATAAGAGTAAACTAAATGCATGCAAGGACCACAAAGAGAATTGGAAATTGATAAACGAACTGCTGAACAATGCATCAAAAACTACTATAATTAATGAATTGATTGCTGATGAAGGGAAAATTGTAGGAGATGATATATATGCTAATTAATTCAATAGTTTCTTTTCGCGCATAGGTACACGTTTGGCCGACAATATAGACCCAAGGGATGTCGATCCACTGTCCTTTGTAACACCTACACTACACAACTTTGTATTTCAAACTATATCCCATGATAAAGTTAGGGAGGAAATTAGGACAATGAAAACTGCTAAATCATCGGGCTATGACAAAATTTCTGTAAAACTATTGCAGCCCGCTGGTAGTGCAATTGTTGAGCCACTAACGTATATATTTAACCGATCTCTTAAGACAGGTATTTTTCCAGATGACTGGAAAATTGCCAAAGTAGCACCTATCCATAAATCAGAAGAAAAAACTCTATGCAGTAATTATAGGCCGATTTCTGTCATTTCTGTAGTTCCCAAAGTATTTGAGAAAGTTGTGCATGAACAATTGATGAACTACATGGAACAACACCAAATAATATAATCTAAATTTCAGTCTGGTTTTCGAGCAAATCATTCAGTCAACTGAAACATCATTACTTCATGTAACTAACAGCTGGTTAGAAAACATGGATGCTGGCTTGATTAATGGTGTCTTATTCCTGGACATCAAAAATGCTTTTGATACAATAAACCATAAAATTATATTATCCAAATTAAAATGTTATGGGATTCGTGGATTAGCACTGTCATGGTTTCAGTCATATCTTAGTAACAGGAAACAAGTACGCAAAGTAACTAACTCGCTATAAACCTTCCAAAACCTTTCGTGCGGCATCCCACAAGGACCTAACCCTGGGCCACTTCTATTTACAATTTATATAAATGATTCACCAAATAGTTTAGAAATAACTGAACCCGCCAAGTTTGCAGATGATACAAGTTTGACTACAACTGGAGAGTCTTCTTCCGAAATTGAATATAAATTGGGACTGGAAATCCAAAACGTTAAGACTTGGTTAGATGCAAACGAATTAACGTTGAATGAAGAAAAAACCGAGTATATGCTAATCCGCTCAGAAAAGCGCCTAAAACAGATAGAAAATGATCATATTATTAAAATTAGAGATCATATAATCAAACGAGTTTACAAGAAAAAGGCCCTAGGCTTAGAAATAGACGACAAATTACAATGGGCAAAACATGTAGAAAAACAATCCAAAAAGATTTCTTGTTCTATAGCTATGTTACGAAAGATAAAGCCTTATGTACCTTAGCCTGCGAGGCAGACGGTCCTGCGGCGAAACACCCAAAAACGGGCAAGACTGAGGAGGGGAAAGACCGTCTGCAAGGTTTGGTAGTGTATTTGATTGCCGCCCCCTTTCAAGAAGTAACTAACAATAGACTAAATTCACAGCTAAAAATAGATGTCATTACTTATGTAAACAAACAGCGCAATTTTAAATAAAAAACTTAACGTTCCTGCTGAACGGTATAGCGATACAACGCTGTGGATTCTTTTCAAGATAAAACCTAAACCTATACTGTAGAAACAAGTGCCGTTGAACCTCTCATTTACGTTTCAGAATTAACAGTTGGCGTCTCGTTCCTTAAAATATTTTATTTTACAAACTTTTGTCTCTGTGCTATTGTGGCTATTGTTATTGCGTGTTAGATATATTACATAATTAACACACATTTCCTATTGATTGACAGCGGTAAAAATAGTACAGCCAATCATCAATTCCCGTCCACTGGTGGACGGACATATCAAATACACTGCCAAACCTTGCAGACGGTCTTTCCAGCTTCTGCCTTGCCCGCCTTTTAGGAGTTCCGCGGGCTGACCGTCTGCTACGCAGGCTATATGTACCTCAAACAACCCTACAGATGATGTAGAAGTCACTTGTACTCCATTATTTCATGCTCAACTATATGGCATGATGGTAATAAAACGCACGGCAAAAAATGTTTAAACTACAAAAGCGTGCAGCACGGGTCATTACTAGTTCAGGCTTAGAAGAACGATCTTCTAAAATCTTTCAAATGCTCAAATGGACAAGAATGCAATCAATACTTAAAAAGCGAGAATTGGTGATGACTTTCAAAGCACTTAAGCGTATGGCTCCAGAATATTTAACACAGATGCTTAATATCTCTGTCAACCAAACTTATCAACTACGACATAACCACCAAACGTTTTACCTACCAAAACCTAAGACAAATTTCTTAAAACGAAGCTTCTCCTATAGAAGAGCTGTTTCATGGAACCAAATTTTGATGGAAAACAATCGATCGCTTGTGTATTTGAACTGGGAGGTCATCATGCCTAACCATACGTCCATGTAAATGGTGTATATATATGTTTATTTTTTATAGCTAATAATTTTGATATTTTTATAATAATTCATAGTAAATGTGCACGGCTCTTTGAAAAACAGATATCTGAAAGACTACCGTGTCAGTGTAAATAAGCTGAAATAATAATAATAATAATAATAATAATGTAAATACTAAAAATTTTATTGTGAATATATATATAAAATTCGGGTTTTATAGGCTTGCGCTTTATGTCGCTAAGACGGGCGAGAAAATCTATACAACATAGTCTAATTTCTAAGCAATAGCATGAATGGATTTTTCGAAAATAGTTTCTGAATATAGATGTCTATACTAAAGCACGCGCTGTAATTCTATAGTCTGACAGATGCAAACACCCAGAATTGTATCTTAAAATTTCGGGTTTTATAGGTTTGTGCTGCTATGATGCTTTCTACCGCTAAAACGGGTGTGGAAATCTATACAACATAGTCGGATTTCGAAGCAATAGTATGAATGGATTTTGCGCAAATTGTTTCTGAGTATAGATGTCTATACTATTAAAAACACGCGCTGTATTAATTCTATAGTCTAATACATGCCAACACCCACTTTCTGAATAATTATCTAGAAGTCAAAAGCGGCACTTCAATTCTGATAAAATATTGCTATAAATCATTGGAAAAAGCGTAATAACATAGACATAGTCGAAGTTCGAAGCTGTCTTATTATGACTGCATGAGATAAATTCCAGTCACAAGGAGCGCATTTGATTTTTTTCTTAATTTATTGTTGCATGTTTACATATCATAATATTGCTGAAAAGTTACCGTGTATAAAGATTTTTAAATAAATAAGATAAATAAATATGTTGTACAGATTTTTACGCTCTTTCCAACGGTACTGAGCAATGTAGTATCATGTGCCTTGAGACCCCGAAATTTTGAAGATGTTTGGGGTTCGTATTTCGGTTTCAGCTACGCGTTTTTACATTAATATAAAGTCTATATAAAAGATTACGTAATTTAGTGTTTGAGTATTCCGGGTTTTAGCAGTACTATGCCTAGACAGATAAACGATAATGTACGACTCCAATGCTAATGTGGCCGTATAGGTAGGTATATAGCCAAGTACAATTAGTATATATGTTCGGTTAATAAATCCAGATAAATCTAAATACATTACAAAGATAATATTGTCACATGTATGTCGGTCGTCGAATAAACTGTAAACCGAGAATTTCTTGTTAAAATTGAAAACTCGAGAAATAGGAAATTAAGAATGTTTTTGACTACTGAATTTGTAGATTAATTGTTCTAATATTACTTCCAGAAAGATTTCGCGATATATATGTAATGGAACTAAATACTTGAATATTATATCTTGCAATATTTATAATTAGCTAGTATGATGGGCGGTAAGCAGAGTTTAGTAAATTGAGATTTTCAGAAAAATGCGGCAAAAATGATTTAATCCCTATGGGTGCGAGTATACATTTAATTTTCGTCCAGTGAGTTGCTTTACGATACTACGATTTTTAATACATCGTTTCGTACTCTGGACATTGCAACTTTATTTCATCCTAGATATGATGCTATATTATTGTTTTCCTAATTAAGTCATCAGGAAAGTCTCGGTTTACAGCTCGTAATGTATTTAGATTTATTAACCGAACATATGTACTAATTGCTGCTCGCCGTACGGCGAGCAGCTCACTAATCTGAACGAGGTCTCCTGAGTATATATATGCGTTCGCAATCTCGATTCTCACCATTTCGTGGGCAATGATCTTCGGTATACGCAATGACTACCGATCAGCGGCGAACATTATTAAATTGTGCGCTACGCAACACCGTGACGCGTCATCACCACGTTCTCTTTCTTCCTCGAGGCTTTTCTTGGCAAGTTGGCATTGTTTGGCGCTGTGTTATATTGACTGAATTTGTAAAGAGAAGTAAGTGTATTTTTCTACTATTCTTTATATCAAACCCAACTCTATTTGTTGCTGGAAGTATATATCAAGGCTTTCGAGGGCAGACAATATATTTATACGGATCTTTGTTCTATTATTACAGCTATTATTGATCACTGACTCATGTCTGGAATATATATCCATTTGTTAAAGCGATGTAAGTGTATTTTTCTACCATATCAAGATGTCAAATTAAACTCTACTTGTTGCTGGTAGTATACATCAAGGGGACAAAAGATTTAGGAACATTTCAAGGGGCAGACAGTGTACTTATAGAAGTCTTTTGGCTTTGCTTTGTGCGAACACATGGCCGGTAGAACAATGGAATGCTTGTACTGTCGACCAAATTTTGATAGAAGGCGACAAGATGTATTTGAATGCCTTTAATAGGGGGAACAATGTACTTATATGAGTCTTTCTTCTTTTATTAGATCTTGGACCTATTAACACTGGACTTAACCACGTCATCTGAAAGAAGCATCATGCTTGCTATTTTAAAAGCTGCCAAACAATTAAAAGTTTCATATGATTCATTGACGAGCAAAGTTAATGATATAGTTGTTGCATAGACTTTCAGACTTTTGCGAAGCACTAGAAGAACGCACTTTTAATAAGTACTTTACCTTAAATTTTAATATTGATGTTTTGTTCTGTTCTGTTGGCCTGTTGAGGTTGGATTAACAAATCAAACTTTCATATGATCTGTTGACGAGCAAGGTTAATGATCTAATTCATGCATAGACTTTTGAGACTAGTTGCGAACCACTAGAAGAACGCACTTGTAATAAGTACTTTATCTTAAATCTTAATATTGATGTTTTGTTCTGTTTGTAACGGGGTTGCGTTAAAAAAACTTGAGAAAATTTGAACATTTCTACTGTTATTCTTACTGTTATCATCTACCGTTATTGTTTGCATGTTTTCACTGAAATATTGAAATATAATAAAAATAGGTACGCTAAGCGTACATGTATCTGCTCATGGTGATCCCACTGTTGTCATGAAGGAATAATATTCTACAATTCTGTTTGGCCCTAAATTGTATAAGTTACACATATTTTGTACAAAAACATACACTTCATTCAACCAGTAACTTGTAAAGAATAAGAGATTGATATTTAACCCATTAACTGGCAGTACTCTACCACTGACAAGTAAAATCGTCTGGCATTAGACAGAGTAAAATACTAATAAAATTAGGGTGGATCTGGGCTTGCCAGCTAATGGGTTAAAAGAATATATTTTTATAAATATCACAAAAATATATATCATACACAGTAGAACAAGGTTTTCATATTAATTGTTAAATGGGGTTCACAATTTACAGTATCACTATGCCAGACAGTTTAGTACATAATTATGACAAATAAAATAGCTGATATAAATTTCACTGGCAGAGACTATTTCCATAACACAACAAAGATTTTATTTAATTTTATGATGTCATTGCTGAAACATGTTAGGTTCACAATCTTCTCGATAGTCCATAATATTACTACAATCAGGTATGTGAAAAAATTGTAGATGCGTGGATGTTGTCAGAATACCAGGTGTCGCTAACACCTCCTCGCACAGTTTAAAAGCCTTTTTAAACACATTGATACACGACGTCAACATGTGGTATTCAGGGATGGAGGGACACAAATGAACTATTTATTCCACATGGATGTGTTAGCAAATAGGTCATATTTTGAAGTCTATTCATCAGTAGCAAATGTTAACAATGTTGAAAATCAGGAGTACAATTTAACACATGTATATAGTCTGTGAATATAATGTATAAAGTATATATAAACACAGCCTATCATATCCATACATTGGCTAGAATTGACTAATAATAATAATAATAATAACTTCTTTATTTAAACTGGTAAAAAACCGATCAGCTAATTAATATTAGCTGGTATAAACCGATGACCAGCATTAATATATACAATAATTTAGATCTATAATACTATATGTTATCTAAAAAAAGTTATATTACATGCAATACAAGTATAGATATATTAATCAAAGCTGCAGTGTTCCGTGTTTGTTTGCTCAGCCTACAATATAAATATGAGAGTGATGTGTAAAGTACAGGCAAATGATTGCTTGAAAAGACATTAAATATAAGCGATTTAGTAATTTAGAGGAGAATTTGCCTATGGATATGAAGTATGAATTTCTATTATGAAATTATAAGTATGTGATTGTGACACCGTCTACAATAAATGTCATGCCAAAAGGAGTATTGCACAGTCTTATATTTTACCGTCTTAACTATTATATACTATAAACAAGACTATATTTGTGCACAATATTTATTTAAAGAAATGTGACCACTATAAAATTATGTGGAATTGCTAAAAGTGAATTTAAAATGTGGGATTAGATAGTATTCATGGTAGTCAAATTTACTTTAGTATTGAAAACTTATGTGCATAAACAAAGATGCTATATTTTACAATTTACGCGTCAATGTTATATTAATATGTTGTAGTATTCCTTACCTTGATCTTCGTCCTTCGATAGTTCGACTGTTTCACTGTTTAGTTTCCCTTCAGAAATAGAACCACTAAATTTTGAAGCATTCTTTGATTTCTTTCCAGTCTATCCATAGGTCTATATCTTCGTATTTTCACGTTTTTATATGAATTAACGACATTTAAATTTTGTCAATCGCCATGTTGAATTTAAGATCTAGCCTGCGAACAGCAAAATTGAATGATGTAATGGCTTTGCAGAACATTACGTCATTGCATTGTAAGCCACTTGCTGATTGGCTATCAATTTAAATAAGCTCGTCGCTGAATGGCTATAAGCTAACAGCAAACAGCACGATGGCAATATATCTGCATTCGCAGATACAAAAAGCTTATTGTGCAGTAAATTTATGGTTTATCCATGGTATATATTTTCATTAATTTTTTTATGATATTTGACACTATTGTGCCACATGATTTTACTTGACAGTTTAAGCATGTTACGTTATTGGCAACACTGACATCACGCGTACAAAAACTGCACGAGCATTAAAGATGCGTCAGTGACGTTCATGTTGAGGAAAACGTCGCATGCTTAAACTCTTCAATTGAAAATACTTCGCGCGATTACAAGTATTTTACCACTAAATAGTAAATGGTCGCAACTCGCAGCACTTCACTTGCGATAGTAACTTCTAGTTGTACTTGGCTATAAACCTATACGGCCACATTAGCATTGGAGTCGTACATTATCATTTATCTGTCTAGGCATAGTACTGCTTTTAATTCTTGAATGCAAACGAGCTTGTTCCCTATGCCGGCGCCTGTATAGAAATTGGTTTCCTGCCGCAAAGCGAAGGTTAGATAGTGCTTTAAAGTAAAAATAAATCTAAGGAACTTGCCGATATTCTTGCGAAAATATCTTATATGTAACGCATAGAATATAACGCATTCTGTATCAAAAATAATAATAATAATAAATAATAGAAATTAATATATTAGCGAGAGATACATTTTGGTGTAATATAGAAAGATTCCAAGATTCCATGATTCCAAGATTCCAAGATTCCAAGATTCCAAGATTCCAGATTTCATGTTTTACAGTTTACTAGAGAAAGACTGAGGTTTTGTGATCGGTGAGAACTATTAAGTGGCGCGCTTAAAAACAGTTTAAGTAACTGTAAATGAGTTTTTGTTAAACCGTGAACATGACTTTGCCCGAATAAATTATGTTGTCGAGTATCCGAGATTATCTATTTAATGTTATCCCCTGAAGAACATAAATTTCCATCTCTATATTATTACCGATGTGATATTAACAACATATCCTGATATCCATACACGGAATGAATAAAGGGAAATCAACGGATCAAAATCACTTAAAAGTTTTGAACACAAAACCAGTCCTCACAACCTTTAAAATGTACACTGTGCTGGAAATAAATTAATACTTGGGTTTCGCAATTTTCAAAATGAGGGTGAACATGGTAAGCTGTAAGACCTGGAATCTTGGAATCTTTCTATATTACACCAAAATGTATCTCTCGCTAATCTACTGATTTCTATTATTTATTATTTTTGATACAGAATGCGTTATATTCTATACGTTAAGCTTGTTTGCATTTCAGAATTAACAGCAGTTGAGCAGTACTATGCCTAGACAGATAACGCCAAGTATAAATGTACGACTCCAATGCTAATGTGGCTGTATAGGTTTATAGCCAGTACAATTAGTACAAATGTTCCGTTAATAAATCTAGAGAAATATAAATATATTACAAAGATAATATTGCCACAATCATGTATGTCGGTCGTCGATGAACCGAGCATTTCCGGATGACTTAATTAGGAAAACAATATAGCATCATATCTAGGACTAGGATGAAATCTTGCATGTTGTAAAGTCCAGAGTACGAAACGATGTAATAAAAATCCTAGTATCGTAAAGCAACTCACGGGACGAAATTTAAATGTATATTCGCACCCATAGAGATTAAATTCATATTTGCCGCATTTTTCTGTTAATCTCAATTTTCTAAACTCTGCCGTACGGCCTATCAACTGTTTCATCGACCACCGAAATACATGTGACAATATTATCTTCGTAATATATTTAGATTTATCTGGATTTATTAACCGAACATATCTACTACTTGTACTTCTTGGCTATAAACGTAACCTATACGGCCACATTAGCATTGAAGTCGTACATGTATACTTGGCGTTTATCTGTCTAGGCATAGTACTGCTGTTAATTCTTAAATGCAAACGAGCTTGTCAGTTGCCTATGCTGGCGCCTGTATAGAAATTGGTTTCCTGCCGGAAAGCGAAGATTCCAAGATTCCATGTTTTACAGTTTAACGGATGAACATAACTTTCCGGAATAAATGGTAAATGATCCGCCAAAACACAGTGCATTAGGGGTCCGGGGCCATGCTGTCTGTAATAAGGGGAAATTTTTGAATTGGGAAGTTTCTGAACTATTTCCTGCAGTTGAATGGCCGTAATCTCGTATTTTCGATTGCTGAACCACACGAAATTAAATGCCGTTAAATTATAATAAACCTAAGGTAAGGTCACCAGACTAAAGTTTCATCGGCGAAATGTTGCCGCTAAACTTTCGGCGACTTTGCTGCGAATATGTACGTTGTAAACATATCAAACAAACGAAAAAGTACTGCAAAACACTTACCTCTAAAGATTTTCTGCTCACACGTTGTTATCTTATCCCAGTTCTAAGCCTCTGTCAAAGAAAGACAAAAAAGTGAGACAAGCTACTAGTCGAAACTGCCACAAGCTCATGTTACTATCTGATAAGAAAGTTGATCGGCCACCGCCTCTGTGATCGGCCTCCCCTCGATCGATTCCTGCCAGAGGGCCTGCTCCTAGCTATAGGTCTAAAAATGTATCTAAATTTTCGTTCGAATATTCCATCCACAAACACCATCAACATTTATATACAGCAGGCTACGAGTTTTCCTTTTTCTTCATTGACGTATAAGTGATTCACTACATAACAAGAGCGGTAGATGGAGTTTCCCAACATATTCCAGAAAAAAAATTAACAGTTAACATACTTTCAAAGTGGGTGGTTCTTCTTGCGTCTCAGTAATCTTTATCTTTCTCAGTGTACGAGGAAGACAAAGTTAGAAAGAATGAAGCTGGTCTTTATATAATCAAAGTCTCTCCAGGCGTGGCACTGGTAGCATTGCACTGAATGATACGACCTTGACAGTGCGTTGGCTTCAGCACAAACATAAGCTAATTTTGTTGGTGTTGATAACATGTAGTCTATGGATTTATTTTTTGGCACACGTCACAGCGAATATAAGGTAGCTAGATTTTTAAAGCACACGCGAGTAGTCTTCATTCCAAGACACTGTTTAAATTAGGCAGAGTGCGGCGCGTTTCAACTAGTGTGTCAATGACTTTTGTATGTGTTTTATAAAACAACCATTCGTCCCCATGGCATATTTGTTATTTCCCGAATAGTAAAAAAATGACCGTTATATATATAAAAAAAAAAAGTAATAAAAATTTAGTTTATTATATCAGGTTTTTAATTTTATGCTGCTCCGTGCTCCGTGCTTTGTACTCCGTCTTTTACTAATAGCCCGCGCTAGTTGGACTCAATAAACAAACTATTTTACTAATACTTCTTGATCAACTAGCATGGGGCACTTGTCCTAGTTTTAACAATGTGACGCTCGCGATATATACAAGTGTTTTGAAGCTGTTCTACAACATGAATAATTTAGTTATTAATTATTATAATAGCTAAATACCGTACCAATTATACAAATTCTAATCTGTGAATAATGTAAGTTCTATGTCTATGATAACATTTAAATCTATATATTAATATGTAGTACATAAAGTATAACTGGCCACTGCAAGGAAACAGCCCTATTTATATAGATGCAGCTTTGCGTGTTGTGCTGGTACAAATCAGTAGCAGGTCATGCACAATTAATCGTCACTCTTTTCGCGCACTATGCGCGGTTTGCTACAGTCATACAGTACAGACATAATCAACGGTATATTTGGCTTATGTGGCGTGTAAGACATCACCAGCTACGTCACCAGTGGTACGCTCTCGACGGCTAGATTCCGTATTGAATAACACCAGTGTCGACATGTCGACAGGTTTTGACTTCGAGTTTGCTTGGTTTCGACTTTTGAGTTTGCTTTTGGAAAACTAAACTCTGTGTCGACATGTCGACATGTTTCGACTTTCGAGCTTGCTTTTGGATAACTAAACTCTGTATCGACATGTCGACAGGTTTAAATTTTGTGTAACAATGAACTGAATGTCGACAGGTTTCAAGTTTTGCCGTATGACTGAACTAATTCATGTCGACAAGTCGACAGGTTTCAATTTTGTATATAACTATAAACTCAATGTCGACATGTCGATAGGTTTAAAGTTTGTAATTTTGACACAGCGTCGACAATCGACATGTCGATAGATTTCAAAGTTTCAGGTTCCTTTTTAACTTTCTATATAAAGTTTATCATAAAGTAGAATATCTTTGACGTTCGAATTTAGCATTAATTATTGTACTGGTAATGGCATCGGTTCGCTTCAGGCCTTGGCCCTTGGCCTGGGATAGTGCATGCCAGAGTAAATTTTGTCTATACGAGTAACGAGTAACGACGTGCTTCAAGAAGGGAAAACAACCGCGCTCCTAACATTATTGCGATATTGAGCTTTAAACAATTAAAAGTACTATAATTTGCTCTTGAAATATAGCAAAACTGAGATTATTCGATCATATTTCAAGTGACGGCGTATCAGAAGCACATGCAGTAGCCGCATAGTGAATGCGCGCTCAAACAATATGGGATATCAATAATAAGTCGTGTAATCTGCATGCATGTTTTCCTTGCAGCATCCAGAGTTGATCATTAGTATTAAAAAATTATGGATTTGTCTATTGGTGTGGACGTAATGATTGGTCATGATCTACCCACACATATATAAATATAACATGGCACAAACGCACGTCATACATAAGCTGATTATAAAATTTAGCGACCTTGACCATCTAAATTCGTCAACAAATACTTGTTGCGACTTGATATATTATAGAATATAGGGTTATTTGTCCCTCCATATTTGTCAAAATACTAATTGTTTCATCCAAAACGCAGCTGTGTGTTGAATTGTGACACCCACAACTGCGCGTGGATTCATGTCATACTCACAATGCTGCACAGAAGCAATTTAATTTTATCGTCTTTGTGAATAACTTTTAATATATTCATGGGAAAATGGTATGATTCATGAATAATGAAAACTAAATTGTTACAGACACGTATATCATGAAACATGTAAAAATGCATAAATACTCGTTCGACGCGAGTTCTAAGTATAGATATACTAATAACTTCTACCTTGATTTCGATCTTGAATGCTATCGACCTATAGTTATTTGTTCTTATTTATTTATTATTATATTATCATTATTATTTTAAATAGGCCTATGTTTCCTTCGTCATGCATGCGTTCCAGATAGATTTAGTCAAGTGTAAGTGTGTTTTTTGGACGTGATTATGGAGAATATTGTTATAAAATACGTTTGTTTGTTGTGTGGTATTTGTGAAAGTTTTCATAATTTTCTCTTTATATTTGTCTATTTGTCAACCTGCAAGTATAATTGCTAGAACTTCTTCGTTGTAATTTATTAATATTCCCAGCACCACTCAACATTACCTGCGTACCATTCACTAATTACTATTAAGATATAAGTGTTTTTCTTAATCCGATATAACATGGAATTAGTCAATACAGCATAATTAAGTGCGATATCAAAATACTTCCCTTTGCATGATTATCGTATGTACGTACGTGTTATGACTTACATCAGCTCAGTCTTAGAGTCTGTAAAAATATGATTCCGGGTGTCTAAGACAAATGCCCTACGAAAGACAAGACTGGAGAACTGGATTACACCACATACAGATCATATTAATATGAATTATGATTCTCAAATTTCATTCGTACGCACGTTTTCATCTGCCTCCTCCTCTCTCCTTCGCAGAGGCTTGGATAAAAAAAATTATAATAGAATACGCTAATATTGGATAATAAATAAAAGAATGCGTTAGATGGTAATAAACAAAACGCGCTATCGAGTATGATAATCGCGGGCGGCGAAGGGTGAGGCGAGAAAATAACTTTTCCCTCCCTCTTAATTTCCTTCCTCCGCCCGCGCTCCGATTTTCAGCGGTTTTCTCATTATATTACCATTTAGCGCGTTTGAAGGAGAGAGTGCCTCCTCCATTGGCTCTGATATCATAAATCAGCGGCCAACTCTCCCCTCGCCTGGAAATCAGGTCGCTCTCTTGAATTCACTTCAAGCGACTGGGGACGAGGTAGACTTGCTCCAAGTCTGTCTCTTATTGGGGTTTTTATTGGGGAGTGGGAAAATGCGGGCGGAAGGAAATTAAGGCGGAAGGCGGGCGGGCGGGACGCGATAAAGTTGGAAGAGGAGAGACAGACTTGTTCCCCTTGCAGCGCGCCACATTTACCGGTTGATTTTTCCACCGGAGGCGGGGCCAGTAGCTTCGGCTCATTCCAAATTAATTAAATAAAAGCTGTCATCAATCGTCATCTGTAGGCTGTAGCTTCGGAAGTGAGAGAAAATAATCCCAGCTTGTGGCGATTAACTGAGACTGACTATGCCATCTATAAAGGATGCTCTACGGCATGGAGTTATTTAACTATATTTTACCTATCTATATATTTAACTTTATTCTTTGTCATTTCAATTACAACATTTTTCGTTTTGAAATGTGATTATGTGTTTCACGATTCTTCGCTTTACAACTTTATAGATTTCATTATTAAAACTTTTGTCTAGCGTTCTAGATACTCACTAAATTTAGTGAATAGATCAAGAGAGAAGCTCTAAATTTAAACAAGCTTTTGTATTTTTGGATGCTGTACTAAATAATTTTCTTCTCACGTCGGCTTTCACGACAACGGTACAACACAGAACGTAAGTTTTATTCTTTGAATTTGGCGATATATCTACATAAGTGTAAGCTTTCGTTGGGATGATATTAATCTCTTGCATAACCACACATCATTGGCGGTAGATAACGGCGGTTAACATGCAGATTTGGAAGTTAAAAAAAAGTTAAAGTATTAAAGTGTAAACAATCAACAATGTGTGAACTTAGGTGTCGAATAAATTAAAGCACCGCAAGGCACAAACTTGTCAATCAACTTTTCCGCCGAATTTATAATCGGATTCAAATTCCTGCAAGGGAAACAAGTCTGTCTCTCCTCTCCCAATTTTCTCGCCGCCTGTCTCCCGCCCGCATTTTCGCGCGCCCTAATATACTCCCGTACTCCCCCTATAAGAGACAGACTTGGAGCAAGTCTAGGGACGAGGCAGCGTTTTCATTACTATTGCCTAGGCCTTTGCGTTAATACATGCAGGTTATAAAATATAATCAACCGTGGTTTAATCAAAATAAATTAGGCAAAACACAATTGGAGCCATTGAAGGCAGTTAGCCTCCTCCGCATGGTCGGCAGTATATCATAGACAAGATACGCACAAATCTGCGACTGCTGTTTACACTGGTCAGCGGTGTCACTCCCCCGCAATTAAAGTAAAATAGCGCGCGAAAACTTAAAATAAGGCGCGAAGCAAACCAAAATGGCAACCGTAGAGCCGATGGAAAGCGACAATGGCCAGCTTATTGTTTGCAATACACGAGAAGAAATGCTTGAGCAATTCAAAGAATACAAAAGAAGAACGCAAAGCGGATGGAGATGTGTAAAATCGAACGCTCTCTTTGGTCGGTTCTTCATTTAAATAAATTGAATAATGAATATTTATGATATGTAAATTTTTAGGCATATTTACATATATATTAATAGCCCATAAATGGTGAAATACGAACAAGTTTTTATCAATTTTTCGGAAAATAGAAATATTATTCTGCTATTCTTGGTGATATAAATATGAAATAATCGAGATGCAAGTTGGATCTATGTAACAGTACATATTATTTAATAATTTATTATTATTAAATACACTTTATACACTCAATAAATATTAATAGTGGGGAATGATAAATCATAATAGTGGGGAATGTAATAGGTGGGTTTCAGGTTTCAGAAAGCGTCACATTGCAGAAGATAGTGTTGTCACCTATACAGTATGAATATGCAAATTAATTCTATCTATTTGCCTCCAAATACAGTACAATAGATAGATAGATAGATAGATAGATAGATAGATAGAAAATTTTATTTTGACACGCTAAGTACGTCAATTAAAAATATTGATTTTACAAGGCATCATATTAAGAGAAGATTAGCATATTTTCTTACTCTGTTAACTATCAGTTACCACCATCTGCTACATGGTATAGTAGGGTTCTGTTAGGGTGGGTATTCATATCACTCATCTGATTTTCAAAACATGTATTGCAGTATTGCTGCTTAGCAATTAATGTTGGCAACTGGCTTTTGGAATTCTATTCTTGTATCACAATTACGACAGAGTTTGCAGTGGCTTTTTCCTAACAAGGTCTCGATCTATAGTGAAACTCAGTGAAACCCACCCATATTTAATTCTCAAACTACACTCCATTAAAGCATTGAGACATATGAACATCATGCTGCAATACTAGTAATTTGAAAGTATAATATTTAATTATTTCTATGTAAGAGCTTTTTAATATATTCATTACTATTGCCATACCAATTTAAAAATTTAAAAAATGAAGAAATTGTAGAATCTAAGAAGCCTGCAACAAGGGTGCAATGGACTAGCCTGATAAGTCCTGAAGGGATATCATTACCATTTGATGGGGTACCATTTATATGTGTTGGGACAATAAACTACCAATGTCACCAGGGTGATGATGTTGATAAGAACACAAAAATAAAGAGACAAGAGGAACGGGATAAAAATGAGGTATCTATGGAAGAAGCTCAACTGTTATAAAAAATAATTAACTATATTAAATATATGTTATACAGTATATGAACTAATATGCATGTAACAAATAATTATCATATTGAGGCTTGACTACTTATGATAAAATATGTTAAAACTGTAAGGTGTTTATCAAAATATGCTGCAATTTCATGTTGGCATGAAACACTAGTTTGTCCTTTTTTGGAGAATCACGATCATACATTCAGGAAAATAGGAAGCATTTCCAGCCATCCAAAAGCTGGGTTGCCCTAGTAAGGTCACAATGTCTCGAGTCCTAACGTTTCCAGAATATAAGGTATGGTTGCATCATACATAATGGTAGTTGTATCAGTTAGCTTCAGTCCTGTAATGTGGTATGTGGACCAGTACTGTTCTAAGACATTTTGTTTAGCTACGTGCACATTTAATAGTATTAGAAAGCCTTGCAGGGCTCCACTTTGCAGGTCTCAATTTGCAAGCCAATCATATTCTTTCTCGAATTTGAACCCCACTTTGGCTGTTTCCCCTGCTCTTACATGTATATCTATGTTATATGTACCGTAGTGTGAGATGCCATTTCTTTCATACATTCTGACTAGTCAGTTACATGTTTAGTTAACTTCATTGTACAGTACTGCAGGTAGGGTGTTGATTCAAGGAGAATATCGACTGTTTCCTCTGCTCCTATCTCTATGGAGTGTGAGATGCCATTTCTTTCATACATTCTGACCAGTCAGTTGTATGTTTAGTTAATCACATTGTACAGTGAGTACTACATGTAGGCAGCGGCATAAGTACTGGGGGGTTGGGTGGGGGGGGGGGGGTAAGTCAATTGTGAGTGTTTAACAATTGTAACTTTGTAGGGCAAATTTTGCCATGTTGGTCAGGCAAAGATACATTCAAGGCATGTTGAATAAGAACAAAAAGCCTTGACGACCAGTTTGAGCAATTTTAAAAATTAGCTAATCTAATAATTATAAAATATTTTCTAACCATCAGAATTCTATAAAATCTTCTCTCAAAGTGCATAAAATGACGTTTCAGAGACTCTACAATTCAACATTTTCTGGGGGAACATGCCCCCATACTCCCCTACTGGACTTGTGCCTTCAGCACTCGATACCTGTGTATTTCCCCTAGCGGCATGAGGGCCCCATAATCCTTTTTGGCTTTTGCCAGCCTCCCTACATTATGTCTTGACCACGCCCTTTCATCAGGCAAAATGATCCACACCCCGCAATGTTTAGACCCAAGTTATGCCCCTGCATGCAGGGTGTTGATTAAAGGAGAGAATTGGCTGTTGCCTCTGCTCTACTCTTAAGGCTCTTTTCCACTCATCGCAAAACCAACTCGCGAGCCGCTGCGAGTGCTTGCATCTAATTAAAATTAACTATCGAGCATTTTGATTGGATAAAACTACTCGCGGCGAGCTTGCAAGTTGGTTTTTGCGATGAGTGGAAAAGAGCCTTTATACATGCTGCTTAATATAAACTAATGTTGCCAGCCAAACATAATCATATAATATGCTTGTGTTAGACAGTTACAGTATCTTGAATGAACAAATAGGTTGTTGTCGGACCAAGTGGAGCAAAGCCACAAAGAAAAATGAGAGAAGCAGCATCTTTGTTTAAAGCAGACGTGCAAGCAGGAAAGCAATTGGTGATTGTTAACAAGTTTTAATGAAACTTCCAGATGTGGATAGTCACAAATTCCATATAACAGAAGGCGAGGTAGATGTACTGTACTTTGATTTAAAATCTCAGGAAGATCTGTGCTTTAATGATGGCTTTCAAAAATACCCAGTAGATCATTAATTGTTTGAAATAGTCTATTTGATAAACTTGTTAAAGTCAAATCATTACTACATGTACAAGAGTTAAACATATTATGTTTTCCACATCTGAAAATTTCTTTTATGATTTAGGGGGCGTGTTTGCGAGAACCAATCAATCCACTTATTGTGGAGAAAATTTGGGAAATGGAAGTTATTGACCATAATGTACTTATAAATAAGCTAAGAGATATGAATATTCATCCTGTATTGGTCAATTGGATTATTGCATTTTTATCTGGTCGCCATCAACGTGTGAAATTGGAGGGATGTACATCAAGTTGGATCAGTGTGAAGGCGGGAGTACCTCATGGGACTAAGCTTGGGCCATTATTGTTCCTGATTAGGATTAACGATTTCAAACCAACCAATGATATCATAAAATTTGTTGATAATTCTTCAATTTTTGAAGTCGTTTAACAGAAGACAAGGTCTAAACTGGACCAAACTTTATCTAAAACCAGCGAGTGGGTGGAGCATAACTACATGGAATTAAATGGCAAAAAAACAAAGGAATTAAGGATTACATTCTCAGACTATGAGTTCGATTTTGCCGTGTAATCAGTTAACGACTAACATCGAGCCTGTTAGAGTTGTCAATAAGGCAAAACTTTTGGGTATTACCATCTCAAATGAATTAACATGGAATGATCACATTCACGATATCTGTTCTAAAGCTAGTAAACGCTTATATTTCCTAAGAATCCTACAACGAGCGGGTTTTGATGATGTGGATTTAGTAAAAGTTTTTTGCTGTTACATTCGGCCAGTTTTGGAATATGCTTGCCCTATATGGCATTCTTGTACCCTGAATATTTATGTGAACAGGTTGAATCAGTTCAAAAACGAGCCCTCCGTATTATATGCAAGAATTTGTCATATTCAGAAAACAGGAAGACTACAGCTTTAATGACACTAGAGGATCGAAGAGAAACACTTTGTCGTAAATATTTTAATCTGATAAACATACCAAGTAATCGCCTTTTTAATCTTTTACCATCTAGTAGTGAACATCAATATAATTTACGTAATGACCGCCTTCCGTCTATTAAAGCCAAAACTGAGCGTTTTAGAAATAGTTTCATTCCATACGCAATTAGAACATATTCGTAGTTTTAGATTAAAATTTTAATAATTTTTATACTCTTCTTATAGCTTAATTTTGACAAAATTTTATATATATGATTATGTAGCTATGTATAATGCGAGAACGTTTATAATATAAGTGTGATATAACGCGCAATTTGATTGGCTGATGCGCTTGCAGTGTGACGCCATAATGCACGCTTGTAGCTTTTGAAATTTTCCCGCCTCTTTTGCTCTTGCCAAAAAGTAAACAAATTATAATAGATTTAAAGTCCAAAATTTCGCAAAACGTGATAACAAATTTGAACATAAAACGCTAACATGGAAGAGTCTGTTTCTGAAAACCAATGCGCTGAAGCCAGCGAAGAAAGGTTTGCTGAAATTTCAGAAAGAAAACTGAATTTCTTGCTGGAAAGTCGCCACTCGAAGGCAACAAAACATTCAACAAATTGGGCTGTCTCAATATTTAAAGGTAGGTATCAAAACATACTCGCCTTTTAAATACTTGTTTTACAAAATAACTCTACAGACTACAGTAAGAACAGAAATTGTACTCCACAAGTTAAAATTGACCATTTTCACATTGTCTTTGTCATAAGTTTTTATTCATGACATGACTTTAAAAAATATGAAATTCAGCAAGACATGAAATTCAAGCAACACTGTACAACAAATACGATATTTTAATATAAACATTTCTTGAGAAAAATTACAACTAGGTATTAAATATTCACTGAAGTACCGTTAAAAGAAAATTTCTTAATATATTTAGAATGGTGTCAAGCGAGAAATATAATGCCTGAACTGGACCAAATGACACCAAAGCAGCTCGACGAAAACTTGTATCATTTCTACGCCGAAGCACGGACGAAGGACAAGCGAAACTACAGCAAATCAACATTGGTGGGGTTCAGACACGGTATCGAAAGATACTTGAATAGTCAACCATGAAACAGGGCAGTTAAAATAACATCTGACCCCTTGTTTACGAGTTCCAACCAGATGCTTGACGCGAAGATAAAAGAACTGAAGCAACTCGGGCAGGAAAATGTAAAACACAAACCGCCTTTGGAGAATGAAGACCTCGCCAAGCTGTGTGTGTTTTTAATCCAATAAATCCTTTGTCCCTTCTTCGCTCTGTGTGGTTTCACGTCGTCTTATATTGGTGTAGACGAGGTCGGGAAGGTCAACGTAATCTCACCGTAAACAGCTTCACTTTTGAGGTTGATAGCTCTGGTCGACGCTACGTGAGGATGACACACGACGAGTCCTCCAAAAATCACCCTGGTGGATTAAGCGACGTTTTAGCTTGGAGAAAGAAGCTCGAATGTACGAAACCGAACAGGCATTTGATGGCTATAAAGCTTTGGCTCTCTACCTCGAAAGAGTCAATCCAAAGTGCCTTGCTCTCTTCCAGTATCCTGCAAGAAATTGGCAACCAACAAACACGGTGTGGTTTGAAAATCGATCACTCGGAGTCAACAAGCCGAAATTGTGGCCGAAATTAGCGAAGCCGCAGGTCTATCAAAGATTTACACCAACCATAGTGTCAGAGCAACAGCTATCACCGTTTGGTGGTATCATGGCAATTTCTGGCCATCGAAACGAGCAAAGTCTTGTCCATTACAACGCACGGCCACCATCTTTACAGCTTCGCAACTGCAGCGATGTCTTGTCTCATTCGCTTTCTACCGATCGTCCGTCTTCCTCGGCTCCTTCTGCTTCATCTCAAGCTCAGGTACCAACCGATGGGCACATTTCTGTGGCATTATCCTCTGCAAGTTCAGCGACAAACACACAACTGCACACACAACTCCATGGCCATGGCCGGCGGCATGTTTACTTCTTGCTCGCTCGGCAGCGTCCAGATCGTGTTTAAATCGAACAGTGATTAGCTCTTTAACAGTTATATGTTATATTTGAGAGTTCCTTTGTAATTGTGGGCGAATTTTAAATGCGTTTGAACAGTTTTAAGCAAAAATTCGCCAAAACACTGTTGACTTTGTTGTTGTTGCGCCTTCCGAAATTTCGCCGCGTTAAAAATTCGACTGATCAGTGTTTGTTGCTAAGCAACATCTTAGATAACATGTAAAGATAATTTTGTAATTGATCTAATAAATAAATTTGATTGTTGTTCTGTAATTTCTTCTTATATTATAAAAGAATTAAAAAAACTCGTCTTGTGCCGTTATGGTGTAATAATGCACTCGGGGGAATGTTGGGAGATTACTCGAGAAGCGTGTAAAACACTCGGCTACGCCTCGTGTTTAACAAGCTTCTCTCGTTTTCTCCCAACATTCCCCCCTCCTGCATTATTACACCATAACAGCATGCGACTCGTTTTTTAATTCTTAAGTAATCCTTGATTGCTAAACGTTTAATTATCAATAAAAATCGAAATATAAAAAGTTGTTGCAGCTGCTGCAGAAACCACAATCATTTCTGGATAAAAAGACAAATGTCCCACCGGTGAAGAAATGCCTAGCACCGGGGAATTTTGCAAGTGCTACTGCCCGGCCTCTAGGCAAATGAAAGTTTAGAAATGCCCGAGGGTAGCCCGGGGGAGGGGATGGGCAATGCTAGAATTGACTGATGCATTACCCCACAACTATTTACAAAACCTAACTAATAAATACACCTGATTTCCATGAGGACTGCGCACTAAATTACAATTACAATTCATAAGTGACTGCTACAGCCGGCTCGAAAATTATTGAGGGACCCTGCCTGAAGTAACTCGATTGGAAGACTGCTCCATAGCACGGCACCACTATAACTAATTAAAGCTGTTTTTTAAATAGTTTGTGCCGAGCGTAGGAACAGCTAATTTATTCTCAGTGTCTCGCTATTGAATTGAGGATACACTGTCACAGTCTGTAAATATGGAATGCATGTAGTCGGGGGCAAGACCATTTAAAGATTTTATAGACCATGACAGCCTTTTGAAACTCGCGCTGTGATGCAAGTTTTTTTCCATCCAATGATTAGCATTAGTGTCATAGCTAGAGAATGTAAATACCCTAGCAGCACGATTTTGTAAAATTTGAGCTTATCAGTGTGGCTGAACCAGAGAGTTAAAAATAAGCTTTAGCGTTGTAGCGGGAATAAGGATCGTACACGTTCCAAAGCTTAAGCATCTATGATCTATTGTTAAATATCTTAGCAAATTTGAAGTCTGTACGTTGTAGCAATGAAATAAAGACAAAATACTGGAGTTCTGTTTGTTTTTAAATATTTTTGCCCGTCCACTTTAATAACTTGGGAAGACAAGTACATTTAAATTTTGATTTAATAAATCAATTTACTCACTCAATGGACTCAGATTGATTACTTATCACAGTTTCTAGCCAATTGCCAATTATCTGTTGTGCCTGTGCCTGTGGAAACTGAAGTTCAAATCCAACAACAATCAGGAGTTTTATCTCCTCAAGCAAGTAGTCCTGCTCAATCTCCAATGTTGTCAAGCACTATGCATCTAAATAATAGCTTATCAGCGATAAGTGAACAACGAAGATTGTTCAATTTTGGAAAGAGACAATGTTATTCGTCTTCTTCAAAATCAAAATCACCAAAGAAGAAGAAACCAACTACATATACTTTGAAGTTTGTCTCCCTTGCTTCAAAGGATGCACAAAAGCCACCATCCTCAGTGAAGGAACGAACTGAGTTGTCAACCGCAGGTCTTGGAGACAAAAGCATTACATTTTTTAATAGTGACGAGCCAATATACTCTGGTGTTTTGGAAAAATATCCAACGCTATCAGAAGTTGGTGGATTTAGTTTGTTAATGTATCAACGAGGCAGTGGTGAAGACTCAGGTTTCCATGTAAGAAATTCACCACATACAGTCAGTCGGCTAAAAGATTTATGTGGGCAAGCAAAAATATATTTGAGACCAGTGCAACAAAGCATACAGTTGGCATCCAGTAATGATGTATCTGGAAGCACAGAAAATGAACCTACCACAGAGATTTTGAACCAGATATGGTCGAGATGAATATCGGTGAATAAAGACCGAGACGAATTGGTGATCCATGTAGGATTCTATTAATTCTTGTCTAATTGTTATGGAAGTGAAGATACAATGCAATCTGAAAATATTCGGATTTAGAAGTGGAAATATTCGGACAAGAAGTGTGATCTTTTGCATGCCTCGATTAAGATGCAGTGCAAATACTTTATACAATATGCCTAAAATATTTCAATAAAGATATTAAGCATACATGCAGTAGGTGCAGACTATTTACATAAATCCAAATAACGGTTAATCTATAGTTAGACGATTAATAATATTATTATTATTAATCGTCTAACTATAGATTAACAATATTACATATAACACAATAACAACATTCATTGGAAACAATATGGAGCTAATAATAACTTTATGACAGTAACTTGCATTCTATGATAAGACTCAAACGTTTTAAGATCACTAAAATATAAATGTTAGTTGCATCGTATCACTAAAGACCTTGTCAGAAGTAGGGATTAAGCGCCTAGTGCATTGCTGTCATTGGGAATGGGAACATTTTTGCATGCTACTACATGCCTAACGGGCCCAAGCAGTGTGATTTATTTCACCCATACTCTTTTCTTCCTGGGATGGCCTGATGATCTGCAAATCGACTGCCAAAAAGCAATTATTATGCATAGTATCTTAAGCTGCACATGCATGTCATTTATACCCAATTTTTAATTATTCTATTTAAGACGACCATTGAGGAGGTCTTACTTATAATTTGACCAGGGAATTAGGATTCGTCTCCTGTTTATGGCAAGTGCAATGGGGAGGTCAACCAGAATGCATCTGGAGCAATGAATGAACATCAAAAGCAACTGTTATTGAAATAGGTATACATTCTCATCGTTTCTTTTTTTAAAGCAAAATGCAGGACCTGTAGAGACAAACATCGAGACCTGGTATAGGGGAATGCGAGCTGGTTGAGAGAACAGAGGGAGCAGTCACCTGGTGATACGTTCGTGGCCGAAGGGTAAGAACTCTCGATATCTTTCCAATTGAGGTTTCTTTTGGTTAATTGTTTTTATACATTTATGCTATTCTGTATGTAGACCCAGCGTGGATGTGTCTTCCAGTCCGGCTATGGTGCCCCGTACAGCTGGCAATGTTTGGACACCAGGATGTTTAAGCAATACTGGCAGTGATAGCTTTGTTGAGGATCTACGTGACGCGCCCGCACGTGATGGCAGTGCTGTAGAGTGCTTCAACGAGGCGATGGCCAAGATTGCTGAGCATGCAACAGGTCCTCCACGGCAACCATTGCAGATCCAAATGTCAACCCGCTGAGACGATGCTACAGCAGGAGAGAAGAATGATTGCATTGAAAAGGCCGAAGAGGCATCTCGCACCGTCTGCATTGTGATTACGCCTAATGACGGAGAAAGACTTTTCAACGAAATGGCACAGACAATAAGCAATAACACTAACGGGTCAACAGATGACCTAATCGCCTTAATGTCCGTTTATCGCGATGCGCAAACCAAAAATGACAAACTTCAGATACTTGGTATCTACGTATATCAGCACCATGAAAAAACTGCAAGAGGTTCCACGAACCGTACGAGAGGGTGAACTTGAGACAAATCAAAATGGCGAGAGCACATGCAAAGGCCATCGTGTGCGCTTAGGTACCAGCAAAGTTGAACATCTTGTTGACTTTATCAACCGACCCTATTTGGTAATGGTAATGGTAATGGTTTATTGACACATTTAGTAGCAGTTACGCTAATTTACAATGTGTTTACAATACAAATGTCTATATCTATTTTATCTATTGACATCGTCCATTAAATATATGAAAACTTACTAATCTATACCCATTCTATCTATTTACATCGTGCATTAAAAATTTAAATAAAAAAGGTCATTCTAATCAACTAATTTAGAATTATACAAGTCTATAGAATAAACCAAATTAATGTACTATGTTTAAAACGTTCAGTTTTAGAAGAGAAATTATATATCCTTTGAGTATTTGCTCTTGTTTTCTTTTGTCTAACATATTTTAGTTTCATTGGTAATAGGCTATGAAGTTTATGATTTGGCTCTAGCATTTTCTTAATTAAGGATACGCATAAATCATCCCTACGTTCCTCCAAAGTTTGTAATTTGGTCTCGATTACAGTCGATTTCATCAAACTTTTTGCCAATTTATTCAGAAGGTTGTCTGAATTCGTACTTGTTTGTGCAGTTTCAATAATGAATTCACATTGTCATTAAATGACACAGTCTGATTGGCCAAAACAAAAAAAATCAAATGCCACAAAAAAGTAAAACTGCCACTGAATTCATTATATGAACTTTTGAACTAATCAACAACGAATTTGGGGGGCGTTCGGAAAAAAACTTGATGAAATCGACTGTAATGCTTGATCATAATCTTGCTTTGGGCAAATTATCCTAAATGATCGTTTTTGAATTCGTTCAATACTCTTCTTCTGTTCTTGTGTTAGACCTCCGCTCCAAATCTCTGCACCATATTCTAGAAAGGGACGAATTACTGTGCAGTAGAATGATAACAAATCACCCGTGGGGGCGCCATAACTCTTCAAAATCTTTAATAAATACAGACGCTTTGCCGCTTTCTTTGTGACATATTCAGTATTAGATTTCCATTTTAGATCATCGTCTAACCATATTCGCAATAATTTATATGATTTAGTACGAGATACATTGCAACCGCCAATATGAATTGGGGGTATCGTCGATCTATTTTTCCTAAAATCAATAATCATCTCCATACACTTTTTACCGTTCAATTCCATTCCTTCATCCTTTGCAAACTGTATCACTTTATCTACATTCATTTGAGTATTACCAATGGGGTTACCATCTAAATGATTAGCGATATTAATTACTTCATGCAATGTTGTGTCATCCATAAACATAACTGTATCTTGATCTTCAACAGCATTACTTATTTGATTTTGGTCTTTGGGTACGATAGACATTGGTAATTGATTTATTTTAATTATAAAAGCAATTGGACCCAGCTTACTCCCCTGGGGAACGCCACCCTTGATTCTTTTAAAATCAGATTGTTCTCCTTGAAAAGACGTTACTTGCGATCTATTGTAAAAGTATGATGCAAGCCAACCAACTACAGCCGGACGAACCCCAATTTGAATAAAGTTATCTAGCAACATGTTATGATCGATTAGATCGAAGGCTTTCCTAAAATCAAGAAACATAATACGAGCAATCTTTCCTGGGCTATCCATTGCCATATGCCATTTATGTAACAGGTAGATTAATGCATGTATTGCCGATGTTCTAGGTAGTCCGCCAAATTGACTGTTACTGATCTTATCATGAACATCTTCGTAAATCCATTCGGTGGCATACGATTCTTGTACCTTAGATAGAGTACTCGTTAATGAAATTGGTCTTAAAAGGTCCACCGTAGAACAGGGCTTACTCTTTGGAATTCCACATACCTTCGAAATTTTTCAAATATCTGGGAATAGTCTACGAGTAAATGATTCATTGAAAATGTAACTTGACGGCTCGGATAATACTTTGCGAAAATTTTTATTAACTTCCCATTTGGGTCGAACAGGCCACTTGCTTTATTCGGGTTAAGTTTACTTAGCTTTTTGGTTACACTGTCTGCAGTGACGTGCGGTAGTTGCTCTTCAATTCCAACATTAAACCACCCATCACGTACTTCCAGGTAATTACTAGTAAGACTGGTAAAATAATCATTCATAAGATTACCAGGATGTCGCGTTCGGGACCAGAACATTAACATAGGATGATGGCAGACAAGTAACCATGCCAAACGTTGTCCGTACTATCACTAGATCAACCATGATCAAGCAGTACTTAGAGTATTGTAAAGAAGAATCGTTCCAGTCAATTAGTCGTTCTACCCTGTACAGGATTCTTGAGGTACGAGAAGCATCGCAACAGAAGTCGCTGAGTGGTCTCGATAATATCGCTGCAGAGGACGTGTCTGCTTTTGCGCGACCTACAGGAATCATTGACGAGTTAAATGAAGTCGGCGCTGACAAGGAAACCCTGGAGACCACGAAGAAAAGGTTAAGCAATGGAAAGAACCTTAAAACTAGCTACAAACACGACTCCGCACCGAAGGAGAGCGAGTGTGCCGATCATTGCCGGCGGTTTTCATTAAGCGACCCAAACGCACCGGAACTGCAAGCCCAGTGTCGCACAAGTCTCATTCCTTGTTCTGTAATCAATGTGAAGTCATGAAGGCCTTGCTAGACGAAACAGAGTCTTTTTTCAGAACTCACTTGAGCAAGTTATATGGCGATGAACAGCGTGATGACCTATTGTACGATTTCCACAACTCAAAGAACAAAATACTTGCTTGGAAATGTCATATTATCCGTGGTGTAAACCAAGAATGTGCAAAACAAGACGTGCTCCTTAATCTCGACCAGGACTCAGCTTTAGTAGTTATCGACTGGGCTATAAAATTTGTACAGCTCAGAAAAACAAAGCGACTGGTTCGCCAAGCGAGGACTTAGTTGGCACATCAGTAGTGTAATTATTCATGGTGATAGCCTAGCAAAGACGAGAGTATTATCTTACGCCAACCTTTTGATTCGTGTTCTCAAGATTTGTATGCGGTGGCATCCATATTAGAGAACCTTCTTGAAAACATCAAAGTGGACTTTCCAAACGTCCAAAAGGTTTTCTTTCGTTCTGACGAAGCAGGGTGTTATCACACCAGCAACTTGATTGCAACTGTGAGGGACATGGGGGAGCGTGTCGGGATTACTGTTCAACGTTACGATTTTTCCGAGATTCAACAGGGCAAGGATATTTGTGACAGGGTTTTGTGTCTTATGAAAGCAGCAATACGAAGGTATTGCAACGAGGGGCATGACATTCTGAACGTATCTGACATGAGAGAAGCTCTGAAGGAAAGGCACTTAAGGCCCCCGCAGTTGCGGCATGCACGTTAGATATCACCAGCCAGAACTTAGAAGTTCAAAAAATTAAACATTTTGGCCAACTGCACAATTTTCAATGCGAGGAAAATGGACTACGAACAGAGAAGGCTTATGGTATTGGCAAGGTGAATGTATTTCATGGGATTCACTGTATGTAAAGAACCAAGGACCGACAAACATATCGGTATCGGAAGGAGAGGGATAAGAGAGCTTCCTGTCAATAAGGACAAAGAAAAAGTGTCACACGATGACGAAGATGATCAGCCAACTTTGTTTGTCTGTTCTGAAGATGGCTTCAATTGTACATTGAATTCCTTTTCAGACCTAGAGCTTCACATTGAAGCTGGTATACATGCACGAATCAAGACAGGCTAACAAGAAAGGCGAAACGCTGTATGATAGTTTAAAATTGGAATGGGCAGCGAAGTTCTCGACTATTGATACCTATCAAGCAAAGCAAAGTCAAAGTGGGTCCAATCTCGTACGTCAAGCATCTACTCAGCGAATGTCCCTGAATATGGAGGTGCTCGGTTTTCGGATAATGTTCGCCAGTACCTAACGGCAAAATTCGAGTTGGGAGAAAAAACCGGAAGGAAAGCAGATCCAGAACAAGTATAACGTGAAATGCGAAATGCCCGAAATGTGAAAAATGAAAGAATTCAAAGACTCAGGTAACAGGATTCTTTTCAGGATTGGCCAATAAAAAGAGATCCTCCCAGGCCGGTGCTAGCTACCAAGAGGAAGAGAAAGATCCTGTAGCAATGATGGATGATGTTGAGCAAGAGATCAGGGAATCAGAATCGAAAGATGCAGTTTGATAGAAGAGATAGGAGAAGCAATCGGACTCCAGCACCCCACTTTTTATGATACTTTCAACCTTTGCCAGTACTTCCAGGAAGGAAAGATCGGTAATTTTAATGTGGACATGCTCAAGACCGTGCTTTCTTTTTATTTAAATTCCATATCGCTCAAAAAAGGTGAAGGCAGAGTTGGCTGACTTGCTTTGCGAAGTAATAAAGGACTGCAAATGAAACCTGTGAGTAACTGGAAACCATGACCAATTACGGAAAGGCAATGGAACACTAAATACACGTGTGAACAATACTTCTTTCTGTGGCCCCTACAGATCATAAGATATTCAGATAAGCTCGAACGGCTTCCCGGACTGCTGCGGGCCGTGTAGGAAGTGTTGCGAGTTTAGTTTCCATTTCAAACCAATTTTCAGGACATTTCAGGTTTTGATTTCAACATCATTGCAGGAAAATATGCAAACATTCATGTTTTTTGACTACTCAAGTTAGGGGAAACATGGTACTATAGAAATGACAAAGTGTAACGGGTCAAATGTTTTGCCGAATAATTATTTTCACATGTAGGCAATCAATCTTTGTACACTAATTTAGAAAAAAACACGATTGGCTCTGAATTACTTCTTGAATTGTTATCGATATCGAGCATTCTCAGCAATCGAAAGTACATTCTTTGAAAAAGGAAAACACTTTAAAACTAACGCCTGTTTCAGACGGCGTGCTTTTAATGTGCCGAAGATAATTTCACAAATGACTAAAATTATTTTCAATATTAGGTTCACGGGAACACGGAGAGGCATTGGCACGACTTATTTGGTCCTTTGTATAAATAGACTGCCGTGCTAAAGAGATTTGAGTCGAACAAAATTGCTACTAAGTTCGGCACATGAAAACATACCTGAGACTTTCAATTATATTGTTTATTTTCTAAAGCAACCAATTAACGATTGTTCTATTTGCTACTACGAAACTTGTGACAGCAGCAAAGTTTATATTGATGTAATTTCTCGTAAAAAACTCGTCACCATTACACAAATAAGAACATCATCAAATAGTTTTTAAAATTTTTGAAATTATAGACTGAAAATTCTTGTTCGCAGTTTAAAGTAAATCGCAATGAAACGGATTACTTAGCCGGCGACCTTTCGAAATTAGCGGTGTTACGCAATCCAATGTCATTGGTAGCCGGCAATGTCACGCTAAACCCGCGACTTGGCGCTTGCCAAATCGGGTAAAAACCAATCGCCCGGAATTTTTTTTTGATAATTATATTGATAGACTCTATTTCTTATAGCAGAACACTGTGTAACTGCTTAATCAAGTCCCACTTTTGAGAAATTCACGATGTTATGAGGGCATAAATTTCAAGATTTCATCGCACGCGTTTACCGAGCCTAAAAGAAAGGTCAAAATAATTCATATTTAAGATCAACACTGACGCCAAAAACAGCTCAAAACTGAAAAATTAGATGATAAACTATACTGTAGAAGCAAAATAGTCACTAAATTCTGTAGCGTTCTTTAAATAAATATGACCTCAAAATTAGGCATTCCAGACATGGAAACTAGCCGTTTCGAGCATGTTTCGGGTCGGACTGCTGAAACCCCTCCGTTTTTGAACGGAGAAATAACTAACCGGTAATAAGGTATGGAGATTCGATTATCAATGATTCACTTTCTTGTTCTAGTTTTCAAAGTATGTTTATTATTATACTAGAAATACATGCATGCAGCAACCTCTCGCCACAGCTAAACAACGACAGTTCCCACCATTATACTAAGCTTTTTTTGTCGCAAAATCTGCTATGCAAAATGCAGGAAAAAGGCCGTTGCACCAGCATTCTTGCTTCTGGAAATGGGATTCGGTAAATCAGTCGTCGTGTTGGGTATCTTCGATTCCGACAAAATTTTCGCTGAAAAATGGAATTGAATCCCCCCCCCCCTCGCCTCCCCCACATTTACGACGCACTCAAGGGACAACGCCATATAAATGAACTTCTTGACATAAATACTAAATGTTTTCGTTCATTTCAAATGAGTTTGAAAGGAAACAATACTCTAATAGTTTGAAAGGAAAACTATAAGGAAACAGGGAAATATATTTTGAGTTAGAAGTTAAGGGTTTTTCACAGAGTTTCTTGATAGATACGCAACGGAAATATTTGTAGTGGAAGCACTGGACTCCTGGCAACTCCGACACAAAATATTACAACATTTTTAGTACACAGTATAAAACAGCGCACAAAACGGCCAAAAATAATTTAAAAATAGTTGTTTTAGCCATAGAATTCCCGAATTTATGTTGTAGGTATGTAATTATTCATTATGAGCTTTAAACTAATCTAAAATTCAATCTTACGTTCATATCTTACGTTCAATCTTACGTTTCGAAAAGTTCATAAAACTTAATTGCATTTTACCGATAAATTCCTTTTTGAAATGAAATCAGTTTAAAATATAATGGTAAATATATATTCTCCTATAATATGTTCTCCTTTTAATTTAGACCTTTTTGATAATATAAAATATATGATACTTTAATCGGAAATAAATGAAAAACTATGTATATAAAGCAGGCCCGTAGCTGGCCCTCAATTTGGGGGGCGGGGGGCACTTTTGGATGTCAGTACGTGTTTGTCAAGAAATCCATTTTTCTTGTCGACGTGGTGGGGGGGGGGGGGGGGGGGTGGTTCAAAAAAATTTCTGGATAACATTGAATAGTGCATTTGTTGTTTACGACTAAAAGCTTACGGCACAATTATCCGGGGCCTTGCCCTCCCAGCCCCCCCCCCCCATAATTTTTCGAAAATAAAATTTGGCGACCTTAAAATTGTATTTTTATTATTATTATTATTATTTAAACTTATTTAATCACGGTAGCCTTTCAGAAGTACATCTGTTTTTCAAAGGGCCGTGAGTTCATTAAAATATTTACATAATTAGGAAAAAAGAAAGTTTAAAAAGCGAGAAAAACAGGAAATTTAAGTAAACTATTTACATGGATAATTACACTATAAATGGGATAGGACCAATGGTTAGGACATACGTTTTATGACATTCTTAAAGGAGTTGACAGAGACATCATCTATTAAGGCTTGGTCAATAATATGATTAGGTAGGTTATTCCAAATCATAGCTCCTCGATAGGAAAAGCTATTTTTAGAAAATTTGTCTTTGGCTTAGGTAGGTGAATATTTCTATTGTTGCTACGTAATTGTTGGCTGTCGTTTCCGTTCAGTTAATTGTCTGCGTTAGGTAGTCGGGAACTAAACCTTAAGGGCCTTAAAAATCATTACAAGGTCGCGCATCTAAGTTGTCATTTATAGGTCTCCAGTTTAACGTTTCACAAATGTTAGTTGATCTTATCTCGAAACTGGATCCTGTTATTACGCGGGCAGCCGGATTCTGTAACTTAGATAGTTTATTAATGTGATCGGCGCCAAAGCCAGCCCACACAGTTGAGCAGTAGGTAAGTGCGGAAGTACAAGTGAATTGTACATTGTAATTAAAACATCTTGTGTGACAAAATCTCTAGCTCTTCTTAACATTCCGATAAGTGCTGAGATTGTTTTACATTGTTTGTTGTTATGTTCGTGCCATTTTAATTGTTCATCTATAATAATGCCTAATGATTTTGTACTTTCAACTCGTGTTATTTGCTCGCCTGCAATTGATATGTTTGTAATATTTGAGCCAATAGAATTTAATTTTTGTCGTGAGCCAATAATCATGTATTCAGTTTTTTTACGGTTTAAGGTCAGTTTGTTTGCGGTTAACCATGTGAACTATTTCTAAATCGTGATTCAGTTTACTTTCTATATCTGCAGATGATAATCCGTTGCATGATAGATTTGTATCATCCGCAAACATTGTGGCGTTTGTTGTTTCAAGGCAATTTGGCAGATCATTTATATAAAGGAGAAATAGCAACAGGCCTAAATTTGTCCCTTGAGGAACTCCACAGGTAATTGTTCTTGTGTCCGACATTTTTTGGTTAATTTTGCATACTTGCTGCCTCTCCTTTAAATATGACTGAAACCATTTGTGTGCTGTGCCCTTTATTCCATAAGCTGTCAATTTGGATAAAAGAATATTGTGGTCCACTGTGTCAAATGCCTTTTTGAGATCTAAGAATAGAACACCATTGATAAGGCCCTGATCCATGTTTATTAACCATTCATTTGTTGAGCTCAGAAGTGCACTAGACATTTCAGTTTTGTAGTCTTCGAATTTGCATTGTAAAATATTTAGTTGCAGTCTAATGTCTTGGACAGCATTCTCAAGGGAATAGGGGTGCTTGTAATTTGAGTCTAATTCATTGAGCGAAGATTGGTTTTCGTCTTTGCTGTCGTCTTGTTCATCGTCCCTGCCGTCGTCCTGCCCTTCGCCTTGGGCCACCTCCATATTTCCTTCGGCTTTTCTCTGTTGTTCGCCGTCGATCGACATTTCAGGCTCCCCAATTTCCAAACTCGACAAAAGTCGATTGACCAAGACTTGTTTTATACCTTTTGTATCGAGGTATCTTTTTGTTAATTCAGATTGAAGCTCTGACACTTTCATTTTATTGATCATCGACACCGTTGGATTTATATCGCTCATATTTAACATGAAATATATAGGTAGCTAAGGAGCGATTTTGCACACGTCTACACTGTTACAGTAGTGTTTTACTTTGCCAAGTTTTACTTTTGTTGTAGGGGCAGATAGAAATTGGTTTTTCAACCCCAGATCGAGTGGACCGATCTCAGGGAGACTGTCTCTTAAACCGTTCGAAGACGACCTTTTAAACCTTATTGACAATATCCAATTTCGAAGCACGAAAAACCAGTTTCAGGAATCTTTGGCAAATGATTTAAAGAATATTAATTCGTCTCCCAATGTTTTCATTTTTGCTGCCATGTCCAAACAAACTTGTCACCTTTTGACCAGTTGGAGATAATTACAATTTTTCCTTAAGCTCTGGGCACTAGGTTTAGTTCTCACAATTTCTCCTGAATTTGTAGGACTGATCATGGATACAGGTTCCTATTTAACATTTGTTTGTGCAAGTTATAGTTAAATGTTTATTCTCTGTCCCATAAGTTAATTTTCAATACCTACCAGGTCGTCAACCGATAATTGACAAGGTCTAACTGCATTTTGCATGGTATTGAGAACTGAGTTTTACTGTTAGACAGCTGTCTAACGGTAAAACTAACCATGGAAAATGCAGTTGGACCTTGTTAATTGTCAGTTGACGAGGTCCTACTAAATTGCATTCATACAAATTTTCAATTTATTTGTATGCCGTAAGCTCCTCAGCATAGACATTTTTTATATGAACCAGTAAAATTTTGCCCAGGCTCGGTTTATCCTTCTTTTTTATTAGTAAAAGGGTTACTATATAAGTATTTTGGGATATTTCATTTACATTGTTCTTATATTTAAGTTTGATCTTATTAAAAAAAGTGTATACATAAACTTTATATATTTCAGCACATTATTCACCAAAATATGAATTCTTTATTTACCTGGTCAGTGTCTTGGTCAACTATGACTGATCTTAGGGAGTCAATCATCCTTAAACGCGTCGTTTACACTGTTTATTCGCCCCTAATTTGCTGCGGCCATCTTTGAATCTCGCGAAACTGGCGGGGAAAATAGGGACATAATAATTGCTGAGACATGAAGTATATCCTATAAATAATCAATTTCAGATTTTGGATTATATAGAGAATAATACATGGGTGCGCGGAAATACCAGATTTATTTCGAGTGTTGAACAGGATATCTCACGAGTGAGCGCAGCGAACGAGTGAGATATCATGTTCAACACGAGAAATAAATCTGGTATTTCCAAGCATCCATGTATTTTTCTGTTTATTATATAAAGGACAGTCTTTTCAAACAAAATAAAATAAACTTCAAAAGCGATAATTTTCACGTGTGAGATTATCATAAATAATCTCACGTGTGAGATTATCAGTTTTATCAGTGCTCGAAATCTCTATAAAGCACTATACTTTATATAATAAATATAAATAATCCATTTTGTAAGTGGATTGTAAACCGTTTCGTTAAATGGATTGTATGGTAAATAATCATTTTGGAAAAGGATTATTTACTAAATAATCCATTTTTGTAAATGGATTATATAAAAAATAATCCACTAAGTTTTTTGGAATAAATAATAAATGAACAAACGGCGCCCCATAGCCGGAATCTCTAAAACCCGGAATACCAAAAGCCGGAATCTCTAAAACCCCGAATATTAAAAGCCGGAATCTCTAAAACCCGGGATACTAAAACCCGGGATACTAAAACCCGGAATCTCTAAAACCCATAATACTAAAAGCCTGAATCACTGAAACAAGGAATACTAAAAGCTGGTATCTCTAAAACAAGGAATACTAAAAGCAGGAAACTATTAACATACTAAATGACTCTATTAACATACTAAATGATATAATCTTTTATATAGACTTTCTATTAATATAAAAACGCCTAGCTGAAACCGAAATACGAACCCGAATACATCTTCAAAATTTCTGGGTTTCAAGGCACATGATATTTGCGTTGTATTTTCATGATATCCATAGTATGCTATCGATGCTGTTTATGGATTTTTATGTGCTATAATTAACCTTTCCACCAGAGGAGGTATCGTCAGTATACCGTGATGCATTACGTTTTAGTACATATTATCAATTCGCCGGAGCTCGCTCGCTCATTTTTCGGTTGGCCATCGCAGTGCAAACATAAACACAGAAGCGAACAGCAGTCGCATTATGGTGAAATTTCCAACTTTTGTCACAAGAAAACTTTGATTTTAGGACCATATTGACTTCTTATTGTTCATGTCCGCTGTGAAACGACGTTTAGTGGTAATTTCAAGCCATTTTGCGTAGAATTTAAATGGTTCAAGCTTTCGAAGAGTCATGATTCATTCGGGCGTTTCGTATAAATGCATTTTTGCCTAACGTATAAAAGTCCAGAAAATATGATATTAAACACATTTCGTGTATTGTTCTCAAGGTAAGGCAGTTTACTGGTAATATTGGATTCTATTTTCAATTGCAATTAATAATTATTTGTCATATAAAACATTACAGACAAAATTTCCCATCTGGCATGTCACATTATTTAATTTATTTTAGTACATAATTTGACATTGTATGAATATGTTGGTGTATGTCATGTTCTGTTTCAGCAATTTCCAATTGCTTTTACAATCATCAGACAAACGATATCTTCTGTGTTTGGACTGGTTAAATGTCAGTAAATATAAGGGCATATAATAAAGTCACAGAAAAATATTACTTTATATGCCAAGGTTAAAATACAACTGTACTAAACTACTACACTATTGTATTGTTGTATTTCAAAATTGAGAGTGATATTCAGGTTGTTACATAGATAAATGTATTCTACCAAGTATGTTAATGATAGAATTGTTTTTACTTTTAGAAAGAAATATCATAGAAATGTGTTCTTAATGGCAATCTGACATACTGGCTACTGCAATATCAATATTGTAACTAGATGCTTAAAGTTCATCCATTGCTGTCCTGCCTACAAAACCTTTGACTGGCACACCCACCACCTTCAATGCGATGCTTCACGTTGCATGGAGAAATTGGTTTACTGTCATTACTTTTATGCAGATTAATCAACATCCTTGGTTACTTAACTTGACAAACTCATCCCCAGCCAAACTAAACCTCTATTTTAACAAATTGAAAAGCTGATAAGGAATTCCATCTCAGGAGATGAAATCTCACTTCAATAGAACAAAAAATTAAACCTTAAACTACAATCCAATATAGCTATTAAGTGTCTTATATTGTGTTACATATGGTGGTCAAAATGTATTCACCCTTTTGAGAGTGGCAAATAATGTCTTGGCTAATGGTCTTTCCTTTTAGACTTGGCCACCATATGCTGCCCTATCACACTTAATGAATGCACCTATATATTATATACATACAATAATAATAGGTTACTATTTAATTATTTATCTATTATCAAAAGAGAAATAATCAAAGTACAAAATGGTGCAATAGAAATCTAAAAATTACATCAGAAGCAAATATATCATTCTGAAAGTACTACTTTATTCAAATTATAAATATGCCAACTAAAATACATGGATTGATGATACCTTTGCCTGCCAATCTCACTAGCTTTGCCAGCCAAGAATAATCTTGTTCAAAAATTGTGGTATTTATGTAAGATCTAATTTTCTCAAAAGATTTCTAGATCTATTTGCGTGAGATTTGCACTAACTTGAAAGAGTTATTTACAAATTATCATTGTTGTATTTAGTCAACTCAAGGTGTTTGAATAAGGGAGTCAACAACTCTACTTAAATTAAATCAAATCAATTGCTTCAATTGAGCATGGCACTCTGAGTCAATGACTGGACTTGTTGCAACACTGAGGATTGTAATAGGTGCATAAAGCAGGCAAGTGATAAAGCAGGCAAGTTTGTGAACCTGGGTCAGCCGTATCTCTATCTCCATGTAAATATTCCTATATTATTTCCTATTAAAATTGGGTTCAATGCTATTTATACAAAAAGTTAAGGATTGTTATGAAATGGCTCTATTTTGTATACTACATAGTATGTTAATAGTATCATAATCATCCAAAGGTGGTGCAGCAAATGAGACTCAGTCCATGAACTTGACCATAACATGTCATTCCCATTGACACTTTCCCTAGAATATGTAATATAAAAGTTAGAACATGGAGAAAAAAATTCACTGCATGTCACTGTATTTTTACTTGGAACCAAACACAGCTGAAATAATTCCGCAGGCGAAGAAAAAACTGAAACTTGCTCAGTTATTAAAGATCAATCATGAATGATTATTACACCTACTCTGAACCATTAATAATGTAAGTGCTTAATCTGAAATTTATGGTCATTTTGGAAATGTATATACAAAGTAATATCTAATAAGACAGTGGAGTTAATCTTACAAATTTGTTGTTTATTTTTGTGGCGCTATATGAATATGGAATAAAAGACCATCCAAAGCCTTCAGCCTTCTGACTTGAAGCCCATTTTAAAATGCCCCAATCATGTGGCATCTTCCCGCCACATGGCGCCATTACCGACAGAACATAGCCAAAAACACCCGATATTCGAACAGCAATATCTCGCTTATTTCAGGAGTTAATTTGGGTTTTTTGGTATTAGTAAAAAGGAAAACTTTCCCTGATTTCAGTGATGTGATTTTCATTGAGTTTTCTCTTGCATTACCCATTTAATCTCCTACATGTTTACATGCCATTTTCGAGGCTTGCGTACTGACCCAACACAAATGGTAAATATAATGCGTGATTGGGATACCTAAAGCGTGATACATCAACTAAACAAGTCAAAAATAGTTGAAATACATTCACATATAAAACAGTTATGAAAAATGGATTCAAAAATTCGAAGTTTTGGGGGCGAAAAATCGCAATATAAATAACCAATATTTTAGAATATAGGAAATATACCCAATTTTCAAACCGCGATTACTCGTCGGTTTTAGGAGATAATTCGTGTTTTAAAGGACCAATAGAGAGAATAACTCTTCCTGACTTCGATTCTGTGACTTTTTTCTACTTTTGAAATTGATAAATATAATTATCTCCTGCATATATGAAAGCCACTTTTGTAGCGTGTCCACTGACCCGAAACAAGGGTAAATACAATGCGTGATTGCATAGCTAAAACCTGATGCATAAAGTACCTAAGTAAAAAATCGTGAAATAAGATGCACAAATAAAACAAATATGAAAACATACCTTAAAAACATATCTCAATTAAATCCGTAATTTTTCACCACACATCATGAGTCATCATCGGAAAATTTCTAATGTGAATATTAATGAGACGCAATGCATTGTGGTATACTGACGATTCCTCCTCTGCCTTTCCACCTTGTATATCTGTTTTTCTTTTTGCATATACTCGAATAATTAGTCATTTTTGAATTGAAATTTCAATGAAATAAATAGAAATACATTTTATTCTCGCCAATTCTGATACAAGCTATTACCACTAGCTAGTGAGGCAGCTGTATATGTGAGTATGTTGCGTTTCTCAATTCTTTACCTTCATTTTCCTCCGCCTTCATCCTCTCGCTCTCTTCTTCATTATCATTTAGGGACCGGTCATAAAGTATGTGTACTGGTGGGGTGGAGGGTAAGTTGGGGGATACGAAACAAATTATCTAACTTTTGGGGGAGTATGAGACGAATTACGACATTTGTGGGGGGTACGAAACAAAAAATGAGTTTAATACTATGTCTATGATTAAAACTACAAACTTTAATACTTTAATAAAATTGAGTGTATGTTCTTATAATAATTAAATTGCAATGTAGCACAGTAGCATTTATCGGAAAGTGTCTCGATTGGAACCTATTAATTTGACATATCTGCAACCTGAACAGTCTTTGATTACGTAATTTTACCGTCGGGTAGCTCCCCTACGCGTTTAGAATGATTTAAATATTGAAAAAGATATGAAATACGTCACGACGTTCTGTTGATATATCCATAAATAATGCGCATGACCGGGACCTCTTTTGACTCTATTAATAGGTACGGAAAAGATAGTCAGGCAAGTCCTATTAATGGGAATACTGGCAAGCATACAAAAGTACGGATTGGTGTAAAAGAGCACTATTAAATTTATGGAAATGCTCAAAACTTGGATTAACAATAACAATTTGTAACAGATTATGTTGTTGGCATTTATATTTGTTTCATGTTTTTTTGGGGAGAGGGTGATTGGTTGGGTGGGGGGGGGGGATTACGAAACATTTCATCACCTTTGAGGGGGGTATTAAATATTTTCCGACGCTTTTCGGGGGGGTACCAAATTTATGGTAGTATTTTGGAATACCCTCCACCCCCCCAGTACACATACTTTATGACCGGTCCTTTACTGCCTAGTTTTCACCTTTTCTATTTCGGTCCTTTTTATTTTTATTGAAACTTTCACTGCTCGTCTGCAAAGTGGCGGTAATTAAGAGAAATATTTCAATTGGACACGCAGATTAACGTATGTAACAACGCAGACGAATAATGCAAGGCAAAATAAGTGAGAAAAGATGAAAGAAAAAAAAAACGAGTAGAAAGGAGAGAAGTAGGAGAACGAGGAATATTAGAATTTAATGAGTTAAAAAATAACATTTCCAATGCTAGAATTTAGGACTACTTTGATACTAGCCTATATTTCCTAGTTCTGCTCATTCTTGTTCATCGAGATGGCGTTAATTGGAAATATTGAGAGCCAAATAATATTCCATTTGTAACATTGTCAGATAAATCTTAAGAATAATTGTGCCAAAGATAGTGGCACAGTTCTAGCTCTCAGATTGTATTATCATAGATTATAGAAAATCGAAGAAAAAAAAATTCAATTTGTAAAGGCATCTCGTTTCTTCGCGACAATTTTGAAATCTTTTGGACGCTGAACTACTGCAGCTTCAGATACTTCTGTGGTCGGAATTTTCTCTCCTTCCGGCAATTCAATCTTGTAACGATGCAACAATATCGAGGCAAAGGTAAACATCATGATCTTGGCCAATGACTGACCAGGACATTCTCTTCGACCAACGGAAAACGGAAGAAAACCATTAAGTTTGCTCCAGCCAACAAATTTCCCATCAGAATCAAGAAATCTTTCAGGTTTAAATTTCTCTGATTCTGGCCATTCTCGTTCGTCATGGTGCAGTTTGGCAAGATTGAGAGCAACAAATGTTCCTTTGGGAACCTGGTAGCCAGCAATTGTTATGTCACGAATCGCGTTTGTCCCAACGACTACCATCATACCAGATGCTCTTTGGACTTCACATAGAGTAGCTTGCAGGTGTGGCATGTTCTGTGCATCTTTCCAACTTGGTAAGCGGTCGTTGCCTACCACGACATCAAGTTCCTTGTGAACTTTTTCTTGTTCTTCTGGATGTAGCACCATGAAAAGTAATAACCAAGCAAGTGACGAGGAAGTGGTATCTGACCCTGCAAATGCTACATTTGACATTAATCCCGCGACATCTTCTATTGATCCAATGTCTTTATCGGTTTCTTTGGCGATTTCTTTTTCGTAGCAATTGATGAAGCTGTCGGTTAGATTACGGATAACTCCTGGAACGTAGGTTTTTTTGTTGGCTTGGTATTCTTGTGGGAATACTGTCTTCCTAATCTGTTGTGCCTGCTCTAAATCACGGTTGAATTGGATTGGTAAATACGTCAAAAATGGAATCATTTGGTGCACATTGGAAAGCCAAATTTTTTTAGCAACTATTGCGTTAAATATGGACATACTTTTAATAGTTGGATCATTCAATTGAACTTTCTTTGATGTTAGCCATTCCCAAAGCTGCACAAGTATCGAAGTTTCTAAAAGACTTCTAGGTGAGAAGGGTTCTCCTTCCTTGCTATCGATTTCTTTAATCGCAATATCAACAGCATGTCCAGCAAGTTGTGATGCTTGCCCTATGCCAGCTCCAAAGACATGCATTGCAGCTGTAAATACTCGCCTGCGAAATCGCATTTTAGGAGAATAATCTGATGTTATTATATCGTTTCCAAATATTGCTGCCCAAGGATATATAGACCCAGGTGATTTTCCTGACAGATTTTCTTGTGTACCAAGCCTCGCCTCTCTTACAAGTGAAGCGGTATTCAAGACAACCGATTGATCCCCATTAGGAAGGGTGATTGAGAATATATCTCCGTATTTATCAGCTAGCTTGCTATAGGGATTGACGGGATCACAGAAGAAATGAGGAATGTTGCCAACGAGGGGATAGGGAAAAGGTCCAGGTGGCATGTTTCTTCTTATCCAATAGTTGGCAATGAAATGATGCACCAAGTACGCAAGAACAATGGAAATAAATATTTCAGCAATCATGAGTGTCAATACTCTGTAAATAAAGAGTATACAAATGTTATTTATGCTCTAAGTATGAGATGGGTGAGTTTAGGGCGGGGCTCTTAAATATTTTTGCTCCCATGTGCGGTGCTTATCTGGGGACGGCGCTTAAAAAGGTAAGTACGGCACTAACAAGCAAAATACGGAATGTTGATCGTTCTAAAACTGTTTCAAATCAGAAATATAGTATTAAGAAATTTCATTTCATTTGTTTTGGTCAAAATTTGCAAAACCTGCATAGTATAGTGTAATAATTCAAAAAGCATGGGATTGTTCCAGATTTAAAAACAAAACAAAGCGAAAGATTGGTCAAATAGCACTGTGGTTGATGGTGATCTCCGCTAGTTTTCAGTGCAATTTCGTTAACACTTATATCTGATCTTGGTTGCAGATAAGCAAGTGCTATGCAGGCTAGATATATATGACAACTATCGCCAACAATAGGGAGACAAGCAAATTATTTACTGTGAATTTGCTAAACAGTTAAGGCAGAAGTGGGAATGCAACGAGGAGAAAAGTTTGTTCAGCTAACGTCGACATGATCCCTTACGTACGAATAAACGATGAAGGGTAACGCCTTCAGGGAGTTCCAGAGGCGGAGGGGGCGTAAAACTATAAGAGGTTAAATATTTTTGAAATAGGGTGGGGGGAAGGGGTTGAAAGAAAGTCAGAATTCGAAGAGGGAGGTCATATAATTGATATTTAAACACTAAATGCTTAATGCAACAGCCTCTATATCTACTAAATAACATTATATCTATTTTGTCAGTAAATTGACTTTTAATATATTCTCAGAATCACAAAACGTTTTCTGAGAAATTTTTTGTCTTCTTAACTGTCTTAACCTTTTTCATTGACACATCTAGAGAGGTATGGATGTAACACATTTCTAAAGGATATGGATATGACATCTTTCTAACAAGATGCGTGGTTTCAAATGGTTTCAAATGACTGAAGCATTACCACGAAGAGACCGGAATTATTGAACATAATTACAACAAGTCAAAGACAAAATTATGGCAAAGCGTATCAGACTATCAGTTGAAAAGCAGATAAGTTTTATAAACATTTCAAAAAGTTTTAGCAAACGTCTAAGATCCAATTTAAAAAAAAAATTACGCTTATAGAATGCATAATAACATACCTACATTCATGTTTCGAAGATTGAAAATTCTGTGGTCAAAAGTATTAATTTTTCAAATCATTTTTTAGAAAATATATAAAAACATACGAAAATATGTTTCCTTGTAACCATGACGACCAGAGAAATGGCGACAACTAATTTCGCCACAGCGATATATTGCGCCCAGCGGTCTGCTAAGTAAGTACCAATACTTAATGTAAAAATGCTCATAATTAATCATCTTATTAAAAGACGAGGTACGATGTGATACGATACTTGGATTTTTCTATTTATATTTTCTTCAAAATATTTTGGACCTAGGCGAGGGGTCCGCCAAGACCGTCCAAAGCGTACGAGATTTCGAAATCTCTTGATTTCTGAGCTGATTTCTACTGATTTCAACACTGATTTCAAGATTTCCGGAAGATATCAGTTACAGCAGTGTTGGTATATTTTATTGTTTGTAAAGGATTTACTCAAACTCTGGAGCAATTTGAAATCGGAATATCGTGTCAATTATGAAATATCGTCAGAAAAACGCAAAAAGGTCACAATTTCGTTCCCACTATTCAAGCCTTTCACTAGAATTTTTGTGATTTCTGATTTCGAAATCATTTTATTTCTAGTTGATTTCAGTGATTTCGTGATTTCTGAACCTGATTTCTGAGTGTGCGAGATTTAGAAACCCCTCGGACCTAGGCTATACTCGTTCGGTTTAAAAATGCGAGGGGTTGCTACATGCATGTATTTCTAGTAATCCCTGTAATGTAACCTAGCATCATTCCTGATGATGACTAAAACATAGTCGAAAGCTAAAAAATATTCAAATGTTTATTTTCGGAGTTATAGTTGTTTTGTATTTTGTAAAAATTCTCAGTGGTTCTCGTAATTTGAGAGTCAAAGAATTGTTGTCTAGCTTGGCCGATATTCTCGAGAGATAATTAAGTACGAATCAAAGCTGATGAAAATTTAATCACTTTACCATACTTATACAGAGCAAAGGCTACAGTATTGCTTGAGCGCCAGTTGGACTCGATAAATAAACTTGTTTATCAAGTAGCATGCGGTACTGGCACGTAAGTGTTTTGAAACTGTTCTACAGTATGAATAATTTAGTTAACTCTTTCTCTCCGGACGCTAACGCACGCAATTAAATTTCAATGTTTTTAACTGCGATTTTCTTGGCAAGTATTAATTTACCCCCTGAAATAAGACTAGCACCGTTGAAATCCTTACAACATAATCTTTTTAAAGGGGGGTCAGATTACTGTCAAAACATCACCCAAACAAAAATATCCAACATTGACACCAAAACTTGACCTTGATATTTGTTTAATTTAACTTGGAAAAATCCTGAATATCTCAAAAAGTTTACACAATTTCCCAAATATCAATAGCTTATAATGTAGCTTATATTCAAGCGCTTTTATGTAGAAAATTTCATTTGTATAGCTAGGGCGAACGGAAGTTTTTTTGCAGAATTTTCTATATTTATCGATTTTTACTGCACGTGCACTTCGCTGACCATATTTGGCATAAATCAGGTTTCCCTATTGCCTGAAACACGTGGGAAGCACGCTATACGGGTAAGTAAGCAGGGGTAAGCAGGGGTGTTTATTATCCTTACTTGCAGCTGAGAGCTAAGCTGAATTGCGAAGGACACAGCTCAACGTGACCAAGTCGAAGGCTTTCTAGGGCGCATATGGCAGCCACCTTTTGCTCGCCATCACGGAGCACAGCTACGATGGAAGGGCCAGTTAGGGGTTAAACCCAACCCACCCTGTCAACATTCCCAGTGGGAGGAAACCGGAGTACCCGGAGAAAACCCACGACTTTCGGCAGAGCGTTGACTAACTCTTTTCACATAGCTATCATAAGTCGTCCCCAACGGGACTTGAACCCACGATATCAGAGATGAAAGGCGCGTGCTCTGACGATTGCGCCACCGAAGCCCCTTAACGTAACGCTTAACAACTGGACTCTGTAGCTCAGTGGTCAGAGCGCTGCACCGGAATCGCAGGGCGCAGATTCGATTCCAGTCGGAGGACTTAGAGTTGCATTTTTCGCAGCCGTTCCCATTCAGGTCTAAGATATTGTATATATTATTTCACTCAAAATATCCACCACCTAAACCTTCTACTTTGACCTGTAGAATTGATTTCTGGTGTATCCAATCTTGTAGGGTACACTCTTCCAATCCACGACTTCAGCCCTAGAAACACGTGTAGTGTCACATGGTAGGAAATCGCGAAATGCGGACACTTTGTCAGGCTTGTTTGTATAGACAATATAGAAAATATGGTAAGGCGATGTGCTTGGGGAACTTGCAGAAATGATTCTCGGCTCCCACATTTACAAACTAAGAACAAGAATGGCGATCCTGTAACATTCTTTCGTTTTCCTGCTCCAAAGCGTTGGAAAGAAGCGGCAGGAAGAAGGACAGGATGGATTATTGCGTGTCATCGTGGAGACTCTTTCGTGTGCAAGAAGGACAGCTATATATGTAGCTTACATTTTGTCGTCGAAAATAATAATAATAATGATAATGTATTTCTTCAATGCGCATTTACAAAAGTTTCTCAATGCTCATTACAATATAATTACTATACAAGATATATGCTAAAAATCGAAAGGTCTAAAAAACTAACTGTAAAGTATTGGTTAAAAAGACGAGTCTTAAGTTTATTTTTAAAAATATCAACAGATGTCTCTATTCTCAATTCATCAGGCAGGCTATTCCAAACCGCTGATCCAGTATTCCTAAATGTTCTATCTCCGTATGTTTTCGTGATTGTCCTTGGTTGTTGAAGCAAATTCTTTGAGGCAGATCTTAAGCACCGTGAAGGTTGGTGTATTTTCAGAAGGTCTTTAAGATACGATGGAACGAAATTGTTTAAAGCTTTAAATACTGTTAACGCAAGATTAAAATGAATTCGGCTTTGTATAGGCAGCCAATGGAGTTCTTTCAGAATAGGGGTAAAATGTTCTCTTCTGTTGGACCTTGTCACGATTCTAGCGGCTGTGTTTTGTAAATGTTAAAGTTTCTTTATCTCACGTTGTGGAAGCCCATAAAAGAGACTGTTGCAATGGTCAAGACGAGATGCATGAACCAGTCGCTCCGCAGTCGATTGGTCAAGATACTTCCGTAGACTACCAATGTTCCTCAAAGCAATATAAGCTGTTTTACAGATGGAATTTACATGACTTTTCAGGGAGAGATTTTCGTCCACAATAGCACCAAGATCACGGACCTAAGTTTTGATGTTGATTAAGCTATCACCGATATGAACGCTGGGAGTAGGTGGATATGATTTAGCATATACAGAATGCAGATAAATAGCTTCAGTTTTCCCGTCATTTAAAACCAGTTTGTTTTGAAGGCACCAAGCCTGAATATCATGGAGACAATGTTCAAGACGCTGAATGTCAGTGTCAGAATCCTGTTTCTTTAGTATAATATAGCCAGCTGAGTATCGTTGGTATAGATCATAGCATCAATGTCATGGGCGGTAAAAATATCTTCTAGCGGAGAGACGTAAAGAGAAAAAAGAAATCGTCCAAAAACCGATCCCTGAGGCACACCTTGTAATAGCGGAGTTGAAGCAGAACTTTTACCATCACTTTGGGCCAACTCCTGAAAATCCTGACCCAATATCAGCTATAACTAGCAAGGGGAAGGTTTGTTGAATGTATTTGCGCGTTTTATTGTAATATTTATATGCTAAGCTTGACTTATGTTTCCGAGCAACGAAGTTATAAATATTTATGTATTTGTAGGTTGAAAGAATTTGTCGCAAACGCAAAGCCCCTACACAGCGTTCAGACATCCCTGTGCCAGCAAAAAAGGTCAACAAAGTCGAGGAAAATGTTGTAGAGCGGGAAATATCGAACTCAGACTCTTGTGGGGCAAAATATGAAAGGACAAAGGAGGAAATATTATCCGAAAGTCTGCTATTATTGGGAGAAGCGATTAACTCAGAACATCACAATGGTAATGTTTCTGAAAAGGAGGAGCAAGGCGTGCAGGTATATTTAAGATAGTTTTATAGGGAGTTTATTAAAGCAGATTGTTGTCATTGTTGAGAGGCAATCATTAATAGAGTGTGGGGTATTTGCCAAAAGGTTGTTTTCCGTCAAAGTGGTTTATGTATTTTATATAGTGTTAGATCAGTTCATACTGCATAATGCATAGATAGCTAGTGTACATGGTGGTTGAAATTAGATGTCAAACTCACACCAATGTAGATTGCTTTCGCCAACACCACCTTGTGCCACACCATCAAATTCCATAGTCGATACTGAAACCCACCTAATAGAACCTGTAGAACTAGTAGATGTGCTATATTCCAATAACAATTCACGACTTAATATGTTTTAGACAATGTGGTGACTTCTGATATAAAAGATTATTCAGATGAGATGCTAAAAAGTTCCAAAAACTTGCGAAAATACTTATTTATTGCTCTGGTGGATGACCCAAAGAAGAGCTACCACTATACAGGTTGGTAGTAATCATTATTTGATTTTAATAAAAAATAGAATAAAAATTTGCAATTTCCCCTTTTCTTATCAAAGGAGTACCTTGATGTTTTATACAAGAATGTAAAGAAAAAGCCAAAGTCACTGAGAATGTGGTCTGGTTTAAAAAAAACAAAAGTCAGCAAAGCTGGTTTAAATAGCAAATATGCAAAGGTAAACAAGAAAATAATATATACAATAATACAAGGTTACTGAAAGTGGAATCCCATCTTTTCATTGGCTATTAGCTGTGATCTATTAATGAAGAGAAGTACAGAAGGTGCCATGTCAGTGATGTACCATTTCATTGAGTCTCTTCTTACTCATTGAACACTTTTTTGTTCTTGCTGTCACTGAATAGACAAAAGCAAAATGGAATAGTTGATGGTTAGCCAGGCAGTACTAGCCAGCCTTTATTGCTCGACTAGCATCTGTTATGCTAATGCCTTACATTATGTACATACAGTATGTACATACAGTATGTACATACAGTATGTACATACAGTATGTACATGTATTCCACAGTTTTAAATCCCTTTCTGGAAAGCAAATACCTAGCAAATATTAATACTTTTCTGTTTCACTTTTTAGCAAAAGATAAAAATGCAAGTCTTACCATTAGGGAACAACTAATTTTCACACTGGTTCGACTACGGCGACGACCTACTTTAGTTTCATTGTGTTCCACTTTTGGTATATCGATTGGGTTCTATTTTTGGAAAAGGAACTTGAGTTCTTAATTAATTAGCTTCTCAACATTGGTTGATATGAAGGAGTACAACGACCAAAGGTTTACAGAAATAGCAAGTATTTGAATGTCAGAGGCATTATAGATTGTACAGAACTATCCATTGAAAAACCATCCCTGCCATCCAGTCAGCGCCGCACATTTAGTCATTACAAATCATATAGCACTTTAAAGTTATTGATATCCATGTCACCAATATGTCATTTGAACTTTGTATCAAAATTATATACTGGTTCAATAAGCGATAAAGAAATTGTTCGACAAAGTGGCTTCCTTGATTACTTAGAGCTTAGAAATGCTATAATGGCTGACAAAGGATTTAACATTCAAGATTTGTTTGCAATCGAAAGTGCAGTCCTAATAGCCCCTCCTATCATGTCAAGTAAGAATATTTCATCACATGCATCAACAGCAACTAGAAGGGTGGCAACATCGAGTGTACATGTGGAAAGAATCATCCGGAAATTAAAATGCTTTAGTGTTTTACGTGGAGTTATTCCATTGACATTTAAATCTTACATTACGTCCATTGTTAGAGTTTGTTCAATTATTGTTAATTTACAACCAAGTATAATTAAAGTTTAATAATCATTATGAACTGTGTTGAAGTACTGTATGCCATAATTTGCATGTAATTTACAATCTAATGTTAATGACACTAATAAGCCACAATGAGTCGATAATTAGCAACGACGAGTCCAATTTCTTGCTGCAAAAATATTGACAATAGACCATATGCATTATGACATTTCTTTACAATGCCTGACTACAACTACCAGAATGCTTCATGAGTATTTGCTTTTTTTCTATTAAAATCCCTGCAAACATTCTGGTAGTTGTAGTCACACATCACAAAGAAATGTCATAATGAACAAGGTCTACAGTATTAGGAATATTTAATGCGATGTAAATCGTACAATGTTTTCCATTTCCGTTTTTCATTTGCTCTCTCGTTGTCAGCCTCAGTGGAGGTAAACCATTTATGTTCACTCATTATGTATGCAGTAGGGTGTTCCTCGTACATGTCAAGGTCCTACAAGGTGCATAAAATATGATCAGTAATATATATTGTTGTCTTACTGTTATAAACTGTTAGCATCAAGTAGACTTTCCTCTTCACAAGTAAAACAACATCTGGTGTTGTACAGAGTAAAATAATCAGGCTCGTAATACAGTAGAATAGTAACACAGGGCACATTTGGCTTACGAATTATGGGTTAATGTGTAATACTCAAACAATACTTAAAAGAAGTGCTTTAAAAACAATGATATAAATTTACCACAATCATTGCTTGCAGGACGTTGTAAAGGCACCTATCAAAAGACAAATTGATGAATGAACTAAAACAACAAACTCATCTACACTTAATATTTTGTTTCAATGTGACCTCTATACTGTACAGTGTACCCTTAAAATTGTTGGTTGAAGATTTGCATGTTTCTTTCCAATGTTGTTTATGGAACACGTATTACCAAGATATCTGAGTGTATAATACTATTAATATAAACAGTAGATATTGTATGTAATGTAAGAGCAATGTACTGTACCAACATTGAACTTGCATTAGTCATTACCTTGTAAGAAGTGAAATTTCTTCTGTCCTTGTTGACAAGTCATAGGTTAGAGAAACTAACAGTAATATATGCCTAAAAGGATAAATAAGATTGCCCAATATTGCACTTTTGCATATTGTATACTTAGGGAATATTGACTTTACATAAATGTTAAAAATCTATTTTATTCATACCATGGAGTGATGATCATCAAAAGACAATGATGTCTATAGGAAAGCAGTAATTTTAAGAATTCATACATCATAGATCTAGGAGGTATACTTTGAGGTTAAAAGTGATAGTTAGATACTTTAAATTCTTCCTCACTAACCTGCGAACTATAGTAATTACTACAAAGTCTTGTTGATATTGTTCAGGTGTAAAATATTTCTTTGCCCCTTGAAGTTTTTCCTCCCTTGAAATATAGATAAACAATCCAATTTTCATTTGTCTGGCAATCATATTGGATTTACTGTACTTTACATATAAAAATGCTTGTGATAGGTGGTTCCAGAAAATATCAACATTAATACCATGGAGGAACGTGATGCTGTCCATGGATGGGGGGAGGGTAAAATCTACTTCCCATAATAGTAAAATGTACTAGGACATCCAAAAGGGGGAGAAATTATGGGTGCGGTTAATTTCCCATTTATTTCTGAAGGGGAGGTGTGATGTTTTCTGGAATGACCCAATGTGTATTTAAAATTTCTGTAATACCACTTTGTTTTGAGGATTCCATCCTGTTCTCCAACAAGGATTGAATAAAATAGATAATCAATTAAAGGAAAGGGGCACAGATGATCTCTGTAAACAAAAATGATCACATGTGAAAAAAATTATTAACTATTAATTATTATATCTAAATATCTTCCTATCTTGCACACTGTACCCGAGAAAAACTGTAACAATGTTGTCATTCATCATTGCACCTGTATCCAATGTTGCAATGTCATGGTTATTGATGCCAATTCCATTTGCAGTATATCTTGGAATGTCATTACTGCAGTCAGCTGTCTTGTCTAAATCTATTATGTTTAGAACAGAACAAGATTCTTTGCTTTTATTACAGCAGTCAGCACTCTTGTCTGAATCTGCAGTATTCAGACCAGTACTTTATTCTTGTCTTTTTCTGTTTCATCACATTGTATAGTATTTCTAAAAAGAAATTATATATTTTATTATATATGCTGAGGTGTGTGAGGAATCCCCCTCCCTGAGTGGTAAAAAATTCTGATGAACTCACCTTCACAATTTTTTCCCTTGACAGTATTCTTTCCATCAACGAACAGGGATACAACCTGAGATACCCAAAACCTCGCCAGCTAGAGTAACACATGTGCCATGAAGCTGTCATCCAAAATTATTTCCTCACAATGGATTCCCTTCCTTGTCCAAACAACAAAATCACATGTCTCAAGGCCAGTCTCAAACATTGCTATTTGTACTTGGTAATAATATTTTGTATTTGGTTTTAGCTGGTCTTTCTCGCCAAGTTTAACACCTCCAATTTCATTTTTTAGAAATGCTTCTTTTGGGTCAAGATCACGATGAACCCATGGACACTTATACTCAAAAAGCACATCTTTGCACTCACATGCACATTCACAGCTTGGAATATTGTTGGCACTAGCACCCATAAATGGTATTGTCTTTGAAATTAAGAATCCAAATTTGATCAATTGAACTTTGTAGTGCAAATGTTTTTGTACACGTAAATAGGAGTCTCCGGCTGAATCTTCATGTTTTAATCCCCAATCCCGTGGATTCGGTGGATTATCTGCAACTGCTCGAACTTTGATTGCTTGTTTACTTGCAATACCTTTTGCAAGAGCAGTAACAGTCAAATCATTATTTTTCTCTAAAGTTGTTTGCTTACACTTTGACGCAGTTATGAAACCAACCTTGTGCCTATGCCAATCATCACACTGCCACTGATCTCTAGTAACTTTTTCAACATTTTCTATTTCTTCATTACTGAATGTTACATTGTGTACAAATTGTTCTGGGCTATGTTCGTTTGCTTTTCGGATGTAAGCTTCCACCTTTTGTTCCAAAATTCCCATAGTCTGATCATGGCTGGAACCGCTAGAATTAATTTTCTCACGATTGCATATACCATTTTTGGCCACAGTGCGAGAATCACTTTTCGTTAAATATAACTTTTGTAGAAGAGGCAATATAACTGGTTTACCTGGGGATGATGAATCATTGATGTCATCAACATTGGCTGTTGAATCATTATGAACAGCACTCAGTCTTTTTTGCAAACAATACTCGCTTTTTCAGTTCAGACGAAATCTTGCGATGTTTCAGTCTTCGTGGGTCAAGATCAATGTTCTGCAACCATGTGTATGTTCTTTTTCTCTTCTTGCTTGCTGGTGGATTGATTTTGATAATCTCCAATTAAGTGTTCTACTGCACAAGGCTCACTGGATGATTGTGGCTTAGGCATCCACAAGCAGGGACCACTTGTCACACTTTTATCACCATCGGGGTTCAACAGTTCCTGCAGAGAGTACATAGCAGCTGAAATGTGCTTGCAACCACCATCCCTACCACCCTTACATTTGCAAACCGCATCTAGCACACTTCCTCTGTTTGCCCATCGACCTTCCAGAATAAACCACAAGGAATAACAGTCTTTTCCGTCATCGGTTTCTTATCGCATGGTTAGCTTCTCTTAAGGCTAAGGTTTCTAACGAATGCACACCATCTTGAAAGAGCCGTTAGTCTTCGAACGATTTGTAAGCAGCTAGGCCTTGCTTGTCGTAGTTAGTGGCATGATATGTCAGGTGGTTAAAAATGTCATATAGCCCAAACGGCTGAGAGTCAATAAAATCGTTCTTTGTCTTCATTGTAAAGGGATCATCAATCTGCATAGTCTATCATGAATATTTAATCTTTGCTTCATTGTGTACGCATTATTTACCCTTTCAAAGTTTGGATCAAGGGGTAACATCATCTTTTCAACCGCAACTGCGATTTCGATCAGACCAGGCTTCAGATAGCCATTTACACTTACGCCACGCTCTTGGAAATATTTCTTTATTGCGGCTACGTTCATTGCCTTAAAATCTATATTTTGCCCTCCAAGCATTGTATTTCTGGTTTACAACAACGTTACATGCAAATTAGTTTGATTTCACAAAGAAATAAGCGTAAAGTTTTAGTGTATAGTGTGATCGTCTACTTATAATATATAGCAATGGCGGCGAAGTGTCCGCATTTCGCGATTTTTGACCACTTGTAGGACTGAAGTCGTAGATTGTTTTGGGTCAGCGAACATGTACTCCCGGTTTGTTCGCACGCTATATTTTAGCAGAATTGTAAATATGGCTTTATGTAGCCAATTTTGCATCGTCGTCTTCGCAAAAGGGTACTCTAAACACAATTTTCAAATGACTATCGATTGGTGGTATAGCCAAGAAGTTCAGATTGAAGAAACAGAAGTTATAAGCGACGAACGGTACGACATATTAAATATTTTACCGGATTATTGACATTATAATTTCATTTAGCTTCAAGCGACTATAAATCGCTTGCATTGCATTGTGAATAAACAAAACATAGGTGATATGTAAAGATTTTAAACGCTGAATCGAACGGTGGTATTTTCATTCTTCTTCGGTGCATGAAACCGGAGATAAAGCGCAGCAAAGTTATGCGACTCCAGAGTCGTTTGATGATGGGGTTTGGAGAAATAAATACCAGTTAATACACATTCTGATCTGTGAATATATAAGTACAATCTTCTAAGTTCTATGTCTATGATAACATTAAAATCTATATATTAATATGTAATACATAAATTCTAACTACCACTGGAGGGAAGCAGCCCTATTTAGATGCAGTTTTGCGTCTTGTGCTGCTACAAATCAGTAGCAGGTCATGCACAATTGATCGCCACTCTTTGGAGCACTAGGCGGTTTGATACAGACATAATCAACTGTATATTTCTGTATATGAGAGCATCGCTAAGACAATCTATATTAAAGAAACATGAATTGCTTACCAGTTAAACGGCAGTTGAGAGATACCTGTATGTCTGTGCTTTTGCTTGAATAAGTCACAACAGTCTAGTGTGCATGAATGGCATTTATATTGCTCAAGCAATTGACGTTTGCGTCACAAGTCAATCCAGATGCAAATTATGGGAAAATAATCTTCGCATGTGTGTTTTTAAATGTTTGTGAGCGACGCTTTGATTACGTAACACCACTGATCTCAAACTTAGTTCGCAACACTGTTGTTGAATTTACTGTCTACGGAGTAATTGATAAATAAATACGTTATTTACCGTTTGGGTCGGTCCGAACTTGAAAACATTTTCCTATACGGACGTCTCAGCCGGTAAATAACATATATTTATTACACATTTTGAATATATGATGAGTGAGTTGTAACTGTTAAGTTTATGTAAAATTATCTGGCTTCTCTGAATAACAGTTCATCCCCGAGCCGGCGCGATGCGCCGTGCGAGGGTACTAATTTCGCTCGGATATTTACACCCGGGTATGTGAAAACACAGTGGAATCCAAAGTCGTCCGCCGCGATGTCATGGACGGTTCAGGGTTTTCTACGTTATACGCATGCGCGAATTCAGGTTGAGAGAAACATACGGATGAACATATTTTTTAAAAGATTTACGGATAAAGATCATCGAAATTGATTCTTAATACTCGGGCTATTGGAAAAACATACCGATAAACAGAGTCTTCAAGACAAGATAAACGATAAGGATTCGAATGGCTGAAAAAAGGACACTTTTGAAGTGTTTTAAACGGGTAAGTGTCTATTTTTCATATTTTAGTTTGTGGATTTGCAAAAGCGTATATCACTCTGTAAGGTTATTATAATATCGATTAGACCTAAAAGGTATTTTAGCAAGTTTAAATTTGAATTTTGAAGAAACAACGTAATGTCAAAAACTTCTGTGTGTTGCTACGGTTACAATGATCAACCGAATACTTCATGTTACAATACATTTTGGGAAGTATAATTCCTGAGTTCGAATAGGCGAGGGGATTCTGCATGAGTGTATTTCTAGTAATATTTTATACATAACATCATTTTAGTAAGCGCTGGCGTATTACGGTGTCGTCGGCTGACGTGATTTCAAAACTACTTTCGAGTTTCGGAGAAGAGCAAAAAATGTTTTGCAAAATGTACAAATATGTCATCCCAGAGTTCAGGATTTTTCAAGTTTTGGATTGAAATCAGAGGAATGAGGTAAAATATACAATTTTCTAAAAAAATTGTCGCTGCCGCTGGGATAAGCGTTTCATCGCTTTGTTTTAAAAATATTTGCATTCAATACCGCCATGTAACTTTTATACTGTCTGTGTTGACTTGGGCTTGCAAAAAGGTTAAAATAAATTATACTTGTTCTCGATTAAGTATTAATGAAAAATCAAACTTGTGTGCTGGCGAAATATTCATAATTGTACGGTGGCCCAGACGCGACAACACAAAGTACCCTTATTTATTTCCATGTTTCCGTATTTTCATGTTTTCATGTTGTATATTTCCGTATTTTCATGCTTCCGTATTTCCGTGTTTCCATATTTTCGTGTTTTCATATTTTCGTATTTCTTCGTATTGTTCAACCTGTAGAGTGCAGGAGTATTGCTTTGACTAGCTATTTAAATATAATTAGTCGGGAAAATCTCCCATATTAATGGCATATTCTATTCGCTTCACATTGGCCGATACCTATTTAATTTAGCAGTAAGCCAGTATTTTACATGAACAGTCTGTATATGTAAGGCATATATTACTAACGTACAGGACGGGCCCGAGCCCGGAGGGCGAGGGACGTTTTCAAGACCGAGGGCACAGTTTTTCTCATCCGGACCTCGCAACCGGTAAATAACATGTTATTTTTATCATAGGTAAAATTTAAGAATTTATTAAAATTGAAAATTCCAGTGTAGCGAAATAATTTGAGATCAGTGCAATTGTGAATTGAAAGCGAGGCTGACAAAACTTGAACGTACGTTAAAAGAAAACACGAAGACGAAAACTCAAGAAAACTCACAAAAAACCATAGTTTCTGTAAAAATGTACACGATATTTTTAAATATGGCAGTAGAAAAGCATAGGAATGAAAGGTTTTGGCCTGGTTTTCTGGTATTCCGTGTTTCTTGGACAAGGATATCTTCGTGCTTACTTGCTTTGTCCATAAAAAACTCATAAAGTGAATCTTGCAGTGAATGCATGTGTTTTGACTTCGATCAACGCTTTCTACTAAAACTGGACAATGAACAAGGTATGCTGTAATTTTTTTCTGGTCATTTCACGGTAAAAAACATATAGCCTCAACTTTGTTTGCCAAAGGCCAAGGCTTTAATTTTTTTTTGTTTACAATATGTATATGATATCTGTTTAAACTGTATTTTTTTAAAATACATGAAATACATTTTTGAAATACATGAGCAATAAAGCAAATGTATTAGTTTTAATACACGAGCATTTAAAACAAATGTATTAGTTTTCTCGACGCATCGTGCTTAGTATGAAGCCTTTAGAGTTGATACAATTCGTTTTTGTACTCTAAATATCGTTAGGCTAGCTTTTTGAACTTTTTGGTAGATTTTTTAATCTAAAAATTGTTTCACTCCTTAGTCTAGGACCTGTAAAGGAGTTTGTATGCATTTCATTTAGGACAGATTATCTCAACTGTTTTAGGGTAAAATGACCATGGCGGTCAACATGGCATATGTGCCAAAACCCGAATCCGGGGCGAAAGTCCAGAAAATGACCACGCCCAGAAACGGCACTGTCGACATAGCTCTAAATCCTGAACCGCCAAAGCTACAGCCTTTCTGAATTGCTTATAGTGTTTAGAATGGTTGCTTTTATGGGTGGTTGCTGGAGGGTGAAATTTGTCTAGGTATCATATTTTACAAGAAAATGACTATGCACCATCCCAGGTCAACTGCTAATTATGCATCAAATTACTCATTCACCTGGCAAAGTCTATGTTATCTTATTTCCTAAATATTTTTGTCATAGGATGAAAAACTATGCTTATTTTAATATAATTATTATAAATTTCATAAGGAATGATATTGTTTTGTTGAGATATAACACATTTCATTTCACTTACCCCCGCCAGAACACGATTTCAGCCATATTTTGCCGATTTGTTTGCTTTTTATCGCCGACCTCGCAAGTATCATCCAAATGTTATACTTTAACACAATGCTAGTTGACTAAAGAATAATTCAACCAAGTTTCGTCGGGTTTTGGAGTAGTGCCATGTATTTTATCTTCGATTTTGTGTCCTTCGACATTTCCTCAATTATGTCGCTATTGCAATGTCTCGCCGCTTCTCTGCCCGATAAATGCCACTTCCTCGTCCACATCTGTATTTATATTAGAGTATCCAAAAATAATTGATTGTAGAATAGTCCCAATCGAAAAATTGAAAACTTAATCCCACTTGGGAGTGAAAAACCTCCCCTCGTTGATCAAGAATGAGAATCAAAAACAAAAGGTTCAAAATAATTTGAAAGTCTCGCGCAATCTTCACGAAAACTCCTCGTGGACAACATTACAGGGGGGTGAACATTTTCACGAATACGTTTGTTCGCGACCACAGCAACCCAAGTAAAGTTCATGTGTTTAACTGTTTATATGTTTTATGACAAAATAAACAAATATTCGCCTAATTTTGTATTTTTCTGGTTTCCTTTAGCTATAAAAAAGAAACCAGAGACTTACGCAATCTTTTTGCACCATCCTTTTAAGGCTATTCTGTGTAGACGCCTGTACGTTTCAGCCCTTAGACCTCAGTTTTATTTACTCGTGTTTTGTCGCGTAATCCAGAGCGGGCCGGATGAGTTTCAGAGCGGGCCGGATGCAAAAATCCGGACCGCTCTGAAACGCTCGCCAGCCAATCAGATTGCTTTATTTTCATAGATAAAAAATAAGATCACTTATTATATGGCAAGTGCTTGTTTTGGTGAATCTCGCAATCTGATTGGTCGCTGACGAGGCAGGATTTTCCCGTATTGCCCACGGGCAGTACGCAATTTTTATTGCCCTGCGAAGAAAAGCCGAGTTTTAGACAAGAAAATGAGCTCAAGAAATCTTTTTAAATACTCGAAAACGGAGAAAATAACAACAGCGAATGGAAAAATAGGGAATTGAACCATGGTTAGCATTCTATGATCAAGTTTGGTTTGCTTAAATCGAAAAAAGGTAAATTTTTACAAATTTTTTTGACTGCAACTGTAGTCGCTGAGAATTGTTTGTGTTTTGAGCATACGAAGGGCTAAAAAAATCGCTTGAAATAAGCCAGAAGGAATTTTAAACTTTTTAAAAACATTTGAAAAAAGTATAACTTTAAAACAGCGACACAGTCTTAGGTATTTTTAGATAATTTCGTAGTCTGCTTTAATTTGTTTATTAATTTAAAGTCTAAAGAGTAAACGAAAAATGACTTATCAAATGAGTTAATGACAGTTTCGAAAAACTGTTATTAAATTATTAAATATCTCTATTTCTGTGTTAATATTTTATGAAAACGTGTTGTATGTAGTAGTGTTTTACTTAGCCAGATGCATTTGTACGAATGATATTGACATTTTGAAAATGAACCGGCTTTTGGACTTTGACCTTTGCTTTCGTTCGCATGACAAATCTGCGAATGTTTTCCACTGTTACAAATAACTACTCAATTAATCAATTGCCATATAATAAACAACTTACTAACCTCGACCGTTCGGGCTGTACGGGAGAATATTAAACCTCGGTCTTGCTGTACAATACAGCAAGACCTCAGTTTAATATTCTCCCGTACAGCCCTCACTCTCGGTTAGTAAGTAGTATTTATTCCTCGCGGTAGTGGTCCCTCTCCTATTCGGGATGAAGTATCTTATATTGATTGGTATGTTAAGTTAAGAAGTTGAATTTGTTCAGCTTCATATGGGCCAATTGCGGAATTGCAAAGCATCATGGTAGTTTAGTTACACGGCATAATTTTTCAACATGGCGATTGTATTTTTCGAACGAGGGAATGTGCTAAACAAATGGCAATTGAAAGAAAAGTTTTATCATTTTCACTTCGATTAAAGTTTATATGAAATCTGTACGGCTTGTTTTATATTTCTACTTTGTCTTGGGTTTCTACGAGCGAGTGTGGTTGAAATATTCAATATCGCGTACAGAATCACTGAAGCGGGGAAGGAGTTCGATTCGAGGTTGTCAGACGCAAATTTTGGAATAGTTCACAATACAAAGGTGAGTACTGCATTAAATTATTTTCAGGATAAGGAACACGTTGTGACTCTTTATCGGCGATCGATTTAATTCTAGCGACTTGAGAGTCAAAAATGTTTGCACACTTGACCGTCCCGAAACAACACATGTTTGATCAAACGTTCTTCTCACAAACCAAAACATTGAGGTTGTTTGGCAGGAAAAATAAAAACAGTTGCTGTTTGAAATACCGAGCTTTCACATTTCAAAGGTTTTCGCTGTTACAAAAAATGTTCAAAAAGTACTTTTCAAAGTACTTTTAAAAGTACTTTTAAGTGCTATTCACTGCTGTTCAAGTGTCTTACTGGAGTTTTTTAACCGCAACATATTTGCTTGTTTCGAGTATATTTTGGAAAGTTTCGAGCCGTTTGGTTTACGGTTTGTTTTGATAAATATGGCAAGTGACATGAAAAAAGTGCCTAAAGGTAAAAAGTGCGGGGGAACGACCTGTTGTGTGCCACTTTGTCAAAGCAACAGTTTAAAAAATCCGGAATTATTCTTCGATAAATTTCCTCTGGATTCAAGCTTAAATTAAAGGAAATATGGCTAAATTTATTGGGAATACAAAGACAACCTTTAAAAGCCACAAAGTGTGTTCCTTACACTTTCCCGGTGGAAGGAAATCCTTTCGTGCATTACCAACTGTCCTTAAAATATCATGCAGACAAACTGTAAACAGTACCCAAGGCAGGGAACATATTTTAGACAATGACACTACTGAAACAACCCAGTCTGAACAACAAACAACTGGCGGCATAGAGGCACAAGCGTCAATCAATGAAAAATTAAAAACTGAACATGCAGCTTTGAAAAGAAAATATGACGAGTTATCATCTAAATACGAACAGTGTGTACTACCAATAGAGCATGTACTCACCAGTGACACAAATTCTACACAGGTTTTCAAAATTATGCAACATTTAAAGTTTTCTTTGACTTTCTGCAACCGGCATGTAATTTCTTAACGTATTCTGGTTCAAGTAACAATGTAGAATATTCAGCAGAATCGGAAAAAAAGCTGGGCGAAAAAGGTCAATGTCGCCAGAGCAGGAGTTGTTTATGGTTCTGGTTCGCATACGTTGTGGTCTTATGGGGGTGGACATTGCTCACCGATTTGGCATTTCAGAAGCACATGTATCCTGTATCTGGGCTACTTGGTTAGAGTTTCTCTATCACAAGTTAAGAGCCCTACCCATTTGGGCATCATGTGATTACATACAACAAACTATGCCACAGCATAATGCTTCAAAAACAGCATTCAATGATGCAAACCTATTTGCAAATCAAATGTACAATACTGAAATAAGAGAATCTATACTGGAACAAATTACTGTTCCTAACTTTGCAGAAGTGTGTAAACATTTACCTTCTCTGGAGTATACACCATATACTGAAAACATTATTTTTACAACCAAAGAACAAATGGTTGACATTGAATGCAATACAAGAGGTCAGTCACAGAGCAAACTTTGGTTTCATGAATGACGAGGTCGTTTAACTGCCTCATATTTCGGTACAGTAATGAAACGAAGAGAAAATGTTTTCCCCACATCACTACTTAGCAAAATCCTATTGCCAGCAAGTAATGTTACAAAGCCCCCAAAAGCATGTCAGTGGGCCAACAGTAATGAGCAGACTGCCATTGAAAAATATTTGGAGCAAAAGAATTTCGATGAACTGATAATGAATGCATGTATTCAGTGTGGGTTAATTATTAACACAGAAGCTCCATGGATTGGTGCAAGTCCAAACTGCTTGTTATATGATTCTGCAGAGCCAACATTATTTAGATGATAACTCGTCATATTTTCTTTTTAAAGCTGCATGTTCAGTTTTTAATTTTTCATTGATTGATGCTTGTGCCTCTATGCCGCCAGTTTGTTGTTCAGACTGGGTTGTTTCAGTAGTGTCATTGTCTAAAATATGTTCCCTGCCTTGGGTACTGTTTACAGTTTGTCTGCATGATATTTTAAGGACAGTTGGTAATGTACGAAAGGATTTCTTTCCACCGGGAAAGTGTAAGGAACACACTTTGTGGCTTTTAAAGGTTGTCTTTGTATTCCCAATAAATTTAGCCATATTTCCTTTAATTTAAGCTTGAATCCAGAGGAAATTTATGGAAGAATAATTCCGGATTTTTTAAACTGTTGCTTCGACAAAGTGGCACACAACAGGTCGTTCCCCCGCACTTTTTACCTTTAGGCACTTTTACCATTTCACTTGCCATATTTATCAAAACAAACCGTAAACCAAACGGCTCGAAACTTTCCAAAATATACTCGAAACAAGCAAATATGTTGTGGTTAAAAACTCCAGTAAGACACTTGAACAGCAGTGAATAGCACTTAAAAGTACTTTTAAAAGTACTTTTTAAACATTTTTTGTAACAGCGAAACGAAGACCTTTTGAACACGATATTATTGATCTGACTAACAAAAAGAAAAGTGTTAAAACAAAAAGGAAGATACTTGTTCAGCGTGGAAATGGTTTCCTATAATTGGTACTGGCTCCAATCTTAGAAGGACTTGCAGAATTGTTATAAAATGATCAACATTAAATTCATATCCATCATTCCAACCATGGATAGCACCAAAAGATCATCTCCTGAACAGTGGCGAGTTCAATACATTCTTCAATACCTTGACAATGAAAATAGTTATGGCGCTGAAGAAATCCTTCACTCCATTCTCACATCTACGGACATTTTGACGTGGAATACAAAAGGAGAAATCGTCTACAGAGGACAGGATATACGTGGAACTGATATTGTAAACATTCTAAAATATTGCACGAGGCCTTTTCATCCATATATTCCAGAGCCTTATGGATTGAGTATATTTCTTAAAGGTCTTGCGACATTGGAAATTGATAAAAGTCTTATCACAAACGGGCGGGTCCTCGCAATATTAGCACCGATGGAGTCACGGCAAGATGAAGATACTGAGGATTCGTCTGAAGATACAAAATGTAACAATTGTGAAAATTGTTTACAGATATGTCAATTGGGTACATGCCCTATCTGTACATGGACAGATTTTTATTCGAGTTTTACCGGATGTCACTGTATGATTTGTGATTGTACACTTTACAAAAATGATGTCACACATACGATTGCGTGTTGTTCACATTTTTATTGTGATGAAATATTAGATGTCCGTACAAATAGAAGTCACTTTTATGATTCAAATAAAATACACAAGTGAAGTATTCTCCCATCAGTTGAACATTGGAAGCCGACCAAGACACATAAAAAAGATGAAGGGTGTACTTATCCCCGACGTAAGGCTACTAACTGAACATTATAAAGAAATCAACGTGGTGGTAGTATTGAAGGATTTCATGGAGCAAGAATGCAGAGGGGATATGGGATCGGGGGTATTTTCAGAAACCTTGCTAGATTTGCAATACCTTTATTCAAACAAGGGGCACAAGTAGTAGGAAAGAGAGCGCTACAAGCAGCAAGGGAAGTTGGGTCAAGATGTACTCAATGGGAAAAATGTATCAAAATCAATAAAGTCTCGTGGACGGGGAAGTTGTCAAAGACTTTGCTGAACAGGGAGCAAAGACGCTACAACGACAATCAGGTCGAGGAAATAAGAGATGAAAACATGCACGCAGTAATATACCATCCACCAAAAGGAAAAGACTGTGTTTCAATATAGACGATGAGGATAGAAAACCAACATGGTGGATAAGGGATGATGAAAGTAGCGACGAAAATGACTCGGGCAGTGAATATTCCCAAGATGACATTTAAGACACTCTGTAAAAGAAATTTTAAGCAATAAATATGTTTTAAAATGAATTCTCTGTGTGTACATTGTACAATATTTTCCCGTCCTATAATTATATATTCTCATTTTATTCAAATCGCCGTTAACGATTTACAAATGACTTACAAACCGCATAGAATTGTGTTTACATACAATGTTTGTATATATTCTCGTAAATCTCGCTTAAAAATCACTGCTCCTCTGCTACATCTAAAACGCATGAAATTTTGTAGGTTTTAAATCCCTTTAACATTCGCTTGGCAAACATATATTTGTAAGACCTTAGCTATGCCCATTAAACTTTAAGATCTTCTCGTTTTAGAAAGCTATATTTCTGCTTGTTATTACTTTGCATAAGGCAATAATATTTTACTAGGTTAAGCGTCGCTATATTAGTTGTCTAAGCCGTTTCGTATAAGGTGATATTAGATACGAGAATATGTCGAAACGGACTGTGTTTGGAACACGACGCTTAGCTATTATGATGGTTGTTTCGTCCAAACAAACCTTTTGACTTAAGCCTTTAATGAGTTAAGCTATTGGGTCCATAGTTTACATTAGCAACAAATGCATCAAAATATTTATGTTTCTAACGCCAAGACGACAATGTTTGTAAATCTCGCTTGTATAGGCTTTGCTAAATAAACGCTTTGTAAACTTATTAGTATTGGTCGACTCAGAAAGAAATACTTCACTAGATACGAGATTGAAGGAGTTTAGAAATCTCGCGACAACAAACCCATATTTTTTTGCACACAAAATATGCTGAGCTCAACATAATGACTGTTTTGCCCAAACTCGCCTTGCATACCATTAATGAATGTTAATGATGTTGCACATTCTCATATGCTAAACTCATGCTCACCCCTATAATATATTAGAGACCTTAAGATTGACGTTTACGGCAAACCACAAACCGCTGCGAAAGTTGAGGTTTTTGCTTATGTAATTCACCAACTTTTACACAAATTTTGAAATATATCAAACATTCGTATAACTTACGAAATTGTGCACTAATCAATTAACAAAGTTTAGTCACCATTGGCGTTCTCGCCAAACCAGGAAACTACATCTTGAGGTTCGAGGTTTACCGTCGTACGCCTACGAGTGCCTTTAGGCGTTCAAGCATGAAATTTATACGCCAAATGTAAACTTCAAACCTCAAGATGTAGTTTCCTAGTTTGGCGAGAACGCCAATGGTGATTAATCTTGTTTAATTGATTAGTACACAATTTCGTAAGCTATACGAATGTTTGATATCTTTCAAAATTTGTGTAAAAGCTGGTGAATTACAACAGCAAAAACCTCAACTTTCACAGCGGTTTGCGGTTTGCGGTTTGCCGTAAACTTCAATCTTAAGGTCTCTATTAATGACGATGCTCTCCCCTGTATGTTAATGTACCATATGCTAATGATATTTGAATTTTTAATGATGTGCTCCCCCCTTGCCCCCCCCTACTCCTCCACGTTAATGAAGATGCTCCCCCCTGTATGTTAATGTACCATATGCTAATTATATTTGAATTTTTAATGATGTGCCCCCCCCTCGCTCCCACCTGCGCCCCCCTGTTAATGACGATTCTGCCCCTGTATGTTAATGTACCATATGCTAATTATATTTGAATTTTAATGATGTGCCCCCTCGCTCCCACCTGCTCCCCTGTTAATGACGATGCTGCCCCCTGTATGTTAATGTACCATATGCTAATGTATTTGAATTTTTAATGATCGATGTGCCCCCCCTCGCTCCCACCTGCGCCCCCTGTTAATGACGATGCTGCCCCCTGTATGTTAATGTACCATATGCTAATTATATTTGAATTTTTAATGATGTGCCCCCCCCTCGCTCCCACCTGCTCCCCCCTGTTAATGACGATGCTGCCCCCTGTATGTTAATGTACCATATGCTAATGTATTTGAATTTTTAATGATGTGCTTCCCCCTTGCTCCCCCCTGCTCCCCCTTAAAAATAAGACCCGAACGGCCCCTATATCACTACTACTTATATATGCCATGTATGTATGCCTTTATATATACTAGTAAACATATACATGATAATATCATAACTACCTCAAAATCCTTTGTTTCCGAGGGACGATTAACCTCTAAACAACCTGATCAATCAACTGCATAAAACATTAGGTACAATTAGTTACTAATTTTAACTAAGGTACGATTAGTAACTAATCATACCTAATGTTTATGCAAAAGACCTAATGGTTTACTTCACTTAGCATGTATAAGCTGGATAATATCATGCCATCACCTATTGCCTTGGTAGCCATATTATTTACTTAATAGATAATACACGAATCGCGAAATTCGGCGCGCATCCAAATGACGCGTTCTGCGTCGGGCAAAAATCACAGTTAAAGAAAAACATGTAGCTGTGACTGGATGATTTAAAATATGCGTATTAAAGTATTCAAATGTTCAGTCATGCATTCGTGTTTTTATTGTTGTGATATGTAATCACGAATGCATGGCTGAACATTGGAATACTTTAATACGCATATTTTAAATCATCCAGTCACAGCTACATGTTTTTCTTTAACTGTGATTTTTGCCCGAATTTCGCTACTCGTGTATTACTGAGGCCAACGGCATTCTTGAATATATTGCAGCCAGTTAAGTTAAGTTTAGGCGAGCGGGCGCCATGTTGTTTTGTTTTTGAGAAATTTTTGAGAAATTTAATATAGCCTTTCGCCTTCGCAGTTCCCTTTGCCTTACTATTGTAAGTAGGTAATTTAACAGGTTTGTTTCAGGTTTGCAGGTATCTTTACGAATGAATCGGTTCGCAAAATAGGTCAGGGCTATTTCAGATACGGTAGAGCACCTAGTGCCAAGGCCTTTCCCGACGCGACCGCAAAAATCAATATGGCGCCTCCAGGGAGTACATTTTATATTGTATGTTTTCTACTGTTGTTTTTTGTTCTTTTTGCTTCGAAGTACTTATACTGCATGTTATAATACCAGGAAGGACTGGAAACGCCAGGTATCTTATTCTTAGCTGAGAAAAGATTTTCACACAGAATTTTCCCCAATCATGGTCAAAGTTAATAATGTATAGTCTGTATGACTACTGAACAATGAGTCTTGACGCTGATGTTGTGTTTTTTCTTATTACGTCAAAAAATAGGGCGGACAATTAAGAAAATCAATTTATTTTCTTTAACTTAAGTTGCCATGGTAATATTAAATACTTTGGTGTGCTTTAGACTCACTGTGGGAAGAATCGAATAGGCAAAAATTTATTAAAACCCCTACCCCTGGGAAAATAAGAACATGATGCCAATTAAGAAACATATATGCAGTAAAACACAGAGTTTTTGTAGTCACATCCTTTTAATCATTTTAATATAAATCATTGTTATTTAAGGTACTTTTCACCCCTAAGGCCCTGAAAATATATCTCACCCTGAGGACCAAGGCAAAGCTCAATAATTATCATATAGTAATAATGTATTTACTTATTAATCTAGTGTAGATTTATTTTCACTGTTTTCAAAATAAAAATGTAGAAAATAAAGTGGATCACTAGTTGTGGGCAACAATAGAGCACTGTACCTGTGTACCATATGCTGCCAAGAAGTCAGGTACCAGAGGCTTGCTTCTTGGTAAGGGCCTTCAAGATGATGGAAACCTCCAAGTGATTTTAAATACAGTGCATGTTATAATTTATAGAATACATGTTAATGGTGTAAAAAAGCATTAGTGCTGGAAAAATTACCAGAAGGGGTATAGTGGACTAAGCTCCCCCCCCCCCACCTCAGAAACCTTATGAATGTCATGTCTGTAATAGAAGATATAATTATGATTCTAACAAACATGCCAAACTACAGACAACCCTCTTGATGTGAATATGATGTTTGTAACAAAAAATTTCTAGATCAAGCAATTTAGTATCACATAAAAGAACACATATGTACTGGAGACAAACGTTATGAATGTGAAGTTTGTAGAAAGATATTTAGATATTCATCAACAAATATTTTGGCAAGACATAAAAAAACACATACTGGGGACAAACCATATGAATGTAATGTTTGTAATAACATAATAATATGTAATCATATGGTTAGATATACATGTAACATGGATATAGACCTGACTACAATCAAGTACACAAATAATGAGACTTTCCACACTTCCTGCCACTATTCAAATTTTTGCATAATTGCCATCAATTCCTCTTCACCCCACTCAACAGCCCTGGATACATAATAAATGTTTTGGAAAAAGTCTAGAGTCAGGGTTTCAATTCTCTCAATAAGTAAGAAATACTCAAAATTAACAAGTTACCCTTTGGAATTTTATGTGTGCTATGTATTTTTAAAATGCATATGGGGCTAGTGCATTCTACTACTTACAATGGACCAGCTCAGCTGTGAAACCAGATTTTTCATGATTCACGATCAGTTGCATTCTCGTACCCAGAGCCCGTCTTACGCGCGGTCAACGGAGCGCGACGAGGGGCTCTGTTTAAAGGCAATTCAGAAACGAATATGATATGCCACGCTGAATGTTATTATATTCTGTCACAACATGTCAAAATAGCATTTACTTTATTTTTAGAATACGTGCTATTTAGAGAACTAATCGCATGGAGTTATAACTACATGGGGGTCGCGTGTATTGCACGTGCTGTACAATTACAGCAATAACAACAAAAAACATTTCCAAATCTATTAATAGATATAGTGTTTGTGAAATCAAACTACTATATTTTTAAAAATGCGAAGTCAATTTTACCAACCTCGATTCCAGGGCTTTTTTAAGGGGGTGGAGGGGAAAAGGCCCTGGCGTCGGCTGGTGAATTCTGTCTTATGATTGGCTTGTGAATTTTTTCAAATTTGAATTTTATTTAATATGCATATTACGGACAAAGGGGTGACAAACTAAAATTACAACTAGAAACCCAGTTTGTAGACTCTGTGGTGGTTGTCAAGACACGCGTCATATGGTACGCTTATTTAGCAAAGCTGATACATCAATAAATCTTTGTGCGAAGATAAAGAAACTGTGCGGTGTAGAAGTTTCTGAAGACGATGGCTACTCGAAAGTGCTATGTAGGCAGTGCCTCGCGTTCATAAATAAGATGGAAGATTCATTGTTAAAGCTCAATCTTTGCAGGAAAAACCTTCCGATGAATTCTCTGTTAAAAGATGCATGTTACAGTCGCCAACACAACAGCCTTCGAAGCGCGCTCATCAAATAAATCAGTCACATTTAAGTTCGGCAAAGCAATTGTTTACAACAATAACAACAACCGAGGCTGACGTGACCGTCGAAACTGAAGCATCCTCAAACACACAAAGTCAAAGTAGGCCTGCTCTGGGATCTTAACTCGCCTTAACTCGCCTTAAATCGCCTTAAATCGCCCTAACTCGCCTTAAATCGCGGATAAAAATTGGCAACGATTCTCTTAAATCGCTTAAACTCGCACTAAATCGCCTAAACTCGCCAACCAAATTAAAATGCTGAAAATAGTAAATACTATATACAGTGTAAACACCCTTTCCCCAGGAGAGGGGGGTTCTGGTTGTTTATTTCAGATAAGATTAGGAGGGCGCTTATCCGAGGGGGCTTGCTGAAGAGAGGGCGCTTAGCCGAAACAAGGGAAGTTACATGCTTATTGATAAAAGCCGAAACACACTAATGCACTAGTAATTGGAAAGCCACGCACCCCCCTACCCAGGGAACAGCGGACATTAGATAAAGGTTGTGTCCTAAATCATTCTAATCCCCCACCTATACATGGCCTTCTTACTAGTCTAAACATGACTAAAGTCCCCCGCTACCCGGGCACCAAAATGAAGGCTACCATAATAATTGCTTTTAAAATTCAACAAACTATTCTAAAATTTGCCCAATTTTGATCATTGGAGGCCAAACATGCAATCCAGAGTTTGTCAAAGTAGGTAAATATTTTGCATTTTGTCTGTTAGCTGTATCTTGCAATTTACACAAAGTCAATACATTATCCTGTAAAAGCTATTTTTAGTAAAACAATGTCTATAGAGTATATAGGGTAAAGGTCGATGAACAAGGCTTAACAATACATCTCGAACAGACAAATTCCCGCTGATTCCCAGCCCATAATCCCTGGCCATCATGACACATATCTAACGTACGCTGTCTAATGCCCTGAGTACCCAGGCATAATAGATAGGCTAATCTGCAAATAAATCCCCGCTATTTCCCGGCATGTCCCGGATAGGGGGTTGCGAGGCTTTCCATGACTGGTGCATAAGTTACATGCTATCAAGCATATATAGGTATATAATATGACATAGGAACCCTTATATTCAAACAGAAAAAAGTCAGGATGGCAAGAATCAGTCTGTTTTCAACATTTTATCTATTTCGATAAGTATAATTAATATGCCAATATTGTGATATGAACTTCCAGAACAATTCATAAATTGTTTCGTTTTCCTTTATTGAAAATAGTGCGGGGCCTATAAATTACAGGGTAGAGGGCTTATCAACTTTCGAAATTTTAAGTGACGGTAAACTGATACTTTTAATAATTCCGACGGCCTTATATACAAGTGCTGAATTGCAGTGCCTGTAGTGCACAACATTTAATATTTTATATCAACAGTGTTCAAACTTACATAAATTGATAAACCACAGCATGACCTGGTCAACTTTTATAGTCAGCATTGTCCGGTTCATATCGTCTTATATAAAGATCCATGATGGCATGATCGTTTTAATAACCGAAGTTTAACATTTTTAGCGTACGATCTTGGGTCGATAACAAAACCTGGCATTTCATTAATTTAGTTAGCTGTGACTTAGCTGTTAGCCACTGCGGGGAGGGAGCCTTCTCTCAGGCTATCCAGCGGAAATTTATTATTCAAGTCTGGGAAACTTTAAATAAACTAAATTTTAACAGTGAATTTTTATAAATACTGCACTTTATATATTGAGGGAAATTAAAATAAATACCCATCAATGTTGAGTTCTACTTATTAAATGAACACATGGAAATGAAATACTATATTTGCAACGTAAGTTCAAGCTTATTTGGTAAGTTTAAGACATATGTTATTGTAAATTCGTTTGAATATTAAACTACAATGTATTGCCACATTGGAACATGGCAACATGCAAGGTCACAGTTTTAATATATTCTGTACCCTTGGAATTTCCAAGATATTAACAAGGCATTCATGCATTTGGAAATTCTAAAAATATAGGATAGCAACCCCATGGGATGCACTAAATCTTCTCGTTCCTACATTCCAGCCACAACCCTGATTTTTTAGATTTCCAATTGATTGTGGTTCCAGGACTGAACTTAGTAATAGGTATTAGTATGCAATTCAATTTAAAAATACATGTTATTATATACTGGTTTATGTTCTTCATTGTATTAATTCCAGCAATTTGGTGGTATAACCTTAAAATTAGTAATACGGCAAAATAACAAGCTAATTAATAATAAGTTTCAACTGGGTCTTGTTTACATGACAGTCTAACCAGACCCCCTGGGGGTGTGAGGGGGGGAGTGGTGCTCTTTCAAAATACATTTACTATGCACTATTAATTATGTGTTATTACTGTATTTTGCTTAAAGTACTATACTTGCATATTTAATTACCATGTATTTTTTCTTAAATCGCCTTAAATCGCCCTAAAACGCCTTAAAACGCATTACCTAAAAGTTGTGTTTTTTCTTAAATCGCCTAAACTCGCCTTAACTCGCATTAACTTTTGATGATGATACCATGAGCAAGTCATGGCGGAAAGTCTAAATTTTGTAAGCTCTTCAAAAGATGTTAATAGCTACTCAAATGAGTGGAATTTTAAAGAAATTCAAGAACACCCAGCTTGCACATATCTGGGATACGATGGTACACGTATTAAATGGACTGGAGGTTACGATTTATTAAATAAATTTGTCGAAGGTGCTATTAAGTTGCAAGGGAAGTGGTCCTCGCCGGGCGGTACTTCGAAAAAGTTTACATGCTGTAATTTTGATATAACGATTACTTGGTATGCCAATAAATTAAACACGCTTGTTCTGCATGGGAAGGAAAGTTTGGCATTGACCGACACGCTGATTAATATCTGCAATACATCGTCAACAGATTATACAGCAACAAGATCTGATTGTCGATGTCAGTGTAGTGTGCTGGCTGCCGATCTTGAAGGGATAAAGCTTGACATGGTGATTATGAAAAAAGATATCGAGTCTAAAGCACACGCAGCTAGTAACGCACAAGAGAAAGATGTAATCGCTCAATTGAATAAAGATCTTCATGATGAAAGAACAAAATGTCAAAAACTTGAAGATGACTTAGCTGTTTTAGTCAGAGGAAGAAATCGTGAATTAAATGAATTGAACAATACCATTGTCTCCCTTGAGGAAAAAGACAAGTCAACTGAAGCGACAAATGAATCCTTAAAAGAAATAATTATGCACATAAATTCAACAAAGCAATGCGGAGTTTCCCCTACTGATGTTTGGTTCAACGAATATGAACAATATAATTGCCCTGCAATTAATGAACCTATATGTATCATACAGAACACAAAAGCCGGATTAGCTACTCCATCAAATATGCAAGAAGAGCCGCAAGTATATACACGGGCACAACCTTTCAACCCAAAGTTGCACAAGCAAAATGCCAAGAAACGATTATGTCCTGTACAAATACAGCCAGAAGTTAATAAGCACTCATTACAAAGCGCAAAGAAAGAATGTGTTAAACTTATCAAACCCACTTATACCCAACCTCAATGTACTGGAGGGGCAAAAGCCCCCCCAGCCCCCATGTTCGCCCCCCCAGTAAGCTATTTTGGCCCCCCCAGTAAAGGTCCCTTTTGTCAAAAGTATAAGCCAAAAATGGAAAAAAACTGAGTTTAGAGGAAAGTTATTGTATTCTCACAACAAAACCTGGCCCGTTTAAATGGTATATATCAAAAATTGTCTCTGAAAACGCAGGAAATCAAGCCACAGAGACTCAAGAATACAAAAATTTTCCGGGGGAGGACCTCCAGACCCCCCTTCGCCTTCATACACATATAATACACCACCTACTTGTTACGTCCCCTTTCGATGATGCCCCCCCACTGATGAATTCTTAAAAAAGGCCCTGAATCGTTGTGCCACCCTCCTCAAACTGACTTAACTATGAGAGAGCATAGAACGAACAAGTTAACTAGACTCCAAGATCAAGAAAACAATGTAGGGACTAAATTTCTATTTCAACCTGAATGGGTAGCGAGACTCCCATTGATTGAGACTACACAAATGATAAAGGATGACATGAATGACCCTGAGGATCTTACTAACTATACTGTCCTAGATGGTAACGTTAGAGTCAAGGAGAATAATGGTGGTCGAGTAAAACCTTGTCTTGCCTTATTTGATCGAAAAACTCCTTTTCGGGAACGTTACCGGAAAAGACCCCCTTCAATGAGAAAACCACGGAAAGCACAGAGATTGAAGGAATGGCTATGCTACCTGGATTTTGTCCGGGATGTAATGTCGAAGTAGCTGCTAGCACAATAAACACTATCGATAGAAATCTAGGTTCATTTTCTCAATCTCTGTATGACATTAGTATAACATTAGAACAAACGGCACCTCCTATCCCTACAAGAATTACTGCACGCAATTTTTGCGTAGATCCTGTCGATAGCGTGGAAAAAAATTTAAGCCTGTATAAAAGAATCCCAGTTCATGTTACCTCACGCAATATTCCCTTTCGTAATGACGTGATTACGCGAAATTTTAATAACCTAATTTCTGTCTCTATACAATCTAATCTTTCAAAGAATAGTTTGTCCAGTTTTGTACCTTGTATAACGCTTTCAAATACAATGTCCCTTGCTCCTAAGCTGGTGGAAGTTCAAGAATTTATCTTAAGAAATCGAGTCGATATTGGGTTCATAACTGAGACTTGGCTTAGAGACACTATTTGCGACTCCGTTGTAGATATTTCAGGTTATAAAGTTTTTAGGAAAGATCGAAAAATTCTGCAGCATGGTGGTGTTTGTATCTACCTAAAAGACGGTATTACATACGATATACTTGAGAATTTACGATGCTGTGATGTTCATGAAATTATTTGGTTGAAACTTCAACCGACAAGATTGCCTCGAGGTTTTACGTGTCTAATTGTTGCAGTAGTGTACCATCCCCCTGGTTCTGATCCGCAAGCTATGTTAAATCATCTTTTCAACAGTTTGTCGAACACTGAATCCACATTCCCCAACTGCGGTCTCATCGTTGCTGGTGATTTCAATCGGCTAGATATTAGCCCTTTAAAACGTCACTTTAAACTAAAACAGCTAGTTAAATCTGCTACTAGAGGCCAAGCAACATTAGATCTAATCCTTACGAACATGACTGAACATTTCTCGGTGCCTGAAATTCATCCACCGTTTGGGCTATCTGACCATAACACAGTTTTGACGAAACCTAAGGGAAGGGTAGCAGGTCAATCCACTAGGAAGTGCATTTCAGTTCGAGATACGAGAGAGAGTACAAAAAAGTCCCTTGGTCGTTATCTTAGTAACATCAATTGGTCTTCCGTCAGTGTCCATCATGACTGTGAAAGCATGCTTTCCAGTTTCGAGGAGATCGTAAAAGTTGGCATGAATATCATCATGCCTAAAAAATCGATACGTATATATCCTAAAGACCCCCCTTGGATGTCTACTAAGCTTAAAGAATTGATCCTATCCCGCCAGGCAGCCTTTTACGTGGATAAAAAAGGTCAGCAGTTTAAGGCCTTAAGGAATGCAGTAAATAGAGAAAGAAAAATTTGTAAAGCAAAATTTTACCGGTCTAAGGTACATGATTTGAAAGGTGAAAATTCCAGGAAATGGTGGAAAGAGGTCAAGAGGTTGAGTGGTTCTGACAGGAACAGCTCTTCTAACTTGATTGATCAACTGGCTGTCCCCGATTTTCGTGATTTGCCACACCAAGAAATTGCCAATGCAATTAACTTAGGCTTCTTGGAACCGCTTGAATCATTTCAGCCCCTTGATCCTTCCATAGCACGAGTACGTGTGGAAGAGGACGGTGAAATTCCTATAGTTACTCCAATGCGAGTCCACAGCGCTTTGCTAAAGTTGAACAAACACAAAGCATCTGGCTCAGATGGTCTTCCGAACTGGCTTCTCAAAGAATTTGCTGATGTTCTAGTAGACCCAATCACTAATATAATGAATGCTTCCTTTAGAGAACAAGAGTTACCTACTTCCTGGAAACACGCTAATATATCGCCAATTCCGAAGACTAAAAAAGTCGTCAACCCCAAAAAAGAACTTCGCCCGATCTCACTTACACCTACTATTTCCAAAATTGCCGAAGATTTTATAGTGTCGGATTACATCAAGCCTGCAGTTATGAAGATTATTGATTCCAATCAATTTGGCACCATTTCAAATTCCTCCACTACAATGGCTATTATAAGCATGCTTCATAAATGGTACGGTGAAACAGATGGCACTGGTTCAACTATCCGAGTCTTGCTTTGTGATTATCGAAAAGCATTCGACCTTATAGATCACTCTTTACTCGTCGCTAAGCTGAAACAGTTGGATATTCCAGGTTGTGTCATTAACTGGATTATTAGTTTTTTAACTGGCAGATCACAAAGGGTTGTACTTGGTAATGACTGCTTCTCGGAATGGGGAAGGGTACCAGCTGGTGTACCTCAAGGGACTAAGCTAGGTCCATGGTTGTTTCTGATCATGATAAATGATCTGATTGTGTCCGAGCCTTTCTGCACCTGGAAATACGTTGATGACTCTACATTGTCCGAAACTGTCCTTAAGGGTGATCAGAGCAAAATACAACTTGCAGCTGACGAAGTAAATCTATGGTCAAAGTCTAATCTGTTTAAATGAAATTGCGAAAAATAAAAGAGCTGGTAATCACTTATGGACGCTCGAAGATAGAAGAACTATTTCCTCCAATTTATATAGACGATAAACCAATCGGCGTTGTTACTAAGGTTGAACTTCTTGGTGTAACGATAAATTCAAAACTTTTATGGGATGACCATGTTACTAAACTTGTGAAAAGGGCGTCGCGGAAAATTTACTTCTTGGTGCAATTAAAGCGAGCCAGTGTACCACCAACTGAACTAGTGCTTTACTATTGTGCATGTATTAGGTCAGCTTTGGACTATGCTTGTCCGGCTTTCCATCATGCCTTACCGAAATATCTCCGTGATGAATTGGAGCGAGTGCAGAAGAGAGCCTTGGGTTGTATTTTCCCAGGCATCCCGTATCATGATGCCTTATCTCGGGCCAATATTAAGTCAGTTGACGAACATCAAGAAGAGCTTACTGAACGTTTGTTCAAGAAAATTTTATGCAATCCCACCTGTAGGCTCAATTATTTAATTCCTGACACTATTGATTACATTGATTATAACTTGCGGCACCAAAGAAAGCTTGATGTTCCGCTTACAAAAACACAACGTTTCTTAAATTCCTTTATTATCTCTAGTAGTAATATATATAATGCATTAGAATAAAACTTTAGCTTTGTGTATTTTAATATCTCTTTTAAATTTTAATCTCACTTGTACATACTTAATTTTAATACTTGTAATTTCTCATTGGTTGTAATAACTCACGCAATTCAGCTTATAGCTGCAATGTGATTTGATTAAAATAATCTATCTATCTAATCTATCTATCTATATCTATCTATCATTATCTCGCGGCGAGTTAAGGCGAGTTAAGATCCCGGAGCAGGCCTTATCAAATAGTTTAATTGATATTGAAAATAATATGCATTGTTACTAGTAAAATTTTAACTACCTTACCTTGGGAATAATACTGGAAATGTATTCGATATGGACTTAACAATAAAAAGCAAAAATGCATGTACGTTTATAATCGTTTATAACTTTTTATTATATAAAGTAGCTATAGTGTTTATAGAGATTTCGAGCACAGATAAAACTGATAATTTCACATGTGAGATTATTTATGATAATCTCACATGTGAAAATTATCGCTTTTGAAGTTTATGAAAATGGATATTTTATTTTATTTTATTTTGTTTGAAAAGATTGTCCTTTATATAATAAACAGAAAAATACATGGATGCTTGGAAATACCAGATTTATTTCTCGTGTTCAACACTCGAAATAAATCTGGTACTTCCGCGCACCCATGTATTATTCTCTCTATATATCGCCGAATGAATCACAAGTCCGCGACGGCTTGCAGCATTAATTCTACGCAAGATGCAGGCCGAAAATGAACACCAAACGTTCTTTCAAAGTGGATTTGAGCATATCGTAAAATCAAAGTTTTCTTGCGACAAAAGTTTGAAATTTCATCATAATTCGGACAAATTAACTTCTGTGTTGATGTTGTCACTGCGACAGCCAACCGAAGAATGAACAACTCGCTCCGGCGAATTGATAATATGTATAAATATGTACGAAACCGCAATGCATCACGGTATATTGACGATACCTCCTCTGCGCACCGCCCATAAACCGCCCATAAATGATTGGCAATCCATTGGCAAATTGACATTCCCCTCAACCTCGTACCCAGAGTATGCCCGTTCGCAGGTTAGGTAGCTGCGAACGGGCATATTCTGGGTACGAGATTGCATTCCCCTAGGAACACCTTAGCAACAGAAAAATCATATTTATGAATGTCAAAAACCCACACGAATTCAGTGAAAACAATTATTCGATTGTGAATAACTCGTATAATTTTACACTTATGCGATTAGTCCGGCCGATATCAGATTCAAGGAAGCTTTTAAACATGACGAATCGTTTCAGTTGGTAACATGGCCAGATGACCTTATCTTTCTCAAATGCCATAAGCGTAATTACGAAATCGGCTCGGCATTGACAAATCACAGTCCCACCCGCTCTCCCATCCGCTCTCCCGCCCGCAATTAAGCCTCCCCTCGGCCCCCGATCCCTCCACGGGAAACCATTGCTACGCAGGCTAAATCGCAGTAGCGATTCGATGACCGTCAAAGTGACAAACGCCTGCCTTTACAGTCTAGTCGATTTCAACTAACTTTTCACTAGAATGTACCGAACTTCGTTTCGAACTTCAGAAATTCGTTATGAAGTTCAAAAGTTCATAATGAATTCAAAACAGGTTTGTAAACTGATCATTTGATTGGCTGCTCAGTTTTCTCTAGTAACCAATCAGAGGCAATCAATTATGAACGATGTAACATGGCATTGTTATACCATGTTATAATGTACATAAATCTATATATCATATATTATATCAAATACTATATATAATCATAAATATAATAGGAAGACGTTAGGTAACCTTCCTCGCATGAGTAAGCAAATACCTAAAAATTAAAGAACCACGGAAAACGCCTAGTACCACAAACCACGCAAACGGGACATGGTTTTGTGGTTGATAAACTCTGCTGGAACTTGCTGTGACAAGCTAGATTGCGTAGAGGAAATTAGTCGTAGTTGTAGAATTCTTCCTCTAAAGTTGATTATAAAAGCTGAGCACAACCTGAGAAAAGTAGTTCAAGTTGAGTGAAGTGAGAAGAGCCATTTAGGCTGAAATACTTCATAGGCCAATAAAGGCTGAAGTATTGTTATAAGGCTATAAACCCAGAAGTATTGTTAAAAGGCTAGAGTTAAGCCTCGTGAAATACACTAAAGAATATTGGGAATATTATTGAAACATTAAAGAAAACGGAATACGAAACATAAAGAAAACAGAATACGAAGTAAAGAACAAAGATTCACAGTCGTGCTCAGCTCAGACGAATAGAGAGATAAGTTTTAAGAACGTTATTATAATATTATAGAGACGCTAATACGTATATTCGAAAGTAAATAAATATATATTAAAAGCTATAAGGTTTCATGCTATTTGTGTTGCGAGAGGCGTTAATTAATTTGAACCCGAAACCTAAGGTTGAAAAATTACCTTGAAAACAAATAGTCGACGCATTAAAACACGCTTCGTAACAACGAAAAGTTAGTTGATGTAATGATATCAACTGTAAAGTCATATATACCAGGTCCACAATTGAATATATTTAAACATCATATATAAAACTAATTGAACAGTTTTTTCAGCGCACCCATGTCATTTAATTCTTTAAATTAATTGTATGTAGTAAATTTAGAACATATTTATCTCATATTTGCATATTGAGCGATGATTTGTGAGTCTTTATGGGGCATGAAATAGATTTTGCTATCACTTTTTTTGGAAACCTTAAATCTTAAATATTACCGAAGACTACCAGCCCAGCCTCGTACTTAGGCGCTTTGAATTGTTACACTGTTGCGTGGTGAGCATGCGTGCCTGTTGCACGACATGCTTCGTGTAGCCAGACAGTTTAGACCTCTCGAGCTAGACTGATGCAAGCTTTGAGATAAAACTTTCCGAGTATTTGCAAGAAAAAGTTGAATCATGTGGGGCTTCGGTGCGCAGTCGTCAGAGCAAGCGCCTTTCACCTCTGAGTTGTGGGTTCGATTCTCGCTGAGGACTCTACTCATGTGAAAAGAGTAAGTCAACGCTCTGCCGAAAGTCGTGGGTTTTCTCCGGGAACTCCGGTTTCCTCCCGCCGTGAAAGCTGACTGGGTGGGTGAGGATATAGAAATTAGAAAAGTAATATCACAATTGTTGTAAAAATATATAGTGTAGGCTAAGTACGTAATATAGGTAAGCGAAATACTTGATGTAATCGGTCACTGAAAAGCCCCGACGGGGAGTGAGCTGAATAATATATGTATGTAATCAATGAGTGGAATTTAATTCGAAATGTACAGCGTAATAGGTATGCGAATAAAATATGTCCTCATTCCTTCAGTTTGGGCTTTTGAAGTCTTTGTCTGTAACATCTGTAACAACGAGTTGTACCCTTATAAGTTATATAATGTCAATTTGTAGTGAAATTTCAGTATTTTACTGTTCTTAAAAACTGTGGCCTTTAACAGTTCTTTTAATAACTTTGTATCTGTAATTTATGGTACATTTATTTGTCTTGATGAGCAGCCATTGTTAACATGCCATTTAAGGCTATCTTTTAATGCTCATCTTGGCTTGAAAGTCATATGGTGACCATAAAGAAAGTGACCATAAAGTGACCATAAAGAAGAAATGAGGAACTGGTGTATACCCCTGAAATTCAATATATGAAATAAAACAAGACAAGTTTTTGAAACCGTAAATTTTCGAATTATCAGACTGCAAGTCATCATCAAACGGACTGAAATAGACTGCAATGGCGGCGAAGACGAAGAACTGAGAGAAAGAGATCAACCTTTTGTCTGCGGTTGAGGTTGGAAGAGGAAAATAGAGGATAGCTATGGGAGGTTTGCAGGACAAAGAAGTTACTGTACAAGTTTAATCGTCATTGATTTATACCCGTACATCTAAGAACGATACACTGATGCCGCAGATCTCCCAAGTGAAATGGAGTGTTGGATTGACGTTATTATCAAAGTTAATAAACCGCTCCAACTCCACACGGAAACGTATAATGCTGTACAGAGAAGCTCCATTGAGACTCCGCCCCACCTCCATTGACAGTATTTCTACATGTGACATTACTTAATACATGTTTCATAATTTTTATGTATATTTGTATTTACTGCACGTGACTATAAATATGGCACACATGTCATGTTATTCCCGATCCATGCTCCCTTATTCTCCCGCATATAAGCGGCCCCAGATATAGGAGCATGCGCTTATATCCGGATATACGCGCATGCGCCTTCAAGTTATCGAAATCTGAGTGTATGAGATTGTTCAACAACCAACGAAAATAAGCACACAAGGATGAGTTTAATTAATAAATAGAGTTCTTACGGCATCAAACATTTCTACTAATTTTCAATGATATAAGGAAATTCTCTATGCTGTGTTGGCATTTGTGCATCAACAATCTTGGAAAAATATTCGTAGATTTTTTGAATTTTGATATTATTTCCCCCTCTCTCCCCTGTATAATGTTGGTATTGAGGCCATATCCCTTGCCAATCGACACTACCTGAACCAATTATAATGTTCCAGGGGGGAAGGGGGCGAAATTTAGGGCAATTACCAGATTTGATTGAGAATACTTGCATATTTTGATGATGTGTTTTGAAATTTGGATAGACTTTTTAAAAAGTCTACGAATATTTTTTCCAAGATTGCAGCTATAAACTCTCTGTATATATATATATTTATAATATAGTCATCCACCGTATATGACCTATTCTCCAATCTGATTGGCTGAGCTACTCGCTGTATATTATATCTTATTGGATTCTTCTGAGCCCAATATGGCAAAATATTAAGTCGAGACTTCAATATTGGGCGAGATCGAAGGTCGAGCCAATATTGCAAGTCGAGACTTAATATTTTGCCATATTGGGCGAAGATGAATCCAATAGGAGTTTTATTATATCGAACAAAACATTTATAACACAAGAACACGTTGTAAACGAGAGTAATGCAACAACAATGCGATAAAAATACAGCGAAAACTTGTGTGGCACTTTGGCCGCGAAATGAATTTGCTTAAATTACGAAGACAAAAAGTAAATAAACTAGTTTTATAGAAAACAAAAGTGTACCTTAATAATACTAACTATCTTTCAGTCTATTTAAGACGATTTTACATAATTTAAATCAGAAAAAAAACTCATATACTGACCTTTCGACCTGTTGTAAACAAATTAATTTCAAAGACATGTTTTCCCGCTCTTTATTTTTAGACAAAACTGATAAAAGAAACGACTTCAATTTTCCAAATCCTTTTCTTTGCTTTACATTACTTCGCCCTGCCGTTTGTTTTGTGTTTAAAATTAACAAAACATGTAAAAAGGTGAGATAAACAAGGAAAAAAGCGGCGATAAGCTACTGTCCAACATGCTCCTCTCCTACATCGTAAAATGTCGGACAGGCACGTGACCCTATCAAGGACATATGTGACTGGTCAATTGTATGTGAGAGTATAATAACAGCTCATATGCAGTGAGTAGCGAAAACAAGATGGCGGCAGAAAAACTACAAGAGTTTTGCGAACCAGAAAACAGCGAAATATTCGCTGGGTCAAAAACAGACAGAAAAGACTCCAAAAATCATTGACAGTGTAGAAAATACATGTACAGCTTAAACGGGCGAACCGAGGCAGCGTTTGCATATTTTGCATATTTTAAAATTAAAATGAGCCAATCGGGCGATCGTAATTTTTAATATTTTCAAACAATTATAACTGAACAATACAAATGTAAATTTCGGTTATAATTGTTTGAAAATTAAAAAAATTACGATCGCGTGATAACAGATTTAATTTAAAATATGCAAATATGCAAACGCGGCCTCGGTTCGCTAACTAAATGGCCGGCCCTTTGGAGGGGAAAGAAGAACAGCGAATGAGGAGGGCCTGCAAGAAAACCCAGCTTTCATGACTAAACGCCTAATAAAGGCTCATTAAAATTGACCAATACAAATGCAGCTGGACTATAGGGGAAACCCCAAACCGAAGGAAATGTATTCGCTTGTGCATAAACATGTCAATCAAGACGAAGAAATGTAATAATATATTCCTGTGTGCGTAAACATGTCAATTAATTCTTGGTGTTGACCAATCAAATTCTACGTCCAAAAATTGAACGGCGTTTAGTCATGAAAGCTGGGTTTTCTTGCAGGCCCTCATTCGCTGTTCTTCTTTTCCGCTCCAACGAGGGCCGGCCACGCAGGCTACGGTTCGCCCGTTCAAGCTGTAATATATAGAAATTAGTCTAGATAAAAGTTTTCTACAGAATTAATAGCGAAAAAGCAGCGAAAAAACATGTTCATGAGAATATAAATTTTTCGAAAAGCCGAACAAAAAAAACAAATAAATTTGCAGTCAGTAAGCACTTACTTTGCTATACAAAATCATGTATAAAATATCTCAAAATTTTTTTTTAACTCGCAATAATGTACTATAAACCGATTTTTTCACTTTAAGTTATGAAAAAAAACATAACAAAAACATTTAAAATTTTCAATCCGAGTCGCGACAAGGTTTGTGGGTGAACGACCTGGAAAAATATTACAACAGAGAAGAGTATATTATTGCTACAGTTAATGTCTATTTAACAATTAGACAACGAGGCCGAGTTGGCTATGAGCGAATAGTCAACGAGGCGAAGCCGAGTTGACTATTCGCTCATAGCCAACGAGGCCGAGTTGTCTAATTGTTTTAGTATAAACTATAGCATTTATTGAGAACTAGGGAACACAATACAAAAGTAAACAAAAGTATTAATATTAATTTTAAACGTGAATTTTCACGCCATTGTTTTGAATTTTGCTACTAGTAGACTATCACTAATAGTCTACGAGTAGCGTAGCCAATCAGAACGCAGGAAAAGTGATAGTCTATTACTAAGTTTATACTAAAAGACTTTAGTAGAAATTTCCAGGTGACTATCGATTTTCCTGCATGCTGATTGGTCCAAATTGAGCCTCTAAAAAGTGATAGTCACTGGTCAGTGACTATCACTTTTTTTTTCAAAATGGCTTCTTCGCAAGCTGCCGAATTTAAAACAAAAATCGTTTTTTTGAGCCTGATTCAAAGTTTTAAATGAAAAAAACTGCCGCTAAATTAAAGGAGGATATATTTTTGACATTATACTATTTTTCTTCCATGAAAGGCAACGTTTTCTCGCTGTTGAAATGAACATGTATAAAACTTTTTCCGTACGGCTCAACCACAAGTGTTTATTTTGAAAATTATTCGTTTTATCCTCATTTATATCGTTATATTCAGCAAAAACCTAGCTGTGATATATTTTTAAAACCATTCTACTTTGTATTTGAGCCTTTCCAAAGTATTTTTCTCATGAAATTGTTTGTTTTTGTTTCGCTTCGATATGTTTTTGACACTCGTCTTTTGCCGGCATGTTTTTAATAACCGGCCTCTGAGAAAAGCGCTGAATTTTGTCCTATAGCCTTTTCAACTGACCTCATAACTTTCTGTGTTTGTTTTTCTCTTTGAAATTTCTACTAAAACAATTAGTCACCTCAGGCTCGGTGATTACAAGCCTATAGTCACTTCGCCTTCGGCTCAGTGACTATAGGCTTGTAATCACCTCGCCTTCGGCGACTAATTGTTAAATATTATAAAACAATTATACCATTCGCTCTCGTCGTATATGGCTTATAGCCGGACTCGGTGCTACGCACCTCGTCGGCTATCAGCTCATATACGACTCGAGCTGATGGTTAAATATGTGTGTATGTTTTGCAACTTGCATGTAGCATTCAAAGGTTTGTTTCTTATTTAATATGGCCAATATATGCTTAACCTTTATTAGAAAATAATATTTTTAGCAATTATATTATTTATAATCTATTTTTGAAAAATACTCGAATATATAACTACTGTAGAAGTACAATAATGCTAGCCCCTCGTAAAATTATAACTGACTAATTTTATACTCGGGAGATCGAGCCTTTTAAACTACAGTCCCAAAATATTGTCATTAGGTGAAAAAGATTCCATTATGGTCCCATGATCACCTTGGCTTCAGTCTCCATGTGTGAAAAAGAACACTGAAAATTATGAAATACAAATACAAGGCTGGGTTAGGAGCAAATGGGTGCCTGGCAGCTCACCTGGAGGCACCAACTTGTTCAAGATGTACAAATTGACGGACATGCAGATTTAATAAGTTGGTTCCTCTCAAGTTCATCCCTCCCCATCCTCATTCCCCGCCCTCTCATTCTTCCTAGGTTTTTCAAGCATTGTTGTTGCTGCAATTCAGTTATGAGATTATCAGAGGCATGGATCTTGCTGCATGAAACATTTTGACCAAGGTCCTAGCAAAATGTCTTGGTGGTCCTAAATCATAAATCCAGACCCTGACCGTAATACATTGCAGATTTCATTGCTATCTATAAATGGTGCACCACAAAATGATCCATTTCAAATGCACTGGTAGTTATCGCAGCAGCTACTATAGACATTGCTGTGTATAATCTTAAACATCTCACTCACTTAATTGATCATTTACTATACAGATAGAGCTGACCACAAAATTCAACTGCCATCGTTACTAAAACCCACATTTTGTTTCTTAACATGCGACACCGTGCTAGGGCCCAATGAGCAGCCAGCCCAGTAGTGGGTCTTGGGGTACCATGCACCCTCCCATTTATAGTCCTGGTTATGCCACCAGACTGGTCGCAATATATGATTATTGTCCGTAACCAGTAGCCGACACTGTGGAAAATTGGGGGTGCGAACTTAGGTTGCCAACATATAACCAGCCTTTTGTTGTTGCAATCTCAATTCTTAAAACCTTTTTGGCACGTTTACTTAAATTATAGCCTATCAAGGCTTTTGTGGTTGTAGAGTCATTGATACAGCTTTGTTACACAGTTAATCAGCTATCACTCAAAGGCTTTGAGAAAATATTGGGGAGCAACCGCCTACCTTTCTGTATTTATTATTTCATGCTTTTAATTCAATAGCTTACTTGACAATCTAACACTCATACAAATTATCTGATCGTCGATAGACGACTAAACTTTGTTTTAATACAAATTTTATTTTAATTTTCCTCCCAGTATGCGCGAATATGATATTTTGAATGCTTTAACACGCTTGAATTGCGCTTTTACGTCATAAAACTGTTTAATTAAAATTACATATTCGCACATACAGGCAGGCAAATTAACATAAAATTTGTATACAATTAAGTTTACTTCTCTATAATTATAAAGGTAAATGTCACCATGCTGCTGTCTGATATGTATAGGTTATCATGCGATGGCGAGTACAATTAGGGATTAATAGTACGAGTGATGTTTGGAAATTTTGCCAAAATTGGATGAGCCGCCGGGGCGAGTCCAATTTGGCAAAATTTTCAAACATCACGAGTACTATTAATCCCTAATTGTACGAGCAACAATCGCATGATTACTTGTTTATTATTAGCATGACAAAATTTCCGCCATTTTGTTTGTTTTGGGAAAATCATTAATTGTACTGCAGTACAATTAATGATATAATTGTACTCCTCTCAACCAATCAGCATCCAGTAATTTTGTCATGCTAATAATAAGGTTTTTAATATCTTACATGACAAATGTTTATATTATAATATGTAATATATGTGATATATTGTATGCAAATCCCAAGCTTATTTCAACATTAAAAATAGTAAATGTTTCAAAATATATAATTTACAACATAACTTCTACCAAAATTGTCTGATTACAGTTGACCAAATTGTTTCTATAATCACAAAGGCCTATGTGCAAGTATAGTACGTAAATAATAATTAGATAGAAAACTAACAGGCTAACCTGAGAAATGTCAAGTAACAGTAATACAGTGCCGCTCAGAAGTATCGTAACACATTCGTGGACAAATTTTCGTATAGTCTTCGTGTACACGCAACGAAAATTACACGCAAATGTGCACTAAACGCAAAGCTGCTGGACGCTTCGTGTAGTCAGACTACACGAAGTTTGTGTGTAGTCAGACTACACGAAGTTTGTGTGTAGTCAGACTACACGAAGTTTGTGTGTAGTCAGACTACAAAGTTTGTGTGTAGTCAGACTACACGAAGTTTGTGTGTAGTCAGACTACACGAAGTTTGTGTGTAGTCAGCCTACACGAAGTTTGTGTGTAGTCAGACTACACGAAGTTTGTGTGTAGTCAGACTACACGAAGTTTGTGTGTAGTCAGACTACACGAAGTTTGTGTGTAGTCAGACTACACGAAGTTTGTGTGTAGTCAGCCTACACGAAGTTTGTGTGTAGTCAGACTACACGAAGTTTGTGTGTAGTCAGACTACACGAAGTTTGTGTGTAGTCAGACTACACGAAGTTTGTGTGTAGTCAGACTACACGAAGTTTGCGTGTAGTCGCCTCATTTTATATTTTTAACGCTGTTGCGAAGTGATTTATATTTTTAACGCTGTTGCAAAGTGAACAAATGCCAACTAAAGTTTGCGTATAGTCATGTTTAAAATACACATAACGACCATGATATTCTATATTTTTATACGCTGTTGAGAAGAAAATTTGAAACTAAGAGGCGAAATTAAGAGAGTGTAGTAAGCTATATTCATATACTTTTAAATAGCTTTCCTTTTTGCGTTTTATACTAGGTTTCAAAATCGCTGTTAATAAATAAGAAATAATGATTAATGATTGAAATGACTATGTATAAACAACTATAAAGCAATATACTTTATTTAATAATATAAATAACAGTACTATAGTCTATACACTAAAGTCTAAAGAAAACGTCCTAATGTCTGCGTTTTACAAGGCGTCTTATAAATTCGTCCATAGTAGATATACATTTACGCCAATATTGTTTGTTTTGCAACACTATAATTATAGGCAACGTTCACAGTATCACGTGCACCGCTATTTTTACTCCATACATGTAGCTTTTCACTTTAAACACGTATCTTCGACTTGTTGAAAAATTGCCAATGCGACTCGTCCACCGTTAGACAGCGCCAAATATACAAACACGAAGTTTGTGCGTGGAGTCGAATGTTGTTGCTATTCAAATCCGCTGATGAAGTCCGTGAATTTCACACAAAGATTTTAGACAACAATACTATTTATAATATTATTCTTCCTTTGGGAAGAATCTAAGGCTCTGCAGGGATAATCCATAACCGGAAGCCCGAAATCGTGGCTAAGACCACAGTGCGCATGCATTCGTAAGACAGTGTATAAAATATACTGTTATTTCGCATATAAACCATGAAAATATATCGTGTTTGGCAGCAAATCTAAATGTTCTTCGTAGTACGTTGCAAGAGGAATATAAATACGACAGAGTAAAGAAAATATTGTAATCAAAAGAGTCGATATGGAGCAGTGAAGAATGTTTTATATCGAAGAAAATGTTGCAATAATGCAATTTAAGTAATTATAAACTGTATATTTTTGTCCTCTGGCACTGTCACCATGGAAAATATTGAATTATACGGGTCCTTGTCTTTCTACCATCAAAATTGAGCCGCTTAGCGTGACATTTTGGTACTAAAGTCCAATCTAAAAACTATTAACATATACGATTGGACGACAAGAGGAAACGCTAATGTACTTCCAACTCAACTGTTAACCTTAAAATATCTTGCAGATCAAAGGAATATCAAACGAAGCTTAAAGTTATTAACTGAAAATTGGTTCCATAATATTATTATGAGCCACATAGCATAGTAAGAAACTTTACATGACAGGATCTTCGTACTATAAACGAGCCAGCCTTGTTGGTGAGCCTATCCAGCTCCTTCGAACAGCCTGTAAGCTTCATACTTGACATACCCATTGATTTCTACCAGTGATTATATATATTAAGTACTTCAAAGATGGGGGCATATATAACACTTGGTATAATAGTCCCCTTCATGGCTTAGCCAGGATAAGCAATCTACCCATCAAAATGTGCTGCACTACATGCAGGTCTGTCCTCCACCCACCCCCAAGAAAATTATGTTTCCCCTTGGTCAAAGTATGTGCAGACTTGCACGACTGTTCACTGTTGATTGGCAATATGTTATAAAGTAAAATTTAAGCTGGTACGGTTGTACTAACTACTAAAGACAAAATAGTGGAGTTTTGTGTTTATGTTTTAGGATCTTTTTTCCTGTCCACATTTAAAAATACCCGTCCAAAAGACGGGTGGATGGGTATCTGGCTAAGTCCATGGTCCCCTTGGTAAATAGACCCTTCTTGTACCTAATGCTCAAAATCTTTGGCAATTTTGGACTGTGACTACAATCTTGGACATAACTGGTTGAGACTACCTTTCACTCTATACAAAATTTGCATACCTCTTATAACTGTAAAATCATATTGCGCTTCTTAAGCCACCACTCCTCCAAGTCAATGTTGAACTGGTGATTTAGTAAATTACCAAAAGTTGTTTCAGCCACATTGTTCACAACATTGAACTGGGGAAGCACGTGTGACAAAGTTTGTTTTGTCAATGTACATGTAGATTAACTTTGCACTATTGTGAGAAATAGTCTCAAGCGTTGTGTCTAAGATTGTACCTGCCGTTCATGTGTCTACCATGTACTCTTCCTTGGGAGCAATCCGTGTACCTTTTTTGGCACAAATAATTCTGTTGCACAACACTATTTTCAGAATGGGCTTTTCTTCAATGTATGATTACAATGTTTTTCTGTAGCATGGGCGAGTTCCCTTGCAGGGGTCATAACCTGGTCCTGAATAGCCTGCGAGCAAGCTAGGTCCTGGCCAACGTGGAATCATTTTGACTATATTTTATGAAAAGCTGTGTGATTATATTTTATGCTGTTGTTGAAAAAACATTAAATTGTTATATATATTTATAATATAACATTTATAGTACGCGCGTGCTGATTGGTCGAGAAGCGTGTTTTACAGGCGAGGTGAAATGCTAAAGCCTATAGTCACTGAGCCGGCGAAGTGACTATAGGTTTGAATCACGAGCCTGAGGCGACGCCAATTGTTTTAGTAGAAATTTCAAAGAGAAAGCCGAAACACAGAAAGTTATGAGGTCAGTTGAAAAGGCTATAGGATGTAAAACCAGCGCTTTTTCAGCGGCCGGTTATTAAAACATGCTGGCAAAGACGAGTGTCAAAAAATATATCGAAGCGAAAAACAAAAACAAACAATTTCGTGAGAAAAATACTTTGAAGGGTTTCAAATACAGTAAGTAGAATGGTTTTAAAATATATATCACAGCTTAGGTTTTTATTGAATATAACGATATAAATGAGGATAAATGAATAATTTTCAAAATAAACACTTGAGTGGTTGAGCCACACGAAAAAGTTTACATTTCAACAGCGAGAAAAAATCGCTATTTTCTGGTGGAAGAAAATAGTGCATAGTTATCGCTTACCTTTAAAAATGTCAAAAATATATCCTCCTTTAATTTAGCGGCAGTTTTTTCATTTAAAACTTGAATCAGGCTCAAAAACGATTTTCGCCTTAAATTCGGCAGCTTGCGAAGAAGCCATTTTGAAAGTTATAGTCGTTTCGACCAGTGACTCATCACTTTAGAGGCTCAATTTGACCATAACTAGAATGCAGAAAGAACAGACACCCCTACAATTTCTACTAAAAAACTCTATAGCAACACGGAAATTTTTCCTGCCAAAACTTAAAATCATAAAAACAAATTTAATGCGAATTATAAAATCCTTGAATACTATTTTAAAAACAATTTAATGCTTACAATTTTTGACTGTTAATTTTCAAACAGAGTTGTTTTCTTGCAGCGAAATTGAGGAGCAAAGGTCAGCATGCGTACGTAATGATAATTTGTAAATTAATCGAGTTTAAAAAATGTCTTTTGAGTTACCATCTGTACAACAAGTGGCAGTATGTATTCTCCTGCCAGGATTGACCCCTGTCTATAATAAGCCACAAAACTGTATATAAAAATATCCAAAATATACATGGTATACTTATTACTAATGTGTATGACTAATTTGTTTTATATTCTTAATACAAGTATGAAGGCTAGAATACAAAATAAGTATTTAACAATGCCTGCCGCATTCACATAAATAGATAAGCAACCAAAGATGTTTAGCAACCTGGCGTAACTGGCTACCTCAAGAACTCATCATCGGGGACTGCCCCCGAGTCACACCTAGAGTTTCGTTTCATGACTCATTCGTGTTCCCAGGCTACTAGTTTTGGCTGGATTGGTGGACCCCAGCGGTTACGCCGGCGTAGCCTAGCTCCATTCAAAGATTGGCTACCTCCACAAAAATAGAATCTACAGGCATTGAGGTATGATCAAGATTAGCTGATTAGGATGCTTTTTCAAATGAATTATAAATCAATTAGTCTGTTATTCACGATCAAATAAAAAGTACGATTAATAATAACGTAGTATAAGAATAACAATTTTCAAAACCCAGATAAAGCATGTAAATATTTTATGTAGGCTAATTAAATTCAGCAAAAATTTGAATAAAGTTTTCAGGTTCTATCTCACGTGTAACGTTCAATAAATATTACACACTTAATATTGTACCTTTCTTTATATTTTCTGTGTAATATTACAGAAGATTATTCACCTTATCACTGCTAAAATTACTCTGAAATACAAAAACAATATTCGCACACTCCTAAACGGCAGCATCTTGTATATATATAAACTACCAGGTTAATAATTTATCGATGATTATTGCGACATTCCATTCCGTATCAACCACCAATCATATTCACTACCGGTTATGGATTATCCCAGAGCTTTAGATTCTTCCCAAAGGATAGAAGGCTCGGGGTACGAGATTGCATGTTCCCAGGAAAACGTACTTAGGAACAGAAAAATCATTTTTGTGAACGTGAAAAACCACAAGAATATTCCTTTGTGGATAACCCGCCACTCCCTTCCCCCGAGCCTGCGATCCTTTCGGAAGGGACTTCATCTAACCCTTATCGAAATTTATACTAGAAATACATGCATGCAGCAACCCCTCGCATTTTTAAACCGAATGACTATAGTTCCAAAATATTTCAGTTAAACGTTATTCATTTCTTTGAAGAAAAATAAAGAGAAAATTCCAATTATCGTATCGTACTTCGTCTTTTAATAAGATGAATAATTACGCGCATGTTTACATGAAGCATTGGTACTTTTTAGCAGACCGCTGGGCGGGATATATCGCTGTTGCGAAATTATTTTTGTCATCTGTGGTCGTCATGGTTACACGGAAACATATTTAATTTCTTCTATATTTGTTCATTAACGTGTTTGAGCAGCTAAAGGGACGTCTTATAGCCGTTTCTGCCTGTTCACTCTCAAATTTTATATCTTTAATCGCATTATACTGTCTTGCTGACCAAAGGCGAAGATACAAGGTCAAGATTCTGTTCACTGTCACTGCTACTGTTGTATTTTTTAACTTTACCCTCTGGCAACGAGCATACTTTTTGCTTTAGTCTTTTTCTGTTTCTTCTATCAAGCAGACATTACCCGATCATCTGTATTTATCTTCTTAAAATATGAATGCATAAACATAATCATAAAAATAGAATAATGAACTGTTGGCATGTTGTTCAGTTTCATAATTTGGCGTGTTAGCGGAATTTCGCGCGTGAAATTTACATAATTCAGTTATTTGTTGTTGTGGACTTTGATTCCGGATGTTCCGTTGCTAGCCGACAGTGGCGGAAATTTTGGTGGGGTGGGAGGCGACCGCCCCACCTTTACAGGAAAATTGACAATTTGTTTGAAATTTTGACCTAAAAGAGCTAAAACAGCCTATTTTGATTGTAAATGGGGTTTTTCGGAAATTTAGGAGGCTTTGCACCAGAAGACGTGGAATTTCGCCGCTGCTAGCCGATGATGATACGATTTGTTGTGACGAGTGTGGAAGTAAGCATGGCTGCCGAAAAGAATATTTCAAATGCTTCAATGAATTGTGTAATATGTAATAGTTAATAACATTTATAGGAATATATTTTTAATTATTAATCTATTTTCATATGTTGTAAATACGATAATTTTAAGTGTCCTCGATTAGTGTAGTACAGTGTTCTGCTATAGGACTTGACACTTTAATAAAGTTATCAATCAATCAATCAATCAATGAATCAATCAATGATAGATTATAGAAAATAGAAGAAAAACAAAGAGGAATTCAATTTGTAAAAGCATCTCGTTTCTTCGCGACAATTCTGAAATCTTCTGGACGCCGAACTACTGAAGCTTCACGTACTTCTGTGGTCGGAATTTCCTCTCCTTCCGGCAATTCCATCTTGTAACGATGCAACAACATCGAAGCAAACGTAACCAGCAAGATCTTGCCCAATGGATAACCAGGACATTCTCTTCGGCCAGCGGAAAATGGAAGAAAACCATTAAGTTTGGTCCAGCCAACAAATTTCCCATCAGAATCAAGAAATCTTTCAGGTTTAAATTTCTCTGGTTCTGGCCTTTCTCGTTCGTCATGATGCGCTTTGTCAAGATTGAGAGCAACAAATGTTCCTTTGGGAACGTGGTAGCCAGCAATTTTCATGTCTCGGATCGCGTTTGAGCCAACGACTGTTATCAAACCAGATGCCCTTTGGCCTTCACATAGAGTAGCTTGCAGGTATGGCAGATTCTCTGCATCTTTCCAATTTGGTAAGCGGTCGTTGGCCACTACGACATCAAGTTCCTTGTGAACTTTTTCTTGTATTTCCGGATGTAGTACCATGTAACGAAATAACCAAGCAAGTGACGAGGAAGTGGTATCTGCTCCTGCAAACATTACATTTGACATTAATCCGGTGACATCTTCTATTGATCCGATGTCTTTATTGGTTTCTTTGGCGATTTCCTTTTCGTAGCAATTGATGAAGCTGTCGGTTAGATCACGGATAACTCCTGGGATGTAGGTTTTCTTGTGGGCTTCGTATTCTTGTGGGCATACTGTTTTCCTAATCTGTTGTGCCTGCTCTAGATCACGTTTGAATTGGGTTGGTAAATACGTCATAAATGGAATCACTTGGTACACATTGGCAAGCAAGGCTTGTTTAGCAACTATTGCGTTAAATGTGGATAAACTCTTAATAGATGGATCATCAAATTGAACTTTCTTTGATGTGAGCCATTCCCAAAGCTGTACTAGTATCGAACACTCTAATAGTCCTTTGGGTGAGAAGGGTTCTCCTTTTTTGCTATCGATTTCATTAATCGCAATATCAACTGCATATCCAGCACGTTCTGATGCTTGCCCTTTACCAGCTCCAAAGACATGCATTGCAGCTGTAAATACTCGCCTACGAAATTGCCATTCAGGAGAATAATCTGCTGTTATTATATCTTTTCCAAACATTTCTGCCGCAGGATAAATGGACCTGACTAATTTTCCCGCCAGATTTTCTTGTGTACCAAGCCTCGCTTCTCTTACAAGTGAAGCGGTATTCAACACAACCGATTTATCCCCATTAGGAAAAGTAAGTGAGAATATATCTCCGTATTTATCAGCTAGTTTTCTATAGGGATTGTTGGAACCACAGAGAAGATGAGGAACGTTGCCAAGGAGTGGATAGGGAAAAGGTCCAGGTGGCATGTTTCTTCTCATCCAATAGTTGGTGATCAAATGATGCACCAAGTACACAAGAACAATGGAAAGAAATATTTCAGCAATCATGATTGTCAATACTCTGTAAATAAACGGTAAATTGTCAGAATTTTATTATACAAATGCTCTTGACGCTCTAAGTATGAGATGGGTGCGTTTATGCGCAAATATTCTTTTAAAAGTGGCATTTCCTATTTATCGTACGTATTTACTCGTTTAAGCGCTGCAGCGCTCTGTTTTTGATGCTGTGCTCACTGAGGGCGGCGCTCTTATGGGTTTTTGTGTCACACCTGAACTAATTAGGTAAGATAGAGTGATAGATTTATCTCACTTTATAGTCATTAGACTTTACTTCTCTGCCTGTGTTTTCTATATTTATGAACTTGCGTCTATATTCCTGGCCATTGAGCACTTACATAATCAATTTAGACTCTAGTATTATTTTAATGTTTAAAGAATATGTTACTGTTGATTAAATAATAATTTTCAATAAATCTGATTAAATAATAACTTTCAGAATTTTTTTCTCCCTATTTTTGTTGTCTGAACAAATGCAACGCTAATTGGTCTTCATAATTTTTAATAAGGAAGGTGGAGACATAATTACTCTGTTTGTATGTGCTTCACATAGGAATTGCGCAATTTCCAAAGTTCTGGAGAGAGAGAGAGGTTAACGACAGAGAATACTTAATTTAAACTGAAAGACAACGCAGCAGAGGATAATATATGTCCGAGACTGATTAAAGATGGAGACGAATCGTCGATTTTCTTAAGCTAGAAGACTTCCATTAAATGGTGCTTCGATTAAGTGTATATGCAATGAAAATTCGATATCGAAATTCTTGCATTATCTGAAAATGTAATCTTTTCCGATCATTTCAATGCTTGCCTTGGCGAAAAATTCGAACTAGAAGTTTGGCGAAATTTGATCGAGCGGCCAAGAGGTATGATGATGTAAGCAGTGTGACACAGTGCGCTCTTCAATCTGTAAATACTATAAACATTGTAGCTTCGTCTGGATAGAATTGAAGTTTTAAACAGAATTCAAATGAATCTACTTAGGGTAGACGCGATATATTGATTAGATCGATACAATTATATCACGACACGATGATTTGTAGGATAGGCCTACAAGGCGTCGAAATGCGAAATCGATGTTGTAGGTTTTCGTTTGCTAGATTAGCGCATTCGAGATTGTTCAAATGTTTATAAATTGATGCGGTTTGGATTGTCGTTTATCTTGGTATATTGTAGATAGTTTCGATAGTTGATATTATAGAGTCGTTCAAACTATAATAGAATATGCAAAACAAAACTAACTATAGCAAACGAAGTAGAAACTAGCCTACTGTATGTATAACATGCAAATATACTTAATAAGCATATACAAAACAAAAGGATGTATTAACTTAGCGCAGAATACATATAAGCACGCAACTTAACAAAATGAAATGCATTATTAAAAGAACGAAAACTATCCTAAATTAAAGTCTTTTTTATGTGAAATATTTTATGAGAACGTTTACGGTATGACCATTGCAAAGCAAACAAATTAATATATAGAGCTAGCGAAGATTTGTATAGCTGCTTCTTTCAAACGAAAACAGAATAACGGTAGATATGATAGACTTCTAACGTGGATAGAAAAAATGGCCAACAGTCAATACACAAAAATAACTAATTCATGCTTACTCGCAAGGGCACTTATTAAAAACCTAGTTGACATAAATTTTATTATTTAATCTGTACTTGTCTAGAAACCTGTGTCTTTTGCTACGACGTAGCGCATTTTCATGGAATTTTGTAAATTTGAGGGCCGTATGTTAGATAACCATTATGATTAATACGTTTCTCTTGATATACAGTTTTACTACTACTACTATAAAAGCGGAAAATAACAATGTTGTTTGTTTCCATCTAACCCTTGAACAAACATTGCGTTTTGAGCGCCCCTCCATTTCGAATTCACCAATCATGGCTTCCAGTACGAAGAGAACGAAAAGGGGAAATATTGCGTTTGTGGAGGTCCTGGATTGCGCAGTTGCACAAATACATACAACATTGAAGGGGTATCAATGCGCAAGTTTCCCAAGAATGAAGAACAGCGTAAATTATAGATAAAATTTGTGAGAAGACATCGGCCGAATTTTACTCCCACTAGTTCGCCTGTAATATGCTCGGCGACTTCGAGAAATCTTGCTTTGCAAGAAGGTATCACGTGACGAGCGTATCTTCACTCTTCTGTCTCTGAGTCGGAAGTGAACATGCCGGAAGTGAACATGTTTTCCCTGTACCATTCTTTCGTATAGTTGAGATTCAAAATAGCTGCATTTATCGTAGTTTTTAAGGCTGTTTTAAATAATTTTACGGCGCTTTCACTGACAAAAATATTTTTATTTAAATATTGGGATTTAAAGATTTTTTATTTTTATTTTAATTACATAATATGTGAATACTGTAAGTGCTGCGCTTTTCCTAGGGCGGGGCTCTTAAATATTTTGTTCCATATGCGTCGCTTATCTGGGGGCGACAAGTAAGTACGGTAAAACAAGCTAGCAAAATACGGATTGTTGATGGTTCTGAAACTGTTTCAAATAAAAAATATATAGTATTAAGACACTTAATTTCATTTGATTTGGTCAAATTTGTAAAACCTGAATAAAACCGATTAGGTGTAGTATAATAGTTCAAGAAGCATGGGGTTATTCCAGGGTTAAAAAGAAAACCAAGCGAATGATTGGTCAAATAGTACTATGGTGGATAGTGATCTCCGCTGATCTCCGCTGAGCTATGTAGGCTGGATATATTTGGCAACGTAACTGTGAATTTGCTGAACAGTTAAGGCAGAAGTAGGATTGCAGGCAGGAGACAAGTTTGTTGGGTTAATCTCGACCTAATCCCATACCAACGAATAAACGATGAAGTCTAACCCCTTCAGGGAACGCGCATTTTAAAACAGGGGGGGAGAAGTTGAGAGGGGGAGGTCATATAATTTATATGTACATACTACATGCTTAATGCACCAATAAATTGTCAATAAATTTACTTTAATATATTTATTCTCAGGAGTATCTGTCCTCTACTAGCAATTTTTTGAAAAAAACGTTTCTTGAGAAATTTTTGCTCTTTTTAACATTTTCATTGTTACCTATAAATTTCTAATCAATTCAACATCTAGAGGCACACACTTAGAGGGATATGGATGGGATACACTTCTAAACTTGAATAGCAGAAAATAAGTCAAACCATCGAAACTTTGGAAAGTTCTGAAAAATGCAATCTCGTTAAATAAGGAGACGGAATATTTAGTTGTCTGGATACTGCAAATGGCTTATCCTATGACCCTCAAGACATATTGACATCTTATCCTATGACCCTCAACAGTTTCGTTTAATACTTTTACAGTGCTGCGTTTAAAATCAGACAGTTTCTTCAGAGTGTCCTCCACTGATCAAGTGGTCAACCGAGTACAGGCTAGCATGGTTTTTAGCTTGAATGAAATAAATGAAGAGTTTGTGTTAAAGGAATTGTATAGCATCAAAAAAAGTAAACCCACTGGGCTGACAATTCTTTTAAATCGGACTATAAATGAAGGCTCAATAACATCGGATTGGAAACAGGCTACAGTGACTCCATTTACAAAGCTGGCTCAAAAACGGACCCTTCTAGTTATAGCCTATCTCAGTACTTCCTGTGTTTGTAAAAATTCTGGAACGGGCAGTCCACAGCATGGTCTATTCATTTTTCAAGAAAACAAAATACTATCAATATATCAGTCATATCTGGCTTTCGACCTCTCCACTCAACTAGCACCTGTATGACTGATATTACCAACACCCTACTACATAACGTAGAGAAAGGTCAACTTACTAGAATGGTCTTTTAGACCTTTCCAAAGCGCTCGACACTCTTCATGGCTTAGAATACGCGACATCCGATTGCGCAACACCTTATAGCTTATCGAATTTACGCAATTTGTGTATATATGATTATATAGGAACACACGTATTTGTTGAAATAGACAAAGTATATGTCTTGTTTTTTAAAATACGAAAGCAGATCTTAGTAAGGTAAATATTGAAGTGGATTATTATGAGCTAAAAATTTGACGCTATCGGTAAGTTTTCAGTTGTCCCTACGAAAATTAATAAAATGCAGCTAGTTTGTATGGTTTGTATTAGGTTAGTACGCAAAGAACAGCTAGTTCGATATTTAAAACGGATCGTGAAGTCGAAGCATGTACATTATCAAACATGCGAAAGTGTAGTTCAAATATAGAATGTCTGAGGATTCCTCTTGTAGTGATAGTTGGCAATTCTTCCTTATATAGGCCGTCAGCTAGTGCACCAAAAGATGGCTAGAAAACGAATTTCATTGGACACCTCGCTAAGCTAAAAGAAAATAACTTACTCTTATAGATTAAAGCACGCTGAATCCAAATCTAAAAAGTTCTTGCCGATATACCCTGCAGTTTTTTTGTATTTCTCGATTGAAGTCTTAAAAAGTCACTGTCGCGTGATTATGTTTATTAGCAGTTTCGCGAAAACACATCTTTCAAAAACCATACTTCCTGTACGAACATGCGCCGATTATCTACCGGTTTCTATTCGACTTACAGGCGACAGCTGTTTGAGGCATGTGTTTTTTATTTTCTTATGCATTTGTCAATGTGCGAGAAAGATCATATTGCATATCTTCGGTTATTCTGCCTGTTTCACCTAAACTTCGAATTTCAGCGAAGTATTCCAACATTTAAGCGATAATTTTAAGTTATGACAGGACAAAAGAATGCTTTTATGGCTGCTCAACAAGTAGACAACGCGAAGGACGTTTCAAGATACCAGCGCAAACGGAAAGCTTTTAAGTTTTAACTAAATAATGGTTCTGCTGCTCCTGACATCAATAATGACAATATCTTGCTGTTCTACCTTCATTTAAAGCCATTGTGTACATTTGGCGCAAGTTTTTATCTTCATAATATTATACGCTTGCGCTTTGTCTAAACACTATGTCTATATATGTATTATTTATATTCCTCATTGTTCACTGCAATATACATACACCATGTTTATTAGTTCTAAATTATAGAGCATATTTGTTTTATGTATTTTTAAGATCCCAAAGTCTTGCTACTATGTAGATTCATATTTGTATGTAGTTTAATTAAGATTGTACTGTACGTACAGTAAACACTCCTGGAGTAAAACATAAATAAAAGAGATGCATTTGAGCATTGGATGTCAGCCCACTATTCCTCAAAGCACATTAACTCATTAAGCCACAGTGTGCTCTCTTTTATTATTAATATTTACATTATAGTACATGCAGAACCAGAGATTTCTCAATGTAAAGTTTTAGCACACCTGGGATGTGCTTTGATATAAACAATTTTTATACTCTAATCTATCCTAAATTTCATTGTTTTAATATCTATTTGGTCAATTTTGTGACCCTGACTGCCTCTTGACATGCTCTTGGGAAGAGTTTTGTAGCCTTGTCCCTAGATTTGTAGCTTCTGCACCACCAAGACCTCATCAAGAACAGTCTTTGAACTCTAGCCGCAGGTGTCTTGTACCCAGGTGTCATGTACCATCAGTTGCTACATTGTTGTGTGGCTGGAGCATATGATTGCTGTATTCAGAAATTTGAGGTGGTATAGCAAACCAAAGTGCCTAATTGTGAGGCAGATGTTTTGTACATCACTATTTTGTATATCTTAAAATGACCCGAGATATGCCCGAGTTGTAGGCGGTATGCAGGCTATTGGTCTGATTCTTACGAAACGCTTTTTGAACGATGAGTTTTTCACGGAATTGCTAATAAACGTAGTTCAAAACAGTGATTTTTTTAAGATTTCAATCGAGAAATACAAAAAAATGCAGGGTTTAACCTATAAAAATATGTAAATTTATTTTAGCTTAGCGAGGTGTCCAATGAAACTAAACGTTTTGGTGCACTAGCTGACGGCCTATTACGTTTGGCTTGTCCTTTCTTTGTTGTATTTTAAAAAGCGTAATAATGACCAGAAACGACTGGGGTATACACATAGAATCTTTGCGTTTTAGAATAGGCAATTCCAGCTATCGCAATGCATGCCGGTAAAAGTGGTTATTCTTCCATTTCGCGCCAAATGGCGGACGGAAAATGTGTATTATACGCGAAGCTATATTTTTAAATTGTTATGCTTTAATTATCTTTCACTCCAAGCACTGGTTTAAAAGTTGTATTTTTAGCAGAGGTGATCAGGACTCTTAAACGTAAGTTTCGGCGAAATCCATTCGAGTTGACACAGGAGTGAAGCAAATTTGTCAAAAGGCTGGCTTCAAAAACTACTCTTTGAAGTAAATAAAGTGCACGTAGACAATTTACCCCTTCAAATGGAGCTCTGTAACCCCATAATCTAGATTTATTGTTTTTATGTATTTCTGACTGCTTGATTTCTACGTACATGCAGTTAAAAATCAAAATGTTATGGCCGACATTTTGTCAACATGTCTCAGAAGAATGGCTTCACTTTGATATGGTTTGTCGCGAAAACAAACCCGGTTTACTAGCAACTTTCTCGTTTTTCCGAACAGTATTGACTGTAAAATACTTCTGCTTTGCTGTTGACTTTAGCTTGGCTATATTCTTGGTTGTGGGCTACATGTGTTTATAGAATAGTTGCAAAATTAGTGTTTTGGTTGCTCTGTGTCTGCAAACGGTTGTATTTTTAAGAAGCCATTCCATTAAATTAACTGAAAATATATTATATGCAAAGTCTTTGTCTGCCCACTACTCCAGACAGTAAGTAGTGACTACCAGTGATTGCTGAAAGTTGTTAATAAACAGCCCTTTGTCCAATGATATACTGTAGTTCTCCTATAAATGTTTAGTGGCTGTTCATAAGAACCATGCTTGCTATGCCCATACCAAGATTGCTTCATATATTGTTCCATATAAATCTGTAACCTTGGGGTCCAGTGTCGGCTGCAGCCAAAAATATACAACACTGCTAGTCCCCCAACATTGGCCATGACTGCCCGCTTGCTAGTGACGAAGGCCAGATTTTGGTGTACATGCTGGGGGAGATGAAATAAATTTTAGGGGAGGTGCAGTGTCTGTGCCCCTGGAAGAGTGGGTACATACCCCCTAAAGTAAAAAATGTTACTTTATGTATGTAATGTATGTATTTATGCATTATGATTGTGTGACCAAAACTTGGCAAGTTGGTTGTAATGGTTCTAGTGACTAAGTGGCTGTTGGAGTAAGGCAAGATCTCCACATTACTGGGTTCACATGAAACTTTTAAGTTGGTAAAATGGGAAGGGCTGGACTCCCCTCCTTGCCTTGAAAGGTCTGGACTCCCGTCCCAGACTTCTATTGTCATCCTTCCAAATCTACTGGGGAAGGAGCTTAATTACAAATGTTCCAAGAGTGCTCATCAACATTCAAATGTTTTTCAATCCACCCCAAACATTCTAGATTGTGAATGGTTATTGGGAGGGAGGGGGGTGGGCAGTGAACAAACCAAACTGTTGTAGACCACCAGGTCAGTTTCGGCTTCTCTTGCTGCTTCATGAAGGGTCTGCAACTGTATGTCACTCAAGTAAATCAATTTAAAAATGCATCAAGTTCACAGGGAGTGGATGAAATCTGGTTCAGATTGGCACTTCCGAAGGGGCACCTTAGGTCCTTGTTTAAGATATCTTACTAAGAGGGGGAGATATCTTCCCAAGAGGGGGGTGGAGATAGTGGGAAAACTGCCCATTTCCCTTAGGGGGGAGCGTGAACATTTTCTGTAATTACCCATTTTGCAAAATATACACTAATTTCATTTTCCAGGAAATCTGATTATATCATATATTCTCTCTCCTCCGCAGAGGCTTACATGAAGTTTCTAGTGAGGGAAAAGTGAGCGTGCAGGGAGTGATGGGAAGAGCGAAATAAAAGTAGCCTCTGCCAGTTAATGTAATAAATATGGCGGTTCGATATCAACCTTCGAGGGTGTTAAGAGATGTTTTCCACTTTCCTTTTCAGGCGTACTTGACTCTCCTGGAGTGAATCCAACATTAATATCTTCTTCTGTCAATTTGCACCGAAAAATAGCGAGAAATTGCAAATGAATATGGATATGTGACTGAAAATATCCTCTAAATTGCAAAATTTCTTTATAAAAATGACTCCACTGACCTTCGATACTCAGATTATGAAGATTTATTTCAATTTCTACCACATTTCCGTCCATTTCAGGTTTAAAAAGATGTCAAAGCAGTCAAACAAAAGGTTTGGTTCGAAAACCATACTTTTTTGCATTATCTGGCAGAGCCTTCTTTTCTTCATTTCAATCTTCCCATCACCCCCGCGCGCTCACTTTTATTCAGGAAACTTCATGTAAGTTATTTGTAAATACTAAGGAGGCTCTATGGAGGAGAGAGTCATATATTTCTGTTGGCTTGGATAGCCAACATATATTAGGCACATGACAAGCTTGCAGTAAGGTGAGCTAGCATGATTTAACAGGCCATCATCTGCCTACAATAACTCATGTGACATTTAGGTGGGAATTAAATAAATAAAACCTTGGACTTCAAAAGTAAACAAAGGTAATTGAGTTGGCTGTTTTAATAATAGAGACAAAATCTTTAAAAATGCCAATTCTTGCTATTGGGCACACTAAAACCACCCTAACTTCTTTATCTACAACAATTGTCATGAATGTATACCAACGGTGATCAGCAGCAACATGCACCTAGTCTTTTAATTTTCCCCAAGGTGTTCAACTTCCACAGCATTTACATTAAAGTAAGCATATCTGCATGAATGCATATTCAACAGTTATTTACACATTGGTTTTAGTTGTGTTGGAAAGAATAAATTGATAGTTCAGACCTCTAAGTATAAACTTTGTGGAAGAATAGGGGGCAGTTCATTAACAACTTTATAAACCCTCAAATTAAAAAACCCACTCTTCCAGGGGCACAGACATTGCACGTCCCCTAAAATTTATTTCACCTCCCCCATGTAAACCAAAATGTGCCCTTGGTCCTAGCAAGCGGGCAGTCATAGGCTGCAACCACAAGCCTTCCGAATGTAGTGGGACTCGACTAGCAGTGTTGTATATTTTTGGCTGCAGCCGACACTGGACCCCAAGGTTAGAGATATATATAAAACAATATATGAAGCAATCTTGGTATGGGCATAGCAAGCATGGTTCTTATGAACAGCCCCTAAACATTTATAGGAGAACTACAGTATATCATTGGACAAAGGGCTGTTTATTAACAACTTTCAGCAATCACTGGTAGTCACTACTTACTGTCTGGAGTAGTGGGCAGACAAAGACTTTGCATATAATATATTTTCAGTTAATTTAATGGAATGGCTTCTTAAAAATACAACCGTTTGCAGACACAGAGCAACCAAAACACTAATTTTGCAACTATTCTATAAACACATGTGGCCACAACCAAGAATATAGCCAAGCTAAAGTCAACAGCAAAGCAGAAGTATTTTACAGTCAATACTGTTCGGAAAAACGAGAAAGTTGCTAGTAAACCGGGTTTGTTTTTGCGACAAACTATATCAAAGTGAAGCCATGCTTCTGAGACATGTTGACAAAATGTTGGCTAAAACATTTTGATTTTTAACTGCCTGTACGTAGAAATCAAGCAGTCAGAAATACATAAAAACAATAAATCTAGATTATGGGGTTACAGAACTCCATTTGAAGGGGTAAATTGTCTACAGTGCTCTTACCGATCACTTTATTTACTTCAAAACGTGCGACAGAGTAGTTTTCAAAGCCAGCTTTTTGCCAAATTTGCTTCACTCCTGTGTCAACTCGAAAGCAATTTTCTCGCGAATTATTGAATGGATTTCGCCTAAACTTACGTTTAAGAGTCCTGATCACCTCTGCTAAAAATACAACTTTTAAACCAGTGTTTGGAGCGAAAGATAAAGCATAAAAATTTAAAAATATAGCTTCGTGTAAAATATAAATATTCAGTCTCCCATTTGACGCGAAATGGAAGAATAACCACTTTTACCGGCATGCATTGCGATAGCTGGAATTGCCTATTGCCATAACTCTGCGTGATTCTGCGGTATTACTGTTTATGTCGCATCAAATTGAAGCTTGTGCTCAAAATGTCATGGTTTGAAGACCGGCGCGCGCATTATTTTAGATATATTTGCCGCTGAAGTATCGGGTTTTGGGCAATCCTAATGAAATCGAAGGCCAGACGAAAGCCGCGGGATATCGATAAAACACCGGATCGTATATCACAAAACATTTCAATTACTCATGCGCGTACTTGACACGCTGACAAAAGTGCATGTGCCTCGCAGTCTCATATGTCCGTATTTCTGGCCATGTGATCATGCTAAACTACTTGAGAAACTCACTACACTAGGGTTTTCTAAGTCAGCTACACAATCGTTCGAGGCATATCGAGGCATATCTTACCGTTCGCAAACCGTATCTGTAAATGCATGTGTATTATGAAGCACACGGCTTATTGCTCATGGTGTTCCGCAGGTGTATAGTTTGGGACCCTACTATTTATTATATATATTAATGAGTTGCCAACTGTAGTCAGTAATTGTAGCGTGCGGCTTTATGCTGATGACACCTTGCTCTACTTCAGCAGTAAGTCTGTCGTTGAGATTGAAACAAATCTAAATCACGACTTAGACCGTATAATTACTTGGCTTAATAACAACTACTTATTTCTTAATTATGATAAAACTAAAGTTATGCTAATGGGAACTAACCAAAGGTTAACTTTAGTCAAGAATTTCTCAGTATTAGCTAATGACAGGATTCTTTTACGAGATTATACATTTAAGTATTTGGGGATCATGCTTGATCCAAACTTATCGTGGAATGACCATATAGACTATATTGCAAATAAGATATCATCTAGATTAGGTATGCTTCGTAAAGCACGCAAAGTTCTATCGAAAGAAGCTTGTATCACACTTTCTAATACTATGGTATTACCCCTCTTCGATTACTGTTTGGTTGTATGAGGTATACGTGCGGGAAAATGAATTTGGACTACTTAGATAAACTATACTTGCGAGCTGCTAGAATCATCGGAAAACGTGAACCACACGAACATTTGGCCATCATTGCAATCTCGTAGACAATTCCAGATTTGTTTCCTTGTGTTTAAAAGCTTACATGAATTGACCCCAGCGTATTTACTGAACGAGTTTAGTCATGCATATAATGTTCATTCTTATAATACTCGCCGTAGGGACTTGCTTGGTCCACCTTTTGACAAAACTCAAACATATAGGAAATCGTCTAGGATACATGGAGCTGTACTGTGGAATATGCTACCGCCTGACCTTAGGAATGAGAATAATTTTAAATCATTCAAAACTAAACTTAAGGTATATTTTCAACAGATCCAATAGACATATTATATATTATTTACATGCATGTGTGATGGTAATAACGATATGTTAATTTGTAATAAAAATATTGTATAAGTAATATCTGTCAGTAATATTTGTATTGTCATATGTTATAATTTATACAGGGCTCCATTTAAACCAGCTTGAGTTGTATGGACCACCCAAAGGGATATGGATATGACATCTTCCCAACAAGTTAAATATGAGGTCACATGGACTTTTATTTTCCCCAATTACAACAATAATAATTATTTAAATTAATATTATATTATCATAAAGGGCAAGGAGCCTACTACATTTTCCATTTGCATGGGTGATTTCATGGGCTAAAATGCTCGTGCAATATAATGAATATTTCAAAAATCAGTAATAATTACTAAGTAAGAAAATGTAGGTATTTTAGCCTCTTAACGCTGGCGTAGCCAAAGGATGAGAGCAGGAGGCAACTTGGGTCTAAATATTAGGGGTGTGTGATCATTTTGCCCGACAGAAGGGCGTGGCCAGGACATAACGTAAAGGGGCCGGAAAAAACCAAAAAGGTTTATGGAGCCTTTGTGTCGTTAGCAGGAATGCACAGGTATCTAGCGTTGAAGGTTCGAGTCCACTAGGGGAATGGGGGAATGCTCCCCCCACTAGTTACGCTCCAGGATGACGAGGGGTGGACTCTGCTCAATTATCTGCAGAACTATCTTTTGTGAAAGTTTAAATCCAACCAGAAAGTGTGGAGGGGGGGGGAGCAATGTCTGGAATAACGATAAAAATGGCATGTTTTTCTTGGTCGCGATTTTTCTTCAGAATTCGTCTCAATTCAAATGTTACAAACTAGTTATGTACAAATATACAAACTTAGCGCGCCTACAGTATGTTAGCCTGCAAGCGTCACATTCCAATGATTTACAGCAATATATTATCACAATTAAAGTGCCGCTTTAGACTTATATATATTCAGAACGACTTGAAATAGACTTGAAATTTACAGTCTCTAAAACTCGATTTAAGTCCAAGTAATACGTTATACGTATAACGTTTGCTTCTAAATTTGGTTATATTCTGCAGATTTTTGCGCTCCTTCCAACAGGTATAGAGAAACCATAACACAAATATTTAAAGATATATTCAAGCTACAATAATACATGCCTGTTTAATATATCATGCCTAACTAAACAATAACAGCGGTGATTTAGAGTTTCGATATTCCGAAACAATTTGCAGAAAATTCATTAATACTATTCCGTCGGAGTTCGACTATGTTGTATAGATTTTCACACCCGTTTTAGCCTAGAAAGCGTCATAGCAGCACAAGCGTAGAAAACCAGAAATTTTAAGATACAATTCTGGGTGTTTGCATCTGTCAGACTATAGAATTACAAAGCGTGCTTTTTAATTCAGTGCTAGCTAGTGTGAGACCGAGCCTTCGGTCCGATATACACAACCCTTTACTATTAGGCAATTCACTTTAGTCACAAGTAGACTGCTACAGCCAGGAAAGTCGTACACTCTGTTAAGCTCTGTAAAGTCGTTACACTCTGTAAAGCGCTAATGGACTAAATGGAATTAGTACTCTAGAAATGTAAATTATTATTATTATTATTGTCTCACATGTTAACAACGAATCTAACAACGGCGCAGATACATGTACGCTTAGCGTACCTATTTTTATAGTATTTTTGCTTTGTTGTAAGCTTTACACACTGCCAAAAAGTCTCAAGATTTTATCAGATTATTGTGAAATCAACTCCTTTTGAGCTATTATAAAATAATTTGGGAAGATGTGGTGAATTGGTAGTTTAAAATTAGGCCAGTGAGTTCTAGTGGCAAGTGCGCTCCAGCAATACTTGATATGATAACAATAATATTGAATGCTGGTAATGTGTTGCACGCCAGTGACGACAGCGCAATTTCTTACCTTTTGTGTGAACGATAATTAGAAAAAAGTACGAAAATATGCAACAAATTGCTAAGAAATCAAATTTGCGCAAAATCCATTCCTACTATTGCTTAAAAATTCGACTACGTTGTATAGACTTTCACACCCGTTTTAGCGGTAGAAAGCATCATAGCAACGCAAGCCTATAAAACCCGAAATTTTAAGATACAATTATGGGTGTCTGCATCTGTCAGACCGATAGAATTACAGCGCGTGCTTTAGTATAGACCAGTCTATATTCAGAAACAATTTGCGCAAAACCAGTCATTCCATTGCTTAGAAATAGCGTTGCTTATACAACTATCTGCGTGTTCAAACCTTCTAGCGTGCTGTGTTCAGCTTCCTCGAAGCGGTTTCATCTCTTGATCGCTTCGTTTAAAATCAAGATGGCGACGTTTGAAACAGCGATCGGCTATCGCTCGTAAGTTGTCGCCTTGGGAAAGTAATCATACGTTTTTCTACATTTTCATAGGCTCCGAAGGTATTCTATTGTTCCTCTCTTTCTTTCTTCCATTCTTTCCTTCTTTCAAACAACCATTCTTTCTTTATTTCTTCCCAAATAGCTCATATCAATATATCTACTGCGCATGCGCAGATACAAAAAATCAAACGAATCGGCGGATTTGCATATACCCCTATTCATCCTTCCCTCATTTTAAATCGTTTCTAAAATATATATATATATATATTGAGAGTGACCGCGACGTGCTTGGCTTAAGTTCTGGCACTTGCTTGACTGACGTCAGAAGCAAGCATGCCAATCCGCTGCTAATCCTCGAGCACAAGCGCTATTCGTTAATTTTATCATAACCAAAAGAAAGTTACTTTATTGATACCCATCTTACAAGACTTATGTGTCTAAGTTGTAGATGGGTATCAATAAAGTAACTTTCTTTTTGGTTATGATAAAAATTAACGAATAGCGCTTGTGCTCGAGGATTAGTAGCGGATTGGCATGCTGGCTTCTGACGTCAGTCAAGCAAGTGCCAGAACTTAAGCCAAGCACGTCGCGGTCACACCCAAAATATGTATATACTCAATCTATTATTTCAATGAGTATAAACATTGTAGGAACAACTGAAATAAAACAATCAAAGAAACAAAAAGCAATTATTATAAGAGTAAACTAAATGCATGCAAGGACCACAAAGAGAATTGGAAATTGATAAACGAACTGCTGAACAATGCATCAAAAACTACTATAATTAATGAATTGATTGCTGATGAAGGGAAAATTGTAGGAGATGATATATATGCTAATTAATTCAATAGTTTCTTTTCGCGCATAGGTACACGTTTGGCCGACAATATAGACCCAAGGGATGTCGATCCACTGTCCTTTGTAACACCTACACCACACAACTTTGTATTTCAAACTATATCCCATGATAAAGTTAGGGAGGAAATTAGGACAATGAAAACTGCTAAATCATCGGGCTATGACAAAAGTTCTGTAAAACTATTGCAGCCCGCTGGTAGTGCAATTGTTGAGCCACTAACGTATATATTTAACCGATCTCTTAAGACAGGTATTTTTCCAGATGACTGGAAAATTGCCAAAGTAGCACCTATCCATAAATCAGAAGAAAAAACTCTATGCAGTAATTATAGGCCGATTTCTGTCATTTCTGTAGTTCCCAAAGTATTTGAGAAAGTTGTGCATGAACAATTGATGAACTACATGGAACAACACCAAATAATATAATCTAAATTTCAGTCTGGTTTTCGAGCAAATCATTCAGTCAACTGAAACATCATTACTTCATGTAACTAACAGCTGGTTAGAAAACATGGATGCTGGCTTGATTAATGGTGTCTTATTCCTGGACATCAAAAATGCTTTTGATACAATAAACCATAAAATTATATTATCCAAATTAAAATGTTATGGGATTCGTGGATTAGCACTGTCATGGTTTCAGTCATATCTTAGTAACAGGAAACAAGTACGCAAAGTAACTAACTCGCTATAAACCTTCCAAAACCTTTCGTGCGGCATCCCACAAGGACCTAACACTTCTATTTACAATTTATATAAATGATTTACCAAATAGTTTAGAAATAACTGAACCCGCCAAGTTTGCAGATGATACAAGTTTGACTACAACTGGAGAGTCTTCTTCCGAAATTGAATATAAATTGGGACTGGAAATCCAAAACGTTAAGACTTGGTTAGATGCAAACGAATTAACGTTGAATGAAGAAAAAACCGAGTATATGCTAATCCGCTCAGAAAAGCGCCTAAAACAGATAGAAAATGATCATATTATTAAAATTAGAGATCATATAATCAAACGAGTTTACAAGAAAAAGGCCCTAGGCTTAGAAATAGACGACAAATTACAATGGGCAAAACATGTAGAAAAACAATCCAAAAAGATTTCTTGTTCTATAGCTATGTTACGAAAGATAAAGCCTTATGTACCTTAGCCTGCGAGGCAGACGGTCCTGCGGCGAAACACCCAAAAACGGGCAAGACTGAGGAGGGGAAAGACCGTCTGCAAGGTTTGGTAGTGTATTTGATTGCCGCCCCCTTTCAAGAAGTAACTAACAATAGACTAAATTCACAGCTAAAAATAGATGTCATTACTTATGTAAACAAACAGCGCAATTTTAAATAAAAAACTTAACGTTCCTGCTGAACGGTATAGCGATACAACGCTGTGGATTCTTTTAATTTCAAGATAAAACCTAAACCTATACTGTAGAAACAAGTGCCGTTGAACCTCTCATTAACGTTTCAGAATTAACAGTTGGCGTCTCGTTCCTTAAAATATTTTAATTTACAAACTTTTGTCTCTGTGCTATTGTTATGCGTGTTAGATATATTACATTAATTAACACACATTTCCTATTGATTGACAGCGGTAAAAATAGTACAGCCAATCATCAATTCCCGTCCACTGGTGGACGGACATATCAAATACACTGCCAAACCTTGCAGACGGTCTTTCCAGCTTCTGCCTTGCCCGCCTTTTAGGAGTTCCGCGGGCTGACCGTCTGCTACGCAGGCTATATGTACCTCAAACAACCCTACAGATGATGTAGAAGTCACTTGTACTCCCTTATTTCATGCTCAACTATATGGCATGATGGTAATAAAACGCACGCCAAAAAATGTTTAAACTACAAAAGCGTGCAGCACGGGTCATTACTAGTTCAGGCTTAGAAGAACGATCTTCTAAAATCTTTCAAATGCTCAAATGGACAAGAATGCAATCAATACTTAAAAAGCGAGAATTGGTGATGACTTTCAAAGCACTTAGGGGTATGGCTCCAGAATATTTAACACAGATGTTTAATATCTCTGTCAACCAAACTTATCAACTACGACATAACCACCAAACGTTTTACCTACCAAAACCTAAGACAAATTTCTTAAAACGAAGCTTCTCCTATAGAGGAGCTGTTTCATGGAACCAAATTTTGATGGAAAAACCTCCAATAACAAAAATACCTGAAACTTCTATCAATTCTTTCAAGAGACTAATCGACGGCTTGTGTATTTGCATAGGCGTACGGGCACATTTTTTTTGGGGGGGGCTGGGCTGAATTTGCCTGAATGACATGACGTCATAGATTTCGTGACGTCATCATAAAATTATATAATCTGAGAAGACTACAAATGAAAGGCTTTCCTTTGAAGATTGACAAACGTGATATAAAAATAAATATGTCGTCCCTAGCCATTTCAATTATAAGCTAAATATATTCATTACGATTTACGCACGCTTATGATACCACACCTTCGCAATACGGTGTAGCTATATACTATATACTTATATAGTTTAATAGTTGTATAGCCTACATTATGCTAGGTAAACTGCTGAATATAGGCATGAATACAGTAGTGACATTTTATTAGTAGCCATAGCAATTGTTCCTTCAACGGTTCTAGCCGTTTCTGTGGGGATTTACGTCTGTGGTATGTGAGTAAAATCAAAACCAAATCCGATTAAGTTAGAGCACTTGACCTTTAATGAAAGTTAACCTGACGCAACATGCTTGAATCCAGCTATGTGATCTATGGTATTAATAAATATGCCATTACAGATTTACAGTGCATGCCGGAACCTGTAAAAGTTGAACTTGTTGAAATAATACTTCTGTTCCGCTTTATGGATCAATATATTCGTCTAATCACCAGACCGTCGTTGCCCGAATGACAAGACAATTTTTGCCCGAATAGATAAATTCTCAAAAACCCCACCCTCCCGTACGCCTATGTGTATTTGAACTGGGAGGTCATCATGCCTAATCATACGTCAATGTAAATGGTGTATATGTTTATTTTTTATAGCTAATAATTTTGATATTTATATAATAATTTATAGTAAATGTGTACGGCTCTTTGAAAAACAGACATTTGAAAGACTACCGTGTCAGTGTAAATAAGCTGAAATAATAATAATAATAATAATAATAATAATGTAAATACTAAAAATTTTATTGTGAATATATATATATAAAATTCGGATTTTATAGGCTTGCGCTTTATATCGCTAAGACGGGCGAGAAAATCTATACAACATAATCTATACAAGCAATAGCATGAATGGATTTTTCGAAAATAGTTTCTGAATATAGATGTCTATACTAAAGCACGCGCTGAAATTCTATAGTCTGACAGATGCAAACACCCAGAATTGTATCTTAAAATTTCGGGTTTTATAGGTTTGTGCTGCTATGATGCTTTCTACCGCTAAAACGGGTGTGGAAATCTATACAACATAGTCGGATTTCGAAGCAATAGTATGAATGGATTTTGCCCAAATTGTTTCTGAGTATAGATGTCTACACTATTAAAAACACGCGCTGTATTAATTCTATAGTCTAATACATGCCAACACCCACTATCTGAATAATTATCTAGAAGTCAAAAGCGGCACTTCAATTCTGATAAAATATTGCTATAAATCATTGGAAAAAGCGTAATAACATAGACATAGTCGAAGTTCGAAGCTGTCTTATTATGACTGCATGAGATAAATTCCAGTCACAAGGAGCGCATTTGATTTTTTTCTTAATTTATTGTTGCATGTTTACATATCATAATATTGCTGAAAAGTTACCGTGTATAAAGATTTTTAAATAAATAAGATAAATAAATATGTTGTACAGATTTTTACGCTCTTTCCAACGGTACTGAGCAATGTAGTATCATGTGCCTTGAGACCCCGAAATTTTGAAGATGTTTGGGGTTCGTATTTCGGTTTCAGCTACGCGTTTTTACATTAATATAAAGTCTATATAAAAGATTACATAATTTAGTGTTTGAGTATTCCGGGTTTTAGCAGTACTATGCCTAGACAGATAAACGATAATGTACGACTCCAATGCTAATGTGGCCGTATAGGTATATAGCCAAGTACAATTAGTATATATGTTCGGTTAATAAATCCAGATAAATCTAAATACATTACAAAGATAATATTGTCACATGTATGTCGGTCGTCGAATAAACTGTAAACCGAGAATTTCTTGTTAAAATTGAAAACTCGAGAAATAGGAAATTAATATTACTTCCAGAAAGATTTCGCGATATATATGTAATGGAACTAAATACTTGAATATTATATCTTGCAATATTTATAATTAGCTAGTATGATGGGCGGTAAGCAGAGTTTAGTAAATTGAGATTTTCAGAAAAATGCGGCAAAAATGATTTAATCTCTATGGGTGCGAGTATACATTTAATTTTCGTCCAGTGAGTTGCTTTGCGATACTAGGATTTTTAATACATCGTTTCGTACTCTGGACATTACAACTTTATTTCATCCTAGATATGATGCTATATTATTGTTTTCCTAATTAAGTCATCCGGAAAGTCTCGGTTTACAGCTCGTAATGTATTTAGATTTATTAACCGAACATATGTACTAATTGCTGCGAGCCGTAAGGCGAGCAGCTCACTAATCTGAACGAGGTCTCCTGAGTATATATATGCGTTCGCAATCTCGATTCTCACCATTTCGTGGGCAATGATATTCGGTATACGCAATGACTACCGATCAGCGGCGAACATTATTAAATTGTGCGCTACGCAACACCGTGACGCGTCACCACGTTCTCTTTCTTCCTCGAGGCTTTTCTTGGCAAGTTGGCATTGTTTGGCGCTGTGTTATATTTATTTTGTAAAGAGAAGTAAGTGTATTTTTCTGCTATACTTTATATCAAACCCAACTCTATTTGTTGCTGGAAGTATATATCAAGGCTTTCGAGGGCAGACAATATATTTATACGGATCTTTGTTCTATTATTACATGCAGCTATTATTGATCACTGACTCATGTCTGGAATATATATCCATTTGTTAAAGCGATGTAAGTGTATTTTTCTACCATATCAAGATGTCAAATTAAACTCTACTTGTTGCTGGTAGTATACATCAAGGGGACAAAAGATTTAGGAACATTTCAAGGGGCAGACAGTGTACTTATAGAAGTCTTTTGGCTTTGCTTTGTGCGAACACATGGCCGGTAGAACAATGGAATGCTTGTACTGTCGACCAAATTTTGATAGAGTAAGTAAGTAAGTAAGTACTATTTGTAGACAAGATGTATTTGAATGCCTTTAATAGGGGGAACAATGTACTTATATGAGTCTTTCTTCTTTTATTAGATCTTGGACCTATTAACACTGGACTTAACCACGTCATCTGAAAGAAGCATCATGCTTGCTATTTTAAAAGCTGCCAAACAATTAAAAGTTTCATATGATTCATTGACGAGCAAAGTTAATGATATAGTTGTTGCATAGACTTTCAGACTTTTGCGAAGCACTAGAAGAACGCACTTTTAATAAGTACTTTACCTTAAATCTTAATATTGATGTTTTGTTCTGTTCTGTTGGCCTGTTGGGGTTGGATTAACAAATCAAACTTTCATATGATCTGTTGACGAGCAAGGTTAATGATCTAATTCATGCATAGACTTTTGAGACTAGTTGCGAACCACTAGAAGAACGCACTTGTAATAAGTACTTTATCTTAAATCTTAATATTGATGTTTTGTTCTGTTCTGTTGGGGTTGCGTTAAAAAAACTTGAGAAAATTTGAACATTTCTACTGTTATTCTTACTGTTATCATCTACCGTTATTGTTTGCATGTTTTCACTGAAATATTGAAATATAATAAAAAGCTTATTGTGCAGTAAATTTATGGTTTATCCATGGTATATATTTTCATTAATTTTTATATGACATTTGACACTATTGTGCCACATGATTTTACTTGACAGTTTAAGCATGTTACGTTATTGGCAACACTGACATCACGCGTACAAAAACTGCACGAGCATTAAAGATGCGTCAGTGACGTTCATGTTGAGGAAAACGTCGCATGCTTAAACTCTTCAATTGAAAATACTTCGCGCGATTACAAGTATTTTACCACTAAATAGTAAATGGTCGCAACTCGCAGCACTTCACTTGCGATAGTAACTTCTAGTTGTACTTGGCTATAAACCTATACGGCCACATTAGCATTGGAGTCGTACATTATCGTTTATCTGTCTAGGCATAGTACTGCTTTTAATTCTTGAATGCAAACGAGCTTGTTCCCTATGCCGGCGCCTGTGTAGAAATTGGTTTCCTGCCGCAAAGCGAAGGTTAGATATAGTGCTTTAAAGTAAAAATAAACCTAAGGAACTTGCCGATAATCTTGCGAAAATATCTTATATGTAACGCATAGAATATAACGCATTCTGTATCAAAAATAATAATAATAATAAATAATAGAAATTAATATATTAGCGAGAGATACATTTTGGTGTAATATAGAAAGATTCCATGATTCCAAGATTCCAGATTTCATGTTTTACAGTTTACCAGAGAAAGACTGAGGTTTTGTGATCGGTGAGAACTATTAAGTGGCGCGCTTAAAAACAGTTTAAGTAACTGTAAATGAGTTTTTGTTAAACCGTGAACATGACTTTGCCCGAATAAATTATGTTGTCGAGTATCCGAGATTATCTATTTAATGTTATCCCCTGAAGAACATAAATTTCCATCTCTATATGTTTACCGATGTGATATTAACAACATATCCTGATATCCATACACGGAATGAATAAAGGGAAATCAACGGATCAAAATCACTTAAAAGTTTTGAACACAAAACCAGTGCTCACAACCTTTAAAATGTACACTGTGCTGGAAATAAATTAATACTTGGGTTTCTCCATTTTCAAAATGAACATGGTAAGCTGTAAGACCTGGAATCTTGGAATCTTTCTATATTACACCAAAATGTATCTCTCGCTAATCTACTGATTTCTATTATTTATTATTTTTGATACAGAATGCGTTATATTCTATACGTTAAGCTTGTTTGCATTTAAGAATTAACAGCAGTTGAGCAGTACTATGCCTAGACAGATAACGCCAAGTATACATGTACGACTCCAATGCTAATTTGGCCGTATAGGTTTATAGCCAGGTACAATTAGTACAAATGTTCCGTTAATAAATCTAGAGAAATATAAATATATTACAAAGATAATATTGCCACAATCATGTATGTCGGTCGTCGATGAACCGAGCATTTCCGGATGACTTAATTAGGAAAACAATATAGCATCATATCTAGGACTAGGATGAAATCTTGCATGTTGTAAAGTCCAGAGTACGAAACGATGTATTAAAAATCCTAGTACCGCAAAGCAACTCACTGGACGAAAATTAAATGTATATTCGCACCCATAGAGATTAAATTCATATTTGCCGCATTTTTCTGTTAATCTCAATTTTCTAAACTCTGCCGTACGGCCTATCAACCACCGAAATACATGTGACAATATTATCTTCGTAATATATTTAGATTTATCTGGATTTATTAACCGAACATATCTACTTCTTGGCTATAAACGTAACCTATACGGTCACATTAGCATTGAAGTCGTACATGTATACTTGGCGTTTATCTGTCTAGGCATAGTACTGCTGTTAATTCTTAAATGCAAACGAGCTTGTCAGTTGCCTATGCTGGCGCCTGTATAGAAATTGGTTTCCTGCCGGAAAGCGAAGATTCCAAGATTCCATGTTTTACAGTTTAACGGATGAACATAACTTTCCCGAATAAATGGTAAATGATCCGAAAAACACAGTGCATTAGGGGGTCCAGGGCCATGCTGTCTGTAATAAGGGGAAATTTTTGAATTGGGAGGTTTCTAAACTATTTCCTGCAGTTGAATGGCCGTAATCTCGTATTTTCGATTGCTGAACCACACGAAATTAAATGCCGTTAAATTATAATAAACCTAAGGTAAGGTCACCAGACTAAAGTTTCATCGGCGAAATGTTGCCGCTAAACTTTCGGCGACTTTCCTACGAATATGTACGTTGTGAACATATCAAACAAACGAAAAAGTACTGCAAAACACTTACCTCTAAAGATTTTCTGCTCACACGTTGTAATCTTATCCCAGTTCTAAGCCTCTGTCAAAGAAAGACAAAAAAGTGAGACAAGCTACTAGTCGAAACTGCCAAGCTCATGTTATTATCTGATAAGAAAGTTGATCGGCCACCGCCTCTGTGATCGGCCTCCCCTCGATTCCTGCCAGAGGGCCTGCTCCTAGCTATAGGTCTAAAAATGTATCTAAATTTTCGTTCGAATATTCCATCCACAAACACCATCAACATTTATATACAGCAGGCTACGAGTTTTCCTTTTTCTTCATTGACGTATAAGTGATTCACTACATAACAAGAGCGGTAGATGGAGTTTCCCAACATATTCCAGAAAAAAAATTAACAGTTAACATACTTTCAAAGTGGGTGGTTCTTCTTGCGTCTCAGTAATCTTTATCTTTCTCAGTGTACGAGGAAGACAAATTAGAAAGAATGAAGCTGGTCTTTATATAATCAAAGTCTCTCCAGGCGTGGAACTGGTAGCATTGCACTGAATGATACGACCTTGACAGTGCGTTGGCTTCAGCACAAACATAAGCTAATTTTGTTGGTGTTGATAACATGTAGTCTATGGATTTATTTTTTGGCACACGTCACAGCGAATATAAGGTAGCTAGATTTTTAAAGCACACGCGAGTAGTCTTCATTCCAAGACACTGTTTAAATTAGGCAGAGTGCGGCGCGTTTCAACTAGTGTGTCAATGACTTTTGTATGTGTTTTCTAAAACAACCATTCGTCCCCATGGCATATTTGTTATTTCCCGAATAGTAAAAAAATGACTGTTATAGATAATAAATAAAAAAATAAGTAATAAAAATTTAGTTTATTATATCAGGTTTTTAATTTTATGCTGCTCCGTACTCCGTCTTTTACTAATTGCCCGCGCTAGTTGGACTCAATAAACAAACTATTTTACTAATACTTCTTGATCAACTAGCATGGGGTACTTGTCCTAGTTTTAACAATGTGACGCTCGCGATATATACAAGTGTTTTGAAGCTGTTCTACAACATGAATAATTTAGTTATTATAATAGCTAAATACCGTACCAATTATACAAATTCTAATCTGTGAATATTGTAAGTTCTATGTCTATGATAACATTTAAATCTATATATTAATATGTAATACATAAAGTATAACTGGCCACTGCAAGGAAACAGCCCTATTTATATAGATACAGCTTTGCGTGTTGTGCTGGTACAAATCAGTAGCAGGTCATGCACAATTAATCGTCACTCTTTTCGCGCACTATGCGCGGTTTGCTACAGTCATACAGACATAATCAACGGTATATTCGGCTTATGTGGCGTGTAAGACATCACCAGCTACGTCACCAGTGGTACGCTCTCGACGGCTAGATTCCGTATTGAATAACACCAGTGTCGACATGTCGACAGGTTTTGACTTCGAGTTTGCTTGGTCTCGACTTTTGAGTTTGCTTTTGGAAAACTAAACTCTGTGTCGACATGTCGACATGTTTCGACTTTCGAGCTTGCTTTTGGATAACTAAACTCTGTGTCGACATGTCGACAGGTTTAAATTTTGGGTAACAATGAACTGAATGTCGACAGGTTTAAAGTTTTGCCGTATGACTGAACTAATTCATGTCGACAAGTCGACAGGTTTCAATTTTGTATATAACTATAAACTCAATGTCGACATGTCGATAGGTTTAAAGTTTGTAACTTTGACACAGCGTCAACAATCGACATGTCGATAGATTTCAAAGTTTCAGGTTCCTTTTTAACTTTCTATATAAAGTTTATCATAAAGTAGAATATCTTTGACGTTCGAATTTAGCATTAATTATTGTACTGGTAATGGCATCGGTTCGCTTCAGGCCTCGGCCCTTGGCCTGGGATAGTGCATGCCAGAGTAAATTTTGCCTATACGAGTAACGAGTAACGACGTGCTTCAAGAAGGGAAAACAACCGCGCTCCTAACATTATTGCGATATTGAGCTTTAAACAATTAAAAGTACTATAATTTGCTCTTGAAATATAGCAAAACTGAGATTATTCGATCATATTTCAAGTGACGGCGTATCAGAAGCACATGCAGTAGCCGCATAGTGAATGCGCGCTCAAACAATATGGGATATCAATAATAAGTCGTGTAATCTGCATGCATGTTTTCCTTGCAGAATCCAGAGTTGATTATTAGTATTAAAAAATTATGGATTTGTCTATTGGTGTGGACGTAATGATTGGTCATGATCTACCCACACATATCTGTTTGTAAATATAACATGGCACAAACGCACGTCATACATAAGCTGATTATAAAATTTAGCGACCTTGACCATCTAAATTCGTCAACAATGTTGCGACTTGATATATTATAGAATATAGGGTTATTTGTCTCTCTATATTTGTCAAAATACTAATTGTTTCATCCAAAACGCATGAGTGAATTGTGACACCCACAACTGCGCGTGGATTCATGTCATACTCACAATGCTGCACATAAGTAATTTAATTTTATCGTCTTTGCGAATAACTTTTAATATATTCATGGGAAAATGGTATGATTCATGAATAATGAAAACTAAATTGTTACAGACACGTATATCATGAAACATGTAAAAATGCATAAATACTCGTTCGACGTGAGTTCTAAGTATAGATATACTAATAACTTCTACCTTGATTTCGATCTTGAATGCTATAGACCTATAGTTATTTGTTCTTATTTTATTTATTATTATATTATCATTATTATTTTAAATAGGCCTATGTTTCCTTCGTCATGCATGCGTTCTAGATAGATTTAGTCAAGTGTAAGTGTGTTTTTTGGACGTGATTATGGAGAATATTGTTATAAAATACGTTTGTTTGTTGTGTGGTATTTGTGAAAGTTTTCATAATTTTCTCTTTATATTTGTCTATTTGTCAACCTGCAAGTATAATTGCTAGAACTTCTTCGTTGTAATTTATTAATATTCCCAGCACCACTCAACATTACCTGCGTACCATTCACCAATTACTATTAAGGGGGTACACTACAAAATTTTAAAGGAAAATCCTATTTTTGAAATTAGCCATATTATGCATCGTTAATGATCCATTTTTCGTTTTCTGCTGTTAATTTTTCTATTTGTTTGGCGGAAAATGGGTAAATAGGGGAAAATAGCAGCTTGTTTGAAATTTTGTCCCGTAGTAACCACCATAGCAACGACATCCACCTACCCCCACCCCTAGCTATATAGTGAATTTAAACGATTTTATTTCAAATTACACCAAGTACAAGTAGGTTATATTTAGGCGGGAGAGGCGTTATAATGGCGTGAAAGTAAATTGTGTTCACGCTATATATTTTGTATAATTACGGTTCCACTTCAAGGCTTTGACTGATTGAGGACATCCTGTAAAGTCCGACGAAAGTCGATCTGCCATAACCTTTCAAAGAACCGAAGGGTTAAACATTGGTGTCTTTTTAAAGACGGCAACGGCGGAGGTCACAGCTGGGAACCAAACTTTGATGTTGAAATAGTACGTGTTAAACATTTTTCAAAAAATCTAGCATGGCATTTTCATGATATATATGCCTACCTCTCCCGTTTAGGATATGTTTGGCTATGTGACTTCGACCCCGAATTAGTCTTAGTATATTTTGTTAGCATATGAAAATATAGGGGAGCTCCATGTCCAATTTTTCATTTGTGCTTATAATATAAGTAGCTTTTATTCAGTTTTCAATTTTGACCTAATTAGCAGTACGCTAAAAACGATATCCCCTAAAGTAATGAACCAAATGACTTCAAATTTTCAGTGAAGCTTTGTGTATACCTTATCTATGCTGTGAACTAGGATTTTTGAAATTGGCTAAATCTGTGATGTACAATCATTATTTTTCTGACCGAAACGACATAAAAATATATGCGACATCAACTCCTTCAGAAAAAAATAACTAAAACTCAATATTTTTTAAAGATCCTAGTTCACAGCATACACGTCATATATTGGTTTCTATTTTTACCATTTTTGAAGATTTGTCATGTTTGGTTGTCTTGTAATCGTTTTTATCGAGACACCATTCTTTGACTGCTGAGGGTAATTATATTGGTAACCATGGCAATCATAATTTTGAAAACTGTGTCATTGGTCATCATTTGATCAGAGGAATAGTTCTGGGCAAAAAAATTATTGAAATAGCCATTTTTAAGAAAATAATAATTTGTTGTGGTGTACCACCTTAAGATATAAGTGTTTTTCTTAATCCGATATAACATGGAATTAGTCAATACAGCATAATTAAGTGCGATATCAAAATACTTCCCTTTGCATGATTATCGTATTGTACGTGTTATGACTTACATCAGCTCAGTCTTAGAGTCTGTAAAAATATGATTCCGGGTGTCTAAGACAAATGCCCTACGAAAGACTGGAGAACTGGATTACACCACATGCAGATCATATTATTATGAATTATTATTCTCAAATTTCATTCGTACGCACGTTTTCATCTGCCTCCTCCTCTCTCCTTCGCAGTAGCCTGCGAAGCAGTCGCTTTATTTTTGAGTGGTTATTATATAAATGGGCGATAAAATAATCGGGCGGATAAAATTAGGGGGCGGATAATTTTTTTCCGCCCGATTATTTTATCGCCCATTTCAAAAATAAGGCGACTGCTTCGCAGGCTACCTTCGCAGAGGCTTGGATAAAAAAAAATTATAAAAGGATACGCTAATATTGGATAATAAATAAAAGCATGCGATAGATGGTAATAAACAAAACGCGCTATCGAGTATGATAATCGCGGGCGGCGAAGGGTGAGGCGAGAAAATAACTTTTCCCAGCAGCTGGGAAATTTGTTACGCATGCGCTAGTCTGGCTTGCGTGGAGACCACGCAATTATTTTCGCGCGCGGTGGCGGGGCCTTTAAATTCGTAAACAAAAACATGTCCGGCCAATTTTTTTTCTGTGTCTTGTTTCTTTGGCTTGTTTTGAACGCTGTTTTTGCAGTTCCAAATAAAAAGAACCTTTATTGTGCCGTGTGTGGCAAATGCTGCAAACAAAAGTTAAATTCTACAAGAAATAACCTTCCACAAAGCGCTCTTCTGGAGAGTTGCTTCGGTGTTTCGCACGAAGGGACAGGGATATTATGTTCTACTTGTCGAAGAGCTTTGTATATATACAGAACCACAGGAAAAACGTCCTTTCAGGTAATTTTTTTACAATTTTTAATAAGCCAAGTGGCAAGTAAAATTCAAATTATACTAAAAAGCACAGTGTCTAATTTGTTTTGGTTTTATTAATATGCTAGTTGGTTAAATCAAATAAAAAAGATAAAGCAGGAAGACCAAAGAAAACACAACGAACTGTTCCAGCTAGAACTTGGTCGGATACCAATAACGAGGGATGGGTGGCAGAAGACACATGCTTTGGAGTGTTACGGAGAGGGGCCAATGGAGACGTGCTTATGCCAGCAGAAATGTATGATGATATTAAGACGCAGTTCAACTCCCTGTCTGGAAGTATGTACATACTGTACTGTATATTACATGCACAAAATGTAAACAGACTGTAACAATACTCCATGAGTAGGGAGTGGGGTACTTGCCCTGGACTACATGCATGTTGTGAGCTCCTTGAGAGGAGGCTTTACAAATTGTGGTCAAATTGCCCCCCCCCCAATGATACTATGATGTTGTTATAGAGGCCCCAGTGAAACATTTGCCCTGGTCTCCCGAAATCTTGCCATTATCCTGGTTAACATAACACTACAAATTAACAAGTAAATAACAACAAATGACAAAGTCAATGCTTTTCTTGCAGGATGTGATCTCAAATTGGAGCTGGAGAAAATAAAACAGAGCATATATGAGAACTTTGTTCTTGGAAACCAACCAGCAATATATCAACCAAATGAATTCATCGATTTTTGTCGTCAGGCAGGTGCTCCAAATATATTTGAACACATCTTGCAAGCAGTTTCAGAGGACCGTCATTCCCACAGGCGTCAGGATCTCAACCGAGTAAGAACAGTGTCGATAATTTATACTCTGTGCTACTGCCGCAGCCAGATGTGTAATGTTATGCAAGTAGATAATGCACTCTATCTGAACTCCAATAGGATGACTCAAGAAGGCATAGATACACAATATCGGATGGGACATACATGCAGCCGTAAAACATCTGACATAATCCGCAGCCAACTGTCGCGAAATCATGAGGAAAGTCTGAAAATTTTTTTCAACCAAGCAATCCAAAATGAATGGGTTTTGGTACTTATAATCGATGACTTCACCAAAATTCACACCTATCGAAGACCAGCCATTCTGAGAACTTGCAATCCAATGAGCATGTGTACAATTGTAGTAAAGGCATTCAAGCAATTGAGAGCAATAAAGGTACCATCAAATATTTCCAGAATCCATTGCCCAGATGGTGTTGACATACCAGCTTGTGTAGATGCTATAACCTCCCCTGAACAGGCTGCACTATTAAGCAATAGCTACGCCTCAACTATGCCAAATTGGTTGTCCACGCTGTTTTTTACACCGGATCTTGAACGACACATTCTAGAAGAACATGGCTATGGTGACGAGTCTGGAGTTCGAATGATGAGAACAATGGATGATTTGCATCTAATTGACTTTGTCGAGTTACAGTTGAAATCAAAGGATGGTTTTTCCAAAGCATATGATACAATTGTGGCATCAGGTTTAGCAGCTTATTTGAAGAAGTTTGTCATAATTCAGCCTGGTGACTGGCCATGCCAATTTGATTGTAGACAACTGATATACGAATCTCTCACCCAGTATCAGCAATCATGTGCATCTCAACAGGAGCATCAGTCATCCTCCAATACTGTGGAAAATTGCAACTCCAGGAGCGGTCAAATCCCTGCCATAACATCTCTCATTCCCACTATGGGTCCATTGCACATTTCCCTAAATAGTAGAGAAGACATTTTTCATACATTTAGACCGTTCTTCAACCAAGTTTATAGTTATTTGTTCCCAAACAGTAAGCTGACAAAATCACCCAAACCCTGGAGAATAAATCTCATACTAGAAACAGTGTATGGTAGTTGGACATTAATACGAGATCAAGTGATGACCAAATTTCAAAATTCCAAGGACACTCAATATGGTACACTACTCAATTTGTTAGAAAACTATATCCCACTGGTTTTGACAATTTATACAATCACTTTCAAAAGAAACAATTTTAAAGAATACTACAATTCAATGATCCGGATATGGGTAATGTTCCTGTGCCTAAAGCGCCGTCATTACAATAAAGCTCCCCTTGTGTGGTTATCAAACACTTCCCACTGGAAAAGCAAGTACAATGAGCTTTATGAACAATTTTCCAAGTGGCCCACAATTTTTGATGAATATCCAGTGGAGAATACACACAGCATCATCCGAGCCCAAACTCAGCCTTCCGACACTGCCGCTAAACTTCAGGAAACGGCAAAGGGTATATTTCAATCCAAGACCAAACAAGCTAACTTTCGATTAAATTTCACCCCTCCAAAACACTTCAGTTTTTCACAGCAGCAACTTAAGTACCTAAAGGTCCGATCTGCAGAATTTTTGACAAACATTTTCATTGTGATAAATGATAACATTGGCTGTGCTTCTAGTTTTATAAGAAGGAAAACAAAATATGTCCGCTTACCACACATTTTTGGACAAGCAGAAGTTAAATACACAGCTCTTCCTCTTGGCTTCAGCGCAAAGCAGGAACCAAACCAAGATTGCATATGTGACCTCCACTCGTGCACCATTAACGACGACGATGAACCATGGAGAATTTTTCAAGGGTGTTGGCATTCATTCCATGTTAAATGTCTCAATGGCACTACTTTCTTCCCAATTTGTCATGCATTTCTTCAAAGTAAAGTGGAGGAGCTTGGTAAAGTTGCCAAAGATGCCATTTTACATCCAAATCCAGCCAAGGAGGCCCAGCTTGATGATAATCCTGATGATGAACCAGCCAATATGGAAACTCTGCCAACTGTTGATCTACAAAGTATAGATGAAACAATAAACAAACTGAGTGACAAAATTGCAAATTTACACCCACCACCAAAGCCTTCTAATCACCATCTGCAACGAGAGCAAGCACCACCAGCTAATTCTGATTCCACTCAGCATAACAGACACAAAAAGCGGAAACCTCTTCGGGAAGTTCAAAATTTAGTTAACCATGTAGTGCAGCAGGAACCACCTCAACAATCACAGCAAAACACAAATGGAATCATGGAATGGCTGTTCCCCACAAGTATCTGCCAAACCCAAATAGGTGGAAGACCACTGGCAAGTAATGCTTGCACAATTATTGCTTCAATGTGGTGTCGAAAGTTTCTGTTAAAAACATTGGCCATCCCATCTAATGAAAGTGATATCCGAGCTATGACAAGCAGCTACAAACAAACAATTTTGAATGGGAATTTATTGTACCAAGGTTTGAATCTACCTCATAACCAACCAAATTTGGAAGTTCGAGATGTGGTCGGCAAGATTAAGGATCTGAACTTACAAATTTTGCACGATTTGGGATTCTTCAATGTGGATGACATTAAAGAAACATTTGTTAAAATGCTTCAAGGAGGGAAAAGGCATGCTGGCGTTTGGATTATCCCACCAGCTAATTCAGTGGCCATACTTATTGATAATGGAAACCTAGCTGTGTTTGACAGTCATCAGCATGGCAATGAAGGTGGCCTAGTTCTTGTATGCAAGCTTGCAGAAATAGATGAACTTTTCAATTATCTTGGAGAAAAACATAACTTGTGTGGCAGCAACTTTGCCGAACTTGCTATGAATGTATAGTGCATGACATCATTTGTTAGGAAATGTTCAATTGAAATAAAATATTGCAAATCAATGTATAAGGGAGTCAGTAAATATATCGTTTTCAATCATTTCAAAAATTTGTGTTGAATTGTACAATTAGTATAGGAAATAGCACGGTTCGAGAAGTATTAATGAAAAATTGCATGCGTGTTTGGCGAAATATTCGTAATACCGCGAGTGCGAAGCACGAGCGGTATTACAAATATTTCGCCAAACACAAGTGCAATTTTTCATTAATACTTCGAGAACAAGTGCTATTTCGTATTAATATTATTATTTAACAATTTTTACTCAATTTTTACTCAATTTTTACTCAGTTTTACTCAATTGACGTTGCTCAATTTTTACTAGGGGTATTTGGGAGAAAATACCACATGTGGTATTTTCTCCCAAATACCCATAGTAAAAAGAATTAAGAGAAAATTTTGATGTTCTTAGCCAATCAGAAACGAGGAAAATTGTTAATAATGATATTAGTGAATAAACACAGGCATATGAAACCATCTAAAATCATTCAGTTGGTTGATTAAGTTGAAACTTAAATAAACATAGCAAGGTGATTACTGTACATGTGAAACAAACCAATGCATTTCATCAGACAAATATCAAATGAGACTCTATTTTTGAGGGGAAAAATTGTATAAAGGTTGAGCTCAAGTTTTGTATGACATTCAGACATTAAAAAGTCTCTGGAATTTTAGATTTATCTATTATTAAATTCATATGACCAAGTTTGGTTTTGAAAAAACATAGTCGAAATATAAATGGTACTAAAGTTACTTCTAGCAATAAAAGAAAGCTAAAAATGCCTATTTGTAGTGGGAAAAACTTGAAACTCTTCGCGTGAATCGCGCCAAATAAGGGCACGGTATAGTAATTTCCCAGTTGATTGGAACGTACTTCAACAGCTAGCTTGCTCTGTTGCTCACATTGCATGCTTACTAGCGCGCGTTTTAAATTAAAGGCGAAATTTGCCTTCAAGGGCAATTTTTCACTCAAAACGATTATGAATTTATTTTTTCCACACCTCTAGAGAATTCAAAAATAGGGGCATAATTTTGGAGATTTCGGTTAGATTTTTTGTAATTTGGCTCTGTAGGGACTCGGTTTAAATACTGAATGAGACGAGAAAATACGACGAGATATAATTTAAAATATTTTTTGTTCTAGAAGGAGTAACGGGTTGATTTTTCTATACAAGAATTAACAAATTAGAACCAGAAACTATAACAAAAGATGAACCTAGTAGTTTAAATAGATTTGCGATCCTTTTATCCAATATACCGGGCATCAAAAGTGAACCAATATGCAATGTTTGAAATACAACCCAGGATTTCAATCGGAAGGGCGATTTTTATGTCAACAAAATACTGTTTATCGAAAGCAACAAACGATGGGAATACAAAATTTAGTACAAAAATTTGGGAGATTTCGTTAAGATTTTGAGCTGTCGGAACTTGCTTGCTATACCCCTGTCCTGGACCTAGAACGTCAACAGCTGCGAAGGCATGTGAACTTTTTCCTCACCCTGTACAAACGTGAAATTATCTGGGGAAAACACAACCAGAACTGACACCTAAAGTTGTAAGGAACATCTTGCGTACCTTTTTCTGGTTTCATCACACCAACGTGTAGCAGACAGTCCTTCTTTCTGCACGCGCGTGGCAAAGTTGTGTTCATTTCATCGGTCTACTTCTTCGTGTATAAATGTGGTCATCACTCGCACAGATTTGGCTCAAACCACTTGAAAAATCGTCCTCTATCAAACCATGGGTATCAGTTCACGTACAAGTTTGTTTTACGCCATTTAAGCAATCGAGTTGCCGCACAATTCACAACTAAATACAACAGTTCGAAAGGCACAACTACAAGTCCAAACCAAGGTATCTTTATCGCCATTATTTGAACAAAATTTACCGTTAAAAATGACATATTTAACATCTGAAGCAAAGTTGGTGTGCTAATAAAAAACTTCCCATTCTTTAAATATCTTGATCATCGGTCAGAGAAGTTCAGATCTCAACAAACTTTCTCTTTGTAGTTCTGATTCAAAATTCGAATTCCAACGAAAAAAACAGTCTGTGCCAGCAATTTTTCTGCACAGCGACAACAAATTTCCCAGCTGCTACTTTTCCCTCCCTCTTAATTTCCTTCTTCCGCCCGCGCTCCGATTTTCAGCGGTTTTCTCATTATATTACCATTTAGCGCGTTTGAAGGAGAGAGTGCCTCCTCCATTGGCTCTGATATCATAAATCAGCGGTCAACTCTCCCCTCGCCTGGAAATCAGGTTGCTCTCTTGAATTCACTTCAAGCGACTGGGGACGAGGTAGACTTGCTCCAAGTCTGTCTCTTATTGGGGTTTTTATTGGGGAGTGGGAAAATGCGGGCGGAAGGAAATTAAGGCGGAAGGCGGGCGGGCGGGACGCGATAAGGTTGGAAGAGGAGAGACAGACTTGTTCCCCTTGCAGCGCGCCACATTTACCGGTTGATTTTTCCACCGGAGGCAGGGCCAGTAGCTTCGGCTCATTCCAAATTAATTAAATAAAAGCTGTCATCAATCGTCATCTGTAGGCTGTAGCTTCGGAAGTGAGAGAAAATAATCCCAGCTTGTGGCGATTAACTGAGACTGACTATGCCATCTATAAAGGATGCTCTACGGCATGGAGTTATTTAACTATATTTTACCTACAGGTATCTATATATTTAACTTTATTCTTTGTCATTTCAATTACAACATTTTTCGTTTTGAAATGTGATTATGTGTTTCACGATTCTTCGCTTTACAACTTTATAGATTTCATTATTAAAACTTTTGTCTAGCGTTCTAGATACTCACTAAATTTAGTGAATAGATCAAGAGAGAAGCTCTAAATTTAAACAAGCTTTTGTATTTTTGGATGCTGTACTAAATAATTTTCTTCTCACGTCGGCTTTCACGACAACGGTACAACACAGAACGTAAGTTTTATTCTTTGAATTTGGCGATATATCTACATAAGTGTAAGCTTTCGTTGGGATGATATTAATCTCTTGCATAACCACACATCATTGGCGGTAGATAACGGCGGTTAACATGCAGATTTGGAAGTTAAAAAAAAGTTAAAGTATTAAAGTGTAAACAATCAACAATGTGTGAACTTAGGTGTCGAATAAATTAAAGCACCGCAAGGCACAAACTTGTCAATCAACTTTCCCGCCGAATTTATAATCGGATTCAAATTCCTGCAAGGGAAACAAGTCTGTCTCTCCTCTCCCAATTTTCTCGCCGCCCGTCTCCCGCCCGCATTTTCGCGCGCCCTAATATACTCCCGTACTCCCCCTATAAGAGACAGACTTGGAGCAAGTCTAGGGACGAGGCAGCGTTTTCATTACTATTGCCTAGGCCTTTTTGTGTTAATACATGCAGGTTATAAAATATAATCAACCGTGGTTTAATCAAAATAAATTAGGCAAAACACAATTGGAGCCATTGAAGGGAGTTAGCCTCCTCCGCATGGTCGGCAGTATATCATAGACAAGATACGCACAAATCTGCGACTGCTGTTTACACTGGTCAGCGGTGTCACTCCCCCGCAATTAAAGTAAAATAGCGCGCGAAAACTTAAAATAAGGCGCGAAGCAAACCAAAATGGCAACCGTAGAGCCGATGGAAAGCGACAATGGCCAGCTTATTGTTTGCAATACACGAGAAGAAATGCTTGAGCAATTCAAAGAATACAAAAGAAGAACGCAAAGCGGATGGAGATGTGTAAAATCGAACGCTCTCTTTGGTCGGTTCTTCATTTAAATAAATTGAATAATGAATATTTATGATATGTAAATTTTTAGGCATATTTACATATATATTAATAGCCCATAAATGGTGAAATACGAACAAGTTTTTATCAATTTTTCGGAAAATAGAAATATTATTCTGCTATTCTTCGTGATATAAATATGAAATAATCGAGATGCAAGTTGGATCTATGTAACAGTACATATTATTTAATAATTTATTATTATTAAATACACTTTATACACTCAATAAATATTAATAGTGGGGAATGATAAATCATAATAGTGAGGAATGTAATAGGTGGGTTTCAGGTTTCAGAAAGCGTCACATTGCAGCATATAGTGTTGTCACCTATACAGTATGAATATGCAAATTAATTCTATCTATTTGCCTCCAAATACAGTACAATAGATAGATAGATAGATAGATAGATAGATAGAAAATTTTATTTTGACACGCTAAGTACGTCAATTAAAAATATTGATTTTACAAGGCATCATATTAAGAGAAGATTAGCATATTTTCTTACTCTGTTAACTATCAGTTACCACCATCTGCTACATGGTATAGTAGGGTTCTGTTAGGGTGGGTATTCATATCACTCATCTGATTTTCAAAACATGTATTGCAGTATTGCTGCTTAGCAATTAATGTTGGCAACTGGCTTTTGGAATTCTATTCTTGTATCACAATTACGACAGAGTTTGCAGTGGCTATTTCCTAACAAGGTCTCGATCTATAGTGAAACTCAGTGAAACCCACCCATATCTAATTCTCAAACTACACTCCATTAAAGCATTGAGACATATGAACATCATGCTGTAATACTAGTAATTTGAAAGTATAATATTTAATTATTTCTATGTAAGAGCTTTTTAATATATTCATTGCTATTGCCATACCAATTGAAAAATTGAAAAAATGAAGAAATTGTAGAATCTAAGAAGCCTGCAACAAGGGTGCAATGGACTAGCCTGATAAGTCCTGAAGGGATATCATTACCATTTGATGGGGTACCATTTATATGTGTTGGGACAATAAACTACCAATGTCACCAGGGTGATGATGTTGATAAGAACACAAAAATAAAGAGACAAGAGGAACGGGATAAAAATGAGGTATCTATGGAAGAAGCTCAACTGTTATAAAAAATAATTAACTATATTAAATATATGTTATACAGTATATGAACTAATATGCATGTAACAAATAATTATCATATTGAGGCTTGACTACTTATGATAAAATATGTTAAAACTGTAAGGTGTTTATCAAAATATGCTGCAATTTCATGTTGGCATGAAACACTAGTTTGTCCTTTTTTGGAGAATCACGATCATACATTCAGGAAAATAGGAAGCATTTCCAGCCATCCAAAAGCTGGGTTGCCCTAGTAAGGTCACAATGTCTCGAGTCCTAACGTTTCCAGAATATAAGGTATGGTTGCATCATACATAATGGTAGTTGTATCAGTTAGCTTCAGTCCTGTAATGTGGTATGTGGACCAGTACTGTTCTAAGACATTTTGTTTAGCTACGTGCACATTTAATAGTATTAGAAAGCCTTGCAGGGCTCCACTTTGCAGGTCTCAATTTGCAAGCCAATCATATTCTTTCTCGAATTTGAACCCCACTTTGGCTGTTTCCCCTGCTCTTACATGTATATCTATGTTATATGTACCGTAGTGTGAGATGCCATTTCTTTCATACATTCTGACTAGTCTGTTACATGTTTAGTTAACTTCATTGTACAGTACTGCAGGTAGGGTGTTGATTCAAGGAGAATATCGACTGTTTCCTCTGCTCCTATCTCTATGGAGTGTGAGATGCCATTTCTTTCATACATTCTGACCAGTCAGTTGCATGTTTAGTTACTCACATTGTACAGTGAGTACTACATGTAGGCAGCGGCATAAGTACTGGGGGGTTGGGGGGGGGGGGTGAGTCAATTGTGAGTGTTTAACAATTGTAACTTTGTAGGGCAAATTTTGCCATGTTGGTCGGGCAAAGATACATTCAAGGCATGTTGAATAAGAACAAAAAGCCTTGACGACCAGTTTGAGCAATTTTAAAAATTTGCTAATCTAATAATTATAAAACATTTTCTAACCATCAGAATTCTATAAAATCTTCTCTCAAAGTGCATAAAATGACGTTTCAGAGACTCTACAATTCAACATTTTCTGGGGGAACATGCCCCCATACTCCCCTACTGGACTTGTGCCTTCAGCACTCGATACCTGTGTATTTCCCCTAGCGGCATGAGGGCCCCATAATCCTTTTTGGCTTTTGCCAGCCTCCCTAGATTATGTCTTGACCACGCCCTTTCATCAGGCAAAATGATCCACACCCCCCACCCCCCAATGTTTAGACCCAAGTTATGCCCCTGCATGCAGGGTGTTGATTAAAGGAGAGAATTGGCTGTTGCCTCTGCTCTACTCTTAAGGCTCTTTTCCACTCATCGCAAAACCAACTCGCGAGCCCGCTGCGAGTGCTTGCATCTAATTAAAATTAACTATCGAGCATTTTGATTGGATAAAACTACTCGCGGCGAGCATGCAAGTTGGTTTTTGCGATGAGTGGAAAAGAGCCTTTATACATGCTGCTTAATATAAACTTATGTTGCCAGCCAAACATAATCATATAATATGCTTGTGTTAGACAGTTACAGTATCTTGAATGAACAAATAGGTTGTTGTCGGACCAAGTGGAGCAAAGCCACAAAGAAAAATGAGAGAAGCAGCATCTTTCTTTAAAGCAGACGTGCAAGCAGGAAAGCAATTGGTGATTGTTAACAAGTTTTAATGAAACTTCCAGATGTGGATAGTCACAAATTCCATATAACAGAAGGCGAGGTAGATGTACTGTACTTTGATTTAAAATCTCAGGAAGATCTGTGCTTTAATGATGGCTTTCAAAAATACCCAGTAGATCATTAATTGTTTGAAATAGTCTATTTGATAAACTTGTTAAAGTCAAATCATTACTACATGTACAAGAGTTAAACATATTATGTTTTCCACATCTGAAAATTTCTTTTATGATTTAGGGGGCGTGTTTGCGAGAACCAATCAATCCACTTATTGTGGAGAAAATTTGGGAGATGGAAGTTATTGACCATAATGTACTTATAAATAAGCTAAGAGATATGAATATTCATCCTGTATTGGTCAATTGGATTATTGCATTTTTATCTGGTCGCCATCAACGTGTGAAATTGGAGGGATGTACATCAAGTTGGATCAGTGTGAAGGCGGGAGTACCTCAGGTAACTAAGCTTGGGCCATTATTGTTCCTGATTAGGATTAACGATTTCAAACCAACCAATGATATCATAAAATTTGTTGATGATTCTTCAATTTTTGAAGTCGTTTTACAGAAGACAAGGTCTAAACTGGACCAAACTTTATCTAAAACCAGCGAGTGGGTGGAGCATAACTATATGGAATTAAATGGAAAAAAACAAAGGAATTAAGGATTACATTCTCAGACTATGAGTTCGATTTTACCGTGTAATCAGTTAACGATTAACATCGAGCCTGTTAGAGTTGTCAATAAGGCAAAACTTTTGGGTATTACCATCTCAAATGAATTAACATCGAATGATCACATTCACGATATCTGTTCTAAAGCTAGTAAACGCTTATATTTCCTAAGAATCCTACAACGAGCGGGTTTTGATGATGTGGATTTAGTAAAAGTTTTTTGCTGTTACATTCGGCCAGTTTTGGAATATGCTTGCCCTATATGGCATTCTTGTACCCTGAATATTTATGTGAACAGGTTGAATCAGTTCAAAAACGAGCCCTCCGTATTATATGCAAGAATTTGTCATATTCAGAAAACAGGAAGACTACAGCTTTAATGACACTAGAGGATCGAAGAGAAACACTTTGTCGTAAATATTTTAAACTGATAAACATACCAAGTAATCGCCTTTTTAATCTTTTACCATCTAGTAGTGAACATCAATATAATTTACGTAATGACCGCCTTCCGTCTATTAAAGCCAAAACTGAGCGTTTTAGAAATAGTTTCATTCCATACGCAATTAGAACATATTCGTAGTTTTAGATTAAAATTTTAATAATTTTTATATTCTTCTTATAGCTTAATTTGGACAAAATTTTATATATATGATTATGTAGCTATGTATAATGCGAGAACGTTTATAATATAAGTGTGATATAACGCGCAATTTGATTGGCTGATGCGCTTGCAGTGTGACGCCATAATGCACGCTTGTAGCTTTTGAAATTTTCCCGCCTCTTTTGCTCTTGCCAAAAAGTAAACAAATTATAATAGATTTAAAGTCCAAAATTTCGCAAAACGTGATAACAAATTTGAACATAAAACGCTAACATGGAAGAGTCTGTTTCTGAAAACCAATGCGCTGAAGCCAGCGAAGAAAGGTTTGCTGAAATTTCAGAAAGAAAACTGAATTTCTTGCTGGAAAGTCGCCACTCGAAGGCAACAAAACATTCAACAAATTGGGCTGTCTCAATATTTAAAGGTAGGTATCAAAACATACTCGCCTTTTAAATACTTGCTTTACAAAATAACTCTACAGACTACAGTAAGAACAGAAATTGTACTCCACAAGTTAAAATTGACCATTTTCACATTGTCTTTGTCATAAGTTTTTATTCATGACATGACTTTAAAAAATATGAAATTCAGCAAGACATGAAATTCAAGCAACACTGTACAACAAATACGATATTTTAATATAAACATTTCTTGAGAAAAATTACAACTATTAAATATTCACTGAAGTACCGTTAAAAGAAAATTTCTTAATATATTTAGAATGGTGTCAAGCGAGAAATATAATGCCTGAACTGGACCAAATGACAACAAAGCAGCTCGACGAAAACTTGTACAATTTCTACGCCGAAGCACGGACGAAGGACAAGCGAAACTACAGCAAATCAACATTGGTGGGGTTCAGACACGGTATCGAAAGATACTTGAATAGTCAACCATGAAACAGGGCAGTTAAAATAACATCTGACCCCTTGTTTACGAGTTCCAACCAGATGCTTGACGCGAAGATAAAAGAGCTGAAGCAACTCGGGCAGGAAAATGTAAAACACAAACCGCCTTTGGAGAATGAAGACCTCGCCAAGCTGTGTGTGTTTTTAATCCAATAAATCCTTTGTCCCTTCTTCGCTCTGTGTGGTTTCACGTCGTCTTATATTGGTGTAGACGAGGTCGGGAAGGTCAACGTAATCTCACCGTAAACAGCTTCACTTTTGAGGTTGATAGCTCTGGTCGACGCTACGTGAGGATGACACACGACGAGTCCTCCAAAAATCACCCTGGTGGATTAAGCGACGTTTTAGCTTGGAGAAAGAAGCTCGAATGTACGAAACCGAACAGTCATTTGATGGCTATAAAGCTTTGGCTCTCTACCTCGAAAGAGTCAATCCAAAGTGCCTTGCTCTCTTCCAGTATCCTGCAAGAAATTGGCAACCAACAAACACGGTGTGGTTTGAAAATCGATCACTCGGAGTCAACAAGCCGAAATTGTGGCCGAAATTAGCGAAGCCGCAGGTCTATCAAAGATTTACACCAACCATAGTGTCAGAGCAACAGCTATCACCGTTTGGTGGTATCATGGCAATTTCTGGCCATCGAAACGAGCAAAGTCTTGTCCATTACAACGCACGGCCACCATCTTTACAGCTTCGCAACTGCAGCGATGTCTTGTCTCATTCGCTTTCTACCGATCGTCCGTCTTCCTCGGCTCCTTCTGCTTCATCTCAAGCTCAGGTACCAACCGATGGGCACATTTCTGTGGCATTATCCTCTGCAAGTTCAGCGACAAACACACAACTGCACACACAACTCCATGGCCATGGCCGGCGGCATGTTTACTTCTTGCTCGCTCGGCAGCGTCCAGATCGTGTTTAAATCGAACAGTGATTAGCTCTTTAACAGTTATATGTTATATTTGAGAGTTCCTTTGTAATTGTGGGCGAATTTTAAATGCGTTTGAACAGTTTTTAAGCAAAAATTCGCCAAAACACTGTTGACTTTGTTGTTGTTGCGCCTTCCGAAATTTCGCCCCGTTAAAAATTCGACTGATCAGTGTTTGTTGCTAAGCAACATCTTAGATAACATGTAAAGATAATTTTGTAATTGATCTAATAAATAAATTTGATTGTTGTTCTGTAATTTCTTCTTATATTATAAAAGAATTAAAAAAACTCGTCTTGTGCCGTTATGGTGTAATAATGCACTCGGGGGAATGTTGGGAGATTACTCGAGAAGCGTGTAAAACACTCGGCTACGCCTCGTGTTTAACAAGCTTCTCTCGTTTTCTCCCAACATTCCCCCCTCCTGCATTATTACACCATAACAGCACGCGACTCGTTTTTTAATTCTTAAGTAATCCTTGATTGCTAAACGTTTAATTATCAATAAAAATCGAAATATAAAAAGTTGTTGCAGCTGCTGCAGAAACCACAATCATTTCTGGATAAAAAGACAAATGTCCCACCGGTGAAGAAATGCCTAGCACCGGGGAATTTTGCAAGTGCTACTGCCCGGCCTCTAGGCAAATGAAAGTTTAGAAATGCCCGAGGGTAGCCCGGGGGAGGGGATGGGCAATGCTAGAATTGACTGATGCATTACCCCACAACTATTTACAAAACCTAACTAATAAATACACCTGATTTCCATGAGGACTGCGCACTAAATTACAATTACAATTCATAAGTGACTGCTACAGCCGGCTCGAAAATTATTGAGGGACCCTGCCTGAAGTAACTCGATTGGAAGACTGCTCCATAGCACGGCACCACTATAACTAATTAAAGCTGTTTTTAAATAGTTTGTGCCGAGCGTAGGAACAGCTAATTTATTCTCAGTGTCTCGCTATTGAATTGAGGATACACTGTCACAGTCTGTAAATATGGAATGCATGTAGTCGGGGGCAAGACCATTTAAAGATTTTATAGACCATGACAGCCTTTTGAAACTCGCGCTGTGATGCAAGTTTTTTTCCATCCAATGATTAGCATTAGTGTCATAGCTAGAGAATGTAAATACCCTAGCAGCACGATTTTGTAAAATTTGAGCTTATCAGTGTGGCTGAACCAGAGAGTTAAAAATAAGCTTTAGCGTTGTAGCGGGAATAAGGATCGTACACGTTCCAAAGCTTAAGCATCTATGATCTATTGTTAAATATCTTAGCAAATTTGAAGTCTGTACGTTGTAGCAATGAAATAAAGACAAAATACTGGAGTTCTGTTTGTTTTTAAATATTTTTGCCCGTCCACTTTAATAACTTGGGAAGACAAGTACATTTAAATTTTGATTTAATAAATCAATTTACTCACTCAATGGACTCAGATTGATTACTTATCACAGTTTCTAGCCAACAATTATCTGTTGTGCCTGTGGAAACTGAAGTTCAAATCCAACAACAATCAGGAGTTTTATCTCCTCAAGCAAGTAGTCCTGCTCAATCTCCAATGTTGTCAAGCACTATGCATCTAAATAATAGCTTATCAGCGATAAGTGAACAACGAAGATTGTTCAATTTTGGAAAGAGACAATGTTATTCGTCTTCTTCAAAATCAAAATCACCAAAGAAGAAGAAACCAACTACATATACTTTGAAGTTTGTCTCCCTTGCTTCAAAGGATGCACAAAAGCCACCATCCTCAGTGAAGGAACGAACTGAGTTGTCAACCGCAGGTCTTGGAGACAAAAGCATTACATTTTTTAATAGTGACGAGCCAATATACTCTGGTGTTTTGGAAAAATATCCAACGCTATCAGAAGTTGGTGGATTTAGTTTGTTAATGTATCAACGAGGCAGTGGTGAAGACTCAGGTTTCCATGTAAGAAATTCACCACATACAGTCAGTCGGCTAAAAGATTTATGTGGGCAAGCAAAAATATATTTGAGACCAGTGCAACAAAGCATACAGTTGGCATCCAGTAATGATGTATCTGGAAGCACAGAAAATGAACCTATCACAGAGATTTTGAACCAGATATGGTCGAGATGAATATCGGTGAATAAAGACCGAGACGAATTGGTGATCCATGTAGGATTCTATTAATTCTTGTCTAATTGTTATGGAAGTGAAGATACAATGCAATCTGAAAATATTCGGATTTAGAAGTGGAAATATTCGGACAAGAAGTGTGATCTTTTGCATGCCTCGATTAAGATGCAGTGCAAATACTTTATACAATATGCATAAAATATTTCAATAAAGATATTAAGCATACATGCAGTAGGTGCAGACTATTTACATAAATCCAAATAACGGTTAATCTATAGTTAGACGATTAATAATATTATTATTATTAATCGTCTAACTATAGATTAACAATATTACATATAACACAATAACAACATTCATTGGAAACAATATGGAGCTAATAATAACTTTATGACAGTAACTTGCATTCTATGATAAGACTTAAACGTTTTAAGATCACTAAAATCTAAATGTTAGTTGCATCGTATCACTAAAGACCTTGTCAGAAGTAGGAATTAAACGCCTAGTGCATTGCCGTCATTGGGAATGGGAACATTTTTGCATGCCACTACATGCCTAACGGGCCCAAGCAGTCTGATTTATTTCACCCATACTCTTTTCTTCCTGGGATGGCCTGATGATCTGCAAATCAACTGCCAAAAAGCAATTATTATGCATAGTATCTTAAGCTGTACATGCATGTCATTTATACCCAATTTTTAATTATTCTATTTAAGACGACCATTGAGGAGGTCTTACTTATAATTTGACCAGGGAATTAGGATTCGTCTCCTGTTTATGGCAAGTGCAATGGGGAGGTCAACCAGAATGCATCTGGAGCAATGAATGAACATCAAAAGCAACTGTTATTGAAATAGGTATACATTCTCATCGTTTCTTTTTTTAAAGCAAAATGCAGGACCTGTAGAGACAAACATCGAGACCTGGTAGAGGAGAATGCGAGCTGGTTGAGAGAACAGAGGGAGCAGTCACCTGGTGATACGTTCGTGGCTCCGAATAGATTCCGTCGACTAGTTGTTGCCGAAGGGTAAGAACTCTCGATATCTTTCCAATTGAGGTTTCTTTTGGTTAATTGTTTTTATACATTTATGCTATTCTGTATGTAGACCCAGCGTGGATGTGTCTTCCAGTCCGGCTATGGTGCCCCGTACAGCTGGCAATGTTTGGACACCAGGATGTTTAAGCAATACTGGCAGTGATAGCTTTGTTGAGGATCTACGTGACGCGCCCACACGTGATGGCAGTGCTGTAGAGTGCTTCAACGAGGCGATGGCCAAGATTGCTGGGCATGCAACAGGTCCTCCACGGCAACCATTGCAGATCCAAATGTCAACGCGCTGAGACGATGCTACAGCAGGAGAGAAGAATGATTGCATTGAAAAGGCCGAAGAGGCATCTCGCACCGTCTGCAGTGTGATTACGCCTAATGACGGAGAAAGACTTTTCAACGAAATGGCACAGACAATAAGCAATAACACTAACGGGTCAACAGATGACCTAATCGCCTTAATGTCCGTTTATCGCGATGCGCAAACCAAAAATGACAAACTTCAGATACTTGGTATCTACGTATATCAGCACCATGAAAAACTGCAAGAGGTTCCACGAACCGTACGAGAGGGTGAACTTGAGACAAATCAAAATGGCGAGAGCATATGCAAAGGCCATCGTGTGCGCTTAGGTACTAGCAAAGTTGAACATCTTGTTGACTTTATCAACCGACCCTATTTGGTAATGGTAATGGTAATGGTTTATTGACACATTTAGTAGCAGTTACGCTAATTTACAATGTGTTTACAATACAAATGTAAAAAACTTACTAATCTATATCTATTTTATCTATTGACATCGTCCATTAAATATATGAAAACTTACTAATCTATACCCATTCTATCTATTTACATCGTGCATTAAAAATTTAAATAAAAAAGGTCATTCTAATCAACTAATTTAGAATTATACAAGTCTATAGAATAAACCAAATTAATGTACTATGTTTAAAACGTTCAGTTTTACAAGAGAAATTATATATCCTTTGAGTATTTGCTCTTGTTTTCTTTTGTCTAACATATTCTAGTTTCATTGGTAATAGGCTATGAAGTTTATGATTTGGCTCTAGCATTTTCTTAATTAAGGATACGCATAAATCATCCCTACGTTCCTCCAAAGTTTCTAATTTGGTCTCGATTAATGCTTGATCATAATCTTGCTTTGGGCAAATTATCCTAAGTGATCGTTTTTGAATTCGTTCAATACTCTTCTTCTGTTCTTGTGTTAGACCTCCGCGCCAAATCTCTGCACCATATTCTAGAATGGGACGAATTACTGTGCAGTAGAATGATAACAAATCACCCGTGGGGGCGCCATAACTCTTTAAAATCTTTAATAAATACAGACGCTTTCCCGCTTTCTTTGTTACATATTCAGTATTAGATTTCCATTTTAGATCATCGTCTAATCATATTCCCAATAATTTATATGATTTAGCACGAGATACATTGCAATCGCCAATATGAATTGGGGGTATCGTCGATCTATTTTTCCTAAAATCAATAATCATCTCCATACACTTTTTACCGTTCAATTCCATTCCTTCATCCTTTGCAAACTGTATCACTTTATCTACATTCATTTGAGTATTACCAATGGGGTTACCATCTAAATGATTAGCGATATTACATGCAATGTTGTGTCATCCATAAACATAACTGTATCTTGATCTTCAACAGCATTACTTATTTGATTTTGGTCTTTGGGTACGATAGACATTGGTAATTGATTTATTTTAATTATAAAAGCAATTGGACCCAGCTTACTCCCCTGGGGAACGCCACCCTTGATTCTTTTAAAATCAGATTGTTCTCCTTGAAAAGACGTTACTTGCGATCTATTGTAAAAGTATGATGCAAGCCAACCAACTACAGCCGGACGAACCCCAATTTGAATAAAGTTATCTAGCAACATGTTATGATCGATTAGATCGAAGGCTTTCCTAAAATCAAGAAACATAATACGAGCAATCTTTCCTGGGCTATCCATTGCCATATGCCATTTATGTAACAGGTAGATTAATGCATGTATTGCCGATGTTCTAGGTAGTCCGCCAAATTGACTGTTACTGATCTTATCATGAACATCTTCGTAAATCCATTCGGTGGCATACGATTCTTGTACCTTAGATAGAGTACTCGTTAATGAAATTGGTCTTAAAAGGTCCACCGTAGAACAGGGCTTACTCTTTGGAATTCCACATACCTTCGAAATTTTTCAAATATCTGGGAATAGTCTACGAGTAAATGATTCATTGAAAATGTAACTTGACGGCTCGGATAATACTTTGCGAAAATTTTTATTAACTTCCCATTTGGGTCGAACAGGCCACTTGCTTTATTCGGGTTAAGTTTACTTAGCTTTTTGGTTACACTGTCTGCAGTGACGTGCGGTAGTTGCTCTTCAATTCCAACATTAAACCACCCATCACGTACTTCCAGGTAATTACTAGTAAGACTGGTAAAATAATCATTCATAAGATTACCAGGATGTCGCGTTCGGGACCAGAACATTAACATAGGATGATGGCAGACAAGTAACCATGCCAAACGTTGTCCGTACTATCACTAGATCAACCATGATCAAGCAGTACTTAGAGTATTGTAAAGAAGAATCGTTCCAGTCAATTAGTCGTTCTACCCTGTACAGGATTCTTGAGGTACGAGAAGCATCGCAACAGAAGTCGCTGAGTGGTCTCGATAATATCGCGGCAGAGGACGTGTCTGCTTTTGCGCGACCTACAGGAATCATTGACGAGTTAAATGAAGTCGGCGCTGACAAGGAAACCCTGGAGACCACGAAGAAAAGGTTAAGCAATGGAAAGAACCTTAAAACTAGCTACAAACACGACTCCGCACCGAAGGAGAGCGAGTGTGCCGATCATTGCCGGCGGTTTTCATTAAGCGACCCAAACGCACCGGAACTGCAAGCCCAGTGTCGCACAAGTCTCATTCCTTGTTCTGTAATCAATGTGAAGTCATGAAGGCCTTGCTAGACGAAACAGAGTCTTTTTTCAGAACTCACTTGAGCAAGTTATATGGCGATGAACAGCGTGATGACCTATTGTACGATTTCCACGACTCAAAGAACAAAATACTTGCTTGGAAATGTCATATTATCCGTGGTGTAAACCAAGAATGTGCAAGACAAGACGTGCTCCTTAATCTCGACCAGGACTCAGCTTTAGTAGTTATCGACTGGGCTATAAAATTTGTACAGCTCAGAAAAACAAAGCGACTGGTTCGCCAAGCGAGGACTTAGTTGGCACATCAGTAGTGTAATTATTTATGGTGATAGCCTAGCAAAGACGAGAGTATTATCTTACGCCAACCTTTTGATTCGTGTTCTCAAGATTTGTATGCGGTGGCATCCATATTAGAGAACCTTCTTGAAAACATCAAAGTGGACTTTCCAAACGTCCAAAAGGTTTTCTTTCGTTCTGACGAAGCAGGGTGTTATCACACCAGCAACTTGATTGCAACTGTGAGGGATATGGGGGAGCGTGTCGGGATTACTGTTCAACGTTACGATTTTTCCGAGATTCAACAGGGCTAGGATATTTGTGACAGGGTTTTGTGTCCTATGAAAGCAGCAATACGAAGGTATTGCAACGAGGGGCATGACATTCTGAACGTATCTGACATGAGAGAAGCTCTGAAGGAAAGGCACTTAAGGCCCCCGCAGTTGCGGCATGCACGTTAGATATCACCAGCCAGAACTTAGAAGTTCAAAAAATTAAACATTTTGGCCAACTGCACAATTTTCAATGCGAGGAAAATGGACTACGAACAGAGAAGGCCTATGGTATTGGCAAGGTGAATGTATTTCATGGGATTCACTGTATGTAAAGAACCAAGGACCGACAAACGTATCGGTATCGGAAGGAGAGGTATAAGAGAGCTTCCTGTCAAAAAGGACAAAGAAAAAGTGTCACACGATGACGAAGATGATCAGCCATCTTTGTTTGTCTGTTCTGAAGATGGCTTCAATTGTACATTGAATTCCTTTTCAGACCTAGAGCTTCACATTGAAGCTGGTATACATGCACGAATCAAGACAATCTAACAATTATTATTATTTTTTATTTATTTATATTTTGCCCAGAAAAAACCCAATTCGATTAGCATTATTTAGAGTAATTTATATAAAAGTATAATAACTAGGGCTCGGAGCCTTTTGGAAACCCTTTCAGGCTTTTATATTTAAGGCCCCTAGTTAAACAAATATATTTATAGTATAATGAAAAGATAATTGAGATATATCGAATAGAATATTTACTAATAGTTATTTACAAGTGATATTGGTAAAGTAACTATAGCACTCTTATGCAATATATATATAAAGATAATTATTAATTTTCTAATATTATGCATAATTGCATAATTATACATAATTGCACTTAGTTAGTATATTCTAAGAAGAAAGCTTTTGACTTTTTCTTGAAAGTAAAGTACGATGTACTCTTGCTTATTTCATTATCAAGGGTATTCCATATTTCAACTCCTTTGTTAATGATAGTGTGTTTTGCATAATTAGTTCTCGTATAATTAACATGCAATTTATTTGAATTTCGAGTATTATAATGATGTATTTCATTATTTTGTGTAAAGTAATCATTAAAGATTTCAGGTAAAGCTTTGCAATACTTGAAGCGGTACATAAATATACTACTTATGTAATCATTTATCTTAAAAATATTAAAAATTTTCAAGCTAAGAAATAATGGTTCAGTGTGTTCAAGATAAGATTGAAAAGTCATCAGTCTAACAATTTTTTTCTGTATATTCAATACTTTTTGTAGTCTTGTTGGATATGTGTTTCCCCATATTAGGTTCCCATAAGTAAGATACGGATAAACCAATGCATAATAAATTAGCTTTAGTGTGTTTTTGTTGGTAAAATGTCGCAATTTCGCAATAAGTCCAGCAGCTTTAATTATGTTTTTAAGAACTGAGCTAATGTGATTCTTCCATGTCAGATTTTTATCAACTATTACACCTAAAAATTTTACACAATCCACTTGCTGTATTATAATGTTATTCATCTTAATATTAATTCCAAAGTCACATATTTTATTTTTTGATCTAAATATGATAAATTTAGTTTTTGCTGTATTTATTGATAATTTGTTCGCATTAAGCCATGCTATTACTTCGTTCATTTATTTTTGCATCGTGACCGGACGTTTGGCCGACAGACATTTGGCCGACAGACACTAGACCGACAGACGTTTGACCGACATGACCTTTCACCGAGAGACATTTAGCCGACAGGACATTTGGCCGACAAGACATTTAGCCGACAGGACATTTGGCCGACAAGACATTAGGCCGACAGGACAATTCACCGACATTTCAATCATTTGAAACAACGTCTTGAAATAACATTTATTGTAATTTTCACGCATATTTACAAGTTGTGTGCAATAGCACGTATATAGTCTAGAAAGCTGTCGGCGTTTAATCCAAATCACTCACAATCGCTTTGAATCTTAAATTCAGCGTTTGGTAAATTTTCTTCGATTGGCCGACGGAGAATCCAGCAGAGATTTGCTCCAATAAAAGTTCGTTGTTGGCTTGCTCCTTCCTGATCTTGGCCATTAATTTGACTAATAGTCTGATTAATTTGTATGAGACATCCAATGAGTCATCATTACCCGTGAGCACTATTTTAGAAAATAAACTTGAAATAAAAAATCTTGTCGGTGAATTGTCCTGTCGGCCTAATGTCTTGTCGGCCAAATGTCCTGTCGGCTAAATGTCTGTCGGTGAAAGGTCATGTCGGTCAAACGTCTGTCGGTCTAGTGCCTGTCGGCCAAATGTCTGTCGGCCAAACGTCCGGTCACGACTCAGCGCATGTCCCTGAATATGGGCTGGGCACTGGCGCCACCTAGAACAGGAGGTGCTCGGTTTTCGGATAATGTTCGCCAGTACCTAACGGCAAAATGCGAGTTGGGAGAAAAAACCGGAAGGAAAGCAGATCCAGAACAAGTATCACGTGAAATGCGAAATGCCCGAAATGTGAAAAATGAAAGAATTCAAAGACTCAGATAACAGGATTCTTTTCAAGATTGGCCAATAAAAAGAGATCCTCCCAGGCCGGTGCTAGCTACCAAGAGGAAGAGGAAGATCCTGTAGCAATGATGGATGATGTTGAGCAAGAGATCAGGGAATAAAAAAGATGCAGTTTGATAGAAGAGATAGGAGAAGCAATCGGACTCCAGCACCCCACTTTTTATGATACTTTCAACCTTTGCCAGTACTTCCAGGAAGGAAAGATCGGTAACTTTAATGAGGACATGCTCAAGACCGTGCTTTCTTTTTATTGAAATTCCATATCGCTCAAAACAGGTGAAGGCAGAGTTGGTTGACTTGCTTAACGAAGTAATAAAGGATTGCAAATGAAACCTGTGAGTAACTGGAAATCATGACCAATTACGGAAAGGCAATGGAACACTAAATACACGTGTGAACAATACTTCTTTCTGTGGCCCCTACAGATCATAAGATATTCAGATAAGCTCGAACGGCTTCCCGGACTGCTGCGGGCCGTGTAGGAAGTGTTGCGAGTTTAGTTTCCATTTCAAACCAATTTTCAGGACCTTTCAGGTTTTGATTTCAACATCATTGCAGGAAAATATGCAAACATTCATGTTTTTTGACTACTCAAGTTAGGGGAAACATGGTACTATAGAAATGACAAAGTGTAACGGGTCAAATGTTTTGCCGAATAATTATTTTCACATGTAGGCAATCAATCTTTGTACACTAATTTAGAAAAAAACACGATTGGCTCTGAATTACTTCTTGAATTGTTATCGATATCGAGCATTCTCAGCAATCGAAAGTACATTCTTTGAAAAAGGAAAACACTTTAAAACTAACGCTTGTTTCAGACGGCGTGCTTTCAATGTGCCGAACATAATTTCACAAATGACTAAAACTATTTTCAATATTAGGTTCACGGGAACACGGAGAGGCATTGGCACGACTTATTTGGTCCTTTGTATAAATAGACTGCCGTGCTAAATAGATTTGAGTCGAACAAAATTGCTACTAAGTTCGGCACATGAAAACATACCCGAGACCTTCAATTATATTGTTTATTTTCTAAAGCAACCAATTAACGATTGTTCTATTTGCTACTACGAAACTTGTGACAGCATAGCAAAGTTTATATTGATGTAATTTCTCGTAAAAAACTCGACACCATTACACAAATAAGAGGATCATCAAATAGTTTTTAAAATTTTTGAAATTATAGACTGAAAATTCTTGTTCGCAGTTTAAAGTAAATCGCAATGAAACGGATTACTTAGCCGGCGACCTTTCGAAATTAGCGGTGTTACGCAATCCAATGTCATTGGTAGCCGGCAATGTCACGCTAAACCCGCGACTTGGCGCTTGCCAAATCGGGTAAAAACCAATCGCCCGGAATTTTTTTTTGATAATTATATTGATAGACTCTATTTCTTATAGCAGAACACTGTGTAACTGCTGAATCAAGTCCCACTTTTGAGAAATTTACGATGTTATGAGGGCATAAATTTCAAGATTTCATCGCACGCGTTTACCGAGCCTAAAAGAAAGGTCAAAATAATTCATATTTAAGATCAACACTGACGCCAAAAACAGCTAAAAACTGAAAAATTAGATGATAAACTATACTGTAGAAGCAAAATAGTCACTAAATTCTGTAGCGTTCTAAAAAATAAATATGACCTCAAAATTAAGCATTCCAGACATGGAAACTAGCCGTTTCGAGCATGTTTCGGGTCGGACTGCTGAAACCTCTCCGTTTTTGAACGCAGAAATAACTAACCGGTAATAAGGTATGGAGATTCGATTATCATTGATTCACTTTCTTGTTCTAGTTTTCAAAGTATGTTTATTATTATACTAGAAATACATGCATGCAGCAACCTCTCGCCACAGCTAAACAACGACAGTTCCCACCATTATACTAAGCTTTTTTTGTCGCAAAATCTGCTATTCAATCTTACGTTCATATCTTACGTTCAATCTTACGTTTCGAAAAGTTCATAAAACTTAATTGCATTTTACCGATAAATTCCTTTTTGAAATGAAATCAGTTTAAAATCTAATGGTAAAAATATATTCTCCTATAATATGTTCTCCTTTTAATTTAGACCTTTTTGATAATATAAAATATATGATACTTTAATCGGAAATAAATGAAAAATTATGTATATAAAGCAGGCCCGTAGCTGGCCCTCAATTTTTTTTTGGGGGGGGGGGCACTTTTGGATGTCAGTACGTGTTTGTCAAGAAATTTTCAATTTTTCTTGTCGACGTGGTGGGTGGGGGGTTCAAAAAAATTTCTGGATAACATTGAATAGTGCATTTGTTGTTTACGACTAAAAGCTTACGGCACAATTATCCGGGGCCTTGCCCTCCCAGCCCCCCCCCATAATTTTTCGAAAATAAGATTTGGCGACCTTAAAATTGTATTTTTGTTGTAGGGGCAGATAGTACTTTCTATGGTATAAATATGAAGGAAATTGGTTTTTCAACCCCAGATCGAGTGGACCGATCTCAGGGAGACTGTCTCTTAAACCGTTCGAAGACGACCTTTTAAACCTTATTGACAATATCCAATTTCGAAGCACGAAAAACCAGTTTCAGGAATCTTTGGCAAATGATTTAAAGAATATTAATTCGTCTCCCAATGTTTTCATTTTTGCTGCCATGTCCAAACAAACTTGTCACCTCTTCAATTATCCGATCATTTGACCAGTTGGAGATAATTACAATTTTTCCTTAAGCTCTGGGCACTAGGTTTAGTTCTCACAATTTCTCCTGAATTTGTAGGACTGATCATGGATACAGGTTCCTATTTAACATTTGTTTGTGCAAGTTATAGTTAAATGTTTATTCTCTGTCCCATAAGTTAATTTTCAATACCTACCAGGTCGTCAACCGATAATTGACAAGGTCTAACTGCATTTTGCATGGTATTGAGAACTGAGTTTTACTGTTAGACAGCTGTCTAACGGTCAAACTAACCATGCAAAATGCAGTTGGACCTTGTTAATTGTCAGTTGACGAGGTCCTACTAAATTGATTTCATACAAATTTTCAATTTATTTGTATGCCGTAAGCTCCTCAGCATAGACATTTTTTATATGAACCAGTAAAATTTTGCCCAGACTCGGTTTATCCTTCTTTTTTATTAGTAAAAGGGTTACTATATAAGTATTTTGGGATATTTCATCCTCATTCACATTGTTCTTATATTTAAGTTTGATCTTATTAAAAAAAGTGTATACATAAACTTTATATATTTCAGCACATTATTCACCAAAATATGAATTCTTTATTTACCTGGTCAGTGTCTTGGTCAACTATGACTGATCTTAGGGAGTCAATCATCCTTAAACGCGTCGTTTACACTGTTTATTCGCCCCTAATTTGCTGCGGCCATCTTTGAATCTCGCGAAACTGGCGGGGAAAATAGGGACATAATAATTGCTGAGACATGAAGTATATCCTATAAATAATAAATTTCAGAATTTGGATTATATAGAGAATAATACATGGGTGCGCGGAAATACCAGATTTATTTCGAGTGTATATAAAGGACAGTCTTTTCAAACAAAATAAAATAAAATATCCATTTTCATAAACTTCAAAAGCGATAATTTTCACGTGTGAGATTATCATAAATAATCTCACGTGTGAGATTATCAGTTTTATCAGTGCTCGAAATCTCTATCTCAAACTCATTAATAATTCATAAGCAAAACACAAAGGAAATCACCACCGTATCGTTGTCTTGATACCACGGTAATAAACACCCATAAATTAACTCGACTTTCGCGTTGAATTTCTCTTTAAATACTGGTTTGTTTGAGATGTTGTGTAAACAACTCGTTTCTCGTGTTTCATCAGGGGACCAAGCACTCGAAAACAATAAAACACTCGCGCTTCGCGCTCGTGTTTCATACCCTTTTCTCGTGTTTGGATCCCCTGATGAAACACTCAAACTCGTTGTTTACATATAACATAAAGCACTATACTTTATATAATAAATATAAATAATCCACTTTGTAAGTGGATTGTAAACCGTTTCGTTAAATGGATTGTATGGTAAATAATCATTTTGGAAAAGGATTATTTACTAAATAATCCATTTTTGTAAATGGATTATATAAAAAATAATCCACTAAGTTTTTTGGAATAAATAATAAATGTACAAATGGCGCCCCATAGCCGGAATCTCTAAAACCCGGAATACCAAAAGCCGGAATCTCTAAAACCCGGAATACTAAAAGCTGGAATATCTAAAACACGGAATACTAAAACCCGGAATCTCTAAAACCCATAATACTAAAAGCCTGAATCCCTGAAACAAGGAATACTAAAAGCTGGTATCTCTAAAACAAGGAATACTAAAAGCAGGAAACTATTAACATACTAAATGACTCTATTAACATACTAAATGATATAATCTTTTATATAGACTTTCTATTAATGTGAAATCGCGTAGCTGAAACCGAAATACGAACCCGAATACATCTTCAAAATTTCTGGGATTCAAGGCACATGATATTTGCGCTGTATTTTCATGATATCCATAGTATACTATCGATGCTGTTTATGGATTTTTTGTGCTATAATTAACCTTTCCACCTTGTATATCTGTTTTTCATTTTGCATATACTCGAATAATTAGTCATTTTTGAATTGAAATTTCAATGAAATAAATATAATTATTATATGGCTTTATGAAATCCGCGGTTCTGATTGGCTATATTGGTTGGTTCTGATTGGTCCGATAAAAGCCGTATCCGGACCGTGGTCCGGATAACTAGTTATCCGGACCGGCGTCCCGGATTAAAAAATTAAACATTTAAATTTAAATTTTAAAAATTTTAAAAATGTTAAAAAAAATTTAAACTATTTTTGGAAACCAAAGTGCCAAGCTGGCAAACAACCGTCGTTGTTCGAAAAAAGTAACAGAATAGCTAATGAGGAAGCGATTTCATGTCTCTACATGAAAGGTGGCGAAAAATTATTGTTTATGCCTTAAGAATCAATCACAAGAGCCATATAATAAACAGTTTATTGACCTCGCTTGTTCGGTCTGTACAGTGAAATATCGGACCTCTGTTTTTTAGGACGGACCGCGCTCGCTGCGCTCGCTTGGTCATTACTAAAAAACCTCGGTCCGATATTTCACTGTACAGACCTCACGCTCGGTCAATAACCTATTAATATATTTTACTCTCGCGAATTCTGATACAAGCTATTACCACTAGCTAGTGAGGCAGCTGTATATGTGAGTATGTTACGTTTCTCAATTCTTTACCTTCATTTTCCTCCGCCTTCATCCTCTCGCTCTCTTCTTCATCATCATTTACTGCCTAGTTTTCACCTTTTCTATTTCGGTCCTTTTTATTTTTATTGAAACTTTCACTGCTCGTCTGCAAAGTGGCGGTAATTAAGAGAAATATTTCAATTGGACACGCAGATTAACGTACGTAACAACGCAGACGAATAATGCAAGGCAAAATAAGTGAGAAAAGATGAAGGTAAAAAAAGAAAAACGAGTAGAAAGGAGAGAAGTAGGAGAACGAGGAATATTAGAATTGAATGAGTTAAATAATAAATTTCCAATGCTAGAATTTAGGACTACTTTAATACTAGCCTATATTTCCTAGTTCTGCTCATTCTTGTTCATCGAGATGGCGTTAATTGGAAATATTGAGAGCCAAATAATATTCCATTTGGATCAAGAAACGATCTCAACTAATCTCAACATGACGTACGGTCATGGTTCTTTGAGCTCGCGAAGTTTTGCAAATTTTAGCTTCGATAATGTCGATATCAACTCTATAAAAGTGCTAAATAGTCAGTCACATTTAGTGTACGAAGGAAAGTATATTAGATGGACACAGAATCTTTGTTTATTGAAAGATTTTATCGAAAATGTTGTTGGGTTTAATGGCAAGTGGAAATCTCCTGGTGGCAAGGCGAAGCAGTTCCAAGGCTTGGACTGTGACTTTGTAATGACATGGTATCCTGGTAAGACAAATTCTTTATTATTTCATGGTAAAGATGGTGAGAGATTTTGGGAAGGTTTGACGAATATCTTAGATTCAGCTGATATCACATATGTAAAGTCGAGCGCGGACGGTCTGCCATCTTCGAAGCGGGGTAATAGCCAACTTATTGACTTATCGAAAGACTTGGCTCTTAATAACATACAGTCCGACGTATCTTATTTATCGAAAGATTTGCCCTTTAATAACATACAGTCTGACGTGTCTTATCCAGCAAAGCAAACATCCCTTTGCAATCAGTCGCCAAAGCAAAATCGTGATTGTGGCTGTAAATGTAGTTTGGTTACTGCTGAATTGGAAGGGGTCAAGTTAGACATGACAATCATGCTGAATACTATTGAGTCTAAAATGTCTACTATTGAGTCTGAAATGTCTGCCATTGCTGATGTGACACGTGAGAATGAAGAAATAATTAAATTAAAGATGATCTTTTAAATGAGAGAGAACGATATAGGCGATTGGAACTGAATATGTTAGAGGTAGTTCGAGAAAAAAACAACGAGATCGAAAATTTGAAATGTACAATTAAGTCCCTGGATTCCTGGAAATTCCAACCGAATGTTCTCAGCCGTGCGAAACCTTAACTAACCTTGAATGTCTTATTGTTTCACCGGATGGTCCTATTGTTTCACCGGATGTATTAAATTCAATCGAATGTCCTCAACCGTGCGAAATTATATCTAACCTTGAATGCCTATTGTTTCACCGGATGGTCCTATTGGTGCACCGGATGTAGTAAATTCAATTGAATGTTCTCAACCGGGTGAAAACATAATTAATCAATTAAATGGTACACAATATAGGAAAGATAGGCTGAATTCGAAAACAGATAATACCAGAAGTAAAGCGAAAACGCGTGAACCTACTATGCGACCGAAATATAATATACCCCTCATAACCGGAAGCAACTTTAATTTTATTCCTGAGAGGGCAAAAGACGTTGAACGTGTTGTTGAGCGAGAAGAACCTCAAACATCGCAGTTTTTTGGGGGTCTTCCCATACCCTACCGGGACAAATGCATGAAATATCATTAAGCGATGAAATACCCAGGAAAGATGAAATGATTCCCCAAGTTAACCAAATACCTGTCAGGATAACCAATAGATGTGAACAGTCATACATGAGTGGTTCTAATTTTAGGCCTGATTATAATAATGCTTCCCATTCTTGGGTTAGCGCACATAATTTGATTAGCGTTTCCTTGGAGAAAAGTGTTACTAATATTCACAACAACAGATCTTTACCAAGTGTTATGTTAGTAAACGCAAGATCTCTTCTTAACAAAATAAACGAGTTGGAAATACTTGTTGAGATGCAGGAGATTGATATAGTTTGTATCACGGAAACGTGGTTAAAGGATAAAATACCAGATGAAGCAGTTGATTGCCTTGGCATGAATTTATGCAGACATGATAGAACGAACGGAGCAGGAGGGGGAGTTATAATAATAATAATAATAATAATAAACATTTATATAGCGCACAAACCAAGACTGTTCTAGGCGCTTTACAGTAATACAAAATCCAATATTAAAACTAGTGTTAAGAATGTTAAAACTATAGAATACATCATACACTATTTAAAAACAAGTTAAAAAGATATGTTTTAAGATACTTCTTAAAAATGGTTAATGATTCACACATCCGAAGATGAACAGGTAAATCATTCCACAATCTTGGTCCAGCAACACAGAACGATCTGTCTCCATATGTCTTTAGTCTAGAATAAGGAATCTGGAGCAATTCATTTCCATTTGATCGAAGAGTACGCTGCGAAGTACGACACAGCATAAGTTCCTTCAGATACGATGGAGCAAGATCATTAACAGCTTTGTAGACAAGAAGTATAATCTTGAATTGAATACGGTATTGGACAGGTAACCAATGCAATTCGATAAGAACTGGGGTGATATGTGCCGATTTCTTAGTATCAGTTAGTAAACGAGCTGCAGTATTTTGGACTCTCTGAAGCTTCTGAAGCAAATATTTGGGTACACCATACAACAGGGAGTTACAATAATCCAATCTTGAGGTTATAAATGCATGAATAATTATTTCTAAACAATTTCGAGGTAGATACTTCTTAATTCTTGAAATATTCCTAATATGGTAGTAAGCTGACTTGCAGATACCATTAATATGTTCGCCCAATTTGATCCACTCATCAAAAATCACCCCAGATTTCTTGCTGAAACAGTTGGCACAATTTTTTCCTTTCCCACCATGATATAATTTAAGGAGGCATCAGATGATAGCGTGAATGGACTAATATAAGCTCCGTTTTGCCACTATTTAGTTTCAATTTATTCAACATCAACCAGTTTCCCAATTCAAGTATACATTTCTCCATACGGATCTTAGATGATATTAAATCATCACGATCATTCGTTTTGAATGCAATGTAAAGTTGTCCATCATCAGAAAAAAGTGAAAACGCAGATTGTGGCGCCTAGCCACATCCGCGAGAGGGGCAGTATAGAGTGAATACAACAGAGGACCCAACACAGATCCCTGAGGTACACCACAATCAAGATCACTCAATAACGAATCAGTTCCCTCAACACGAATAAACTGTTTCCTGGATGTAAGGTATGAGGTAAGCCAATCCAACACACGACCCTTATGCCAAAGCGTTTCGATAGTCTTGTTAATAACATTAAATGATCCACTGTATCAAAAGCCGCCGACAGATCCAGTAGGACAAGAATAACAGAATCACCGTTATCTAGGGCTTGAAGGATATCATTTGAACCCTCAATAGCGCTGTTTCAGTACTATGACAAGGTTTATAAGCAGACTGGAATTTCTCATGTAGATGATTTTCAGTAAGATAATCAGTTAATTGTACAGCAACTGCTTTCTCAATAGATTTCGAGACAAATTTCAAATTTGATATTGGACGAAAACTGCAGAATTCTTCATAGGAAAGATTGTACTTTTTTAATAACGGTTGAACAACAGCAATCTTCAAAGAGTCAGGCATTTTACCACTTTCCAAGGAGAGGTTAATTATTCTAGCTACAACGGGTAAGATGTCTTTAAAACAGTGATTTAGCATGACCACCGGGAGTGGATCCAGAGAACAGGATTTAGTTGCGACACGTTGGATCAAATGGAGCACCTCATCTTTTCCAACCTCCTGAAGGTGTGAAATTCATAAGGACATGAATCAGCATCAGGTATAGGATTTTCTATGTTTTTAATCAAGAGTTCATCTTCGATATCACCTCGTATTTTAACAATTTTCTGAGTAAAGAAATCACTAAATGAGTTGGCAAGTGACATTAGGTCAGGAGAAGATGGATAGCGAATAATCGTATTTGTATGCAGCAAATTGCTTACAGTCCTAAAAGGGTTTTTTGATCAGATGATCCATTATTAATTAAGTCGGTATAGTAAGCCGATTTTGAGGAGTCGATAAGTTTATTTACAGCATAACATTGTTGTTTATAGCGATTCCAATCAGCATTCGTCCTTGTTTTATGCCATTTTCTCTCAAGTTGTCTCCGAATTCGTTTCTTATCATCGATTTCGTTAGTATACCAGGGTGCCTTAGGGCGCAATGTAATTTCAGGATTTAATCGGTGCATGGTTATCTAAGATAGTATGAAGACAATCATACTCATTCACCAGTGATACCAAATCCATAGTCGTAAAATTCTTAAGAAGAAAAGAGTTTAGTACATCCGTTTTGAATTTATGAATATTAACCGCCCGCAAGTTACGAAGAAGCAAATGTTTCTTCACAAATTTCGGTTTCCTAATTAATAGTTGTAAATGCACAACTGAATGATCAGAGATCAGAGGATCGAAGATGTTGTAATGGTTAACAATGTTTTCTTCAGATCGCGTTATAATTAAATCCAGTGTGTGACCACTAGCATGTGTTGATCCAGAAATGTACTGCTTCAAATCAAAGGAAGCGAGAAGATCCACGAACTGTTTAGTAAGAGGGTCATTAGGATTGTCCAGATGAAAATTGAAATCTCCGGCTATCAAGAGTTGCCCGGGTGATACAATGATTCCTTCCAAAAAGGATGAGAACTCTTCGAAAAATAGAGTAGATGTCAATGAGTTAGCCGATGAAGGAGGCGGCCGATATACAACAATAATTCTAATATGTAGTAAGTTCTAATCAGAGCTGTCAAGGTATTCAAATGACCTAAATACCTCCTGTGCATTACGCTTAATATTAAGACTTTCCTTGAATAAGAGACCAACGCCCCCACCAATTGATCCATGTCTCGGTGTATGCAGAAAACTATAACCTGTTGGGCATAGATCCCCAATAATCAAATCGTTCCCACTTGAGGAGGAGCCAAGTTTCCGTCAAAGCAAGAATATCAGTATTTTTATCCACAACAAAATCTTTAATAATCATAGTCTTGTTTCTAACCGATCTGGCATTAAGAAGGAAAAATCAAATAAGTTAGTAAGTTCACATTTAGAAGTAGAAGAGACCGTAGGCACAACAATTAGGTTAGAATAGAAACAGTTTGTGACCGAGTTATTTTGCGGACCAGCTCCAGATGCCTGAGCCAGTCTGTCTGATGTCGATGTCGAAAAACCTGACTCCGGTACGCACGTCTATATTTATTTACTTTCTCTGGGTTCACTGGCAGTGGGCGGTGAGTGATACGTACTGGGATGCTTTGAAATTGTTGACCACGATCATGTAAATAACTAGAGCAAGATTGTCTACCAGGAACATTATAATGACAGCTTTGTTCTATTTGAATAGGATTTGTACTGGGGCAAGGTGTTTTACTTGTTTGGTCTAACGATTGCTGATGATAAAAGTCGCAATTATTACCTTTTAGGCACCAACCGCGGCGGGAAAGAAACGGACAAGGGATGGATTGTTTACAATATTTATTGACTGTTCCGCAATGTTTTCGGCTATGTTCAAAGCTGTTTCCGGCCGAGTTACGTTTATTCTTGTCACAGAATGATGTTTGTTTAGATGCTGCGACTTCATGACCTTTAAATTTCCCCTGTTTGGCAAGGTTTTCCACGATAATTAATTCAACATTATTTCGGTCTTTTGTTTCAGTTGAAGTGCATGGGTGGGATGCATTGAAAGATTTATTGGTAGGTTGAGGATAGCCGCTTGGTATGGCAGTCTGGCTTGTTTTTCTCTGGTATTACTAGTAACATCATTACTTTTTCAGGGGCCTATTAACAAGGTTGATTTATTCTCGGAGAAAACTTTCTCTTCTAATATAGCAAGACGTGACTTCAAATTCAAATTTTCTTTCGTTAATTTACATATGTCTTGTTTATTTTGGTAAATAATTTCACTCTGTTCTGAAAAATTAGCTGTTAAAGCAGCCACCTTCGATACAATTTCTTCTTTAAACGTAGTAAATCGTTCATCTATAGTAGCCGAGTTACTATCTAGTACACGTATACGGAATGGGGTAGAGCTGTCAATAACTTGAACGGGAGGCAAATTGTTGTTATTCTGCACCGTCATGTTTAGAAACGATTGGTCAATAAAGTCTTGCAGCTCTGCAAGCGTTGAGTTATCGCAGGATATAGGAGATGACACGCTTTTAGTATTATTAACGCTACCACTATCACTGGGTATTTCAAAAGTGCTGTGCTCCTTTTGTCCGTCATGCAATGATTTGTTGGTATTTGAAGCATTCTCAGACACTGTGTTTGAAGTGACTGCCTCGGAGTCCGTAAAATATACCGGCAGGCTTTCCTTATTCATACAGATATTAATAAGTAGTTCACTTAAACAGTTGCCTGTTTTTCCGTGGAATGATAGCGTACCTAGTTCATAGTTCCAGCCGAGAATTAGATCAGAGTTAGTGCTTGTAAATTTTCTGTATTTGCCTCCGGGCGACGACCATATGCCAATCTGGTCAATGGCACATTTTGTAAAGATTTTCAGCATTTCGAGATTGTCCATCCATCTGATACGCTTTTTAACATAAACAAAGCATTCCTTGTCTTTATACCGGAGAATTTCATCAAAATCCCATTCATTTGGGCTGTTATTAAGGGAAATACCAGAGTTGGATTGAGCACAACTATCAGCCATGTTGAAAGTCGAGAGATATTGGGTATTCATTGAGTTGTGGTATTCATTAATAATAGAATTCCTTTCAAGGTTCGTGAGGATCTAATAAGCAAATCATTTGAATGTATTTGGGTAACTATTCGGCCAACATGGCTTCCGAGAGAGATATCTAGAATTTGTATATGTTGTGTATATTTGCCTCCATGCCAAACCGATATTGAAAGTTTTTACGAATATTTTTATGATTGTTACGATAAACTTTGTTTGGAAAGCCCAAACTCAGCATTCGTTGCTGCGGGAGACTTTAATCCAACAAGTAATGGTTTTCAGAATCGATATCTCAAAACACATTGTAATCTTAAACAAGTTGTTAAGAAAGCTACAAGAGGTAATAATATCCTTGACCTAATATTTACGAACATTGCAGATTTTTTCCAAATTCCCTACATCTTAGCACCGTTGTCCACGTGGGACCACAATATAGTGGTATGGAAACCCAGTGACTCTCGTTATAATACGAAGGGAAAGGTCCTGAAAGTAAAGCGAAGAGACATGAGGCAAGCAAACATGAATGCTTTTGGATCCGTTTTAGAGAAGTATGATTGGCATCAGATTCTATATGGGGGAAAAATTGACGAGAAAGTGAATAGACTTATTACGATCGTGAACTCTATGGTCGATAATTTTTTTCCGGAAAGTACAATTCGAAGGCACAGTAAAGACAAACCGTTTATTACGAACAAAATAAAATCGTTAATAGCTAAAAGGAACAAGGCATATAGTAGTGGTAAAATCGAGCTCTTTAGATTATTAAGGACACAAGTGTCAAAGGAGATTAAGAAAGCTAAATCTACTTAAATCTACTCTATGATAAGATGGTGAGAGCAAAACGAACTGCTTGTTCGAAATCATGGGGGAAGCAAATTAAACACCTAACAGGAAAGAAAAAAGACAGTTTTACATTAGTGGATCCGGAAACAGAACTTGAATTGAATAATAAACAATCAGCCACTATTATTAATGACTTTTTCGCGGATCTAACTAAGGACTACCCTCAGATAAACGAGGAATGGACCGAATTAGAATGTCCGGATAGTCTCCCAAACGTCAGAATAGAAGATGTCCGAAAACAGCTTATGAAAATTAATATTAATAAAGCACCGGGGCCAAATGACCCTGTTCTAAAAATCTTGAAGGAATTTGCATATGTATTGGCAGTTCCACTGACGGAAATATTTAATGATTCGTTTAGAGGAAAGTACTTCCCCGAAATATGGAAACAATATAAATTAAAAGGCATTCCTAAAAGTATACCTTGTTCAACTGTTGATAATCCTTTGTTGTCAATTGGATGAATGAAGATATACATGGCAAGGTCTCGGAGTCACAGTTTGGGGGTATTCGAAATTCGTCTACTTCCTTGGCCTTATTGTACTTAATTCACAAGTGGTATGAGGCAATGGATACACCAAATAGAATAATTCGAATTATTTTTCTTGATTTCAAGAAAGTGTTCGATCTTATTGATCACAACATACTCCTCCAAAATATGAAGTCTATAGGTGTTAGAATGGCGCTGATCAAATGGTTTACAACATATTTAAACGAGAGGTCTCATTACACAAAACTTGGCAATGATACGTCAGGTCTTCGAGTTATTAGAGGAGGGGTGCCTCAGGGTAGTAAAGTTGGGCCAACTGCTTTTATTATAAAGATAAATAATCTACCTGCAGTTATAAGAGAAGAAATGAGTCGAATCATGGCGAATAGCAGTGAAGCTTGCGCTATTATCGAGGATGACACAATTATGTTCATGGACGATTCTACCTTGTACGAAGTTCTTGATGTTTCCAATCATATATCTGGTATGCCGATAGGTGGCTTATTAGGGAAAATTAATAGGGTTGTTAAATTTACCGAAGATGAAAAAATGGTTCTAAATTTAAAAAAGTGTAAAGAGATGGTTATCGACCTTCGGAAGAATAAATCTGTTATTCCACCGTTGGAAGTAAATGGACACGTGTTTGAAAGAGTTAAATCGTATAAATTACTGGGTATGTGGATCGATGACAACCTAAAGTGGAAAACTAACGTTAAATATCTGGTAAAGAAAGCAGCAAAACGTTTGTTCGCTCTAAAAATATTGAGGAATTATGATGCTCCAATGGAAGATTTGAAAGTATTTTATACGTCTGTTATCAGATCAACCCTTGACTACTGTGCACATATTTGGCATAATAATCTAACAAATGAACAAACACGTGATATTGAGCGTATCCAAAAACGAGCTCTTCGAATAATTCTTCCTGAGTTATCATATGAAGAGGCTTTGGTGGAATGTAATCTTAAAACTCTAGAACGCCGTAGAGAAGAGATGTGTATTAATCTTATTGAGTCATTGCTTGTCCCTGGTCATAAACTGCATGATTTGTTGCCACCCAAAGTGTGTGAAATTAGGAATAGAGAAACAAGATTAAGTGGAGAACATTTTATAATTTTAACTGTCGGACACAACGTTTTAAAAATAGTGCAATTGTCTATGGAATCGAACAATATAATAAAGTTTAATAAACAGTTTTTTGGTCGAAATAGGAGTATTTTTGTAAATAGAGTAGTGTATTGGATTTTTATTCTTTATTTTATCTGTTATTCGCATTATAATTTAGAAATATTTAATTGCTACTAAATGTGAAATTTTAGAAAATAATAATAATAAAAAATAATAATTTGTAACATTGTCAGATAAATCTTAAGAATAATTCTGCCAAAGATAGTGGCACAGTTCTAGCTCTCAGATTGTATTATCATAGATTATATAAAATCGAAGAAAAAACAAAGAGGAATTCAATTTGTAAAGGCATCTCGTTTCTTCGCGACAATTTTGAAATCTTTAGGACGCTGAACTACTGCAGCTTCAGATATTTCTGTGGTCGGAATTTTCTCTCCTTCCGGCAATTCAATCTTGTAACGATGCAACAATATCGAAGCAAAGGTAAGCATCACGATCTTGGCCAATGACTGACCAGGACATTCTCTTCGGCCAACGGAAAACGGAAGAAAACTATTAAGTTTGCTCCATCCAACAAATTTCCCATCAGAATCAAGAAATCTTTCAGGTTTAAATTTCTCTGATTCTGACCATTCTCGTTCGTCATGGTGCAGTTTGGCAAGATTGAGAACAACAAGTGTTCCTTTGGGAACGTGGTAGCCAGCAATTTTCATATCTCGTATTGCGTTTGTCGCAGCGAATGCCATCATACCAGACGCCCTTTGGACTTCACATAGAGTAGCTTGCAGGTATGGCATGTTCTGTGCATCTTTCCAACTTGGTAAGCGGTTGCCTACTACGACATCAATTTCCTTGTACACTTTTTCTTGTTCTTCTGGATGTAGCACCATGAAAAGTAATAACCAAGCAAGTGACGAGGAAGTGGTATCTGACCCTGCAAATGCTACATTTGACATTAATCCCGCGACATCTTCTATTGATCCAATGTCTTTATCGGTTTCTTTGGCGATTTCTTTTTCGTAGCAATTGATGAAGCTGTCGGTTAGATTACGGATAACTCCTGGAACGTAGGTTTTTTTGTGGGCTTGGTATTCTTGTGGGAATACTGTGTTCCTAATCTGTTGTGCCTGCTCTAAATCACGATTGAATTGGATTGGTAAATACGTCAAAAATGGAATCACTTGGTGCACACTGGAAAGCCAAATTTGCTTAGCAACTATTGCGTTAAATATGGACATACTTTTAATAGTTGGATCATTCAATTTAACTTTCTTTGATGTTAGCCATTCCCAAAGCTGCACAAGTATCGAAGTTTCTAAAAGACTTCTAGGTGAGAAGGGTTCTCCTTCCTTGCTATCGATTTCTTTAATCGCAATGTCAACAGCATGTCCAGCAAGTTGTGATGCTTGCCCTATGCCAGCTCCAAAGACATGCATTGCAGCTGTAAATACTCGCCTACGAAATCGCATTTTGGGAGAATAATCTGATGTTAATAAATCGTTTCCAAATATTGCTGCCCAAGGATATATAGACCCAGGTGATTTTCCTGACAGGCTTTCTTGTGTACCAAGCCTCGCCTCTCTTACAAGCGAAGCGTTATTCAAGACAACCGATTTATCCCCATTAGGAAGGGTGAGTGAGAATATATCTCCGTATTTATCAGCTAGCTTGCTATAGGGATTGACGGGATCACAGAAGAAATGAGGAATATTGCCGACGAGGGGATAGGGAAAAGGTCCAGGTGGCATGTTTCTTCTTATCCAATAGTTGGTGATGAAATGATGCACCAAGTACACAAGAACAATGGAAAGAAATATTTCAGCAATCATGATTGTCAATACTCTGTAAATAAAGAGTATACAAATGTTATTTATGCTCTAAGTATGAGATGGGTGAGTTTAGGGAGGGGCTCTTAAATATTTTTGCTCCCATATGCGGCGCTTATCTAGCGACGGCGCTTAAAAAGATAGTAGAGCATTAACAGCATTAAACTTCATTTCATTTGTTTTGGTCGAAATTTGCAAAACCTACATAGTATAGTATAACAATTCAAAAAGCATGGGATTGTTCCGGAGTTAAAAAGAAAACCAAGCGAAAGATTGGTCAAATAACACTATGGTGGAGAGTGATCTCCGCTAGTTTTCAGTGCAATTTATTTAACACTTATATATGATTTTGGTTGCAGATAAGCAAGTGCTATGCAGGCTAGATATATATGACAACTATCGCCAACAATAGGGAGACAAGCAAATTATTTACTGTGAATTTGCTAAACAGTTAAGGCAGAAGTGGGATTGCAACGAGAAGAAAAGTTTGTTGAGTTAACCTCGATATGATCTCTTACGAACGAATAAACGATGAAGGGTAACGCCTTCAGGGAGCGTCCAGAGGTGGAGGGGGCGGTAAAACTATAAGAGGTTAAATATTTTTGAAACAGGGTGGGGGGATGCAAGAAAGTCAGAATTCGAAGGCGGAGGTCATATAATTGATATTTAAACACTAAATGCTTAATGCAACAGCCTCTATATCTACTAAATAACATTATATCTATTTTGTCAATAAATTGACTTTTAATATATTCTCGGGATCACATGCATGAGCGCTATTTGCAGGGTATGGATGTTTCACATTTCTAAAGGATATGGATATGACATCTTTCTAACAAGTTAAATACTACTCATCTGAGGTAACATTGTTTATTACTTCCTACAATAATAATAATTTAAATAAATATTATATTATCATAAGGGCAAGGAGTCTACCACCATTTGCTTTTTGAGATCAATTACTATAGCAATATTAAATGAATAGGTTCAAAATATGGGTGATTTTATGTGCTAAAATGCTCATGCATCAGGGTGTATAAAAAAAGTTTGAAAAAATCCAAGATGTGAGCTCGATGTGAGCTGGCATCGTTCATATAAGTTTAAATGAAATTCACTGAATACAAAACAACAGTTACTCCGAAAATGAACATATTAATATTTTCTAGCTTAATATTTTCTAGTTTACTATTTTATAGCTGTATATTAACTCATATTAATAGTATTCCACGCAATTTTTTGATAATGGATACAGATTTGTTTCCTTTGACGTCATATCTCTTTTTACTAATATGCCACTTAAGAAAACAGTCAGCATAATCTTAAGACGTACCTAAAACATAGGTACGCTAAGCGTACACGTATCTGCTATGGTGATGCCACAGTTTCCCATGAAGGAGAAATATTCAACAATAGGCAATTTCGTAATTACGGGCGCCATTTTGCAAAGGGGGAAAACACAATAAAGCAACAATAGCACGACTCTAGGGACAAGTATTCCCATTGGGACGAGGTGTATATAGTTACTACGGCTGGCAGAGCCAAGCCATAGGTTTAATATGGGGTGGTGCAAGGGTTAGATGGGGTGGAGCAAGGGTCACATGGGGTGGAGTAAAGTCAGGTGAGGGGTGCGCATCATTAAATATTCAAACATCATTAGCATAATATAAGGTTCGCATGATCATTAGCATAATATAGGGGGAGCATGATCATTAACATAAAATGAGGGTGAGCTAAGTGAATATTCAGTAAATGAGAGTGAGTTCATTTAATATTCAATAAATGATGGTGGCGCAGGGTGGCGCATGATCATTAGCATATGAGATGAGGTGGGGCAAAGTCAGGTTGGATGGAGCAAGGTGGGTGGTGGTGCGTCGTGGTGGAACTAATTATCTATGCATGACGTCACAGAACAAGACCAAGCAAGTTTGGGCGAACAAACAATAAATTTGCCGCATATTTTGCGTGCAAAAATATGGCTTTGTTATCGTAATAAACATTTCGACTTATAAACTCCGTAAATATATTCTCGTATCTAATATCACCTTATACGAAACGGCTTAGACAACCAATATAGCGAGGCTTAACCTAGTATTCTCTTGTACGAAACAAACGGGTTTCTGAGTTGACCAAAGTAGCCAATTAATAAAAAGATAGATATAGTTCTTACAGCGATATTTCAAGCGTTTATTTAGTAAAGTCTATACAAGCGAGGAATGACTATTTAAGATCGAAACTTTTCATCTGAAAAAACTTTTTAATACAGGGTATTTTTAATATAAATATCATGCAAGAAGTCAGGTCACGGGAATAAGTAGGACAACAACAAGTAGGACTAAAATATTGTATATATTATTTCACTCGAAATATCCACTACCGAAACCTTCTACCTTAATTTCAATCGAGTGAGATGCAGGAAAAAACATCTTGTAGTATCCGCACGACCGCATCTATATATATGCATGAACTTGCGGTTAACGCTTGGCAACTTGACTCTAGCTGTAGCTCAGTAGTTAGAGCGCTGCACCGGAATCGCAGGGTCGCAGTTTCGATTCCTGTCGGAGGACTTAGAGTTGCATTTTTCGCAGCCGTTCTCGTTCAGTTCTAAAATATTGTATATATTATTTCACTCGAAATATCCACTACCTAAACCTTCTACTTTGACCTGTATAATTGATTTCTGGTGTATCCAATCTTGTAGGGTGCACTCTTCCAATTGTTTTGCGTCAGCGAACATGTACTCCCGGTTTGTTCGCACGCTATATTTTAGCAGAATTGTAAACATGGCTTTATGTAGCCAATTTTGCATCGTCGTCTTCGCAAAAGGGTACTCTAAAGACAGTTTTCAAAGGGCTATCGATTGGTGGTATAGCCCACTGATCTGAGATTACAGATAGAGCAACCTTACCTATCAAAAGTGAAGCCAGTTTTCGACGCGCAAATTTACTTCCGGAGCCCCAAAGCAGCGTGAATCAATATGGCGTTCTATGGGGAAATATATTTTCGAAGCCGATATCTCGCAATTGCTAGCAATTCACAAAGGCTATACAAGCTTGTTCACACTAATTTTGAAAGAACACAATGTGACTATAGTTTTGTAGCAAGAAATTTCAAGAGTACGCTTATACATCGCAGTAAAATTGGTTTCAAGAGTGGCATATTCTGTGTCCATTATGGCTGTGACTTAAAATTCTGGAACTTTGCCTTGTAAATACGACATCGTGATACGATGTACTACAGAACATTTTAAGCAAACGGTAAGGAATCAATCGCATGTTGACATTCGCTGTTTATTAAAACAAACGGGAGCTTACTAGTATATAAAATATAGAAGATACAGTTTTTATCTTAGGAAATTTATTTCATGTCATTTTGGTATGTTTTGTTTGTCATTTTGGTATAATGTTGTGTAGCGAAAAGTGCATAAGTAACCGAAAACTATGAGAATTAATGATGTGCATGGCTATTAAAAGGTTGTTTTATTCTTAGATCTTTCTGTGATATCAAAGTCAAATACTAGAAGAAATTTCATGGATGAATCCATTAATAAACCCCACATTTCTTGTGATATCAAACAGGCTATATTAAACTACTCTGTCTAACACCAGACAATATTATCTTGTCAAAGGGAGACACCAGCACTGTAGCATTAGCTGTTCTGTATCAACATTAATGTTCTCTACCAACATTATAGTTATGTATTAATTGTACACTTTCATTGTTGATATCTGACTGAAGTTTTTAAAGTATACTTGTTGTGATAATGTCTCACTGGACTGTCAAAAGAAATAGATTATATATGTTATACCTCACAATAAGTTTGTCCAATCAGAGAACTAGGCTTGTACCACATGACCGTAGTATTTTTGAGCGAATACCATGCCCCTGGCAACTTGTACCCTGAATCGTTTCCCCGGGGCATGGTATTCAAGACGAATACCACGCTTGAGTGGGGAATTCGACTTTTGAATACCCCGCTCGTACCCAGTTCGTACAAGTTCGGTATAATATATCATTTATAGACCTTTCACTCGGGGTATTCCCAAAAAATTACCCTTCAGGATGAAATATCCCTCGGGCTTTGCCCTCGGAATATTTCATGCCTCAGGGTAATTTTTTGTGGAATACCCCTCGCTCCAGGTCTATAACTGATAAATATGTGCTTATATTTCCCTAAATATAGGAGCAATAAGCTCCTGTAAAGGAGCCTGTCATTTTTGACAAAGCATGTAAATATAATAAATAATACATTGTATATATAGCATGCAAAAAATGTGCTTCTTATTAAAAAAAGGCTTTTATTACCCATTTTCCAGTTGATCTTGTCACTGATGAGATAGTCAGTGACAAGCCCATCTGGGGAATGACTAACTAATGGTTTGAAACATATATATTGAATTTATTTCTTTGTTTGCCAAATGTAGGCAAGATTGCTACAATTACAAAATGTTTTACCAAAATGTTCAACTGTTCCATCACAAAGATTAAATCAGGAAAACTAAAACTTTAGTTTCCCACAGAAGAGACTAATTCTGCATGTTATTGGTTACTTATTTAGATACAATAATTTTCTTGCAGTAATAAATTTAAATGGTAAGAGGGCACTTAGCATGTTGATCTAATTACTTAAGGGATGATTATTTTTTATATGGACCAGGCTAGCACAGTCTGTATGCTAGCATACCTTCTTGCCAGTTATCTATACCAGGGGTCATCCTAAGAAAAATTTCGAACTGCCCATTTTGGCGCTGGAACAGGCAATGGGCCGCGAATTCCCTCGCGCGGAGGGGGCGGAAGATATGTATTATTGGAGGGGCTTATAATGCGGCTCTACCAACGTAGGTGGGGGGGGGGGGGATCTGAGGGAATCCTCCCCAAGAAAATTTTGAAATCTAGTATCTCTGAAACCGTATTTCCTGCATTATGTGGGGAGAATTTCATGGAAATTTCAACATTACAAGCTTTCATCTCGAGTACTAAAAACATTATAGTGCAATAATCTAATATTCAACATTTGTTATATAAACATATTTAATTGAAAGACTGAAACAGGGGGGGCTTAGCCCCCCATTTCCCCCCCGTTCCGCCTATGGAGGGGGAAGCTGGCTAGCCTGGCTTCAAGCACTGTCACAGGGTTATCCCAACGATAGAAATTTTTAGGAATTTGTTAAAATGTAAAAAGTATTTGAAAGTATATATTATCATAATGACCAATTCAAACAATATATTAAATATTGAATGTTTAGACACTTTTCGGGTTTGTGAATTCAACATGTTCTCTCCAAAACTCAATTTTTAGAACTGCCCATTCTAGGTTTTAGAACTACCCATTTAACAAATTAGAACTGGCCATTTTGGAAAAGGGAAGGCCTTAGGATGTCCCCTGATCTATACACCAGCAATTCACATGCCTGTGGAGCACTGATCTATTATAATTAAGGGCAGTGATTAAGGGGCTGTGGAAGAATGTTGCTTTTTTAAATATCTACTTAACTAATATAGTGTATAAATAATGTCACGCTGTAAATTTTACTAAATTGAATAAACAAGTGGAACAAACTGTTTTATTTCATTTAACTTCATGAGGTGTAAGGTTAAGATATTCATTGTATTTTGTTACTAGAAAATCATTGCAGAAATGATTAAAAAATAGATTGAGATCAGTTTGTAAAATAGGTGCGAAATATGCAAAACTGGCGCCTTTTTTCAGTTTCACTGCTTTCGCATGTTTTGTATTTCTGTCTGAGGGTTTCAAAAACTGTTTTTATCAAAACAAAGGAGTTAAGTACAGCGATAAATAAGAAAGCTATAGTATAGAAACATGCCACGACAGGCCCCTTTACAGGAGTTTATTGCTCCTATATTTAGGGAAATATAAGCACATGTATAATACCATTCATGGGAAAACGTACTTTAACGTATTTGGGTTAAAATGCTAAAAAAAACTCCAATTGAACTGTGTTTAAACACTGCCCAAACGGTGTTCAAACATTACGATTTGATAAAACGGTCAAACTTCCCTTGCGTTGCGGCGAACGCAGTTCAGACGCTATGTTCAAAATTTGAAACTCCGCTTGCACTGCGTTCGAATATCTACGAATGATTACTGAACGTATTGTAACGCTAAATAAACACTGCCTGAACGACCTGTAAACTCTCTCTGAACGCCCTAAAAAACGCGTTGATATAAGCCTATTATGATATTAATTGAGATGTCATAGACACTAGCCTATTTAATAACATTGTACATGCCTCCATGTCTATGTAACTATATATAGCAATTCCTTTCCGCATTGACAAGCATAATTATAAAGCATGACATATCACTTACGTAAATATTTCGGCGATTATACAATCAAGTATAGTAACTTAAACAAAAAACCTATACTAGTAATATTGTTTCATAGAAGTTAAGTACTCGTTTACGACCTGAGGTTTTTCAAATGGCTTACCTCAGAAACGGCTTTCCACTCCGATCAAGAATTAATAACCCGCAATTGTTGCTTCGTTTTAATAGTGCGAGAGCTTGCTATATATCCAATCAACCCAGAATAGCCAGATTCTGTAGAATAGAATTAAACACAACATTAAAATCCACATATCACTTCACGTTCAACAGTATATAGGCCTACATGAGCCGTGACGACAGACGCTTATCGGATAAGAATGTTTCAAATTTTGCAATAGTAAAGAAATGCAAAAGGGCAATATTTCATGAACATACATAAGTAAAACCAGCTCTGAGAACATATTAGCTTATGTTGAATCCAGGTTACAGGTATATTTCAAATTGATTATTCTGTGCGTAGGTTAAAAAATATTTCTTATGGAATTGGTATATAGTGGCAATCATATAATACATACAAACTCAAATCCCTACGATTATGTCGACCGCAAATAGCTATGTTACACCGTTTTTCGTGTGTTCTGACAAAAAGAGTCCATGTTCATTTTGGGTATGGGGTGATGTGGCCCCGGCAACGAGACCGACTTGTCATCACAGACTCCCGTGTGCATCCCGAAAAGTCAAAGGGAGGAAAAAGGGGGTTTAAAGGGACCCCGGGACGCGTTAAAATGCGTCCCGTAGCGACGTTCCGGGGTCCCGTTTGACAAAATGTATAGGTATCGCCATGGAACAGTCTTATGGGACGCGTTAAAATGCGTCCCGCAAGACGTCCCGGTTTCCCGTTTGACAAAATGTATAGGTATCGCCATAGAACAGTCTTACGGGACGTCGGGACGCGTTAAAATGCGTCCCGCAAGACGTTCCGGGGTCCCGTTTGACAAAATGTATAGGTATCGCCATGGAACAGTCTTACGGGACGCGTTAAAATGCGCCCGCAAGACGTCCCGGGGTCCCGTTTGACAAAATGTATAGGTATCGCCATGGAACAGTCTTACGGGACGTCGGGACGCGTTAAAATGCGTCCCGCAAGACGTCCGGGGGTCCCGTTTGACAAAATGTATAGGTATCGCCATAGAACAGTCTTACGGGACGTCGGGACGCGTTAAAATGCGTCCCGCAAGACGTTCCGGGGTCCCGTTTGACAAAATGTATAGGTATCGCCATGGAACAGTCTTACGGGACGCGTTAAAATGCGCCCGCAAGACGTCCCGGGGTCCCGTTTGACAAAATGTATAGGTCTTGCCACGAAACAGTCTTACGGGCGTGGGGACGCGTTAAAATGCGTCCCGCAAGACGTCCCGGGGTCCCGTTTGACAAAATGTATAGGTATCGCCATAGAACAGTCTTACGGGACGTCGGGACGCGTCAAAATGCGTCCCGCAAGACGTTCCGGGGTCCCGTTTGACAAAATGTATAGGTATCGCCATGGAACAGTCTTACGCTATACCTATACATTTTGTCAAACGGGACCCCGGGACGTCTTGCGGGACGCATTTTAACGCGTCCCGTAAGACTGTTCCATGGCGATACCTATACATTTTGTCAAACGGGACCCCGGGACGTCGCTACGGGACGCATTTTAACGCGTCCCGGGGTCCCGTTAAACCCCCTTTTTCCTCCCTTTGACTTTTCGGGATGCACACGGGAGTCTGTGATGACAAGTCGGTCTCGTTTCCGGGACCACATCACCCCATACCCAAAATGAACATGGACTCTTTTTGTCAGAACACACGAAAAACGGTCTTCCGTAACTCTCTTTCATCAAATCTTTGACCACACGCCTTCTTGCAAGCTTATGATGTTCATCACAATGTGGCTGTGGCTGATTCGTAGATCTCCAGGCAGCTATGGCTTTTTCAAATAGATAACCATCGTCTTCCGAGCAAAAGAAATTACAACTTGGATTTTGACCACAGAACCAAAACGACCCAGTTTTCGTTGTCGAACAAGATGCAGGTTCTCCGTGCAAACACTTCATCATTTAGTCTCAACTACAATAAAATCTTGTAAAGTTCTCTCTACGAAAACTGTGTAAACAATATGCTAAATAATATCTGCCTCCTCAATTTATACTCTCAGATTATCTGTACGTACGCGTACGTACGCAAAATGACGTCACACGAATACTAATTACTTCTAATTCCGTACGTACGCAAATGACGTCATATGGCGGGAAAATTACCCTGTATGTACGTTGCTGACGTCATATGGCGGGAAAATTCTGCTATATAGGGGGGTTAAGCTACTGATATTGTGTCATTTGAGCGATCATTATATGGCATTCAGATTCTCCAATGCGTAAAAAGGAAGAACAAATATGTATTGTTTAACCAACATATCTATTTATATTGAATAAGAAATGAAATTTTATAACAAAAATTCAACAGGTTCGTTTCACAACAGGATATATATAGTTTCATAATGACGAATTTCTCTTCCGTAATTAGTGCAACAGACCGGACCCTATCGCTACAGATGAAAGTATTTCTAATGTTGTATAATAGTAGAGAAATTAGGATTCTGCTTGTGTTATGTATTGTTGTGAAATGCTTCTTGTATTCGCAGTCAAATAGGATTGTATATATGCATCATGACCACGGATGCCAAACGAGTATACTGCTTTGGATTACGTTTGGTTATATAGCTTATATATTAGCATGTCTAGTTCATACTCAGAAAGGAAAAGTACTACCCTTAAATAATTATATAGCTTTCGACTATGTTTTAGTCATCATCAGGAATCAAATTCTACCTGGTAACCCACTTCAAATGAGTTATTGAATCCCATTTTTGAGATTATGCAATAGTTTTATAGCAATATGGATTATGGGGAATGCGTTTTCGTCTTTTTTCTCTCAAGCGTGAAATAATTAGTGAGAGTGAAATTTGCTTGCTCGTTTTTCTTGTATACCGTTTTCAAATAATAAACCAGAAACCATGGATGACAGCGCAACTCTATCCGCGGCCTCAATGCGATTAAATCTTTTCGCACAATCATCCACTGCACACATAATTAGCATTGTATTAGTACGACTTTATATACTCAATGAACTACATGGTTTATACCACAGCATATATTAAACCGCAAGTGACAACTGCAAATTTTTCGTTTTGACGGTGCTTAGTAGGACCGTTGGACATTATAATTGAACGGTGTTTAGTAGGACCGTTGGGGTAACAAAAATGTTGACTGAAGTCGTGCATTTTAAACTCGCAGCACAAAACATGCACTTTTTGTTCGCAATTTAGATTAAAATATAGATAAGGTGATCCAAGGTGGAGATTATATATAGGAATATACAACATAAGCCTATACAACATTGTGCATAATTGTGTTTGGCAGTATTATTGAATATTGGCACTATATTCCATGTACATGAACCAGATGAGATGAGTTCAGCATGCAAGCGCTTAAAATATCTGTGGCTTGCAGTCCGCATATATACAAAACCAAGAATTTCGACAATGCATGCAGCTGTCATTTACTAAAATTCACTAACGTGTCGGTGCAACTGAGTAATTGTGACTTTGATGGCCTAGTTATTAAAAGAACGAAGTGCATGCGTGATTTATTTATTTGATAGAGTCAGCTCTTAGGTCAGCTAGTAAACTTCATATTTTGCTGTTTGATGACTTGCACATTACTATAATTTAAGAAATTCAAAATGTACTTTTAATTTCCATATGATTTGGGATAATCAGATAAGCGTCTGTCAATTTCGCTGTCAAGGAGCAAGGAAGTGATTATTTCGCCGCTGAAGCGACATATGGTCTATGGAACCTTTCTAATCACAGTAGGCTATAGACTGTAAAATTAAACCCATTCAGTATAATACCCATACTGTATTGTAACCTTAACCAATATTTTTGTTGTACATGCATAGGTTTCCCTTAGTACTCGGGCTAAGTGACAAAGCGACCCCTACTGTGCATGACAATTGCCAATGCGAGACGATACAGAACAGAAAAGCACTTGCTATTAATTTGTTTAGATTTGCCTGTCTTGTCACAAGTATAGCATGAAACGTTGATATACTATTATTATTTTCAACTCCTATATTTTCTACTGGCCAACCTCGTGAATAAACCAAACTTATTTACCTGTTTATAATGAGACACAGCTGGAAGCCAGTATTTCTTGGGCGATTATGAGCGTATACCAATATACTAACGAGCCAATAATCTGCAATCACTTCTTTCTTAAATTGTGTACGTCAGTAGACATGTCCCGAACGAAGATAGTCAATACAACTCCTAATTCCTCGGCCATCTCTCAAAGTGCTATACCAACGAATAGTATATCCAACAATTATGTAATATGACCAGCAGTTTACTGTGATGAGACTGACAGGCTGCGCATAATCCCTCATAATCATTGCTCGCGGCGAAAATGGCTTTGCTTTCAATATTATTCAATATTTTTTCTTGATTATTCGAGTTTCGAATATCGATTGCGACAAACAAATACGGTTTCATATATGTACTGTATGTGGCTGTCGTATATGTTTTGTAATAACTGTTTAATATCATCATAGTTGATATCAGTACTTGCTCTCAAAAAAAGATAATTGCGTGACAAACGTATAGAGGTCAATAATTATGGCGTCATATTACCGCCAATATTCATGATTGACATCATTCAACATGTTTCCGACATTGAAGTTATTTTGGGCATTGAAGTTGTTTATTATTCAACATATTTTCGACATTGAAGTTAAATCGGACATTGAACATGTATATTATTCAACACATTTTCGACATTGAAGTTAAATCGGACATTGAACATGTATATTATTCAACACATTTTCGACATTGAAGTTAAATCGGACATTGAACATACCGATTATTCAGCACTCATTAGAAGTTGAATGTTCGAAATATGTTGAAAATTAATCAACACATGAATATGAGAAGTTGAATATTGGCGGCGATAGATCATAGCGTGAAATGTCCGCCAATATTAATTAACATAATTCCCATCACCCCTCGGTACAGACACAAGGAAAAATATCAGATCGCCGTGTTAGTTTCAAACAGTGGTTTCAAACCAAGGTATAGTGCGAGTCCGTTTCTGGCGCACGAAATAAAGAGATTTCTCACGCGCTATTTACTGTATGCATGCGTACCTTATAAAATAGAAAACGACAGGACCAAGACGTAAAAACTTTAGTTCACGGTACCGTAAACTTGAAATAAAAAACTTGAATTACAATTAGTGGTGAGGAAGACCAAAATGGAAACTATAAAGCTTATTTTGAAATTAGACTCCTCATAATAATACATGTATTTTTGCAATTAATTAAATATTGTATATGGCTACTTAAGTCATTACCATTGTCATTGAAAGACTTAGGAGTTATCTTTTGTTACCGCAATGTCGAGGTTTGTAGGAGCATCTTGCTTGGCCAATAAATTTAATTTGGGCTATATATAGCGATAATGATTTGAATGAAGGCACAACGTGAGCTGACTTTTCCATGAGGGCTATATACTTTTAATTGTTTGAATTGCGTTTCGCTTTCGGGTTGGGATAAGTTTGTTTGAGAGTGCTTATCCGAGTTAGAAAATGCAGTTTCAAACTTTCAAGAAGTGGGTTCGCCGTTTGCACACGGTTAGGATTACAACCCCAGTTACCATTAATCACACCACTATGATAAACAATGGACAAACACTGACAGTCACTTTGTATATTACGAGACAATTTCATGTCACTGGGTATTCGCTGCTAAGCTTTACCCACGAATGCGGTTTACCATTAACTCTTATTCCTGCAGTATGATACTTGATGAATCCCTTCAATGTTACGTGTCACAATTTCACAAGCGTGTTTCAGTTTGGAAGAATTTGTTTGGAAGCCTCTCACAGTCTCACTAGACGCTAGAGGTATATATTGAACTCATAATTGAAGCGATTCAGTTTCTCGACGATGCTCTACTGCATATACTGTTGGGATTTATTGAGGTTTCAGCGTCGGTGGTGCCGTGGTGATCTTATAAACTAATAACTTTTCGGTCTTTTCCTTTTGTGTATGTATTGTTCACGCTCTCATTAAATTATAGGTCGTATCACGGCGACTGAAGTTATACTAGTTAATCTTGCTCGTGTCGTTCTTATATTTAGTTTTAGACTTCATAAATTCTATAAAAGCTGATGTTACTGTTACTTTATAAACAATTCCCTATTTCGTGCGCCAGAAACGGACTTGGAACTATTAAACACCGCCAATCTGATATTTTCACTTTGTCTGTACCGGGGGGGTGATGTGAATTATGTTAATTAATATTGGCGGACATTTCACGCTATGATCTATCGCCGCCAATATTCAACTTCTCATATTCATGTGTTGATTAATTTTCAACATATTTCGAACATTCAACTTCTAATGAGTGCTGAATAATCGGTATGTTCAATGAGTGTCCGATTTAACTTCAATGTCGAAAATGTGTTGAATAATATACATGTTCAATGTCCGATTTAACTTCAATGTCGGAAACATGTTGAATGATGGCAATCATGAATATTGGTGGTAATATGACGCCATAAATAATGTCAAGCACTTATTAGTTTATTTTTGTAATAGCATGGCGTTTCGACTCCTATTCTCTGGGCTTTTAACGGGCTACCAACGCAGTAATAACGCCCGATAAACGATGTACGCACGGTCGAAAAACGCATATTAAACCCCGTTCAAAAATACTGAACGCGAATCAAACACCTTTCAAAGCAGAATTAACACATCGCAAACGCTGAATGATTCATAGTGAACGCTTTTAACCATACACAAGCCGCTGAGAAAACGCAAGAGGCAGACATGTAAACGATAGAAAAACTCAGTTCATATTTGTTTAAACTCATTGTTAACGCCCCGTGAACGTGGCTTGAACTGCATTTTAACGGCGTTTTAAGCAATTTGTGAAATGACTTAAAGTACGTTTTCCTATGAATGGTCACATATGATATATTTCTTTTGACAGTACATTGAGACATTATCACAACAAGTATACTTTAAAAACTTCAGTCAGAAATCAACAATGAAAGAGTACAATTAATACATAACTATAATGTTGGTAGAGAACATTTTAATGTTGATACAGAACAGCTAATGCTACAGTGCTGGTGTCTCTCCCTTTGACAAGTTCATATTGTCTGGTGTTAGACACAGTAGTTTAATATAGCCTGTTTGATATCACAAGAAATGTAGGGTTTATTAATTGGTTCATCCATGAAATGTCTTCTAGTCTTTGACTTTGATATCACAGAAAGATCTAAGAATAAAACAACCTTTTAATAGCCATGCACATAATTAATTCTCATAGTTTTCGGTTACTTATACACTTTTCGCTACACAACATTATACCAAAATGACAAACAAAACATACCAAAATGACATGAAATAAATTTCCTAAGATAAAAACTGTATCTTCTATATTTTATATACTAGTAAGCTCCCGTTTGTTTTAATAAACAGCGAATGTCAACATGCGATGATTCCTTACCGTTTGTTAAAATGTTCTGTAGTAGGCTACATCGTATCACGATGTCGTATTTACAAGGCAAAGTTCCAGAATTTTAAGTCACAGTTGCCATAATGGACACAGAATATGCCACTCTTGAAACCAATTTTACGACTACGATGTATAAGCGTATACTCTTGAAATTTCTTGCTACAAAACTATAGTCACATTGTGTTCTTTCAAAATTAGTGTGAACAAGCTTGTGTAGCCTTTGTGAATTGCTAGCAATTGCGAGATATCGGCTTCGAAAATATATTTCCTCATAGAACGCCATATTGATTCACGCACTTGCACGTCGAAAATCGTGTACTCTCAGATCCAGTGTACTCTCAGATCAGTGGTATAGCCAAGAAGTACAGATTCAAGAAACAGAAGTTATCAGCGACGAACGATACGACATATTAAATATTTTACCAGGTTATTGACATTATAATTTAATTTAGCTTCAAGCTACTATAAATCGCTTGCATTCATACACACCAATGTGAATAAACAAGCTTACGTGATATGTAAAGATTTTAAACGCTGAATCGAACGGTGGTATTTTCATTCTTCGGAGATAAGGCGCAGCAAAGTCATGCGACTCCAGAATCGTTTGATGATAGGGTCCGTAGAAATAAATACCAATTAATACACATTCTGATCTGTGAATATATAAGTACAATCTTCTAAGTTCTATGTCTATGATAACATTTGAATCTATATATTAATATGTAATACATACCACTGCAGGAAAGCAGCCCTATTTAGATGCAGTTTTGCGTGTTGTGCTGGTACAAATCAGTAGCAGATCATGCACGGTTTGATACGACAAAATCAACTGCATATTTCTGTATACGAGTTCTAGAGCATCGCTAAGACAATCTATGTTAAAGAAAAATGAATTGCTTACCAGTTAAACTGCAGTTGAGAGATACCTGTTGTCTGTACTTTTGCTTGAATAAGTCAAAACAGTCTAGTGTGCATGAATGGCCTTTATATTGGTCAAGCAATTGACGTTTGCGTCACAAGTCAACTATTGACATCATCCAGATGCAAATTATGGGAAGATAATCTTTCGCATGTGTTACGTTTGTAAATGTTTGTGAGCGACGCTTTGATTTCGTAACACCACTGATATCAAACTTAGTTCGCAATACTTGAATTTTTATTATTCAATTTACTGTCTACGGAGTAATATAAATAAATACGTTATTTGCCGTTTGGGTCGGTCCGAACTTGAAAAAAAATTCCTATACGGACGTCTCAGCCGGTAAATAACATATATATTTTATTACACATTTTGAATATATGATGTGTGAGTTATCTGTGGACTTCTCTGAATAATTTTATACATAATATCATTTTAGTAAGTTTTACTCGCTTCTGATTGGCTAAAGACATCAGAGTTTTTCTTTTGATATTTTTACTAGGGCTATTTAGTAAAAGTAACACAGCTGTGCAATTAATATTTAATTCGTACGGGAAACTTCCTTTCGATCAATCAAAACATTTGTTTCTATGCGCTGGCGTATTATGGTGTCATCGGTATGGTGGTCCAGACCACTGATGGTCCAGACGCGACAACACAAAGTACCCTTATTTATTTCGATGTTTCCGTATTTTCATGTTTTCATGTTTTATATTTCCGTATTTTCATGCCTCCGTATGTCCGTGTTTCCATAATTTCGTGTTTTCATATTTTCGTATTTCTTCGTATTGTTCAACCTGCAGAGTGCAGGAGTATATTGCTTTGACTAGTTATTTAAATATAATATAGTCAGGAAAATCTCCCATATTAATGGCATATTCTATTCGCTTCACATCGGCCGATACCTATTTAATTTAGCAGTAAGCCAGTATTTTACATGAACAGTCTGTATATGTAAGGCATATATTACTAACGTATACAGGATTAAAATTTGTTTGTCCATTGTTTACATCTTAATCCTAGAATATCTCTAATATCGTATTTCACTCGCCCAGCTACAGATATGCACTCATTGTCTTTTGACATGCACGCAGTCGCATATATACCATTTGCCTTACTGAATACTTATTACATGATGTACCCGGGGAACCATGAATTGAGTGAAAATATATATTAACCTTTTGACGACCTTGGACCAGTATACAGACGGTCAGTAGTCAGTGTCAGTGGCAACTTTAGTTACTGTACACTATCCACTAACTTCAAGACGAAGGGGCTTGCTCTTGACTCTTCTTTTCACACGATGGGATGACACTTAAAAGTCTCTTTCCAAATGTTGCAAGGCATGAAACATCCTAAATTCCTTGTTTTAGGCATTCAGCTTTGAAAGCATTATATACTTCCTGATCTAAAGTTAATCTAAAAATATGAAACAGATGAAATCAATATATTTATGTAATGTGATTTATATCTTGTAAATTACAAACTGCCATTGTAACCTCCGCTTATTGTATATGCTCCGCTTATTTGACGATGATGATAACAATCCTCCTAGCCGATTTATTTAAGTAAACAAAACAATATTTATTAATACATATATGTTTGAAAATAGTAATGTTTTGGATAACTTGGCTAGGAGTAACAATCCTCCTAGCCTATTCATTTAAGTAAAACAAATGAATATATATTAATACATTTGTTTGAAAATACTAATGTTTCGTGCCATGGAAAGGGTGGAGGTAAATATCGCCAAATCATCGAGGCGAAACCGAGATGAACCCCATCCCAAGGAGAATGAATGCATGTACTATTAGTTTATAATGATAAGACTGACGAGTAGTGCCGACGGCTGCCCTTGCTAGCCGTTGCGAAATAGTGTCGAAAAGTCCTACCACACGTGCTACAAAGGCAATGCATATGCGCAATTTATATTAGTATAATGTTTAAACGCAGCCGCCCTTGCAGGCTGCAACAAGTAATAAGTGCATGTACTGGAATCGATAAAATATAATTAATAATGAAATGACCCTGAACACATATAAGGTCAGTGAGAAGGATATAGGATTGCCGTGCCAGCCAGAGTATAGTAATTGGATTGCCGCGTTTGTCCTTACTAAACAGGCAAATATAATTATACGAGTCGAGACTCCCACGCAAAACCAGATAATCATTCAATAACTGCACTGGACAACTTGTAGTTTGTCGATAAAGTTCTAAACTAAAAGGCCGATTGTTGTAATGATGTTTAAAATTTTCAAAAGTTAATTTCATGCCGGTGATATGATTATTCGTATCATATATACGTATCATATATAAGTTTGTCGATAAGTAGCTTTTCCCGAGCAATCGATTCGACCGCCGTACTAAAGCCTTCAAAACTGCGACATGAGCTCGAGCAGCCCATGGGCATAGCACGGTCATAATAATAAAATTGTCGCCATTTTAGGTGGTAATCTGCCGGGTTGATAGGTATAATTCGAAAAGCATGTTTGATGTCAGATGCCAGAAAACAACCCGAACCAGCTTGTTTAATAAGTCGAATGGCATCGTCAACAGTGGCATATCGAACAGGTGTGTCAATGTCCGGTAGCCCATCATTGACTGATGTACCTTTGGGAAAAGACAAATGATGAATCATGCGAAAATCGCCTGGTTGTTTTTTAGGAACCAGGCCCAATGGCGACACACGAATTTTGGAAGTGGTGGCGAACGAAAAGGTCCAGCAAGCCGATCTGCCTCCAATTCCTGACGCAATTTTGAATCAACTGCGTCAGGATTGTCCAAAGCCGACCGCAAATTGCGTGCTTCAAATGAATGTTCAGCCCCTTGAAAGTGAATACGAAAACCAAATGAAAAACCGAAAACTAAGGTATCATAGATAGATAGTTTAATTAACATCAAGAACTTGCAGCCTTTACAGCTGAATTATGCCTATGCTTTACAATTAGAAGAATATTAAAAATCACATAATTATGTACAAAAGGTGTAAAATCGTATCCATTATATAAAATATTTACTCGAATTATTCATGATAAAACTGTCTCTGAACCTATTTGTCATACACACTGGAAGTTTAAAGTTTCTATGTTGTCTTAAGAAGGGTTGACCAGTATTTTCATTTACAGGAGGTAGTAAGCCCTTTAGCTTATGATTAGGGTTGCTTACTATTTCATTGAATAGCTTGGTAGTTAGTTGTTGTCTTCGATCAAAGAGTGACGAAATGTTCATTGTTTCCAATACTTCTTGATATTGCAGTTCAGGGAAGATTATGCGGAAGGCACGCTTTTGAAGTCTTTCCAGATCATTGGACAGGTACTGCGGAAGTGAGTCATGAAATGCTTCACAAGCATACTCGATAACAGGGCGAATGCATGTAACATAAAACTGAATTAAATCATTTGGTGACAGTCTAGCACGCTTTAGTTGTCTTAGGATATATAGCCGTGAAAATACCTTTTTACAAGTATTTGTTATATGGGTGTTCCACTTGAGATCATCAGAAAGAGTTAGGCCCAATAATTTCGTAGAGGCCATCACATTAACATTATTATTGTTAATAACTATTGGGTCGAATACTTTGTTGGATGTCGAGAAGCTTTGCATTTGGTTTCCTTCAGTTCCATGCCATTTGCTATTGACTTTCTGGCAAAAACGTTTACGTGATCTTGAAGTATGCTTAAATCGTTTTTTGCAACAGATTCAGACATGGTTGAATCATCGACATATTTCCAGAAATCATCCACACCTGATACATTAATATCATCAATCATTATCGCAAATAGCCAGGGACCCAATTTGGTGCCTTGTGGGACGCCTGCATGAACATTACTCCACTCTGAAAAGCAGTCATTGCTCAATTTTACTCGTTGTTTACGGTTACTTAGAAAGTCAAAATCTAGTACTTAATGGTTTCAGGGATGTTATAAGTTGTCAGCTTTTTCGATAAGATGTTGTGATCGATCAGATCAAAAGCTTTGCGGAAATCGAACAACATGACTCTGGTGGTGGAGCCATTCCCATCGGTATTTTTTATCCAAGTATGTAGCATAGATATAATTGCATGGGTGGTACAAGAGTTTGGCACAGTTCCAAATTGTCTTTTGTCGATCCTGCGCATAACAGTGGGTTTCAAAAAGCGATTCACAACAAACTCCTCACCAAGTTTTGACAAAATGGATGTTAGTGAGATGGGACGCAAGTGATTGTTAATATCTTGAATCGACTTTTCTTTAGGAATTGCAACCACGTCCGCTTTCTTCCATGATGGAGGTAAATGGCATTCTTGGTAGGAGCAATTCAGAATATCCGTGACCGGGCCAGAAAATAGGTCGGCATTTTCTTTAAGTAGCCAAGGCGGTATACCGTCGGGACCGTATGCTTTTTTTGGATTGAGTTTTATCAGCTTTTCAAAGACGTCTGCAGGTGTCACAGTAAGTACTTCATCACACACGACTGGAAGATGGTGATAATCCAAGCGAAGAGGTTCAAAGACAGACATGGGAGACAGGAAAGTGTTATTGATCTCATTTGCTAGAGCATTTTCGTTGCACTGGATGGAGTTTCATTAGGTCGTAAAGCTTTCACTATCAGTATTCTTATCAACTACTTTCATACCACTCAGCCTCTTTACTTCGTTCCACCATGTTGAAGGTTTGCATTGTTTTAAGTGTTGAACACTAGTTTCGTAATACTTAGCTCGGCAAATTTTTCTTTGGCGATTGACTTGGTTCCTTAAGCGTTTAAACTCCTCAAGATTTCCTTGGTTAAGAGCTTTTTGTCGATTTCTAATAAGGTTTGATAGTGTCGAGTTCATCCACGGTGGGTCGTTAGTTTTACTCTTTTTGCGACGTAGCGGGAGAATAGAGTCCATACCAGTGTTAACAATAGTTTCTAATAAAACAGTTTTTTCATCACAAGAATGCACTCTACTAAGCATCCTAGGGATGTCAACTAGCTCCAGGTATTGACGCATTGCGAAACGGGAGCTTGGTCTTAAGTCTCTCACCTTCACCTCCACCTCCACATTTAACTTCTCTTGAATTTTACCACGTGCAATAGGATTTATCTCGATAGACATGTGGTCCGACAACCTGAAAGGAGCACGCTTAATAGGTTGGTCAAAGAAGGCACTAAGATTCGTTAATACAATGTCAAGAGTATTGTTTCCACGAGTAGGGAATTTAACGAGCTGTTTTAAATCATAACCAGTTCTTAGACGTGTTGTGTTCAGTTTATTAAAGTCTCCAAGAAGTATAAAACCACATTTAGGAAAACGTGATTCCATTAATTCCATTAGGCAGTTAAACAAATAATTCAACATATTTGTATTATTCGCACTTGAAGGGTGATATACTGTTCCTACGATCAAATTTGTAATTCCTCTAGGTAACCTGGTTGGACACATGTTAATCCACAGCACTTCAAACGAGCTATCAGATAATTCGTCTAACCGTGAGAATTGAATGGTATCTTTAATGTATATACAAACACCTCCATGTATTCGATCATACCTGTCTCTACGAATAAGGTTATACCCCTGTATGTCTACAACGTTATCATGGATATGGTCTTGTAGCCAGGTCTGAACTAAACTTACAAAGTCGTAATTTCCATGGTGTACGACGTTTTGCACTTCGTCCATTTTAGGGGCTAAAGACATCACATTTGAAAGAAAGAAAGCAGGGACGTATGCAAATTTGGACCCAACATTTGCCAGTTTAACAGACTAGTCTAGGACCTGTAAAGGAGTTTGTATGCATTTCATTTAGGACAGATTATCTCAACTGTTTTAGGGTAAAATGACCATGGCGGTCAACATGGCATATGTGCCAAAACCCGAATCCGGGGCGAAAGTCCTGAAAATGACCACGCCCTGAAACGGCACTGTCGACATAGATCTAAATCCTGAACCGCCAAAGCTACAGCCTTTCTGAATTGCTTATAGTGTTTAGAATGGTTGCTTTTAGGGGTGGCCACTGGAGGGTGAAATTTGTCTAGGTATCATATTTTACAATAAATTGACTATGCACCATCCCAGATCAACTGCTAATTATGCATCAAATTACTCATTCACCTGGCAAAGTCTATGTTTTCTTATTTCCTAAATATTTTTGTCATAGGATGAAAAAATATGCTTATTTTAATTTTGTTGAGATATAACACATTTCATTTCACTTACCCCCCGCCAGAACACGATTTCAGCCATATTTTGCCGATTTGTTTGCTTTTTATCGCCGAGCCTCGCAAGTATCATCCAAATGTTGTACTTTAACACAATGCTAGTTGACTAAAGAATAATTCAACCAAGTTTCGTCGGGTTTTGGAGTAGTGCCATGTATTTTATCTTCGATTTTGTGTCCTTCGACATTTCCTCAATTATGTCGCTATTGCAATGTCTCGCCGCTTCTCTGCCCGATAAATGCCACTTCTTCGTCCACATCTGTATTTATATTACAGTATCCAAAAATAATTGATTGTAGAATAGTCCCAATCGAAAAATTGAAAGCTTAGTCCCACTTGGGAGTGAAAAACCTCCCCTCGTTGATCAAGAATGAGAATCAAAAACAAAAGGTTCAAAATAATTTGAAATTCTCGCGCAATCTTCACGAAAACTCCTCGTGGACAACATTACAGGGGGGGGTGAACATTTTCACGAATACGTTTGTTCGCGACCACAGCAACCCAAGTAAAGTACGTGTGTTTAACTGTTTATATGTTTATGACAAAATAAACAAATATTCGCGTAATTTTGTATTTTTCTGGTTTCCTTTAGCTATAAAAAAGAAACCAGAGACTTACGCAATCTTTTTGCACCATAATTTTAAGGCTATTCTGTGTAGACGCCTGTACGTTTCAGCCCTCAGACCTCAGTTTTATTTACTCTTAATTAAAACCTGATGGATCTTGTCTTTCTTATTACAAAAACCATGCATAGAAAGCACATGTTATAAATTCCACATTACACATGTTTTGACAACTATGTGATCCCGGAAAAACAGCCTTTAGGAGGCCGACTGGTCTTAAGGCACGGGAAACCCGTCGGTCACACCTTAGCAAGCAAAAATGCAAAAAGTAAAATAGTATTTTTACATCTGTCAAGTGCGATAGATTATGTTTTACTTTAATTAAGAGTAAATATAACTGAGGTCTGAGGGCTGAAACGTACAGGCGTCTACACAGAATAGCCTTAAAATTATGGTGCAAAAAGATTGCGTAAGTCTCTGGTTTCTTTTTTATAGCTAAAGGAAACCAGAAAAATACAAAATTACGCGAATATTTGTTTATTTTGTCATAAACATATAAACAGTTAAACACACGAACTTTACTTGGGTTGCTGTGGTCTCGAACAAACGTATTCGTGAAAATGTTCACCCCCCCTGTAATGTTGTCCACGAGGAGTTTTCGTGAAGATTGCGCGAGAATTTCAAATTATTTTGAACCTTTTGTTTTTGATTCTCATTCTTGATCAACGAGGGGAGGTTTTTCACTCCCAAGTGGGACTAAGCTTTCAATTTTTCGATTGGGACTATTCTACAATCAATTATTTTTGGATACTGTAATATAAATACAGATGTGGACGAAGAAGGGGCATTTATCGGGCAGAGAAGCAGCGAGACATTGCAATAGCGACATAATTGAGGAAATGTCGAAGGACACAAAATCGAAGATAAAATACATGGCACTACTCGAAAACCCGACGAAACTTGGTTGAATTATTCTTTAGTCAACTAGCATTGTGTTAAAGTACAACATTTGGATGATACTTGCGAGGCTCGGCGATAAAAAGCAAACAAATCGGCAAAATATGGCTGAAATCGTGTTCTGGCGGGGGGTAAGTGAAATTAAATGTGTTATATCTCAACAAAACAATATCATTCCTTATGAAATTTATAATAATTATATTAAAATAAGCATATTTTTTCATCCTATGACAAAAATGTTTAGGAAATAAGAAAACATAGACTTTGCCAGGTGAATGAGTAATTTGATGCATAATTAGCAGTTGACCTGGGATGGTGCATAGTAATTTTCTTGTGAAATATGATACCTAGACAAATTTCACCCTCCAGTGGTCACCCCTAAAAGCAACCATTCTAAACACTATAAGCAATTCAGAAAGGCTGTAGCTTTGGCGGTTCAGGATTTAGAGCTATGTCGATAGTGCCGTTTCTGGGCGTGGTCATTTTCAGTACTTTCGCCCCGGATTCGGGTTTTGGCACATATGCCATGTTGACCGCCATGGTCATTTTACCCTAAAACAGTTGAGATAATCTGTCCTAAATGAAATGCATACAAACTCCTTTACAGGTCCTAGACTAGACGGTTTTAAGGGAATGTTGATAAGATTGTTCGGGTTTCTTCGACAACGTTTACTTATACGAGTGTTTCCACTTGATTCAGCGTTTGTGGGCGCAACAGGGATTTGGCTACGATCGTTATCATTATTATTAAAACGGTTTGTTGAAATTATATTAAATTAATGGATGAGGGATGCTCATCAGTGGTTTTGGGTGATGATGGTACTGCTTTCTGAGTCTGCCTATTTAATGGCACAGGGATACAGCACGTCGTTGTTACTTGTTTGACTAGTTCCAGATACTCTTGCCAACCTGGCGGGCGATGATGATTCGCTCTCCTTCGAAAAAAAAAATTTCGTCTCCTAGTTGATTTACGTGACTTACACTCGTTAACTGGACGATAGGTAATTCGCACAGGGATGCTACGTTTACTACGGTTAAAAACCTCGCTTGGATACGTTTCAATATCAACAATCTTGACAGGTTGATCAACAAGGTGTGAAGTCCCAGTAGAGTTATCAATATCGTATCCTTTTAAGCACGCACAACTTTATGTGGGGAAAATGAAATTTTGCCTGAAATTTTGCCTGCTAAAGCTTTAAAATAGATAAATAAAATATAAAGTAGTGTATGTAAATTATAAACAGACTAAAAAAATCTTTTTTTTCCCGAATATTCTAGACCATTTGCCCCCATTTTACTGTAATGTTTTTGGGGGCAGGTGCAAATCCCCCCCCCCACGTCGTACGCCCTATGCTTTAAGGTTGAGTCTACCTGTAGGTCTTGGGCAGAATTATTAGACTGAGTATGTAATTGGTTATGCACTTTAGCTACGCCTACACTATTAAAGTTTTTGTTTGAATTTATTAAACTATTTAATGATGATTGTTTGGTAGCCTCGTTATCTTGATCACCCAATTGAGACTTTGTTAAATAGCTTTCACTATCAACCTCTTTGACGTATTGATCAGCAGAGCATGCAGTCTCAGTGGAGTTATTAACATAATGTACTTTTGAAATTAGATCAACATGTAGTTGATTATGCTTATTAGATAGGCTGTTGGTTTTCCCATTATATTCATCGTCAACGTTCGACAACCTTGCGTATAATTCTGAAACTTTGCTTTCCATGCTTTGGAGTCCAGCTTCAAGACGCCTAGTTTTATCTTTTTCATTATCAAGTTCGCTTCTTAAAAGCTCAATCACCTGTATAAGATCAGTTTCCATTGGCTTCGACTGGGTATTTACAAATGACTGCAATGCGTCTGTTCGTGATTTTAAAATTTCAATATTTAATTTAATTGTTCAAGTTCTTCAGTTGTAGGGTTTTCGGCGCTGCTTAAGTCATTAATAATAATCGTTTGAACATTAGTTTGTGTGCATTTCGCTTCGGTTTTATTAATGCCAATATTTTGACTTTTACCCAACGTCAACAACACTACGATCGTTTTCGTATAAACAATTTACACTCTCACCTGAACATTCCGTTACGGTATCTTTACCTTTTCCCAAAGCAGCTGTCTCAGGCTGAGTTTTCAACACGCGGCCATGCGTGCTACATAACTGTTTGCATTTATTTCGGACTAAATACCCATCTTTTCCTTGGAATAGTAACGAATTCTGTTTACCAGGATACCATGTAAAACTAATCTCGGCATTTGTACTGGCACAGTTAATAGATGAAGATGGTTAGGCTAGCGGCAAAACATCAAAGAGGGCGGCAAATGATGTCGGGGATCAAAGAGAAAAAATGTCACGTGATGCGATGTGTTCATAGGTTCGCTTCTCAAGCTGTAATTTGATATGCTTGAGGAGTGACTTGATACATCCAGCTGCGTTTTATTCGCATTTTATCCGCCACGGCCGGTCTAAGTTTGCGTTTCTTATCATGGCGGATAAATTGAATATAAACTTTGAAGTTGGCCAGTATTTGGAAGAAAATTTAGCCGAGGAAACCGAGCAACGTCGCTTAGACTCCTTGGAGTATGACAGCGAGGGCGAGATAGGTGATGCATATCGTATGAATGTTACTGTTGATTTTACCACGGCTGAGGACGACAATACCGAAGTAGAACAAGAGTTCATTGATGCTCTGGTTGAAATCGAAGGTCAGAAAGCATTTCCATGCACGCAGTGCGACAAAATTTGCAAATCAAAGGGTGGATTAACGCGGCATACCAATTCAAAACATCGAGACGAAAGTCAAAGTGTTGACTCAGATTGTATTGTAAATACAGGACTTTCTCAGGATACGGTGGCTTCGATTGTCGAAACCATAAAAGCCAATATCATAAAGGAGAACATATACGGCGAAGAAATAAATACGAGCTTAAAGACGGCGTCAGCTAGTGAGGCTTTGTTCAAAGCTTTATTGCCACTGTACCAAAAATTTTATACGAAGAAAAATCAGGACAAACTTCTCGAGGATTTCTATGGGTTGATACCGAGATCGTGTGAACTTTTGAACTGTGCAGACTTCAGGGTAACGAACTTGATAATGATTCATATTCCAGATCATTTGGTTGGCTTTTACAATGTTAGCCAAATAAGAGATAAGAGTGGATCTACTCCTGTTGCTGCGCAAGCTATGCAAATTAATCCAGCTGAACGTGGGCCTCTTTCGTACATTGGTGGGTATGTTGTCTCAAAATTATTTAAGAAGAACAAGGGGAAATCTAGCCCAGAGAACAAAGAACTGCAAGAGTTACTGCAGAATATGAAGTGTTCAAATGAGTCGAACAACTTCATATCAGCCCGGACAAGAGGTGGCCTGGTCACACCATGTGATGATTTGGTGGCTATCTTAGAAGAAGCTGAAGTCTGTTTTAGAACTGAAGTAGCCAAGTCAAAACTGGTTCTACGAAACATACCAACTGAGAACATATCCTTTTTAACTCTAGAGTCACCCAAAGTTAAGTCATTGTGGGATAACATTGTAGTAGCTTCTGGGATCACTTCTACCAGTTCGACTCCAAAATTATGTTTGGAAAATGTTGTCAAACTTTACTTGAAAGTGAGATCTTTTTCCTATGCTAAAGACTATGTTGCAAAATATAAGATCAAAGAAAAGGAAGTGAGAAAAAGGGCACTTAGAAAGGACATGAAACAAAGTTCGGATGAAAAATGAATGTATATAGGGTAAATATTTATAGTTGTATAATTATAGTTGTAAATATCTTTGTCTTGGGGGTTCAGTGTCAGCTATGGTGTAGAATATAACCTCTCTCTTGAAATGAACTAACCATGCCTTAGCTTGTTGAAACGTTTTAGACACTTATAGGCTTGTGTGTTCATTTCAGACTAAGTCTGAAATGCCATGATATTACAAATAGTTACAGATCCAGATATAGTTCTGATTACCACAGGTGTTATTTAGTGATATATTACATATCCTAGCCAGTCAACCTCAGATATAACACTGTTTACATCAGTGAACTAAATAAAACGTGCATTTGATGCGGCAAACTATTATCACTTGTCAATCCATTAAGGCACAATGTGCCCTACTTTATGAGTTAACCAAAAAATCTGGCAATATGTCTTGTTAACTCATTAAAACTGCAACCTATACTTTATTTTTTTACACAGTCTAATGCCAGATGATTTTACACAGTCTAATGCCAAATGTGCAAGACTCTTCTCTTTGACAAGTAAAAGATGTATAGATGCATGCTTATCAGGGCCTTTTTTAAGAAATCGTTAGTGTGGCGGCCATCATCGAAAGGGGACGTAACAAGTAGGTGGTGTATTACAGGTGTGGGAAGGTGAAGGGGGTTTTGGGATCCTCCTCCAGAAAATATTTGTATTCTTGAGTCTCTGTGGCTTGATTTCCTGCATTTTCAGAGAAAATTTTTGATATATCCCATCTGAGCGGAGCCAGGTTTAGTTGTGAGAATACCATAACTTTCCTCTAAACTCAGTTTCCCCCCCTTTTTTGCTTATACTTTGGAAAAAAGGGACCTTCACTGGGGGGGGGGCAAAATAGCTTACTGGGGGGCCAACATGGGGGCTGGGGGGGGGCTTTGGCCCCTCCAGTACATTAGAAATTGTTCTGAGCTTTCTTAATTTATTCTCATGAATAAATTCAGGGTTCAGTGACACAGAAGAAAGCTCATACCAACATTTATTTTTAAAGATATTCATACTAGTACACATATAAACCGTCTCTATCTATTAATAGACAGTTTACTTCTGTTTCTTTCTTTTATGCACCGGTTCATCGCTGACTATGTACCATTTCTCTTTTGTATAACGACCACCAACATTACCTCTTACCACTGGGGCAATATCCCTTTGTGCTGCAATGGTTAGGTCGTTGTATCCAAACTGCTGAGCTGTGGGGTTATCTGACCGTCCGCCTTTCGCTCTTTGGTGTCCAAAGTAGTCTTCAACCACATCCTGCATAAATCTCTCACTCAGGACATATTGAAAGCCCTGAGCAAGGAGGAATTTAATTGCCTCGATGTGGGAGTAGACCGAGATTTTGAAACCCTCATAGGTCTGGGTGGAAATAAACATTTTCCCTCTGTCGGTGCTGGAATACTCCCCTTCTCTTGTGGTAGTCGAGTCTTTCCAAGTGTTGAGGTACTCCAAGAAAACATCTTTCAACCAGCTGAATCGCTCGTCGTCTTGGGAGGTGTACGGTTTGATCAAATGATTTCTTTTACTGACATGTTCCGTCTTTGACCTCACATTTGTACAGTCAAAGAAATCATTTATCATCATGCAGAACTTCGCGGTTGCCAGAACATCATCAACACCACTTTCTTGCAGTGATATGGCTACGGATCTGCTCAAGACCTGGATAGCCAGCTTCACCTAATAAATTAGAAAACACTACTTTTATAGCTTAGAAGATGCAATTAACTATTTGACCTTTAACCCATTAAATTAACATCCAAAGTTAATTGACGAGTAAAATCGTCTGGCATTAGATAGAATAAATGCTAAAGTAGGGTAAGTTTTGATTTTACTCATTTACTCTCTTTTCTTGTTTGTTAATAAAGTATTATAGTGATATTTAAGGAGCAAAGTAAGGAAATGAGTAAAAAGGATTATTATACATTACATATTAGTATAGGTTAGAGTACAATTAGGGATTAATAGTACGAGTGATGTTTGAAAATTTGCTTGATTAATAGTACGAGTGATGTTTGAAAAGCCGCCCCGGCGGCTTGTCCAATTTTGGCAAAAATTCAAACATCACAAGTACTATTAATCCCTAATTGTACGAGCAACATTGCATGATTACTTGTTTATTATTAGCATGACAAAATTTCCGCCATTTTGTTTGTTTTGGGAAAATCATTAATTGTACTGCAGTACAATTAATGAAATAATTGTACTCCTCTCAATCAATCAGCATCCAGTAATTTTGTCATGCTAATAATAATCATACATCATAAACAATTATTATACATTATATATCCACATACAGTGACTTTTTGTCTGCCTGATGTACATTGTACAATACCTCATAAAAGATATAAAGCATTTGTAGGTGGATACACAATGTTATTAAACCTTTATCAATATTATTACCTTCATTTTACTGTATGGAGTGAGCACAATATGATCCAGGGTCAGCTTAGGAAGGGTGTGGAGAGCAAACTCTTGGTCACTGTAATAGAGACTTGCAATGTGCCTCCACAGAAGATACTTCCCATCATTCCACATGTAACGGCTGCATGAACCAGATCCAGAGTTGTAAAGACAGTTCCGTGCAGTTTTTATCAAATGTGGCGAATCTGCAAAAAAGTAGATGAAGCGTGACATTGCAAAAAGATTTGGTGTCTTATATACAACATCACACTTCAGTTCTACTGCTAACTTGGCATGGAGGCGAAAGAACTTGCGGTTGGGAGAAGCACCATCGTTTACAGCAGCACACACCATCAGCTTTAGCGATAGCTCCAACGTAGAGACCACTTTCCAGAACATGGGCATTAACTGGAAAGAGGTGACATTTCCTGTAAAGAAATATGCAATAACATGTTTGAGGTCAGTGCACATTCCCCTTACAAGAAATGCCAAAGCATGACTAGCCAAGGTATCTTCTTCCTGAAGGTTGGCAAAATTGGTCATCGGATCCCCAAGATCAATAAATCCAATCAAGTCCCCAGAATACTTATCGAAGACAAGATTGGATTGGATCTTCATTTCGTCCATGACAACGGCAACATATCTCTGCAGATCACTGTAGTTCGACGTTTTCCCACGCAAATCATCAATGTTCTCTTGGTTGATTCCTGCCTTTGGCTTAAAATAGCTTTTGTAGTCCCGAAGAACTCTCTCACTTGGTAAAATCAATGCACCACTGTCTCTAAGCTCGCGATAAGCTGAAGCTGACTTTCCGTGTAGAGACAAAGCGAACCTGATAATTTGAGGGTGATACCGCCTACCCATCTTTTTCGTCTGTAAAAGCTTCATCTGCTCTTGCCAGAAGAACTTCATGTGTGGTGTAGCTTCCATATTTTGCCCTCCCATTATTTTGAGAAGGTCCTTCTCTAGCGACTCACTTACATTCACTCCCTCTTCATCAATCTTGCTTTGCAACAACTCAAGCTTCGCCTCCAAGGTCTTGCACTTTAGTCTTGTCTCAATCACAATTGCCCGCAACTTTTCTGGCCCACATGCACTCAGGGATGCCTTGCTTCTGGCTGGAGTTGATGATGCTCTTGACTTTTTCCTCTCTGCTCGGTCTAGTGTGCGTCTAGCACTAGCGCATGGACCACACGATTCGTCCTCAGGATTAAAAGTCTCCATGGCTACTCGGCAATCGGCAGAACGATAGTTCACAGATACCTCAAAATGGGTTGGGGATGAACGTTTTGGGACTGAATGCCGAATAACTGTGCCTGGAAGTTGGTGTGTGGTGTCTGATGTTGGGTCAAGGGCCACAGATTTTGTCAGATGGTCTTCAGGCAATCCATCACACAAGCTGGAGTTTTCAATAGAAGATAAAAGTTCCTTAACCCCCTCACCTCTGACTGATCGCCTTCTGTCAGTATAAATACTGTGATCCTCTGGAAGGGGCCAATTATAAATAAAAACTGTAAATTCCTAAGTCGTGTTTACATCGACAGTGTATTTGGCAATACTGTGCACACCGTCCCACAATTTGAATTCGACTTCACCGTTTTCCAGCTTCTCTGAAACCCATGGAGCTATCGACTGTACGTCCAGCTGCTCGAGCACATCTTCTATAGCAATATCTAGCAACGACGACGAAGTCGATGGAATATCTTCAGTCGCGAGAGGGTTTCTTACCAGAGGTCGTCGTTCCTTCTTTTCAATTTCGTGGCTTCTTTTGGCCAGATTTTCGGTAGGGACGCTGCCAGTAACGAGAATTTTTCTTGTAGGGCCTAAAGATTATGTATAAATACTACATTAAATGCATAAATATTCATATAAAGAGCCCTTTGTTTTATTTATAAACTGCGAAGTCCTGTGGTCATTGTACCGCAGCGGTATTTAAATATCAAGCGCAAATATGAACATAAACTTACTTGTTAATATACAATCTGGCTTGAAATGGAGCTCGCAAACAAAGATTTTGTTTGCCTCGATGCGTTTTTTCAACTCCGGTGTCGTCTCTCTCGTTCGCAGTATCAATCGAAGCCATTCTTCTCTTGCTTTTGTCTTCAAAGCCACGGTGTGCTCGCTGTCATCATAGCGAAGTGACGGGATTTTAAAAAGCGAAAGCCCGTGCTTTGGCTTGTTGCACAGCCAAAAAAGGCGCAATTACGCCCAGGCATGTATTCGGGACTTAAATTTCAAAATTTGCTTCAAATAGCGCCACAAACAAGGTGAATTTTTCGAAGAGTTTGTAGAGCCGACTGTGCTTCGCTGTATAAACCACGCTTGATGAGGTGTTGAGTGATGAATACATCGCATCACGTGACCCTCATAAACAGTGAACAATAACATATTTGTCACGTGATCCGGCTAGCCTAACCATCTTCATCTATTAACTGTGGTACTGGTGAACTTCTTTGAGGAACCACCAGGCGAACTCCATTTGCCGTCGAGGCCAAATACATCAGTCGTAACTTCCTTTAGAGAATCCAAGTTTCCCAGCCATTTAAGTCGGCTGCCGTCAGAAATCATATCTGATATATCAATATGTTCGTTTGCGTTAAGAAATAGTGAAAGCTTTGAAGATTCAACAACATTTCTCTCCTTTTGGAGGTCTTTAATCGGAGATTGATTTTCCACGTCCGCTGTGTACGACGTATGGTGTCCAAGGTTTGGCGCATAGCCATCTAATAAAATTTTGAGATTAGACACTTTTACTGGTGTTGGCAACGGAGGGCGAAAATGGTTTAGGCGATCGTTCATTGGGAGTATTGGGAGATTGTTTGGCTGGGCCACGAAAATTACAGGTTACGGAGCGGTGTGCTCCGTTACACTTAAAGCAAACATGCTTCAAATCACAGCCAGAACCTCGGTGAAATTTATAGCAAAACCCCCTCGGAACAGACAAATTTTGAGGTGATCGCGAAGAGTTTTGACTTTGTGTAGCATGCTGCACGCTAGTAAATTTACGTGGGGGAGAGTTCTGTGATCGGAGCCACAATTCCCAATGAACGGTCGCCCATGGAACCTGCGCCGGATGTCTGTGCCTGCCGCAAAAACCGAAAGTTTTCGTCATAATAATACCAATTGTGCTCGCGCGCAGCCAAATCTTGCACAACTTGGCCATATTTCATGAGTGCGGGGGACTCATGGGGGTATTTTAGAGTATAAATGGACACAAATATGTGAAACGCGCGAAGCCAATCATTAATATTTTTTATTTGTTTATTAGACTTTGCGGTTGGCTCTAAAATAAGAGAGGCAGGCTGGCCAGTTTCCGAAGGCCGCACGTTAATTTCATAACGTGTGGTTGGGTCGGGATTGCTCAACAAAACACTAAAATCTACAAACTCCTCCTTCCAGATTTTTGTTTTAATTTTGTCCGGCACTCGCTCATCCAGGGGAAAACTAGCAGAATGAAATGGTTGCTGTGGGAGCAATGGCTCTTGTATGGTAAAAGGACGTGTCTGACCTGAAATATTGGAGTGTACTTCGGCAAGTGCGTCGTTGACCAAAGCAGTTGCGCTCGTACAGGAGGCGGACGGAACAGCAGGAGAGGTCGTAGGTGGTGGTGTCTCGGACGTTGCCGTAGGTCGGTAGGAGCGCCGCAAGCTGTTGTGTAACTGCAGCTGTTACCGACGAAACCATTGTTGCGAGCAGATTACCCGGCAGAGAAGATGGACCCGCTGTTTGTGCAGGTGTTGACACGATAGGCGCTGCCAAGATTGTAGCGGCAGGAACGCTGACTGTCCCACTAGACTCATCGCGGTTAGCACGTGAGCGTAAACTTTGTCGAGGTGCATTCGCTTGACGTTGTTCGTTGGCCTGAGAACCAGTGGCAGTGGAAGAAGCAACACGCCTTTGTCGGCGAATGGGAGGCATTCTAGAAAACTAAACTTGAAAAGGCAGTATAATTATACTCAACATACATGTAAGATTACCAATTTTGCAGAGAGTGACGCACATTAGTTTTGAAACTTGAAGGATAAAAACGCATAAATGAAAAACAGATATATAAATTCATAAATCTATTAGAATTAAGTAGACCTAGTAATAACGTCGGCAGGATCAGCATGGCAGATCGTAAAAGATCGCCGCACCACTGATCCATTATCACCAACAAAAACGTTACAGACATAATGTTACAATAAAAACCACAAAAGTGGCAGAAACCTAAGAAACCCTGGCGTAAGATAAAATACGCTGGGGAAAACAAGCCTGTAACATGTAATATGATCTAACTATATAAAAGAACCTAGTATATAATCACATACTGACCCCATGTAGCTCCCCAGGAGAAATTCATTCGTAATAAACTTATATATACAATGTATGCTAACACTATAGCACGATACAAGTGGTATTGACCGATTTTGTTGAAATGAACCCCATCTCGAAGAAACGGTGTTACCGATGGCCGTGCAAAACCCCGATGAAACCAAGTAAAAACTTTCGGCATATGTTCTAACACAACGCTTAAGTATTGATTAACAATGACTCGTTTCTCGTTGAAAACTTGATTACGATTGCGCGGGGTTAGCAGGCAAACCACACAACTTTGACGGAATAGGTATTTTGCAACAAAGAAACCAATTCCTCAATTTCAGGACCCACCACTTCGGGTGGTGAAAAGGACAAATCATTTATACCAATCTCCAAGATGACGATCTCTGGAGAGAGGCGTGCTACAACCCCAATATCATGTTTCCGCACCTTACAAACCGTGCGACCACCAATACCATGCATATAAACTTGGGCTGTCCCGTTAAGTTTAAATGTTGGGGACATTCGTGAGTCTGACTTAACATGCAGATCTGACTTAAGTCGACGTAAAAATGAATGACCTAAAACTAAAACTTTCGGGGGCGCCATGTAGAAGATAAGGAGTAATAATAATAACAATAGTATACAAAGTTTTCTTACCTAACACAAATATCCAACTTTGACGATGATGTCTTTATATCAGCACAGTTGTGGTAAATTTCGTTCAGCCATCATCTAAATTTCTAATCGTCTTAATTATGCTAGAATTCATAGTTAGTGTTAATATATGCCAAATCAATGTTCCTAGCAACGGCGATGTTCGGCCTAGCAACCTGCTACGAGCATCATCCGATAAAATTCTATAAAATTGCGGCCGTTTCACTCCCCCCTTATTTTTTAAATTTGCCGCGCCTCGTAAAATATCTCGGAAGTCGTTCGGCCTTGATTCGGCAAACTCCGAAGACTAATTGCGCCCGCTAAACTCGTTACCAGTGGTAAGTATCGATATACTTTTATACTTCATCTACTGTTCATTACTGTTAATTTTCTGTATCGCTCGCTGAAGACAATAAACAGGTATTTAAGTGAACAAATATATTTGAAATATAAAGAATATACTCTTCAAAAATAGAGAAATTTCAGTCTGCTGTGTTCCCTTGACACAAGTGCGATGATTTCTTGAATTCTTGTTGTATTTTATGTTTATATAGTTCGTAGTTTCATGACTTATTCATTTCAGATATTGAAGAGGAATGTCTCTCTGATATTGTGGGTTATTGGATAGCCTGCAAGCGGCCCTCCGTTTGGGGGGGGGATTCGAGGGGGGATTCGAGCCCGCATGGGAGCAAGCCCGCGTCCAGCCCGAGAGGGGGAAGCGAGCAGGAAGGAGGGCCTGCAACCATGATCGGAATAATTGAAATCCGCCTACACGTCACGCCCACTGTCACGCCTCGTTGATTCGACCAATGAGATCGCGCCGGAAGTTATTTTGCACGAGCTGTCAAAACAAACTTTTCACGTGTTTTCTCGAAAATACTCGTAAATCGTATTTTAAAATGGACAAAGTAACTCCAACAAAAGTATATTCACGAGTGGGTAGAAAACAGAAACCCGCCAGTGTTGATGATTGTTGTCGTCTCTGTGATTGTTCGTTCAGGAACAAATACGGTTCCCTTGCCTCATTTGTTAATTTATTTAAAGCTTCGCAGAGAGATAAATTTCAAGGGAAAATCCTCGCATCTCTGTGCTCAGAGATTGGAATACATCTAGAAGAAGAATCCGATTCTTCAAGCAGAGTTTGTCCGCCGTGTTCCCGAAAGATATTGAATTGTTCTCAACTCCACGCCTTTATTTGTTCAAAGACAAAGTGTGCGACCGCGAAGTCACCTGAACTTGTTGTGAAACGACAACTCCCAACAACTGTTACCCCTAATAGAAAAAATTCGAGTCAGAAATTGAAAAGAACAGAGTCACCGAAGACTTATCCATCTGAAACGGTTTCACAGCGGCCAAAGTCAAGCCGAAAAAGTCTATTTCAAGCACGCGAAGGAGAGGAAAAATTACACGACGACAGCTCAGATAAAAATAGCCAATACAAATTGCCAACGTTTGTAGAATCTGATAGTGAGAATATTTTAAGCCACCTGGATATTGGTGATATTATTGATACAAAAACAACTGTTAAGGTATTAATTTTGTCTCCGAATGGGAATGTTACAGTGAAAACACCTCGTAATCGAAAAACGATAAATCTGGTAAAAAATATTGTCCTGCAAAATTGGAGTACGGCAGCAAATGCAGTCGTTAACCATGAAGAGATTATCCCACATCTACAGGTTGCACTGAACAGGAAGGTCAATAACGAGTTCAAGTTGTATGTAAAGTCTGAAACGGTTCTTAAAGGTCGTGAACCAGATGAATTAGCTAGTTTCTCAAATAAATTTGTGGTAAAGGAAGCTGAACTTTATTTGCCTTTTTGGAATTCTTGTGTCCATGGTGCATGTGGTTCTAATGCCAGTAATGGACAAGACAACTCTCTACACTTGATTAATTCCATTGCTTTAACCACAGCTGTAGTTGCTCGTGAAAGGAACAAGGAATTATCTGCTTTCCACTACAGAATATCAACAGTCCTTCTCCATAGTGGTGTTTCATATGATGGTACAACCCGTTTGAATAGACTTGGGATTTGTATGTCACCTCAAAGAATGGTAGCTGCACAAAGAAAGATGGGCAAGCACTATGATTCCAAAGTTTTAGTTTGGAAGAAAGGAATAGAAGAAAATGAAAAAGCTGTTCGGCTATTGGAAGAGGTGAAAGCAAACCAACTCCCGCCTTTAGCTGATAATGACATGGAGATTGAAAGGGAAGTCAACATAGGAACCACCACCATCACCCAGGAGTATACATATTTTGATGAGAATATTCTAAAATACTGCCAGTCACTTGCATTAACCAATGCCCAAGTTCCCTGTTCTGAATGTCCAATAACAGAGGAGACATTAAACGAAATGATATATTTGCTGAAACACAAAAAATTACCCTACTACAAGTAAGTATGAATGCAATTATAGTAAATGTACAGCTTGGGAGTCTACAATGAGGGGATGTGGTGAGCCACCCAGGTGTGTGCATTTATAGGAGGGGGCTTATCTAAAATATCAAGGAGGGGGCTTATCCAAAATACCAAGGGTGACTTGATATTTTAGATTACAGTACCCCCCACCCCCCCTCCTATAAATGCACACACACACACTTACAATGTTAATATCTATACCATTTATATCAACAGAATAGTGGGTGACAATGTTGATTTTGAAATCCACGCAAGAATACAAAGTAAAGATCATGTCAATAAATCCATCCATTGGACTCATCAATATGCTGTGTGTGACCGTGTGGTAGAACCTAAGCTAGAATGCAAGAAAAGACAGAAACTTGTTAAAGATATTCATTTGTCTGAACTGCTGCCAGATGAGTTTACATGTGCAAGACTACAGAAGCGCTGGGCTATGTTGATTAGTAGAATTATAACTACTTACCTGAAACCATTTAAATGTTTAACCAAGCAAGTCGTATGGCATATTCCTCATCAATACTCTACAGAACTGTCTTCAAAGTCAGATATAGTAAGTATATGGTATATTTTGTTTTAGAACCACAAAGGGGGTGAGGACATGGAAGTCAGAAAGTGTTGCCATTTCCTGGATTGTCCAAATGCCCACTTGGGAATGTTCAAATAAATTAGTAAATTAGATTAATTTAGATCCTCATGGAAATTCCATGTTTTAATAGTTGTGTCCCATCCTGGAGTTTCAAAAATAGTTTTGTTTTGGGGTATTTTTGTAGTGTTCTCTGGGCTTGGAATTTATTAATGCTAATGTTTCTGGAGAAATGGCACAACTGATGATATCAAATGAGCAGAAATATGTTCCTAGCATAGAATCAGATGTTTTGAGTCCTGTTCCCTTGCATGGAGATCAATTGTTTGAGGAAAGAAGTCGAAATGTCAAGTGGACATTTAGGGTGGGGGACAACAAATTTGACAGACTGGAAGGCATCTCACCTGAATTTGCAGATTGGCATGCCAAGGTCACACTATACCAGGTATTACCACACAGTACTGCTATAGCAATAATTATTTAATATAGCAAACTTACAATACAATATTTGTAACAATACAGTGTACAGTATAACATTAAATTAAGGTTTTGTTCCTATTTCCGTATTCATTGACTATTTCAGATGGAATTTGAACGATTTGTTAAACATGGCTCTGTTGGTGAAATAGGCACAACCAAAGCTAGCATGAATCGCACTGGAAAAACAAATGCTTCAAAGGGAATTGAAAAATCTTACAATGAGTATAAAGAGTTCCATGATAGGGAAATAGAGGCCCATGTATGCGCAGCATTTATGCAAATGACTGATATGGGAGCAATGAATGGTTAGTATGCACATAATGCAAGTTTTTAATCAAAACAAATTGTCATATTATCATAACCTTATTACTAGTTAAAGTTAGTGCTTATAAACCAAAAATAGGTTTTTGGTGATTCAATTATAGAGCATAATTAAAAAATTATAATATAAGTTCAATCTCATTTTTTTATTTTAAACTTTTAGTTTCGGAGATATAATGGCTCAAACAGCCTTTTTTCTACACCTTCAATTTTCACCAAAATGACGGGCCTGGATCCCATCCTAAAACTTTAATATAGAAATCCAACAGTAGTATTGTATTATTTGATAAAATGAACAAGTTCAGTGACCCCCTTGTGTTTGCTTTAAATATACACTGTAGATGGATAATAAATCATGTAGATCCAATTATAGCTTTCTAATAAATAGCATTTAATTTTAGTTTAAAGTTAAAATATATACTATTTCTAGATAACCCCTCTTGTACCATGCCCGACGAGACAGTCCCAAAGGCAATTAGGTATAAATGGCTGCTTGAAATTAGTGAGGAGCTTGTGAAAAAATATGCATTTGGGACATCAGAAATTGCCAGCTTGGTGAAAGAGACCGATGATCTTCACAAGGCACTTCGACCACCCTTTTGTTGTAGATTTGATGGCTGCACAAAGACATATGTTCATCATTCATGGAGAGTAAAGTGAGTGGCACCTTCTGTTGGTTTAACATAATATACATATTTCCAAAAGTACCAAGATATTGTTCAGACAATAGTAAGTATGTATATAATTTAATAATTACTTAAAATGTTTCTTTCTATCTTAGACATGAGATTGAGGTCCATAAGACAATACTTGGCCCCACAACAGGAGATAGAGATGAATATGGGTATTATATTTGTCAAGCAGGGTGTGGTTATGTGTACAGTACAAAGGTTGCAAGAAGAAGGTATTACATAATATTATACAGTGCAATACTGAAAACTGAACACCTTTAATTCTTTCAATATATACATGTGTGTCACTGATAATAAGACACAAATGTAATTAGAAATCATGATGAGGTATTATCATGTAGTGTTAAGTCAAGAGTACGTACTGTAAGTATGTGAATATTATAAAATATATGCAGCTTATATTAAAGGTGTTCTAAATTGTTTTGCATTGGACAGTGTATATGCACATATTAACTGAATATATTAATCAATTCTAAATTTGCAGACACCAACAGGATAAACATAAGGATTTCACACCTTTCGAACAAGAAAAACCACCAAGTACAATTAAGCCAAAGAGGACTACCTATTTAATTACCATAAGGCAAAACTTGTGTTTGGGCTGTTCCTACTTGATTTTAATGATGCCATTAAAGAAGGAGATGGTGAACGACTCTTTGATCTTTACAAGCTTGCTGTTGTTTTATACCATACAGAAGGCCACACTAAATATGCCTACACTGTTCTATTGTATTTGACTAAAGTTGTGGCCATTTTACCTGAATTTGAAGCTCATCGTTTAAAATGGAACAGATTTTACAACAAAAATGGTGGTTTGGGTAAAAACATTTCACTTGATCTAAAAAAGGAGCAGCAGAATAAAGTTCTGAAAACATTCTGGAGGTCACTTGGAGCTAATATCAATGAAACTAATGCAGCAAGAGTAGCACATGCCTTACAGCCCCTTGAAGCTATTATGGAATCCATCAATAATGACTGTGATTTCTCTACCAGGAAAGGGAAACATTCAGTTCCAAATAGAGAAATCAGTGTTACACAAATTGTTTCTGATCTAACAGAAAAATTTTTTTTTGAATACAGAGAAGGAAGAGAAGGGCATCCCCACTTTGAAAACTTTGATGGCCAACTATTTCGTAAAGTAGACTATAGAGAGCTACATGGCTGGATGACAAACAAAATTGAGTTATGGGGTTCCATCTATGAAAATGCTGATGCATAAATAAGGTATTTATTTCAGTATGCTAAATACTATTACCAGTAGTGTCTGACATGGTAAAGAGGAGCTGGTTAAGGTGGCTGGGTGAGGAAGTGTATGTCACTTGAGGTTGAAGGTGCAAGAGGATGAGGAAGGCTGAGGATGACATGAAGTCAGGTGGTGGAAAGGGATATGAGAGTGTGGGTTGAAAAGGGATCATGATGCACAGGATTGTGTGAAGTGGAGGTAACTGTTCTGGAGATTGGAGAACCACTGGGCAACCCCCTGTGTAAGTGGGGGAAATGCTTGTAAAATGTTTGTTGTTGTTGTTGTTGTAATTGTAAAGCAATTATGAGTGTACTACTGTAGTTGTACAGCAATTATGAGTGTACTAGTAGCACAGTATTTACCAATCTTACAAACCTCACCATGACTCAATATCTACTAATGATTCAAAGTCTTCAGGTTCCGAATCAGAACTGACAACATCTCCAGGGAAGCCAAATTGGAATTCATCATCAGGTATGGACCAAAAAAAGCCAGAAATGCCTTCCAAAACATCAATGTCATTGAAGATGTCATTCATAATCTCCAACACAATCAAAGCAATTTTGATGGAAAAAACAGGAAACTGTAGCACATCACTTATAGTAAATATATTGTGGCAGTTTTCTGTTAGCTCAGTGACAAGATCATTAGTGAAACCATGTGCTTCTAGTGAACAATGTGTAACATATTGTTCCTTCACTTCTAAAAGTGCCTGTTGGATATCGTTCCGTTGACTTTGGGATACATCTCTTGTTATAGGTGGAACTGCTGTATTACTGCCAGATGGTGCAACCTCAAATGGTAGCTTCCCTGCATCACAATTAGTTCCTGTGCACACACATTGTAAACTACAATTACTGCAACAGGAATGGGCTGGTAGGAGACACTGAACTTTTTCGAAAAAAGATTTGAGACTTGCAACACGTAAACAGCTTTCTGCCCGAAAGAAGAGTTTCACATCATCCTCACACTGTGATGCTTGGTGACCATGATATATTGTAATACTTTGCGATGGCTTCCCATCGCGACCTGCTCTGCCAGCCTGCTGGTGATAATCAAGTAGACTTCTTGCTGGACCCCAATTTATAACATAGCGGATATCTGGGAAATTGACTCCCATGCTAAGGGCAGAGGAGGCAATAACAATCCTTTTTTTCACATTGTTTTTGTTTTTTAAGGATAGGAGAAGTCTTTCTTTATTTCTAGTCCATGTCATGGAATGAAAGACATCCACCAAGCAATCAAGAGCTTCTTTGGATGTTTGTGGTTCATAGGCATGCTTGCCAAGTTTTAGTAGTAAGTTATTACAAACTGATGCCATTTCACTCATCATATTACAAAATATGATGACTTTGGGGGTTTCTGTTCCTTTCAACTTGACCATATCAACTAGCCACTCAAGCTGTGTAAACATTTCATTTTTTTTGCATTTTTTAACAGATATTCGGATGTTTGATCTCTCAGGGCTAACAAAGATTCTGATAGGATTTCTTAATGCTAACAACTCTAAAATGGTAGACTGGGTTTCCTTGTCTGCAGTGCCTGTCAGAGCCATAAATGGGGTACCTGAAAAGTGAGATTCATATTAAAGTGTATTTATATAGAGTATTGTACAATAGGCATAGTAAAGGGCATTTATGTAGAGTATTGTACAATACATGCACTGCCATTAGGAGAGATAAAAGCAATAACAAATAAAGGCATTTAAGCAGACTGTCATGATCTTTAAATACATGTTCCCTATTTTTAGTCTATTTCAAAGCATAGTCTATAGAATAAAATTTTCTGGAAACAAATTTATTGTTCATTTATGCTTACTGATCACATTGTGCATTTGGCATAATGAAGCAAGGTAATCATAATGAGTTCTATTGTGTATTTACTGCTTCATCAAGTTTGCAAATCCTTAGTTAATGTCTTTGAAATAGAGTAAAAATACTACCTCTAATATTTTGTCTATTCTTGTTCTATATATTGTACATGTACACTGAAGTGACTAAACACCAAATTTTCTGACCAAACCCAAATAAACATGCCACTCATTTATATTAATAATTTTATTAGAAATATTGTATTAGTTGAATAATAGACAACATGAAGTAGAGTAGCTAGTAGACTCACCTTCTTTACAAAATGATCGAAGAGTAGATAATTCTGCATAAGCTCCTCGGAATGCCTGCGATGTACGTCCCTTTTGCTTCTTTCTAAATATTGTAATTGTCAAAAGACAAAAGTCCATGTCAAAAATAAGTAACATTAATAAATATTAAATACAAAAACAATATAAAGTAAGACTTATACTGTGATAGCATAATACTATACACACACTGGATTAAAATATTGTACTTCACCTTTGACCTGTCCATGTTTCTATGGTGTGCGACTCGTCAACGACCACAGCTTCAATTTGTCGGCGAAAATTGTCGTCTTTAAAAAGCAAGAATGTGTCGTCATTTAACACAGCTTCAGCGGAGGCGAAGAGCAACTGTGGCATGTCGTCCAGCAAAGAGTTCTTGTTTTGGCTGTCAAGCGATTTAGCTCTCAGTCCCATCGATTCTGCTTCAATAATTTGGTCATTTACAATGCTCTGTAGTGGGCATATTACCAGAATCGTGGAGCTTTGACCAGTTTGCTTCGATCTCGCAATGCCGAAGACTTGGAAAATTAGGCTTTTGCCGAAGCCTGTAGGGAGTATTGCCATTACATCTTTGTTTGAAAGCAGGCTATATATGGCTTCCCTTTGTTCGTCTTTCAAAACTAAAACTTTCCCGATCTTTTCCGATATTTCGTCTACTGCACTTGTTAATAACGTTTCGTTCTCCGCCATTTTCTTCTTGAGTTCTTTATGTGATATTTTGACATCCGGCTTAGCAGCAATTCTAGCCAATCAGCATTTCCCGTACAAAATATGAACGGGGATTTCAATTATTCCGATCATGGTTGCAGGCCCTCCTTCCTGCTCGCTTCCCCCTCTCGGGCTGGACGCGGGCTTGCTCCCATGCGGGCTCGAATCCCCCCTCGAATCCCCCCCCCCCAAACGGAGGGCCGCTTGCAGGCTAGTTATTGGATGGCAGCATGAGTAATCAAAGATGCGAGAATGCGAAGCCGCAAGTCATTGAACTTAATGAAACCTAATACTGATAATACGCGACGCAGACATATGCATATCTCCATGGCCATATATTTTTCAAAAATTCAAAGTAACATTTCTATTTGGAAGAAAATATTAGAAATATGTGGTCAAGCATGAAGGTCAGCGTATACATACATGCAACTTTAAATAAATAATACATGCATTAGATTAATTACGGACTGTATATACATAGCGTGACATTAGACAATACGCAGCGTGACATTAGACAATACAAAATCGCAATGCTCATTATTTCAATTTTCATCCAAGAGAGACTCCTAACATCTGATCACATATGAATTAAGCTTCAGTAGTAATAGCAATAAGTGTCTCTAAGTCCATTAGGAAAGAAATAAGGCAGCAAAAGTCAAAACAGACCCCGAACGCATTCTAATAATTTCTCCGTTGATCGAAGGAGCAAACCGTCAGAGCATTAACTGGTCAGTATAATCTGCAGACTGCAGACCGGATGTAAAGTGCAGAATGAGTATAAAATGCAGACCGAATACGCAGACTAGGTATAAAATGCAGACTTTGCCATAAAACTGACCAGCACTTGAACAAAATGTAAGGCATAGTAGTATAGAAGGCTTTCCTCTTTGAAGGATATCATAGACTTTAATTCAGCGTCGGCCACGGACATATAGAACAAATTGAGGGTTGTTTCGCGTGTGCCTAAAAGATATAAACAAAATCTCGACGTTTCGAGCTAAAGCCCTTCGTCAGGAGAAATTAGTAGACAGATAAACACATTACATCAGCTTTTATAGCAACGCTATAAAAGCTGTCACGTGAACAAAATATTAACCAATGAAAATAAAGTAGTCATAACAATCATAACAAAATAGAATTAATATGTAAAGATATAGACTGCGTGCAGGCTTCGGCCCGATTATAGGGTCGAAGGCCTGCGCACAGGCGTTACACTTATCAAAGCGCTATAAATGTCGTACAAGTGAAGGGAAGAGGGGATATAGAGGAAAGTATATAAGAAGTATTTAAGAGAAAAGAATGAGCTAGATGAAGGAGAGGCGCTCATTGATACCATCAGGCTGAATGGTGCCAAGTTTAAAAATGAGCCGCTTAAAAATAACTTGCCACTGAGCTGTATAATAACAAGGGTTCTCTGTAGTACTTCATCTTGCAACGATATAACGGATCAAATAGGCGTGGACGTTCGTCGTGGGAACTACATACACTTCTCGGAGTTCTGGCAGTTTTGATTACAATGAAAATGGCGTCTACACCCCCGCTGGTAAGTTTCTTTTATATTTTTTTAATGCTTACAGGAAATATTTCATGAATAATTCATGTTTACTTCTTCACTATGAAACAAAGTTATGTTAGATCGCCTGGGCAAGATTTTACTTACGAAATTCACGATTCTGATGTATGTTTATAATAATATTAATGTTTCACCTCGTGTTTCGGTAACCCACCACAATCCATATTAAGCACAATGTTCCTGAGTCATCACGACCATATCAATTCATTTAGTCAAATCACTAAAATAAACTTTTGGGAGAAACTATATAGGTTGACTAGTTTCTTTATGCTATGATTACACTTTGCTAGATTACACTTCGTTTGACAAATCTGGCTTAAACCATCAAAACTGAGGAAAATGGGAAAATTTTTAACATTGAATGCTATGTAATTGTTATGTAATTTTTACATATTGAGGGTGGCTTTTTATTGTTATTATTAGTATTATTATTAAATTCGTCACAAATGTTTACGACACTGATATATAACAACATGTTACAAGACAACGTACGTGACTGGGATGAGGAACAGGACTTTCATCCCAATTAATACCTGATCCCTTGACACCAGGTTTATGAAATCCTGTGTTTTAGAATATTTGGATTAATTTCAATATCTGTCTTGCAGTTCTGAAATAAATGTGAAAAATATTTTGCAGATAATGAAATTTTTATGTTTATCTTTTGATTGCATGCAGGTAAACATTGATATTACTAATGAGTCAGACAGTGACCAAAGTGAATCTCCAGTGAGTTATGTAGTTTTATATTGAAAAGGCAGTTTCGTAGTTGAAACATTAAACTTTAAATAAAACAACAACTTGTAAAAGGGAGACAGCTTGAGACCACGGCCTCTTTTAAGGAATTGCAAGTGGGGGAAGGCATTTTTTTGTGGGGACCAGCATGACATAATGAAGGGACTTGCACTGGAGAAGTTGTACTCATGTGGCAAGTATGTATCAGCTTTTCCAGGGGCAGATCCAACCCAAAATCTGACCGTAGCATAAATAGGGAGGGTCCCTTGGAAAATTTTCAAAATAAAAATGTGGACATTGAACTTGTCAGTTAAACATATGACATAAAAGAAACATATTAGTTTGACTATACTCAAATATGAAAGGGGACTTTCAACTGGAGGGGACAAGATTGCTAACTGGGGGGGCAGTCATGGGGACTGTGGGGTAGTCAGGGGCTGGGGGAAGTCATGGGGCTGGGTGGCACACCTTCCCCCAGACTACATATTAAAAGAGGCCCCGCTTGAGACAACTGCTTTCACTGATTTGGCAATGAAACTCTACTAACGTTTAAAGTCAGATTTGTTAAGGATAACATTTGTTGATATTGCTGTATGGCATGAACTAACAATTCCCAACTCCTAAGGCAGCTTGACATTAACACATTTTTGTCAACTCCATTAGATTCATTCTAGAGCTTAAAAAATGCAGTGAGAAAAGGACAAACGTATGATTATACTTTGCACAAAGTATGCACTCTGATGAGTGACTATAAATTGTGTTAAGATAGTGTGTCAAGCCACCTTAAGGAGGCTCCCTACAGTTTTAATTATATAGCACGCAAATGTGCTCTAAGGTCCATTATTTGCTCATTTTGCAAGGTATGGTCACGAGACTTGGCCATCAGATTGCCACAATATTGCGGATTACGAAGAACAAAAAATGTTTTTGAATATTTACGTTGCCGTGGTAACAACGCGATTTAGAGATTGTCGTATTTTTATCTTCTTTCTTAATTTTTTGGATTTTCCTTCGGTAAAACTTTTTTATTTTTTGAACACGAGCACCTAAAGTACAAAGTATTGAAATATGCGATTTTAAAAAAATTCCTCGGAGCCGAATTTTTTTTATTGCAAAAAAACGTTTTTTTGAGATTTAAAAAAATTCGGCTCCGAGGAATTTTTTTTAAATCGCATATTTCAATACTTTGTACTTTAGGTGCTCGTGTTCAAAAAATAAAAAAGTTTTACCGAAGGAAAATCCAAAAAATTAAGAAAGAAGAATCGAAAAATACGACAATCTCTAAATCGCGTTGTTACCACGGCAACGTAAATATTTAAAAACATTTTTTGTTCTTCGTAATCCGCAATATTGTGGCAACCTGATGGCCAAGTCTCGTGACCATACCTTGCAAAATGAGCAAATAATGGACCTTAGAGCACATTTGCGTGCTACAGAATTAAAACTGTAGGGAGCCTCCTTAAGCTAATAACTTCAATTTTCACAGAATACTATATAAATAATTGTGGTTCTACTTCCTGGGAAATCTGTGTTTTTCTGTTCTTACATGTAGTTGTGTAATTAATTTGTACAAATTAATTTGTACAAATGGAGCAAATAACTTTAAAAGCATGCAATAAAAGAAGTTTTTTGCCGTATACAAATCCTACAGTACTATTAAGAACATTCAGAAAATCAGTCAAGAAATTTTCACGCTTTTTGTTATTTACAAACTCCCCTCTCGCTACGAAGCTAGTTTTAAACCGTTTTAACTGCTTGGTTTTAGGCAAAACGATGTTCCTATCTTTACTGATCAATGTCCGCACTTAACGATCTTTGACAGTGTTCTTTCAAGTGCGGAATTTGCCGTTCAAATGAAAATTCAGTCTGCTTGGTCATACGTTTCCTGAAAAATAAACTCTCATATATTTTTGTCTTGTGCTTTTGTAGTTGTCAACTTTTTCCAAACGCTTGTCATTCAGTGACGAAAGGTAGGGGGATTTTTGGGAGTTTCAAACATATCGCTTGATAAGACACTAGAAGGGGAATTTAGAATTCTTATGTTCTTGCACAATACCTGTAGTGCATCAATTGTACAATTATCCACTTTTTCCATATGCAGGTCGCTTGCATACATGTACGTACTGTACATTAGAATGTAATGGGTGTAGGATCTTACATACGTACATGCATCATAGAGCAGGTTGAAAAGGCTGATTTGGACCTGTTATTAACATGACATATAATAATTCTTACAAATTTAGAGGTTATCTGAAGTGTATTCTGTGTACAAGTTAAATTAAATTAAAGTCAGTAATTATTACAAAAGAGATACAAATATAATCCAAATTCTTCTTTCATACCCATGCATGATGTCCTGTGTATACGGCCTCTGCACCTTTTTTCTCTTCCAGTGAGGTACGTTAAAAGATCCTGGTGAAAAGATCTGTACCAAAATTCCACTTGGCTGCCGAAGGAGCGCCACATTCATCTTAGATACAACGTGTCTTGATCATGCTGATGACTTTAAGGCAGACGATAACGGAGCATTTTATTTTTGGCATTGATATGAAAACTTTTTTTCAAGTCGGGACATAATAATTCAGACAAATATTAAGTCTCCAAAACAAGATAAATGAAACTTTTTTACAGGACTTTCACTTACTAAAGTCAATAGGAAAAGAAATCAGTCGAAAGGCCGAGAAAGGAGAGGATTTTCGAGTTTTAAAGCGTTTTAAACGGGTAAGTGTTTATTTTGCATACTTGCTTTTGCAGTTTTGCCGTCAATTGGCATGCACTACAGTTTGTGGTTTTGAAAATGCGTAGTTCATCCTGTGGTCAATAACAACATTGACTAATCTTAAAAATTGTTTTAGTATTAATTCAAATGCGTTATATAGAATAAGAAATAACATATTTTATCTCAAAAAGTTCATAGTATAAAAATGCTGTTAAAAAACAGTTGAAGTTTTATGACAATTTCGAAACGTTTTGTGAGATGTCTAAGATTGAATTTTACAGTAAATCCTAGCTAAAAGAGTACAAAATAACATACCTACTTTATATAGTTGGACAATTGGTAATTTTATAGTTAAAAGTAAAAATCTTATCACTAATAATTTTACCAGTTTGTACAGAAAAGAAAAGAAATATACAGTATTACAGTGTTCGCTTGCGTGTTACCATGGTTACAGTAATCGATTTAGTACTTCATGTTACAATAACTTTTGGGATGTTCGGGAGAATAATTGTTTGGTTCTAAAGGCGATTGGTGAGGGGATCTGCATGAATGTATGTCTAGTAATATGCACACGTAAAAATGTTCGAGACAATTATACTTTCAACTTACTAGCTTCGGGCCTTCGGCGAACCGTCCACTGATATCAAGTTTTCGCTCCATTTATTATTATCTGTTTGAATTTCCAAGCATTTGAAGGTGAACTGAACCATGTGGATTTCTTATAAATTTCATGTAAACTAAATTTCAACCTTCTAAATAACGCTTAATTAAGTCGTCATTTTCGTCCCGAAAATTCAAATTAAGTTTAGGCGAGCGGGCGCGGCGCCATGTTGTTTTGTATTTGAGCAATTTGCACAGACCTAGCTCAAATTTGATTGGTTCTTAGTGATTACAGATTTTTGCACTGTATTAGAGAAAATTGCACTGTTGTTACAGATTTTTCCACTGCCATGTTGTTTGGGATTAATTGCACTGAAATCAACCAATCACAGTCGAGTAATATTTTTATGTATATTATTACATGATCAAATATTAAATTGAAATCATAAGTATACTTTAAATTTAAAATATATTGTATAAATTTGTCATGATAATATCGACAACAAAAATACCGAATTTTTGAATTGAGGGCCGATATTCATATTCTCCGATCCGAGTATACGTCACACACTCATATTTCGGTACGACTACAAAGTGGCGATGTTCAATAGAACAGATAATCGATGCAGTTTGGATTTTTTTAAGGTGGCTCCCTACAGTAATGCATGAGATGATCGCGGGACGAGAGTCAAAAACGCGTGGCAAGTACGTGGACTTTCCCACGCAAATTCGACGATCAAAGCAAAACAAAGATATTTCGCCCGGTTTTTTAAAATAATTTTTACCATTCTGAAAGATTTGTAATGAAAAAACTTTGAATAATCCTTAGTTTTATGTGACAAAGCATCAGTAACACCAATGAGTGATTTTAACTATGATACAAATATCGATTGGATAAAAAAAGCTTGACAGCAATATAAAAGTGAATTTTTCAAAAACATTTTAGATATAATGTTCACTAACAAGAGTTTATTAAACATTTATTAACTATTGTATAAAAACTGTTAAAGGTTATAAAAGTCGTTTAGAGATACTTGCATGTTTTTTACAAGTTAAACAGTAAAAATATCACAGTTCTATAGCAAAATACCGACTTGTTCATCTTCAGCAAAATTACAAAACTAGGCAAAGATATGTCCAGCTGTACGGCTGTTGAAGCTCGTGAACTGAGTAAATGGCAGGATTCAATTGGACTTAAATCGATCTAACCCTTCACAGTATTTCTTGGTTGTCCATGGCTCTCAAATATATTGAATAAACGTCAAAATCAAAAGATAAAAACAACATTTGCCACTCGTTTTTGCACGATGAAAGTGCGCCCGCGAACTATTATTAAGTAGTCAGCGGCGTTTTTATGTAGGGAATTGACCATGGAATTGACCCAATTTTTCACCTTTATATGCGTTTTACTCTTTAGTTTTATCGGTAACCTATCTTCAAATTTTGACCATAAATTTTAATTTTGGTAAATTTTATATATTTCAATTTTAAAAAAAATCGCTAGTGTAGAAATCTTTATATAAAATTTTCGAGTTTAAAAAAATTGCACACTAGCGATTTTGATTAAACTTTCATAATAGTTTCAGAACATTATGCTTAAAACTTATATGAAATAAAAAAGATGGGTCACCGACTTTTTTTTTTAGATACGGGCAATTTTATGCGCATAGTAACCACATTTCAGGCTTACGTCTTGTTACCATGGCAACGATGACACTACCTGAACCGGGTTTTAAATATTCCATAGATGATGAATATTACCCTCGAGTATAAAAAACTTCGTCATCTGCGATAATACTCGTTTAAAAACGATTTATTATAAAGTTAAAATAACTGTAGGGAGCCACCTTAACTGCAGTTTTGACAAAAGTTGAATCGGAGAATACAGATGCGCCGATATGGATATATATCGGTGCATTTAATACTAAATATTTGGCTTACATTAATTCTCGTACCACTAACCTTTTAACTTTGCATTTGCCGTTTTATTCTTTCTTAAAAAAATAACAACTTAGTTTTGAACAAATGAACGTTTGAGAAATTTAATATAGCCTTTCGCCTTCGCAGTTCCCTTTGCCTTACTATTGTAAGGAGGTAAGTTAACAGATTTGTTTCAGGTTTGCAGGTATCTTTGCGAATGAATCGGTTCGCAAAATAAGTCAGGGCTATTTCAGATACGCTAGTGCACCTAGTCCCCAGGCCTTTCCCGACGCGGCCGCAAAATTCAATATGGCACCTATATTTATATTGTATGTTTTCTACTGTTGTTTTTTGTTCTTTTTGCTTCGAAGTACTTATACTGCATGTTATAATACCAGGAATGACTGGAAACACCAGGTATCTTATTCTTAGCTGAGAAAAAATTTTCACGCAGAATTTTCCCCAATCATGGTCAAAGTTAATAATGTATAGTCTGTACGACTACTGAACAATGAGTCTTGACGCTGATATTGTGTTTGTTCTTATTACGTCAAAAAATAGGGTGGACAATTAAGAAAATTAATTTATTTTCTTTTACTCAAGTTGCCATGGTAATATTAAATACTTTGGTGTGCTTTAGACTCACTGTGGGAAGAATCGAAAAGGCAAAAATTTAGTAAAACCCCTACCCCTGGGAAAATAAGAACATGATGCCAATTAAGAAACATATAATTTATGCAGTAAAAGACAGAGTTTTTGTAGTCACATCCTTTTAGTCATTTTAATATAAAGCATTGTTATTTAAGGTACTTTTCACCCCTAAGGCCCTGAAAATATATCTCACCCTGAGGGACCAAGGCAAACCTCAATAATTATCATATAGTAATAATGTATTTGCTTATTAATCTAGTGTAGATATAGCGGTTGACTGTTGTGTAAACTACATGAAAAATACAATGAGAACTTCGACGTTTCGAGCGAAGGCCCGTCGTGAGCGCCTTTCTTACATTTAACTCCTATCTGTTTATATCAGCCATCAGCAGATACTCTACATCTCACCTTATCTAATATTTCGTTCCTTGTTTTCTGTCTTTCTTGCTTTGTTATCTTTGTTCGCTGGTCCTTATATGCTAATATATTTTGTGATGTGATTTCCATATTTTGTTTATAGTTTTTTTTATTAAATTCATCTGATTGGTTTATTTTTTATCACGTGATCGCTTTTGTATTTACTATAAACGCACATGTTTTTCCCCCGACCCATTCTACTACTTCCAGACGAAGGGCCTGCGCTCGAAACGTCGAAGTTCTCATTGCATTTTTCAGGTAGTTTTGCACAACAGTCAACCGCCGTATTTGCTACACTCTACCCACACTGCCACCGCACGTAGTGTAGATATACTTTCACGTACTGTCTTCAAAATAAAAATGTAGAAAATAAAGTGGATCACTAGTTGTGGGCAACAATACAGCACTGTACCTGTGTACCATATGCTGCCAAGAAGTCAGGTACCAGAGGCTTGCTTCTTGGTAAGGACCTTCAAGATGATGGAAACCTCTAAGTGATTTTAAATACAGTGCATGTTATAATTTATAAAATACATGTCAATGGTGTCAAAAAGCATTAGTGCTAGAAAAATTACCAGAAGGGGTATAGTGGACTAAGCCTCGCCCCTCAGAAACCTTATGAATGTCATGTCTGTAATAAAAGATATAATTATGATTCTAACAAACATGCCAAACTACAGACAACCCTCTTGATGTGAATATGATGTTTGTAACAAAAAAATTCTAGATCAAGCAATTTAGTATCACATAAAAGAACACATATGTACTGGAGACAAACGTTATGAATGTGAAGTTTGTAGAAAGCTATTTAGATATTCATCAGCAAATATTTTGGCAAGACATAAAAAACACATAATGGGGACAAACCATATGAATGTAATGTTTGTAATAACATAATAATATGTAATCATATGGTTAGATATACATGTAACATGGGTATAGACCTGACTACAATCAAGTACACAAATAATGAGACTTTCCACACTTCCTGCCACTATTCAAATTTTTTGCATCCCTATAGCCTAATTGCCCATCAATTCCTCTTCACCCCACTCAACAGCCCTGCATACATAATAAATGTTTTGGAAAAAGTCTAGAGTCAGGGTTTCAATTCTCTCAATAAGTAAGAAATACTCAAAATTAACAAGTTACCCTTTGGAATTTTATGTGTGCTATGTATTTTTAAAATGCATATGGGGCTAGTGCATTCTACTTACAACCTACACCATGGACCAGCTGTGAAACCAGATTTTTCATGATTCACGATCAGTTGCATTCTCGTACCCAGCGCCCGTCTTACGCGCGGTCAACGGAGCGCGACGAGGGGCTCTGTTTAAAGGCAAATCAGAAACGAATATGATTTGCCACGCCGAATGTTATTATATTCTGTCAACGCGCGGTCAACGGAGCGCGACGAGGTGCTCTGTTTAAAGGCAATTCAGAAACGAATATGATTTGCCACGCTGAATGTTATTATATTCTGTCACAACATGTCAAAATAGCATTTACTTTATTTTTAGAATACGTGCTATTTAGAGAACTAATCGCATGGAGTTATAACTACATGGGGGTCGCGTGTATTGCACGTGCTGTACAATTACAGCAATAACAACAAAAAACATTTCCAATCTATTAATAGATATAGTGTTTGTGAAATCAAACTACTATATTTTTACAAATGCGAAGTCAATTTTACTTGAAATTTTACTATTCCTAGGTGTATTGTTTAGTAAATACGGCGGTTGACTGTTGTGTAAAACTACCTGAAAAATACAATGAGAACTTCGACGTTTCGAGCGAAGGCCCTTCGTCTGGAAGTTAGTAGAATGGGACGGGGGAAAAACATGTGCTTTTATAGCGAATGCAAATCGGTCACGTGATAAAAGATAAACCAATCAGATGGATTTAATCAAAACAAACTATAAACAAAATATGGAAATCACATCACAAAATATATTAGCATATAAGGACCAGGGACCAGTGATGTGATTACCATATTTTGTTTATAGTTTGTTTAGATTAAATCCATCTGATTGGTTTATTTTTTATCACGTGATCGCTTTTGTATTCACTATAAAAGCACATGTTTTCCCCCCGACCCATTCCACTAACTTCCAGACGAAGAGCCTTCGCTCGAAACGTCGAAGTTCTCATTGTATTTTTCAGGTAGTTTTACACAACAGTCAACCGCCGTATTCGCTATACTCTACCCACACTAGCACCGCACGTATTGTTTAGTGTATAAGGGAATCATTATTTATATATAGTATACACGGGACTTATTTATTTTCAGATAAACTTTGTTTATGAGGTTTTAATATAATTATATTCGTGCCATGTCTTCGAACATGCGCTGTGTTTAACCGAATACCATGTTCTTGTGGTATCTGGTTTGGATTTAACCAGAGCCCCTTGTAGCGCTCCGTTGACCGTGCGTGAGACGGGCTCTGGGTACGAAAATGGATTCAGTTGCAGTGGTAAAGAAATAATGCCGATTTTATCCTATAAGACCCTGGGTAGAATGTTAGCACCCTCTTGAATGATAAGAACTTTTTACCACAGTTAAAATGTAAAGCAAAAAACGCCAAGCTTTTTTGCTCATGTAATAAAAACATAGATTGTCAATCATGTCTGATTACTGTATATTAAGTGTACAAGACTCAAGTAAAATTGTCTAGCGTTTATAAAATTATAGACAGAGAATAGTAAACGAGGGTACATTTAGGACGCATTTGTTTGTAATGTTTTTAATTTTTTCACGCTTTGTGGTAATTGAAATAATATATATAACTAGACTATTTATAAATACCGTTTACAAATCGCAACTATGATTGAGAGAAAAATTCTGTGTGAAAATCTTTCCTCAGCTAAGGTAATCATACCTGGCGTTTCCTGTCCTTCCTGGTATTATAGCATGCAGTATAAGTACTGCGAAGAAAAAAGAACATAAAACCAACAGTAGAAAACATATAATATAGAATCCACTCCTTCGTTAGGCGCCATATTGAATTTTGCTGCCGCATCTGGAAAGGCATGGGCACTAGGTGCTCTACCGTATCTGAAATTGCACTGACCTTCTAAGTGGGAATACTGCATCGAATTCGTGTCATATTCAGCGCGTATTCACACCTTGCTACACTGTGCAACACTATGCCGTATTCATACTAGTATTCTAATTGAGAATAAGCCTGCAATACGCGGTTTATTCACACCCGTATAGACATGTGAATACCTTAGAATACGTCCTTTTTCATGCAGTGTTGAATTTCGTGTTGTGAAAAATCTGAAAACCGGGCAAAAGAGAATGGTACGAAATTGTGCGTATGACGTGACGTCTCAATAGGAACTCGTCCAACTGAACAATATAGAAAACACTATTACGTGTACTATCTTATAGAAGGCAACAGTAATAATAATAATAATAATAATATATTCATCTTTATACAGGTTTACATGTTCAGTAATTAGATAAATATTTTTACATATTTATACATACTGGTTACAACCAAGGACCTGTTTTTATAAAAGAATAAATTATATACTAAGAATATTATAAAAGTATAGACACATACAATAAAACCTAAGACTATAATTATATTTTAAAAGTACAAGTTTTTATACTGTTTTTAAATCTTAAAAATGACACTTCGTTTCTCATCTCCGCTGGTAAGCTGTTAAATATTTGTGCACCTTGATATCTAAAACTTTTACGACCAGCTTCAGCTTTTATACGTGGTAAATTCAAAAACGAACAGTTCCCACGGGTAGTATAGCTATGAGTCAATCTAGTAAAATATTCATTAAAAAGTTCTGGTTTTTTAAAATGTAAAGATTTAAAGACCATTAATAAAGCGTTTCTTTTCAGAATATCAGAAATGCTAGACCATTCAGTTTGTTGCCCTCCACAAAGTATTTTGGCTCTCTCTTGTATGCGTTCGAATTTCTCAACATGATGACGGAATCCAAGTAGTATGGTACTGCAATAGGTCATTTGCGATTTTATCATAACATTGTAGAAGGAATACGCTACATACGGTGATACGTTAGCACGAATCCTTTTCAGGAGATTCAAACGTGATGTAGCTTTCTTAAATATGGTAGTTATGTGTTCATGCATGTTCAAGTGATGATCGAGTATGACCCCTAAATAGGTATACTGACTCGATTCATTGACAACAGTTCCGTTAATTGAAATTTGAATGTTTTCAGCCTTTGAGAGTCGTTGAGGTGTTCCAAATAGTACAAACTCTGTTTTCCCTTTGTTTAGATTCAGATAAATATTATTATCCTTTAACCATTCATATATCGTGTTGCACTGATTCTCAAGTGTATCCTGAATCATCTTCGGATCCCTACTCGCATAATAGGGCATAGTCATCAGCATATAAGTCATCATATTTAGAAAAATGATGGTGAAGAATGATGGGGCTTCGGGGCGCAGTCGTCAGAGCAAGCGCCTTTCACCTCTGAGTTGTGGGTTCGAAGTGAAAAGAGTAAGTCAGCTCTCTACCGAAAGTCGTGGGTTTTCTCCGGGCACTTCGGTTTCCTCCCACAGGGAAAGCTGACTGGGTGGGTTAGGATATATAGATTAGGAAAGTAATATCACAATTGTTGTAAAAATATATAGTGTAGGCTAAGTACGTAATATAAGCAAGCGAAACACTTGATGTAATCGGTGACTGAAAAGCCCCGACGGGGATTGAGCTGAATAATGTATGTATATGTATGTATATGTATATGTATTTCAACTGAAACTAGTGGTTGTGTTGGTTATACCTATTTAATAAAGGAAGAAAAACATGGAACAAGTTTATAAAAATAAAAGGAAAATACAATACAATGCAATGTCAATGATTATAAAATAATTAAAAACGTACATACTATATTTTGATATACTTTATCGAGTTTAAAAGAAATGAGCAGGCGGAAAAAGCAACAAATTCGCTTCGATCAAGCCGGAAGTAAACGCGAGGTGTATTACGTCATTTTCACGTCGTCTTTTACGTCCTGCCGTACGTGTTATTAAATCTGTCTAATTTCGTCACATGAAAGATCATATGAGTAGGCGTTAAAGCCGCCATGTAACTTTTTCTTTCTTTTGTACAACACAAAGCATGACACAACCAAAATGATCATTAATATTAAGCCAATTGGAACGAAGATAAGAATCCAGATACGTTTCTCGTCAGAAGAAGGTGACTTCCCAGGAAGATCTATTCGCAAGCAAGAGAAAGAATAATTGATAGGAATAATTTTGGGTTCATTAAGTAATAGGAGCAGGTAAAGTGTAAACTGTATTATAATGTGCACTGTATGTTAACCCACAAACAAATGCATAATACGTTTTGAAACTGGACGCCAGTGCAATGCCTACAGCACGTTTTAGGCTTTTGTCTAGATGTTTTGAAAAAATGCTGCTAATTGTTTGAAGCATGTATGTATTTTAGTTTCACTGAACTAATATTTCAGCTTAAGTTCGTCTTGTTCGTGAACAATGAGCTAAGTTAACGTTACAGTTAGTTTACTGACCGAAATTACAATATGCATGTGGCGACGAAAGACCACATTTTTGGAGATATTAATCCTTTGCTAAGTGGATAATAACTTAACTTGTATTTTCATCGAGTTTTCAAACTTTGTAAGCATTCTATTACCAATGGTTAGCGGGTAAAACATTCATGATTAATGGTGTACATATTTTGTGATGATTTCTGTTTGATATTTTCTTGAAAATAGTTGAAAGAACGCTTTTAACTTACCGTTATGGTTAAGTGACTTAATCACTTCTATGATTTTAGATACTTTGCCGGCGGCGTTCTTGGCTGTGCATCGATACTTCATCTCCGTTTTTGACTGACTGTCAATTCGTAAGGAATATGATTCAAGTTTCAACTTTGCGTTTTCATCATCACAGTTGGGAGTGTTGCATGAATACCATGTGTAGTTAACTTGTGGTGGATTGACTTCAGCTCTCTTCAATGTACAGTTAATTATCATTCCTTTCTTAAATATATGCGTTTTCTCCATCTCTATCTCAGGTTTCACTGCCAAAAAATTGAAATATTTATTTTTCAGTTAAAACCAAGTTTATATTATTTCGAATATTATAATTACCGGATATGCTTTTAAGTGCAATGTGCGAAAATTTATGAGAGAAACCTAAAACTTCATCTCCCATTATCATGGCTTTGAAATTAGTGTTTCAAAATCTTTTTAAATTATTTCTTGCTACTGACAAAATAATTAGCTTTTCTCTTGCTCAAAACACAAACCGCACATTGACAAATGATTAAATTTAAGCGTCGGCGAAAGCTCGCCTGTCTCATTTTCCAGACAGAAGCCAAGAAAAATCGGTCTCAGAGTTTTATAAGTATAAGGCTAATTTTGCTTTCGTAAGGGAACTTTGTTCTTTAATGCCTGTTATGAAACATATCGTGAGACTTATCAAGTTTGCTTTAAAATGGATCTATTGGTAAATTTTCGGCGAAAGCAGTTCCTAATATAACCTGAGATAACGTTTTTTTTTTGAGCAACATTTTTTTGAATAAAGATTATAAATGAAGAATATATTGCATTGAACTTTCTTTAGCACAAAGCCAATTTTTTACATGATTTTCATATTATGATGACATAATTATTTCACATTACCGTAGACTTGTAGTTGAAACGTTTTCGCATCATTTCCATAATTGTTGCTTGCGTTACATTTGTAGAAGAAGTTATCTTGAGGAAATTTAAGATTTCTTATTTCAAAACTTGTCTTCGTAATATTTTCTTTTCCTCTGTGTTCTTCACACCTTGCTGACGCCAAACACCGAGTTATCAAGTCATACTTTACTCCATCTTTAGATCTCCACCAATCAATAACAGAATCTGGATAAGATGACACGCTGTACGATAGTAAGAAATCCTCTTCTTCATTCTGATGGAAATTATTCTGTTTATTCGGTAGGCGAACTTCCGGTTTCAACGGCACTGCGTTAAAATGTAATATTTGGATTAGATTATACATGTTCGAGCCTTCCAGCGAGTAAATCTTTGTAATAGTGAAGTTGTGTTTTGAAACGCAACGTGAATGTATGGCCGGCAACTGGCCAAGGTTTTGAGAAATCTAAATGACCAGTAGTTTGTCTGCGTTATGCATGTCTAAAAACCGTTTTTCGAAATATTTCAAGAGAAGCTCGATAGAGAAGTTACTATTAGATAACATTCTGTACAAGAAAAGGAAGGAACAATATTATACTTGTAGACAATTGTACGCCCTTCCAGAATTATATTACGCAATAACAAGGCATTTTCTACAAACAAATACGACAGGTAATATCAGGCTGTGGAGCTTTTGCCTTTTTATGATTTGGTAGCAGTTCATTAATAGCAAGTGATTAAAATTAAAATTATATATTGTCAAGAACTGCATGATATTCAATATATTGTGTTAACTTTATTTGACACCGGCTTGCCAAGGTAGCCCGCTTAATGGCTTAATATGAGCTGGGTATTTCCGGCCAGCGGTGCCAGCACGACTTGGTAGGGACTTCCTGTAACCCTTATCGAAATTTATATAACACTGAACCCAAACTCCACCCAACCCCGAACTCTTACATATATTATAATAAGAGTTAGACTAAGTCTCAACGCCCGACACCTGTATGTGGTCATCCATATGGATACAATCCCATAACATATATAACATATGTGGGACATTAGCACTGGCGAACTAGCGGTTTTATTTACTTTTAAAAACTGAAAAATAGCGTCACGTTGCCGAATCGCGTCCGGTGTGTCTGGGCCTTTATCCTTGGGTTGACTTGGGGATAATCTCAAAATATTATAAAGAACCACTGAAAAATTATACTGCATCTCATAATTTTGCCTCTGTGTTGAATTTCCCTTCAACATATTGAGTTTAGAGCATTCGATCCAATATATTCCATATCATGCAATTCTGTACTATTATTTTTTAATCGCCAGTTATTAATGAACTACTACGAAGTTATAGAAACGACAAATGCTAAACAACCTAATATTAACGGTCCTATTTGTCTATGGAAAGATGCACTTCTTAGAATGTGACTAGAAATACACGAATACAGCAACACCCTAGCAAAACATTATATTTCCCAGACATTGTTTCAACATGAAATAATCCTAATTATTATAATTTTAGAGGCATTGTGGTGTATTTTGGGGACTAAAATGAACAAAATATTGAATTTTAATGAGCGAGTGAAGCGACAGAAAACCATTGTTTACGTCTTTATAGCCGGCTACCGGCAAGTGTATTTTTTACCTTTTAACGACAAAATGCAAGGCCGAAAAACTAAACGAAGAAAAATTTATCGATCTTCGAAGCTAAATGAGCAACAATCCGTTCCAAACAGATGAGAAGACAATGTCTGTAGAGCCAGAAACTATTAATCCCCGAGCCACGCGCAAAGCGCGTGTGCGATTGTACTAATTCCGCTATTAGCGACGTCCAAAAGTATGGCGGGTTTCTAAAAACATGTGAGAAAATCGTTTGAATAAATTGGCAATAAAGGCAATAACGTCAAAATGTTAAGAAGAAATAGTTAAATATCATGCAAGTGAAGTCACGACAATAACTAGGCCAACAGCAAGGTAATTTGTTTTATTGTTTATGTTTTTGTTGGTTTAAAAAATGTTGCAAATACACTTAATACTTATTCACTTAATTCCATTTTAATATCAGTGTAAGTGTAATCTTTTTAGATTTCCCGATTACCACGAAGAGACCAGAATTAGTGTTCATTTAAAAAAATTCATTATATATTAAAGTCAAAGGCAAAGCTTAACAAACTATCAGTTGAAAAGCAGTTAAATTTTATAAACATTTCAAAAAGTTTTAGCGAACATCTAAGATCCAATTTTTGAAAAAAGTGACGCTGGAAAAAATTTCACCTTTGCAGAAAATTGAAAATTTGTCGGACATTTCGACCTAAAAGGAGTAAAAACAGCCTATCCTGAGTGTAACTGGGGCGTTTATCTGAAATTTTAAGGTTTTGTCGGAAATTTAGGAGGCTTTGTCCCCCCCTTCCGGAGAAAGTGAATTTCCGCCATTGTATAGACAACAATTTTTAAAGCAACAAATACATCAACAATTAAAAAAAACTTCCCTGATAGTTTACGAAGTTTCATCATATACATCGTCTTGTCCCTTTTATGAAGTAAGAGCTTTTCACGGCTACGTTCCCATAAAACGACTTTCTGCGAGTTTCTCATAGGTTTTTATACATTCGCTCATTCCACTACTGACAATCCGCTATATTTTTTCACGCGTGCAAATAGCCGATCGAAATTAGTACCCACGCCCCGGTTATCTTCGGGAAAGACGCTGACGCGCCGTTGGCTCATGGATCATAATCCTAGATATAGGAGAACTAGATTGCGGACTCTATGATAATGTATGATGAACTAGAACGGCGTGACATGTATGATAAATTCAAGATGGCTTGGGAACCGGGCAAAAAATATATGTAGTCTAAACAGCGCAATCGATGTTTCTCTCAATTTACGTCGTTCCATTGCTTTGATCCCGTCCGTTCAGATTTTTTGGGAAAAACTAGTTATTCCGAAGGTTTTGGGTGCAAATTGTACAATTTGTACTGAATTGCTGGTGAAAATATCGCTCGCTAAATGTTGTGAAATGGTCACTTGGTCGATTCGTGTCATTTGTGGCCGAAAATAGGAGGTTTTTGTCGGCTTTGGCCTCTTGGATGGTTTATTTTACCTAGAACTCTCTTGGGACAAGCCTTTTCAGAAGGACGGATGGATATTTTCGCATAAAAATCTATTATTCCCATTTCAACCTTATATGACCTGAACATTTAAATGTAGATGAGCTGATCAGCTCCCATAGTTGTGCTTCACAGCAGGGCAGTGTGACCTTCTCATAAGTGCTAGGAAAATGAATTTTAAAGGGCGCATTCTATATAAATATAGCGAGAGTTCGTTAGGCCCAATATGTTATTCAAGTTCTGACCTCTGAGAGCACATTCATCCGCTAAAAGCCTGTTCATATGAGCCGGGCTAGCGTGGTAAACCAGGTACTTTGTAAGTGCTGGGGACCTGCCTCATGTATTTATATATTTTTTTCAAAATTTCATTCACATGCATGGTAACCGTCCCGCCTGGTTTGCCAGGCTCCCACTTGAGTGAGGCATGGTCCCAGTTTTTCAATCCAGCCCTGCGCATATGAACAACCCTTAAGCAAGTTTCCACCTAGGATATTACACAGAACTTTCCGCAATTTGAATTAAATGTGTTTCATATTGTTTACTACTTATTAGAATGCAAATTTTCCCTGTTATTGTCATTTCTAGGTGTTAAAAATTTACTAAGCAGTTGTTTTAGGACTGTTAGCATGTGCTCAGCAAATTGTAACTAAAGGTCCTTTTAATATATGATCATGCCTGTTGAAAAAGGGAAATAAAGATAATATTATTTCGGTAATTCTAGATCAAATAAACTGGTCCTAAAATAGATTGAGTGCATGAGAGCAAATAGAATGACTTCAGATTTAAGTGATATTTGGTGTAATACTACCTGAAAAATACAATAAGAACTTCGACGTTTCGAGGCCCTTCGTCTGGAAGTTAGTATCTAGTGTTCGTTTCTAGGCCGCTGTTTATAGTGTTAGTGTGGTTAGTGCATGTGTTTCTCATCTCATCCATTGGGATTCAATTCCTCTACTTGTGTGCATGTATTGAATGCTATTATTTTTTACTCAGTCACCTGTGAGAAGAGTGCCTACAATTTGAGTTTACAAAACAAAGCAGGTTTTCTGAACATACTCTGGTTGTCCTTATACTAAATCTAAAGGAAGAAACCTTTACGAAATACAGAACTGATAGTGGTATCCAGTATAAGTTTAGTTTTAGCCATTTTGAGGAATGCGCACTAGAGATGGAAAAAGTAGTAGTTACAAGTTAAACACAGTGTCAGTGAACATTGTCCAAATGTATCCTTTAGGAAGGAATCTTGGCACAAAACTGGTTGCTCAAGCATGGGAAAATATAATATGGCAATCACGGCAATGGCCTTGCCAATGGCAATTCTGGCTTTCTCGCCACTCCCCTGGCACACACTCATGAAGATGCAATGTCAACCATATTACTAGGAGTTACTATTGAGGAGTGGGGAGATTGAACAATATTTTATATACCCTTTGATACATATGGCTCTTTGTACGAACGTTTCACATTGATGTACATGCATATAAATGGATCTACTGTACATTGTGATACTGGCATTAACACCATTTATCAATTCTATATTGAAGTAATATATATTGAACAATTCAGGTCATATAAGGTTGAAATTCTATGTCCTCTAAGAAGTTCAAACCAGTTCGTTGGCATCCCGTCTTTATATCACCACATAAATCAAGGGAATAGTATATTTGTATGCGAAAATATTGCCCCATCCTTTTGCAAAGGCTTCTTCGAAGAGAGTTCTAGGTAAAAAAACAACATCCAAGAGGCCAAAGCCGACAAAATCTCCGGCCTATTTTCGGCAGCATGCGCAATTGACTCGAACCGAGAAAGTGACCATTTCACACAACATTTAGCGAGCGATATTTTCACAAGTAATAACCACAAATTGTACATTTGCATGCACAACCTTCATAATAACCCGTTCTTCCCCCAAAAAATTGATCGGACGGGATTCAAAGCAATGGGACGACGTAAATTGCGAAAAACCTCGAATGCCCTGTAGACTGGATTTATCATACATGTCACGCCTACGCTGCGTATTAGTCCGCAATTTAGTCCTTCTATATATATGATCATAATTCGGGAACGGCGTACAATTTAATTTCCCAAACGATATATTTCCGAATGTTAAATAAATTAAATAAGTCATACTTGGAAAATATAGGACGGGGAAAATGAAAGTCGCGAGACCCTATTTTTGTATTGAAATTTACGGCATTTCGAGCAGCATTCAAGAATTCACGTAATCTGATTGGTTCAAAACCAAAATATAAACAAATGGTTGGATTGGTCAAGATCATAATCCTCTTATTCAACGTATGTATCTTTAATACCATTCCCAATCTACTCTCGGTAACGGCTCGCTCGATCACATGCAAAACGAAAATTCACCCATTCAATGTCCACGAAATAAGAAAGGTCGATTTCTTACTTCGCATAGTGGAATGAGTATCCTTACCACGGCACACGGAACAGTGGTTACGCGACGTTTTCTCGACGTACACTCGAGAATATCACCGTTTCGTGAGATAATATTTGTGTACATTTCACAGGTTACAAAATACAAAAATTTACATTGAAAGAGTTCTTTTTGTAACATATATCAAAGTATTACCTTTAAGCCTTAAATTTACCAACTGGGAGGCGCGATAGTGAACTGGAATACGTGATACTTCACACTTGTAGGTTCCCTCATCATGTTTGGATAATGAATTTAACGACAGAATTCTTGTTCCAATGCCGCCTTCATATTTGAAATCTGATTTAAGTTCTTTCTGATTTCCATTTGAACTGACTTTGTACCATATGAATTTATACGTATTGGTACTGCTTCCTGCTTGGCATTGTAATTTAACATTGCCTCCAATATCATAGGACGGTTTGTTTGGCCTCTTCTTAATGGTCGGTCTTGCATAAGCTTTTCCTTAAAGGCAAAATCTTTATCAGGCTTAAGGTACGTTCACACACAGCGATTTGTCGGGCCGATTTCAGATGCACGTTAATGATATTTGAAAAATACGTGACATACGTCATCTGGTGACATCATCAACTGAAAATATTCGTCATTAACATTAAGTAAAACCTAAAATCGACCCGACAAATCGCTGTGTGTGAACGTACCTTTAGATATTTATTGCACAGTTTTTCTGTCAGAAGAGTTCCAAATCCCTAGGAAGTCTCTCATTAGCCTATATTATGCACTGAAGTGGACCTGGAGCATTTGCTACAGGGAATTCAGGTTTCCCGAATAACAAAAAAGGTATTTATTAGCAGTAAACGTGGCACTGCAAGGTATACTATAAACATCTTGCATGTTACTGCAGGAAATTTAGATATTTATAATTTGAGACCGCTTGTAAAAAGTAGTTAAATATAACCATAATAATAGTCATACAGATAGAGGGAAAAAACTTACCATATCAAGGAACAATTTCATTTTATGAAAAAAAATGTTATTTTAAACCTCCACAATCCAATTCCGGATATCGACCGGTCCAGTTTTTCTTGTGGGACTTGTCCGGCACCCTTTTCTGCCATGTTCCAATGCATATGATATTTAGAAAATGCCATTTTATTTAGAAATTTTGTTGGAAGAAACGAGCCCTCGTTATTTCTGTCCAGTGCGCCGCCTCTTTCTCGCCATATTATTATTCTCAACCATGAATGGTAACGTAGCTTACAAAATTGGGCCGGACAACTGTATGTGGTAACCTAAGTTTGTACCACCATTATTTTTGAAGTGCTGCCGCATTGGTAAGAGCTAAATATGTTACTGTAGAACGTCGAAGGAAACCGTCTATATAGCTGCCCAGCTACGAAAAGAATAATTTTTTCCAAACATTTTCCCCTTTGTCTGGTGCGCTACATTTTAAAGATGATTGTTGTTTGAAAATCGATCTAATATTTTGATCGTAAGTGTTTTTAACTCTTTCTCGACGGGCGGAGGACACGCGCCATATTTACGATCAGTTGTTTCCCAAATGTTTATATCTCGGGACGTGTTTAATCTCCGGCAACAGGACACGCGTCATTCGATAGCTTATGACCTCCGGTTTGTTCCGGTTCATATTATATATGCAAAGTAATTTCCAAACATTTCCATAAATGATTTAAAAATGTAGAATCATTTTTTATATAAACCTGGATTGCCAGAACACAAAAGTTGTAGCTCATGAAAAAAGGAATTCTGAAATTCGCATTCAAATGAGCTGAAATCATTGAACCGTTGGTGCGCACGCGATATAAATTACGAAAAATGCCATTGAAATGCCGCTAAACGAATGAAAATCTGCCATCTAGGCAATGGCATCACGAAGAATCGATTGCCGGTTCTTTAAAGCCGAGCATTAGTCTAATATATGTTGAACTAGTGTTTAAAGCCAATTATTCACTGAGCATTGGTCTCATATCTGCTGTGCTAGTGTTTAATTAAATTAAAGATGACTGATTATGTACCGAACATTGGTCTCGTATCTGGTGCGCTAGTGCACAAAGTTGATTATTACTAAATCATTATTACTATCCATATGGTACGCCAGTTCTTAATGCTGATTATTAATTAACTGAATATTAGTCTAATATCTGGTTCGTGATGTTTAAGGATATGGACGATTATTAACTTTGAAATTCGTTTCTCTATCAGATGCACAAGTGTTTAAACTAATAAATAATTATTCTTTTAGTTTAAACACTTGTGCATCAGATAAGGAAATACTGATCTCGGCAGGTTCGCTAGCGTAGAAGTTAAGGTAAGTTGAAATACAAGAAAGCAGTGTATGCTCCACTGGGTGGGATTCAATATCGTTTTCCCCGCCAAAAATTTGTCTGAAACCCAGATAACAGACTCGGTCGGTAGGCCACTAATTTACCGAATGCCATTTCCAGCAGTAAAAATTCTGGTGCAACTGCCATGTTTTCCAGTTAAGCAATTAAAAAACCCTAGCTCTCGTAGCCTCTTTTTACCCATTCACGATCGCATTCTGACTAAAGGCCATTTTCCATTACGGTCGTTTTGCGAAGCGATCGATCTGGATCGATCTGAATCACGTGTCGCCAGCGCACTGGGCACGCCAAGAATGGAGTTCAACTTTTCAGGCGGGTCCTCCGCGAGGTGTAAAGCGGACAAAAAAATCTCATGCTAGACACCTACAGCGAAAGTTGAAACATGGTCGCTCGGCCCGCGCGGGCAAAGCGGCTGTAATGGAAAATTGCCTTTAGTCTATTCTGGTTTTGAGCAAATCATCCTTTGCATGCAGATTTTGCGACGAAAAGCTTAGAAATGTTTAGGAACTGTCGTTATTTAGCTGTGGCGAGGGGTTGCTGCATGAATGTATTTCTAGTCAGATAATCATTAACCACAACCACTAGCGCAACAGATTTTTAGTCAAATATATATCTAGTTAAACAGCAGCGCACCTAACAAAGGGAAGACTGTTTGGTTAGTAATCATTATGCAATCAATCGACGGAAATATTTTTCTTCATTTCATGGCTGGGAAGTTATATACACGTTTTACAGACTACAGAATCAGAAAGTTTGGTTGAAGATCGAATACAAGCGTTTTGTAGCCGGATTTTATGGGTGGTAACATATTTAACTTTAATCAATGTATCAGCTCTGCAAAAAATATTGGTGGTGCAAACTTAGGTTGTCCACATACAGTTGTTCGACCTCTTTTAGTTTCGTAAGATATACAAAGCATCATGGTTGAGAACAATAATATTGTGCAAAAGGGTTGTTGCTCCCCCCCCATTCCCTCCTCCCCATCGTGTCCGAAGGTTAAATGAGCTTCAAATACCGTTATATACTTTCCGTAAGCGACAATTTTTAAAAGATAATCTCCTGTTTGGCATTACATACAAAGGAAATTATTTAGGCGTTTCATTTACCATACTTGAAGTATCCTCTTGGCGTTGCACATAATACCGAGGGCTCACTTCTTCCTACGAATTCTCCAAACAATATGGCGTTTTGTAAATATAGTTTGAAGATGACAGAAATGGTTATCGGACAAGTCCCACAAGAAAAATTAAAGTAATAAATGTACAGTAATTAAATTTAAAATTGTACAATTACTGTAGGCTACCATCCGGTCCAATTAAATCTTAGTTTATTAGAATTTTACAATTTTACAATTTTTGAAAATCTCGCAACATTTCCACCTTGTTTTGGTCTCACAATCAAAGCAAGTATCAAAAGGGTAAGTTTATAGAATATTGAAAAACAAGTTACTTTATTATTTTACCTTTTGCTATTGTAAGGAAAATTGGTTCTTTGGCCGCATCACAAATTTTACATATGTACCATCCTTTATCGTCCTTTGTTAAGTGTGTTATATTGAAGACATTTTTATAAACCAATACTATATCTTTGTTGTCAACATGGAGTTGGTTATGACCTTTGCTCTTTTTTGTCCCAAACCATAGAGTCACTTTATCAGATATATTGACAGTACAATTGATCAACATCCATTCCCCAGCCAAGTGCACGCGGTGACGATATGTGCTATCCTTATAAAACGACACAGCTATATTGAAAGCAGGAATATATTATTTATATAAAAAAATAGCCCAAATAGGAATGTCATACACCTAAACTAAAGTAGATAGTGAGAATGGGGGCACGAGAATTACCTGTCGGTTTTGAAAGAGATTATCTAGAATTAGATCGGTACGTGACTTAGTGTGGAATTATTTCATTAGCATTAATCGAATATTATGTAGACGGTCGGCCAAGTGTCTAGAAAACACTGTCGATGGCATTTTTTGTTACAAGCATGAAACTGCGCAAAATGTCTTAGGATAGTGTTTACTTTAGGAGTGAGAATGGTTGCCAACCGTAATTTTTTTATTTATGTGCTAAAATTTGAAGGTTTTTTCTAAAACATTTCGATGTGATTTTTGTCGAATGCTGTATTTTATATTAGTGTTTTATTTTAATTGGCCGACTCTCTAATTAACATTTATAAAGCTCGGGTAATCTTCTTTCGTGTAATTCAAAATGATATTCTAATAAGAAGCATGGCGCAAATATATCAAAACACGACCTTTCAAAAAGAAGCCAAAACAATATGTTTTTGTTGTGTTGCAGACAGGAAACAATCACATATGTTTAGATTACATACGAATCAGTATTACACGCCCGGTTACCAGTACAATATATTTATGTTGAGCCAGTCGAGTTTTGGCATGTAAATGGTTGAAAAACAGCATGTTGGCGCAAACACGCTGTTTTACTACAACACATAGACCTTCAAAATCTGTAAATATTCGAAATTAAACGCAATAATTTACGAATTTAAACCTTCGGCTAACCACTCGTCCTAACTAAATCCATCTTTATTTTGAAACTCGCCTCCATACAGGTATTTTAACAAGTGTAATAGTAATACCATGCATGTCACTTTGAGTTATGACAAATAGGAAAAGGAGAAATTTGCATATGTTAATTAGGTAGTGAACCAATGACAATAAATCCATGATATCGAAAATTGCTTTTAAATGGATTCCCATCTATCGAAATGTCGTTATAAAAACCTTCCAATTTCGGTACATAAATCCAAAAATTACGGAAGGCAACCACTTTCACCGTCAATGTGAACACACTCCGATGACATTTAGTGTGGTTTCCTGTTTGTAACAAAAAATGCCATCGACAGTCACTTTTTTCGAGGCTGGCCGGCCGTCTAATGTCTATCCATTGGTATTTGACAGATTAAAATAACTAACCATTTGTCTTCTAGAATCACTTAAGGTCGCGACACCAATATTGCAACTTGTCCAAATTATGGAAAATTTAATTCAGTTAACCATATTTCGAAATTTCAACAAAAGATATATTTTTTAAGCGAATTGCTACCTATCTACTCTAAACCTGATGATTTGTTGTCGGTAACATCAACAATTTGTTTACTGTAAAAATGAATGAATTTAAGGCAGAAGGTAGCGCAGGGAAACGAAAATTTACTGAATTTGCTGTTTGGGGACAAAATGGATGGAGAACAGTCAATTCTGGGTATTTACCGCATCTTGCCGAGGATTTAGTCTCCTTTTTACTAATTTTCACAAGAAACGAAATCTTGACGATAGGGATCGGAAATAATCAGTTGCAGAGATGATAGGTAGGTGTTCTCTTTAAGCCTTCTAAAAGTATTGAAAAAATACTTTTATTGCACAGGTTGCAAAATTGGTGTCGCCACCTTAAGTGACTCTAGAAGGCAAACGTTTAATTTGGTTATTTTGATCAGTCAAATATCAATGCATTGGCACGATATGATAGTTATTCCATGCAATGGAAGGCATTTTTTGGGACACTCTGGAGAGAATAATAAATGGTGTGCGGAAATATGGAATATATTTCGGATGTTGAATAGGACAACCCTTGAGGGAGGGATGCGAATCGGTGAAAGTGGAACATGCTGTTCAACACGAGAAATATATTTAATATTTCAAAGCATCCGTGTATTGTTTAGTTTATTTGTATATATAGAAATTGTAGATAGATAGATAGATATATAGATAGATAGATAGATAAATAGAGGGATGATGTTTATTCCACTTCCTTGCAGAAAAAACTTAATTAACAAGCGGTAAATACATAAATGAGGCATATACAAGGCGAGATTATACGGGATGTATAAAAGAAACGGAGGCTATCTTTTATACTTAATAGTTCTCGGAATACTGGACCATATAACGTGATTTAGGCCTTATTTTAAAGCCCGTTCTTTTCTCTTTCAAGCAAGTCGTCATTAGGGTCCTTAGTGCAAGTGATGACTGAACAAGAAAAAATTTTGTAGAACCTATCAGTTTTAGATGCCATTTAATTATGCAATTTTACTAATATTATTCAATAGTCGCATTGTGCAGATATAAAAATCCAGTCCACTTGTAATATTTCATGCAGCGGAAGCCGCCAGTGAAGTACTTAATATTCAAAAATACTCCAGTTATCAATTTCGTGCAGCGGCCGAGCCTGCCGGATTCTAGGCATTTGATTGGTCCATTTGCATTTTGACTAAAGTTTGCGGGGGTCTGACTCATTTGGGCAATGTTCGAGCTTTCTGATTGGCTGGTTAAAGAAATGTTCTCCTTTCTCATTGGCTCGATTTGTTTGACTCAGCAGTCGCTCCTTGGGGTATTCACCAGTCTTCAGTCGACACGAAATGAAAATAAAGTCTTTCTGATTGCTACTTGACCGCAAAGGTTTAAATTGGTTTGAGTATCTTGTTTTATACAAGTCGAAAATGTCAATTTATGAAACTGTTCAGTCCGCGTTTCAAAGTGACAATCTGAAGTCCCTGGAAAAGGTGAACACAGATCTGTTCAAGCAGATGCACGCTTTAGATACAAGATCTGTCCAAGAGCTTTTAGATGCTATCAATGACACCGATATCTTGAGCCCGTCGAGAGATTTTGGCGCAGAAATTTTCATACCCAGAGTTGCTCGTCAACAAAATAAGAAGTGAACGGCGATAAAGTATTAATAAAAAGAAAACTATTTATAGTAGTTTATAGTCTAATACTATTACTGAGTATTACTAAGTTCAAAGTGTGTCTATTACACGCCGGTAAAAGCCGCTTGGCTGAATTAGCTTATTAGCATATATTTGCTGTTGGTCAAAAGGTCATTTATATTATTATATAGTCGTTATATTGGCATTTGTTGTAATATTTGTATCAGCCGAGGTATTGCTGATGTATTTTTATAGACCGAACCAAAATTGTTATGTCGAAATTTTGAGTCTTTGACCGCATGGTTTAGTGTTACGCTGTTTGTAATACGATATCTAGAAGAACAATATATGGCAATTTGTGTTTCAAAGGCATGCTGATTAGCCACGATATGGGGCGAAAGAGTCATTTTATTGCCTAGCCAAAAACAATGGCGCCCCCCTCCCACTGAAAAAAATATGCTCCCCCCTGGGGTAGTGGAAAATTCCTAGATCCGCCCCTGGACAACATGCGAAATATAATCGCACATAAATATGAGTGTATCACTTTTAGTAGTTGCGGAAAAATCGTTGAAACACTCTATTATATATCTACAACAAGGGCATTTAATTTCATGAGTGAAGCAATGGAGATACCATAATTTCTGATAATTGGATCTTGGTTACACTCGTTCGAATTAACTTTTTGAAGAGCTCAGTGACTGCATAGTTTAACGACCAAATTTCGATTTGGTTTTCCTTTTTTGTATATGTAGACCATAATCTCCGAGCCGGCGCGAAGCACCGTGCGAGGGTACTAATTTCGCTCGGATATTTACACCCGGGTATGTGAGAAGATAGCGGACACGCCTGGCATTTTTGCACGCGAAATTGGACAATAGACAATTTGCATGTTAGCAAAGCATCATGGGAAAAATGGTAACCTTGACGAAATGAGCATTTTCCATGCGAGAAATATTGCTTCTTTTAAGTACTTTCTTCGTACCGTTTGATAAGTTTTAAACAAGAAATATCTTTTTTATGCTATAAAGTTTGTTTTGACCAAAGTATGGCGAAATCGGAGCGAAAATGGGCGCGAAAATTCGTATAGAACACCCGAGGGAGCGAGCAATAGGCTCCCAAATACGTTCTGAGAGGAAGGTTCTTCTCAACATTTTGAGGTGAGTACGCTTAGTAAACATCAGACTGCTCATCACTTTGACATACAAATATGTGCGCGTTGTTGCTCGATCCATAGCTTGTGTTTTCTCTACGATCGAGTGTTTTGTGTGGATTTTTCGCTTGTTGAAATTGACAAACTCAGCCTATAATGTCGCTTGCTCGATTTTTATAAGCACATGGCCTCGAAATGCAATGTTTTTAAAGACTTTAAAATGCTTTGGCAAGAAGAAAAACCAACACAAACCTTCTTATTTCGCCCCGTCTATGCTACTTTGTAAAAAGACCAAGCTAGAAGAAAGCATTTGCCTATTGTTCTACTATAGAAACGTTCTACTGATCTACTATAGAAACCTATTATTTGCCTATAGAAACTTCTACTGTTTATTTAATTCTGCTTTGTTGTGATCAGTTGATTTCCTGTCGAAATTGTATGTTTTAGCTTTGTAAAATATATGAAATTCATGGCTAGAACTTGAGTAAAACTGTTTCCAATTTACATATACTCTATATAAATGATGTAAACTATTTTTCACATTTTTGAAGCATTGTAGTCCAAATATTTCGTGGATAATACAGCATAGTTGCTTAGCTACAGGTAAGAAGGTATAATATAATGGTATAAAAAGAATTTGATTAAGTGAGACATTTACTTCAGCTATGGACAGGATCACAGGAAATTGCACAACCTTGCTTCGAATTGAAGAGTTATTGCCTGGGGGGTTAAGAAGGTAGTAATGCCTCATTTCGATGCCATACTGTATCACAATAACAATCACCAACACTTTGAGGTTTTAGTGTGACTCCCCCGCCTTTCTGGAGAGCAACACTTAATACCCCAGTAATTCTACAAACTGGTGTTGTTTGTTTATGGTTTTACCCTATGGTGGCCTAGGAAAACATTTAAGGGGCTTGAAACCTAAGGGTTTGGGGAGAGGCATGCTCCCCCAGGAAAATACGAAAAAATAATGCTTCTGAGTTCTGGCACTGGCAAAATTGGTGGGAAAATTTGCTGCATAATCGGTTTTGGTGGTTTGGATGCCTTGGTGGGGCCAATAATCGCCAATAAAGTGACCTTTCTACTGATCATTCCTATTCTAAAAAAATCACTACCCCTGAAACACTAGGACCTTGTTAAAATTTTAGAGACTTTCTACTAAGTTTAAAGTAATTCTGATACAAACTTAACAGTTTGAAAGTAAGAAAGCATGAGCGGTATATCAATATACCTATACCCCTAGAAACCAGAAAATAATAGGTGACCCAACTTGAGAACGGGCAAAAATTGAAGGTCAGAATTTGAAATGGAGTGCCGGAACTCTGAAGAATGGCTTTCTACCTAATTCTTGTGAAACGTTTGCCCTTGGTCCCTCCCAACAAAATGCCTCGGCAGCCCTGTATCTTAATCTGGGGGAGGGGGCAAAATATATTCAAAATACTGGTGCAAAAATCTCGAAAGATCAATGATTATGTTGCCTTCAAGTGTTCCCGTTCGAATGGGACATTTCCTGGCCATAGCCAAAGCTGTAACTGAACCTACCCAGCTACCAACTAGTTTAACAAGAGACACTGGCAAATAGTTTTGTTAACCTATTAATTAACCTATTAATAAGCTATTAACCTACTATTTCGACAGGAAATCAACCGACCACAACAAAGCAGAATTAAATAAACAGTAGAACAATAGGCAAATGCTTTCTTCTAGCTTGGTGTTTTTACAAAGTAGCATAGACGGGGCGAAATAAGAAGGTTTGTGTTGGTTTTGCTTTTTGCCAAAGCATTTTAAAGTCTTTAAAAACATTGCATTTCGAGGCCATGTGCTTATAAAAATCGAGCAAGCGACATTATAGGCTGAGTTTGTCAATTTCAGCAAGCGAAAAAATCCACACAAAACACTCGATCGTAGAGAAAACACAAGCTATGGATCGAGCAACAACGCGCACATATTTTTATGTCAAAATGATGAGCAGAACCTTCCTCTCAGAACGTATTTGGGAGCCTATTGCTCGCTCCGTCGGGTGTTCTATACGAATTTTCTCGCCCATTTTCGCTTCGATTTCGCCATACTTTGGTCAAAACAAACTTTATAGCATAAGAAAGATATTTCTTGTTTAAAACTTATCAAACGGTACGAAGAAAGTGCTTAAAAGAAGCACTGAATATTTCTCGCATGCAAAATGCTCGCTTCGCGGCGACCATTTCGTTTGCAAGTGCAAGGTTACAATTTTCCCCATGATGCTTTGCTAACATGCAAATTGTCTATTAGAATGTGCCGATTTTACTGGCGCCTCCATATACAAAGAAGGAGTATGTAAAATGAAGCTCCAGAAAATGATGTGCATGTTTATTTTCTTGGTTTTATTATTATAATAGCAATTTGTAATCTTGTATATAATGTTTACTTTAAATAGCTTATGTAAGCTCATTGTATTTCTTTGCCAAAGATGAATATTAAAGACTATTATTGTTATTAATTGTGTTTATTAAGGAGACAATTAATTATTGTCTATATGCAAGTTTGTCACTGGACTTTTGGCCCAATATGAGTTAAATGTGCTGTCAACCAAATGTCGGTTAAATGCCCTGTCGACTGAATAATATCAATTAAACGTCCTGTCGACAGAATGTCAGTTAAATGTACTGTCGACCAAATGTCGGTTAAATACCCGGTCGACCGAATAATGTCAATTAAATATCCTGTCGACAGAATGTCGGTTAAATGTACTGTGGACCAAATGTTGGTTAACCCATTAAAGCGCATGGATCTCCCCTTGACAAGTAAAATAGTCTGGCATTAGACAAACTAAAATAAAAAAGTAAGGCATACCAGGGCACACTGTGCCTTAATGAGTTAAATATCTTGTTTACCGAATGTCGGTTAAATGTCCTGTAGACCAAATGTCAGCAAAGTATTCTGTCTACCAAATGCCATTTAAATGTCCTGTCAACCAACCGTTTGTTGACTGCATGTCAGTTACATGTCCTGTCGACTGAATGTCAGTTAAATGTCCTGTTAACGAAATGTCGGTTACATTTCTTGTCGACCAAGCAAAGCATAATACAGTTTCTGAAAGCATATTATTTATACAAGGAAGGAATATGTAAAATAAACCACCAGAAAATGATATGCATAATTATTTTCTTGGTTTTATATATTATAGCAATTTGTAATCTTGCATGTAACTTTTACTTTACAAAATTTATGTAAACTTGTTGTATTTCTTTGCCAAAGATGAATATTACAGAATATTATTGTTATTGTGTTCATTAAGAAGACCTCAGTTACTGTCTACATGCAAGTTTGTCACTGGACTTTTGGCCTATTGTCGGTTAAATGTGTTGTCAACCAAATGTCGGTTAAATACCCGGTCGACTGAATAATATAATAATGTCAGTTAAATGTAGTGTCGACCAAATGTCGGTTAAATACCTGGTCGACCGAATAATGTCAACTAAATGTCCTGTCGACAGAACGTCAGTTAAATGTACTGTCGTCCAAATGTTGGTTCAAGCGCATGGATCTCCCCTTGACACGTAAAATAGTCTGGCATTAGACAAACTAAAATAAAAATGTAAGGCATACCAGGGCACACTGCATCTTAATGAGTAAAATGTCTTGTTGACCGAATGTCGGTTAAATGTCCAGTCGACTGAAGGTCGGTTAAATGTCCTGTCGACCAAACGTCGGCAAAGTATCCTGTCTACCAAATGGCATTTAAATATCCTGTCAACTAACTGTCTGTTGTACTAGTGCTTATCAGCCAAGAGTCTGCACCATAAAATGTATTTATTTCAATGAGAATCAGATTTTTTACTTCAAGAGCATATTTGAGTTGTTCACTTTGCCATTTTTCAAGGAAGTATTTTCAATTTGCGCTGTGTTGGGCGATGGAATTATTGAAGTTTAATTGGAAATATGTAAAGGAGTTTGTATATTTTAAAAGTCACCGATTTGGGTTGATTTCGGGCGTTTCTCGGCGAAAAAACTGTTCGCGTGTGTATGTTGTTGTCAGATGAGTGAGCATATTCACGTGAAAATTTTGGAATAAACGCCGTACTGTGCCTCTCGGCGTAGTAATCAAAGAAATTGCAAGAAAGGAGACAGTTTCACATGGGAAAGTAATACTGGGCAAATAGTGATGGTGAAAGATCGGCCTTAAAACCGGTTTTTGTGACGATTAAAGTCGACGAACTTTGCGTGTTGTAGCTACAATATGTTGCCTTCCGCAGTAATAGTAGATCAAGAAACGAGACAGTAATACACAGTAATATTGTAGACAGTAATATTGCGCGTATAAATAATGAGGAATCACTGTTTCAGGCTGAAAACGAATGTGTTAACAGAAACTTTACGCGTAAGTGGCCGTGATGCACTGTCGCCATATAGGACATATAGAATTTATAGTGCTTGTAAATAATAGTATACTTAATACTTTTTAAGCTCAGTTGCTTCAAATTTAGTACTATGTTTGTAGTGAAGTCATAAACTATTTTAATTTTTATACTGTATATTTCTTGTAAAAGTATGTTTTAAATTTCTGTGAAAGATTTTACCTGTCTGAAACTTCTGTATCTTGTGAAGAATTTTACAAAAAACTGTACCAATAAATCAGCATACCATGATAACTGGCCAATGCTATTGTAAAATTTCTCATTGACAAATGTTTTTATTAATTCAAATTTCTTTTTACTGTAATATGTCTTTAAACTAGATCTATACCATTAGGTTCCTAATCTACTTGTCAACTATGGTGTAAATTCCTTGGCACAGGAAAGAACAGAGGCTAAATATATTAGGCCATCCTTTTAAGGTTAGGTCTGAAATTTGCAGTATCCCGATACCCACAAGATACTAAAATTTGGTGTTGGATACTAAACTGTGAATGACTTGTATCCTGACTGGATACTACAAAGCTTCAAACATTGGTATAACATTAGATGTCTTAATTGATCAACATTCAAGACAGATGTACAAAAGTTTGCTTAAGGTTTATACCTGTATGCATCTTAGTGTATCACAATACCAACTTATTTAGTGTCTAGTTGTTGACTGTTGTGTCTTATGTTGTTATTGTTACTTGTAACAGTGCATGAGATGGGTCAGTTGGAATGGATACCAAAAAATAATTTAAATTTCAGATTCTGGAAAGGGAGTCCATTATTTTTTGAACCAAGACTTAATGCATATTACATGGTTTGTAGCTCAAACATAGTAACTGAATATGACAATCCCTAATATATTGGTGTATTTCCCCAATAGAGCCTGGAGTTCCCAACAGAGCCTGTAATCAATCTCTTGAGACACAGTAGACAAATTTGTAGTGGTACATTCTGACAAATTCTGTCAATCTGACCAGTATAATTTAATTAGTAAATACATAAGTACTTTTTATTTATTGTGCTTCAGCAAACAAAGAACTATTTTCTTGGACCTGTTAAATATACTGTCGTATTTGATACAAGTATGAACAACGTCTGTTCGTCGGGCAACAACAATCAACTATTAATTGTAGCTACAACACACAAAGTTCGTCGACTTTAATCGTCACAAAAACCCGTTTTAAGGCCGATCTTTCACCATCACTATTTGCCCAGCATTACTTTCCCATGTGAAACTGTCTCCTTTCTTGTAATTTCGTTGATTACTACGCCGAGAGGCACAGTACGGCGATTTATTCCAAAATTTCACGTGAATATGCTCGCTCATGGCTGACAACAACATACACACGCGAACAGTTTTTTCGCTGAGAAACGCCCGAAATCAACCCAAATCGGTGATTTTTAACAATATACAAACTCCTTTACATATTTCCAATTAAACTTCAATAATTCCATCGCCCAACACAGCGCAAATTGAAAATACTTCCTTCAAATTGCTTCGACTTACGACGGCCATTGGTGGTCACTCCAATATGGCCGCCAAATCCAAAACTGGCTTCAATTTTCATAGCTATAGAAGCTCGATCCAGGTACTATATTTTCAGATCAGTGAGATTAAACCAGTGAACTATAAGTATACTGGAACGCTAACTCAGGGGGGCAAATTGAAGCCGTGCTTTGTAGGTAGTGCCAGTCCCTTTTAACATATTTTTTCAAAAAATACACTTTTTATATTGCAAAATTGTACCCTTTTAATTTCTTTTTATACTTTCACTATTTATTTTTGACTACACTAGACCAATTAAACGTTTTACTCAAGTACTTACAATGAACAAAGGTCGTTCAGTTTCTGAAATATTACTGGAAAAAAACAAAATTTGTCAAAAAACCGCGCGAAAATGTTTGGTTTTTCTGAGTTATGAGACTTTCCAAAAATAGTTAAGAGATTTTATGATACAATTTATATAGAAAAATATAAGATACATTAAAAAATTGCTTTTCAAGCATGCAGTAACTTATTTTTGACAGTTGAAATAAGGATTATATAAGCTAGCTCAGCGGTCATATTCAAAGTGCTCACTGATGACCAACAAGAGGCGCGAAGACAAAAATAGCACCACTTGAAAATCGTCAATTTGTTTATATTTTAGAAGGGTTAAAGCAAGGACTAAAAGCTCAAGATAAAAAGCAATACCTGGAGTATAGTGCAAAATCAATTTGGGGGCTGCCGAAGTGTTTTCTAGTATATTTTTTCTGAGTTAAAGAACAAAGTTTGCTTCGGCACGTTCAAACATTTGACATTTTTTTCCATATACGATAACGATCCGCCTCATTTTTGCTGCAGATAGATGTAAAACAGTCAAAACTAATCGGAAAACCACATTTGAATCCCAAACATTGAAGTCTTCTGATGTAAAAAGTATTTTTCTTGCAAATTTTCGCTCAAAAACAAACTTTTGACGGAATTTTTCTCACTCCTCGGAACTCTCCTCAGTCCTTTTGAAAGTTCAAATTCCGGCACATCGGCTTCAACGAATCATAGGACTTGATCATAGGAGTTAGCGTTCCAGTTTACTTATAGTTCACTGGATTAAACACGTCCGCCTTCTTGGCTAATTAACTATTCTTGTGTGGTCCTTCGCTGACCTATAATGAATGGCGAACTAGCGATTTCGTGAACAAAAATGCCATGCGTGGGATCACAGAATAAGTATATATCAGAAGTGTAACTTCATAGGGCTTTCGTGTCCTCAAATTTCCCAAAATGTACACGTCATGCACACGCCATCGTGCTTGCTTCTAAGATGGCGACGTTTGATAGCGTCAGCACGAACAACTTTTCTATCAGTGTTTTGCATTTTCTCGCGGCCTTTTCTGCCATTTTAGTAGTAATTTGTTTAACTAATTTACATACATTGCAAGCCAATGTTTTTTTTCATTTCCGCAAATGTCAAGGTATTAGGTCAAAGGGCATGAAAGCAATGACGTAGTAACAAATGACGAATTATCACGTCATGCACACGCCATCACAACTTGGTAGTAAGATGGCGACCGCGGGACGAGTTTTTTACAGAAAATAGACATCTGTTCATACTTAATCAGTGGTGGGATTGCAAAGTTGTCGGTTTTTTAAATTACGCGCATGCGCGAGTTAGAGCCGAGAGAAAACTGATAACTAGCAACACCATGATTGGCTAAGACAACGATTTTTTTTTTTATATGCACACGTCAAAAAAATAACTGCCATTTTGACACTTTTTTTGGCATTGATATGAGAACTTTGGAGTCTGCACATATCAATTCAGACAAATACTAAGTCTCCAAAACTAGATAAATGAAAATTTGTTAGAGGACTTTCATTTACTAAAGTAAATAAGAAAGAAAGCAGTCGAAAAGCCGAGAAAGGACAAGGATTTTCGAGTTTTAAAGCGTTTTAAACGGGTAAGTGTTTATTTTGCATACTTGCTTTTGCAGTTTTGCCGTCAATTGGCATGCAACTATAGTTTGTGGTTTTGAAATTGCATAGTTCATCCTGTGTGGTCAATACAATATTGTTTTAGTGTTAATTCAAATGCGTTATATAGAAAAGAAAAACATATTTTATCTAAAAAACTTCATAGTATAAAAATACTGTTCAAAAAACAGTTGAAGTTTTATGACAATTTCGAAAAGTTATGTGAGATGTCTAAGATTGAATTTTACAGTAAATCAAAGCCAAAAAAGAACAAAATAACATACCGACTTTATACAGTTGGCCAATTGGTAATTTTATTGATAAAAATAAAAATCTTATCACTATTTTACCAGTTTGTACAGAAAAGAAAAGAAATATACAGTATTTAAAATACACTGTTCGCTTGCGTGTTACCATGGTTACAGTGATCGATTTAGTACTTCATGTTACAATAACTTTTGGGTTGTTCGGGAGAATAATTATTTGGTTCTAATGGCGAGGGGTAACTGCATGAATGTATTTCTAGTATAGCCATATAAGGCTTATAAATGTCAACGGTGTTATATATTTTGAACAGGTACATATTGTTAGTACATTTATGGGTTTGTATACGGGAGGAAAAAAATTTAGCGGTTTAAGGTGTACCAGTTGGAAAAAAAGAGGCAAACCTCTATAAATTTTCTCAATCTATACGTGATGGAAACAACGATAATCAATGAAAACTCCAGTATGAACAAGCGAAAGAGATAAGAACACGAAACGTTTATATTTATTACTTTTCAGAGAAAGATTAAATTTAATTATTTTTTAACCGTAATTTGAGCCAATTTTTATTGAAATGATTGGTTATTGTACGATATATTCCAATGTCTTAAAGATTGTTGGCCACTATTAGCGTCTGACATTTAAGAAGTTTAAAATTTTACTCACGGCTTGAACAATTGTTTGCTTTTGTTTCTTCCATCAACAAGAACAGGAGCATAGCGGTCATAATTGCGTATTCTGCGAACTTCATCTTTTAAAATGCACTTCTTAAACCTCAAAATAGTTAAGAGAATGTGGATTTATTGTACATTCCATTTCTTTACAACTGACATAAATAAGGCTAGGGAATAAGTCATTCGCGGCGGAATCACGCGCTGTGAAATTGCCAGGTCTGGGTTGCGAGTTGCTAACTGCGAGTTACGTTTAACTATATTCGTTGGATAACAGTAGGTAGAGTGTATGGTGCACTTATAGTCTGTTATTGAACACTTAGTTAGCAAGGAGCTCTTAACAGTGGAGCTCTTAACAGTGCAATCTATTTGGAGCTCTTGCATGTTGGTTCAAACACCCGTGCTTTACATTAGCTGTATACCAAATGCATAAATATGATAACGTGTGCATGAATTTCGATATATTTCAAATTTCTAAATTAATTTTGCAAAGTTCGAGAAAGAGAATAGCCAATACTAGGAAAGCACGGCTCATGAAGCACACCTGTTTTAATCAAACATAAAAATACGCCTATTTTTTCGCATAAAAGATTAATTAAGTTCGGTTAATTAAACCGGAACTTTTAATTATACATTCGTTTGTCTTAATTGGCATATAGATGCAGGCTAAGTAGTGAAAGATTACGACATTGTTTTCGCCACAATCTTTGATTCTCGGCCATATCGATATGCTAAGGGAACGGAAAAATACTTCTTGTTCTCAATTCACAATCATCCAACTGTTGAGCATTGTTGAAAGATGTTGAAAGCGCTTATGAAACCTTGTATGAAACCATGCACATGGTGAATCAAAATTTGGAAGTATACTTGCAATACGTTTCACATATATTAAACTTTGAACAAACTATTTAAAAACTTGGCGACTATGTCTATGGCTAGACTTGGTAATGTTTGTAAGTGCACTTATAAAGTAAACATTTTCTTTGTTTCGGTTGCCATATCTACCACAGCAGACCAAAGACTTTCTCCCTCGTCACATTCATTTTAGGCCAACTGCATCAGTATCTAACAATCATTATGCGCGGGAGTCTATTGACTATTCTGATACAACCTGCAACAAATTATAAATGTTCTAACTCTATTTGTACTGGATGTAGATATTTCAGTTCTAAGCTGCAGCGAGTTAAATAGCCTTCATCCCATAGATATAATAAACCTAGATTGCTGACTCATACGTAGCCGATGCGTGACCTGCATGATAAATCCAAGATGGCCGCCATTCAGGGCAAAAAGACTATAAACTCTACGGGGAAAACCATATTTTTTGCATTTTGCGTCGTCCCAGTGTTTCGAATTCACTTCGATCAAACTTTTTTGGCAATAACTACTTATCGTGAAGGTTTTAGACACAAACTGGACAGCTGGGGATGAATTGATGTAAAAATATCGCTTGCCGAAATTTGTACGAAATCGTCACTTGGTCAGTTTGAGTGAATTACTCTGGTTTAGAGTATTTTATAAAGGACATTTGTGGTTTTCAAGGCCAAAGACGTATACCTTGAAGGTTTTGGATGCAGAATGGACCGTTTGGGATGAATTATATTAAAATGTTGCTCGCCGCCCTTACGAAAAAACCACATGTAGAAACCACATGTGAAACCACATGTGGTTCACATGTGAAATTGGAACATGTGGTTTTCATGTGGTAATGTCACATGTGGTTCACATGTGGTAACATGTGATTCACATGTGGTAATATCACATTCCCATGTGTTTTATATGTGATATTACCACATGAAAACCACATGTTCCAATCACATGTGAATCACATGTGATTCACATGTGTCTTCAAAACAGATGAATTTGGAACAACCACATGTGATTCACATGTGGTTCACATGTGACCAAATAAGTAATACTTCATATTATACCGAAGTAATACTTCATACTACCAGTCACACATACATAATAATGGATGCACACATAAAACACTTGTACGTCAGTAAAATGATATCTGCAAATATATTACTCATGATAAAATGGAAAATCATACATTAACTGGAAACCCATATACAGCTAATTCAAAAGATTATCCTTTGCAAACCTTAAACACTAATACCTAAACTCGGTTGTCATAAGCGCGCAAAAATAATGGGAGCATCGTTTCATCTGTTTAGAAATCACATATGGGCACCATTTCTTAGAGACATATGGTAGTAATAATTAAAATATCTCCTCACGGGCAATTCATTCAAATAGCTGCAATATTCAACTTCAAGCCTGAATCTGGTTCTCCCATTAAGCTTTGCACGCTTAGAGTTTAAATTTCTCAAAGGGCAACCTTTTTAATAAGCTGTTAATATACATGAGAGCAAATATATGATATATGAGAGAAAATTCTTAAATATCCTTCAATTTCTCTTAATTATTAATTGCCTGCATCTCCTGTCTCTTTCTACTACCATCCATTGAATTTCTTAAGTCTTTACATTTCTGTGCCATCATTGATTTGACGATGGCATCAGTGACCTCTGGAAACCTTTATGACAAAGCTAGAACAATAAAACACTATTGTTAATACGGTATGACCAATTTGGTTGGTAAATTCCAATGTAAATGAAGGACCAAAGTAAAGGGGGTTTATTTAGGAACAAAATTTATTCTCAAATTGATTACAATTTTTTTCACATTGATTTCAAATAATAGATACCACATTGATCAAGTTTCAGTTACCAGTCCCAACAGTGCTAATGACACCCTTATCAACAACCAGGAATTACCATTACCAACTTGCACTCAACATGATTTGTAAGCTTTGCAACTGCCGCCAATTATTGAATTGTTGCAAGTAAAACAAAATGACCATTTGTAAATGATATTTTGTAGCATTGTTATTTGAAATAATCAGACAACCAAATTTTCAAGATAGCCATTGCAATGTACAATGACAATTTTGTAAGTTAAGACACAATCAGAAACTCTAGCCTCCACTTAAGAGTTGTTTCAGAACATTTGTTTCATAGACTACATTTCAAGTCTTTTAAGATATGGAAGAAAATCCTACAGTATACTGTTGCTAATGCCAGACAATTTATCTTCTCAGTGTTATCATTCTTTGAGAGCACTTGTAAAATTTGGTTGCATTGAAAGGAGACTACTAGCATTATTGTGCTACATACTAAAACAACTTTGGAAACATGCCAAGCTAACAAGCTGTATCAAAGTTACAAAGGTAGCATGTGTATATACATACCATCAATTGGTAAAAGAAGAAAACACAATTACTAACCTATAATCAGTTCAACCTTGGTGCGATCTAATGCAGGCCGTCCCTCTTTGCTTTTTCCTGTCACAGAGGATTCTGCTAAAACCTTTCTTTCAAAAACAGCAGTCATGAGGTTTACCGTCATTTTTGAAATTAGGTGACCTTATAACCTCACCCATTTGGACTGAGTCAATATAATCCTAGGAAGTAAAATTAAATATAAGAGAAACACAATTATTATTGAAAGGCAAGCAATCTATGAATCACATCTAGTCAGCTTAAATTTTGGGAGGACATTAATTCCCAGCCGGTAGGGCTAATTTAAATTATTACAGTTTTACAGATTAGGTTACATGGCATTTGGTTATCAGAACAAAATGTTAACCACTTAACCCAATGCAATGACAACAGCAGTGTTAGCCACTTTATATATTTTACTCTGTCTAAAGCCAGATTATTTTATTACTCGTGACCAGGAATGGGTTAATAGATATTATTGACATAGTTAGGATCAAAGGGAGACTTTGGTGACAAATACTGTAATGCGCTTTACACAATGTACAAACTCAAACATACCATTAACTTTGGTGAATTTGACCCTTCCATTTCTTCAACATCCTGCTCCTCTGAGGAACAGCTGCTTGGGGTAGCCGACGATCTTGCAGATTGAGTAGATGGTCTTGTGGCAAGAGGAGATGGTCTTGTGGCAAGAGGAGATGGTGGGGGCTAGGCGTTTTGGGGTTAGAAACAACAAAGAACTTCGGTTGGTTAATATCATTCTTTTGTTGGTTTCAGTAAGGGCTGCCAAAACTGCCTCCTTTATCAAACCAGGCAATCCTAAAGTAAACATGATGGTAATGATTTATTGATTTCATCAGTGAAACCTTATTCTCAGCAAAGTTTTATCACCTTATCTGCAGCAAAGTTAATCATGCTGCAAAAGATCAGAGGCAACTACAACTACAAGAAAATGTTTTATTACAGGACTCACTTTTATGAAGTCTTGAAACTTCACTTTGTAGTTTCTTTACTTCCTCCTGTAATAGTTTGTCTGAAGAAGCTGGTACTGGTACACTAGGTGTTTCACCTGGAAGCTCATCGGAGTCATACATATACTTGTCAATATGTTCTTCACTGGACTCGTCAGACTCAACAGGGTGCCAATCCTGCTAAGTACTTGTTTATAGGCTTTCCTCTCTGCAAGTTTTTAACATCTTTATTTTTCTATGAAAAGATTATAAAACATATAATTAGTCTTTAGAGTTCTATGAAAGGTTAATCTGGAATATTTGGTTAGGTAGATAATCCAAGTGGATATTCCAAATATTCTTATCACCAAATATTCCAGATCAAAATTTCCACCAAGTGATTAGTGCAATAAAAATCCTTCAAAGTTTATTCTATGAAAGGCAGCTCATCTAAATGAATGGCTTAGGTCCATTGTTGTGGAGCTATCATTAGCAGATTTCATTTCAATTAATCTTTCTATAGATTACAAATTAAATCTGTTGAGTTACCAGTATGCCAATGTAAGCCTTGTGGTTTCTACCAAAGACCATAACAATTAGTCTCCAGCAGCTACAGTGCAATGAAAGTGGCCCTGACAATTACTAATCAATTCTATCTTAGGTAGATGATGGCGAGAAACACAAGGCTTTTCAATTGCTTATGGTAACTTCAGATAAAATGATATTTCAAACATAACAAACTTCAATACGTGGCCAGTGTTCTGTGTTGGTAGCTGATAATAGCATCAGAAAGCAGCACAATTTTCTACTCACTAGGGCAATTCCACGTGACTGACGTTACATTTGAAGGATTTTTCTAAGAAAAACACATCATATATTTTTGGCTGTTGCTTGCTAACTCGCATTTTTTCTTATAAACTTAAGATAATTATATCCTCTATCTGATGCAAAAGTTTAATTAAATTAAATTAATGTTTTTACTGTTGCCGGCATTTAAGTGACTGTGACTGATGTTACACAGAATGGACAAAGCCTTTTATTACAAATTTGTCATATAAGTTTGTCTTCAAACATGACAAAATTTTCAAAATCAATATTTTTTAATTTAAAATATGATTTCATTGTCTATAACAATAATAACTTTATTTATAAAAATTGCAAATTATATTTTTACATAATTTGAACTATGTCATGGAATTGCCACCCAAACTATACAACAGATTCAACGTTTGAGTTTAGGCCCTTTGTCGTGAATAAGTGTGAAGGGCCTTAGCTCTAAAAGTCAAATCTGTTCTATCATTTAGGTAGTGAGTGGAAAATTTTGCTGCTTTCTGATGAATATATCAAACATAACACTGGTCAACTTCATCATCTTAGACAACATGCATATATAAAGTTTAATTGATAATGGTATCAAAGATTTTGCAAACCTTCATAATCTTTGCTGGTTTCTTATTGCCTGCACTAGTCTCTTCCAACTGCAGCCTTTTAGCCGAAAATCTTACGACTGTGGAATCATTGCCAGTCTCCAAATCTCCATTATTAAGGAAATCCAATTCGCTTTTCATCAGATTAGTTTTGCTATCTGCAGTGAAATAAGCACAAATATTTTACTAGTATGTCTGGTATTTGGGGAGAAGTATATACAGCATAGTGTAGTCATTATTCTCGATGACGTCAGATTGAGAAATCCGAGCAAAAGACTAGGACGAGGCAACAAACATGTGGCTGACGAAGCCATTATGGCAAAAGAATAGCATGGAATTGCATAGAATATCAATATTTTTTGCTATTAGAAGCCTAAATGCTAAAACTTCACTTGGTTTTACGACAGACATATTTATAGACAGTATATGACCCTATTTTATAGTCACAAACGTGTCATTAATATTCAACTGGCAACAATATATATCGCCGGGGAGCGTGTCTGTATTTGTATTGAATGATTAAATCTCATTGTTAAAACTGTATCATTACGGACTACCTATAGATTTAATGAAGATATGTAGAGATCCTTACCACTTGCTGCTAGAACTCTTGCTAAATATGATTTCCAGCCGGCCTTAGGCGCCTTCATTGCCGCATCGCCAAACATAACCATGCCTTCCTTCTCTGGGTCCTTAAGCATGCTTTTGTCCTTAACATATTCTTCGGCCAAGATGCTTGTCTCGTTGGATTCAATCCAGTGAATCAGCACGTATTTCATTTTGATTGGCACAATAATAGATCACTCAAATAGCGAGAAAACGAATTTAATTTTTTTGGTTTGTGCTACAAAGCAAAACTGAGTTCTCATCTGTCGAATACAATTTTTTTGAAATTTTCAAGTCACGCGCGCAATGCATGAACATCAACAACGCGTGACGTCACCACACACGTCACGCGTGGGTTTTGGGCTGTTTCTCCGGTCGGAGTCAGTTCACACTTCAAAACCAAACATGGCGGATGCTGTTGAGTCTGTCGCTGACACTGTTGGAAGAAAAAGGGGGCCTTATAAACTATACAGCCTAAATCCAGAGGATGAAAGTTTTAACGCCAGAATACCAAGAACGACTAAATGGCGTCGTCTTCATTGTGATACAGACGTTGCGTCCTCAGAACAAAATGATGACGATCAAACTTCGTCAGCTGAACAGCATGAAGAGCTACATTCACGATGTTCTGGTAATGAAGATCAAGATCTTTCAGGTAGGAATCTTATTACACCACGGCCTCAACCAGTCCTCATTCAATTCAACAATTATTAAATAAATTAATGTTTTTTTAGGTGATGATTGCAATGATGATATTTATAATGGCGAAAATCCTGATGGATATGCCCAGCCTCAAGATGGTAGTGGTGATGAAGACGAAATCGTAAGTATCTATAAACAGCCTCTTGAAATAATTATAAAATAAAAGGGCATGACAAATATTATTACCGTATTGACTTTTAATGGTCAAAATTTTATTTGCTGGTTTACAACTAAAACCAAGCTCTCAATCAGGAACAAGCTGATTGCCAAGCAGACATTACTTTTTACATGGGGTATATCAATACATACATCAATATACCTGCTAACCATGGTCAGCATATGATCTGTGTTTATGCATGTTGGTGGTCCTTCCTCGTAACATGTCCAGTGTCTGAGCTGGCCATCCAGCCGTCTTTTGGACGGCCTACTTTCATGCTATAAACATGCTGGAAAGCAAGTTTATAATTTTCAAGAGATGATTATTGTTAAATCACAACCTTAACATATGGCCAGTGTCTGGAGCAGACAATAGCATAAAATGCAGTAAATGTTCCACTCACTACCTAAACGATATATAACAGATTTCTATGTTTCGAGCAAATGGGGTTGGTAGAAAGCACATGTGCTTTTCTACAAGTAAATAAACATAACATGACAAAGTAAAAACCAATCAGATTGATTTAATGAAAACTGAGAGTAAACAAAAATTATAATCACATATATTATATACAAGGGTTAAAAATAAGGATTATGCAAGAATGCATGCATGGGGAAAACAAACAGCATGATACAAAAAAGTAGGAATAAACCTGTCAACCATCGCTGAGCAAGTCAGACGGTCACACCAAATCAAACTAAAATGCTTATTAATACCAAACCCTATTTTTATTCCTTAAGACCCTGTAGCATGCCTATTCTATCTTGGGAATGGGATAATTAACCTATAAGATTAAGTTAGCCTAGTTGCCAGGCAATTTGTACCAGTCATCAGATACAAAATTAAAACATTGAAATACCACACATCCAGTCTGAGTCAAAGAAAACCTTAATTACAAAGAGAGGTTTGTTTTGAATTTGAATGGTGAAAAATGCATAAACCATAACTTTATCACCTCCTTTCATAAAGCTTTAAATTTCAACACACCTAAAATGACCTTCTGTAAGTTAACAAACCCAATTTTGCTTTCCTCATCAGTTGTTCTACACAGATCACATAATTTGTGTTACATATTCGTGAAACTCTGTTTAAATACTAAATATTGGTATCTTGACAATTTGATTTAGGGTGATGAATTTTACCAGTCTGAGGCTGATAAACTGGCAGATGAACCACTGTATGAGAATGCACCCATCACTCTTGGTCAGTGTCTCCTGCTCATAATGGCATTTGCAATTGGAAACAACTTAACCAATACTGCTGTCGGTAACTTGCTTAAATTGTTGAGCATGATACTCCCAATTGGATCACGTTTGCCTAGAACAAAATATTTGTTTGACAAGTACTTTAATGGTTTTCAAGAAGGACTTGAATATAAATTCTTCTGCCCAAGTTGTCAAACACTTCTGAAAACAAGTGACAGCTTAAATTGTGAAATTTGTGAAAAAGAATATGTACGCCAAGAACTCCTTGAACAAGGCAATTTCTTTTTGTATCTACCAATTGAAAAACAATTGAATGATTTCGTTCAGAAGCATGATATTTCTAAGGATTTAGAATACCGTTTTAATCGAGAAAAAGATGATGATGTAATTAGTGATATTTACGATGGGCAAATGTACAAATCTCTTGGCGATGGAATTCTTACATCTGACAGAGATGCAATGAGCTTATCCTTTAGTTGTGATGGTGTCCCTGTTTTCAAGTCTTCCAATTTTAGTATATGGCCATTGCAAGGAATGCTAAATGAACTTCCTCCCCAAAAGCGGAAGCAGAATATTTTCTTAATAGGCCTATGGTTTGGATCCAGTAAACCAAACATTCTAGAATTTTGGAACCATTTACTAGTGAAATGAGGAAGCTGGGATCTGTTGGCATGACATGGCTGCGAGATGGTGTTGAAGTTTGCTCAAAGGTGTTTGCTTGCATTTGCTCATGTGACACTGTTGCTAGAGCTCTTCTCCAAAATATCCATCAATTCAATGGTGATTGTGGTTGCAGTTGGTGTTATAACCCAGGTATTAGGGTCCAGAAAGGTCAAGGGCATGCACGAGTGTATCTGCCTAGTTCAGAAGGGCATAACCTTAGGACCCAGGAAGAAATTAACCGTGATGCAATGATGGCATTCACACAGCAAGAAATTGTAAATGGTGTAAAAGGCCCATCTAAGCTGTTAGAGTTGCCATTTTTCAATACAGTCAGAGGATTTCCAGTTGACAATCTCCACTGTATTGACCTCGGCGTTGCACGGCAGTTGGGGCATCTTTGGTTTGATTCCTGTAATCACCAAGAACCCTGGTATTTAGGTAGGTGTATAGCGGAGCTTGATGCTAAGCTCCAACAAATTTCACCACCTCATGAAGTCACTAGGGTCCCTCGCTCACTTGCCCAAAGAGCATTTTGGAAGGGTTCTGAATGGCATTGGTGGATTCTCCTTTACTGTCCAGTAATTCTCTATGGAGTGTTGCCTTTAAGATACTTTCAGCACATGCTTCTTCTTGCACATGGTGTTTTTGTTGACGAAGTTTTCCATCACCCGATCGGAGTTGAATAAGGCTCATTCTTCCTTATCTAAATTTGTTCAGGATTTTCTGGATTTATATGGTGATGTTCATATGTCTTACAATGTTCATCAGTTAAATCATTTAACTCAAACAGTGATTGACTGGGGACCATTGTCTGTCTATTCCACTTACGTTTTGAAGGTTTTAACCTTGTCCTGTTGAAGCTTTTCCATGGAACGCAAGCTGTACCCTTGCAGATCGCAAATTCTTTTCTTTTATATCGTGCCATTGGTATTCTTTCTGACAATTTTAAGCATAATGGAGTAAGTGCAATGACATTTTCATGGAAGCCCAGCTAAAGGAACTGTACCATTGAGAAAAGCAAAGCAATTTGACAATGGGATAGTACTTTTAGGTGCATCCTATTGTCGGCCTTTTACGATTGAGGAAAGGTTTCTTCTTGATGATGATGCTTTGTATGGTCCAATTGATGAGGCTGAGCAAGCTGAGTTTTCACAAAGGCCATTGTTGGTGGTAAAGTGCTACACTGTCAACAGTACACCCGTAGCTCTCGAAGAAAGAACTCTATTGTTGGTCTTGTGGATGGCACAGTTGTGGAGCTGAAAGTATTTGCTGTTGTGAAAGGGTTGTGTTTTGCTTTTGCCAGACTTGTTTATTTAAACCGACCCTCCTGGCTAAGAACAGATTGTGAATGTGGTAGACTCTGTGGTAACATTTGGAAAGTCTCAGAAATTGAAACAGCATTGCAAATTGTGAGGTTAGGTGACATTTCAGACAAGTTTGTCTTAATTACAGATCAATCCATGAGTGTGAACACTATTATCTGTCAATTACCGAACACTATAGATAGAGATTAATTCTATGTAAATTAGTTAATACATGTGTATATATTGTATATTTTTGGTCCTGGGCATTGACTTAAAACTGCAACCGGTTGTGGAGTTTCGACGTGGGCGAATGAGGTTATCCTTAGTCACAACTACCTCCAGGTCACCCTTAGGCAAGGTGTAGCACCTGTAAGCCTCCCCAGCTAGTAGAGTTACACAGATGTTACTAAATAATTTTGTCCTTGCTACTAAATAAAATACACTGAATTTTATGCTATGACAGTAAATATATGTTCTGTGTTGTGTTGAAGTTAAACAAAATGCATGTTTAAATCAATTGTTTATTACATGCTCACATTCTATTAAACATTCTATCGAATATTACATAAGTTTCATTATTAATGAAATATTCTATAGAATATGTTATTGAATGTTTCATATGACTGTGCAATAGAACATTCTATAGGATCTGTAAATCTTCACTAGAATATTCAATAGAGTAAATGACCCAAAATAATATTCTATAGGATTTAGAATATTCTGTAGAATATTCTATAGGATTCTAATAGAACATTTTGGCAATGGATATATTCATATATATTATTGAAATAATTATTATCATTCTCCTAATTAGCCGGATTTTGTTTTCCAGAAAGAACTTGAATTGCCATCATGTCACATCCCATGACTTAAAAGATGTGAAGCATCTTTACTAATTCTGATATGATCTTCACTTTTATAATGTTTTGTTTGGCTCAACAGTTTAGCACTTTTCTATCGGCTTTCTTTCCACTTGTAGATTATTAGTAATATCGTGCTCACATGTGGTTCACATGTGCTTCACATGTGATTTTCATGTGCTCATATCTGATTTCGATATGCCCACATGTGGTTCACATGTGATTCATATGTGAGCATATCGAAATCACATATGAGCACATGAAAACCACATGTGAATCACATGTGAATCACATGTGAACATACTGAAATCACATATGAGCACTTAAAGTCACATGTGAATCACATGTAAATCACGTGTAACCACATGAGAATCACATATGACCACATGTGAATCACATGTGAGCTTGTGAAAACCACATATGAGCAAATGAAAATCACATGTGAATCATATGTGAATCACATGTGACCACATGAAAATCACATATGACCACATGTGAATCACATGTGAAACACATGTGAAACACATGTGAAACACATGTGTTTTTTTCGTAAGGGCGAAGCTTGACATGAAAATGTCACTTGCTCAGCTCGAGTCATTTACTGCAGACAACTACTTTAAATGTACTTGGTTTAATACATTTAGTCATTAGATATTTTGAGGAATATTCGGAACATTACTTAGAGGATAAAAGCAGTATTTAAAAGTTAAGTCCACTGTTAACTGATGCCAAATATCACCTAGAGGTGAAATTTGACACACAGACATGGTATGTGTGCAATACAGCCTATTTGAACTCACTGTATGAAATGGCAGACAGCATTACTCATGGAAGAATTCTGAACATTATATTGATTAGGCTTTTCCCGGGGAGATCATGAGACTAGACTGGGTAATATATGGCAGATTTCGACAAGGAAACATTTATGCAGCAGGGGAAAATTCAAGTGTGACAGTGTGTAAAATTGTGGCAAGTGCACTGCAAATTTGAGTGTTGTTTCTGATTTTCAGTATTGTTTTAAAACATTTAACTTAACATTTAACAATACAGTAACAGTGTGCAACCTGTTCATGTACTGATGAACGTATGCATCGGCCAGACTTTCCATGGTGGTCGTGAAATATAAACCTCTATAAAATAAATTCAGTTCATTAAACTTAACAGTTTCATGTATGCTTGGATGAAATCCGTACATTTTTATGCTACTATTAATTATCATGTCTATAGTAAAAATATATTAATCCTTCAGGTAATTAATGGCAAATTTTCCTACTTTGTTGAACCTCAATAAAATGCATGTCCAAAACTAAATTTCTTGACATGTCATCTAGCGAGAATGAATGTCCAGATTAGCAATATGTTAGTGTTTTCTATTTATGGTTCTTTTTAACACGACATTTAGTAAGCTATATTTTCCAAGGCTGCCCAGGAGGAATTGCTCGATGAGCCCCAGATTTAAGTGAGCCCCAAAAATACTATAAAAGGAAATAAAAACTGGGGAAAGAAGTCAGAGGAGGGACCATAATCTCATTTTCCACTCCCAATTTTAATTGCAATTTTTATTGCTTTTTGTAATCCCAGTCATCTCAGCAAGTAAAGCCTGTTACAGACATTACTTTTATCCTCTAAGTAATGTTCCGAATATTCCTCAAAATATCTAATGACTAAATGTATTAAACCAAGTACATTTAAAGTACTCAGTGTCTGCAGTAAATGACTCGAACTGAGCAAGTGACATTTTCATGTCAAGCTTCGGCGAGCGATATTTTAATATAATTCATCCCAAACGGTCCATTCTGCATCCAAAACCTTCAAGGTATACGTCTTTGGCCTTGAAAACCACAAATGTCCTTTATAAAATACTCTAAACCAGAGTAATTCACTCAAACTGACCAAGTGACGATTTCGTACAAATTTCGGCGAGCGATATTTTTACATCAATTCATCCCCAGCTGCCCAGTTTGCGTCTAAAACCTTCACGATAAGTAGTTATTGCCAAAAAAGTTTGATCGAAGTGAATTGGAAACACTGGGACGACGCAAAATGCAAAAAAATATGGATTTCCCCGTAGAGTTTATAGTCTTTTTGCCCTGAATGGCGGCCATCTTGGATTTATCATGCAGGTCACGCATCGGCTACGTATGAGTCAGCAATCTAGTATGAGTCAGCAAGGTTTATTATATCTATGCTTCATCCCTAGTTATTCCAGTATGATATATATATATATAATATGTAATATATACAAACCGCACAAGAGGTCTTTATCAGATTTAAAACATCGAGGCGCAGCCGAGTGTTTTAGATCTGATAAAGGCCGAACTGCAAGGTTTGTATATGACTTCTAAAATGACTCGTTTTGTACGCTCACTGGCGTTGGAATTTTGAAGATTGATGTTATCTACGCTGTAAAAATTGAAGGAGAAAATTTGAGCAAGTCTATATCAAATATATAGACCCGCTGTGGGTCATGAGTTTCCTTTGTATTTTGCTTATGAATAATTAATGAATTTTAGAAATATATATATATATATATTTTTTTTCGCTTACCTCAAAACTGGTCTGCAACTGGCTGTTTCATTTGTAAAAGAATCACCAGGCAGTTAATTTACAAGTATCGAAAGAAATGACCGCTTAAAAAAAAACAAGAATTGTTTACTCAACAAAAGAGCTGAAATAATTTCACGGTGTCGTCATCGTAACAAATTTCGCGTAAACAACGCAAACAAATCCATTAATGCACACATTGTCTCCCACATACACCCCCACGCTCTGGCAGGAAGCCTATAAGCGGTCATTTATTTCGATACTTGTATATATATATATATAGTCAAATCTGCAGACATGCATGTTTCGCCGTTCAACTGCTCGTCAGTGCAGCGGTCTAGATGTGAGTGACTTCGTATTTATACACCATACTCTTGCTCTCACCAAGCGCATGTCGTACAATACTCAGACACATGCATGCGTATCCAGACATGCGTGAAGTGTCTTCGGACCAGAGTGCTCAAACGACCAAAAGGGAAGTCACAGAGTGCTCAACAACACAAGTGAAGGAGCATATATAGTCAAATCTGCAGACATGCATGCATGTTTCGCGGTTCAACGGCTCGTCAGTGCAGCTTGTAACGCAGCGTATATATATATATAGATTTGCTCATAGACATAGGCCAATATTAGGCCTGCTCTGGGCTCTTAACTCGCCTTGACTCGCCGCGAGATAATGCGAGTTTAGGCGATTTAAGAAAAAACAGAACTTTTAGGTAATGTGTTTTAAGGCGTTTTAGGGCGATTTAAAGTGCTTATATCACAAAATTTTTTTTTGATATTTAATAGAGAACAAAAAGTTAGTTAATAAGTTCTTTTACAGTTTTTAATTTTCGATTTTCGTTTGCGAGGTAGGCTATATGCATTTAAATGGTGATTTTCGTGAAAAAAGATCGCAAATCGACCAAGAGTTTGGAACGAGCCTGTGTGACGTAACTTAAGGAACTTGTTTACGGCGCGCTATATGTATTGACTTATCTGGCTTAGAGAAAACTGCTAGTGGGACTAAAAAATAAATATTATTCCATCAAAGCTAACTTTTATGTTGCCCACAAAATATACCAGAAGACTCAAAGGTGTACAAAATGTGACTGGAGTTTGCAATGCAGAATTGACGGTCAATGCTTAAAGCAGACATGGCCTAAGTACGGCAGACAAGACACAATTGCCTTCGTCTATTTGTGCTAAACCTTCGCAGGCGTGGACATGTTTACAAATTATAACCAAAATATATATCCAGAAATTCTGATCAGAAAAGGCCAACATAATAACATAGAATATTTGCGACGCCAACTACAACAAACATTCCAAAATATACAAGCCGACGTTTTAGTTGCAAAGAATGCCATATGAACTGTCTGCTTGTTTGCCGATATCCTACTGTTAGATCGTTGGCAATAGTTTGCAGACCGTACCTCCTCTGCGGTGGGCTAGGGAAATAATTAGCTTCTAGCTTCTCCTTAGTATAGTGAACGACAAGACGACGAAACGATTGTAGAACACTCGCCTCCCGGTATGGTTATAATAATAAATGGCTGAAATATAATGCCGCGCGCCATCACTCTCCGTCTCTCCGGCCGCAAGTATCTTAATTATATTACTTTATAACTGTCTGGAATAGTAAAAAGTCCTTGTTTGTGCCATTCTAAAGCGTTCTTGAACTATTTTTGACTGCGTATATGTAATATGATTTACATAGAAATGATGTGTCTTCTCTATAGTAGCTGCGAACAGCGTGACGAGACTGATCTGTCGGGATCATGCTTATGCTATACAGCTTATCATGTACGTTTTGTACAGGCTTATATTGGGCAAATTTGACGCAGTCACTGCGAAAAGTACCAGGGGCATTCTTATTTCCTTAGACAACGTATTTTCAAACATATTGGTGTTGTCCAACGGTTCTAATATATACAATCCGCTTGAAATGACAATGTTTACTTTTCGAGACAGGTCTTTGGCTCTTTGCGAAGCTTGTCAGTTGAGCAGTCTGAAGCGCTATCGGTTCTGGAATTGGAAATGTGAGATAAATCCACCACTGAAGAGCTATAATGGAAAACGTAGCCATACCAAGGCTGTTTTCCATTCTTGAAAATTTAAATTTCTCAAACACAAGAAATAAAAGAAGACTAGACTAGAGATCAAATAATCTATAATATTATATTATATTAAAGCAAACCATAGACGCACGCAGAGTTGTCACGCTTGTGCCGTGCGTTATTGTAATAATCGCCACGAAATTTCAGCCACACAGTACAGTCCATACTCATACTGGGTCTCTGCTGGGCTGTGATCTGGTCATCACTTTAAAATGGCAAAGCAATTCCTTTTTCAACTCAGTAAAATTATGTTTTGCCTTCCTGATGAAGCAATAATATACAAGTCAACACAGTAAAAGAAAAGCTTCCGTCCCTTAAGCTACGTCACACAAGTGTCGCGCCAGGACTTTTCCTGTCCTTTTCCTGCCCGCGACTTTTTTTCAAAATAGCCCATTTTGCCATGTTTAAAGACGTTTATCTCACAAACGAAAAGCGAAAACCAAAAACTGTAAAGGAACTTATTAACTAACTTTTTGTCCTCTATTAAATATCAAAAATTATTTTTTGTGATATAAGCACTTTAAGAAAAAACACATGGTAATTAAATATGCAAGTATAGGACCTTTAAGCAAAATAGAGTAATATTACATTATTAATAGTGCATAGTACATGTATTTTGAAGAAGCACCACTTTCCCTCCCCCCCCCGTCACACCGCCGGGGGGTCTGGTTAGACTGTCATGTAAACAAGACCCAGTTGAAACTTATTATTAATTTGCTTGTTATTTTGCCGTATTACTAATTTTAAGGTTATACCACCAAATTGCTGGAATTAACACAACGAAGAAAATAAACCAGTATGTAATAACATGTATTTTTAAATTAAATTGCATACTAATACATATTACTAAGTTCAGGCCTGGAACCACAATCAATTGGAAATCTGAAAAATCAGGCGTTTTAGTGCAACCCATAGGATTGCTATCCTATATTTTGAGAATTTCCAAATACATGAATGCCTTGTCAATATCTTGGAAATTCCAAGGGTACCGAATATATTAAAACGGTGATCATGCATGTTCCAATGTGGCAATAGATTATAGTTATTCAAACGAATTGACATATGTGTTAAACTTACCAAATAAGCTTGAATTTACGTCGCAAATATAGTATTTCATTTCCATGACTAAATCTTGTCCTCCTGACTTTTTCTGTTTGAATATGAGGGTTCCTATGTTATATTATATACCTATGCTTAATAGTATTAATTTGTGTTTCGGCTATAATCAATTAGCATGTAGCATCCCGTGTCTGGCCCGGCAAGCCGGGCTGACTTGCGAGTGACGAGATCCCGCCTCGCATATTGTTTTTATAGATTTTCAAGATTGTGTTCACATGGAAGCCGGGCTGTCCGCCTTGTCGAAATCCCGCTTGAGCGAAGCGAGATCTCGCCATTGCCGGGCTCATATCAATGCAATAAGTGGGCCAGCCCGGCTAGCAGGGCTGGAAATCGTGTTACGGCGCATGCTCGATTCTGCCTCGTGTTTTCTTAATTTCAAAATGGCGGAAAAAGAAAAAAGAAAGAATTTTCGCTGGTCAACAGAAATGGCAGAGAAATGAGAGAATCTGATTAACTGTCTATCGTCGTATAAAAGCAGTATGGAATACCGTAGCTTGGATTTCGATGCTGATAAGCCTGCGGCACAGTACAACTATTTGAGGATTGAAATGGCGAAGTTATACGTTGAGAAAGACGAAGCTTTATTTAGCCCTGTTTCGGCATCGTCAATTCCATATCGAGGAATTGAGCGACGAGGAAAAGTCACAGCTGAAGAAAAATGAAGCTCGTAAAAAGGAGCTTATTACCAAGGGATATAATCGTGTAGTTGAAAAAGTGAAAGAGATACGACAATGTTTTTCCAAAGCAGTTGTTGCAGTTCTAATCAATGAGGCAAAAGAGGATAAAGAGGATCGACAAAATTTTACAGCAGCAATTAAAGAGTCCAATGTAGGCTTTTTCAAAGCCATCGAGTGCATGGGCTAATCAATGAGTGAGGTGGGTGCTGGAATTAGTCGCTCAATGGAAATGCTTGCCCATGCAGCTGCCCCTCGTGTACATCAGCAACACCCAGTAAACCAGAATTTTTTTAATCAAAGTGTGCCACCCAATTATCCATTGCTTACACCAAATGCAGCTTATCAGTCAATGTACGCTGATGCAAATGCCACAAGAGCTTCAAATGCAACAAATTCCCATGATTCTTATCATGAAGACCAGTTTATCAACTTAAATTAAATTAAACTGAACAATTACTTTGTTCCATCTGTTTGGTTTCAAAAGGTTTTCAAATTTAGCAAACATTTCCATCAGTTTATTGGATGACAGTTGGTATATTGCAATGAACCAGTCAAAATACCCCTCCCCCTCCACCCTGCAACTTAGATGGGGATTAGTTCTGAATATCTTGCATAAATTTACCTATGTCCCACCATGTCGGCCAAAACTTCATAGGAAATAAAAGAAAATGCCCCCCACCCTCTGAGTCAAAATATTAGACAATTATATGAAATTTGTCCTTCCTGGTAATGGACGGAAAGTTTAATTTTGGAAACATACCATTACTATATTTCATAGTACAGAAAATAGGCCATATCCCCATACAACTGGAGGTGGGGGGACTTACTTTTAGTTGCTGCGTAATTAGAAGTTTGAAAGAACTTGTTAATTTTCATATTTTATATTGTTTACATTTTGTTGCCATGACGGCATGATCAACTAGCTTTGTATCAACGGAGTATTAAGCAGGCATATGATTATTGCTATATGATTTTTCTTCTTTTTGAGAATACATGATGATACTGGTATCAATGGTAAAATTACACAGTGTTAGATGCTCATGCTGTTGGTCTGTTTTTGCATTGTTTTTAATTTGTTAACATAGTCCAATAGTTTTAGATTGTGGCAGTCAATATCATACTAATGGAATTAACTGACTATTGCTGAGAAAACACTGTTTATTTAACAAACACAATATTAGTAAATATTATTTAAACGAACATCAGTGCAGTGTATGTATCTGAATGATCAACCTCATTGTGTTAAGTGATCGGGAAGACAGGTGCGGACATAGGAAGTTAAAATTCTGCGAATAGTGTCACCTTCATCACTATTTGTGGAGTAAATTGGGTCAGGTAAGTTCCCATGTTCTTCTTCATTTGCTTTTATTAAGTCAACCTGCTTTTGTACTAGTTCATGGTCAACATATGTTTTGTGCTGCTCACAGAAATTATGCAGTGTCAAACAATCATAAATAACCACTGGAAGTATATCTAATTTTAAGTCCATTTTCCTTGTGAGAATTGACCAACGTCCAAAAGCACACTCTATGCGGTTTCTTGCTGACCTTAGCATCTGATTAAAAACCACCTGTTCGTTGCTTTTACAGCTTTCATACTCCTTGATACAGAATTGTGTTAAGGGGTATGCAGGGTCACCTATCAGATAGTTTGGAACAAGGTTACAACAAGGAACAACTGACTGAAGATTCCATGCAGGCTGTTACCTTGCAGCTTTTGGTTTATGGACGAATTAGCGAAGATCCTGGCATCATGCAGACTCCCTGGACATAGACATTCGACACCCATGAATAAACCTTTATAGTCACATACAGCTTGTACATTTAGTGAGTAAAACTATTGTAGCAAAAATAATCCTGAAAGTTTTCATTAGGCCGTTTAATTGGTACATGTGTACCATCTATGCAACCCATTGCTTGTATCATACCAAGTTTTGCTTCAAATTCTGAAACTTTTTCTCTCATCTCGTCATGATCCCGTCGTAAGTGAAAATATTTCCAAGGGAACCACAATCTTTAAGGTAATACAAAGTCACTGCAAGTTTTTTCTCAGTTGACAATGCTCTGTAATTAGGCGACGAAGGATTTGGCGAAATGTGAAGACGTAGTTGTTCGGCTAGATCCATAAACTCGTGTCTGGTAAGACGGACATTTTTCTTCCAAGATTCTTCTGGAGCTGTACCACCGATCATGTTTTGCCACCATTCTTCTGTTCTGCCTGGTTGAACCCAAACCTTCTCTTTTTTCTGAACAGTCGTCTTCGTCTGGTGTTTTTAATTTTCAGTAAAAAGCAGATCGCCTTCTCAACATGAATGCCATCATGCTCTCATTTCTATGTTTTATATAAATTTTCCAAGCCAAAATAACTCCATGCATTTGAAAAAATAATGAAAATAATCCGCCTAAAGCTGCTGCGAGCGCCGGTAGTAACATATTGCAGCATGTAAACACAATTTGTACTTTACCGCCAAAGCGCGCGGGAATTAATTACTAAACATTCGCCGGTCTAGCCCGCCTCAGGTGAAGCAAATAAAAAACTGGCCAGTCCGGCACAACCGGGCTCATATGAACATGGTCTAAGCCCCCTCTCTCCAGCAAGCCTCTTCGGATAAGCCCCCCTCCTAATCTTGTCTGAAATAAACAACCAGAACCCCCCCTCTCCTGGGGAAAGGGTGTTTACACTGTATATAGTATTTACTATTTTCTGCATTTTAATTTGGTTGGCGAGTTTAGGCGATTTAGTGCGAGTTTAGGCGATTTAAGAGAAACTTTGCCAATTCTTAGCAAAGCTAGTAAGGGCGATTTAAGATCCCAGGGCAGGCCTAAGATTTTTCAACAAGTTAATGCATGAACGCTTTATAAAGTTTAAAGTCTAACTGAAACGGCACAGTCATTCTATGCTGCAAACATCATTCCAAGGCTTACTGTACTGCTGCTATACAGGGTATATATATATCAAAACAAAGTAATCCGATAACATTTTTATACACAGCAATGCTTTTAGCTGTCCATGCAATTACACCTTTTTTGTATCATTAATCCATTATGTAAGGAAAAGTGAACAAATACGAATCTCCAATAAAAATTACCGGTATAAAAATCGCATTATTCCACGGTTGGGAATTGGGTGCTAAATTATTTAGCATTGAAAATATTTCTATTTGGATCTAAAATTCATGAATTTTAATTTAAAAAACTCTAACATATGGAATAAAATAATGTAACAATTTTTCATAATGAATAATGATTATTAGTAAAATTACATAGGTGATTATTGAAAATTCTCAACGCTGATTGGTTGCGCTACCTCAGATTAATACGCGATAATCACCTAAAGCGTTTTGAAGCCGCTTTTATCGTAAATATTCAATTAAAATATTTTTGTAATGTTTATTTTTTAATTTTTTTTCCAAATAATCACCTATGTAATTTTACTAAAACAATTATTCGCCTCAGGCTCGGTGAATATCGGTGAATAAAAACCTCGACTATCGGTTTTTATTCACCGATATTCACCTCGCCTTCGGCGAATAATTGTTAAATGTTGTCAGTTTTGTTTTAAGCTTATTGTTTGGCAAGACAAGTTAGCGATCGTATTTAGTCATTTTTGCTTGGAATGATACAACAAAGATGTCAATGAAAAGCTAAAACCCTAATCTTTAGACTTTACTAATATGAAAATCAAATTTTTGGTGTCAATATTGAACGCACACGAGAAGTGCCGCTTACTTATTTTTCATATACCCTGTAGAAGTGCTTGAGATACTATATTATCTTAATTATCTATAGGTAATTGATCTAAATTTACATATGTTATAATAACAAATAGTAACAATATAATAAAAATATTCAATAAATGAATAAAGTGCCACATCAATGTTTGTGCAATTATAGATTTATTCATTTTATAGGCCAATATTCTGCATGTGAGGTCGAAATTATAGTTGTGCCTGAGATAATTATATGTAATTGAGATATTTATCTTCATATATAATATATGTTTTAACATGACCTGAGATGGTCTTATATCACAGGGATATTGACTTATTAGTTATTGACTATGATTAAGTTGTCCGCATGACAACAAACTAATCGCTACTTCTCTCTATTGCATTTGCCTAATTCTTTGTTTTCACTTTTCAACGGAATAAAAATGAAGCGTGTGATAAGTATAAACATATATGTTTTATGTATATATAGTTTTCCCTTACCTCAAGCCTGCGTGAAGGTCTACAGCCAGTTTCACGCAATAAGCGATCATCAAATGTCGAGTAATGTCGAAACTATTTGGCATGCCCTTAAATATAGTGTTGGTCGAAACGCGGGCGTGTGGGTGTTCAAACATTCCATGCATTCCACGCGTATTATAGTTGTGTAGTTCGTTATTTTGTTTGAAGTAATCATTATAGAAGTTCGGCAAATTTTGACAATAATTGAGACGATACATGAATAACCTATATAGATAATCACTAATTTTGTAGATGTTCAAGTCTAAAAATAATGGTTTGGAATGATCCATATAGGATTTAAAACTAATTAGTCGAACAATTTTCTTTTGCACATTCTGTAACTTTTGAAGTCTTTGTTGCGTGCGTATTTTCCCCAAATTAGATTTCCGTACGTGAGGTATGGATAGACTAATAATGCATAGTATACCAATTTCAAAGTGTTTTTGTTTGTAAAATGTCTTAATTTTGCAATCAGACCTGCAGATTTAATTACATTTTTCAGAACTGAGCTAATGTGGTTCTTCCATGTCAAATCTTGATTAATTATTGCACCCAAGAACTTTACATAAGCCATAAGGTGTTTGTTTAATGATATTATAATCTATTTTTAAAGTGATTTCTTTATCCAAAGATTTATTTTTTAAAGATGACAAATTTTGTTTTGGATGTGTTGATGGATAATTTAGTGGCATTTAGCCATTCCACTATCTTATTCATTTCATTTTGTATAGTACTAGATAACGTTTTCAAGCACGAATTTGAATAAAGAGCATTTGTATCATCGGCATATAAAACAAAAGTAAGAATGTTACTACAATTTTCAATATCATTTATGTATATTAGAAATAATAGTGGTCCGAGAATTGAACTTTGTGGGACTCCAGTCCTAACATTCATTTCAGTTAACCTGTGTTGCTTATATTTGACAATTTGAATTCTTTCAAATCATATAATGTAACACACTACCGTTTACCACAAATGATCGGCATTAACGACATATTCTCCAAAGGCTATAGTCGCCACGGAGAAAAGCTCGTTGACAATATATCTCACATTGAAGCAACTGACAACATAGAAACATTCGACAAATAAAAACGGCCATCAATCTCCCAATAATACTGATAGCTTTGTATTTATTCTCAACGTACCATATAATCAACCAATGTTGCTAAGGACGCGGTAATGGCTATTCTGGAATTTCCGCCGCGTGGGCACAATAATTACCAACAGTCAAATGCCATAACATAACATACACTTCATTTACTCTCGAAATTACAGAGTAGCTCAAACAAATGAGCTAATATATTGGAGCATGCAATACTCTATGAATAAATATATATCTATCTATACAATTTAATTTAAGAAAATTCCAGTATTCTAATTGTTGTTTTAAATTTATTAATAGCCATTATCATCCTGAAATCATCATCTAGTGATTTCCAACTCTTTGCCGCTAAATATTTAATAGACTCCAATCCATACTTGGTCGTCCTAAGTTTAGTTAAAACCAATATTTTGGCCTCTAAGCATATACTTGGAGATTCTAGCATTAAATAGCTTTCTTAAATAATTGGGTTACCTTGGATGCAAAAGGCTCTTGAACACCACAGACAGCATACTATGCATTCTGGCATTACAATGTACTAGTGTTGGTTTGAGATATCAACTGATAATAACTAGACTCCCTATCCTGAAAATATATATCTTAATATGCGTCTATTTAGAGATTCCAATTTTTCAGTATTCCTTTTACCATAAAAATGCCAAATAAGGGAACAATAGCGAAAGTGCGGCAAAATAAAAACTTTATACAGTTTCAATAATAGTATTTTGCTAAAAAGTCTTCCAAACGTCTTTATCACACCGAACTGATTGTTGACCGTGTCGCATATTGTTGCGATATGACAATTAAACTTCAATTCGTTATCCATTGTTACTCCTAATAATTCGATCGAATAGTTTACAGGTAATGCAAATTTGTGATTACGATTACCAAAGAGTTGTGTCGTCTTTAAAGATAGATACTTGTTCTTTTTAGAGGAAGTATCAGTTACTGCGATGTCCGGGAGTTTGTTGATCTTTGCAATAAATGAAAATGGTCTATTTTGCTTCCTCTAATAGGACACCTAACTTTTGGTAATGCAATAGTGCCAATAGCAAGCTCCGCTGTCCGTAACCTTGGCTCGTGGTTTGACTCAAATCTTCAGATGACTACCTACATTACTAAGATATGTCAATCAGTCTTACTATTTGCATAACATTAGACAAATAAGGAGTTACTATCGAACAAAACCACTAAATTGCTTGTGCAAGCAGTGATAATGGCACGCATTGATTACTGCAATATTCTCCAGTACGGTGTACCAGCTGTGCATCTTTCCTAGTTACAACGTTTACAGAACGCTGCCGTACGACTCATTACTTATACACGCTGAACCTGCCATATAACACTTATTACTCATTACTGATACACCCAGAATCTGTCAATCTGCATTGGCTGCTTGTGAGGTTTCGAATCTGTAATAAAATTGCTGTGATCTGCATATTTAAAACTATTCACAATCTAGCTGCAGTGTACTTAAAGGAACTCATAAACGTTAGACATTAGGGTCCACGCTACAACATGCGGTCTGATACTGGTATAACTCTTCAAGACTCAACAGCTAAGGTCAAACGTACTCTTGGGGATATATCTTTTGCAGCGGCTGCTTCAGAGATCGGGAACAATCTACCAGACTCTATAAGAAATGAGGAAATTTTAAAAAGTTTAAGAGCCTCTTTAAAGACTAATTAGTTTAGGTAGGCATACATGTAACAATATGCAGCAAGGTCAACAATCAGTTCGGTGTGATAAAGAGGTTTGGAAGACTTTTTAGCAAAAAAACTATTATTGAGACTGTATAAAGTTTTTATTTTGCCTCACTTTCGCTATTGTTCCCTTATTTGGCATTTTTGTTGTAAAAGGAATACTGAAAAATTGGAATCTCTTAAATAGATGCATATTAAGATATATTTTTCAGGATGAGGAGTCTAGTTATTATGAGTTGATATCTCAAACCAACACTAGTACATTGTATAATGCCAGAATGAGCCTTTTGTATCCAAATACATGTATGCCTACCTAAACTAATGAGTCTTTAAAGAGGCTCTTAAACTTTTTAAAATTTCCTCATTTCTAATAGAGTCTGGTAGATTGTTCCAGATCTCTGAAGCAGCCGCTGCAAAAGATATATCCCCAAGAGTACGCTTGGCCTTAGCTGTTGAGTCTTGCAGAGTTATCCCAGTATCAGACCGCATGTTGTAGCGTGGACCCTAATGTCTAACGTTTATGAGTTCCTTTAAGTACACTGGAGCTAGATTGTGAATAGCCTTAAAGGTGCAGATCGCAGCAATTTTATAACAGATTTAAAACCTCACAAGCAGCCAATGCAGACTGACAAATTCTTGGTGAATCAGCAATGAGTAATAAGCGTTATATGGCAGATTCTGCGTGCATAAGTAATGCGTCGTGCGGCAGTGTTCTGTAAATGCTGTAACCAGGAAAGATGCACAGCAGGTACACCGTACTGGAGAATGTTGCAGTAATCAATGCGTGCCATTATCGCGTGCAAGTATTAAATATTATTATTATTATACAGTCGGGTTGGTTCGTGTTTTATGTAAACTCGTAATTAATTTTACGCGCATTAGCAAGGACATGATGATCTTAATCAGTCGAATTCCCTGGTCTGCCGGGCTGATAAGAAGAGACCGTGAGCTAGTATATACTAAATGTATGTCTGGAAAAGAACCGTCATTAATCTATTTTAAACTTACCTGAGTTCAAACATACACTACAATCAAACACATATCGAAAGAGCTGTAGACTAAGTTCCGAAAATTCACCTACTCGAACAGATCAGAGTTTACCTGATCGCTCACTTGGTACAGCATTGGACTGGCAAAAGAGAGGTCACGGTTTCGATTGCCACTGCGGTAAAACAATTTTTCAGCTTGTCTGATGTGGAGACGCTCAAATTAGCATCATCTAAAATTCATTTTAATTACCTCAATCCCAACACGACAATCATTAGATTTAAGATCATAAGATATATTATACACAAATTGGAGGAACTAGCCTATAAGTGCCGAAATATCACGTACTCGAACCTCCTCGATCAAGCAATTTTTCGGCTTGGCTGGTGTGGAAGCCTGGCCTGGCCGGTGTGGAGGGACTCGGACTACAGCATCATCTAAAGATAGGTGCCAAAGTCACCTAACGCTCGCCTCTTGCACGTATATAACTTAACAGGTGTAATAGGGAAAACTTATTGTCTTTTCAAGCGGCATAGATAACCTACGAAATGAAAGTATCCTGCTTGTTTCTTGCGATCCGCTGTAGCTCCGCTACTGATTATATACGCAACCCGTGCTACTTATCCGCAATCCGCGCCACCATAGTCGTGATAAACAAAAACATTTTAAGAAAACATATAGACCGCAAACTAGAAAAAATATAGAAGGAAAATAAAGAAATATAGAAGAAAATTATAACTATGTTATTAATAATGTACAACCTAAAATATTTGTTTACATGAGGATTTCCTGCTCTCGCTTGAAACGATATATATACTCTATATATCCACCACTAAATTTTGTAAGGCGGTTCTCTCACTCCTGTTCTTTTTTCCGCTCAATTTTTGTTTTGATTTTGCTAACATTTAAAATCTCGTTGAAGAATACACCATGCATCTTCGTTGAAGAATACAAATATTCGTTCCGCAAACTACATTCTCTTTGCTGGTATTTGACTGTAGGAAGTAGCAAGTTCCAAAATAGCAAGAAAATTCTGTAAATTCGATTATACCATATACACAAAATAATAATAAATCCAATAACAAAATCTGTAACATCAATTTTTTTGAAGTTAAAAATGTATAATTATAATAATCATTTCGAAGCATCACCCTCTCCTCCCCTGAAATTGACTTGTGTTACAAATGCATGATGGTTGAGGATGACTTAATATTAGCAAATCATATCAAGTTGAAATAGTCCGAAGCCATATTTTGTTTTACATTCAACATTTAAAAACTTACTTTATCATTAAATATATAAATTCCAAGCACACTGCCCAAGGACGAAAATCCATCCCAAAAAGTGTGTGGGGGGCGGGCGGTGGAGCCTCCTTGTACAGGGGCACAGCAGCCACAGGGGCACCCGATCAGTTGCCCCCGTTGCTCTTACAGTGTAGGGGAAGAACGGGGGCAACTGGTTGTCCTTTTTTCAAGATCCGCACATAAGTTAATTTGTTTTACTCAAAGTAACATTCAAAGTGCATGATTATATGATCCAAGTTACTGTGTACATCTCTGTGACTGTGTGTTCTTATAAAGTTTAACTCTCTCTGCGGGATGACATTTGACTGAAATTAACTATACTACTGTAAGTCTGCAACTAACATGTTGCAAAATTTAAACGTTTTTGTGACACACTTCATATTAAAGATTTTGTTATTTCTATTTTTTTTACTGCATGGGTTTACTTGCGTTGCGTCAAAAACGGTTGCTAAACTCTACTGAATTTTTTAAGAATGCCGTAATAAGGTTCAAGATCTTGTAAATATTAAATGTTTTCCAAATACATATCTAATCTCAAACGAGATGGGACAAGAAAAAAATTGTTGCAAGACCTGGGAAAATTCCTCACCACGTTTGCACTTTATTTCATACTATATGTATTTCTTGCAGAGCCAACTACAATGCAGTTTGGCTGCCCTCGGAACTTCAAATAGCTTCCGGCGTCCGTGTGCGGATAGTTATGGAGGCATGTAACACACTTAATATTTTCAGTGCATTTCCGCATCATTATAGACATTTCCTGACGGAAGCGTAGCTTGGGTCTAAGCGTTAGGGGTGTAGGTAGGTATGTTTTGCCAGATGAAAGGGCGTAAACTGCAGTAAAGGGGCCGCTCAAAAGCAAAATTGTTCATTGAGCCCCCATGTCGCTAAGACGAATGCGCAGGTATCGAGTTCCCAAAGCTCGAAGGCTCTAGGGTATAGGGGCATGCTTCCGCAGAAAATTTTGAAATCTAGAGTCTCAGAAACGCCATTTCATGCACTTTGGGGGAAGACAAGAGCAAAAGTGGAAAAAATTTGCGGGATAATTACATGTTGATCCCCTAGTTGTTTTTGAGCAGCAATCACGATGTCCTATAATCAGATTTATATTCCTCAACATCTCCTTTGGATTTCTTATATTATTATCTATTATTTCCAAACAAAATTTCCTCTTTGCTGATCTAATCAAATTGTTGACGCGATTGCGTTGTTTTCTATATGAGGCGAATTTTAACTCGCATTTGGTGGCAACAGCCTTCCTTTTCACATAATCTCGATGGTTCATCTCTCGCACTGAATCTGAAGTTATCCATGGGGCAATAGAAACCATAATATATATATTTTTTATTTCTACTTATTGCTGCCTCCCCGTAGGGAGGCAGCACACTATTCTTGACGTGCTAAGGTTTCTCCAGAGTTCACTAGCCCCAGTCTTTTACCCGACCTATATATTGTCGAGATTTGGATTTGGCGTCGGTTAAGATGGATGCTTATCGTAATTCCGGGGGAAAAGGTCGAGTTGAAGTCATTTTTAAAATTAGGGGGAGTGAACTAGATATTGTAATTGTACGCACACGCATGCATGTCTCTTTCCATGTGCTCGATCAATATTTTGAAAAGTTATATACGGATGCGAAAAGATCGAATTTTTTCAGAAAATCCTAGGTAAGTATGACTCTGTTTCTTTCTACTGACATACATCAAGGCGATGAACTATTTAGTGTTCAATCTAGAGAGAAGCAATGTGCTTTCAAGAGTTTACCGGATATTTTAACAGCGCAAAATAACCCGCTGATCGACTGGTCAAAACAACATAAATGTCTTAATATTGCAAGGAGACAAAATATACTTAAAAGCACTAGATAATGGCTTAATTATCCTAGATCCAGGTGTAGGATTTTTGTCTATAGATCACTTACCAACAGTTGTCAGTGGTTCATGTGGTAAGAACATGTTTTCTTACGAGTAATATCGCCTGTACAGGCAAAAACAGCTGCATTATCTGTGATGGCGACAAATAGTGATCTACCTGTTGTTGTAGAGTCGGTTGAGACACTAAAAGGAATTTATTTGCCCGTTGAGGCACAGAATAACATCGACCTGCCCGTTGAGGCACAAAATAACATTGATCTTCCTATTGTGGCGGAAAATAACATCGATCTGTCCATTGTGGCGGAAAGTAACATTGATCTGCCCATTGTGGCAGAGCCCATTGAGGCACAAAATAATATTGATCTGCCCAATGTGGTAGAGTCCGTTGAGGCACAATATAACAATTTACCCAAATTGTGCATCCTCCCTCCCCCCGCGTATCCCCCCAGAAAATCCGTCTATGATTGTAAGTATATATATTCCCTAATGAAATGTCGAACACATTTCATTTTCAAATTAATTTTATCAATCTATTTTAATCAATTTTACTCCATTACTGACACTGTATGTATGAAACTGTTTAAAATTTTCTGTATCCCCCCTTTTTTTCCTTATACAGGTAAATTCACATACTAAATATCTATTTTGGGTTTTTGAATTCTTACTGAGCTTAATGTTGATCATTACACTGACTGGTACCATCTGAACAGCTGGATTACACAGAAATGCATATTTACTTGATACTTGATGGTTGTTTCAAAATAATATGGATATATTACATCATCTCTTATGTGGTGCCATCTGCTATACGAATAATTATGTATTTCCAACATGTCATTCACTGGGCAGTACCGATGAGCACTGATGGAACCAAATGTTGATTAAATATATGTATGAAACATCTACAGATGGGAACAAAGAGTCAGAGACTGCAGATGACAGACTGCACATGGCAAATGCATTATCAATATCTTATGAACACAGACAACCAGCTAATTGCACCACAAAAAAATATTAAAAGACACTGCCTCTATGATTTCAAATTAGTTATTCAAGATGCCATTGACAACTTTGAAGTAAACAATGACTACCATTAACATTTGATGTTGGATATCTTGCTTAATACTGTACAGTATATACCATTTACAATAGTATAGTGTGTTCTATTGTTGTAGTCACAGTGTCGTAATCTCAACATTTTGACAACAAAATAAATCAATACATACAGTGTATCATTAGCAATTTCAATAAGTTTAATATTTATTACTAATTATGTTCCGGAATTTTCCATGCACTTTGTGCGTCAAGGCAGCACTTTCCTTGCGATAGTAACTCCTAGTAATATATTACTAGTTTATTGAAATGAAATATTTTAGGATCACTGTAATTACTGTTCCATTACGAAATGCACCTGACATATCATATCATGATCAAGAGCCAGTCGTCCAATCCTAATTACATTAGGGAAAGTGATCTTTCGTTTCATGTTACCTTATCACCTTGACATCAGAAAATAAATATATTCTTTGCATCTAATATGTTTTGCGGCGGCATTATTCACTAAATGTACTCATAACAATAGAAACTTGCCGATATATCGTGATAATTGTTGGAGCAATTTCAAGTTAACTGCGCAGAAGAGATCGTACAATCTACTGTAGCCATCCTTATATCATTTGACAATGGAATAAAGTAGGAAATAAATATTTTCCTTACCGTTGCCATACACCCAAAGTAATACATCAACTTGACCTTCGGATTGTTTAGGAACGGTGACGTTTCGTCCAAAGGGCTTCACTCCAAGTTGATTTCTCTCAAACGTAAGGGCTATGACTCTGTAAATTAATACACAATTATTTATCGCAATGTCTGTGCCGATTGAAACAAAGTCATTACAAGATAAATATATGGAATTTGCACATGCCTATATAATGGGAATTATTTTTGCATAGCTAAACAATTCTTAAAAATGTTTAGATAGGTTTGGAGAATTTGCAGGTCAGATAAGCGTTTAGTTTAAATTTTCAATTTGTTACTGAAAAATGGCCGAATGGTCTTGAAATAATGAATTGACGAGGATAAGCAGCCAAAGTTACCAAAATTTTCGTCATTTGTGCAATTATGGTTTAATGATGATCTACTGCCAGAAAGCAGATGAATTATGCTTATTATGATATATAATGTTTATGCCATTATATTACCATTATATTACCATTATATTACCATTATATTATTATATTCATTACCAGTATTTCATTACCGCGTCCTTCCTTTTTATATAATAGAAATTATACTTTATTTCACAAGCAGGATTTTTTCAGTATGAATAACATTTACTGTCGATTTGGACTTGTTACGAGCAATAGGGTCAGTCATGAACTGTTGCTGGTTGAACTGAAACATGCACTCAATCAGAATAGAATTGCAATGTAGATGTGCTGCTTGTTGATTTACTTAAACTTGTGAGCAACGTGCACTAAACTGCAGACATGCACAACATAAATTTCTAACAAAATATATATTTTTGATTAACTGATATTTTCTCAATTCAGCCATAAAAGCAATTTTCATTGTGCATAGAAATTGTAACAGCAGGAAAGCTTTCTGTATTGTAGTTTGTCCGCGCAGTTGGACATCACTTCTTTCGGCAAAAAGTGCGTTTTCCATTTGAAATTTCAAACTTTAAGTCTAAGAACAACTGATTTGTCTTCTATCGGAATAATATGGTGAATTCCACATTGATTGATTTGGAACGAATATGTCGAACTCTAGTTGTTTAACTTCGCACTGTGAATATTTATTGGCAAACTATGAATAAGAATGATCAAAGGGAAAACCCTTGGAATTTGTTCAGTCTGCCGTATCAAGCCACAACGTCTAGTGGAAGAATACAAAGTTTACCTATGTATCATGCTTCCTACTTTAACCAGCCCCTCCCTCAAAGACATTGTATGAAGTTTATACCCACAACGTTCCATTTTGGCAAAACAAATGACACATATTTTTAACAAATCATGGCAAATTTCAAAACAGAAATGTCTTAAAACATCTTGTCGCCCAAAATCCATGAAAATATAATGAAATTCGCAAGTTTTGTAATTTAATCGGGATTGCTTGGCCAAGCGTTGCCCATGCAAAAGTCCGACAAGCTTGTGTATGGAAAGAAATGGCTGCCTTGTGTTATCAATGGCACAGTGTTTCAATCACCTGCTGAGCGATGTGATTCTATTCGCGTTACACACAACAGATAAAAAGTCAATTTTTAATATAAACCCGCGAGATTTATCTAAATTCAACATTTGGTATAAACTAGGCTACTTTTAATTACATAGTAGCCATTTAATCGTTCGACATTCCTTCTCCACAACTGCGACACACCTGTGAACTTTTTCAAGTTTGAAGGCACTAAAACCCATCGCTCAACAGGTGACACTGTGCCTTTAATTTTCTTTATTATACAGCAAGTGTCAAAGTTGAATTTACCTGTTTGCCGATTGGACAAAACCGCATTACGTGCCGGTGCACAAAACGTCATGTTCACTGCATGCTTGCAACCGGTTCACAATGAAACAATTATTGACCGGTCAATAATAAAACCGGAAGTGAGACGGGAACTGTTCGCGCCAACCGGCAATTTCAAAGTTTTTTCAAGAGTTTCAGCATGTCTGCCGGTCGATAAATTATGCACTGGACTAAATCATTTAGTTTGTTTTGACTTCAGAATGTTATTGTTGACATTTATCTTTGCTATTCAATAAAAGTTTGAATGTTTCTTGCTTTTAGTTTTTTCTATTTATTGCTTTGAAAATACCCCCGCGAAATACAAGTATTTCATTAACGCAGTATACTATATAGGCAGTGTTGTGAAAGCGTTCTACCCAGTTTCGGAATACCAGGTGAATCATTGAGACTTTGACACTTGTTATATAATAAAACGCCGATTTAATGAGACCTCGGGAAAACAGCATGTTTTGTGGCCCCTCGGGCAACAACGGCAGTCTCGAGTCAACAAACCACGCTGTTTCCCTCGGTCTCAGTAAATAAGTGATAATTATTTTATGTACTTGTATATTTATATTGAATGCTTTTGTCCTTTTATTCGTTGATTTTATCATTATATAGAGTGGGCCAGGGGGAGTGGGTGGACGGGGGGCTAAAAATATTGTAGGACACAGTGGCACTAGAATCGAATGCTGAAGGCGTGAGATCTATAGGGAGGTATGGGACATGACCCCTTTGGAATCTACACTCTCTGAAACGCGATTTCGTACATTTGGGAGGAATATTTAAGAGCATTGTCACAAGAAATCTTTGTAAATATATGGTCCAACGAAAAGCTCAAATTTGAGCAGCCGGAAATAGTCCGCGCCAGGGAGAGTATATTAAGAGAGTTGCGAATTCGATTATTTGATTGATTGTTCATTCGTATCATTTAGGCATTAATTTCACCACAATTTGATTTCACAAAATGATACAATGCATTGTAAACAACCATAATTTGAATTTCATCTCCGAAGGAACGAGGAATTAATATGAACGAAGTTCATGCCTTTTTGCCCAAAACTCCAAACTTGTATAAAGTAATTGCGATTCGCGTTATTAAATTTCGTTGAAATCGAATATTTCTGCCATAAACACAACAGATATACATTTCGAATGACTGGAAGTTCGCTTGTCTTTCGAGGTATTTATTTAAAAAATATTGTATAAACTGTACAAACTGTTTAAATATAATATGCTTCGGTGGGTTTAACTGAGGGGTTTTGTCTTTGACACTAACACTTATTAAACATATACAGTCGAGTTTAATCTATTGCCTACTGCAATTAACGAAAACTGATCTGTAGGAGAAGCCCTTTTAACTTCATATTCAATGTTTACAATGGCAACAGTTCTGTGGAGATTTACAAAACATAAGGCTGTATGACAGTGTAAGCCATTGTAAGCAGATTATTTTTCGCGCGCTTTAATATAAAATACATTACAAGCTACACGGTCGAACCCGACGAATAGTTTCCTTTACGGGATATTTCGTTCCCCGTTGCCAGTCACAACTGATATATAGGATAAAATTTCATTATATTTTGTGAAATAATTAAGCACCCAAATCATATGAAATCAACAGTAATTTCAGATATCCAGATAGCATCACGCCCCTCCTGGCCAGCTTGAAGCCGGCCAGCTTGAAGTAGTTCTGCGTGCAGATTTGACAAGTCCGTCTTTCGCTCATTCGATTTATTCGTACGTCATGTAAAAACAATATAGTGGGTCTACACAGAAAGAGGGACTTGGAACAAGTCTAAAAACTCACTCGCTCGTACTTCGCTCGTTCATTTAATACTTCACACCTCGTGAATAAACATCGTACGCATGCACTTACCATGAAGTAATCTATATATGTATGACAGTCCCCACCCCTTCCTTTCTCCGCGGACCATGTATGTTGAGGGGTATTACCATTATATTGAGTGGCGTTATAAATTTATTGAGTATTTCATTATTATACTTGCGGTGTTCTATTTGTTATAATTACATTGTTGTAAGTTTCATTTTACGAAGGCACACGGACACAGATCGTAGTTCCTCACATGACTTATGCCATCATCACTGCTATGGCGTAGAATATAATGCAGAGGGCCCGCTCATTAAAAAAAAGTAGTGTGAGCCACTGTGAACTGTGTAGTATTCTGGCTATTAATTAAAACATAGTTATGTCACCTACGGATGCATATATATATAAACCTCTGATTGACGACAAGTTTTCAAAAAACCCTAGATAATCTGTTAAATGTTAATTCGAGAACAGCCCCTAAAATCAGAATAATTGCTAGGCCTCCCCATAGGCGTATGAGACAAAGGACAATTGCCCCCTCTCCGCAAAAGTAGATTAAAAAAACACAAAGAAATTGCGATTGGAAAAACTATTCAAGAAAATTCAGGCAAATTGTATATATTTGCCACCATATTGAATATCCAAGCGCCTGAATCTTGGAGCTACATCCATAAGGTCTATTTTTCCATCGATTTATTTAAAATTCATCGAAATTTTTTCACAGAAACGCTTTGTTGAAGGACTAAAATCAGTTCACAAATATTTGTGAACATTTTATAATTTGTATAAATATTTCGATTCTCTACTGAACGTAGCGGTAAAAGAAATTGCGATTTCTGAACATCTTTTAGATCTCGCAGTCATACGATGACAGCACACCGTATTAATACATTCTGTCAAATTTATACTGCTGAGAAAAGCCAAAAGTAAGCTGTAATTAATAATGAAACCTAAAATTAACGCTATCACTTTTTTTCTTTGATTTGAGTTGTTGGTCAGAGGAGCGGACTGGCTAAGTCGGAGGGACCCGGGCAATCTGGGCTAGAATGGGCGCCGCACCCCACCCCCCCCCCCCCAATTGAGTGCTTCGCCTGTACAGTGCTGCCTAGAATAATCTGAAATATTTTTTGCAAAACCTAGTAAGTTTTGTTGTAAAGCTAATAGACAAGGTAGTTTAGCTTTACAACACAACTTACTAGGTTTTGCAAAAAATATTTCAGATTGACTTTATCCTACTCAGTCCGTTATTCCTAACTCGCGCGGGTTTAAGCACGCGGCACTTAATGTGAGAAGCCTAGTAAATCATATTGATGAGCTGCGAGTTTTGCTTGCTACTAGCCCGATCGATGTCCTAAGTCCTAACAATAAATGAGACATGGCTTAATTCTACAATAAGCGATAACGATGTATATATACCTGGATACGAAATCATACGTCGTGACAGGGCATTTAAAAGTGCAGATGGAAAAACGTATGGAGGTGTTTGTTTTTATGTACGCTCCAGCGTAAATTTCATACAGCGTAAACACATGTCTATTGATGATTTAGAAAACCTATGTATTCAAATTGAAAAACCAAATTCTAAGCCATTTCTCGTTGCGACATGGTACAGGCCACCAAATTGATAAATTTAATTATTTTGAGACATTTATTGACATGCTTGATGCTGAAAATGTCGAGTACTATTTATTGGGTGACCTAAATTGTGACCTCGGGTCGCCTGATTTAGACAGTAATTCGAGATCATTAATAGGCATCACTGAGCTCTATGGTTTACATCAATTGATAAGTGAACCGACTCGAATTACTGAAACTTCCTCAACTATGATTGATCATATATTCACCAATACACCAGATAAAATTGTTTGCTCCGGTGTTTCTCATGTCGGTATTAGTGATCACAGCTTAATATATGCATTCCGTAAGCTTTCAACCTGTCTACACAATAAAGGCCATTCTACAGTAAATTATCGAAAATTTAAAAATTTTAACTCTGAAAGTTTTCGAAGTGATATTTTTTCACAGAATTGGGACGTCATAAGGGAGTATAATAATCCGAATGATATGTGGCGTGTGTGGAAAACGACCTTTAATAACGTAGTGGAAATCCATGCTCCTTTACGGACAAGGCGGGTAAGACTTTCTAAGTCGCCCTGGATCACGCCTGAGTTAAAAAGACATATGCATGAAAGAGATATTTTAAAAATCAAGGCTATTCGATCTAAAGATATTTATGACTGGGCTGCTTTTAAGAAAGCTCGCAACTCTGTGAACAATGAAATTAAATTTGCGAAGAAAGCCCATTATATGAATGCTTTTCATGAAAACGAGAATAATGTGAAAAAAACTTGGGGTATTATTAATGAATTAACCTCAAGAAAACAAAATAATTGACATGTAAAAGAGATTAAACTAAATGGTTCTTCAGTTAGTGACCCCCCGGGGTTATCAGAGACGTTTAACACTCATTTTGCTAGCATTGGACCTAAGCTTAGGAGAAGTTACCTTGTGATGAAAATAACTGCTCATATTTAGAATATCTCAATTGCCATATTAGTGGTAATACTTTTGAGTTGAAGTCGACAACTTCATCAATGGTTTGTTCACTCTTGGACAAACTCTGTAAATCTAAAGCAACTGGTCTAGATAAAATATCTGCTAAGCTTCTTCGCTACTGTCCTGACCTACTGTCGGAATCCCTTACCGCAATTTTCAACTGCTCTATTAATGCCGGTATCTTTCCCGACGAATGGAAATGCTCAAAAGTAATTCCATTATTTAAACATGGTGAGCGTAGGGACTTGAATAATTATCGCCCAATTTCGATAATCCCTGTTGTAGCGAAGGTTTTCGAGCGAATTATTTATGATCAAATCTATGCCTTTCTTACTGACAACAATTTACTATCTAATAGCCAGTCAGGGTTTCGATGTCTACATTCAACTGTCGCCGCGCTTCTTGAGTCCACCAATAACTGGGCATACAACATTGATCAAGGCCGAGTTAATGCTGTAGTTTTCCTAGATCTTAAGAAAGCGTTTGACACAGTTAACCATGGAATTTTACTATCAAAACTGAATGCGTATGGTCTTGGGGGTGATGTGGGTAATTGGTTTAAGGTGGCTCCCTAGGGTTTTTACTCAAGACAACACTGATGAATAAAACGACTCCCAAACCATTACCTTGCGTGATATGAGCACGAAATTTTCGCCAAACATGCGTTACATTAGTTTGAAGATTTTGCAAAAGTAAATTTGCGCTCAAACTCTGTTACCATGGCAACAGCACGTCTTCAATAAAGTACGTTTTTTCTATTCTTCTTGCCATTTTGAAGATTTTCTTCGGTGAATTTTTTTGAAAATTTGCAAATCAAAGAGTCGTGTTTCAATAGTTATTTTGCTGTATTTTAAAAAAATTAAATCGATACATTTTCGAGTAATGTACGAAAAGGTTCAAAATTGATATTAAAAAAAAATGTATCGATTTAATTTTGTGAAAATTTGTATTTAGATTAACGAAAGTAATGTCTTTATACATATGAAATTAAAAAAAAATTCACCGAAGGAAATAAAAGAAATTCAAAGTAATGTTTGAAAGATTCTGCGAGCTGTTACGTCATAAAATGTTCCAAAATTCACAGTTTCGCGCGAGACATCACGCGCGTATTTCGTGAAATTGATAACGAAGGCAAGGTCTTCGCGCGTATTTCGAGACATCACGCGCGAGTGCCACACGACTTTTGTTTATTTCCCGCCATGCATACGAGAAACGTTACCCTCGGGAAAAAAACCCTAGGGAGCCACCTTAAGTCTTATCTAAGTGACCGCAGTAAAAAATGCTATGTTAATGGTCACCTTTCTAACAATCGTACGTTACTATGTGGTATTCCACAGGGGACTATTTTAGGACCATTGTTATTTTTACTGTACATAAATGACTTACCAAATTGCCTTGAGCACTCCCAGGTACGAATGTACGCGGATGATACTAATTTAACATTTGCAAGTAACAATATTGACGACATAAATTATCACCTTAATCATGACCTTGCAAATGTGAACAAATGGCTTATCGCCAATAGGCTTACTTTAAATCAATCCAAAACTGAATTTATGCTAATTGGCTCACGACAAAGAATAGCCACATTTCGATAAGTTCCATGTTTAGAAATAGACGGGGTTCCTATTGATAAGGTTTCACAAGCAAAGTCTCTCGGAGTGTACCTTGACGAGAATCTATCTTGGAATATACAAATTAATGAATTAACAAAAAAGATTGCTTCTGGTATTGACGCTTTAAAACGTGTTCGATCATTTGTCCCAGTCGCAACATTGCAATTAATTTTTAATTCCTTGGTTCAGCCATATTTCAATTACTGTTGCACAGTTTGGGACAATTGCAACAAAACCCTAGCTGAAAAACTTCAAAAACTACAAAATCGTGCAGCGAGTACTAACATTCTCCAGTTATGACACTAATGCTGATGTTTTAATTGAGAAACTTGGCTGGAAAAAATTATCATCCCAGCGCCGGTTTCAAAAAGCTGTCATGGTTTATAAATCATTAAATGGTCTTTCTCCTGATTACATGCACTCCATGTTTGTAAACCGTGACAGTGTTCCTTATTCGTTGAGAAACACTGAGAACAAACTAGCTGTTCCTAAGCCCCGCACAAACTATCTCAAGAATAGCTTTAGCTATAGTGGTGCGGTGCTGTGGAACACTCTTCCGATTGGGCTACGGCAAGCAAATAACTTGATAAATTTCCGATCGGGCTGTGCCAAATTATTTTAACTTTCTTTGTATATATTGTTATATTAGTTTAGTATACGGCCCTCATGAAAAGCAGGTATTATATTTTCTATTTAGCGTGGTTCTACTTTGTAATTTATCTAATTTAGTTTGTTGCATGTTAAATCCTGATGAGAATACCGTGTGTAAATAAAGTTTTAATAATAATAAAATAATAATAATAACACTGCGGGTGCGGTTCGTGCGCTAATCACACCCCAAACAGAAAAACCACTGCGTCGTGTTCCGACAGTTTCCGATATAACTGTTATTATGCGGCAAATGACTTGTTCCTATAGGGATTAATTTGTTTACTAAATTACTACTTTCTCTAATTAACTGTATAAGATACACAACTGATATGAATTTATATTATGAATATAAAGAGAATGAGGTGTTACGGCGAAGTATAAACTCAGATCAACAAACGTGTTACCAATACAAAGCCTACTGGTTTGCCGCATGATATTTAGGTGTTAGTAAACAAGCAACCGTAATGTGATAAGCGACACTTTTCTAAATCTATTCAATCCTTAAAATATGACACAACAATAAAATGACAAGCTTGTTACACGTTGTCGACAGGCTTGCTACGAGCTTGTTAAGCCAACAACTTGTCAACAAGATGTGAGATTTTTACATGCGTACATAAACCTAGTAACTTTTAGTCATACGAGTGTCAGTTTAAAAGCCTATAGATCAGAAAAGGGTTTATATAGTATACATGCAGCAAATTCCGAAGTCAACACTACCTTTTTTTAAATTTTTATTGTAAGCGCATACCTTTCCGTTTGCAAGTCAGACTTTGTCGTATCTTTCCGTGTATCGTAGTTACGTGTATTTGTGACAGAGATCTGGGCTTATACGGCATTAAACTCCCAAGGTTAATACGATAATAAAGAATCGTAGGATGGGACAGCTCAGTAGTGTCGGCGGTTTTGGCACGTAACTTTACAATCTTAAACCTTGAAAACATACAGTCAAACAAGTCAGAAATAGTTTGCTTACTCTATGTACTCTTGTAAAAAAGCAATTAAAATTTCAATAATTTAAGACAAGTTAAGCTTTAATAGTTAAATAATGGATTTAGCTAAGATTAATTTAACTCGCACATTCGATGTTACGGAGTATACTTACTCTAGTGTGTCCAATGTGTATCAAATCCATCAATAATCTTTAAATTTATTGTAGTAGGAAAAGCCTGTATCAAACTCGAGGTTTCCCGCACACTCGGACGGTTTAAATTTTACAATCATATATCTTCATTTTAAAATAGTTTGAAATTTATGAGCACAACATTGGAAAATACGGAAAATTGCTTAAAAGCTTAGCCTAGACCTGGACAAAACTTATCGAAGCCTCCACGTTTCAAGGTTGAACAAGAAGGTAAAAACAACAAAAAGGCGGGGACACCACAACAGTTTAAAACCAATTACTGTGGGCCCTTGAGTGTAGAAAAAACATAACTAATATATAAATTATAACTGATAAATATCAGTATGATGATATTATAGAGGCATCGCCATGATTAACACAAATTTATATGATATTAGAGAGGCATCGCTCTGATTATAAATACAAACTTATGTGCGAAGTATTTATGCTATTTTTTGGGGCGCATGCAGATACGATATTATTTTTATATTATTAGAGATACATGTAACATGGCTATAATTTACACAACCTTATTTTTAGATACGATGTCATCAGAAAGACATCGCTATAATTAACAAAAAATTATGTGCCAAGTATTTTTGGCTTATTTTGTTCACAAATGGCAATGGGTCTGATTGTCAATAATCCCAGCACAATGGCAATGGGTCTAATTTTTATACCCGCACAACGGCAAGGTTCGACTTGAGCGTGGCCTTTCACGCGTATTATCGCCTGGTTTTTAACCAGTGCGAGCAACAAATAAACAATGGCTCCTTCTCCAAAAGTATCAATGCAAGCACAATTATCAACCTATTCGACAGGCGTACAAAGTCACAACTAAGAATTAAATTAGTTGAAGACAACCACGCTTTACTTACCTTTAGCTTTTATATTTTATTAAAATGTCTCTTTATATATAAATATACAGTAAATATGTCCCTTTGCACAAGCTGCTGTCGAAGTAGTCGAACACGAAGTCGAAAGGTACTATAATGTGAAATCACATGATCCAGTCGTCACTTATCGTAATTCCTCGGTAATGTTCCGTCGCTATCGTCGTTTCACGATCGTGGACCAACAAACCTCATCGAATTTTACAGTATGAAAGTTGCATGCAACAAAAATCATTCACGAACAAATAACACTTCGCGGCACGTTCGCGGCACTTTCGCGGCACGTTCGCGGCACGTTCGCGGCACGTTCGCGGCACGTTCGCGACACGTTCGCGACACGTTCGCAACAGTTACAACCATATGGAAACCAGGCTTACATTGCATTGTGAAACAAGCAGCATTACTTTTGCATGTCCGTCTATATCAGAACTTTGCCGAACAGTACTACTATTTATTGGAGACTAGTTATTGGGAGATTTGGTTTGAATTTTTGTGTTTACCTTCAACTAAGCTATTTGTGTGGTAAAATTGTGCAATAATTAGCTATGATAAAATATTTGCTACGTCAAAATACACTATTAATCTTTACAAACAAATACGACAACTAAATTTTTAGGCTGGTAGCAATATACATGAAATTGTAAAAAGAAAAGAAAACACCAAAATGCCAATGACAAAGTTGGAAATTAAACTGCTAAAATATATCGTATGATATGCTGAAATCTGAACACTAATTTGCGAAAATCCGATCAAACAGCGTGTGGCCCGCGGTTAACCACGTCTGTGTGTTAAGTACTTGCCTAGATTTTAAAGCTAGGTTGGATGATTGCGTGGGTGTACAGAATACTAACAGCGTATGCCCCTGAGATTTTGATCCCTACAGAATCGCTATAATTCTTGTGGATTTAACCCAAAATCTGACCTTGACATTTGTGTCGGGTATAAGGAGGGTAGACCTTGGCCATGCTCCTTCGGGAAAGTTTTGAAATTAAAACCTGTATATTTGAATATCAAGACAACAATAGCCCAGGGCCGGATTAACGTAGCGCGAGGCCCGTGCCAGATTTTCAGCGCGAGGCCCCGAATCTCCAGATCTTCTCAATATTAAATTAATATGGCGGAATTGATCAATGTATAGGAAGAAGATTGTGATTGGTTGACAGATAATTATAAATAAGGCTTCTCGCGCCAGCTGACAAAACTACAGTTTGGCAACAGCGATGCCAGTGTTCTCACGTGCGGAGAAATGTTGGTATTACCCCTTGAGGTGTTTTCTTAACGGATGCGGAAGTTTTAGCTGAATGTGCTTCAGATTTAAGTGATTTGGACTGAGAAGATTCTGATTTTTACAGAAACAATTCTGTAGATAATGATTCTGAATCTGAACACGATTCTGGTGATGGTTTACTGGCCGAACCGGTTATGTGTCTAATGTTGATACTAGACGTCATGAAATAACCTACAACAATGTGAAACACTAGCCCCTATTTCCTGAAAACGTCTGACCAGTGAAGGTTAGTTAAGCCTGTTTTCCACTACAACACAATGATCAAACAAGGATCCACAATTAAGATATATACCGAAGCTATAATTCTGCGTGTGCTAGCGCTCATCTTGACAGACTATAGAAATACGCCGCCGCTTACGAGTTCTATAGGAATTATATGATTTCTTAGGAATTAGACTATGTTGTACATATTTTACGCCCCTTTTAGTGTGATACGTATATTATGAATGCATAAGTTGATAATTCTGTTGCTCTCAAATTAAATGTCCTCCTCTCCGAAAGATGGAAAACGTTTTTGAGTCAAAATTAGCAAGTCTAAGTAAAAATATATATTTTCTACACCCCCGACATATTTTTACCCTCAAGTATATTTTTCGACCATCGACATATTTTTCTGACCACCGACATTCTACGCTCGACCCTGAGTTCACCCTTGACCATTAGTCAAACTCAATACACTTTCGTGTATATACACTATCGTATATATATACTTTCGTGCACGATGCTCAAGGTCTCTTACTGATAATTCCACGGAATTACAGTATTGCTCTGAATCACGTTGTTCAGTTTTTTTTTCAAATTTGTGAATGATATGCCTGGTGTGCCTGTTGAAAGTCACGCAGAACATCGTGCAATTCGTTTAAACGATCGTTTACATTTATCAAATTCTCGCGATTTTTCATAAATTCTTTAATCCTATTTATTTTTCTGGTTACCTTTGATTTCGCTAAACTGCGCGCTTTGCTTAAGATCCTCCTGTTTGGACCCATATAGGTATGCGATAATTGCTTTAAATTAATCGTATTCGTTATAAGGACGTGCCAATTGATGTTGGATTTAAGTGGAGAGATGAACACTTGACAGCAAGTTGACAGCGACGAAATACGAGATGGTATGACGCAGGATATTTTGTTTAATTTAAGCCAATAAATTTTTTGAGTTTCTTTTAACCATGCATCTAATTCGAACTAAAATGTAGCTTTATCTGAATAGATCTGAGATTTTGAACAAAATGCAAATGAATTTTCTTGGGGTAGATGCGGTGCGTTGAATAAATCGAACTCGACGGTAGAATTTTGACAACGAGGTTATAACAATTTAACAAACAGATAACAGGATATATACAGGTGTGAAATACTGACGATATGTACAATACAATAATATCACGATACGACGACTGGCAGGAAATAAGGTGTCGAAATGTGAAATCGATGTGGTAGGTGTTCAATTGATTGATAATCCACGCATTCAAGATTGTTGAATGTCTATAAATTTCTGATTGGATTGTCGTTTATCGTGGTATATTGTACTTTATATAAATGATATATTGGACGATAGCGTCGATATAACTAGTGTCGAGATTTGGTTGAGACTGAGTCGAGATTAATTGTGTCGGTTCGAACTAGAATGCAATAAGTAAAACAAGACTAACTGTAGTAAACCAACTACTGAATAAACATAGCATGCAAGCTAATACTTATATATTTGATAATAGACATCCAATAAAATGCAATTACTAACGATTAGCATGCGCTAATAACCGATTTTAGCGGCGCTTTGAAGTCGAAAGGATACATTAACTTAGCGCAGATTTAAGCCTACAAGAATGCATACGCGTGCGGAACTGATCAAATTAAATGGTACTTTACAGATAACAAACAGAATTTGATCATGCAAGAAATAACGAAACTATCATAAACTTCTTTTGATGTGAAACATTTCGGCTAACTATGACTATCGCAAAGAAAACAAATTATTATCTATGTACTTACTTTGGTTTGCAAACGAACCAAACTTTACTTTAATAGCGTAGATATACAGCTTCTTCTTATAAGCCAAAATTGAAAAATAGTAGCTATATAGACTTATAAAGTAGATAGATAACTTGGCCAATAGGCAATACACAGCCCAAAACGACTAATGTTTACTCAAAAGCGTCCACATTAAAAACTTATCGCAGAATGAAGTTTACTGTTTTAGTTGGCTGTTTTTGTGCCTAAATTTAAACCTAATTTAGAAACATACTGTATGTTTTTCGCAACGGACATCGCGCGGGATGGGCTACGCAACCGCATTCCGCATTTGCTGACCAAACCTACGCATTTTGATGGAACTTTTGCCAACAGCGGAAAATAACAAGCTTGTTTTTCCCCTTCAAACATTTAGAAATCATTGCGTTTTGACCTTCCGTTTCGAAACCAATATCGTCTACTCATGGGCGGATCTAGAAATTTTCGTAAGTTAGTAAAACATTTTTGGTTCCACTACCCCAGGGGGGCAGCATTTTTTTCGGTGGGGAAGGGGGCGCCATTGTTTGGCTAGGCAATAAAATGACTGTTTTGCCCCATATCATGGCTCATCAGCATGCCTAGGAAACACAAGTTGCCATATAGTATGCTTCTAGATATCGTATTACAAACAGCGTAACACCAAACCAAGCGGTCAAAGACTCAACATTTCGACATAACAATTTGTGTTAATACTCTTGTATAGTATTCATATTTGGTTCGGTCGATAAAAATACATCAGCAATACCTTGGCTGATACAAATATTACAACAAATGCCAATATAACGACTATATAATAATATAAGTGACCTCTTGACCAACCGCAAATAGCCTACATGCTAAACCGGCGTGAAATAGACACACTTTGAACTTAGTAATACTCAGTAATACTGGGTTTGGTGGATAATCCAAGTGAGTAGATATATACACAATTTAAGACCTAACCAGGAACGGTTGCGAAAAATGCAACACTAGGTCCTCTAGCAGGAATTGAACCCACGGCCCTGCGATTCCGGTGCAGCGCTCTAGTTTACCATACTCAGTAATAGTAATAGTAATAGTATTAGTATCAGACTATAAACTAATATAAATAGAATCTCTTTTAATACTTTATCGCTGTACACTTCTTATTTTGTTGACGAGCAACTCTGAGTATGAAAATTTCTGCGTCAAAATCTCTCGACAGACTGATATCGGTATCGTTGATAGCATCTAAAAGCTCTTGGACAGATCTTGCATCCAAAGCGTGCATTTTCTTGAACATATCTGTGTTCACCGGGAACTTTAGATCGTCACTTTGAAACGCGGACTGAACAGTTTCATAAATTGGCATTTACGACTTGTATAAAACAATCTAACCTTTGCGGTCAAGTAGCAATCAGAAAGACTTTATTTTCATTTCGTCATTCTTATTGACTGAAGACTGCTAAATACCCCAAGCAGCGAATTAGACAAGATGAGTCAAACAAATCGAGCCAATGAGAAAGGAAAACATTTCTTTAACCAGCCAATCAGAAAGCTCGAATATTGCCCCAATGAGTCAGACCCCCGCAAACTTTAGTTAAAATGCAAATGGACCAATCAAATGCCTAGAATCCGCCGAATTATTCAAAACTCACGCATCTAACCGCTATTTTGATTCGACCGCTGCACGAAATTGATAACAGGAGTATTTTTGAATATTAAGTACTTCGCTGTCGGCTGCCGCTGCATGAAATATTACAACTGGACTATGTCCCCGAGCCGGGCGACAGCCCGGGCGAGGGTACTAATTCCGCTCGGTTATTTATCACACCCGGAAAAAAGGAAATCCATGGGAGATCTTAAAGTTCATCAATAATCGCGGGCGCGTGGTTCAAGGTTGGTGGGTGGTCATCTCACTGATCTCAAAAGTACGGCAGATTGTCAGGAGTGTAGTGAGTGAGATTATAGAAAAACTTGATAAAGTCTGAATTAAATGTCGCTTTTGGAACTTTATTGGAAGAGCTGTGCCTGTGGGACGGATCTTATCGCTTTAACTTTAGCAAAAAAGATGTGTCCAAGCGACACCTGAACGAAAAAAAGTAAAATATATACAGGCAGGTTTGCCAGGTTTGTTATATTATTAAAACAATAAAAGTGTTGATGTATTTTTGTTCTAAAAACTCCTGCTTTATATTTATAGTTTTTCATTTATTTACGGTTAAAGTATTGTATATTTTATATGAAAAAGGTCTAAATTAAAAGGAGAACGAAATCATTTTTACGCTTATGTCTTAAACTGATTTCCTTTCAAAAAGTAATTTTTATCGGTAAAATACAGTTTAGTTTTGTGAACATTTCGAAACGTTATATTTGAACGGAATGTTGAATTTTACATTAGTTTACCTCATATAACGAATAATAACATACCTACATCATAAATTCGGGAATTCTATAGCTAAAACAACTATTTTTTAATTATTTTTGGCCGATTTGTATCCTGTTTTCTCGCTAAATATTTGTATTATTTTGTGTCAGTGTTGCTATGACTACAGTGCTTCCACTACTTAAGAAATATTTCCGTTGCGTATCTTTCAAGAAACCATGTGAAAGTGAAAAACCTTAACTTGTATCTCTATATATATTTCCCGGTTTCCTTACAGTTTTCCTTTCAAGCTATTAGAGTATTGTTTTCCTTCAAACTCATTTGAAATGAACGAAAACACTTATGTCAAGAAGTTCACTTATATGGCGCTGTCCTTTGAGTGTGTCATAAATGGAGAGGGGGGGTGGGGGGTGTAGGGAATTCAATTCTGGTTTTTAGCGAAAATTATGTCTTAATCGAAGATACCAAACACGGCCACTGATTTACCGAATCCCATTTCCAGAAGAAAGACTGCCGGTGCAACGGCCTTTTCCTGCATTTTGCATCGCAGATTTTGCAACAAAAAAGCTTAGTATAATGTTGGAAACTGTCGTTGTTTAGCTGTGGCGAGGGGTTGCTGCATGCATGTATTTCTAGTATTTTTATATCTGCGCAATTTTTCACCTTAATCGCGTGACTAGTTTGACTACCCCTAGATTATTATTATTATTATTATTATTATACTTATTTGACATTCCCAAATGGGTTTTTCAATGACAATTTACAGGTATAAATGTAAGAAAATTTCTACATATATTTAAGAAATTATCTAATTTAAAATCTATCTAATTTATAATATAATATTATTATATTTATAAAAAAATTCTAAAAACAAACTGTATCTTTATGTGGTTCAATTCTTAAGTTTTATTTTAAAACTGTTTAGATTAGTTATTAATTTTGTCTCTTTATCAAGTTCGTTCCATAATTTTGTACCTCTATATATACTTAAAAGTTCCTTGTCCAGTACAAGTCCGAAACTTTGGGATATCTAAATCTTCATTACTTCTTGTATTACGATCGTGAGCTTGATCTCTTTGTTTGAATTTATCATAGAGATATGAAGGAGCTTGGCCATTTATACATTTAAACATTAATAGTGTATCTCTGTATAACAAGTGTTCTTTAATTGGTAGCCATCCAAGTGCACTTATTGTTGGAGATATATGATCAAATTTCTGCACACCCGATATTATTATTGCGGCATAATTTTGAATTAATTGAATTTTGTCAATATTGCCTTCTGATGTATTAGACCATACGGATGAACAGTAATTGATTTTACTCATTACCAATGTATCTATAATCATAGCGAAGGTCTTCTGGTCAAATAAATGTTTCACCCTATTGATTTGGCCTAATTTAGAAATACAAGAAGAGGATAAGGCCTGAATATGTTTTTTGTAGGATAAGAGAGAATCGTGGAACATACCAAGATCTTTCACTTCCGTTATCGGTATAAGATTTTTGCTTATGAAGTTTATGTTAGGTGGAGTCTGTATCTGTTGCATCATTTGTCGTGATCCAACTATCAGCATTTTGGTTTTTCCCGGATTTATCAGAAGACTATGGTTACAACACCATTGAAATAATATTTGTAGGTCTTCTTCTATGGCTTCAAGGGAACAGTTTATGCTTGATACGGGAAAAGTTAGAAAAGTTTTCAAATCGTCCACAAATGATTCTAGATTACATAGTTTAGTGGTTGATGGCAGGCTGTCGGTATAGATATTAAAAAGAAATGGCGAAAGCACTGAGCTTTGAGGGATTCCATGTTCTTGAGGGATTCCATGTCTGTCTGTCTGTCTGTCTGTCTGTCTGTCTGTCTGTCTGTCTGTCTGTCTGTCTGTCTGTCTGTCTGTCTGTCTGTCTGTCTGTCTGTCTGTCTGTCTGTCTGTCTGTCCTGTCTGTCTGTCTGTCTGTCTGTCTGTCTGTCTGTCTGTCTGTCTGTCTGTCCTGTCTGTCCTGTCTGTCCTGTCTGTCCTGTCTGTCCTGTCTGTCCTGTCTGTCCTGTCTGTCCTGTCTGTCCTGTCTGTCCTGTCTGTCCTGTCTGTCCTGTCTGTCCTGTCTGTCCTGTCTGTCTGTCTGTCTGTCTGTCTGTCTGTCTGTCCGTCTGTCTGTCTGTCTGTCTGTCTGTCTGTCTGTCTGTCTGTCTGTCTGTCTGTCTGTCTGTCTGTCTGTCTGTCTGTCTGTCTGTCTGTCTGTCTGTCTGTCTGTCTGTCTGTCTGTCTACTATCTTTCAAAATGCCAATTCTAAAACTTGTACAAAAATTGTTCTCAATTTTCGACGCACACTCCTGTGGCCATGTCGCCATGTTTATTTATGCCAAGTGATTTGCAGTTCTCGAGAAAATTAAATACCAATTTTCAAAAATAAAATTCTTTACGATAAATACGATTACTCATTAAATTTTATTTTTTTATTCATTAAATGAAATAAAATGACAGAAAGTATATATACGAGCGACTATATATAATAATATCAGGCAGCCCAGCCTGGCCCTGTAGTTAGTTATAGTTGTTGTATGTAATTCATGATGTGATTGAGTGGAGGAAAAAGGTGGGAAAAAAAAAAAATATTATATATATTGGTGGTGACAGAAACATGCCTGTTTAAATAAAAATTTTTTTTTTTTGTTTGAAAATAAAAAAAAAAAAAAGCTTACTTAATATATATAACACATAACACTGACTTAACATTTTTAACTCAATGCAATTTTCTATCCCAGAGACGAACGAGATAATTCGTCTAGATGATGCACCCAAAGGACTCGCAACCAAAGGTCGCAGGTTCGATTCCCACTACAGTCAGGCAATTTTTCAACTTGGCCGGTGTGGCCAATACCTATTACATTGTAAAATGATGTGTGCATGTTTTTATTTTTTTTATTTAGGACATTTGCAACATAAAGCGAGTTGACAGGAGCCAAAGCAATAGGACACATGGTTCCTTGCAAAGGCTTGACTCCAAGTTACAAATATATAAACAGACAATACAAAGTACAACTGTTATTAAATATATGTTCTAAGAAATGTCAATGTCAGCAGTTACAAACTGCGTCCATATTAGGGCTTCCGCAGATGGGACAGATTATATGCCAGGAACGGGTATTTTCCGAGTCAAAAGTAGACTGAAGACGAGAAAAGAATGATTTTTTCAGTCGGGTCTTAAAAACTGGTGTGCGCTTTGAAGAACCAACATCAAGAGGTAACGCATTCCACATAGGACAAATGCGAACGAAAAACGATTCGCGAAATGTAGATGTACGAGCAGAGTTTAAGCCAAGATCCATCCCCGAGGATCCACAACGAGTCTTAGACTGCGAGAATTTTGCAAATGAAGATATGTCAAGACGTATTTCGCCATTTATACAACGAAAAAGAAAGAGGAGATCAAGATATTCAAGGAAGTAGCACAGAGGTAATAGGTTCAGTTGGATAAGCCGGCACTTGCAGTCGAGTTCAAATCCACCAAGAATGAAACGTGTAGCCGTACTTTGTACTCTCTCCAAACTTCGCATCATGTAAATTGAACCACGAAGACAGGGTGACCATACTTGGCTGGCATAGATAAGGTGTGATCTTACTAGCGAGATGTAAAGAGTTTTTTGTATGTCACAAGAGACGCCCTTTGAACAATGTCTTCGCAGAAAGCCAGGCATTCTGTTGGCTTTGGATATGATGTTTGAAATATGATCCGCCCACAACAGGTTGTAAGAGATTTGTACGCCAAGATCCCGTGCGCTGGTGACTATCTTTAGAGTTTTCTCGTTTAGAGTATAAGATATTTGTGGGCTGCAACGTTTTTGCGTGATACGAAGATTCTCACATTTGGCGGGTTGGAATATTAGCTCATTATTTTTTATAGCCCAGTCTGAGAGAGAAACCAAATCTTGCTGAAGCCGATTGACATCGCTTCTATTTTTGATCGTATGAAAGCATTTCGTGTCGTCCGCGAACATTGCAACATTGGAAAAGGAAACGCTGTCCGCAAGATCGTTTATGTACAGAATAAACAGGATCGGGCCGAAGCACAGTCTCTATCCACCCAAGAGGGGTGCGAACTGTAAACAGGCTTTACGTCTGAGATCGAGAAAGTGTTCAAAACACTAATGAATAATATCTACATGTTATTATTTCTATTTTTTTTTCAATAATATTGAAAACTATATATATAAAATGGAAACTATAGCAAATGAAAACTATATAAAATGAAAACTGTATAAAAAGAAAACAATTTGCATAAATTTTCGACCCTTAAACTGAACAAAAGTTAAAACATAAATCACCGTGGATAATCGACAGGGAGCATATATACTCCCTTGGGAGTTCTGTGCTGAAAACATGCCACTGGTCTAGGTGTATTAAGGTGACCTTATATATAACGTGAAACCTTTTTGTGGTAACTTTGCAATTCGCTCAGACTTAAACGGTCAAAAATCCAACGCATATAATTTAGTATGGAAACCAGGCTGAAACATGAGAGCGCCTGTAGCTCTTCTAACGTGCACCAAATCATACCATATTCACTCAAAAACCTCTCCTAAATAACTCAAATGGTAATGTAGGTGTTTTAGGAGTTAGCATGGTCACGTTACCAAGTTAAATCGATTCTCGTACGTTAAATGGACAACGGAACCTATTCATTACTTTCACGTGCCGTCACTTCCGTTTTATCTGTGCAGATGGTGTTCAACTAACAATGTAAATTATTACTTAAAATGTTTACATGTACACGATAGTGACACTTGAAGTTGTTTACGATCATGTTAGAAAATGCCGTAAGTTTGCGTTGTGCAATTTTATTTTCCCGACCACCATCTGGAAATGAAATTTCAAGCGAAAAGTCACGTGATCGAAGCCTAAGTATTAACGTCTTTAGAGCAGTACGACAATTGTCATTGTTGCAATTTAATGCTGCATTGTTAGCCTGTTGCTTTAGTTGAATAAGTCTCTATCATATCTACATATTAAATAAAAAGTAATATTGTCATAGTAAGAAAGTGCTTAAGTATGTAAAGTGCTCAATACCGAAATGGGTGTGGCGTGTTAAACTTATAGATCGTTTTGCTGTGACGACATCAAAATTCTAAAATCTAAATTATAAAATGTTTGTAAGTACCTATATTACTTAATTGTCGGATAGTGTTGGGTTTTGTCTTTCAACATACATGCAGAGGATCCGCAGACTCAGTTACGCTACTTGATATAGTTATCCATCCATCCATCCATCCATCTATAATAATTTATGTATAGCGCTTGTAAAATTCAGTTACGATGATTCGATCATGGTGCAGAGAAAAGAAATATTCCTTATAGACGAGTCTATATATATGTTTCTACATGTTATACAACCTTCTAGCGTGCTTTTTTCAGCTTTCTTCAAGCGGTTTTATCTCTCGATCGCTTCGTTTCAAATTAAGATGCCAACGTGTGATATACTAACAACATATATTCATACAAGGAATGAATAAAGGGAAATCAACGGGATCAAAATCACTAGCTTAAACGTTTTGAACACAAAACCAGTGCTCACAACCTCTAAAATGTACACTGTGCTGGAAATAAAATAATTAGGGGGCCAGGGGGTATGCTGTCTGTATTAAGGGGGGATTTTTGACTTGGGAAGTTTCTCAACTATTTCCTGCAGTAGAATGGCAGTAATCTCGTATTTTCGATTTGCTGAACCACACGAAATTAAATGCCGTTAAATTATAATAAACCTGAGATAAGGTCACCAGACTACAGTTTCATCGGCGAAATGTTGCTAAAGTTTCGGCGACTTTCCTACGAATATGTATGTTGTAAACATATCAAACAAACGAAAAAGTACTGCAAAACACTTACCTCTAAAGATTTTCTGCTCACACGTTGTAATCTTACCCCAGTTCTAAGCCTCTGTCAAAAAACAACAAAAAAATGAGACACGCTACTAGCCGAAACTGCCAAGCTCATGTTATTATCTGATAAGAAAGTTGATCGGCCTCTGTGAAGAGAGCAACTAGTCACGGCACTTATATAAAAAGACATAGTCCAGTTGTAATATTTCATGCAGCGGCAGCCGACAGTGAAGTACTTAATATTCAAAAATACTCCAATTATCAATTTCATAATGATAATCTGCGCGAGTTTTGACTAATCTGAGGAGGATTCTAGGCATTTGATTGGTCCATTTGCATTTTGACTAAAGTTTGCGGGGGTCTGACTCATTTGGGCAATATTCGAGCTTTCTGATTGGCTGGTTAAAGAAATATTCTCCTTTCTCATTGGCTCAATTTGTTTGACTCATCTTGACTAATTCGCTCCTTGGGGTATTCAGCAGTCGCTCCTTGGGGGTATTCAGCAGCCTTCAGTCAATACGAATGACGAAATGAAAATAACGTCTTTCTGGTTGCTACTTGACCGCAAAGGTTAGATTGTTTTATACAAGTCGAAGATGTCAATTTATGAAACTGTTCGGTCTGCGTTTCAAAGTGACGATCTAAAGTCCCCGGTGAACAAAGATATGTTCAAGCAAATGCACGCTTTGGATGCAAGATCTGTCCAAGAGCTTTTAGATGCTATCAATGACACCGATATCAGTCTGTCGAGAGATTTTGGCCCAGAGTTGCTCGTCAACAAAATATTAAGAAGTGTACAGCGATAAGGTGTTAAAATAGATTCTATTTAATATATGAGTGCAAAGTGTGTCTATTTCACGCCGGTAAAATCGCTTGGCTGAATTGGCATATATTTGCGGTTGCTCAAAAGGTCATTTATATTATTATATAGTCGTTATATTGGCATTTGTTGTAATATTTGTATCAGCCAAGATATTGCTGATGTATTTTTATCGACCGAACCAAATATTAATACTACTCAAGAGTATTATAATTAACACAAATTGTTATGTCGAAAATTTGAGTCTTTATTTTGACTGCATGGTTTGGTGTTACGCTGTTTGTAATACGATATCTAGAAGCATAATAATTATATGGCAATTTGTGTTTACTAGGCATGCTGATGAGCCATGATATGTGGCGAAACAGTCATTTTATTGCCTAGCCAAACAATGCAAACCCCCCTCTCCCCACCGAAAATAATATGCTCCTGCCCCTGGGGTAGTGAAACCAAAATTGTTTTATTAACGTACGAAAATTCCTAGATCCGTCCCTGCTAAGGTTGCATTTTTCGTCCCTGCTAAGGTTGCAACTGCGCCTGGCTAGGTCTAAAAATATATATATATATATATAAATTTTCGTTCGAATATTCCATCCACAAACACCATCAACATTTATATACAACAGGCTATGAGTTTCCTTTTTCTTCATTGACTTAATTATAAGTGATTCACTAGCTAACAAGAGTGTAGATGGAGTGTTCCAATATTATTTCTGAACATTCTTTCAGAGTGGGTGGTTCTTCTTGCGTCTCAGTAATCTTTATCTTTCTCAGTGTGCGAGGAAGACAAATTTAGAAAGAACGAAGCTGGCCTTTATATAATCCATGCAAGTAGTCTCTCCAGGCATGCAGGCTCTGGTAGCATTGCACTGAATGGTACGACCTTCACAGTGCGTCGGACTTCAGCACAAAGATAATCTAATTTTGTTGGTGTTGATAACATGTAGTCTATGATTTAAAAAACTGATATATAGTATTTTTTATTACTTATTTTATGTATAATTATCTATAACAGTAATTTTTTTCAGATATAAAGGGATCGAAATTGCCTTAAATTCTCACTCCCGGCCGTTTACGCAAGCGCTAATACACGGTGTCAAGAAAATACTTTTTTATTTCTTTTTACTTATTCGGGAAGTTTACTTATACCACCTCGCTCTTGGGGACGAATGGTTGTTTTATAAAACACATACAAGAGCCATTGATACGTACAGTTGAAGCGCGCCACACTGTGCCTAATTTAATCAGTGTCTTGGAACGACGATTACTCGCGTGCTTTAAAAATCTAGCTACCTTATGTTCGCTAATCTAGCTACCTTAATTGCACTATTCGACGGCAAAAGCATTTAAAAAAGACAATTCCAAAACGGCCCTTATTTTCGCACTTACCTAATTGATACCAGATTCAAATTAGCCAAGCTTTCGCTGCTCACAAAAGCGGGAAGTAATTCGATTCAATGTAGCCGACAGCTACAGTAGACGTCGAAACCGTAGACTCATCATTGATCAGAACTCATCATCTTGCTAAGATAAGATAAGATAAAACTTTATTTAAACACGCTTACTCCTTCAGCAGGTTCGCTGGTTTCCAAGGAGGGCGTGCAACTTTAAAATACATAAATATACATAACTAAGGTTACATGATCATAATAATTAAGGATTAATTGATTAATTACATAATCATATTAATATTTACAAAGACTACAATTGATTTAAAGCAGGCTAGTATCAGAAATCAACGTATTAAAGGAATTCAATAATCTGCAATTCTCAGATTGCAAGATAAGCCATTCAAAAGTTTCGCTCCGCAAAACCCAATACCTTTCTTTAAGTACTCAGTATTTGGTTTTGGTAAATACAATTTGAATTGATTGTTATGCAAGTTATAGATTTGTTGTGGAGCAAAATAATTTTCAAAAATTTCGGTCAGAGCAACCGGTGCTTGCGAATGAGTAATTTTATACATAAGTCTGGCCTTCATGATCAGTCTGCGTTCTTTTAAGGTTTTCCAATCCAAATCGGATAACGCAGCTTCAGACTGACCATGACCCTTGCTTCTCTATTTTGTAGAGTCTGAATTCGATTTGAAAGCGTGGCACCAATTGGGTCCCAAACAACGCAGCAGTAGTCAAAATAAGGTTGAACGAAAGCATCATCCCCGAGCCGGCGCGAAGCGCCGTGCGAGGGTACTAATTCCGCTCGGAGATTTACACCCGGGTATGTGAAAACATTGTGGAATGCAAAGTCGTCCGCCATTTTGTTTTGTCATGGACGGGACGGGATTCGACCTTTTCGTAAGTTATGCGCATGCGCAAGTTCAAGCCGAGAGAAGACTTCCATTTTGCAAACTTTTTTCAAAAATAGTTTTGCACTCATTTTATAAGTAAGTCTCTGTGTAAATAAGCTTATATGTTAACTCTAAAAAACAAGAGGAAAAATTAACAAGTGGAAAAACAGTCGAAAGACCGAAAAAGGAGCGTTTTAAACAGGCAAGTGTCTATTTTGCTTTTTTTTTGCATGCTTGCTTTCATGCTTTGCCGATTTTTTAACATAGCATGCAGTATAGTTTGTGAATTTGAAAATGTGTAGATCATTCTGTGTGGTCAATACAACATTGATTGATCTTTAAGAGTTGATTTTAGTATTGATTCAAATATGTTATAGAAAAATAAAAGAAACATTAAATCTCAAGTGCGAAGTATAAAAATACTCCTCGAGAAGCAGTTTTTTGAAAATTTCGAAACGTTGTGTGAACGTCTAAGGTTGAATGTCACAGTAAATCAAAGCTAAAAGAGTACATAATAGCATATACCCACTTTATATAGTTGGGCAATTGATAATTTTATAGTTAAAAACAAAATAATATTTTGTACAAATTAAAATATAAAAACTATATAATGTTGCGTGTTACCATGGTTACATATTCGTCGACACAGTACTTCATGTTACAATAACTTTTGGGGAGTAAATTGTTTGGTTCAAATGGCGAGGGGATTCTGCATGCATGTATTTCTAGTAGACTGATACAAGTGACTCGCGAGAAACACAACTTCTTAGTCTTCTAGTGATTGCACCAATTCCTGATGACGCTTTTTTACATAATTATTTCCTCCAAGTGATGGTCCCATGATAAAAATTGGTCAATTTGAATACCCAATGATTTAGTTTTTGTTACTCGTTTAATGGATACATTGTCTATCATAATGTTTGGTTCAGATGTAAGATTATTAACGTTAAATCGACTTCCAATTAATAAAAATTCAGTCTTAGTAAGGTTGAGACTTAATTTGTTTGCTAATAGCCACTCTTTGATGTTGATCAAGTCGCAATTTATTTTAGATTCAATCTCTTGCATTGACTTGCCAGAGGCAGTAAGGGTAGTGTCATCTGCAAACATTCTAATATTGGAATTCTCCACGCAATTTGGCAAATCATTCACATAAATTAGAAATAGCAGATGCCCCAATATAGATCCTTGAGGGATTCCATAATTGACTTCTCTTGGATGCGAGGACTGCACATCTACACAGCACATTTGCGAACGATTTAATAGATATGAAATAAGAAAGTTTACTGCTGATGGCTCAAAGCTATAAAAACCTAATTTCTTAGTCAGAATGTCATGATTCACCGTATCAACGACTTTTTTTAAATCAAGAAACACGGCTATGTAACAGGGCGTCGGCGGTTGAATGCAGTGGTCTGAAACCAAATTGGAATTTCGAAATGAGATTGTTTGCAATCAAATAATTAAATAATTGCTTATAAAGAATTTTCTCAAATACCTTACTTATTGCTGGCAAGATAGAAATTGGACGGTAGTTATCAAGTAAATTTCTTGCCTCCGATTTGTGCAAAGGAACAACTTTTGCGATCTTTCATTCAGATGGAAATGATTCGGTAGCAATCGAATAGTTAAATAGCATGGTTAAGGATTGCATAATAGCAGGAGCAGCTAGCTTCAAAATCTTACCTGAAATTTGATCAATTCTAGTTGCCTTAGAAGTAGAGATCGAGTGTATCATATCAGAAACAGTTTGCGGATCAACACAGTGGAAATTAAAAGTACAATCACTGGATACATCAGTCAAGTATTCAGTAAAGGAACTACTTCCACTTCCAACAGAATCCGCAATCTTTGAGTCTACTCTGGTAAAGTAATTATTAAAACATTCTGAAACTTTTTCAGGCCCAACAATATCCTCATTTTTCACTTTAAGATTATGTATAATTGGTTTAGGTTGTTTTCTACCCAATATGCTATTTATCGCTTTCCATGCATCTTTTGGGTCCTTGTTTTTATTAATTAAATTTCTGTAAAAGATTTCTTTCTCATTTCGTGAGGTAGAATTTACCCCATTACATAAGTATCCAGTCAGCATCAGATTTAGTAAATTAAGCCTTTTCGTGACATGACTAGACGAATCTAACATATCAAAATTTAGATCACCAAGAAGGTAAATTTCCTGATGATCAAAATCAATATCGCTCATGAAATTATCAATTTTAGAAAACAATTCTACAGAACAATTTGGAGGTCTGCAGACTGAGCCTATTATGAATGACTTAGTATGAGGTTTGTGGATTTCAATGCAAACTGCCTCTAGATTGTCAGGCACTCAGCGGCTAAGATTGCAATAGATAATGGCATTATTTACGTAAATACAAACACCGCCTCCATTTCTATTGCGGTCAAAACGAATTATGTCATAATTAGGAACACTAACGAAATCATCTGACCCAAAAACTCGTTCCCAGATTGCGAGAGCGTCGCGCCAACGTGTTCATCATAGCTTACACCAAGTTTATGCAATAAGCGCGAGTATTTAATTGTTTTAAAAAGATGGCGGGTACGAACAGTGGAAACGCGAAGCACTCTGTAAAGTTTACAGGCTATCATGCCTTCTACAAAAGCGCAGCACTAAGTGTCCTTTCAATTCATTATTTAAATGTTGTGAGAATATTGCATTAAATACAGGAATAAAGTAAATTATTAGAATAAAAACGATTGGCAGCATGAGATATGACCTCATAAAATTTGGTAGTATTCTACTCTTATATTTGAATATTTGAATTTACATAAAGAAACATACAAGTGTCAAATTTGCAACAAAGTATTTTCTAACAAATGCAATTTGACACGGCATACAAATGTGCACAGTAAAGACAAGGAATTTGCATGCTCACACCGCAATGCCAAGTTTACACTAGAGGCAAATAAAAAGAGACATGAAAAACCTTGTTACTATAGTTAAGTCCAACCAAAGATACTGTAAATAGGTTATTTATTTTAGTTTTGCTCTGTTGTTTGATATATTTTACCATAAAATAGCATTTGTATAATTATTATATACCGTAGTAGAGTAAGAAGTGCATTTCCTTTAATTTAAAAAAATAATTTTGTTCATGTTAATTAGTGTCTGATTGACCAGAATGAATATTATACAATTAGCTGAATCTATAAGTGCTCATCGTTTACTGCCAAATTTACATTGCATGGGTTATTTATATCAGACAAAGTTGCATACATTCCCCGGCATACATATACACTGTATGAATGAATCTAATCGGAACATGCATGTGATTATATTTTCCTATTTAGGGGGGACTTTATAGATTCCTTCCTCTGAAACGCTGCTTATGAAAGAGGGTGGAAAACTGAGAGGTGGAGAACATAGTGTATATAATAACATTTAACCCATATATTTACATATTTACATAGCTAAATGACTGTCAGTCTTGTTTTAGTGGTAGAACTTTTGATGTACCAACCTTAACTGCCAAATGTAATGTAAACCACCTAGACCCTATGTTTGCTTGCATTCATAATAGCTTGGCACATGAAATTTTTTTGCAAATTTTCTATACTATAGTTAAAGTTCCTATTAAAACCTATTTTTCATAAATTCTTGTCTTAGTTGCCATACTTCTCCCTGCTTTCTTTGCCACTCTTTCATTTCTTCGCACATTTTCAGAAAACTGATGTGACCGCTTTGCTTTACCTGCCACTGGCTGAAATGGATTGTTCCTTGCCAGTGGCGTAGCCAGCAAGCCGATTTGGTCCCGCTTTGCAAATTTCGAATCATTAGAATTATTCGTTTCTTTAGAAATTGATTGTTTTCACCGTCAATGAACACGAACAAATTTGCATAGCGGGACTAAATCGGCGGATTGGCTACGCTACTGTTCCCTGCTGTTTTTCCTTTAGCTTGCTTCCTTGCACCATCATTCAATTTTCTGAGTTTGACTGCCTCTGGCTGGACATGGATCTTTCCTCGTTTGGCTTTCTTAACAATCGATGTTGCAGTCACACTGGTGTGGGACACACCTACCGCAAATTTGCTATCGGCAAATTTGACCATGCTTCTAAGAAATTTTTCGTCATTTTCATCACGTTTCCTTCTCAAAGACTCCAACACTTCATCAAATGCTGTCATACATTCATCCCCTGTTATAAGGTCTTGTGGCTGGTTCCTCTTTAACGCCACAAAATCACTTGGCTGTGAAGCTTCTCCGGTAGCAAACGTGTCAGAAGAGCACGGTTCAGTGGTGGGTGGCAAACTGAGAACTGGATCATGCAAGCCCTGTTTTATACCCCTGTTTTGTATAGTGTTTTAATACACTTTTGTCATCACCAGCTATATATTAAGCCGTCGGCTACATTGAATCGAAAGACTTTCTGCTCTTGTGACCAGCAAAAACTTGGGTTATTTGAACTGAGTGTCAAAATTAGCTCGAAATAAAGGCCGTTTTGGAAGTATCTTTTGGAAATTCGATTGTCGTCAAATAGCGCAAATAAGCATTATATAATATAGGCAGTAAATTTTGTTAACATAGCGAACATAGGGTAGCTAGATTTTTAAAGCACGCGCGAGTAGTGTCAGCTTGCTTTGGTTACTTGTTACAAATATTGTATTGGTAAATCCTCAGACTGATTGCAAATGTTGCAAACTTCTGTTGAAAATTTTCAAATAGCTGCTTAGAGAAAGAAATTTAAGCAAACAAGGATACAAACTTAACTACACTGGGCCAGTGTTGCTTAAATAATTGTGTCTTTATTATGAAATACATTCTAATATAATTTATAATTAAATTCACAGGTAACCAAAGTCATAATGCATTGTTAGTTTGTTGTTTTACTTTGTCTAATAAGATTGATGCCAGAGGCAGGAAATTGTGGCTTTTTGTCACAACCCCTTCAAGGTGGGCGGAGTGCACAGTTAGAAACTAGCCCAGGTATAGGTGCTCCCAATTTGGAAGGACGAATTGAGCAGGATTCTTCACAAATTGGATCCCAGATTGGGGTTATGTGTATACATAATTCGGCATACATAATACATGATCATAATTCTTCTACTGGTATTTGGAGTATAGATTTACGCGATTGTCCTTTACACTCCAGCCGCGTTTCTTGATATATTCCTAATTAGAAATTGCTTGATGGACTATATATAGTTGCTATTTTACTCTGTGGAAAAATTCCCGATGGGATTCCTAGCCATTTTAGTAACGGCTCATGCACAGTGTCCGTCAATTTTCACGTGCGTTTTACTGAACAACAATAGACGTCGCTAATTTTATAGATAAATTTGCATTTCACGCTTGCATAGACCAGTTTCGATAATATACCTCTTGAATCACTTTCCTCCCAATACATCGCACATGTTTATAACTTCATATATAATATACTATTCTATCGCGTTATATTTCAAATATATTTACCAAAGCACGCATATAGGAAACGAGATATTATATGTCAATATAATTCGCTAAATATGTTACGCTAAATGCTATTTGAATTTCATGAAAATAACTTTGGGAAATACTCTTTGACTGAAGCATGTTATAGACGCCTTTCAGACAATCACTTTCAAAAGTTGTTGGGACACCTGCCGTTTTAGAGCATAGGTCAATCTGTACAGTTGCAACACACATTAATCTCCCTTCCCCTCCCTCTCCCCAATCAATGTTGGAATTAAATTACTTTGGCAGCAGTAAAAACTCAGGAGTAAAATTACTCGAAATTTCTACTCCTGTTCGAGAATAAGTGGAGTTAAAACGACTCCTCGAGTAAAATTAAAAGCCAATTTATATGCCCAATATAAACTTAAGTTAATAGGGCAATGCTTACATATTTGGGCAACTTGCGATTTTAACGCAATCACATTATCAATTCCGGTATTTTTTTATATCAAAATTCAATTTGCGCAAGGTTCGAAGGTTGCCCACCTATGTATGAAAGATCAAAGATCACCTTTCATTACTATCAGCTGGTGTGCACGTGCACAGGTAATGACATATAATCTAGCAGCCAATATGAATGCTAGCTTTCTGAGTGCCAACAAATCTAGCCAATCAAAATTTGCTAAAGTAGTACAATAGAATGATGAAGTATGCTTCAAAGAGATCACTTTGTTCCTTCCAACGGGATAGTGAAGTAGGTTGGCAAAGCTTGAAAGAAAAATTTCAACCACCCACCCACCTGGTATGCTCAGATGGTATTCATTGGCCACAAAGAGAACAGATTATGAAACACTTATATCTTGAAAACAGCGCAAACATTGGAGAACACTTTTGATGTTGTTATTATTAGATGTTGGAAAATTTTTCAAACATCCAAGAGCACTTTGCTGTGCAAAAAGTACTAATAGTAAGAATATTATATATACGGGAACTACTTAGTGATTTTGATGCTATTTGTTGGTGTTTTTTATTGAAAATAAAACATGGTTTTGGAGTTGAAGTTCTCCCAATGGTCATATTCATGCCCATAGACTCAGGTATTTGGATATAACTATACTCAGTCGAATCGTAAGGACTGCCCAATGGGATTATCCCCCATTGGTTCAGGTAATGTCGGAGAGGGTCGCAACCTTGAGGACTGGGCTCTATCGGGATTTTTACCCCTACGGCATTCCGTCTCCCCTAGCGGTCTCATATATACCCCCCGCGGGATGAAAATTAAGGCTTTACAGTCCATTTCAGCTCATTTTTCAACGCGCGGTTCCCAAGTTTGTTGTGAACTTGTCAATTACGTTTCGAACTTCCGAACTTCGCAACCAACTTCCGAAGTTCGATTTGGATTTCAAATTTTGATTCGGATTTCGAACTTCGCTAACAAGTATGAATTCGTTTACTACGCAAGGAAAAGCATTATCTGCTAAAGTTACACAGGAAATTGTTGAAAAATGGTTAAATAATGAAGGAATTACCTAAATAATGTGTGATTTCAATTGTAAACAATTGTTTGACAGGCTAGCAAGTTTAGCTCGCGTATTTGATAATTACAGCCATAGCAATACATAATTCAATGCATGAAATATTATAATATTACATTAAACGAATTAACAGTACAACATTGTTTGTAAAAATATTACACTGTAAAACCAACAAGACGAAAACAATACCCGGCAACCTGCTACATTTAATCTAGTTTACTTTGATTTACAGTTTGTAATTCCAAATCAACGTACGCAACAAAAATAATTTATAACTACCGTACCCGTTTTAGTTCTAGTTTTCAAGCAATACTTTATCAGGAAATGCTTTTCCTTGTGTGCTGAATGAATTCATATAATTAGCGAAGTTTGAAATCCCAAATTGAGGTCCGAAATCCGAATCGAGCCTGTCAAACAATTGTTTACAATTGAAATCACACATTATTTCGGTAATTCCTTCATTAGTTGGTTGCGAAGTTCGGAAGTTGGTTACGAAGTTCACGTGTACGTGTGTATACTTACAGTTATCAAGTATGTTGTATCCAACTACATCAAGCCAGATTTAAGTTGCTTTGATTAGTGTTCTTGATATAACGAAAATATTTAAATGACGTGTCAGTTTCAACATGATTTGTAATCTCAAAGACCACAACATTAGTAAATTACAAAGACTTTTGAGAGACACTTGAGGGCAATCAGCAATCACGTACGTGTCACCCAGACTTCGCGTGATAAATTGACAATAGACAGCTTTAGCAAACGCAACGCGACGTCAAAGAGAACGTGAAAATGGCGTGATATGCCCATCTATGGATGTGCCCTCGCCATTTTTACGCCATTTTCACGTCCTCTTTGACGTCGCGTTGTGTTTGCTAAAGCTGCCTAATATACTTTAAAGAGGCTCCCTACAGTACTACGTGAGATGATCGCGAGACGAGAGTCAGAAACGCGTGGCAAGTACGTGGACTTTTCCAAGCAAATTCGACGATCAAAACAACACAAAGATTGGCCCGGTTTTCTAAAATAATTTTTACTATTCTGAACAATCCTTAGTTTTATAGTAACTCAACTATGATACAAATATCGCTTAGTTGGATAAACAAAATCCTGACAGTAATAAAGCGAATTTTTCAAAAACATTTTAGATATTAGTGTTCACAATAAAGAGTTTATAAAACACTTATTAACTATTGTATAAAAACTGTTAAACATTATAAAAGTCGTTTAGTGATACTTGCATGTTTTTCACAAGTTAAACACTGTAAAATTATCACAGTTCTATTGCAAATACCGACTTGTTCATCTTCAGCAAAAGTGCCACTCGTTTTTGCATAGTCGACTTGATACCAAGAAAAAAATCCACAAGCTACTCTCTGAGGACAGAGTTTAGTCAGTATCCAAGAGTGAACACGGAACGTTTTAAATTGTCGTTTGCAAATAGATTAATTTTTAACTATAACCTATTCATATGATGTAAACTTTACTAATGTATTCTTAATATTTACTTGTAACATAAGATATGTATTTTTATCTTTTGATCTAACAAAAAGACTTTGAAAAAGACTTTGAAATTTCCCATGTCCATAATAATTCGAGCGCATCTATTTTGGAGCTTTTGTAATCGTTGTGATTGAGTTTCACCAAAAATGTCCCACACTTCACAACAATAAGCAAAGTATGGTTTTACAATTGCATTAAATATAGAAACAAGTGTATCACGGTCAACAAATTATTTTAGTTTTCTAATAACAGAAATGCCTGATGTGATTTTCTTACAGATACTCTCAGTGTTGCTTTTCCAAGATAGATGCTGATCAACTATTACTCCTAGTGTCTTATATTCCTGCACTTGTTTAATTGGTTTGTTTTCAATCATTATGTTTAAATGTGAATCTGAAACAGTATGCACTAGAGATCTTGTTCCAATTAGCCTAAATTCAGTTTTAGCAATGTTTAGGCTCAGTTTGTTTGCGTTTAGCCACATTCTGAGGTTTTCCAAATCAGAGTTCATGGCATTTTCAACATCATTTATTGATCCACCGGAAGCAGTTAGGTTTGTGTCATCTGCAAAAGGTCTTGGCTTTGTCCTATTTAGGTATGCAGATGAATAATTTATGTATATTAGGAAAAATAAAGGACGTAAAATGGAGCTTGAGGAACACCACATTTAACTTTGTGTTTAGACGAGACGACACCATTTACTTGGCATTTTTGGGTGCGATCAGTAAGATATGATCTCAACAACGAATGTGCCTTATCCTTAATACCATAAATTCTCATCTTCTCAAGTAGAATTTGATGATCTACGGTGTCAAATGCTTTTTTTAGATCTATAAAAACTACTAAGTTAAACATTTTTCTATCCATGTTAACGTACCAACTATTTGTTGAATCTAATAGGGAATCTAGTAGCGGTGGAGCGAAACTTACGAAAGCCAAACTGGTTTTCAGAAAGAATTTCGTTTTTAGTTAAATATTCATACAGCTGGTCGTACAGTATTCTTTCCATGATTTTGCTTATGACTAGTAGTATCGATATTGGCCTGTAATTACCAGGAATATCACGATGACCACTTTTATAAAGAGGTGAAACTCTAGCTACTTTCCATTCATCTGGAAAGCTGCAAAGAGTAATACTTTGATTAAAAATATATGTAAGTGTAGTAGAAATAGCTGGTGATGCTAATTTAAGAATTTTACTGGAAATTTGGTCAACACCGCACGCTTTGTTACAAGACAGCCCTCTTAAAAGATCAGAAATTTTTTTATTGTTGACCACAATTGGTGTAAATGCAGTGAACTCGGATTTAGAACTTTTAGTATAATTTTGAAAATCACCAAATTGCTTGCCAAGTTTGGTCCAACATTTGCAAATAATTCATTTAATCCTTCTGCAATATAATGTCTGTAGGATTTGTTAATTTAGATTCATTGATAATTAGTTCATTTTGCATGTCCTTCTATATCAGAACTTTACCGAACAGTACTACTGTTGACCCAGACAGAATTCCAGAAAATACAATTACCAAATTTATAGACTAGTTATTGGGAGATTTGGTTTGAATTTTTGTGTTTACCTTCAACTAAGCTATTTGTGTGGTAAAATTGTGCAATAATTAGCTATGATAAAAGATTTGCTTCGTCAAAACACACTATTAATCTTTACAAACAAATATAACAACTAAATTTTTAGGCTGGTAGCAATATACATGAAATTGTAAAAAAGAAAATGAAAACACCAAAATGCCAATGACAAAGTTGGAAAATAAACTGCTAAAATATATTGTATGATATGCTGAAATCTGAATACTAATTTGCCCACGGAAAATTCCGACTTTGCAAGTCGTATGTTTTCGTGTTCCGCCGTGAGTTGCGTTAAAACCTCAACACGCCCACGCAACTGCGGGCGACCCGCGTGCAAGCCCCGTTGAAACAGCGGGCTTGCTCCCGGCTTACCGCTAGCGGCCTGCGGGCGACACGCGGGGCGCCCCCGGTCAAACCGCGTGTGGCTCGCGGTTAACCACGTATGTGTGTTAAGTTATTTCTAGGCAGTACTGTACTTGCCTAGATTTTAAAGCTATGTTGAATGATTGCGTGGGTGTACAGAATACTAACAACGTATGCCCCTGAGATTTTGATCCCTACAGAATCGCTTTAATTGTCGTGGATTTAACCCAAAATCTTACCTTGGCATTTGTGTTAGGTATAAGGAGGGTAGACCTTGGGCATGCTCCTTCAGTTTGGCAACAGCGATACCAGTGTTCTCACGTGCGGAGAAATGTTGGTATTACCCCTTGAGGTGCTTGCTTAACGGGTGCGGAAGTATTAGCTGAATCTGCTTCAGATTCTGATTTTTATAGAAAGATAATGATTCTGAATCTGAAGACGATTCTGATGATGGTTTACTACTAATATTGATAGTAGACGTCATGAAATAAACCTAAAACAATGTGAAACACTGGCCTTTATTTCGTGAAAACGTCTGACCAGCGAAGGTGTTAAGCCTGTTTTTCACTACATGCAACACAATGATCAAACAAGGATAGATAATTAAAGTATATACCCAAGCTATGATTCTGCGTATGATAGCGCTCATCTTGACATACTATAGAAATACGCCGCCGCTAACGAGTTCTATAGGAATTACAGCTTTACGCTCTTTTTAGTGTGATACGTATAATTATTATGAATGCATAAGTTGATAATTCTGTTGCTCTCAAATTAATTGTCCTCCTCTCCGAAAGATGGAAAACGTTTTTGAGTCAAAATTAGCAAGTCTAAGTAAAAATATAGAGAATATTACATGGTTGCGCGGAAATATGAAATTTATTTCGAGTGTTGAAGAGAATATTGCTCACGAGTGAGCAATATTCTCTTCAACACGAGAAATAAATTCCATATTTCCAAGCAACCACATGGCTAGAAATGAAGTACAACATGGCTGATCAGCATGCGCGTTAGGTTTTTACTAAATAAATTCAAGATGGCGGCTTTCTATAGATTTGATAAGAGAAAATTCAAATTACGCATTTTGTATTAGATCCTGTTAAGAATTTCTACGGGCCCACGTTTCTCAGGGATTCTAGATTTCAAAATTTTCCGGGGGAGCATGCTCCCGGACCCCCTATAGCTCTCGCGTCTACGACGCTTGCCCATACACAAATTCAAGGGGGCGCCAAATTCCCAACTGGCCTCCCCTGGCGAACAAGAGCCAGCACGCCACTGAAATGAACGTCGCAGGACTCTTTTGCTATCCAAAATATTTTTAATACCGATAGAAATACAATACAATACAATACAGAATAACTATGATAGTAGGCCTATATAATAGTGTTAGACAGTCTTTAATAGTCAGTATTTTATAATATTTAACAGAAGACAATTCTTTAAATAAAAACATACATTTCAATATAAATCAGTACATAGTCATATATTGTCAAAAATGCTCATTCTTCTGACCAGTGTTAATAAAGATCGGGAGTTAATCTAACCTCATACAGAGGGTTATTGCCTATTAACTTTATATAAATATTAACGAATTGTTTAAGGCTGAAAAACCAGAAACAAAATAGTTTATCAGGTCATTGTTGAACTTTCCTTTATACAACATAGATATTTTGCTGCAATTGTGTAGAAAGCAGCAATCATGGTTGAGGCTGTTACACTGTATATATCACACAAAAGTATGGTATTTACTAGCTGTAGTACAATATGCTCTGTCTAATGCAGGCCCAGACGATTTACTTCTCAGTGGTAGGATACTACTACTGCCTGTGAATTGGTTAAGAGACATCAGACACTACTCAACAATTTACTTGTTCCAAAGCTCATTATATTTTTAAAAACGTTGCAATACACCTTTTCGATAATGACGTCTCGAAGCCTCGCTCTTCAGAGACGATTGGCTCATGATTCATCCTCCCCCTTCTACCCCCCCCCCAGTGTCACCAGACGTTTCAAGAACATTGGACAAGTAATCACTTTAGTTGGGAATGCCGGAGGGAATGGAAATGGGGAGGGCCGAGGGATACTGAAAAGGGGTGGGATGGTTTAAAGAAGGGGGAATGACTGATGAGCAAAACACTATCATGATGAATATTGCTGTGCAAGACATTTTCCCAAAGTGCAAAAGCCCACAATTAAGTTTTGACAAAGGGGGCACACTGGTAAAAAGGTCAGGATGATTGCGGGGGGGGGGGGGGATGAAACCCCTTTCCGTGGTATGTTATAATTAATGAGTGCTATGTGTGTACCAACATTCTACTGTGATTGACTACATTTTACCACAGGCTTTCCATTTGAAGGGAAAATCTGGAAATGCTTGCTTTGAAGACATTGTTTGAGGTGGTATCTAATCACTGTGGTATCATAAGTTGAATGGCGAGGATCCTGTCCATGTAAAAGTGTGGTGGTGAATGCAACAGCAAAAATACCGCAATCAGATCCATTCATCTGCTGCTGCTGGACTGGCATAATGTTGACTCTAATTTCATCAAAATGATCAGGGTGAAAAGATCTGATTTGCCCCTTCACACTTGGTGTTAAACTGTGGTAAAGACTATCATAATAGTTTAGCTGACCAGCACAGCATCCAATATTGCTGATCATCACCCAGTGGTTACTTGTTGAATGAAGTATTTGAATAAAATTATCAGTTGATTTGTCAAATTGTAAAGTTTCACACAATGTTGTATCCTGAAGGCCTTTCATCATGGGGAATTGATTGTGTAAGGTCATGTTTACTGCACTTATTATTGAACCAGTTAGCCATCCATTGCTATGCTCTATAATGTTGTAATCTTTTTCTTCGAGGACTATTTCTCTTCTTTTAACAACAGGCCTGTTGCTTTTTGTCACCATTGTTATTACAGGTTCTTCAGCTGTTTTTTCATCATTCAACATTTCACTTGTATTTTTTTATTTACTCGTTGAATTTCCCTCTAAGGAATAACTACTGGTAACTGGATCTTTGGATTGGTTAGCTAAGGTGATATTGTTTTGAACAATTGGCTTCTTTTTGCCCCCATGTAGTGATTTAGTTTCGTTTTTCTTTTCAGGGTGTTTTCCTGCCCTCGTTGCGATATGTTAACAAACATATGTTTCTTCATTTGATCTGCCTTTGTTCCAACTCTTCCAGAGTGCGTGGGTGCTTTTTCTTTAGTGTTTTTGGAATTTTTTTGTTTACTTTCTTGTTTTCTTTGTCAACATCTGAATTTATGGATCGCTTTATTTTCTTGCTTTTAACTTTTTTGGTTTGCTTCATTTCGATGTGTGGCTCGGTAATCAGTCCATTTGATGTTGGGGAAAAATCCTGAAGATTCTTAAGGAATGAGTGAAGTGTGTTATCGAGAGTGGTAAGAGTTTGTTGGTCATTGATGATGTATCTCAGGTTTCTTATTTCGTGTAAAGTCTCCCTGCATTTTGGTGCTGTCGTCTTTGCATGGTTTTTGGGCAACGGTAATGATGGCATCTTTTTACAGCTAGTATCTTCTTTTTCATTTTCATCGCGGCATGGAAACATTGGATCATCTGACTGAGATTCTGAGCTTGATGGTACGTTACCAAGCATGACATTTTTGTCAACTGTCAAGAAAGGTGACTCTCGGTAAAACGCTGGCAGTTGACTGTAACTCCAACCAGAAATATGTGTAAAAATTGCAAGGAAGTGCTTGCATAGTAACTGGTTTCTTTCCCAGTTCTGACACTCGCAAGATGGTGAGGAATTTGTACTTTCGTTGCCAAAATGAAGATTGTACCATTGGCTCGCATTTCTTTGGCTTTTTACGAGGAATCTCCCTTGTATTGCATCGAGCGTTTTAATATCATCGACAGTGAAATCTTCAGCAAGGGTTCCATGCAATGTTTTATTAGCTTCTCTGGTTTGTCATGTAAATATGATGGAAGTGACTTGTTATAAGCCTTAAAACAACTCCTAAGACGCATGTTCCCTTCAGTGTATCTGTAAAGAAAATTTAAATGTAATTTGAAATTGCTGTGTGTCATACAGATTTTTGCCGGTGTACTTCGCTAAAACTGTAACATACCAGAGTTCGTATTTTATTAGATCATGTAAAAACTGATATCTGGGGTAAAGACTATGGTAAAGTTAATCATTCAATGCTTTTTCGTAGTCACTTTCTGTCCGAGCTTTGGCAATTGCTCTTAACATAGCTAGTATACAGCTTCCTTTTTGCCAGAAAGACCATTGGCAGTTTTGGAAAGCCATCTCTCCCAGGCCTACTCTCTTTGAAAATCACAGATATAGGCTGTGGTTTCTAGATGTAATGAAAAAAACCGTTTGTCAGATATGGTTATGTTGCAATTTTTAGCCCCCGCTGATGATAGAAAAATTCACTTACTAACTTTCAAAACAAGCTAAACAATGTGAGTTCTTTTACCAGCTATATCTTTAGATATACTCACAACCTTATAAATCTATACATTGTCATGGACCATATATTTCTCAAGTATAGTTGCTTTTGGAGTACGAGTACATCGACACCGATCGACACAATCGATTTTATGTCGTCTGAAAAATGCATCGACTGACATTTATAAGACTGTATGCTGGACTGCATGCTCTCATAAAAATAATTTTTACCGCTTGGCACCATTCATGACCAATTGATATGAGGGTGTTTGGTAATGGGAAATAACACTGACCAATGTAAGTGAAGACAATAAAAATAGCCTTGCCAGTGCTCCACTTTGAATGCTGACCAGTGCTCAACTTTATAAGCAAACACACTGTCTCGTATTTTTCTCACTTATTCCGTAATTTCCCTATTTTCGCCATCTTGTGACCACAATTTTTGAAATTGAGCAAACAGTCCAGTCTTATTTATCATAAATCATGTCACATAAATTATGTCACTGGTCAATAACAAGATTTGAACTGGCAAGGGGTTACTGCAAGCATGTATCTCTAGTCAATAAATAATGTGATAATAATCATGTAAATCTTCATAGTTACATGATATTTTAAACATTTACATACTAATATGCACCTGGAAATAATTCTTCAACAGCGTTTATCTCCTGCTCAGCATAATCAACCATAAATGCATTAGGGGACCAACCAGGTGTCCACTCTTTAATAACCTGAAGTGCCTCCTTTATCGCCTCTGTTGTTTCACTTTGCGTTATAAAGGATCCCACAATCTGGTAGCCGATGTTTGTTTTAACAACCAGAAAGGACAGCGGGAGGGCGTACTTGGTCGTTTTGTAAGTCGCGTCGAGTAGTGTCAGTTCATTCCCATACAGGGTCAATAATCTTCGCTGCCATTTTGTTTGATGAACGAAGAGAAGAGCTTTGTCACCCAGATTTAAATCCACTTTGTCATCGTCAGTATCCTCCTCCATGTCACTACTCTCATCCTGTGCCTGTTGTATTACTCCTTTATCTTGATCCAAATACGATCTGAATTTAAACTTGATGTCGGGGTTTTCTGCTTTCCAAATCTCGCTTTTTTTCTCGACGTTCTCTTGGTCAATGCTCGAAAGTTGCTGTTTCATTATTGCAGCGTATATATGGTTTTTAATTGTTGCTCTCGTTGGGAAGAATCGTTTATTAGTTCGGGATGGAATGGAGGAATTGGATAATAGTTTGGTTGTGACGAAAGTATTCAGATGTCTTCTCATTTCAGCAACAGTGACAACTCCTTCGCTGTTCGTAAGCCTGTGTATTTCGTCAATTAATCGAGGGTCAATTTCCTGAAGTAGACCACTAACCTGTGATATGAAATGAAAAGCAATAATAATAATAATTAATATAGATAATTATTATCACTGCACATGAAAAAACCCCGACTTTTCGAGCGAATGCCCTTCATTTTTTAACGAATGCCCATAGTCATAGAAGAGAGCTAGCATATATACACAATAAATTAGTACAGTAAAAGGCATCTTTTACTGAATATTTTACTTTAACATTGAAGCTGATCACAATACCTCTCCAACAGCGTGGTTTTCGTGTTCTGTTATTTTGGGAAATTGTATATAGATCCGCGTTTCTCCATTTGCTTTTCCTTCAGCCAAATCAGATATTAACTTCTCCGAAGCGGTACGTCGTTTTCTTGCTGTATCTTGGTCAATATATATAGATAGAAGGTCGATTAAATTTTTCAGGTTGTTTTATACAGAATGACGAATATATTTGCAGACAACGGCTCGTCAGTATCACTTGAGACACAAATTAATAATTTTTATGCTAAGACATGATTTATACACATTCACATGTTCTCATCATTTCCCAAAAAAATCCATTTGGCCTATGTTATATTTCATTGTCGAACAAGTTAATACGCGCGTTACAACTTGCGCCGGAAATACCAACTTTTTGGTATTCTGGTTAAGAAGCGTCTTCTCTTCACCGAATGTTCCGTTTGGTGCTGCTTAAAGAAAATAAAATCTGTTTGAGTATATGTTATTATTATTATTATTATTATTATTAACTCGATGAGATGCTGCCCAAATATATTATACACTATAGTCCCCGAGCCGGTGCGAAGCGCCGTGCGAGGGTACTAATTCCGCTCGGATATTTACACCCGGTATGTGAGAACATAGCTGATTCCAAAGTTGTCCGCCATTATGTCATGGACGAACATGGTTTTCTACTTTATGCGCATGCGCGAGTTTAGGCCGAGAAAAAACTTTTTTCAAATATAGTTTTGTTCATTCTTTTGTGCTCATGAGTCGGGAAATAATACAGACAAAACAAAGATAAACGAAAATTTTGTACAGGACTTTCACTTACTAAAGTCAACAGGAAAAGAAATCAGTCAAAAGACCGAGAAAGGACAAGGTTTTCGAGTTTTAAAACGCGTAAGTGTCTATTTTGCATACTTGCTTTTGCAGTTTTGCCGTCAATTGGCATGCACTATAGTTTGTGGTTTTCAAAATGCGTGGTTCATTCTGTGTGGTCAATACAACATTGATTAATCTTAAAAAGTGTTTTAATATTAATTCTAATGCGTTATAGAATAAGAAACAACATATTTAATCTCAAAAACTTCATGGTATAAAAATACTGTTCAAAAAACAGTTGAAGTTTTATGGCAATTTTGAAAGGTTTTCTGAGACGTCTCAGATTAAATTTTAGAGTAAATCAAAGCTAAAAGAGTACGTAATGACATAGCTACTTTATATAGTTGGGCAATTGATAATTTTACAGTGAAAAGTACAAACCTTATCACTATTTTTCCATTTTGTACAAAAAAATAAAATAAATATACGACCGGTTGCGAGTTACCATGGTTACAGTGATCAACTCAGTACTTCATGTTACAATAGCTTTTGGGGAGTTTAATTGCTTGGTTCTAATGGGCGAGGGGGTTCTGCATGAATGTATTTCTAGTCTATACAGTAAAATAGAATTCTAATTCAGTCTCGTACAGACAAGCGAATACGATGAACCCTCTTAAATTTTAAATAAAACAAATCATAAAAAAATATATCTTTATCAGTAGAGTAAAAATATACAGTAAGATACTTGTATTTAATTACAATATTTACAATCATAAATTTTGCAATAAATAGCACCGCATTCGCGAGTTCGTTTAAAATCGGCAAAAGTCGTAATCGGCCGTAATCGTTCGTTGTTATAACAATGACGTAATGTCATTTTGAGGCCAGCGAAATAACTTCTTCCGTTCTCAAATTGTTCAATTCCTTAAAGAAACGAACCGCCATCTTGACTTTTTCAGATGATTTCAAATATTGAAAGAGTACACAAATAGTAATAGGTTTTTGATTGGCTTGCAAAAACGATATTACAGATTTACGCTTACAGGTACTCACTATCTCATCACGTGCAGACGTGCCTTTGCGAGCTCCGACAAATTTTAGTAAACTTACAATATAACATCATTTTACCTTGCTAACTATAACATAAAACCATGGATAAACTAAAATTATCATGGGCTGGCGATCTTGAATCGTTAAAAGACTTCGTGAGCGACTATTTGAGTTTGAAAGGCGAGTGGAGCTCGCCAGGCGGCGAAAGGAAAACTTTTACTGATGGCTCTATCTCGATTACGTGGTGGAAAAATAAGAAATTTCTATCCCTAAATGGTCTGGGCAATAACATGCTGTCTAAACTAAAGTCTGCTGTATGCCAGAATAGAGACGACTGTAATTCGGAAGCTGCAAGTTCAACAATAAACAGCGAGACAACGATTGAAAGCGGTCCAATTAACTCAGGTGAATGTCGCTGCCATGAAGCAACATGTCATAGTTCCAACACATTCTTCAAATCATATATTGGACTTACTGATTACTAGATCCTCAAATGATATTAACATCTCCTCGCCGGAAACCACTTTCTTCTTGTCAGATCACTGCTTTGTAGAATGTTACTTGTCTATATCTCATCCAGATCTCTCTACTAAAGAGATATGTTTCCACGACACGAAAAAGATTAACCTTGATCATGACAACTTTAAGACTGACATCTTGCAGTCAAATTTGTGTATGAATGATTCATGGTCCAATGTAGATGATCTGATGAAATGTTACAATGACACACTAGTGTCCATTTTTGATAAACATGCTCCTATTCGAAAAAATATTATTGTCGCTAAACGTAGACTGCCATGGTTCAATGCAAATGTTAAACATCTAAAAACGGAACGAAGGAAGCTAGAAAGAAAAATGAGGAAATCTAAACAAAATGTTGATCGAGCTGCATATCGTAAGATATGCAATAAATATTCTGCACTACTTAATGAGGCTCGAAAGAAATACTATACTGACCTTATTGATGAATGCTCAAATGATTCGAAGAAATTGTTTAAGGTTGTGACATCGCTTTGTAAGACGCCGAGGGATGAACCACAGCTGCCACTGCATGATGATTTATGTCAACTTACTAATACGTTCGGTGAATATTTTTACCGCAAAATTGAACTCATTAGGAAGGATATCGACAATATTGATCCACAGCCGGTTGAATATCGTAGACCAGAAGTTAAGAATCGTTTACTCCTCTTTCGGACCAAGAGGTTCATGACATAATCATGCAGTCGTCCAACGCATCTTGTGAATTGGACCCAATTCCATCATGGTTAGTAAAGCTGTGCTCTAATGAATTAACACCTATTGTTACGAAAATCATCACCTTATCCTTGCAAGAAGGACATGTCCCGGATGCTTGGAAAATTGCTCTATTAAAGCCATTTTTAAAAAAAACTGGCCTGGAAGTGGTTTTTGAGAACTTTAGACCTGTTTGTAACCTATCTTTTATACCTAAATGCACTGAAAGGCTGTTATTGAGCAGTTGTTTGAGCACTGCGACGAAAATGCACCTCTACCAAGCAGTCAATCAGCATATCGGAAGAACTACTCTACTGAGACTGCTCTCCTGAAAGTTCAAAACGACATTTTAATGAGTAGGGACAAACAAGAAGTAATCTTGCTTGTGTTATTAGATTTAAGTTCGGCCTTCGACACAATTGACCACCAACTTATGCTTGATACCTTGGAGTTTGATTTTGGGGTAACGGGTAAAGCACTTTTGTGGATTAAATATTTTCTTTCGGACAGGAAGCAACGAGTTTATATCAAGAAGGAGTTTTCTATGGACTATGATGTCAACCATGGAGTGCCTCAGGGAATTTGCCTTGGACCTGTCCTCTTTTTACTCTATATATCCCAGTTATTTGACGTTGTTAGCAGGCATCTACCTTCCGCGCATGCTTATGCTGATGACACCCAGCTCTACATGTCTTTCCGCCCTGAATCTTCTATGCACAAAGTCAAGCAATATTGGCATTAGAAGAATGTATTGCTGACATACGTTCCTGGCTGCTTACTCATAAACTTGGTACACGACAACAACTCTCAAAAATTCAAATCGACTCTGTTAAAGTCGGAGGTGTTGATATCAAACCTGTGGAAAAGGTTCGAAATCTAGGTTCAGGGTTCGATAACCACATGTCTCTGAATATTCATGTTGGGAAAGTCTGCAGTAAAGCATTCAGAGGACTATACAACATACGTCAAAAAAGAAAGTTCTTATGAACTCGGCGAAAACCCTCATACATGCTTTTGTGACGTCTCACTTAGATTATTATAATACCCTTTTAGCTGGAATCCCTCAGTACCAACTTCAAAGACTCCAGAGAGTTTTAAATGCTGCTGCTAGGCTCATACACCAAAGTCCAAGATTTTCCCGTATAACACCAATTTTAGTCAGTCTCCACTGGCTGCCTGTTAAGTCTCGAGTCGATTTTAAAATTGCCCTATTGGTTTATAAAGCTCTTAATGGTAGCGCTCCTAGTTATATCTCGGTGTTACTGACATTAAAACCGGCCAGCAAATACGATTTAAGATCAGATGACCAAGATCTCCTTCAAGTTCCTGTCACTAAACTAAAGACCGTAGGAGACAGAGCTTTTACATCTGCTGCTCCTCGAATATGGAACACTTTGCCATTAGAAATCAGACAAAGTGAAAACATTAGCAAGCGGGGGCAAGCGCTCCTCCTGCCCTTTCCTAAGGGGGGCAAGGGGACAAAAGTGCCCTTATAATATAAATGGAACAATAATAATACTGGCAAAGAAGAGAGAATACAGCTGTAAATTAGACGATCAGTGCATAATGGAAGGCTATTGTTTTCGTTCCGTACTTCTTTAGATCTATATTTGTACATAGAAGTAACAATTAAATGAGTTGAAATTTGAAAATCATCAAAATCCCATCGAAAGGGCGTGACAGCGAAAAATGTTCTCGACTGCCCTTACGTTCGCATTGCCCCCCCCTTCCCTACTATCGCCCCGGCGTCCCTGAGTCAAACTCAATAGACTTTCGTGTATATACACTTTCGTGTATGATGCTCAAGTTCTCTTACTGATAATTCCACGGAATTACAGTATTGCTCGATCTGAATCACGTTGTTCAGTTTTGTTGCAAATTTGTGAATGTATGCCTGGTGACGTGTGCCAGTTGAAAGTCACGGAAAACATCGTGCAATTCGTACGATCGTTTACAATTATCAAATTCTCGCGATTTTTTCATCAATTCTTTAATCCTATTTATTTTTCTGGTTACCTTTGATTTCGCTAAACTGCCCGCTTTGCTTAGAAACACGTGTTGGCATGGTCATAGCAACGGAGCTGAAAATGTTGAAATGCGGACACTTCGTAAGGTGTTCTATTACGGCAGTTTGTCTGAGAAAATTTTGAACAACAAAACGATTGAACAACAAAAAACAAGAAAAATATTCCAACAATACCTTCAAACAACAACTGCCTGTATATTGGTTCAAGTTGAAAAATCCAACTTGACAGCCAAATATGTCGTCATGATAATAATAATAATAATAATTTACAATTTATATTGCGCTAATTCCATATATGACATGATCAAAAGCGCATCACAATAATCAATTTACAAACATGATATTTACAATTAAAAATGTAGGTATATATATTAGGTAAACATCAAAAGTCGGCAAAGTAATTGTGACAACAATATAATGTTTATAGATCAAAAGCTATTTTAAAAAGATAAGTTTTAAGGGAACGTTTAAATGAGTCTAAGTTGGTGATACTACGAATGTCACCAGGTAGTGCATTCCAAAGTGTCGGAGCTGCTACGTGAAAGCTTCTATCACCAAGTGTAGAAGATGATTTAAAAGAGGGATTCTTGAGGAGAAGAGAGTCAGAGGATCGTAGGTTATATCTCTTATTATTACAGATAACAAGGAGATCTTTCAGATAATCAGGACACATTTTACGAAGTCCTTTAAAAGTTAATAGAAGAATCTTATAGTCAACACGGAACTTGACGAGTAGCCAGTGCAGTTCACGCAGAACAGGAGTTATCAGGCAGAATTTAGGATGGCGACGTATAATCTGGCGGTTGCATTTTGGACACGTTAAAGTCTTGTTGAGCTGATATGCCGGAAGGCCATATAAAAGACTGTTGCAGTAACCAATTTTCAGTTAATAACTTTAAGCTTCGTTTGATATTCCTTTGATCTACAAGATGTTTTAAGGTTAATAGTTGAGTTGACGGGATGAATGCCGAATGCGTGAACTAATACTGTAGCAGATTCACAAGAAAGGTATTTTCTAATCCTTTTTATGTTGCGTAGATGATAAAACGCCGCGGAACGAAGTTTGTTTATGTGAGTCGACATAGATAAGCTAGAATCGAGCCATACGCCAAGATTCTTTGCTACAGAGATGGGTTTTACATTGGTTTCAGCGATGGCAATGTTGTCAATATTGACTTTTGCAAGTTGTTGTTTCCTACCAATGATGATAAATTCAGTTTTGCCGTCGTTCATCAATAACTTATCATTACATAACCATTTCTTAATTTCCACAAGACAGGTTTGCATTGCAAGTACGGCAGTGGTTTCGTTCGCATATGGTCAGGCTTGAATGAGAGATATAATTGGGAGTCATCAGCATAACTGGAGGCGTTGGGAAGATGAGAGCGCACAATATCAAATAATTTACTGGTGTAAAAGACAAATAATAGAGGGCCTAGGCAGGACCCATGAGGGACGCCATGTTCGAGTTTCAACATATCAGACTGTACTCCATTTATGATGATTCGTTGGGAGCGACCAGCGAGATATGAGGAGAACCATTTGAGGGCAGTGTCAGAGATGCCAAATTTGTGTTGAAGACGTCGGAGAAGAATCATGTGATCGACAGTGTCGAAGGCAGCACTGAGGTCCAGTAGAACGACAAGTGTCACATGTTGCTTATTCATGTTTAGAAGAAGGTCGTTTTAATTTTAAGCAGTAAGGTTTCTGTGCTATGATAAGGGCGATAGGCAGACTGTCCAGATGGAAACAGTTGTTCCTCATCCAAAAACGAGTGAAGTTGGTTGTTGGCAGCCTTCTCAGTAAGCTTTGAAGTAAAGGCAAGATTACTGAGAGGTCGATAATTCTCGAAATTTGGTTCTGAATTCTCCTTTTTAAGATTAGGATGAACGATAGCATTTTTCTAGCATGACTAGAAATCGAGGTCAGCCAGCGGCTTGACTTGCGGGCTCGTAATTTCAGATTTCATCGGAAAAAGTCAAGACGGCGGTTTTTTTTGGGGTTTTTTTTGTCAAGACGGCGGTTCGTTTCTATAAGGAATTGAACAATTTGAGTACGGCTGATTTTGTAGGTGAGAGCAATAAAAACCTGGAAAATACTGCGTGGTTGAGAGAATTATATCCAGAAGATAATTCTGATGAGGATCTTGACAATTTTGAAAATTTCAATTGCAAATAAGCCCCAACGGTGGAACATCCGACATTATAAAAGCAATATTAAACTATTATTATACAAAATACTATTTATAATCAAACAAAACACACGCAAATACCAGCAACAGTCTCTTAATTTATCATTAAAATTCCAGAACGATTATTTGTTGCCAACGGAAGCCAAAATATTAAATTTGCCGCGCCAAATAGCGCTATTTTTCGTGAACCTACGAGCAAAATTTGAAAATAAGACAGCGGTAGACACCCTGGTAACCTAGTAACAACTCAAGAATGTAAAATGGCAACAAGAACCGAAATAACGAGCAATGTTTTGCTTGTTTACGCTAGTTTAAGAGCTATATTTCAGCGCTTGATGGATTAAATTACGACGAATTTGCGGCATGAAAATGCTATATTTCACGTCGTTCGGGAACAAGTTTAAGGATGCTGTAACGCCTTTAAATGTTGCTAAAAACAAAGTATTGTCTACCTCGAATTTTCCTAGACGTGGGCCCGTGCGAAAAGTCGAACATATGTGGCCAAATTTACGTCTAGGAAAACCTCACTTCGTCAAATCATGTCAATTTGTTAGGCGTTTATATACAAGGTAAGAATTATAAACACAGTCTCTCGGGAACATATCTGCGCTACTCGGATTGTCGGCAGATTTTCGGGAGTTGATAGTGGCCTAATTTGCTAAATTTTTAGACGTGGGCCCGTAGAAATTCTTAACAGGATCTAATACAAAATGCGTATTTTGAATTTTCTCTTATCAAATCTATAGAAAGCCGCCATCTTGAATTTATTTGGTAGAAACCTAACGCGCATGCTTATCAGCCATGTTGTACTTAATTTCTAGCCATGGTCAACGGGGAAGTGACCAGTTTGTAGTGAAAGATTCCCCATAGTAGTTATCACCGGAAGTAGAACGTCTAGGCAGTTTTTGACTAAATATGTAGGTATAGGATCTATTGAGCAGGATTTTGTAGGAGAGGTCGTTATGAGAGTTCTGATGTAATCTTCAGAAACTTCATCGAAAGCCGAGAATTTTTTATGGAGCGGGACATCACTTGTTTCAACGTAATCTTGGTCATGTTGATCAGTGGCAGTGGAGGGATGTTGAACGCATAGAATATCGAATATCGGCGATTTTCTTGACGAAAAATTTACCAAAATCATTGGCAAGGGCGTAGTCACTTTGAGAATAAGGCAGGCGTCCACAAGAGTTTTGTTTCAGTAACTGTTTAGAATTGCAAAAGATCTAGAGATATCTTTGGTTGTTACGGTGTTTTTCAACAAACGAGTTATAAAACTTACAGCGAGATTCGTTCATCAAGAATATAACATAGTTCTTTTTTGTTTTAAATTCTTTTAGATGAGATTCTAGACCTGATATTCTCCATTTTCTCTCCGCTTTCCGTCTTTTACGTATTGCTACTTTGATTTCATCGCTGAACCAAGGGACGTGATGCGGTCTTGCCATAACCGTCTTTTTAATAAGTGGTGCATGATTATCTAATACGGAAGACAGTGTGTTATTATAAGAAGAGAAGAGATCGTCAAGTTTAATGGATGGGTTAGTACATAAGTCAGATTTAGCGATATCGTCTTTAAACTTTTCCATGTTGATCAATTTTCGATAGGTAATTACTTTAGGAGAGGCGTTAAGCTGACATAGGACATCACAGTGATCTGAAATGAAGCGCCCAGCTTGTGGAAGATTCGCGAAGAGACTGTCCGTCCGTCGGGTGATAATGAGGTCATGATCAAAGCAGCTTGACAAAAACCTTCGTTTTTATACCGAATCCAGGACAAAAGTGAAGCAGAACAACGAAAAACCAATCTGTCTAACATTGTGGATTATTTTCAACAGTTTTTGTGCCGTTTTAATAATCCCTAATTTTTGTTGACTTGCACGTTTTTGCAAGTTTTCATAATAATTAAAATAAATTGCTTACCTTTCGTTTAATCCATTCGATTGAAAATTTTATCCAGCCACAGTGTTTGGTTTACTACTAGTGAAAATTCTATCATGAAAGGCCACTTGCAAGAGAGCTTTGGCCGAAATATAGAGTTCCCATATGCAACTTGTCAAACGTCTTTAGCGGCGATTTTTTAACTAAATCTACAAAAATATCTCTCCAAAAGAAAGGAAATATATTTTTCTTTTTATTACAGGACCAACGATTTAGTCCAGCGCTTGGAAATGCCTCAAAATTGCGAATAACCAGCCTCGCTGACTCATTTCACAATATAACTCCATATTGTTTTCGCTGCAAAGTGGTAACCGAAAGTAGATTTGCACCGTTGAAATTGGCTTTATTTTTGTATTCTGTAGAAGCTCTATCCAGTCAATTATTAGATCAGTGGGTATCACCTGCCCCTGAGCTAAGTAACATACCGAAATCAAAATATTCATTTGCCCAAATCTTGGCCTTTAATTTTGCGCTCAAGCACGTTTGAATCGATTGGCAAGCTGATAGAATTTAGCGGTACGCTGGAGGCTGCAAGACTTGGACAAAATTATTTTCACCCGATATATTCTGTGAAGCAGATGCTACCGACCCCTGCGTAGCCAAGGGCGCACGTTAGGGTGCTGTGGGGAGTGTGAAGGTTTAGGTGGATGGATATAATTTCAATCGGGTGAGATTCAGAAAAAAAACCTTGTAAATTTCAAATTTTACCTATTCATCATGAAATAATTGAAATAATGGAACGGTAATGAGAAGGGGTTATGGTAGCCTGTGTAGCTGGCAGTTTTAAGGGGTTGAGGGTTAAGGCGAAGGTAGTTTTAAGGCTCTGCGCTCGCCTCAAAACTACGTTCGTCTCAACCACTTAAAACCGCCCGCTACGCAGGCTAGGGTGATGGATGCTGAGTGTATTTTCAACCAAAAATTTTTGTGTGCTTGCACATTCATCGATGATTTTCAGCCCAGGCTCACTTTTAGCCCAGTAAACGGACCTGAAATTTCAGCCCAGCCAATAATAAAATCCTGGCAACATTTCAGCTCCTATTGAGCTACCGTACCAATTTGAAATTCAGGCTTGAAGGAACCTAGCCAGCCGATGTACTGTAGTTGCAATATAGTTTCTACCTGCCTAGTTTACTATTACTTTTATGCACCTATCAATGTAAATCTCGAGAGAGAGGGGGGAGGGGGATGCGGGCATAGACAGGGGAGTTGAGTTAGATGTTCACCTTCCACTTCGGGAATTTGACTTTTATTTCGATCGCGGTGTAGGAATATTTGACTCACGTGAAAGACTACAAGTCATCAACCGAGAGTGCAAGTCATCAACCCAGAGTGAAGGAGTTGTAGTATGTATTACATACATTAATTACATTTCTACTTAGTTCTTTCATCCTCTATAACCAAGCCTTAAAATCACTGCTACAGTACATTATACTCACCAAATTATCAGTTTCCTAAAAACTTCTCCTGTATTCAGCATTAAATATATGTTAGTCTGACTCTGACCTCTAGGGTGATAACCAAGATTATAATATATATAACTATAATAACGGAATAACTACCCATACTATATTCCCTCTGAAACACTGATTGCACAATGAATTGAGTAAATTTTTGGCCAAAACCTGTGACGGGCGGAGGTTTACATTTTCTTACAATACTCTGCCAGTCCGGAATCAACCTGATAAGGCAGAATGACATGTCCTTCCTGAAACATTTGAAGCCTACATTGTGTACTAAACTGAATCTAAATGGAATGTAAAGTACCGTATAATACATTCAATGAAAATATGCATACCATAACCAAATTCAGTGGCGGACACTAGGGGCAGGGGCGCACATTAGGGGTGGTGTGTGTGTGTGGGGGGGGGGGGGGTGACACCCCCCATCATTTGTGAATCATTCAAAAAAGTCGGTCCCAAATTGTAAAAGTACACTACTTAATTCTTCCGAGTTGGTCCGAAACATCCAGTCTAAAAAATGTATAATAAACGATACAAAAATTGTCAATAAAAGAAATCAACATAGCAAAACCCAGAGATATATTTTCCTCTTAAAGCAATATACTCAAATGTAAGATGACATAGCCATACACGACTGCGCAAAACCTCCTTTGCCGCATTGTGCGTTCTATTTCCGCGTCAGTATTCAGTATTCGAGTAAAATTAAGTAAACTCTGTTGTACAAATGCAGTTTCTAATTGGGTCTTTATGATATTGAAGGTTACGTTTTGGTGGAAGTTTTCTTTAAATAACTGCATTTAAAGAGAATTGCAGCGAAATATTTGAATTCGAAACCAAAGTGTTTGAAATCTTATATAATTATATTAATGAAAGGGCCTATAACGGAAGAGGTAGAGAAGACTCTGAAAATGCCATTTCCGACGATCTATAGACTCAAGTTTTTCAAAATTTTTACCGTCGGCGCAATCCTTCTACACACCTAACACTACACATTTTTTACATTAACTCGCAATACATGAACAATGGACACCCCCCCCCATTAATTCCGGCATGTTCCAGTGCTCGATCGTACGCAGTATTGTACCCGTAGATAATCTTCATTGCCCGCTTTTGCGTTTGTTCTAAGGACATGTTCAAATACTCTGGGAGATTATAATGGAAAACCTGACATGCGTAGAGGAAGACTGAACGAATACACGAAATATAAAACTTGATAAGATCCTCTGGAGGTACCTTGCCACGCTTCAATTGTCACAGAAAGTAAAGTCTTAATTGTGGTATTAATATGAGCATTCCATTTTAAATCTTTTTGAATTGTTACACCTAGAGGTTTAAGAGAATCGACTGTCTCAACCATGTTTGTATCGATACCAAGGTTTGTACCTTCCACTTTTTAGGGTGGAGTTGGAATTTATTATCATGCGACCACACCACTAACTCGTCCGCAAGCGTCTCGGCGGTACTAGGCAAACCCGGGATAATTTCATACGCTGTGGTGTCATCAACGTACTTCACTGTGCCATTAGATAACGCAATCTGAAGATATTCAAGCATAATTAAAAATAACCGCGGGCCGAGTTTTGTTCCTTGCGGAACATCAGCCTCTACTGATCTCCATTCTGAGTAACAATTATCTGCCGACTTTACTTAAAAAGTCGACGTAATTTGACAGTTTGGAAATGAGAATGTTATGGTCGATTAGGTCAAAAGTTTTTTTGTAATCAAATGCTAGTACTCTCGCATTGCTACCGGTGTTGTCAGTGGCCTTTGACCAGTTATGAATCAAGTTAATGAAGGCATAAGTGGTTGATGAATCAGGAATACTGCCGTATTGATCACGTCCTATATTCCTGAATACCGCTGGCTTGACATGATCTCTTACCACGCAGTCTTCGGTAATCTTGCAAACGGTGGGCGTTAAAGATATAGGACGTAGGTCTTTATTAATATCACTGATTGATGTATTCTTAGGTATATGTGTGACATTAGCGCACTTCCAAATGTGAGGCAGATGTTTCTCAATAAAGATGAGTTTAGTATCTTGCATACTGGTAAAGCCAAGCGTAAGCATCCAATTTGGAATGCTGTCTGGACCGCTGGCCTTTGATGCATTGCTTAAGGTGAGTTGTCTTTCGACCGCGTCTAAAAAATCGAAGGCACTTCGGAGTTACTAGTATCAAGTCTATTTGTTGAGAAAAGAGGTAAATACTCTTGTTGTGGCTCAAGAAAGGCGGCGTTAATCTCGTTAGCTAGATTGCATTTTGCTCGAATTATAACCGAAACTTCGAGCGAAAATTATATATATATATATATATATTAGACTTAACCAAGAGCAGTTGCGAAAAATGCAACTATATATGGGCCCTTTGGCAGGAATCGAACCTGCAACCTTGCGATTCCGGTGCAGCGCTCTGCCAACTGAGCCAAAACGTATGTATATAATTTTCGCTCGAAATATCCATCTGTAGTAACCGGACATGACGTTTTAGTCTTGTGACCGGATGGGTGTGACTCTTTATAAACAGTTTTATTTAAAATTTTGGAAAACACAAAAACGTTCAACATTCAGTTCTATTGACCGAGATGCCCAAAAATGTACAATGTTTACCCTTGTACCAAACACTGGTATCACTGTATTATATATACATGAACTTGTGGTTAGCTCTTGAAAACTGGACACTGTAGCTCAGTTGTCAGAGCGCTTCACCGGAATCGCAGGGCTGCAGGTTTGACCACTGCCAAAGAGCGTATAGTTGCGTTTTTCGCAAGTGCTCCTGGTTATGTCTTATAAGTATATGTACATCTTTATAATTTTCGTTCAAAACATCCATCTACAAATATATTCAACAGAAGAAGTTTTACGTATTTATTAAGCTTAGCAACTAAGCCTATATTTTTAGTATTTATTAGCCGTCATTTTGTACCAGGGGCGGACTGGCTAGTCGGGCGCACCGGGCAAAAGCCCGGTTGGCCTCCTGCTTGTAGCCTTTGGGCCCCTTGGAATGGGCCTTTACGTTATTTTAGTACAAGCGCTAGCAGTTCCAAATTAATCATATGTGAATAAGCGGCATAAACCACGCAAGTCTCCCGCTTGTGATGGCCCCGCGCTCCCTTATTGTGTAGTATTTGTTCTTTTACAGAAAACATTTGGTTTCAGGAACAGAACGACTCAAAAAGTACAGGCAGCGGGGTCCCCAAAGCATGAGCGAAACACACGGGGGACTAAAAACGGCCGAAACACCCAAACGCAAGAACTTAAAATTGCTAATAGAGCACTAGGCAAAAGAAACGCTGGGGCGAGCGATCAAATGGGGGGCGAATTCAGGGGGGACGCAAATGTGGCACAACCCACGATTAGACCATTTACAAAATTACTGGAGCATACCATTACTCACGCATAGCCTCGACTTCATTCTTTTGAAAACAGACTTTAAGCATAACGTAAGACTGACTAAAATTCAAAAGAAATCAGAGAACGAAGACGAGGATATGCATATATAATGCAACGTGCACTCCATGCAGTAATTCTGCGAATGGTCTACAAGGACGCAGATTTTAACTGAACACAATCCAAACAATTTGAATTTAAACAAATATAACGCCTATATTTCATCATTTCAACAAAAGCGACCCCTTTAAACTGCGTCAAAATCTCAAAAATCGTTACTGAGCTTTAAAAACTGTAAGGACATTGGCAACGAACATTTTTAATTTATTGGCTTATTTAATCTTACTGGACCACCTAACTATGAGAATGTTACTATTTCTTTCTGTAACATTTTAATTTGTTTGCGTGTAAGTAAATTTGCTCATCGGCCGCCATCTTGGATCAAATTTTCAATATTTAATTTTGTGTCAATTGAAATTTAACGAGAAAGGTAAATGGTCATTTACTCTGGAAAAGAACCATATGTTGTTGTATGATACATTCTTTAAACGAAGCACGAGAAGGGATGTTTGAAATATATCAACTCGAGACACCGAGACAGGTTTTGAGCACCTGGAGCTAAACTAAAGCCTTGAATGTTACTGAAAAAGAAATCTGGTTCAGAATTATTGGACACAAGTGATATTATTTAGAAAACGATCTATATTCCAGTTCTATAATGATTATTAAAGAATAGTTATTCAAGCATTCATATATGAAATTGTGAGCATTTGCCTCTTGCTTATACTGTTTTGACGGGAAATATGAAGCTGTCAATATAGTACATTATTTAGTACATCTAGCTTGTTTATAGCTGTTCTCTGGCTTAAATTCAGTTTCATATGTGTGGCTAAATAGTTTGGGGAATTATACATGATGAAGATAGTAAAAATTTTGCCAAAATCTAGCGATTCCCGTTACAGTAATTCAGTAAATATAGTGAATTGCATCAATACACAAATATCAATTATAGAAGTGAGAACTCTAATATTTTTAGATCTTTTTGTTCTTTTGTTATAGTCTTTTTTATGAAAAGTCAAGCGACGCGCATTTTTTTTAAATTTAAAAGAAGTATTGGGTAGGGAATAACTGACCATTAAAATAGAAATTAATCATTTAATTGTTGCGTTGCCGCACTGAAGGCTATATTGTACATAACTTGCTAACTTACTGACATACCGGTATTTTCTTCGCTTTTCAAAATGACTGTAGTGGTATTAGTCTTGTTTCTTTTATTTCAACAATCATGGATAACTTAAACTTGCACTATGTCAATACACGCGAATACGCGATGAAGCGATATACTCTGCAACAATCAATAATATACCTTACGAATACAGTGCTTCTTTATACTAGACTGTCCAACTGTATTGAAAATATAAAAGGAGTAGTTCAAATCTCAATGATGAACTATTCAAATTTTTAGGTCTTTATTCTTGTGTATTTTGAGTCTATATATAATTGCGCCAGATATAGCTAGATTTAATAGGGTCACACCAAAATATTACTTATGTACTATTGTATATATATTCATGTAAATATCTTGTAAATACCTTTCTATTATTTTTTATGGTACTTTTTAATTGTTTGACGCCCGTTGTGGAAATCAACTAACCGTTGACGAGGCCAGCGTCATTAAATAAAGTTTTTACTACTACTACAACTTACTACATAGTTAGTATTAGTATAGACTACGTTGTGACAATTTTCTTTACTGTTGTATTTTCAATAATAATTGGAACTGGTAACTGAACGCACTGAATCCGATTTGATTGTTTTTGATTTTTAGCAATTTTTATGCATTTATTCAGCGAGACATTCAGGGGATATAGACAATAATAGCATAACATTGCATAAGGATTTCCTATGTGGTATTCGAATTTATGCGGAATTGCAAGAAATAGTATCAAAAGTAGTGATACAAACATGTTATACACTAGTCTTGTTAAAGGGCTTATGCAACGAAAATTCGGTTTGAATGAAACTCTCCTATTTAAGATAACTTTTAAAGTTATGAAGATTGACGTTTGCAGCTCTTCCATATCCCACTTCGTTTTTTAGATATTAAGATGTGTTTGATATTTAAATAACATCACTGGTACATCACACTGCATAATGAATTGTTGGATATCACGAATATCTCTGAGATTACTTAACCAAATCGTCTTTAAACTGTACATTTGCTTCTGCCCATTGCAGGACACAACACATGCAAAGTTTCAAGTGATTTAATTCAATTATTTCAAAGATATCCATGATTTTTCAACAATTCATTATGCAGTGTGATGTCACAGTGATGTTAATTAAATATCAAACATATCTTAATATCTCAAAAACGAAGTGGGATATGGAAGAGCTGCAAACGTCAATCTTCATAACTTTAAAAGTTATCTTAAATAGGAGAGTTTCATTCAAACCGAATTTTCGTTGCATAAGCCCTTTAAAACCTTTCTGCCGTCTATTTCGCCGCAAAGTTTACCGCGCGTGGTAATACACTATAGAGTTTATATTAGAGAAATTGTGTCAACCCATCTAATGACGTCATTTAATGTTTCATGCATAAATTAGCATACGCGAAATTTTTCAAAATGGCGGATGACTGTTGAACTTTGTCACATTAGTATTCCACTATGAAATTAAGTATTCCGTAGGCGTGCTCTATAAATATAAGCAATACAAATTTTCGTTGCCAATGTCGTTTAATTACAGAAATTGGGAAAACCATATCAAATTATTTGCTGGCACCACTTACCTATAACTCACCGAACTAAACCCCGATGTTTGGAAAGAAGCCATAAAATGCAACTGCGACTGCGATTTACAAACAGTTGGAGTCAATTCGCAGCTTAAAACGCAAGAAATGAAGTTTTCAGGGTTCTAATTTTGAAATTTCCCCGGGGGGGAGGATACCCCCCTACTTATGCATGACCTGTAAGCCACAGCGACATTTTAGGCTTGATCCTTCCATGAAATAAAAGCCATTTTATTTGTATCAAAGTAGGGGGAGGGGGTGTGGGGCCCCCTTCTAACCCAGATCGCCCGGGCACCTTTATGTTAGCAGTCCGCCCTGTTTTGTACAGGTATTTTGTGTTGGGTAATACCTTACAATACGAAAAGGTCTAAATCGTCTATGTATAATATATCGCTCCAGGCGTTTGTTTGAAAGGTATTTGTTTACTCATGAGTGACTAAATTATACTAAAGGTTGACAAAGTTACAATTATAAAATATTCCTAGTAAATTACAAAGTAAATAATTCTGAGATGATAGGATGTCATGATCTAACAATAAATAGATTTAGAAAACATGAAACGACGACAAAGATAACGTGACAATGGAGTGACAAGAGAAATTTTTCTTCCGGTTTAGTATACGAAGTCGTTCACATTCTGTTTAGGATTTCATTTTGGTGGTTTTCACGTCCTCTCTAGAACGTCACAGATCTCTGCTTGTTTTGAAAAAATATGAGTATTCATAAATAAAACCTATTTTGTTAAATAACCATGTATTGTTTAATAATTCTGCTTAAATATTTTTTGATTGACGAGTTTCCTGTTCTTTTATTTCGCATTAACCATTAAAGCACCTAAACTAGCAGTAAAAACATATAATTTCAATTTGAGTTGCTTGTCGTAAACAGGATTTAATTTCACCAATGCAAACAATGACGTGCATATTCACTCCAAACAACTCACAAATTTCGCTACCAAGTCAAGCATTTAAGTCGTGAACAATACCAGTCCTGCAGCTTTTGTGTTTTCGTTCAAATAATGCAATAAAATTCGATTATCCCAAACAACAAAATTAAAATATAAGTGGTTTTAAAAAAAACGTATCGAGAGTTCATACTATATCATCAGGAAACACTTGGACAGTATTATTAAGCTTTTTCCTGCGCATATCTGGACAACTGATTGAAAAAAATAAAGAAATGAGAAAGCGGAAATGGAACAAATTCGCTTCGATCAAACCGGAAGTAAACGTGAGGTGCATTACGTCATTTTCACGTCGTCTACTACGTCGTGTCGTGTTCTTTAAATCTGTCTAATGTCGTCAGATGAAAGAGCATATGAGTAGGCGTTAAAGCCGCCATGTAAATTTTTCTTTCTTTTGTACAACACAAAGCATGACACAACCAAAATGATCATTGATATTAAGCCAATTGCAACGAAGATAAGAATCCAGGTACGTTTCTGGTCAGAAGGAGTGGACTTCTCAGGAAGATCTAATCGCAAAATAAATAATACTTGATAGGAATAATTTGTGCTCGTTCAGTAATAGGAGAAGGTAAAGTGTAAACTGTATTGTTATGTGCACTTTCTGTTAACCCACAGGCAAACAAATAGTATATGTTTTGAAACTAGACGCCAGTGCAATACCTACGCAGCACGTTTTAGGTTTTTGTCAAGATTTTTTGAAAAAAATGCTATTAATTGTTGCGAAGCATCTATGTATTTTAGTTTCGCTGAACTAATGTTTTCGCTTAAGTTCATTTTGTTCGTGAAGAGTGAGGTCAGTTAAGGTACCGTTAGTTTTCTGAGCGAAATTGCACTAATCCTTTGCTAAGTGGACAATAAGTTAACTTGTATTTTCATCGAGTTTTTATCCTAAATAAAATACTTTGTAAGCATTCTTTTACCAATTGTTAGCGGGTAAAACACTAATGATTATTGGTGTAAATATTTTGTGATGATTTCTGTCAGATAATTTCCTGAAAATAGTTGAAAGAACGCTTGTGACTTACCACGATGGTTAAGTGACTTAATCACTTCTATGATTTTAGATACTTTGCCAGCGGCGTTCTTGGCTGTGCATCGATACTTCATCTCCGTTTTTGACTGACTGTCAAGTCGTAAGGAATATGATTCAAGTTTCAACTTTGCATTTTTATCATCACAGTTGGGAGTGTCGCATGTATACCAGGTGTAGTTAACTTGTGGTGGATTGACTTCAGCTCTCTTCAATGTACAGTTAATAATCATTCCTTTCTTAAAGATATGCGTCTTCTCCATCTCTATCTCAGGTTTCACTGCGAAAAATTGAAACATTTATTTTTCAGTTGAAACCAGGTTTATATTATTTCGAATATTATAATTACCCAATATGATTTTGAGCGCAACGTGCGAAAATTTATGAGCGAAACCTAAAACTTCGTCTTTAAAAGATTTAGGGCTCCTTTTAAATTATTTCTAGCCATTAACAAAAGAATGAGCGTTTCTCTTGCTCAAAAGACAAACCCACACATTGACAACTGACTAATTTTAAGCTTCGGCAAAAGCTCACTTGTCTCATTTTCCAGACAGAAGCCAAGAAGAATCGGTCTCAGAGTTTTATAAGTATCAGGCTAATTTTGATTTCCTAAGAGGATTTTGTTCTTTTATCCCTGTTATTATGAAACATATCGTGTGACTTCCCTTTTCGTCGGCTTTATTTTGCCGATATAAAAAAACTGAATACTACCAACTGGTAAATTTTCGGCGAAAGCAGTTCCTGATATAGTCTGAATAACATTTTATTTTGAGCAACATCATTTTCAATAAATTTGATAAGAATGTATTGTATTGAAAATTATGATGACATAACTATTTCACATTACCGTAGACTTGTAGTTGAAAAGTTTTCCCATCATTTCCATAATTGTTGCTTGCGTTACATTTGTAGAAGAAGTTATCTTGAGGAAATTTCAGATTTTTTACTTCAAAACTTGTCTTGGTAATATTTTCTTTTCCTCCGTGTTCTTCACACCTTGCTGACGTCAAACACCGAGTTACCAAGTCATACTTTACTCCATCTTTAGATCTCCACCAATCAATGTCAGAGGCTGGATAAGATGACACGCTGTACGATAGTAAGAAATCCTCTTTTTCATTCTGATGGAAATTATTCTGTTTATTCGGTATGCGAACTTCCGGTTTCAACGGGACTGCGTTAAAATGAAATATTTGGATTAGATTTTACATGTTGCAGCCTTCCAGCGAGTAAATCTTTGTGAAGTTGTGTTTTGAAATTCGAAGTGAAAATATGGCTGGCAATTGGCCATGGCCAAGATTTTGAGAAATCTAAATGACCAGTAGCTTTTCTGTTTGATGCATGTAGAAAAACCTTTCTCAAAATATTTCAAGAGAAGCTCGATAGATAATTTACTATTAGATAACATTCTGTGCAAGAAAAGGAAGGAACAAGCTTATACTTGGGACATATTTGCTTTGTGAAATTGTACGCCCTTCCCGAATTATATTACGTAATAACAAATTATTTTTCTACAAACAAATATGATATTATATAGAAGGTTGTTGAGCTTTTGTTGTTTATAACTTGGTAGTAGTTCATTAAATGTATTTTATTGGTAAAAGAAGTTCACAGGGAATTAAGATTCGCTGAAATGTGTTTTGAAACGCCGAAACTTGCTGACAACTGGCCAAGATTTTGAGAAATCTAAATAACCAGTAGTTTTTCTCCGTTATGAATGTCTAAAAACCCTTCTTCGAAATATTTCAAGAGAAGCTCGATAGAGAAGTTACTATTAGATAACGTTCTGTAGAAGAAAGGGAAGGAGCAAGCTTATATGTACTTTTGGATAATTGTACGCCCTTCGCGAATTATATTACGCAATAACAAGGCATTTTTCTACAAACAAATACGACAGGTAATATCAGGCTGTGGAGTTTTTGCTGTTTTTATAACTTGGTAGCAGTTCATCAATAGCTCGTGATTAAAATAAAATGATATAGTCAAGAACTAGTTGATATTCAATATAAATTATTATTGTGTTAACTTTACTGTGACACCGGTTTACCAAGGTAGCTCGCCCGCCCGACTGCCAGCCCGACTGCTATAATTATGTGCTCATCCATGTCGATACAATCCCATAATATATATAATTATATATACAGGGCATTAGCACTGGCGAACTAGCTGGCTTGCGCGACCAACCTAGCTCATATGAATAGTCCCTTATCCTTTAATTATATGTTGTAGTGATAAATGATATTGGGCTGACTTGGGGATAATCTCAAGATAATATAAAGAACAACCAATAAATTAAACTGCATCTCATAAATTAGCCTCTGGTTTGAATTTCTCTTTAACATATTGAGTTGAGAGCATTCCAATACATTCCATATCATGCAATTCTGTACCATTAAACAGCCTAATATTAGGCTGTTAAACAGCCTAATATTAACGGCCTTATATTTGCCTATAGAAAATTTCGCATTTTATAATGTGACTAGAAATACACGAATACAACAACCCCTCACCCTAGCAAAACAACTCTCTTTCCGAGACATTCTTCCAACATGAAATAATCCTAATTATTATAATTTTGGAGGGCATTGTGGTATATTTTGGGGGCTAAAATGAACAAAACATTGAATTTCATGAGCGAGTGGAGCGACAGAAAACCATTGTTTACGTCTTTATAGGCGGCTGCCGGCAAGTGTCTTTTTTACATGGATGACTGAAAAACTAAACGAATAACCATTCCAAAAAGATGAGAAGACAATATCTGTAGAACCAGAAACTATTAATCCCCGAGACGACGCAAAGCGCCGTGCGAGGCCTATACTAATTCCGCTCGGATATTTACACCCGGGTATGTAACAACATAGCGGAATGCAAAGTCGGCCGCCATTATGTCGTGGACCTTACGTCATGGACGGTCATGGATGGTTTTTCTACGTTATGCGCATGCCCGAGTTTAGGCCGAGAGAAAACGTTTTTCAAAAATAGTTTTGTAATTTGTACATTGTTTTGTACTCAACAGTCGGGAAATAATACAGATAAATAAAGTCTTCAAAACTAGATAAATGAAAATTTTGTAGAGGACTTTCACTTACTAAAGTCAACAGGAAAATATATCAGTCAAAAGACTGAGAAAGGGGAAGGTTTTCGAGTTTTAAAGCGTTTTAAACGGATAAGTGTTTATTTTGGATACTTGCTTTTGCAGTTTTTCCGTTAATTGGCATGCACTATAGTTTGTGGTTTTCAAAATGCGTAGTTCATCCTGTGTGGTCAATACAACATTGATTAATATTAAAAAGTGTTTTAATATTAATTCAAATATGTTATAGGGTAAGAAACAATATATTCAATCTCAAAAACTTCATAGTATAAAAATACTGTTAAAAAAACAGTTAAAGTTTTATGACAATTTTGAAACGTTTTGCGAGACGTCTAAGATTGAATTTTAGAGTAAATCAAAGCTAAAAGAGTACGTAATAACATAGCTACCTTATATAGCTGGACAATTGATAATTTTACAATTAAAAGTACAAACCTTATCACTATTTTGCCATTTTGTACAAAAAATAAAAGAAATATACGGCCGGTTGCGTATTACCATGGTTACAGTGATCTACTCAGTACTTCATGTTACAATAACTTTTGGGGAGTTTAATTGCTTGGTTCTAATGGGCGAGGGCAGGGGCTGGGTGGCTTAAGAATAGGGCCCGGGAAACCTTTCGCTAGGGGCTCACTGCGCACGTTGGGGAAATTGGGAGGGGGTGTCATTTCCTGACAAGAAAAATAGGATTATATCAGTGATTTATCCCAAATATTTAATGAAGGGTCCAAAACTTTATAAACATTGTAGACCTTTGCATGCTTGGGGCCCACAGTTGCCAGATTTCCGGGGGCCCACCAGGAAATCTCCTGGTGTCCCGGTGGACCACGCCGCCCCTGGGCGAGGGGGTTCTGCCTGAATGTATTTCTAGTATAATTATACACAATGGCCGAGTGAATGTAAGTTTGTTTTTATCGTGCAACGAAACAAGCATTATTCAGTCAACTCAGGCAATTGTACTAAACTAAATCAGTTCATATATTGTTTAAATGAGACTTATTCTTTTTTTATCTTTTCAAACGATTCTCCGTTAAATATTTCAATGTAGTTTTAAATTTAGTAAATACAATGCAGGCGTGATGGCGGCACTGTTCATTTTATTTTCTGCTTGCCTGTTTTTTTGGTTTTTTTTTATCCGGCTGCAAGTGCATGCCCTGTAAAATTATAATAATAATAATACAGTTGATGTTCTTGCGTATAAATATGTTTTTGGCCCTCCTCAGAACTAATTTTAAACCTCTCTTAGTCTACGGTCGGGATAAAATGCCTCTTGCTCGGGCCAAAAACATATTTATGGCCGCGAACATTTTGAACCAATATACCGGCGGATACACGATATGTCACGTAGTTATTCTAGGTGGTGTTTACCCCCACGCAATCTAATTATTGAACTCAAATTATTATGTGTTCCTAACATGAAGTAGTAAGGAACTATATTGCCTATTACCAAGCCGCCGTGCTGACTGAACGCTGATTTACTTCAGGCAATCAACTATTCAAATGGTAGTCATGGTGACACTGTCATATATTTTTGTACAGTACAAAACGGCATTCTACTATCTTCGATTTAATATAAAATTCGACCTTATCCTTAGCCGTTTCGTAAAACGTTTCAAAATGTTCATGAAACTAAACTGATTTTTACCGATAAATTTCGGGTTTGGAATGAAGTAAGCCCAAATTATACAATTCTCTCGTGAGATTAATTTGCTTCCCTTTCAATTTGAAGCATTTTGATAACATAAAATAGAATAATTATTTAAGAAACTTACACCAACAATTAAATTAACTGAGAATAAATAATTAACTAGAAATACACTCATGCAGAATCCCATCGCCTATTCGAACTCAGGAATTATACTTCCCAAAATTTATTGTAACATGAAGTATTCAGTCTATCACTGTAACCATAGCAACACGCACCTTTTTACTTTTGTACAAAATGGTAAAATAGTGATATAAATATTTGTACTTTTAACTATAAAATTATGAATTGCCCCCACCATATAAAGTAGATGTGTTATTACGTACCTTGGAAACGGCCTTAGCAACGCATTGTTGTCCTAAAAAAATCCTGATTGGGTTGCTTTGAAGCGATATATTTGAATTTATTTGCTTGCTTACCCCTCCCCCAGTTAGTTAGGTATTTGGTATGTGATTATATGCTGTTTACATGAAGTATAAGCCACGAAAACCACGAGCTGAGTTATTGTGCCGGCAGACAATCAAAGCTTTGAGCTTCACAAACACAACGACTAAAAATCTAAAGAAAAAGTTCTTCTTCATCGACTTTATTCTTGTTTTGTTACGATGGGGAGTAAGAAATCATCTGGATACCGTAGAAAGCGTAAGTTTTCTGGTAACCAGTTTGCAACCGCGGCAAAAATGCCGAAGATTCAAGATCAAAGTGAGACGAATCAGACGACGCCGAATACTTCTGCTTCTGCTCGAAAAATTTCCGCAAACAATTCGACTGTACATGCTGAAACGAAAGAAGGGAGTGTTACTGGTTTTCGTTTAGTCGACCTCGAAATTTTAAAAGGCACACTTGAGCTCTTGCCGTGTTCAAATTGTTTACAATTTAGCCTTCAATTTCTCGAGGATCCACACAAGCGGATGGGATGTGCTTCCTATCTCTACTTGAGGTGTTCTTCCTGTGAGTGGACAAGTGAATTCTACACTTCGAAACAGACTAATAACTTTTATGAAGTGAACAGAAGGATGGTGTATGCCATGAGATCTGTTGGTTGTGGACCTGCTGGAGCTAAGCGATTTTGTGGACTTATGAACATGCCACCACCACCAAGGCCTACTCCATATGCTTTGCACAATAAAGCTCTTCTCCAGAGTGCTAAGACTGTGTATAAAAAAACAGTACAAGATGCTTGTCAAGAAATTCATGACCTGAAGCAAACAGCGGCAAATGAAGTTGCGGATTGTGCAGTGTCTTGTGATGGGACTTGGCAGAGGAGAGTGTTTTCTTCGCTTAATGGTTGTGTTGCCACAATCTCTATGGATACGGGGAAAATTGTTGATGTTGAACCACTAAGCAAAGTGTGCCATACATGCAAGAAACTCAACAAGAAGCCACAGACATCTAAAACTGCATCTTTGAAAGCTGAGCATGAGCAAAAGTGCAAGGCAAACTATGAAGGATCTGCCCCTGCAATGGAACCAGAAGGTGCTTTGAGAATTTTTAATCGGTCGGTGGAGAGCAACCAGCTTCGTTATTCAGAGTTTTATGGTGATGGGGACAGCAAGAGTTATGCTGCTGTGAAGGATGTTTATGAGGAAGACAATGTAACTGTTACTAAAAAGGAATGTGTGGGACACGTGCAAAAAAGGGTTGGAACAGCGCTGCGAAAGTTGAAGAAGGAGAACAAAGGTTTAGGAGGAAAAGGTCGTTTGACGGATGCCATTATTGACAAGCTCCAAAACTACTATGGATTAGCCATTCGAACTAACTGTAAAGACATAGCATCCATGAAGAAAGCAATATATGCTGTTATATGTCATTGTGCTTCATCTGAGAAAGATGACTATCATACCCACTGCCCAGAAGGCAAAGATAGCTGGTGCGGCTTTCAACGGGATAAGAGTAATGTCACAAAGGAGTACAAGCACGGTGCTGGCCTCCCTAAGCAAGTCATTGGTCATGTTAAACCAGTATTTGACAGACTAAGTGATCCCAGCCTGCTGCAAAGGTGCCTTGATGGCAAGTCTCAAAACCAAAACGAGTCGTTTAATGCCATGATTTGGAATCGGAAATTTCAACTGTTTTTTGAGAGTATAATTTTTTAATTTGTCCTTAAAATGAAGTTTTTGACTTTACGTAATTAATTGTTTCTTCAAAATTCAAATTTAAACTTGCTAACTGTTAAATCGATATTCTAATAACCTCACAGAGTGACATACGCTTCGATCACATACCCGGGTGTAAATATCCGAGCGGAATTAATACCCCCGATAAACAACAATTTTTCAAGCATTTCAATTACATCAACAATTAAACAAATTTCCCTGATAGTTTACGAAGTTGCATCATATACATGTTCTTATCCCTTTAATGAAGTAAGAGCATTTTACGTCTGTTCCCATAAAACGACTCTATGCGAGTTTCTGATAGGTTTTTAAACATTCGCTCATTCCACTCCTGACATTCCGCCATATTTTTTTACGCGTGCAAATAGCCGAGCGAAATTAGTACCCAACCCGGGTTATCTTGCGGAAGGCGCTGACGCACCGTTGGCTCCGGGATACCGACGAAAGCCCAACATGACAAAAACCCCGCCGACAAAATCCCCACGGACAAAAATCCCAACGACAATGTCCTCGACGACGAAAACCCCAAATCACTGAAATACGTCAAAACCCCCACATATTAATCGTGGGTGAAATATAAAAAACTGAGAAAATGAACGTTTGTAATATGAATCATGATTTTCTCGCAGTTCGTGTTCGTAACATCAGGATTTCAATGAGCGATGACTTAAGAAACATAGGCGTATACTTCAGAGAAGACTTTGGAGCAAATCCTGCGTGGCGTTGGTCACAACATTCGAATTTGATATTCCCATTAACTTTTCAAAATACTTCTCATTACTCTTATCTAAAGAGTACTTCCATCCTTTCATTACAAATTTTTTTTTAAAGTTTGTTTTGATAAAAGTATTTTGAAAAATTGATAAACAGAAATGTGGGCGTTTTGTCGTATTTCAGTAATTTGGGGTTTTTGTCGCTGGTGATATTGTCGTTTGGGTTTTTGTCGGTGGGAGTTTTGTCGCCGGTTTTTTTTGTCATATGTTTTTTTTCATGGCCACACCAAATATTTCCCAAGTTTTTCTTGTATAAAATGTTAAATAAATAAATCAAGTAAGTTATATTTGGAAAATATAGGACGGGGACTGTGCATTCAGTTTCAAATGTCGCGAGATCCTATTTTTGCATTGAAATTTACGCACTCTGATTGGTCGAGTAAGTAAGTAAGCAGGGGTGCTTATTATCCTTACTTGCAGCTGAGAGATAAACTGAATTGCGAAGGACACAGCTCAACGTGACCAAGTCGAAGGCTTTCTAGGGCGACCTCTTGCTCGCCACCAGCCACCTCTTGCTCGCCATCACGGAGCACAGCTACGATGGAAGGGCCAGTTAGGGGTTAAACCCAACCCACCCTGTCAATATTCCCTGTGGGAGGAAACCGGAGTAGCCGGAGAAAACCCACGACTTTCGGCAGAGCGTTGACTAACTCTTTTCACATGGCTATCATAAGTCGTCCCAAACGGGACTTTTGAACCCACGATGTCAGAGGTGAAAGGTGCGTGCTCTAACGATTGCGCCACCGAAGCCCCAAGAAACAAAATGTAAACAAATGCTCGGATTGGTCAAACCAAAATCCCCCCTTATTCAACATATGTATCTTTAATACACATATTTGTCCCAGTTTACTCTCAGAAACGACTTGTGCACATGCAAAACGAAAATTCGCCCAATGTCCACGGCACAAGAAAGCTCAACTTTTCACTTTGCATAGCGGAATGACTATGCCCGGTATGGACATACGGAATTGTGGACCGTTAGTTCTACGTACACTCGAGAATGTCACCGTTTCGTGATAAAATATTTGTGTACATTTCATTAGTTAGAAAATACAAAAAGTCACATTGAAAGAGTTCTTTTTATAATACATATCAAAGTATTACCTTTAAGCCTTATATTTACCAAATGGGATGCGCTATAATGAACTGGGTGACGAAATACTTCACACTTGTAGGTTCCCTCGTCATGTTTGGATAACGAATTCAACGACAGAATTCTTGTTCCAATGCCGCCTTCATATTTGAAATCTGATTTAAGTTCTTTCTGACTTCCATTTGGACTGAGTTTGTACCATATGAACTGATACGCGTTGGTACTGCTTCCTGCTTGGCATATTAATTTAACATTGCCTCCAATATCATACGACGGTTTGTTTGGCTTCTTCTTAATTATCGGTCTTGCATAAGCTTTTCCTGAAATGATAAATCTTTCTCAGATATATTTAATGTACAGTTTTTCTAGCAGAAGAACTCCAAATATCTAGGAAGTGTAGGAAAAACTTTTAAGTCTCTTATTAGTATTATGCACTGAAGCGGACCTGGAACATTCGCTACAGGGAGTTCAGGTTTCTCGAATAACAAATAAGTATTTATTGGTAGTAAACGTGACACTGCATGGTGTGCTATAATCATCTTGCATGTCACTGCAGGAACTTTAGATATTTGTAACCTGGGGCCGCTTGTAAAATAGAGTTAAAGTTAGCCATAGTTAGAGAGGGAATTAACAAATCAGCATTACTCAAAAAGTAGTCACGCTGTAGTTAAGACTTATATACAACCGATCCCTGATGTTCAAATACGCCCCAAAAAACATTGTGAATAGTGAATAAATGTTTAGAGCCTACTTGGTCATTACCATTCAAAATATAGAATTTTATAATTAACCGTATAAGGTTAATGTTCTTCAGTAGCTTTGCGCGCGATATTAAGGTGTCATTTATACCGGGACCATTAACGTCATAAAGATTGTGGAAAATTATCCCTTCCGGAAAACAACTCAAGTTGACATAGTCAGCGTGCTTAAATAAGGTTTTTATTACTACTACTACTACTACTACTACTACTACTACTACTACTACTACTACTACTACTACTACTACCACCACTACTACTACTACTACTACTACTAATACTACTAATACTACTACACTGCTACTACTACTGCTACTACACTGCTACTACTACTACTACTACTACTACTACTACTACTACTACTACACTACATTGCCCACGATCCTGACCCAGTAACAAGGAAGCCATCCAAATCCGGAAAAACAAACCAACTCCCAATTAACTGTCAGACGTTTTATTCTAATTGTACTGTTTTATGACTTCATTAATTATATTTTTAATCTAGATTGTAATGAAGGACATATATTATGGTAATTTATAATTTGTAAATACTGTCTCTGATGATGTCGTATAGACGACGAATGGTCGGATATATTGATTTTAAATAGGTATTTTTACAATTTTAAGATTTTTAACTACGATTTTTATATATTTACTTTACACAGCAGCAATTGGCCTCATTTGAACGTAACTTTAATTATAAAAAAATAGGCAGAACACAGTTCTTCGCAAAATAATTTGAGGAATAAAGGTAGAGCAATTAATATTTGTACAATTACAGTAAGCTATACCATCTTTTCTTAAATCTTAGTTCATTGGAATTTTACAATACCTTTCTACCTTGTTTTGGTCTCACAATCAAAGCAAGTATCGAAATGATTAGTTTATAGAATATTGAATAACAAGTTGAACTATTTACCTTTTGCTATTGTAAGGAAAATTGGTTCTTTTGCCGTATCACAAACTTTACATACATACCATCCTTTATCGTCCTTTGTTAAGTGTGTTATATTGAAGACATTTTTATTAACCAATATTATCTTTATCTTGTCAACATGGAGTTGCTTATGACCTTTGCCCTTTTTTGTCCCAAACCATAGAGTCACTTTATCAGATATATTGACAGTACAATTGATCAACATCCATTCCCCAGCTAAGTGGACGCGGTGACGATATGTGCTATCCTTAATCCACGACACAGCTGTATTGAAAGCAGGAATTATTTACATAAGAAGTAGCCCAAATAGGTAGGTCATACACATGAACTAAAGTAGATAACTCAGAGGGCACGAGAATTACCCGTCAACTTTGAAAGAGATAATCTAGGATTCGATCGGTAGGCGAAATAAATGCAGGGTGCCCCCCAAAATAGACGGCCGGCCAAGTCGTCATATCTTGCAACTCGATGGCAATTTTATGTTAGAAGCTAGTAACAATCATATTCATACTCAGATAGATGTAAGGAACAAGGTTTGAGGTGTTACCAAGTCGAAATCTTATATTTTGAGTGAAAAAATATGGGATTTCTAAGCCTCTTTCCCGCGAAATCGCGGTAGTTTAACTTCAAACGATTACCGACAATTCTGCTGATGTGAGACAGACTTCTTTGCTCTGATTGGCTATTGGCATTGGTTCCTAAATTAGTCAGCCAATGAGCGAACGTCGAAAAGTCCTGACGCTTCCGGTTTTTGCAACACACGAGGTAAACAACATCAAAGTACAAGAAAGAAATATGCTATTTATACGATTTTAATGACATTTAGGTAAGATTTTTCGTGTTAATGCGATCAATATTAGCTATCTATACTGATACAGCCCCTGTTTTTCCAGCATTTGCTTAATTACTGAGTATCGTGCCAAAATGTTTTGTATTTTGTCCGGCCTGAATTGCTCGAGCTAAAATATTTTATACTGTATCCATAATCCATCCAACTTTGTTGAATTGTTGTTCAGTCAATGTTTGGAACCATACTCTCACATTGTGTATCAGTCTACCAATGGAAGTGTATTTAACGATTTACCTGATTGTCTCTAACTACAGTAGACTCCCGTCTGTTTTTTATTGTTGTATACTATATTTCATTTGCACTGAGCTATATCAAGGCTAGCCTGTATTATTCAATGTCTATCGCTGTAGCTTGTAATTATAAACACAAACGCATTTGACTAAAATGACTATATTAAGAAACTATTGTATATATATTTTTATATTTTAATGTTAACTGTTAGAAACATATTCAGCTTTTGAATGGAACTAACAATATAAATTGTACTTTGCAATTTGTCAATTATATTTAATAACAGTGATGTATTTGTTCGTGAACAAACTCAAGCACGGAAATTTTTTATAGTTCCAACTTCTAGAATGGCTTACGAGACCTGTTATCATTGGGAATGATATATTATTTTTATAATAAATAGGGATAACTATCTATTTCATTAATTTCGAACACAGGAATTTGATGTCAGTCCGAGACAAACACCTGCAACTTGCTGCCACCGCCAGTTTAAACCAAAGGCTAAAGAATTGAACTGAACAGTGCGGTAAAATCTTGTTGAAATTATAAGAATACTCTCTGATGATTCAATAAGTCGAGAAATGAGATAGTATCGATTGAATAAAACAGTCCTACTTTTACCGCTCAGACAGTACAATATTTTGTGCACTAAAATTTTATTTTGTGCACTGGCTGTATTAAAACTATATTGACTTCACAAGATATAGGCAGCGGCGATAATCAAGCAAATGCGGGCAAAGGGGTCTAAATCAGTGTAACTAAGCAAAGAACAATTGGGTATAGATAATATTGATCGCATTAACACGAAAAATCTTACCTAAATATCATTAAAATCGTATAATTGGTATAAATAGCATATTTCTTTCTTGTACTTTGATGTTGTTTACCTCGTGTGTTGCAAAAACCGGAAGCGTCAGGACTTTTCGACGTTCGCTCATTGGCTGACCAATTTAGGAACCAATGCCGATAGCCAATCAGAGCAAAGAAGCTGTCTCATAGCAGCAGAATTGTCGGTAATCGTTTGAAGTTAAACTACCGCGATTTCGCGGGAAGGAGGCTTAGAAATATCAAATATTTTCACTCAAAATTTAAGATTTCGACTTGGTAACACCTCAAACCTTATTCCCTACATCTACCTGAGTATGAATATGGTTGTTACCAGCTTCTGACATAAAATTGCCATCGAAATATTTTAGGAGCATATTTTGAACTCTTGGCCGGCCGACTAAAAAGCCTCCCGTTGTATTTTGTGGTATTACTTCATTAGCCTTAATCGATGATTCAAATTTTTGCACTGGATTGAATAACAAACGTATCATGTCTATCCATTGGTATTTGACAGATCAAAATAACTAACGATTTGCCTTCTAGAATCACTTAAGGTGGCGACACCAATATTGCGACTTGTCCAAATGATGTTAAAAATAATTCGGTTAACCATATTTCGAAATTTGTACAAAGGATTTTTAAAGCAAATTGCTACTTATCTACTCTAAACCTGATGATTTGTTGTCGGTAGCATCAGCAATTTGTCTACTGTAAAAATGAATGAAGTTAGCCATAGTTAGAGAGGGAATTAACAAATCAGTATTACTCAAAAAGTAGTCACGCTGTAGTTAAGACTTGAAAGGCAGCAGCGAGAGGAGGGAATGGAAAATTCACTGTATTTGCTGTTTGGGGACAAAATGGATGGAGAACAGTAAATTCTGGGTATTTTCCACATCTTGCCGAGGATTTAGTCTCCTTTTTACAAATTTTGAAATGAAACAAAATCTTGATGATAGGGATCACAAATAATCAGTTGTACAGATGATCAAAACGAAACAAAATCTTGATGATAGGGATCACAAATAATCAGTTGCACAGATGATAGATAGGTGTTCTCTTTAAAAATCCTTCTAAAAGTATTGAAATATTTTTACCGAATTACCGTAACTTGGACGGGTTGCAAAATTGATGTCGCCAGCTTAAGTGATTCTAGAAGGCATACGTTTGGTTATTTTGATCAGTAAATTATCAATGTATTGGTATGATATGATAGTTATTTGATAGGGCATTGTAGAAAATGATAGGGCATTGTAGAAAATAATAAATGGATGTGCGGAAATATGGAATATATTTGGAATGTTGAATAGGACAAGTCGTGAGAGAGCGATGCGAACCAGTAAAAGTGGAACATGCTGTTCAACACGAGAACTATATTTAATATTTCAAATCATCCATGCATTGTTCAATTTATTTATATATATACAGCTATTTCAATTAAGGTTGTCCCCGAGCAAAGCGGAAAAGTCGAATACGAGGGCGAAAGGCTTGCTGGGAATCGCTAAAATATTAATGGCCAAGAATTTGACAAACCTCAGTGGTTTCCTAAGAAATTAGCAATAATATTTCAAAGTAGAAACGTATTAAATATTTTGTGGGCTGTTCTTTGTGGGTAATTCCTTTGAGACGTTTTTATGCATCAGTGGCTCAGAGCTGTGAATGAATCAAGGTGGCATTTATGGCTGACATACAATTTTGTGATGGAACAAGTTCGAGGCATTTTCCACTACGTTATAACGACAGGAGTCACGAATAATCATAAGTTTTGCAGCACGTTTAATTGCAAATTGGTATACAGGGTGTATAAAAAACAAACCTTTCGAAATTAACATATTCTTCTTAACCATAAGATTTTATACCCTTGGGAATTTAAAATGCCTTCTAATCGTATGAGTAGCATAAAGTCTTGTACTTAAGAACAATATGTTAATTTCTTAGGAATCCACTGAGGTTTGTCAAATTCTTGGCCCATTAATTTTTTGGCGATTCCCAGCAAGCCTTTCGCGCTCGTATTCGACTTTTCCGCTTTGCTCGGGGACAACCTTAATTGAAATAGCTGTATATATAGATAGATAAATGCACATATGAAGTATATACAAGCCAAGATTATATACAACAGCTAACATTGATGCAAAATGTAAAAGGTTTAGTCTATAGTTTGGTGCTAGTATTTTGCAAAATATTGTTGGACAACATGCATAAATAATCGCACATAGATGTGAGTGTATCACCTTTATTAGTTGCAGAAAAATCGTTGAAACAGTCTTACTATTATATATCTACAACTAGGGTGTTTAATTGCATGAGTGAAGCTATGGAGATACCATCATCTCTGATAATTGAATCGGGGTTTATGCTCGTTCCAATGAACTTTTTGAAGAGCTCCGTGACTGCATAGTTAACCTACCAAATTTCCATAAGGTTTCCTTTTTTGTATACGTTCTCCATAATATCGCGATAAGGCTTACGTATATAGACGGTGTTATATAGTTTGAACAAGTACATAATTATTGTTAGTAAATTTATGGGTTTGTATGCGGGCGGAGACAATTGCGGCGGTTTTCAGGTGTACCAGTTGGAAAAGAAGAAGTAAACCTCTATAAATAGTCTCAGTCTATACGTGATGAAAAAACGATAATAAATGAAAATTCCAGTATAAACAAACGAAAGAGATAAGAGAACGAAACGTTTATATCTATTGCTTCTCACAGAAAGATTAAATTTCATTTTAACCGTAATTTGAGCAAACTTCCAATGTCTCAACGATTGTTAGCCACTATTAGCATCTGACATTTAAGAAGTTTTAAATTTTACTTACGGCTTGAACAATTGTTTGCTTTTGTTTCTTTCATCCACAAGAACAGGAGCATTGCAGTCATAATTGCATATTCTGTGAACTTCATCTTTTTAAAATGCACTTCTTAAACCTCAAAATAGTTAAGAGAATGTGGATTTATTGTACGTTCCATTTCTTTACAACCAATATAAATAAGGGAATAAGTAATTCGCACCGTAATCGCGAGCTGTGAAATTGCAGGTCTGAGTTGCGAGTTGCTTTCGTTGGATAACAGTTCGTAAAGTGTATGATGCACATTTATAGTCTGTTATAGAACACTTATTTGGAGTTCTTACACGTGCAATATATTCGCCTCTGCTGTGCGTTGTATTTGGAGTGCAATAATTTCTGTTAAGGTCTATTATTCTTTACCTTTCTCATATATATAAATATATGACATATATAGACTGCGTTACAAGCTGCACTGACGAGCCGTTGAACGGCGAAACATGCATGTCTGCAGATTTGACTATATATATATATATATATACGTGTAGGTTTATAGGTCTACGAAACGCAGAGAGTGCTCGACAATATATATATATATATATAGAGAGAGTTTTCGCTTACCTCAAGGTATCCACTACAGCCTGTTTCACGCAATAAGCGATTATCAAGTGGCGACCATAGGGGCGAGCATAGGGTCGAGGGAACAGGTCTTTTTGACAGACATCGTTACAAGGGAGCTGTCGATATGGACACATGCATTGTTTGTCGTCCAATATAGGGTCTGGAATTACATCCCTGTTCTCCATAGCAACTCTGACGACACCAAGGTCGTAACGGATGTTATTGATCTTACGAACAAATAATCTGCCTATATCGTCAGCCAAAGCACGATTATCATGATCATTGGTGGGAAAATTATCAGTTTTTTCATCCCCATGAACAGCTTCCCTTGATCGGAGCTATTACCATCGGAGCTATAATCGCTTATTGCGTGAAACAGGCTGTAGTAGATACCTTGAGGTAAGCGGAAACTAGCGAAATAGCGGTCGCAGTCCATCGAAAAGCCACAGACACAGAAAAAATATTTGTCCTTTGATTCGCATAGTCCGGAACAACATAGAGCTGCTATGGAAAAAACACTATATCATCGTGCAAACATCATTCAACTATTACACGGGGAAAAGAAATTGAGAAAGAAAATATTCGGGGAGCCTTGAAAATCAACGGCTATACGTCAGCCTTTATAAACAAAGCCACGAACAAAACTAGAAAAACTAGTAAAGCACAGTCGGAGCTCGAAACAATTGAAAACCTAAAAGGCTATGTATGTTTACCGTACATAAGAGGCATTTTAGAAAAGATCAACCGAATTTTGACCGGTTTTAACATTAGAACGGTATATAAGCCGATGACCACTTTGGATGATATATTTCAAAAGCCGAAATATCGATCATCAAGATAAGAGCTCAAACTTAAAGGCATTGCTTATAAATTCAAGTGTAAGTCCTGCAATTTTGTCTACGTCGGGGAGAGTAAGAGAAGCTTGAAATCGCGTTGGGCGGAGCATAAACCGGGCACAAGGCCACAAATCGAATCGGCAATAAAGGAGCACGCAGAAACAACAGGACATGATATATATGCATTGACGATGTAGAAATATTTGAGAAAGGCGTTAGCAACTATAATATTCGCATTTTTCTTGAATCGTTGCACTCGGTAAAAGACAAAAGAGCAATTAACGAGCACAAAGCGTTTCCTGAATGCTACTTTACGCTTATATAAACTCGATGTAATTTGCATAGTCATTCTAGCTATTTAAGGACCGTGTCTAATACTCTGACGAACGTCGCAGTTGGGTCCCAAAATTTAGTATATTTTAAAATTTTTATTGTATGTAATAGATCAGCTTCAACAGAAACCAGAATTCATGTCATTTACGGATCGCACAAGCTGTATATATATATATATATATATATATATAGTGAAGGAGTGCTCGAGAACATATAGTTAGAGCAAATTATAGATTTTCGCTTACCTCAAAACTTGTCTGCAACAGGCTGTTTCGTCTGTAAAAGAATCATCAGGCAGTTTAGATGAAACAGCCTGTTGCAGACAAGTTTTGAGGTAAGCGAATATATATATATATATATAGTCAAATCTGCAGACATAACATAACATAACATAACATAACATAACATAACATAACATAACATAACATAACATAACATAACATAACATAACATAACATAACATAACATAACATAACATAACATAACATAACATAACATAACATAACATAAAAGACAAACTAGGTCACTTCATTTAAGCTTTTAATCACTACAGGTGAATGTCGCGTTTGTTGTTATGCTTAGGAATACTATATACATGTTTGACGTCATTAAAAGGATAGGATTACAGTGTTATATATTATATACAAGCTTGTTAATTATTACTAAGTAGACTTTTATTTCGGTGTCTCCAGGTCGACAATAGTTCGTTTCTAGAGTTCAATGAACTTAGCTCTGGGTAGTATATAATTATGAATTTTTCATGTAAGCATAGGTTGCATCTTTTGGTTTTATTCGAGTAACTGTTACATTTCTTCATGATTTTCCACTTAATTGAATAGAGAGTGTCCGATTCTTTCAAATTCCAGACGTATTTGCTAAGTTCAGTAGCGCGTTTGTGTTTTACGTTTCGGAATGAATTTGTATGATTGTTGTATCTCGTCTTAAATTCGCCCCCGGTGTATCCGACATAAGTCTTTATCTCGTTTGTGTCTTCTCTCGTTACAGTAGCTTGGTATACTACGCTCTCTGTTAGGCATTTACCATGAGAGAGGGGATAGAAATTTTTCTGGCGGCAATTGCACTCTTTGCTGGTTTCAGTGTTCGTTTGGGCTGGTGGTTTAGTGAGCACGGCTTTATTGTGGGCTGAAATGACGTTGTGTACGTTAGGCTTGCAGCTGTAGCTTAACTTTACGGTGTTGCGGTTGAATAGCTTGTGCAAGGGGTCGACAGCTTGGAGACATTTTTGCCAAATGTTGGTCGCAACATTGGCGCTGTATGGTGGGTTGAACCATGTGACGTTTCTGGTCCTAGTGCGCTTTGGTTTTGGTGGTTGAGGGTTAAAATTGAGCGTATTTGTAAGGCTTCTTGATATGGTGGAGTTGCTGAGTCAAACGATCGCTTGTCTGACGATATGTTTGATAATCTCCTATTAATGGCCTCTGGTATGCTTCGTAGTATGGATGGCGGGTGGTTGCTTTGGCTGTTTACATATTGTGGAAGGTTTCCGAGTTTCGTGCATGACTTATAGGATGCGGATCGTAGGTCTAAGGTTATATCGAGATAATCAACGCATTTCTTGTTAACTTCGACCGTGATCTTTAGGTTGTGGTCGCTAAATGTCTTACAAATGCGTTTCTTAATATTTTCGATCTCCCTTAGTGGTGTTTTGTGGAATGCTGCTAGACCGTCATCTCTATAGAGACCGATATCGTTGCCGTACTCTGGTGTTAATTTCGATAGTAGGTATGCGCCTACTAGTTCACAAGTTTCAGCGCCGTCGAAGCTGCCCATAGAAATGTCGAAGAGGGAGTTTGATGCTTTCTTGCACCAAGTCGAATTACCGTTAAAAAGTAGTGTATTCTTTGCCTGTAAAATGATACTTTTCTCATTCTCGGTTATCACGTCGTATTGTGCGGCAAACGTTAGGGCTTCTATAAGTAGCTCTTATGATATAGAAGGATAAAAATCCACTACATCAAAGCTAATAAACGAACGGGTATGTTTATCAGGCAGGCTGTTGATCCATTTAATAACTGCGTCGGTGTTTTTCCATTGGTTTAATTTAGCGGCCTTCACGATTTTCGAATTGATCCTTTGCAGGATTCGTTTGCTGACTTTGCCGATTTCCGATTTCGATGGATTTATCAGTCTACACGTGGGAAGGTTGGAAAAATTCAGTTTGTTGACTTTTAACGTTACAAATGAGTTCTTTGTTGCTAGCGAATCAATGCGATTGTCAAGGCCGAGGCTTTTAGCGATCTTCTGCTCTGCCGATATTATTTTGGTTGTACTATTCGGTGGTGCTTTCTTGTAGGCTTTAGTTATTGCAGTGTCGAGTAATTTATTGTAGGAAGGGGTGTCAATCCGGTAGAAATTCGTCGTCTTGTCAGCTGCAATGAACAGTTTGTCGTCCGTTTTAATTTTTGTTATGTCCTGTATTAGTTCTTTCTGGAATTTGTTGCGATCTTTCTTGAACTCAATATTCTGGATAAGTGCATGCATTTTGTCTTCAAATTGGTCTAGTTCTTTAATCGGTGGCGGTGATTTTGTCGTGCGAAATCCAAATGTCTCATTGATGGGAGATTGAGATTCGGTTGGTTTTAAAAAATGATGAGCTTTCCATCTAACGCGTCGTAGAAAAGATTCTGTTTTTTCGACCAAACATTTCAAGTATTACTTCGGCTGCGCGATCGGTATGTTTTTCGTAGAGTATCCAAGGTTGACGGGTTCCATATTTTTAATTCGAAGAGTGCTCAACAGTAAAGGAGCGAAATAGACAAGTATCAAGTTTAGAATCATGTATGAACAGAGTGCTCAATACCGAGGTAGAGCGAATATAACATAACATAAAAGACAAACTAGGTCACTTCATTTAAACTTTTATTCACTACAAAATTGTTTCGTATGGTAAGCGAAGCTTACCACACTCATCAGGTGAATGTCGCGTTTGTTGTTATGCTTAGGAATACTATATACATGTTTGACGTCATTAAAAGGATAGGATTACATTGTTATATAATATACAAGCTTGTTAATTATTACTAAGTAGACATTTATTTCGGTGCCCACAGGTCGACAATAGTTCGTTTCTAGAGTTCAATGAACTTAGCTCTGGATAGTATATAATTATGAATTTTTCATGTAAGCATATTGCATCTTTTGGTTTTATTCGAGTAACTGTTACATTTCTTCATGATTTTCCACTTAATTGAATAAGGAGTGTCCGATTCTTTCAAATTCCAGACGTATTTGCTAAGTCCAGTAGCGCGTTTGTGTTTTACGTTTCGGAATGAATTTGTATGATTGTTGTATCTCGTCTTAAATTCTCCCCCGGTGAAATGTTTGGTCGAAAAAACAGATCTTTTTTACGACGCGTTAGATGGAAAGCTCTTCATTTTTTAAAACCAACCGAATCTCAATCTCCCATCAATGAGACATTTGGATTTCGCACGGCAAAATCACCGCCACCGATTAAAGAACTAGACCAATTGAAGACAAAATGCATGCACTTAGGGCCTGTTCATTATGGCGCATTTTCCGTGTCAAAAATAACATGGTGTGTGCAGGTTATTTTATGACATTTGAGGATGTCATTTTTTAATGTCAACATTACTTTATGACATTTGAGGATGTCATTATGTACTTTCAACGTTACTTTATTTTTAATTTCAAACCTTGCACACCCAATGAACACTTGCACACCTAATGACCACTTGCACACTCAATGAACACTTGCACACCCAATTGAAATATACACCGCATGCACATCCAATGACCCCAGCACACACCTAATGACCACTTGCACACCTAATGACCACTTGCACACCTAATGACCACTTGCACACCTAATGACCACTTGCACACCTAATGACCACCACCGTGTGAACTTTTAAAACGTGCAATATGAAGTACAGAGGCAGTCGGGTGACCGCTGGCCTGTGACTGAATGCGTGGGTCAGGGTGCCGCGTGCGAACTTTGAAGGTGTTTACTGTTTAGAAAAATCTGAAAAATGGAGAACGAAAAACAGGAAAATACACCATACAATCAGGCTGTTAGTCTCATAAATCAAGCCCTAGACGTGTTGAAAAATACTTCAACAAACGGCGATCAACAAACGGGATCATCTAGTAGCACAAATTCTACCCCGAAAGCAGCTTCAAGCACAAGTCTTTCTGCTTCATCGATTCCAAAAAAAACACCAAGGACACCTACTCAAGAACCTGCTGAAATGTCCAGGCTGTTTCCTTTTTTTGGGTCCCGTGGTCGTGTAACAAGCAACCGTCAGAAAAATTCGCCTTATATGCGATTCAAACCAAAGGAGTCTTGGACACATACGTTTGTTTGCCTGTCGGATATCGACGAAGGTCATGTACCATCTAGAGAAAGAAAGCGAGTTTTAAAAGAGGGTGGACTCGGAGAAAAGAAAATAGTTTTTAGCGACAAGAACGGTTCATTTCAGCATGTTAAAACTATATTGGAAAAAGAGTATCCCCTATTAAAAGATCTCGAGGGTGCATTTGAGATTCTTAGATCTGGTGGATCTCGAAGAGAACTGGGTGTCATTCCAATTCCTCCGCTTGGATATACCGTGCCAACTTTGAGGGAAGCACTAGGTCAAGCCATGGCTTACCTACGACCATTGCAGATAAATTTGCAATTAAGAGCTGCCTTACAAGTATGTATTTATTAATAAATCAATTATTATATGCAAAGTGGCAAAGTTAAATTTTCTTTATACGTACTTTCCTATCTGCAGATTGAATTGATTAGGGGGGGAGAACATGTCGACTTCATTAGTATTTTAACTATAGCCTATAGCCTGAATTTCCCGAGGCGGCCAATAATTCTGCCAGGGGAGCCTGGCCCCCTCTCTGGCTACGTCACCAGGTTGGGTGACATATTTGTTTATAAAAATTCATTCTTTTCTTTGGTACCAGTAAGTAAGAGAATGATAATAGGGGGCATATCTGATCAACAGTCGATTGATGATTTAATATAACATATGTTGTCTCACTGCACTAAGTAATATCAAAATTATCCTTAATCACTGTAGTCTGATGAGAAGATTGACTTGAATAATGCACCATCTGTGTGCTGTGTTAACTGTGGAAATGTAATACCTATACCAGCTCTTCGTGTGCATGAACAAGAATGTACTGGAGGACCTAGTGGGATAATAAAGGTAATGAGAATATGGTAATACTAAAAGACATGTATATTAATAACAACAATATGAATATATAATTATTATTGAAAGCAACAATAAGTAGTCATGATAATGCTAGTGAATATAATAATAATAATAATAGAAATAATAAGAATAATTATACCACATATAATACATTACCAAATTAAATTGCTAAAAATGGGTTTTTTAGTTGAGTATTTGATTGGATTTGAGCATTATTTAGGCTTAACTCAACTTGCCAAATTATTAGCAACATCTATAAAGGAAAAACTCAACTATTAATTCTTACTTATGAATATTTCTTTCGTCATTAACTAAATAATGCTTAATTTGATTCTAGGTTAATCAGGAACTTAGTCCACAACCAAGGTAAGATATTGTTGCATGATATCCAAAGTCAGAATGTGTGTACATTTATGTTGATTTTTATGTTGTTGTACACATTTTGTGATTTTATTGCTTTTATAGTGTAAAAATTAAATCCACACCTCCTGAACATGTTGTAAAGAATGAATGTCAATCTCCAGAATCTCAAGCTCATATGGTAGACCTTACTCCAGAACATGATGTAGTAGACCTAACCCCAGAACATGATATAGTAGGCCTAAAGAAAGATGATCTGGTAGGCACTCATAATGTATCTAATCTTTAATTAATGAAAATATTAGAGTAGCATTATAGTGAGACAGTATTAAAGTAACATGCTAATGTTTAAATACAATAGTTACATCAGATTTCTTGTGCTATGTTAACACAGACATTCCCCAACCATGAGATAGCATTCATTTTTAAGTGATTGTTATTCAATTACAGAATTTAGATGATTCACAAAAATTGGCATCGGTGCTAGACATGTTTCCAGATAAGAGCTATAGGGAAGTGCAAAAGAAGTTTGCTGAAACAGGCTCAGTGGATGGAACAGTCACAGCCTTTTTAGGTATACAAATTAGCATTTGCATGCACTTCGATCCAATTCATTAGGGGTACACCAGAACCAATATTTTAAGGGCTGGCAGAACCAAGTTTATTTAACCATATATGGCTTTACGTTCGTTCGTCTGATGTAAGACAGCCATATTGTACATTTATACAAGAGCAGACCTCCCCTGATTTCGAGCACATAATTCTAACGTTAACAACAGTTCTACTGTTTTGTACGTTTATTTATAATTAAACTGGTGTATTTGAAAATTTAAACATTTGACTGTAAAGATGCCTTAAAACATGTACGTATGGTCTGTTTTTTATTCTAAGGCCACACTTTTTTTTATTTGTTGGGCTACGGATTTTGCTCACCAATATTAAAGGGCGGGAGGGCAAAAAGGAAAAAAAAAATTTGCCCAATATCTATACATAGACTAATACCACAGTGACCTGTACGTCCAAAGTCAAAGAGTATATGATTATAAAACAAATACTGTAAATACTGTAAAACAAATTCAACAGGTATAATATTACATGCAGCATTAAAATGAATTTGAAACTCCATCAATGTATTAAAATCTACTATACTGTCTTTTCATATTAATACTGGCTTTCATCGAAACGATATCCCTGCACGTTTAGCCTGCACGTCAGCCTGACTTTATTCCCGCACGTTGTTCTTCATTTATATTTTTTGGGCGTTTTGCTCGGAAAAAAATACTAATATTTTCTAAAATATGGTTGGTGAGAAAAAAACAACACACGAGGAAATAGAAGGTCGGGAAATCCGTAATCCAACGTGGCCTAATGTGTGCATGTCAGCCATTCGATTAATTATTTGGTTGATATACATCAGTAAAAAAACTTATTATTCTATCTAAGACAAAGCTACGGTTCCGGTCATGCATTTTTTTGTCAGTTCGTGCCGGAACTGACAAACTGGACTAAAAAATCAGCGTTCTATCCGGAACTAACCAGTCAGAACCGGGTTCTGGTGCACCCTGACACTTAATATTTGTGTACCGATTATGCTTCAAATTGAATAACCAGTAATTATCAATTTGAGCAAGGAAATGTAGGTGCTCATGTTACCTTCAATCATAGCGTTTTGTGTGTACCTTTATTTATATTTTAACTTCCCAATTGTCTTCCTTGCTTTTTCTACTTCTCAACTATCTCTCATACTATTTTTTTTGCATGCTCTCTCAGTAATGTGATGTGATGTGCTTCTGGTTTACACTTCCAGGTCCTAATTTCGTTAGGTTCAAATCCGTAGGGTGCACTAACACCAATTTTGCATGGTAATTAACAGTTGTATTGCATTGAACAAAATGAAGTACTAGTTAAATTAGTGACTTCCTCGTTATTTTGGATTTAGATGATGATGAAGATGATCTTATGATGACATCACCATTTGACTTCCCATCATTTGTTACTCTTGATGCCTTCAGACATAATTGGTTGAATAGTTCCAATCAGCCCATTGTGATTGACCGCCATAGTTCTAGACTTTTGCGAGACATTTTTAAATTACATAAGAAGGGACTTAATATACGGGCAATCCCAGATGTTGAATTCAAAGGGGAAGATGGCACAGATGCATCAGGTCCGACAAGGGAATACTTCTATTTGTCAATGAGCATACTAACAGCAGGCGATTCCTCAATTCACTTGTTTGAAGGGCAAAAAGATCATCTCATGCCAATTCACTGTGTAGAGTCACTGGATTCCATGCTGTTTTACTACACAGGAGTGATGATCAGTCACTCCTTTCTGCATGATGGCTATCCACTTGTTGGTCTTTCAAAAGCAGCAGTAGCATACGTTATAACAGGCTCCATTGATGAAGCAATTCCCTTTCTCAGCATATATGATGTTCCAGACTATGAATTAAGGCAGCTGCTTGAAAAGGTATTGTACACTACGATATAGTGATACTGAAATGTCCAATTAACATCAGTAGTAGCTATACTCTAGGCAAGTATACTGGGGTAGTAGATTTGATGTTTCATTAGAGGGGCAACAAAAGGCCAGTTCTACTATAATTATAATATTTTGATGTTGCAAAGCCTGTTATTAAATAGCTCTGCTTAAAGTAGTGATATCAGGTTAAATGTTGATTAGATAAGAGATGCCAATACAGAGGAGATGTTCAAGGAACTAAATGAAGATGAGGCTGTTGCTACCATGCTCACTGCAGCTGGATTTGTAAACAAGTTATTGACAAGCACAAACAGGGATGCAGCACTTGAAGCTGCAATGCTTCACCACACCCTCATCATTAGACATCTAGAAATGGATGACATGAGACGCGGAATGGAAATAGTATCCTTGGCCTCGTTCCTCAGTAGAAATAAAGAATTATGGCATTCACCACATGTTTTTCCACAAACAAGTCAAGTTGTAGTGTCAGCTGAAGATTTGGAGAAGAAATTGGTGTTACATTCCAGTGTTAAACAAGATGATTTGGATGAACAGGAAAAAAAAGCGTTTGAATGGTGCAAGGAATATGTTAGATCCCTACCAGGTACGTTGTTGAAATTGTTTAAATAATGAGTTGAAATAGAGATATATTCCTCTTTTTGTTGATCAGTCTTTCTTGGGCCAGGACTATGGTAGACAGAAACATTGGTAAAAAAGTGATTGAATAAAGAGTAAATGACTATTGAGATTAAATTTTATGTCCTATTTGTGTGAAATTTAAGAATAATTCTGTCTCACTTTTTTTCCCTAAAGTGAATGCTGAAGATCCTTATTCTCCCACCACTGGAATGTTTCTAAAATTTGTCCGTGGAAGCCCGCTATACCCAACACAATCTGTTTATGTGAAATTCAACCGGAAAGATAAATCACTGCCAGATTCTGACGCGTGTTTGGCCATTCTGTCTTTACATGTGAATGCAAGTAATTTTACTGATTTCAAGAAGAAAATGGATGCCACTTTGTCAGCACAAGCTACCGGATATGGAAGATTCTAGATTTAATACAAACACAATTTCATTTAACATTTTTTGTTGAAGTTGTTTATCATTGTTTTTATTGTAGTTTAAATTATTTAACTAGGCGTAATCACTGTTTTTCACTGTATATGCATATCGTACAAGAAATCAGTAAGAGGACTGCAATAACAATGTGATGTTTGGATAATTAGAACATTCTGAACAGTAAAATTTCCTCTTCATGGCCTTTTAGGCTGTTAAAGCTATGAAAGTGACGTCAAACCAAGAATTTTTGTTGCAAAAAAATAAAAGAAAACTGATGCCTTTTCCGGTTTAACATCACGGTCAGCACCAGTACATTAAAAAGCTATGAAGAAGTTTTCTCCAGGAATATGTATTGCATTTCGTTTTAGAATGTTGTGATCATCCCAAAGATGTAAAATCACTTAACATGTTATAGCCACTTCAATATGTTGAACACTAATACTTACAGTGGGAAGGACCCATGTCGGTACTGTACCTGTTGTGTTCAAATTTAAGATTCGATGGCAGTATAATATCTTTATAATGAAGTTTCTGTAGATTGAACTTTATGTGTATTCAATTCCTGTTGTGTTTTTTTTTACATGAAAATAAGGGGTTAAGTAAATATGATGGTAGTTTATGTATAATATACAGGTATATAATTGTCATAACTATTATAACTTTACAAATCTGCTTTTATAGAGAATCATTAACTGGACATCTGTTTATAATAAATAATCATTGTGACCTATAATTATAAATAGGTTATATAATATTGATGTCCACCAATGTACATCTACATGATACAGTGTGCATAAATGATGCAATACAATAATCCTACTATTCCATTCACACATTTGAATTATAAATAATTTGGATAGTGATGAATAATGCAGGAGCAGTCTTAGTTGAAATAAAACCTGCCTGAATAGTAAAAAAGGAGAGCTTTGTCAAGTTAAGGGGAAGGCTCTTAATCTGGTAGTAGCCTACTAGCACACTACTAACTTCCCAAAGAAAGGCATTTGCTCGAATGTGGAAGCTCTTTTTGTAATTTTCAGGTATTTGCACCCATGGACAAACTACTTTGTTACCTTGAGTTATCAGTACGAATTTGTTTAAGCAGTTAAACTAGAGATTATTTCAATTGCTTGTTCATATAAATCTATTCCAAAGTTTACAGTCTGCCCCAAAGGGTCAATAACTTGAAGATGTTGCGATACCTGTTGGGTAGTGTCATCTGATAAAGGTGGAATAATTTCAGGAACTGTTACAGATTCTGACCCCATCTCAATACTTCCCCATTCTCGTGAAGGTGTAGGGCCAGACCAATCAACTCCATAGAGGTTCATTTCATCCTTAAGAAAATTGATAAACTTAGTTATACCAGGTTTTTACTTAAAAGTAAAGAAAAGCCTTTTTAGTGCAAATATATACTTGTTCATACTTCAGATCTTGGTTCCCACATCTCTCTGGCAACTCTGTGGCTACTGTTTGCCATGTTGAACATTCCTTGAATCCATAGTTGTGTGGGAGTCTTATTCCCCTCCGTCGATAGTCCATGATTGTTAAATCCTTTAACAAAATGTGCAAGATGTTGTCTGATGATAGGAATGTATATGTAATGAAGACAAAAGAGATGGATTTCATTCGTCACATCTAATATGCCAACATCCTCCATATAAGTAAAGATGGAATAATAATTGAAACTACAGGCATAATACACATCCTCCACAACCTCTCTATGCGTTGATTATGCACGCTACGACCTGTTATGTGACTTCCTCTGTGTTCACCTCGTTCCGGATGACTCAGCATAACTCTAGCAATATCAACATTTTCACCCCCATGGTCAGTCCTCACACGACTTGGAAGTCCATATTTGCCAACAGCTGATTGAAATTCCTCCAAAGCAGTGCTGGCATAGTTGTTATTGTGGCAGTTAAGGAACACAATAAGGCGAGAAAAGCCATCGATTGCCCCATGAATTACAAATCTCCACCTACAAATAGAAGTGGACTAAATTAACAACGGTATTGAGAATACATGACAGTGTTTAATTTGACCATTTGAAGACAAGAAATATTTTTAAAATATCATACAAATCATCTTCACCTTATTAGCTTATGATTTGTGTCAATATGCCACAATGCATTGGGTCCATACATGGTACTTTCGTCGATAAATGATTCCGAGTTGCAGTGTTCTTGCAATTACTCCTTCAATGTCAACTCGCCTCAAGCACTCTATGACACGACGTTGTGGGATATGCAACCCTCTTGCCCGCAGCACTCCAATAATCATTCTGTAACCACTATTGTGGAATTCCTTTTTGATGTCTTTCACTACATTGTCAAGTTCCTCATCAGATCGTTCAGTAAACCTCTGAGAAGTTGACAGTTCGAAATCATTAAGTCTCCTTCGCAAGGTTGCCACACTGACACCTAACATGGAAGCCATTTCTGGAACTTTGAAACCGAAGTGAATAAAATATTCTAACTGCTGCTTAGTTATCACATAACGAGGTCTTCCTCGGTTTCTGTCGTGAGATTTTCCGACTGAAAGCACATTTCAGTAGTTCCTTGGAGTTGATTTCCATGCCCGATTAGTAGCTTTGCTTCTGACAGCAAGGAAAATATCTCTTCGTCTATGTACATTATTTGACTACACAATGTTAAAAGATGTTCCACTCTTTCAATAGTAAAGTATACATGGTCCAGCACATCTTGCCTCAAGTTTCTATCACTCAATTTTCGACAAATATCTGTAAGGATTCCAGCTACCATTTCCTTAATCTCCGCCATGTTTTGCCATGTTGAATTTCTCATATATAAGCCCGCAAAATCGATGGTCAGCAGTTGCGAGCGTGTGGTCATTAGGTGTGCAAGAATGTGCAAGTGGTCATTAGGTGTGCAAGTGGTCATTAGGTGTGTGCTGGGGTCATTGGATGTGCATGCGGTGTATATTTCAATTGGGTGTGCAAGTGTTCATTGAGTGTGCAAGTGGTCATTAGGTGTGCAAGTGTTCATTGGGTGTGCAAGGTTTGAAATTAAAAATAAAGTAATGTTGACATTAAAAAATGACATCCCCAAATGTCATAAAGTAATGTTGACATTAAAAAATGACATCCTCAAATGTCATAAAGTAATGTTGACATTAAAAAATGACATCCTCAAATGTCATAAAGTAACCTGCACACACCATGTTATTTTTGACACGGAAAATGCGCCATAGTTCATATGATCCCGCTTACCGAGACGTCTCGCCTACCTATTATCTCGCCTCCTAGTACTTTTACTATAAAAATTTACATCGTGTTCATATGAGAAAGCGGACTGGCCCGCTTGGCGAGATCTCGCCTGTGAGAGCCGAGATCATAGGTAGGCGGGATGAAAAATATTCCATATGAACACGGCAGCCCGCCTACCGGGATGAAATAATTTGACGATTTTTACGTAGTTTTATGTTTGTTTTAGAATCAAGCATGAAATATGTTGCTAAACCAATGCTTTTTATTGCAAAAAAATAAAAAGCAACAACAAAATCGTTAAAATATTTGTGTCGCGTGCATGAAATGTACATGTTTTGCAACGCTAATTATAGAACAACATTGTAATTTCATCTCGGCAAGAGGGATGAAAAACTCCATATGAACACACGGAAATATTCGTCCCGCTAGACGAGACGTCTCGGCAAGTGGGATCATATGAACAGGCCCTTATCCAGAATATTGAGTTCAAAGAACTAATACAGGACATAACAAAAATTAAAACGGACGACAAACTGTTCATTGCAGCTGACAAGACGACGAATTTCTACCGGATTGACACCCCTTCCTACAATAAATTACTCGACACTGCAATAACTAAAGCCTACAAGAAAGCACCACCGAATAGTACAGCCAAAATAATATCGGCAGAGAAGAAGATCGCTAAAAGTCTCGGCCTTTACAATCGCATTGATTCGCTAGCAACAAAGAACTCATTTGTAACGTTAAAAGACCACAAACTGAATTTTTCCAACAATCCCACGTGTAGACTGATAAATCCATCGAAATCGGACATCGGCAAAGTCAGCAAACAAATCCTGCAAAGGATCAATTCGAAAATCGTGAAGGCCGCTAAATTAAACCAATGGAAAAACACCGACGCAGTTATTAAATGGTTCAACAGTCTGCCTGATAAACCTACCCGTTCGTTTATTAGCTTTGATGTTGTGGATTTTTATCCTTCTATATCAGAAGAGCTACTTAAAGAAGCCCTAACGTTTGCCGCACAATACGATGTGATAACCGAGAATGAGAAATGTATCATGCTACAGGCAAATAATACACTACTTTTTAACGGTAATTCGACCCTCAACCACCAAAATAAAGCGCACTAGGACCTGAAACGTCGCATGGTTCAACCCACCCTACAGCGCCAATGTTGCGACCAACATTGGCAAAAATTTATCCAAGCTGTCGACCAATGCTTTCCGCAAAATCACCCCTTGCACAAGCTATTCAACCGCAACACCGTAAAGTTAAGCTACAGCTGCATGCCTAACGTACACAACGTCATTTCAGCCCACAATAAAGCCGTGCTCACTAAACCACCAGTCCAAACGAACACTGAAACCAGCAAAGAGTGCAATTGCCGCCAGAAAAATTCCTGTCCCCTCTCTGGTAAATGCCTAACAGAGAACGTAGTATACCAAGCTACTGTAACGAGAGAAGACACAAACGAGATAAAGACTTATGTCGGACACATCGGGGGCGAATTTAAGACGAGATACAACAATCATACAAATTCATTCCGAAACGTAAAACACAAACGCGCTACTAAACTTAGCAAATACGTCTGGAATTTCAAAGAATCGGACACTCCTTATTAAATTTCAACCTTAGAAGTTTCGTAAAACTTTTTGAAATGTTCATGAAACTATTCAAACTGCTGTTTGCTGATATAAAACTTCCACTTTGAAAAAAAATCAGTTCTAATAATACAATTCTGCCGTGAGATTTGTTTTGATTACAAAAAACAAGATAATAATAATAATGGAAACTTTATTAATGGATTTTTTAGATTATATATACAATTGTAAATCTCACTTATAAGGTAATTTACAACCGGCTACTTGAATCAATAATGACTATAATACTCTATATACACAGCATAACATATAACAAATACACAGCACAAATTTCAAAATGTTAAAAATTCTGGATTTGTGCATTCCTTATTTCGACAACAAAATATATAATATGTTGTTCTGATCGCAATCGTTGTCATTCGTTTGATGCAGAATTTTTTGTGATTCTTTTCAAAGCCAATAATAATAATAAAAATAATAATAATAATTCTATTTAGAAGCTCGTTATCCGCTTATCTAAAAACCCGTAAAAGTCCGTACATTCTTTACCGATTATTGCAATTGCTTCCATAGACAGATTAAGATATTCTATCTTACTGAATCGTTGTTTCAAGGAGCTACAGAGGTCTTTATAGCGTTTTGCGTTTCGTCTGCAATTTTTTGTTTCATTTGTTTCAAAACCTATGGTCAACTCAATTACGCATATTTTGTCTTTAGTATTATTTAAAACTGGCATATCGGGACGGTCCTCAAGTCAAGTTATTACCGATGGGTCGTCAAAACCCGCATAAATCAGGGAGTCTTTCTTGACACTTGATAAGTATTCGGCCAGTACTTTCAAAACTGAATTGTGGCGCCAGGTAAAACGCCCTTCTTCCAAATGCACACCACAACCGGAAACTATGTGTTGCAAGCTTTGGGGACTTAGGCAAACATTGCACAAACTGTTCGTTACCCTTTTAAGAAGGCATATAGGCCGGAAACTAAAAAAAAATTTTGAAGAAAAATAAAGCTATGTCATTACTGTACAACTTCTTTTATTTAAGCGAGATTTTTATAAATGTCATTTACATGCAAATCGAGACTGTAAATGAGCCGTATTAATCAACTGTTGGAAAATGTCGTATCTGCAGTATATCTAATATCTAGGTTTATAATATCGTGCTATTCACGAGAATTGTACTGATTTACTATTTATCGACAAAATTCTCAAAAATACGATAAATAAATTCGATTTATTTTCTATTATATATTCATTCGCAATGGTTTTAGCGAAAGATATATTTTCATATAATATAAGATTGATTGAACTTCATTAATTAACACATGTAAACGTGTACCGTGATGAATAATTATAACAACACGATAATTTATCATTGTATATTTTCCCTTATTTATTCTATTTGCTAAGTGCTGCATAAATACAAATATACCATATAGATAAAATCGCAATTAATCCAAGTACAAGTCAGTATCATCAATTTGTTTCAAGTTAAAATGTATAAGTTTAATTATTTTGAAGCATCGTCCTCCTCGGAGATTGATTTGTGTTACAAATGCATGCATGATGGTTGAGGATGTCTTAATATTACAAGATCATATCGAGTTTGGGTTTTTGTCGAAGGTCGAGGGTCACAGCTCGAGGGTTGAGGGTGGAACGTCGAGGTCGAGGGTCGAATGTCGAGGTCGAGGGTCGAAAGTTGAGGTCGAAAGTCGAGGTCGAAAAATTGATTTCATTGGTACTGTTGAATTTGAGTAGAATGCTGAATAGTGTAAAAACTTTTATATAAAAACTATACTTTTGTCAATTTACAGATCTTCTTTTCGTAATATTAATACGACATATTGATTATTTAGGGCCTGTTTATATGATCCCGGCTAGGTCGGACGGGACAGTTGCCGAGATCCCGCTTGTAATATAAACTCTATTGAGTGTTTATATGATCCCGCTTCTATCCCGCATAGACGGGATCCCGGTGTCTCTTGCCATATAAATTCCCATATAAACATTCTATCCCGACCAGGCGGAATGAACTTTTCTTCTGAGCATGCGCAAATCCCTTTTCTGCAAGAAAATATGACGTCAAGCACTTAACTGGCTTCATCCCGGCAATGCATTTTTTCAATATAAACACGCCATCCCGCTTAGGTGAGTTTCCCGGCTAGACGGGATGAAAACGTCCCGTGCTGCCTAGACGGGATCATATAAACAGTCCGCTAAGTTAAATTAATGATATTAAATTTAGATTTTATAATTGTTGTTAAATTGGCAAGACCGCGGTCATAACTAAAAATAGTTATGAAAATAGTATTCTATTCAGCAACACTCGCCTCATCTGTTCAGTTCAATTAAGGTATTGGGATGAAAATATTGGTCTGAACAGATGTGGAAAGGTTGCATGAAACCAACGGCGCCTGAACCGTACGAATTTCCGGGAGGGTGGGTGGATGTTTTGCCTTTTGGTCCTTCTTTGTGTCTCCGACGGAATTCACGCTAAATGGTGCAATTTCTGCTAGGTGTGGTCCTTTTTATTCACTTCCTATACCACATGACACCTAATCTACATATATCTTAGCTAATTATACCATATTTCCTTTTACATATGATTACGAGTATTGCGAATAGTATTCTATTCAGCAACACTAGCCTCATCTGTTCAGTTCAATTAAGGTATTGGGATGAAAATATTGGTCACCCCTATCGTTCTCAGTTGATCAACCCGCCCCACCCACCTATCCAATTATTATGTTTATGCCCCATCTTACTCCCATACCTCCTCCTCTTATGCTTACGCCCAAAGCTACTCCCATACCTCATCCCTAACCTCAACTCCTGTCCCGTTCATGCCGTAGTTTCAAAATGGGAACGTTTTGCAGAAGAGATTACAGGAAATGCGCAAACAAAACGCTTAAGTTGATTAATATCAGTCCAGTCTGCGGTTACTTGAGGTGCATCCTGAGACGCCAATCTAGCTGACGCTCCCATCGGATTTAATACTTTCGCGAGTTGCATATAATAAAGCGCGGTATGTCTCCGGGACCAACCAACATGGTCCATGATCTCAGATAATTCCGCGCCTGATAAGGCTAGCGTCACCGCACAGCCTGCACGAAAGCCATGTAATGTTTCCCAATCATCAGCTTCCATCTCCTTCAAATATACTTTCAAACGTGCTTCCGCCGCGGACGATGTCAGAGGGGAATGTTGAACTCCACCTTGAGGCGTTATCGGGCGGAACAAATAACCTGCCGTAAGATCGATCTGCAGTTGGGTAGCAGTTGCGATATACCGTTCGATGCCGGCAACCGGACACAGTTTAGCGTTAGGATTTCGGCGAATACCAAAAACATTGGCATCACCATCGCGCAAGGTTTTGCCCCATATGTGGTTGAACAAAAAGCCATCGTCGTTGGGAAAGCGAAGGATCTCGGGTACTTTAACCTGTCCCATGTCCCCAGGCCTGTCACCACTGAAGAAAACAGCTTTAAAATACGCCTGATCTCGAGCGAGAATGAAACGTTGAATAGGAGAGGTGGTCGAGGATGATAACTGACGGTCAATATACTGCCCCAACTGCACAAGTTTATCCAGGAAAAAGGGGGTAGCTTGTTTCGGGGTAATTCGCGCTTGAAGTTGCTCCGCAGTCACAAGTCGAAGTTAATCCTTAACCTGCTTATCTGCCGCCGGGTTGCCTAAGCATAATCGTCTATCCCATTCCCCATCCCTGCCTATCGTATGAAAAATGGATCTGAGCTTCCCAATATACGAATCGACTGTCTTGTACGATAATCGCATAGGGCATTCGCAGGGGTGTACGCCGCGTTGACCCAGAAAGGCACAGGAATTACGATGAACCTGTGTCCTACCGTGTCGATCTTTGTATATCAGGAAACGACACAAATCTCGGGGTGTGACCGTTGTTAAGGTGGGGTGTCCTGGAAGAGCCGCCAGGAAATTTTGAAGTTCATTTTGCAGCGAATTCTTTTGACGAACATAGCTCGTCGCCCTCTCATAGTTCGTCAGCTACTGTAAGCGATCGTCCAGAGCGACGAGGTCAAGACCAGGAAGAGCAGTTGGGTTGACTGTAGACCGTTGTCTATTGTAGCCACAGCGTTGACAAAATCGATAATCACTATCATTAGCGTGTCCATAGCAAGGACAGCGAACAGACGGAACAAACAACTTCGCCACCAATGGGAGTTCCTAAGGCACAAATAGAAACAAGAAACAATCTTGTGGTTCATGTACTGACCCCTACCCATTGGTACGATAGCGGAGCCGTACGCACTGCGTTCTCACACCGTTTGTAAAAGGATTGACTGCTCAATCGCCAAAACTCAGGGCAAATGCCCACAGATCACCGAAAACCGCCGGTTGAGGTGTCCATCCATTTCTGGAGGGAGCAAGCAAGGCGTTGCCAGTGCCTTGCACAGCTAAACGCACTGAATGGGTTGCATAGCTCTGAAGTAACAGCCACCAATACTTACGAGGGTAAACATCGAATGTCACCAACGTGCATGACCGATGATGACGCCGTAGGAAGCGGAGCACGGCCCCAACCAGCAGCGGTGGAGGGAAAACATACGGGTGACTCAACATGGGAGCACTTAACACCAGGTCTTAGGCGAAGAAGTTAATCCCAGAGGAATGCGGGGACGGGCCCGGCGTAAAATTCGGCAACACATTACCTAGGCTATCAGTCATAGCATTGGAGTCCAAAGCCATGAGATCACAAGTGTGGCCTCTCACCCCTCCGAAGTGAGTTTGAACAATCTCCCATGTATCTGGGTGGAGCTTGGTATCATCAAGTGACAATCGCCGTGATGGCAAATCAGCAGGGTTTTCCGCAGTCGGGATGTAGGTTAAGTGAATAGAAATATTAAGTTTAACGGTGGTAAAAAACAGGCTTTTAATAAACCGACTCAGAGGAAGACTATGTCTTCCTTGTCTGGACCACGCCTGAACAACCACCATACTATCCACCAAAGCATCAACACGAGCATTAACCACGCGGTTTTGAACAGCCAGAAGAACTCTCTCAAGAGCCACAGCTTCCTTGATACAAATGTCCCAGGACTGTTCCGGCGGGGTCCAATAATCGGATACGTGCACCTCCGGAGCGGGAGACGCTATAAAACCGCCCCAACCAGACCCAGAAGCATCCGACGCAATTGTTAATCGGACATGCCGTTCATCCCGCCAGGGCAGAGGATCATCTCAGGTTTCAAGAAACAGCCAATGAGCAATTTCGTCTTTGAGACGACCTTGTACTGGAATCGGTCTGGCGAGACGATTACCCTGTCCGATCGCGGAATTCATCTCCCTCGTAAACAGAAGGGCCGCAGGAACAGCCAATGAAAATGAAACACATTTACCCACTAATCGTTGAAATCTAGTCACTGGCACCGTTTTACTGGCAAGGACCTGACGAACAAGCTCCAAAAACTTTTCTTTCTTACGTAGTAACAGGGCAAATACCTCACGAGCGGAGTCAGCTGTAAACCCGAGAAACGGAACTAATTTCCTTGGAATAAGGATCGACTTAGCTAGACCGAGAAAGTAGCCTAACTTCACCAAATAGCATGCGACGAGAAAAATAGCAGATTTCGCGGCTGCGAGATTACGCAAGTCATCATTTTCTAATGCCAAATATGCCCCACTTGACAAGGAAACCTGCAACTGTCCGACATGTCTATCATCAATGTACAACGAACATGGTATTCGCCTTGATCGGAAGAAATGGGAGACGACCATCCCCGTAGTATGATAAATATAGGGGGACGCCTTCCATCCAAAAGGCAACGTGTTGTAGGTGAAAAGCCATCCCCCCACTGTATACCGAAAAAGGTGCGGCTGTCAGCGGTCAACAAAATGTGATCGTACCCTGACTTATCGTCCAAAATGGTCTGGTAGGAATCACGATGGACATAGCGAGGTATGTCAGACAAGCGATCCAGTTTAAATGGGTGATCAACTATCCACAAATTTAAAAAACGGGCATCATGGCATAACCGTGGTTTGTTCGGTTCGATCGTGAGAGGCAGGACCAGGTGAGGAAGAGGGACACACCCTACTTTACCGATCAAAGAAATAGCCCCTGTGCGCAAACGATCGAGAAGGGTACGTCTAACGAACTCAGCAAATGGCTTACATGAACGATTATTCTGGAACAATTTTGGTGGTGGTCGGTGGGAATCATACGTTTGGCCCTGAAACGCTCCCGAAAAATGTTGAAAATGCGGGAAAATAGACACCTTTTCTCGTACCCACTGTAAAACCTGTTCCTGTTGTGTAGTCGGGTGCTCACCCACAATCCTCACCCACTGTTCATGATGTTTGTGGAGTTCCCCTGCACGAAAGTAGTTAGGATCCCGAAATAACAAAGCAGCCGGGTCACCCAACAAATCCCCGTGAAACACGCGGTTTAACTGTTCTAGACTAGGGTGGACGGCCATCCCCTCACCAACGGCAGCAGGGCTCCCCTCATAATTGACCCATCGAGCCTCACGTTGACATGGTTGAGCTGCTTCCACTACATTAGCATCAAATTCTAAATCATATTCCCATTCCCATGGTAGATTCTTGGCCCGGGCCTATATGAGGAGAATAAACAAACCACCGTCAGTAGAGGGACGACCGTCCTGACCCAATAAATTAACCGGGGAAAGCTTTGAGAAGGAACTTTCTTTTTCAGGACTGTCACTCTCCACAAGGTGATTTGATGGACAAGCACACAAGAAAAATACAAAACACTGAAGATGAGGATAGCACTGTTATAATTTAATTAATTTTCCTTTTCTAGGCAACGGGTCTGTAAAAGGAGACCACTAATATAGGCACACATGCATATTCTAACTAATGTCTCTATACGACACCAAATGTTTAACTCGACGTTCCCGGTCCTGGCGTTTGCTGACTTCCCCTTGTCGGACGACCCCTTGTTGAAAATGGCTTACCTCGTCTTCGCATCCTGCAGTTCGCCTGATAATGACCCATCCGTCCACAAGAGAAGCACCGACCCCCATTGACAGAATATGGGGTCCATCGCCGAGTATCAGTCTCATTTTGTAGTACCCGTTGATTTTCTTGAGTTTCACGTTTCTCTGTCTTAGCGACTACCTCCAAGACATTCTCGTAATCTTTATCCCCCAACAAAGGCAACAATAAGGCGCGAAACTGAGCATCGGTGCGATCCAATTTACCCCGTAGTGTTTCATAAACCAGACGAAAATAGTTTGCCTTGTCATGCTGAGAATCATGCGCCCGTTCTTCAAGGACTCGACAAGTTCCAACGCCTCGTATTTTTAAATTCGACCAAAGGGCGCGACGCAAGTGTCATTATCCGCTTTAATAAGGAAGGCACCGACGCACTGGTAAGGGTGTCCATTGACCTTTTCAGTTCCTCATACTTAACACGTAATACCTAAGAGAAAACGTACAAAAGATATACCATAGACTGCCATCGTGAAACCAACCGTGACTCATTATCCCAATATTAATCAGAATACAGTAATTAATTCTCTTGAAGTCTGACAAACACCATAACATAACCCAGGCTGTTATTTATAACACCGAATCATACAATTTGTGTGCGTGCAGGCAATTATTAGCAAAAACAAAGGGTATGCAACGAACCGCATAATGATGCTAGCGTCATACGCCTCAGTCAAATTTCAGTTTTGCATCTTTACAACACAACACACTAATAGCGATAGTGTGACGTACACCCACATTGTATACATGCAGTTATCTCAAATCCCCAAGCCGATAAGAGACCAATCAACAGTACGGAACTTTGTGTGGAAAATAACCCTAGCCATTTGTCTTAAATGTATACAGAGATAAAAGTCAAATACCCTTCATAACCTAACATAACAAGTTTAGGTATCCTAGCAAAGCCCTATTTTGAGTGACTTTAATCCCGCTCGTGACAAAATGGCAGAGGCACTATGGCAGCAGGCAAAGACATCACAATCCAATACACATGTCGATGCGCTGTATCGCCTTTTGAGGCAACTACCTCGCTTGTCGGACTGCCTTCAAATGCGGCACATTCACCTAATATCGCCCTTCAAGTCTATCATATCATTATATACATCGGACAGGGCACTATCAAAACGACAACACATTTGGCAGGTCAATAAGTCAAGATTACAGAATACCATCTTGTTAGACACCTGACAGCCAACATGTAAATTACCCAGAGCAGCTCAAGCCTTCCCGCGACTTAACTGTCACGAGGCGCTGCCAATCCTGACGAATTCACGTCTAGTAACACAGATAAATTCTACCAGTTCAAACCTCCCGTATCCTCATATAGCTTACGGGGCACTGGCTACAACACTTGTGCCAAATCACTCAACTAACACTTACAGAGTACTGTCATTGAATAGGTCTAAACAGTCAATTTGGAAATCCAACTAAACAGCTCAAGCCTTCCTGCAACTTTATAGTTGTCACAGGGCGCTATATAAAATAGCATTTACGTAGTAAAACAGAGCATCCAGACCAGTTCAAGCCTCCCGTGTCATTAGATATATTTACGGGGCACTGGCTACAACACATGTGCCATCAATAAGTTAACATTATAAAATACTGTCATTACAATGCATTTTATACATGGAGACAGCCAACATGTAATCCAACCGAACACCTCAAGCCTTCCCGCGACTTAGCAGTCACGGGGCGCTGCAGACAATGGCACTTTTACATAATATCACAGATCATTTCATTCATTTGTACCAGTTCAAGCCTCCCGTATCATCATATATCTATAGATATCTACGGGGCACTGGCTACAACACATTCAGGAAGTAAACAAGTTTATAACACAATCCGTTTACAAGTATACCAACAAGGAGTTATCAATTTAAGGGCCTCCGGTATTTCCTCCCACGGGAGAAACCTACAAAGACCCCACCCTACTACAAAAGAAACCCAGCGAAGCCTCTATAATGAACACTACTGTATAATCAGCATGTATCCCTTTGTACGACGCTCAAACGGTATGCCAGGCAAACTGTATTGCCGTGGAAATAGCGCTTACTGTGAGACCAAATTCCGGAATGCATCAACTACCTGATATATAAACACATAAATCCCCACCCAAATGGGCGAATCACCAAACGAAATGTAAGTAAATAAGTAAGTAAGTAAGTAAGCAGGGGTGCTTATTATCCTTACTTGCAGCTGAGAGCTAAGCTGAATTGCGAAGGACACAGCTCAACGTGACCAAGTCGAAGGCTTTCTAGGGCGCATATGGCAGCCACCTTTTGCTCACCATCACGGAGCACAGCTACGGTGGAAGGGCCAGTTAGGGGTTAAACCCAACCCACCTTTCAACATTCCCTGTGGGAGGAAACCGGAGTACCCGGAGAAAACCCACGACTTTCGGCAGAGCGTTGACAAACTCTTTTCACATAGCTATCATAAGTCGTCCCCAACGGGACTTGAACCCACGATATCAGAGGTGAAAGGCGCGTGTAACATAGATTCTACCGTATTCTTCCTTGCGAAAAGGACTAGACTAACAGTAAAACTGCAAAAGCAATCCATAAGTGATATAACCCTTCCTGACTACCCAACCCTGACGGAGAAGAGCCATAAACAACATGTTACAATGCAGATAGTGTACAGCACTAAGCCGGCCGATCAACGTAAGGAAAGCGGTAAAGCGCCCATACATGTACAAGCTAACACAGCAAGCGCTAACAAAATAAAGACATATTTATACCTCGAGATCGTCCGGTGCTGGTTGCCTTTGTGGCTCGCCTTGGGCGTCTTGCAATGGAACTTCAGGATTGTCAGGATTGTCAGGATTGTCATCCCCTGGTGGTGCAGCTTGTGGCATTTGCCGAGGAAACTGCTCTGCCTCTGCCATTCGTCTTAAAATTCGTACGGTTCGGGAACTAAACTTTTGCCTTTGGTCCTTCTTTGTGTCTCCGACGGAATTCACGCTAAATGGTGCAATTTCTGCTAGGTGTGGTCCTTTTTATTCACTTCCTATACCACATGACACCTAATCTACATATATCTTAGCTAATTATACCATATTTCCTTTTACATATGATTACGAGTATTGCGAATAGTTAAGAAAATAGTTATGAAAATAGTTATGAAAATAGTTATGAAAATAGTTATGAAAATAGTTATGAAAATAGTTATGAAAATAGTTATGAAAATAGTTATGAAAATAGTTATGAAAATAGTTATGAAAATAGTTATGAAAATAGTTATGAAAATAGTTATGAAAATAGTTATGAAAATAGTTATGAAAATAGTTATGAAAATAGTTATGAAAATAGTTATGAAAATAGTTATGAAAATAGTTATGAAAATAGTTATGAAAATAGTTTAAAAATAGTTATGACCGTAGCCTGAGACAGACGAGTAACGAAAAATATTCGTCTGAGAACATTCGTCACTAATCTTGCCTGGTGACGTCAGAGCGTTAGTCGAGATTTAGATAACAGATTGTCATTGGTCACACTAAAATTGCATGTATTGTGCGTTTTTATTGGTTCAATAGACACAGATCGAAATATTTTATGGAAACGTGCAATTAATAAGGTATTAAATGTTTTTCAAGTACCTTCTTTGTATAAAGAACAGGAAGAGGCCCTTGCTCAATTGTTTTCGAAGCGAGATGTTTTCATTAATCTCCCTACATCGTATGGGAAATCGCTCATATTTCAAGCTGCACCCGTAAATGGCCGATATTCTCTTTCGGAGAAGCACGGGAACCAGCATAGTAGTGGTTATTTCTCCACTGAAAGCCCTCATGGAAGATCAAGTAAGATCACATGGTCGTTCGATACTTCGATACAGTGTCCGAGTGTCGCTCATAGCAAACGCCATTTTGTTTTTCTCAGATACGTAATTATGCAAATATTTATGATAAATTATGATAATTAGACCGGGCAAGATTAGTCACGAATGTTCTCAGACGAATATTTTTCGGTATTCGTCTGTCTCAGGCTATTATGACCGCGGCCTTGTCAATTTAACAACAATTATAAAATCTAAATTTAGTATCATTAATTTAACTTGCTAATCAATATTTCGTGTTAATATTTACGAAAAGAAGTTCTGTAAATTGACAAAAGTATAGTTTTTAAAGTTTTTACACCGTTCAGCATTCTACTCAAATTCAACAGTGCCAATGAAATCAATTTTTCGACCTCGATTTTCGACCCTCGACCTCGACTTTCGACCCTCGACCTCGACATTCAACCCTCGACCTTCCACCCTCGACCCTCGACAAAAACCCAAACTCGATCATATCATATAAAAGTTGAAATAGACCGAAGCCATATTATGTTTCACCTATAGACATCTTGATACAGAGGAAACTTGAATTAAACTTGAAACTTGAAATAGTGCAATATATTATAGCCACTGTAAGCAATGGCCATTCCTACATTCAACAATAAACATGTTATAGTGTATACAATATATGGAGCGCAATATTAAGGCGTCTCTTTATCGCTACAAGGAAACGCGCTGTATTTACGATCAGTTGTTTCAAATGTAAATATCTCCAGACGTGATTACTCTCTTGCAACAAGACACGCGTCATTCGATATCCAAATTAATTTGCATATATGTTCATAAATTATCTAAAAAAAATTACAATTATTGTTGATATAACCTGAATTGCCAGAACAGGATTTAGAATTTCCCAGCAAGTGTCACACAAAAATTGTAGCTCATGAAAAAAGGAATATTGTTGGAAAGTTTCATTGCCTTTGAAGAAGTGGAACTTTTTTTTTTATTTGAAATTCCACACGCGATATAAATTACGAAAATGCCATATAAGGTCAGTGTTGCTTGCTATAAAAAAATCCGCCATCTAGGCAAAGACATCACGAGGAATCGATTGCCGGTACTTTCAAGCCGATAGGGTGCAAAGATCCCGGAGACTTAGCTTCCGAAGTTGTCCGAGCGTGCGCCGACAATACCGGCTCTCCAACAAAGAAAGCATTTTCACGAGAATTGCCATAAAAGGGCTAGATTATTTCGTAATTTAATAAAAATAGCATCGTTTTAAAGATATTTTCAATAGCTGTCGAATGGTGGTATGATAATTAATTTAGTGTGTAAACCAAAGGTAGAAAAGCGAAAAGAATATTTAATTAGTTTATATTTTTGTTAATTTGTAAACAAAACAAAATTCAGAGTGTTCAAAAGGGGCTAAATCGGCCGCATAGCGTTATAAACAAACACAATTTACTTCTCTAAAGAGATCGTAAAATAATCGAACGGTGGTATTGTTATCTACATAGCATGCACTGAACCGAAGATATGAAACTACAAAATCGTAGGCGATATCGTCCTATGAACATTAGGACCTAACGATAAAAGGTTGTCATGGACTATAGGATTTTCCGATATTCATCATTTCAAGATCATTGAGTAGCGTACCGTGCCCATACGGCGTTAGCGTGTATTTACAAAGTTCTTCTATCTATCTGTCTGCCTATCTATCTATCTATGTATCTATCTATCTATCTATCTATATCTATCTATCCTTGAACATGACAACTAAATAATGTGTAAAAACTTACAATTATCAAGTATGTTGTATCCAACTACATCAAACCAGCTTTAAGTTGCTTTGATTATAGTATTGTTTTTACAACGATAGTATTTTAATGACGTGTCAGTTTTATACAGATTTGTAGTCTCAAACAAAGATCACAGAATTCAAACACTTTCCGCATTAGCGCTTACAAAGACTTTTGAAAGACATTTGAGAGCCCTGCTCTGGGACGGTAACTCGCCTTAACTCGCCGCGAGATAATGCGAGTTAAGTCGAGTTAAGGCGATTTAAGGCGATTTAAGGAAAAATTGCGACTTTAAGCAATGCGATTTAAGGCGATTTAAGGCGATTTAAGGCGACTTAAGGCGATATTGCGAGTTAAGGCGAGTTAAGGCGATTTAAGGCGATTTAAGGAAAATTGGGACTTTTAACCGATGCGATTTAAGGCCATTTACGGCGAGTTGAGGTCCCAGAGCAGGCTCTTTTGAGGGCAATTAGCAATTAAGTACAGACTTCGCGTTTTCTACTTCAAACGTATCGTAACGTACCGTAGCATTTTCTTTTGTGTCAAAATCATTAGCTCTACCCGAGCTAGTGCTCTGGAAACAAAGAAATACGCTACGTTTCGATACGATATGATACGGTTGAAGTGGAAAACGGCCTTAAAGGCTGCCCCTGCTCGGTACGCCACTGTTTAAGACCCCGTTTACACTATACCGGTTACGCATGGTCACGACATCAAATTTAGCAATATCAAAGCGAGTTTAGCTCCCAAAATTATAATAGTATGATTGATTCAACAAAATCAGCTAACTGGCAAAAGCCTAGGGTCAGGGATGCCGTAAAACGGCTTAAATTGATGTCGTGATCGACGATGCGGATCCGGTATAGTGTAAACGGGGCCTAAAAGTCTTTGGAAGTTAGTCTAATGATCTATTAAATTTATTTTCCAAGAGTTACTGAAGTGTTTCTGTTCAATAATTGTTAGTGAAACGTTTAACTGAAATCAATTTGGAATTTATCTCACAACTTGCACGTACAAATACTAATTCTACATGTGTTGTGAGCAAGGACATGTAAACGGCATTCTAAAGGTCCAGGCGTTGTATGTATAGAAATTGAATAGCAGGTTTTTCAATTTATTACGTATATCAAGTTAGACACATTTTCCTGCGGCTTTTTGTGTCAAACAAACTTGATCACGTAAGGTCATTCAAGCAAACGAACTTGGAAGTAATTGACTATGCTACTTAAAATTAATTTCCCGTGACCTGATAGGTTATGACCAATGACCTGGGTGTGGGTGATAACCATAGCATAGGTATAGGTCATTAACATAATCAGTTGAATACACTTGTTATCTTAACAAAACAAAACCCATAAAGGCACGATTTTATTGTTGCAAGTTCCATATTTACAAGTAACCGTATAAAACATTCAGCCATAATAATGGAAATTAGCAATCTTTAATAGGTATATAACAAATTTCAAAAAGGTTCAAATTTCCGCCATTATTCTCGTTCCCACAATTTTTGCTACTTTAATTTTTATTCATGTGAATAAACACATATCCCCGAGGTTGCATTGTTGAGTCATAACAGAAAGAAATGCTTTTTTTTTCAAACATAATCAAACTAAAGAAATTGTCTTTCTAAAAAACGAGTCACAAACACTGATCACTTTTGTTTCAGAAAGGAAATCATAAAACATGATCACTTTAGCGGGTTAGTATATTTACTGTTTTTCAATGGTGATTTGTCATGCCTCGACAACGCGGTGAAATAATAGAACAAAGCACGAATTACGCTCCATGTGAAATTCTAAGTGTTAAATTTGAATTGTAAAACGTTTTTGCGTTCGTTCTGTTCAAGATGCTAGAACATGTTAAAGTTAGTTATACGTGGAGACATGAGTGAGTCGGACGAAGACATTTATATAACAAAAATAAGTTTAGCACCGTGGTATTTCCGTCGATTGAATTGGATGAAATTCTCGGTAATGCAGCAGGAGGGTTTGGTTACGAGAACGAAAGCGAAAAGCAATCTCAGGACAAGCATGACGAACAGACAACTTTTAGGAGAGGAGTTGTCGCCCTAAATGATGCAGAGGTCTTGGCGAGAAATAGTGAACGGATACCACTAAACAATAAAAAGACAACATTGTGGTGTTTAAATGTTTGGGACGAGTGGCGAAAGGAACGAAATACTGTTACAGAGAATGCTGTTGATGTTGCTGGCCGATTTGGCGTAGTTCCCTCAGGTGATTTGCTACATTTATGTAGTGACCATGAACTGTGTTTCTGGCTGAGCAATTTTTTTTACCATGCACATTCGTAATAGAGGAGGTGAGGAATATCCGCCAAACAGCCTGTACCAAATGTGTGTTGGTATTCAAAGACATTTAAGAGATAATGATCGGCAAGGACTCAAATATTCAAACATGCGCGCATTTCAAGCTTTTCCAAGATGCTACCGATTTGCAGATGAAATCATTGACAAGAAAAGGTGTCGGGGTGACAACGAGACAAGAAGAGCCAATCATGTCACACGAAGAAGAAATCATGTGGGCGAAGGGTGTGTTGGGAGATACTGACCCAAAACTTTGCTTCATACTCTTTTGTTTTTGTTTGGAAAGTTATTTGCCTTACGAAGCGACGAAGAGCACAGGAACTTGACATTCATGCAGGTAAATGCATGTAGTTGGACGTGACGAGACAGAACAAGAATGATTGCAGCACAGATCTCATGGAGAGAAAAATCATGGGGGTGGTTTTAAAGATCGAAGAGTGAAATCAAAATTCGTTGAACAGCATGTGAATCAAGAGCAAAGTGAAAGGTGTGTTGTCAGATTATATAAAAAGTATATTTCAAAATGCCCTAAAAATGTTAAGCGTAATGAAATGTTTTATCTTATACCAATAAAAAACTGTAAATCTTAAAGTGAAGTGTGGTACACTAAAGTACCAATCGGTAAAAAATACTCTTCGTAATGTAGTTTCAAATTTATGTAAAGAGGCAGGAATTGAAGGGTATAAAACCAATCATTCTTTACGGGTAACAGCTTGCTCGTTGGCGTTGTCGAAAGGGGTGCCTGATAAATTGATTATGGAACATACAAGCCATAAAAGTATATATATGTTGTTATTAATGTACAACCTCTTTTATTTAAGCGAGATTTGTATAAATGTGATTCACATGCAAATCGAGACTGCAAATGAGCCGTATTAATCAGCTGTTGGAAAATGTCGTTATTAATTATCATATCGTGCTATTCACGAATATTGTAATGATTTAGCAACAACATTTTTAAAAATTCGATGGGTAAATTCGATTTATTTGCTATTGTATATTCATTCGCCGATTCGCGAAAGATATATTTTCATATATACGATTCATTGAAATTCATTAAGTAAACACATGTAAACGTGTACTTTAACTTTAATATCGGTATTCTTCTTTTCAAAATCATTGAGTAGCGACCGTGCCCTTGAACATAACAGGTAAATAATGTGTAATAACTTACAGTTATCAAGTATGTTGTATCCAACTTCATCAAACCAGATTTAAGGTGTCAGTTTTATACAGGATTTGTTGTCTCAAAGAGCACAAAATTCAAAGACGTTCCAAATTCAAAGACACAAGGGTCATAACTTTTAAGTTAGCTATGTAAATAACACCCACAAGGACTATTAATTTTAAGTTAGCTTATTAAATATGTAGATATCGACACTCGCTCCTAGGCAACGGAATAGCAGATATGTTTTATCCCCGAGCCGGCGGATAGTTAAAAGTACAAAATATCAATATTTTTTACAAATTAAAATAAAAGAAATATACAGTGTTGCGTGTTACCATGGTTACAGTGGTCTATTCGGCACTTCATGTTATAATAACTTTTGGGGAGTAAATTGTTTGGTTCAAATGGGCGAGGGGATTCTGCATGCATGTATTTCTAGTAAACCAGTAATTTTTATTTCCTTAATGCATGTACAAGCTTTCTGTGTATTCAATCGGTATCACAATAGTTCAAACGTATCGTATGGTAACGTACCGTCGCTTTTTCTTTTGTGTCAACGTCATTGTTCTTCCTGAGTGCTCAGGAAACAAAGAGATACGCTACGTGTCGCTATCATACGGGTGCAGTGGAAAACAGGCTTTAGGGAGAGGTGGTAGAGGAGCGTATTTGTTAACGTTGTGTTTGGTCTTAAGTTTCAACTTATGGGTTATTAGTTTTGTATAATAAAATGAAAATTTACGAAAGAAAATCGTGAAAAGATTGTTCTTAAAATTCGTATTTATGAAGGCGTGACTTCCTATATCATATCATTGGGTGTTGAACTACATTTTAATGAGGAGTTGGATAGCATTTCCCGAGGTTCCCGAGGAAACACGTGTCGCCGCAAACATTGCCAATAATACAATCCATTTTATTTTTTGTGAACAGCAATTAAATTATTTTTTATTTTCTGCAATCTGATTGGCTGCGTAAGCGGGCAGTCATTCTGTGGAGTCATTCACAAATAATTATTTTTTTGAAGATTATTGTTTATAAAAAGGAGTCAAGACAATTTGGAAGCAAAAAGAATGCTCAAAATATACTTGGATTATATTAAAACTATTAGCCAGCTATTCCCTAGACGACCGGCCAGCTAGTACGCATACTAGAAATACATTCATGCAGAATCCCCTCGCCATTAAAACCAAACAATTATTCTCCTGAACACCCTAAAAGTTATTGTAATATGAAGAACTAAATCAATTACTGTAACCATGGTAACGCGTTACACGCAAGCGAACACTGTAATACTGTATATTTGTTTTCGTAAAATAGTGATAAGATTTATATTTTTAACTATAAAATTACCAATTGCCCAATTATATAAAGTAGGTATGCTATTTTGTACTCTTTTAGCTTTGATTTACGGTAAAATTTAATTTTAGACGCACAAAACGTTTCGAAATTGTCATAAAAGTTCAACTGTTTTCTTAACAGTATTTTTATACAATGAAGTTTTTGAGATAATATATGTTGCTTCTTATGCCACATAACGCATTTGAATTAATACTAAAACACTTTTTAAGATTAGTCAATGTTGTAATGACCACACTGGATGAACTACTCATTTTCAAAACCACAAAGAGACAAACAATAGTGCATGCCAAATGTTGACGGCGAAACTGCAAAAGCAAGTATGCAAAATAAACACTTGCCCGTTTATAAAAACGCTTTAAACTCGAAAATCCTGTCGTTTCTCTGCCTTTCGACTGATTTCTTTTCCTATTGACTTTAGTAAATGGAAGTCCTCTAAAAAATTTTCATTTATATTCTTTTGGGGACGCAATATTTGTCTGAACTAATATGTCCCGACTCCAGAGTACAATTTTAAAACAAGTTTTCATATTAATGGTGGCCAATATTGGCGAGTTTGCAGCGTTTCATATTAATTGTGGCCAATATTGGCGAGGTAGGAAAGCGAAATGAATATTTAATTAGTTTATATTTTTTTAATTTGTAAACAAAACAAAAGAGTGTTTAACGGCGCTAAATCGGCCGCATGGCGTTGTGAATAAACAAAATTTACTTCTCTAAAGAGATCGTAAAACGCTGAATCGAACGGTAGTATTTTAGTCCTTGGTTGGTAACCAGAGATAAGGAGCAGCAAATCTTTCGTCTTTAAAGGTCTTTAAAGGTCTTTAAAGACCTGCATACAATATATCCGTCCAGAAAGAGTTAATGCCAAAAATAACATGCCACAATGGCAGATATTTTTCTGACGTATACATGTAAAAATAAAATCGTTGTCTTAGCCAATCATGATGTTGCTAGTTACTAGTTTTCTCTCGATTTGAGCTCGCGCATGCGCATAACTTAAAAAACCGCCCAGTCCAGTCTATGACAAAAAAAATGGCGGACGATTTTGCATTCCCCAATATTTTCTTATACTCGGGTGTAAATATCCGAGCGGAATTAGTACCCTCGCACGGCGCTTCGGGCCGGCTCGGGGATAAACAATTTCAAGCTCATATTTTTTGAGAATTCACTGTGATTTGGCTATACATTAAAAATTACCGTAACAAACCTTAATTTTCTGCAAGGAAATAAGATAACTAGCAGTGTGATCATATATTTTTCAAGTTAAACAGCGTTTAAATATAATTAAATTCCACAAAACCAACAAAATATTTTCGACAAATAAAGTCAGAACTTACTTTAAGCGGCATTTTAGCAAGTTTTCACAACAAAAATCCAGGCATAAACAATATATCCCATGAATGTGTTCCGTACACTTTTCTGATTGGTCCGAATTTGATGCCCACTTCAAAAAATTGATTTTGAAGAATTTTGATTGGTTGAAAATACACGTCAGGGGTAAAGGCCAATCTGACCTCAGCTTCGAAATGGCGATTTGAATAAAGACAACAGAGAAATTTGTTGTTGATACAACGTTGAAAATCAAGACACGAGGTAGGATTTATATACCAAACTTGAGTAGTGGAAGGTTTTTCATTGGAAGAGTTGAATTTAAGTTAGCTTTCCTGGATAAAAGGTTCATTGATATTGATAATTATTTGAATTTGGTATTTAGGTATTATCACTATTATACGTGCAGTTCTACATTATGTTATGGGACAAAACCGTGTTTCGCTCGGTGGACATCAAAGCCACTGGACATCGATTCTCCATTGAAGATTAATGGCGTTCGCCTCCAAATCGTGGCCTAACCGATAAAATTGAATACCGGACATCCTTTTTCATCGTGTGTTGGAAAATTTAGAAATTACTTTATAGTCCGTTAAACAATGCAAATTCCCAACCTTGTGCAGCCACCGAACAACAGATATGTTTTTTAGCTATTCAAGCCTATCCTGATACTCCAACCCAGCGGATTATTGCTGAGACGTGGGACTAATTGCCACAAATTACGGGGACCTCTGATTTCCGAAACATCGCCGACTGTGCTATCCCGACCTGACTGTTAAATAATACCCGTTAAAGAATGTCAAATTACTGGATTGGCATTGCTGAAACACGGTGATCAAGAAATATGTCGTATATGTAATTATAGCACTCTGTTATGAAATTTTCGGCAAAATATTCCGACAAAGGCGAAGTCAATGACTCATCTGTGCGTGCATTATTAGGTTCTATATCCTGGCAAGCGTTCAGTGACGTAAGGAAGCTTTTTCGGATTGGAGAGGAGGGCTGAAATTGACCGAAAATTTACCCACGATGCACGACAAAATAAGCGATGTTAGTTACTAAACCGAGAGAGCGCACAACGTTACTATCAAGTTACACATAATATTTTCTTGCGTTTTTTGTGTCAAACAAACTTGATCACGTGAGGTCATTCAAACAAACGAACTTGGAAGTACTGGACTATGTTACTAAAAATTAATGTTCCGTGACATGATAGGTCATAGGTCATGAACATAATCTGTTGAATATAACCTGAAGTTCATAGGTTATGACCTATGACCTGGGTATAAGGATATAACCTGGGGCCTGTTGTACGAAAGACGGATAAGTTATCCGTTGGATAAGTCCTTTCCGATGGATATCCAATGCTCGATGGATAGTTATCCGTTGGATAAAAATGCGTTGTATGAAGCACGGATAGCAGGGTGGATAGCTATCCGTCGGATAAGCTTAAATTTAACCGGGAGAAACGGATTTTCCTGAAATTTCTTACCTCAACGTCAGCTGTTGCTAAGCTGTTGCTAAGCTTTTGCGAACTTTATAATTTAACTTGTATAAAATCCATCCATATCTTGAATTTAACTTGCCATAAATTTCCCTTTGTTGGTTGTAATGTTCTTTTTTAGTCCGTCGTGACTACCACACTAGTATTAATATAGTCAGACTTGTATGATTTTGTTGTACATTTTCATAATAAGTGTGGTGTTTTTATTCACTAGCTAGCATTTCACGATATTTGTTTATGCGAAGGCAACAGCAGAGGCATAAACTGTTTAGTATATAAGTTGAGTATGCTTTTTCCTGTAGAATACGTTGAATATTTCGTTCCTTGACCTTGCACATATTTTATAACAATTTTAAGAACACTTTCTCTCAAGTTTTGATTGGCTAATCAAAGCGAACGAACAAAATTCGCCGTCTTGTTGTCTATTGCCTAATTTTGTTTTTTTCCAAAGTTTTGAAAAGTTGTATATTCGTACGTTCATCGTGTTTTTAAAATGACTAAAAGTGAGAAATTTACCGCTTGTTTTCAAACTATATTAAAGAGAAGGATTAAAAAATTATCATATCAGTCAAAAAATTATACAAAAGTGAGTACTTATGTTTATTGCATTAAGGATGTTGAATTCCAAACAGATTTATTGCATTTCTGTCTCAATCCGACCATCTTTCATCCGAAATATTTACTGTTTTGTCTTGGAACTTCGAGTTTATCCGCTGGATAGAGGATGTAAACAACCTCCGGACTTCGGATAAATTTATCCGACGGATCGATGGGACATTTTTATCCGCTGGGCAACGCTATCCAAGCTTCGTACAACGTGATTTTAACTCGGGAAAAAATTTATCCGCTTGATAGCGACTTATCCACTGAATAAGCGACTTATCCACTTATCAGAAGGCCGTCTGTAAGAATGGGCTGTAAAACGCAAGCTGACGAGCTGAAACATGTGTGATGCACTTTAGGCATGGGGCTAGCCCGGCCAGCAATAATTTTTCGAACTAAACAAGAAATCTTTTCACTTTCGAAGACATGTATAAAACTACTTAAAACTTTGCAACTATTTACTCGATGGCTGTCAAATTTCTTCTGTGAGTTATCGTGGATGTTTGCTATTGTAATGATGTCACAAAATAAATCTGTTACCATTAAACGACAACTTTTTTCGAAGTTTGAAAAGACCTACATGTCCAACTCGAATTCTCCAGTTCTCGCAAGAAAGTAAACATTTGGACTTTTCTCGGCTAGAAATGGACCATTTGGTATTATATTTCAGACTATGGTAAATGATACTCTAAGCTTTGCTTTTGCCAAAATTCATAACGTAGTTTTTTGAGCTTTTTTGCAATGACCTGTTGTATTTGATGCAAACACTTTTTTGTAGACGACATACCTTCCTGCCTCGAAGGCTTGTAAAAAACACCAACATTATAGTGAACACGACGTTGTTTTCTTCGTTTAATGTAGTTAATTTGAAATAGGAAAATTTTGTTGCCTTCCATATCGCGGCTTGCAATATATCGCCGTGCACATTAAAACAAATTTTCGAAAATTTGCAGAGGCCAAGAGGTTCGTAACAGGCGTTATACTAGATGGTTTAGCCTATGTATGTGAAAAACATGACAGCGTAATTTTTTGAGCTTTTTTCAATAATTATTCTCGATCAAACAGGTTGAATGCTACCGTTTCGAAACAAAAAGACGTTCGCCGGTAATTACGTTGGGTAAGTTTGCACAAGATTCGGCAAAATTCATCCACTATTCGGTATCATTTTGATAACGTCGACGAATTCAATATACGGAACTGATTCTGACGCTTCCTGGGTTGCGAATCTCGTAAATAGCTACGAAGTTTTAAGTAGTTTTATCCATGTCTTCGAAAGTTCAAAGATTTCTTGTTTAGTTCGAAAAATCATTGCTGGCCGCGCTAGCCTCATGCCTAAAGTGGATCACACGATCAATCACGTTAATCTTCAGACAGTGTAGACGTGTGCAAAATCGCTCCTTAGCTACCTATATATTTCATGTTAAATATGAGCGATATAAATCCAACGGTGTCGATGATCAATAAAATGAAAGTGTCAGAGCTTCAATCTGAATTAACAAAAAGATACCTCGATACAAAAGGTATAAAACAAGTCTTGGTCAATCGACTTTTGTCGAGTTTGGAAATTGGGGAGCCTGAAATGTCGATCGACGGCGAACAACAGAGAAAAGCCGAAGGAAATATGGAGGTGGCCCAAGGCGAAGGGCAGGACGACGGCAGGGACGATGAACAAGACGACAGCAAAGACGAAAACCAATCTTCGCTCAATGAATTAGACTCAAATTACAAGCACCCCTATTCCCTTGAGAATGCTGTCCAAGACATTAGACTGCAACTAAATATTTTACAATGCAAATTCGAAGACTACAAAACTGAAATGTCTAATGATGCATCACGAACAGAAAGTCTTCGCGATGAAAACAAGCGTTTGAGAAATGAAAATACAGATCTAACTGAGAGAATGAACAACTTTGGATTCATCCTGGCTGACCTCAACACAAAACTAAAGATCGCCGAAGACGAAAAGGCTAGCCTTTTAACTGAAGAAGTCGCTTCAAGACCAAAGAGTAGAAATATCAATGGAAATTCATCATCGAAACAAGATATTTTTAAAACTACCGCCGCAGGCCCAAATCTGGTAGACGTTCTGGGTTCAAACCGTTTTTCTCCGTTGGAAGTTGAGGACACGGCAGACGAACCAGAGCAAGAAATCACAAGTGCCGACGGGGCAAGACCAACAAGCCATGGCCGAAAGCACGACTCAAAGACCCAAAAGCCTAAGAAAACAACTGGCGATTCCCTCAACAAAGACTACAGTTCCAGCAATGTATCAACAACTCACGACCTTCATTCCTCTACAATCCTTGGAGACTCAATGTTAAAGCGGCTGGACGTAAACCGAGTACGACGCTCTATAGACAGCAATAAAAGGGTGAATATTCGCACGTTTTCAGGAGCAACTATTGAGGACATGAAACATTATGTTGAACCTACGTTAAAGAGAAGTCCTAAAGCAATCATTGTCCACGCTGGAACGAATAACATCCCAAGGGATCGACCCGAAGAAATAGTAAGTAAACTAAATGATCTTGGGAAACACATTGAGCTTAATTCAAAGTGTCGAATTATTATATCAAGTCTAATCACTCGAAGTGACGATAACCTTAATACGAAAATTATTACTACTAATAACCTGTTGGCTAACCTATGTTTAAAAAATAACTGGTTGTTTATCAAACATATCAATATTAGTAAAAGTCAACTGAATGCTTCCGGGCTTCATTTAAATACCAGAGGTACGTCCACCCTGGCCAGAAATTTAATTGACTGTATAAAACATTGACAATTAGAAGCAAATTTAGCAAATTTAGACATACAGTGTAGAAGCAAATTTAGACATCTCAAGTCATGAATCTATTTCATCACCTAATTATGAACAGCACTCGTATCCGAAACTAAAAGGCTTTAAAATAGGCCATCTTAATATAGCGAGCATACCAAAACATTTAGACGAACTAACTATAGTTATCAATGAACTATCTTTTGATATATTTACAATTAACGAAACAAGGCTAGATGATAGTTTCAATGACCGAGATGTCAGGATTAGTGGATATGACATAATACGCCGTGATAGAAATAGGCACGGCGGAGGAGTTGCCATTTACATCAGAAATAATATTCCTTATATCCAGCGCCACGATTTACTTGTCCAGGACTTAGAGACAATTTGCGTTGAAATAAAAAAACCTAAAAGTAAACCTTTTCTGATATCTACATGGTATCGACCACCAAACTCCCCTATTGAACTCTTTGAAAAATTTGAAAATAATCTGCATTTAATGGAGAATGAAAACAAAGACTTAGTTATCACCGGCGACTTTAACTGTGATTTACTTTCAACAAACAAAGACGCACATACTAAAAAACTCACAGAACTTTTAGACATATATCAATTACAGCAACATATACAGATGCCAACAAGAACTGCCTTAAATAGCAAAACCTTAATAGATTTAATGATTACAAAAGTAGAAGATACAAAAACTATTGATAGTGGGGTGATAGACTTAGGGATTAGTGATCACAACCTTGTATACATTTGCCGTAAAGTGAGTGTCCCTAAGCAGCTTCCCAAAATAGTCGAGACAAGGCAATTCAAAAATTTTAACACGGCAGCATTCCAGCATGATTTACAGGAAACGTTTAAAACGTACAGCTTTAATGCTGAACCAAACACTGCATGGAATGAATGGAAAACAATTTTTCTAGACGTTGCCAATACTCATGCACCTATTAAAACCCGTAGAGTTAAAAGTGCTCATGCACCATGGCTAACAGATAAAATTAAATCTCTTTCCTATCAAAGAGATGATCTCAAAAAGAAAGCTGTCAGATTAAACTCTGAATACTACCATAAGGCTTACAAGAAATGCCGAAATCAAGTTACGAAACTCATTAAGAAATGCAAAACTGAATATTTTAATACCAAGCTAAAAGATTGCAAAAATAGTAAAGAGTGTTGGCAAACTATTAACAAACTATTAAATAAACACTCCAAATCCACTGCGGTTAATAAAGTGAAGTTCAATGGGATTGACATAACCGGTGATGCAAATATAGCCCAGGAATTTAAAGACTACTTTTGTTCGGTTGGGCCTACACTAGCTAGTAACATTCCCATCGCAAACACTAATCCTTTGAATTATGTCACTCCAGTGTCAACTTCATTCGAATAGTTAAAAACCTTAAAACTAACAAATCACCAGGTCTTGACAACGTTTCTACAAAATTGGTCAAGGAAGCTGGCGACAGTATAATACCATCCCTAAATTATTTATTCAACCTATCGTTAAGTTCTGGGATCTTTCCAGAAGATTGGACAGTCGCCAAGGTTACCCCTATCTATAAATCTGGTGAAAAATCAGACTGTGGAAACTATCGACCCATTTCAATAATTTCAACAATTGCAAAGATTTTCGAGAAAATTGTCTATACACAAATACTTGACTATTTAGACGAAAACCTTATCATTTCGCCAAATCAGTCCGGGTTTCGATCACTCCATTCAACTGAAACTGCACTTCTGAGCTCAACAAATGAATGGTTAATAAACATGGATCAGGGCCTTATCAATGGTGTTCTATTCTTAGATCTCAAAAAGGCATTTGACACAGTGGACCACAATATTCTTTTATCCAAATTGACAGCTTATGGAATAAAGGGCACAGCACACAAATGGTTTCAGTCATATTTAAAGGAGAGGCAGCAAGTATGCAAAATTAACCAAAAAATGTCGGACACAAGAACAATTACCTGTGGAGTTCCTCAAGGGACAAATTTAGGCCCGTTGCTATTTCTCCTTTATATAAATGATCTGCCAAATTGCCTTGAAACAACAAACGCCACAATGTTTGCGGATGATACAAATCTATCATGCAACGGATTATCATCTGCAGATATAGAAAGTAAACTTAATCACGTTTTAGAAATAGTTCACACATGGTTAACCGCAAACAAGCTGACTAAGAACCGTAAAAAAACTGAATACATGATTATTGGCTCACGACAAAAATTAAATTCTATTGGCTCAAATATTACAAACATATCAATTGCAGGCGAGCAAATAACACGAGTTGAAAGTACAAAATCATTAGGCATTATTATAGATGAACAATTAAAATGGCACGAACATAACAACAAACAATGTAAAACAATCTCAGCACTTATCGGAATGTTAAGAAGAGCTAGAGATTTTGTCACACAAGATGTTTTAATTACAATGTACAATTCACTTGTACTTCCGCACTTTACCTACTGCTCAACTGTGTGGCATGGCTTTGGCGCCGATCACATTAATAAATTATATAAGTTACAGAAAAGGGCTGCCCGCGTAATAACAGGATCCAGTTACGAGATAAGATCAACTAACATTTTTGAAACCTTAAACTGGAGACCTATAAAGGACAACTTAGACGAGCGCGACCTTGTAATGATTTTTAAGGCCCTTAAAGGTTTAGTTCCCGACTACCTAACGCAGACAATTAACTTGAACGGAAACGACAGCCATCAATTACGTAGCAACAATAGAAATATTCACCTACCTAAGCCAAAGACAAATTTTCTAAAAAATAGCTTTTCCTATCGACGAGCTATGATTTGGAATAACCTACCTAATCATATTATTGACCAAGCCTTAATAGATGATGTCTCTGTCAACTCCTTTAAGAATGTCATAAAACGTATGTCCTAACCATTGGTCCTATCCCATTTATAGTGTAATTAACTACATCCATGTAAATAGTTTACTTAAATTTCCTGTTTTTCTCGCTTTTTAAACTTTCTTTTTTTCCTAATTATGGAAATATTTTAATGAACTCACGGCCCTTTGAAAAACAGATGTACTTCTGAAAGGCTACCGTGATTAAATAATAATAATAATAATAACATGTTTCGATCAGCTCGTCAGGTTGCGTTTCACCGCCCATTCTTATAGACGCACTGGTATCAGTCATGAACATAATCATTTGAATACACTTGTGATCTTAACAAAACAAAACCCATAAAGTCAATACACGATTTTATTGCTGCAAGTTCCATATTTACAAGAAACCGTATAAAACATTCAGCCATAATAATGGAAAATTGTTAATCCTTATTGTGCATATAACAAATTTGAAAAAGGTTCACATTTTTGTAACAATATAACAAGCCTCTTTGTAACAAATGAAAGAGGTGAATATTTTCAAATTCATGCATACAATGTCATTTCTTCAGTGCTAAAGTCAAATTTTAAAGCCTACAAGACCTCAATATTCGTTATATGTTTGTCCGCATATATATACTTACAAAGATTAAAAGACGTTTATTCAGCCAACATCGCATCATGCGTAACCATATGATCTTCAAGTTCTCTGGGAACATCAAACACAACATCACAGACGCAACAAACATATCCAACGCCAGTTGGCTGTGTCGCTTCAAGTTCTTGACACAGATCGCATTGATAGTTTCCTATGTTTCCATGTTCCCGTGCTATATGTTGCACCAATTTCACGAAATTAGAGAACTGTTTGTTACATTTATCACAAATATATTTTCCAGTCTGTTTATCTTCGACATAATGTTCTTGTAAATCTTGTGGTTGAATTATCTCCTTGCCACAAGCGTTGCACAATAAATGCTTTATTTTGTGCCTATTAAGATAGCTTCTATCAGAAAACATCTTCTTGCAAACATCACATTCATAAGGTTTCTCTCCTGTGTGTGTTCTTTTATGTCTCATCAAGTTGGCTGATTGTGAAAATCTCTTTTTACAAATATCACATTCATATGGTTTGTCTCCAGTGTGTGTTCGTTTATGATCTCGAAGGTGGCCAGAACGCCTATATCTCTTCTTACAAACATCACATTCATAAGCTCTCACTCCAGTGCGTCGTCTTTCATGTCTTACCAAACTGGTGGACATTTTAGACTTTGTAGAAAACTACTTTCACGTTCAACAAATAGTAACCTTGCTCTGCCCAAAATATTTCATTCGACAACTTTAAGATATAGAATTGAAAAGGTAAATGAAAAGCATACTAGAAGTCTATAGCGTTGTATACGATACAGGAATGTCGTGGGCGATTAATGAGCGCAAGGGTGGGCGATAAAAGCTATTCAAGTCATTATTTTCTTTGAATAATTATATAATATTGTTTGGGTAATGCGTGATGACTTGGATTAAGGATTTGACTGTTAACTACAAACAAAATATTCGATATTTTTGCGCTGTTCACGCAATTTCGAATTCTCTATTTGGGTAGAACAAGTTTAAATCAGCGTAATCTGGAAGCATGCCATTGATCGAAAATAACTATTATGTGTTCTCTAAACCAACATGAGCAAGGACTTCGACTTATTTAGTCATTCACTTGAATTAAAAAACTTGAAGCTTGTGGGTTTGCTCCCAGCTCTCTCAGTCTTATTCGATCGTTTTTTGAAAATATGAAAAACAGGGTAAACTTGAATAAGGTTCATAGTGAATGGAAAGAAATTACAAGAGGATGTCCTCAAGGATCATCGTTTGGGCCACTGTTATGAAACCTTTTTCAAAATGATATGTACAAGGGTTTTATCGATACTTTCCCACACAACAGAACAATAGGTGAAGTGTGGCTCAATGATAGAATAGTAAACACTTTTTAATAGTTTCTGATTAAGGAATGTCTTTGCTTTTCTCATTATATTCAAGTTACTTTTAACTTTCTTTATGACATTTTCAATGTGATATTTAAAAGTCAAATTATCATCAATTGTTAGTCCTAAGCATTTCAAAACATGAACCCGTTTTAGGGCTATGCCATTAATAGAAACATTTAAGATTTCAGTTTGACTGGCTATCCTTTACCAAGAGCCAATCAAGATGTATTCAGTTTTGATAACGTTTAAAGTAAGTTTATTAACACAGAGCCACTCAGTCAAACATTGTATATCTGTGTCTAACATAGTTTTAATTTCAGTGATACTAGAACCAGATGCAGTTAAGTTTGTGTCATCTGCATACATTCTAGTTGAACTATGTCTGACACAATTGGGTAAATCATTAATGTAAATTAAGAACAGAAGAGGCCTTAGAATAGTTCCTTGTGGCACTCCGTAGGTAAGTTGTTCTGGTTCTGATAGTACACCATTAACTGTGCACATTTGTACACGCGATTACCAAGATAAGACTTAAAAAACTCAATTGCAGAATGATCTAAGCCAAGGTATTGTAATTTCTTTATAAGGATTGCATGGTCCACTGTGTCAAAGGCCTTTCTAAGGTCTAAAAATAATATCCCGTTCATAAGTTTTCTATCAGTATTGAAATAGCATTCATTGGTTAAATCCAGCATAGCTGTTGTGGTGGAAAACAATGATCGAAAACCATGATCGAAAACCAGATTTCCAGGGGTTGATTAAATTAAATAGATAGATAGATAGATAAATTTTATTTAAACACGGTGGTTCTATCAGAAATAACATTTACAAATTAAATTATTAAATCTGGTCTACCTAGAAGCCGTGTACATTGTAACAAAACTATATTTACATTATTTTTGTGTTTTTTGGTATAATAGATTTAAAAATATTTACATAATATATTTACAGCAAGATGTAAAATTTATAGGTTGTCAATGCAGAAGTTATGTTTTTTAATTTTTGTCTTAAATTTTGATAAACTTTTCTCCTCTTTAAGTTCAATTGGTAAGGAGTTCCAAAGTAAAGATCCAGATACCGCAAAACTTCTTTTATAACACACAGATAGATAGATAGATAGATAGATAGATAGATATTACAAAATTTAAATAGGAATAAAATACGATACTACAAAGTGTCAGTTTTCTAATAGTCAATCATAAAACCACGATAAAACTTAAAGGAAATCTTATGTACATTACTGTTACATTTCTAACGCGTTATAAGTAATAAAACTGTTCTTATTTTGCTTTGTACAAACTGAGACATTAAACTTGTGCTTATTTCTCAAGTTAAAATAATTGTTATTACATGGGAGAAGTAGGTCACGTAGTTGATGCGTATCATTATAGTCACTATACCGTGAACATATTTTCCGTTAGCTCTTGTCTTCTAGCAAACAGGGTTTGTGGACCTGCGATGGATAAAGCCTCGTATTATTATTATTAATTAATTTTTATCTATGAAAATAAAGGAAGCCGATTGGCTAGCGAGCCTTTCAGAGCGGCCAGTCCGGATTTTGCATCCGACCCTCTCGGAAACTCATCCGATCCGCTCTGGATTTCGCGACAAAACACAGGAGTGAAACGATTTTAGATGAAAACCGGAAAAAAGTTCAAAGAATCTGGCCTAACGATAGTTAAGAGTACAAAAATGAATTGCATCAACTCTAAAGGCTTCATACTAAGCACGGTGTATACACGATTGACTATATTTTGAGACGTAAAGTCAGATAGTTTTTTGACATATAATACGCCGAAAAAACTACTACATTTTTTTATTACAAAATGGACATAAGTGTTTCAGTATTTTTACACTTTAAAGTTATAAAATACAGTTTAAACAGATATCATAGGAGGAAAAACTATTCCCTACACATGAAACCTAAAAATATAGACCAACTTTGGTAAAAACATGTTTTTTTTGCCATTTCACATTTGTTAAAGTACTTTTCATATATAGATATTGTAAACAAAAAAATTAAAGCCTTTGCCCTTGGCAAACAACGTTCAGGCTATATTGTTATCGTTAAAAGACCAGAAAGAAAGAACGACATGCATGTACCTTGTTCATTGTCCAGTTTTAGTTGAAATCGTTTATAGAAGTCAAAACACATGCATTCACTGATTCACTTTATGAGTTTTTTATGTGCACAGTAAGTGGACACGAACATGTTCTTATACATTATACATTATACATTATTCAGCTCACATTATTCACACCAAGTATCTACAGCTTACCTATATCATATATCTGGCCTACATTATGTATTTTTACAACAATTGTGATATTACTTTCTTAATTTGCATTATCCTAACCCACCCAGTCAACTTTCCCTGTGGGAGGAAATCGGAGTGCCCGGAGAAAACCCACGACTTTCGGCAGAGCGTTGACTTACTCTTTTCACATAAGCGTGATGAATACAGTCCTCAGCGAGAATCGAACTCAAGACTCAGAGGTCAAAGGCGCTTGCTCTGGCGGCTGCGCCACCGGGTCACTACTATTCACCGAAAACTTTCATTTCTATGCTTTTCTACAGCAATATTAAAAAAAAATCGTGTACATTTTTACAGAAACTATATGTTTTTCGTGATTTTCTTGCCAATTTTCTGGACTTTTCGTTTTCGCATTTTCTTTGAAATTTTGTCAGCCTCGCTTTGATTTCACAACTGCACTGATCTCAAATTATTTCGCAGCATGCAATTTTCAATTTTAATATTTTTTTAATTTTACCCATGATAAAAAATAAACACGTTATTTACCGGCAGCGTCGGTCCGGATGGGAAAAACTGTGCCCTCGGTCTTGAAAACGTCCCTCGCTCTTCGGGATCTGGCCGTTTTCAATACTTCTGGCACAGTTTTTCCCATTCGGACTTCGCAACCGGTAAATAACATATATACACACCTGTAAATGCCTGCAATATGGGGTGGTTTGAGCACAACTGATAAACGAATAATTAAAAACGTGAGATTTTTAAAGTTTAAGGTTTTCTTGTGTGAAATGCCGAGTGTCTCGAAGACTTAAGTTTTCCAATATAAGAGCGATCTTTCTGATCAAAATACAAGTGCAAAGATATATCGAGATCGAAACGAGGATATCGCATATTTTCTATTTATTTACCGTAGGCCTATATCACATATGAAACGTATTCAACTACATTTCTAGCTGAAGAAAAACGGAAAATTTCTCAGTGAATGCGTAGTCTAAAGCCCAATGAATACTGCTTTTTATCCAATTCACCTCAAGTGTTTTGGCATGTTAGTACCAATCTACAATAAAAGGACGGTGTAGATATAATTTAACACTATTTTTACCATGCTTGAAATGTTGTATTGCACACATATCCTCTCCTAGCTCAAGTCCAATTGCACTGAACATATCTGTTGTCTCATTGGTAAGTGGCAATGGCAGTGGCAGTGCATGGCAGGTGCAGTACACAACTCATACAAGCAGGCTTCAAAATGATATCTGATAAAATAAAAATAAATCAAAAGAGGGTTATATCTGGATGATATGTGTGAAAAACTAAAAATATAGCGAAAATGTTTAAATAATATCCAGTATTAAGTGTTCAAAAAGAACAAGGCTTCATATACTTTGTGCGATGCCAGTAATATACTATTACCAATATGACCTAAAACCAAAGGCTGAAGATTTTGTGAAATTTAGCTGACAGAATGAATTCTGAGCAATGAACAACTATATAATTTTATGAGGCGTTACACATGTTTTCAAACGAGAATGTTAACAACAAACACCTTTTAGCAATAACATTAATATGCATTCTAATTACTATATTATATATACAGTAAATTCAGGAAGTGATGAACTGATAGCCAGGGGCCACTGATTACCAAGATTCTAGAGTATAATTATCTATTTACAAAGGTCACCTTCAGTGGTAGCCCTATAATAGTATCAATTATATACGAAAACTTTCGGCAGAGCACTGCCTATATTTTTCCGCGTATATGGTACTTGAAGGTAAAAAGCAGCAGTGACTACGTTACAGAATAGTCGATCGTACAGTTTTTTCTTGTGTGCTTTGTCTTCTTGTCTAGGTGTTTCCCACATTTCCCACAAACTTTCCAACCACTACAGACGATAACAATGATACTACAAAATCTACTAAAGACGGCAGAGGTGGAGAAACATCCTCCCCACGTCCATCGCAATCAACAACCTCGATGACTGACCATTTGGTTGTTTAGTCCACTATAGAAGAGTAAGCTTGCGAAATATCAGAATGACTGCTAGCAATAAAGGCTCGTTAGTTAAAAATTATATCATCTAGTTCGATGAAGAATGCTGCACTCCAAAAAATCGTCATACAAAAGATATGATAAAAACGCGTTTTGAGAATCTTCTCAATAAAATTCTTCTAGGTTTTCTAACTCTTTGTTCAGGATTGGATGATTCAGGGTTGTTTACCGCATGAGAGTAATTGAAGGTGAGATTGTCTATAGGTTGGTTAGATATTTGTGACATAGTATAAAGTTTGAAATTAACGATAATCCCTTTTCTATTTCAGGGCACAGGTGCCGCAGAGCAACATTAATCGTAAAAGCCAATTAAAGACATATTCTATTGAGCAATAACAACCATGAAATGATAGAAGTATTTTTAAATCGTCATCATTAGCTTCCTCTAGCTTGTCACTATTTCATTACTATGCTGACTTAACCTGTGCTGTTAGGTTAATGTAGGCTTTAAGGTATATATTTTTGTATTAGTATTTTTACACATTCTTTCATATCTTTTTTTTTAACTTTTGGGAACTCCGCAAATGGAGTTTCATTCCGTGGGAACTTCCTTGCTAATCCAACATCATCTGAACAGGAGTATACCTATGCCAAAAACCCCGATTTATCGAGATCTAGTGTAGGCAAGAAAGCAACGCCCGAGGTCCTTACACGTTATTGGGCAGTGTACCATACATTGGAACAGCCAAAACAACTGATTTCTGATAACTTCTTAACTACTTTGACAACATCAACATCGATCGCTAAGCCAACATCATCTGAATGGGAGTATATACTTATGCCAAAAATACATATTTTCCGAGAGCCAGAAGAAACGAAGATAGCACCCGGCAAAAAGTATGCAGTGTACCATACTTTAGAACAGCCAGAACAACTGACTTCTGATCACTTTTATAGCTATCCTGATAACAACAACTTCTCTAAGCCTGCTGCATCTGAACAAGATACAGATTTGCCACTAAGATCTACTGCAAATACGAAGAGAGCACCAATGGCCCTGTGAGTAATGCAGTGTATAATACATCAGAACAAGAACAACCTCTGGTTTCTATAACAACACTGGCAGTAATATACCGACTGAGTTGGAGTATACATATGCGAAAAATACAAATCTACCAAGAGGAACAGCCACCACTGAACAAGAATACAGTTACGCGAAAAATACTGATATCCCATTGATTTCGATGGGTTCACAGCGCACGATCAACGGATTTCTGCTCCTCCTGTCAACAGTGGACTGTATCATACACAAGAAGAATCAAATCCACCTCAAGCACCTTTTTATTCAACTTTGGAAAACTTAGAAGATGCAGACAACCCACAGGTAACCAAGAATATTTAAACTTTAGATTTCCTCCCTGAGTGTATGGAACGATATCTTTTTCTGATTTCTAACAGTTTGGACGGATGGGAAACACTGTAGTGCATAACATTGTGTATTTCATATCTCTGAGGACGATTCGGCAATAATATAAGTTATTGATAACATCACAACAGATCATTTTAAGGAACCGTCCCAAAAATTTTAGGACAAGTTCTCATGGAATGCCAAAAATATTATCACACAATAATTTTCATAGCAATCTAAGGTAGGCTATTCATTTGTACATATGGAACTCTTAAAATTCTGTATGAGGGCTATCAGAGACAATGGCTGTACAACGTTGTCGGACGCCGTTCCAGCTTTATCATCAGATGATAAGGTATCTATTTTTCCTAGCCAACTGCAATGGAAGGAGAGCTCAATAAGGACTCTCCTCAAACTCTACTGACACGATATATAAGGGAGTTTACAATCGACGACGCGACCGGCTCGACGACGCACATGCAAACAAAGATATACGTCAAATAAGACAAAAAGGATGAATAATTTGTTGTCCCAGGGATTTCCTCAACAGCGTTGCCATCCTTATGACATCGTCAAGTGAGGAATTTTTACGTCTTCTGAGTGATATGAAAGCTGGTTGTGACATGAGAGCTGTTTTAGAACGTTGACCGAACGGAAAACATCAGCTAAACATCGGAGTGTTTTAGCCTAATTTAAACGTTTGTAAAGTTGTTAAAACATGTTTTAACAATTAAAGCAGTATTGTTAAATTTCTGTCGCTTATGTCAAACATAAATTGACGTGGTGTTGTCGAGCTAACCGCGTCGTAGATCGTAAACTCCCTATTCCATACCATCACTGCCATTACCTCATCATACAGTATTAAGGAAAGCACGTTACTCATTAGTTATCATGGTATTATAGTCTCAATTCATATATCACATATCACTTTGAGCTATTCATCATTGCTGCTTTATTATATAGGTGACGGATGAACGACCAAATTTCTACGACAATGAATATATAGATGTTATTGGAGATTACAACGGCACTGATTCCCGAAATGCTGACAACTCGTCTAGTATAGCATAGACTACAGGTACATATTATATTTACCATAAAAGTATATCAGGGTTCGGCAAACCCTACTAGACATCCGAGTACTATAATTAATGGCTAAAAATCTGGTCTGATAGAAAACGACCAGACGACTATTGTTTACTATAGTCCCCGAGCCGGCGCGAAGCGCCGTGCGAGGGTACTAATTCCGCGCGGATATTTACACCCGGAAAAAAAGGAAAGCAATGGGAAATCCAAAGTTCATCAAGTTTTGCGGGCGCATGGGTGTGATGGGTGGTCATCTCACTAATCTTTGTTAGGAGTGGAATGAGCGAATTATAAAAAAACATGAGTAAGTCATATCAGTAAGTCTTTTTGGGACTTCAGGAAAAGCTGCGGAACAAATTTATCGTTTATACTTTATAAAAAAGGATAAATAGAGATAGATAGTCGAAAAAATATGGCAAGTTTCTTATATTAAATTGTTGATATAGCCGTAAGAATGTTGTTTTATTTACATAGATTTTCATTTTTTCACAATTAAAATATCCTATATTTTATGCTATCAAAAAGTTCCAACTTAAAAGGAAAGCGAAATCGTTTCACACGAGAGAATTTGTATATTTTCTACTGATTTAATTTCAAAAACTAATTTATAAAAGGCAGTTTAGTTTTATAAACTTTTGGCAACGTTTTACTTTTAGTAAACGGAAGGTTGCATTTAAACATTAATTTGAAGCTTATAGAATGCATAAGAACATACCTACACCATATATCTCAGATTTGTATGGCTAAAACAACTAATATTTTAATTATTTTTGTAGTTTTTGTAACCTGTTGTTTTGTACTCCATATATAAAAGAAGTTTATTTTATCGTGTTGCCATGGCTACTGTGCTTCCTCTTCTTGAAACAAAATTTCCATTTTTTATTCTTTCAAAATAAATTTCCCAAAATAATATTGTTTCCTTCCACTCTTTTAATGGCAAATTTAAAAGGAAGCCACAGTGATTACGTCAGGTAAAACATTTCATTTGGCGATAGCCTTTGATTGCGTCGTGAAGAGGGTGTGAGCCAAGGATCCAATTTTGTTTTCTATGCCAAAAATTTGTTTTGAACGCAGATATCCGACTCGCCTACAACCTTTGCATGGCAGATTTTTTGATAAAAAAGATTAGCAATAGTAATGTTTTGGAATGTAATGTCTGGCAATGTTCAGCTGGGGCGAGGGGTTACTGCAAGCATGTATTTCTAGTTTAGTAATGTGTATAATCTACCAGGTGAGCACTCTTGCTTTTGAAGTTTTGGGACAACTATCACTTTTCCAAATATTTTCCATATAATAAAGTGGAAATTAACTCCCGCTTCGCGGTCGTGCGATTTTCTAATCACGCGTTTGATTTCTTACCAAATAGCACTTCACTCAGTTCAATTACCATTATGAATATTGATCTCATATCTGCTGTTCTAGTGCTTAATTAGAGATAATTATTTACCGAACATTGGTCTCATATTTGGTGCGCTAGTGAATCAAGATGATTATTAACTAAAACAACCTCCTCTTATTTGGTACGCAGTTCTTAATATAGCTGATTATTAATTAACTGAATATTGGTTTCATATCTGGTGCACTGATGTTTATGGATATATTTGATTATTAACTTGAAAATTCGCTTCTTTATCTGATGCACAAATGTTTAAAGATGGGTATTACCTGGACGCTGATCTCTACAGGTGCGCTACTGATCTCTACCTGAAATTGCGGGCTTACATTCTTGCTGGTGGCTATTTCTCCGGCCGACTAGATGAGAAGATCTGGAATAGATTTTACAATCGATAATCCGTCATATATTGAAACCATCTTTTGATATTCCTTCCTCATCTTTTCTGATCTTCATAAGAAATGTACCATACAAAGTATTTGTATCGTTATTTGTTGCTGTTGGGTAAAATAAAATGACATTGACACTAATCCTTTAAGATGATGGTTGAAATAATCGTAGCGGTTAAATGGAAAGTTTGATTAATATTCTTAGTTTCCCCCGTTTGTTTGAGGATATTAAACCACAAATTTTCGCCAGTTTGCTTTTTCTAAGGCCATTGTCTTGGCCCAGTTCCAGGTATACTGCTGTTCCATCAAATTTTTCTCTACCGTGCTCTTCGGCATGGTGTTGCTGGTCGTCCTCTCATCCTCCTGCTCTGTTCGGGATTCCACTCATTTGCAATCTTTGGTAGTTTGGTTAGTAATCATGAGACCAATGCTCAGCATATCGTCTTCAAACACTTGGGCGCCAAACACGAAATCGATTTTCAATGAATAATCAACAGTAGCGAACCTGATATAGGCAAATAATATTTGGTCAATAATCATTTTGCAATCAATCAATCAATGGAAATATTTTTATTCATTTTGTAGCTGGGCAGCTATGAAAATGGATCCCTTTGACATTTTGCAGACATTTCATAGACTTGAAGTGTTAGCAAATAAAAGTTTTCTAGCGAGTTTTTTGGGTGGTAACATTAGCCACTGTGGCCGCACTTAATAATAATATTTATTTCCAGGAAGCTCTCTCACAAAGTGATTTTCAGAAAGGTCCTGAACTCAATTTACAATGTTACAAACAAAGGAATACATGCATACAACATAACTATGAAAATATTAACGATATCATATACAAAAAGTTCAAATTTAGTTTAAAAAGTTACTCCTAAATGTTGATATACTGTTCGAAAGTCTTATCTGTCTGTTCAAGTTGTTCCACTCTGATACGGCCTGATATTCCAATCTTTGTTTCCCCCATTTCCTTGACACCCTGGGCAGCCTTAAACTGTCTCTGTTTCGTGTATTATAGTTGTGTATCTCACTGTTGGTTAAAAATTCAAACTCATGCGAGGTTAAATTATAAAAAATATTACACTTCAAAATATTGAGGGTGCAAACTTAGGTTGTCCACATACAGTTAGCTGACCCCTATTGGTTTCGTAAGGGCATATTCATATAAGCTGGGTTAGACCTAGCTAGATAGCCTTAACGGGCCAGTTTGTTATTTTCTTTACATGAGGCCAGGCAAGTACTGGTGATTTTACACATACTTTGCAATTGTATCCACACAGCCGCACCTATTTAACACTGAAAAGTATAAATGTACAATAAATGCTCCGTAAGAAAACAACATATATCGGTGTACATATTACTGCAAACGCTTACACCTATTTTAGTGTTGTGCAAACACTCCCAATTGACAATGAATAAGTTTAAAACTGGTATAACGTTTTTTACCCTAAAAATAGATAACTCGTCTTTGATTCGTAAAAGGAAAATATTTTTTTTATCCAATAACAAGACTGGACAAGATGGTCGCGAAGTTATAGTATTCGTTTCGTGTTATAATTATGAAATAAAAGAACAGTCGTGTGCTTTTATGGTGTGATAATGGACGAGAGGAATGTTGTGAGAACACGAGAGAAGTGTGTAAAACACGAAGTGATAGCAGAGGAGGGCATTACCATCTCAAGGCATGTTTCTTCTTTCTATTAGAATAAAGAAGAAGATATGACCAGAGTAACAATTCTTTTAACAAAATCAATATATATTTAAGAAAAAGAAAACTTGCCTTGTGCATTTATGGTGTTATAATGCACGAGGAGAATTTTGGGAAAACACGAAAGAGGCGTGTGAAACACGAGGCGTAGCCGAGTGTTTTACACACTTCTTGAGTGTTCTCCCAGCATCCCCGAGTGCTTTATAACTCCATAAATGCACAAGACAAGTGTTTCTATTTCGCTCATAATATAAGAAGAACATTTAAACCCATTTTGTTAAAAGATGAATATTGATGTTCTCCTAACATATACATCAGTGACGTCCCTCTCAAGATTTTCAATGTTTTCATTACTTCACAACAACAGAACAACTAGCTAACTCTGGCGGGCGAAAGAGCGAAAAACGTGCAACTCAATAAAAATTAGGGGGGAAAGGCACAAAAACTGTGCAAAATGTTCAAAAATTGTCCACAATGATAAACAGATTGATTTGCCGTTGTTCGGCTTTATATACCTTTGCCCTGGAATCGGCATAAAAGCGAAGGTTTTCGTCAGGTTGCTCTGTTGTCATTGGCCGTCAAGTTGGCTTATTATATTTTTCATCTGGGACGAAATATATCAGACCGTTTTTGTTAGGTACTGTTGGAATTAAATTTTGTGTTCGTAAAATATTTTCTCAGACAAACTGTCAAGAACTGAGGTTTCATCTTGACAGCTAAAGAATTTTAGTGTTATCAAAATCAATGCCAAACTGGCTAATTTCTTTTCTTTATTTTACCTATAACTGTGAATAAATTTGGTTTGTTCTGAGTTTAAATAAAAATTATGTACCTTTGAATGTCAAAATAGCACAGTTTTTAGCGTTTTTTTTGTTTATTTCAGACTGAGAAACAGCTACGAATCATTCTTCGCCGTTTTTGTCCCATTGTCATTTGTTGGCTTGCTGTTCCATCTCGTTTAAGTCTCGTTTAAGAAACTTTGGACTTTAAAACTGCTATAGTTTTGTTTATATTGTATTGACAACAAGCGGAGACGAAGCAAGAAAATTTGAAAATCCAGTGCAGTGCTTTGTTGCGTCATATAATTGCAATCGAATTGCGCGTTTTTTGCAATAGATACTAGGAGGTAATATCGCAAGGAAAGTGCTGCCTCAAACAGGGATTTTCCAAGGGGGCTACTCAAATTTTGAAAATTCGAAATGAAAATGATTGTTTTATCTGGTACATAACAAAGAAGAATATTGCAGGTTGGGTAAAGGCAAATACTCATATCGATGAAAGCGCATGAGAACAAACTGCTCGCAAATTTGCGGATTCGAGGACCACTTGATCACTGATATATTTTGTGCTGTTAAAAGCGCTGATAACGCTATAAAGGAGCACTGTTTCCTCTGGAACGAGCACTAAAACGCTCATGGCCTTGATGAAACTTTGAAGTAAAGAATAAAACCATTTTACATGTATTTTCAAAGATAAAATTTAGTCATGTGTGAGGAGATTTCCGTTTATTTTCGTTTGATAATTGGAATTTGCTAATTGGAGTGAACATCCGTTTATTACGTTTGGTAATTGCGCGAGACATCCGGACAGACAAACCGACCGAAGCCGAGATTCGCAAGAATATATACATCGGGTGAAATATTAGGCACGAATGAACTCTGGAAAAACGGAAGCAGTGTCAAGAATAGTGTGCTGTGCCGACAATTTGTCGACAAATCTAAAAATATTTTCATATTTGCTTAACGTTTTTCTAAGTCATTTAGTTTTTTAATAAACTGGCGATTTCACTGGCGATTTCACCCGTAGAACTGTAGATAAATTTATGTTGTTCTTGCTTATTTACAGCAGTTAAATTTTATATAATTTAAATGTAATTTAATTTAAACGGCCCAGTATTTCATTTTTCCAATTTTATGACAGTTTCAGGTGGTTTATTTAATCCTTTACTAAAAGCTGGAGAGCACATTTAAACGATTTCCGGGCGTATACTTTTCGATTGTCATGAAGCTTTAGAGCGAAAGTCTGTATCGATATTACTCACGGAATCGCTTGGAAAAAATTTGTTTGGTTGTTCATTGCCGTTTATATATTGTCATAAAGACAAGTCATTATCACGACGATCAAACTTGATACAAGAAGAAGCTATATTTGTTATTCTCAAGAAGTCAGGAAATTAAGTACTGTAAAATATCGCATAGGGCATATTAAAAATAACTTTTACTACCCCTACCCTCCCCCGAAAAAATAGTGGATCCCCCATCTGATAAAGAGATAACAATATTAACTAATATACGAAAATTCCTGGATCCGCCCCTGAATATATTTGAACGTCCAGCATTGCTTAAATCAACTACGAATATCTATTTATTACCCTTCCAAATGATAGTAAAATATTAGAGATAATATAAAAATACTGTTAGTAAACATAAAAAGTTTTTAAAAAGTCTGGTTAAGTTGGTAGTTGGTACGTTGGACCAGCATTGGGGCCAACGTTGCGATCTCCATCCTCATCAATTGGTGTCTGAACAACACGGTTGCCATACACAATCAACGATTTCATCAGACCAAATGTGTCATCAAACCTGGTTAAAAAGAACACTAGTGAGTTTACTATAGCATAATTCCATACAAAGAAAGTTAATGGTTTGTTTAAATAATATAAATTAGATTGCAATTAGATTACACTAGATTAGTGTATATAACGTCTAAATTTTAAAATTGGACCATGATTTCAGAATTTAAAAATTTCTGCAGTATACAATATGCAACCCTTATTAAATGAACTTAATTGCTTGCTCGCTTGGTCACTTGCTCGCATTCTCGCTTGCATGTTTCCTCGCTTGCTAGCTCGCTTACTTGTTTGCTTGCTCGCTAGCTCGCTCCCATGCTTGCTTCCTTGTTCACTTCTTTGCTCACTTACTTATTTGTTTGTTTGCTTACTTACTTACCTGTCAACATTACCATCAAATACACTCTGCAATGCTTCCAACAACTTCAGGTACATATCATTGAAAGCTTGTGCGTTCTGATAAGCCTGACTATTGGGCTTATACATGGACATCTGGGGGTCTCTCACTACAGGCCAAACGCCGGTTTCGAAGAAAGAGATTTTATCACCTTCGTAGTCATAGTTCTCGTGGCATTCCTGGTAAAATCGATTAAGATAATTATAAAGACTACAAGAATTGTCTACTTTTTCTAGTTTTCAAATATTTTTTCATTCGTCTATGTTTAAAATGGGATTTAATATAGATTCCCATAAGATACAAGAAGGCCACCTCTGCATCATAGTTATTAAGTGTACTCGACTATACTTTATGCCTAAAAAGGAAATCACCCCTAAATTATGTGACATGGCAATTATTTCTAAACTGCTATATTACCAGATTTAGATTCGTCGATTAGATACTTCTGGAATTTGTTTGGGTGCACACAAAAGAATAGCTTGACAATCTGAATCGATCAAGTTTTAAAACACTGGGAAACAGTCATTAAGATTCTCGCAATTTTCACGTTTGTACACAAGCTAACTTATGATGTGTCTCAGTGATGCAGACAGGGATTTTTAATGAGGAGTAAAACACTTTTCAAACATCTTTCGTGTTTTGCTGTATGAGTGTGTGTTTGTTCCTTTTTGCTTTAGACTTTGTGTTTTGAGACAATGACCAATTATATTATCGGATTTTGATAGATGTAAAATTTCATTCTAAAAACAATGGGGGGCGGCATCCTCCCCCTCGTACCCCTTTTTCTGCCGCCTCTAAAGTGTCTAGGTTTCAGGAATTGATATGTCATCATTTTCTTATGACGACGTGATACTGCTGCAAAACTAATTTGATTACATAAATGCATAAAGAAATGTACTTATATTTGGAGTCTGAAAAATGAGAATCGCGTGGGATTTAAAATGACAAAATGACATCTCTTATTTAAAATGAAGTTCATTCATTGGGCTGAATTACTTTCGGTCCTCTCCTAAAATTGGATCAATACACTTCACCAGGTATACTGCAGTGTTATCATGTAAGCAAAATAGCGAATATTCCAGTTTTCAAATTTTGTAATGATAAATTGTTATTAATGAGTATGCTAGTCACATGTCTAAGGTTTCGTGGAAAAAATAATATACGGAATGCAAAGTGCAGCTTATACAGGTTGTTACAAAATGTATAAACTTAACGTACAAGAACAAATTAACCAATGAGAATACATGAATATACTAGAAATACATGCATTCAGCAACGCCTCGCCCTAACCAAACAGCTATAGTTTCCAGACATTGTTTTAACATGAAGTAATGTTTGTCAGCAAACCGCTGCGCAGACCAAACGCTGATTCAAGTCAATCACGTATTCAAATGGTGGTCATGGTAACACGATGTGAATATAAAACGTTTTGAAAATGTTCATGAAACTACCGACTTATTAAATAATCGTAGCTTGAGATAGGATGACCTGTTTCGGAATGATGATCAGAGATGGTTGTTTGAGATGCCTGTGCCTGCAATAGTAGGCCTGTGATAAACAGAACCGTCAGAGCAGGAAATAGACTAATATATATTGAAAGAAGCACTCGCTTAAACGAAATTGTTGGACATACTGTATTGTTATCATAACATTTCTTGTTGCATAAATTGTAGATATTGTAGAACGATATTAAACATAGCCCTGCGCGCTTGTGCAGCGATATGCACTGTAGATTTCACTAATATCGACAGCATAATATGCGCTTTATATGGTCACTCTGGCACTTCACTTGGATTCTTAATGTATATAAAACCTTAAAATACAATAGTTTTATTTACCTCTTCATTGTTATTGTAAATTTTTTCGTTTGTTACATTAAACGTTGTGATGCCTTTGCCATGGAATATAGATGAAAACCTGAAGTAATGGGACAACTCGGAGGAATCAACATTTTGTTGCAATGGATTGTACGCCGATGCACCTTCTCCCTGATCAACTATACCCTTAATTGCTCTTAAAGCATCCTCGTAATTTTTAACTTCTATCAGATGTTCGGGGTTTGACCACTTTAGTTGTTTTGTTTTGCCAGTGAAGATATCTTTCGTTCCACAAATGGATAATTGTCCAAGGACGTACACCACGGACAGGTATAAATCCCCGATTGTGTCATGGCTTGTTTCAGTTAGCTTTTTGTTTGGAAGGGGAAAGAAAGCAAGAGCCTCCGCACATTTTCCTGGATCAGGAGCTTGACCTTTTGAAAAAAAACGAAAATATTTTCAAAAAGCAAGAACGGCATTTCAAATTTCAATGCACGACCAAAGTGATCGTTATCATTCTGCAGGGTGTAAAATATTGTCGTCAACTATATCTTTAATTTACAGGGTTGTAAATGTTTTCTGAAGAAAACAACTATCACAAAGCGCCTAGAACAGTAATGTATAAAACCTATAGAAATTTTATTATTATTATTATCCGACGATTCGTTTTTCTTGATCGAAATTTGAATGTTAAAAATAGCCAACATTTGCTCTCTGCAATTACTAAAAGTTAAATAATTTATATTGCGTAACTTATTCATATATACAAATTAGGTAACATCCCAGGAAAAGTTTTATAGGAATTACGTTTAATTATATATAGTTGGGGAAGATGTGTCATCAGTTTAAAAGGCAAATTCTGCGTTAGGATATGGCTTTAACTTTATCATATTTTGCTCTGGTTTGTACGACACTTAACGGGTCTTCTCCTCGCCCAAAAAGCAAATTCAGTTCATTTTTATTTCTTTGTCTGGATTTCAGCCTCATTGTGAACTATTTTTTTCCCATTATCCAAATCTTAATTGATTTTGTTGTCTATATTTTGGAAATTTCGGCAGGAAAATAGTTCGTTATTTCCATTAGCAAAATATTAATGCATTAAAATTATATCATGGCTATCTCATGCGGAAGAATAATTTGAATATTTTGTAATGATCACAAAATATGATGTAGAATATTTTTTGGAACACCCTGTACTTCTGAGCGTGCATAAAATGTACATGTTAGTTTATTCGGCTCGTGCAATTCCAATTTATTCCAGTCGATAAATGCAAACTAATTAAGATGAAATCCAACATGGCTGACATTAATAAGCGTACGCCAGCTTTCCTTAAGTTCTAAACATGCTAGAACAAAAAAACAATGCACCAAAATACTCCTCGTTCTTCAGGGATTCTAGCGAAATATAGTTGATAACCCCCAGTATTTCGCAAGATATAAGTAAAATCGGCACTACGATGAAATTAACGATAATGCCACCCCAGTAAACTCAATTTGTTTCACTGGAACGATAACATGTCGGGAAAGATTTATACCAAAATAGAACAGCTGCACCATCAAACCTGATTGTTTTCACAACGGTTTAAGTTCAAAATAAGTTGAATATTTGTTAAAAACTTAACGATAGCTTATATTCTCCCATATTTTTATGACTTTCATAAACTTTTTTACAAACTATTATCTTTTACTACACTCAAAAAACAAAATATTTTCGCGTTTTTAACAAAACTCAGAAAACTTGTTTTAATTGACTTACTTCAGTTACAAAGATATATTTTCTTCTCAGTTTTCCTTCTGTAATCTTTATAGACAGTTACAAAGGAGAGAATACCTCGGTATGCAGAAAGGTATTTGTATTTTCAAAAAGATTATACAAAACTAAATTTGATGTACGGAGTAAATATGTTGTGGGAGACTGAAACTGACGTATATACGGACCGCGCAGTAATGGCGTGAAAGTGAACTGAAACTGACGTATGGACCACATTATTGATGTCATATAAGGCTCAGGAGTGGATCCAGCCAAAATTCTGACCGTGGCTGAAGGGCCGCGTATAACTAGGGGTCCCGGGTGCATGCTTCCCGGGAAATTTTTTTGAATTATTAAGCCCGGAAATGCCTTTCCTGCATTCTGAGCTGTGGATTTACTCCAAAATTTTCTCCTAAACATGCCTATTTTAGACAAAGAAGAACATAAAAAAGAAGCAAAAATTGCAAAATTTCCTTTTCAATATTTATAACACCAAGTTTTATTATCTTACAACACAATAATTGTTAGGAAAAATATATTTTGGTTCATGTTGTAAAAGCACCACAACAGCAGCAGTTGAGAAAAATGTTCTTTAATAAGACTGTTGAGTTCTATATCTTGTTATATAAAGTTATGCAGTGTATTGATAGCGACTAGATGTACTTTTGTTGTTTTTTAGTATGATCAGCCGTCGTATATATTTACACTCCCCGCTAATTGCTATTTACACCGGAAATCACACAAGAAATAATACATTGCAGGTAATTAGCGGTTCTACTGAGCAGCCAATCAGATCTCTTCTTTTGGCCGTCTATTCCAGAACGTAATTATCAACGAGTAACCGAGTGAACATGGCCCTGAGGACGAGAATGAACTTACAGTAGTTAGGTGTTCATAACTGACATGACTTTGAAGTCAAACCGGAATTATGCTTGGAATTTTGGGCAGTTTTCACTGAGAAAGATCCTTGTATTTGAACAATAGAAGGTTATTTAGAAATCTCTTTTGCAAACCCAGTTTTTGTAAAGAATCTGAGACTGCGATTTTGCAATGCAAAATTTGAAATGTAAATATTTTCACTTTGCTAACATGAAGTAGTTAAAATGACTGCTATTTTGTTTTGAAGAGATGCAAAATGTTGGCTTTTCACGACACAAAGGTGAGGGTTTTACTATATTTTAGTACGGCATAATTATGCGTGGCCAGATTAATTAATGTATGATATTTAAAAACTAAAAATAACGCATTTATTATAGCTGCAATTGTTGGCGTGTGAAATGAAATGAAACGAATTTATTGCTTAGAGTGTTCAATAGAATTTGTTGCCATAATTATGGCAACAAGGCGCGTTTCTGGTCATAGGTTGAGCTATAGAATACAAAATGGATGTTAGATTTCCTTTTCATTTTTAGTTGAAGTGAAGTGAAGATATATCTATTACATAGATATATAATTATATACATAGACATATCTATTATAACTGCATCTTTGCTTGCATAAAATACCAGCTAAATTAAAATATTTTTCTATGAAATAGCCATGTGAATATGAATAACATGGTCATGCTTTAGTACCATTGATATATATACAGTGACATGGCAAGGATTTTCAGTCAAAGGCACCCAAAAATGGAGAACAGAGTAGAGGGAGAGGGGATAGTGCAAGATATGGTTTTGTATTAATCGGAGAAGAACATGATATACTATGGGAAAGGAAGTTTGGTATATATTAGAGCTACGTTCAGATTTGGAGTAGTCAAAGCTTGAAGATGATGATTATATTCTTAGTGATACTATTCCAGAAAATGGCATGGAAAATGTAGAGATTGTCTGTTCAGATAATAGCTATCACTAGCCATGCAGAGCACAAGGATTCAACGAATCGATGCCGACATTGCAAGGCAGTAGAACGTATTGCAACATGTGCAATGTTTGCTTCTGCCTGACTAGTGCAAGAAACTGCTTCAAAGGCTTTCACACTGGTTGAACAACATTATGATAACATAAGCTAAGCTAAGCTAGGGTCATTGTCGACATTATAAGACACTGGTTTCACTGCGTAGAAGCTATTAAAACAAGTTAATAGTACAAGTAATATAGAATTTCCTTTTTTCAAGTAATATAGCATTTCATACTTGTTAAATGTCATTATAATGTCATTATAAAGAACATTATTATGACTAACTTCATTGTCAGTATTCTCATGCTGTCGCAGCACGCCTGTCCCCACCTCCCCCCGCCCCCGCCCCCCGGAGCGGCCATAAAAATCGACTGAAACTCCTAGCACTACAGGAACAAGTAAATTTAAGTCAACTAGCACTGATATTTGCAAACTTTCTCAAAAAAACATTCTGTCAAACATCGAAACTCAATATCTGTAACAAAATATATCTGTAACAAAATATAACCCTAAACGGGCAGTGTTGCCATATGGCAACAAATAAAAAAAGGACTTACCCCCCCTTTTTTTCTTCAATTTTAGTATATGCATTGCTTTACTATTGTCTTTTAACAAATTTGTGCAAAGGAATTAATTTTTTGACTAGTATTTACAAATTTGGCCAGTAAAAGGTTAAATGACAATGCAATAGAAGTATTTTAAAATGTTGGAGACAAATGCACTTAATCAATAATCGCTTAATCCTAATTGACGAAGTTTCACAAATCACGATCGCAAAAAAACAGATCGTGGCATGAGCTACATTTTCCACCCCCTGCAGATGTCAAAATCTAACCTTTAATTGTTTTTGGTGCATGTATACTTTTCATGCTCACCAAATTTCAAAATCCTGTTCCATTTCATTTAAAGGGTTCTATTATCAAATATTATTGATATTCGAAAAACGTAGTTCTGCCCTAGATTATTGGAGTTGTGAAACGTATCCTAGCTAAGGTAAATTTAAATGCATTTCAAAGCAAAACCAAAATTGCATACTAACATTTAAACACTCATAACAGTTCATACTCGATATCTCAGGATGTGGATGCTTTCAATTTATTATGACTTATGACATTTAATTGTTATGTACAATAAGGTCAATTATAGCAATTCTTACCTTGGCTACCTTCACTTTGTGGGTGTAGATTGGCTATTAAAGGATATAAGACAGACAATGAGTGATCGTCAATATCTAAGATTGCGTATATTCGGCTTGTGCAAGTGACGTCACAACTCGAAATTGTGTGGCTTCCGGTTTTTTTGGGGGAGGGCCAAATTCAACCATTTTCATTGGATAATTTCAAACTAATTAAAATCAAATTCAAGATGGCTGACAATTTTTTACATCAATACGCACGCCAACGTCCCTGAATAACTCGAGTTCTAGACATGCTAGAGCAACAAACTATAAACTAAAATACTCATCGTTATTCAAGAATTCTAGAGAGGTGTAGATTATCTTATAACTCTCGGTATTTCGCAAGATATAAACGAAAACGGCACTTCGTGAAATGCGCAACTTGCGCCCCAAAATTGCCGGTTATATAGCATGACGTAATAGTCTCGCGTGACTGCACAAGCCGAATAAGTACAGGGCACAACTGGGCGATTCGTTCGTCTGTCATAGCTAACAGAACCTCCCGAACGAAAATTTCGCATGTCATTTTAATGTGTGATTCTGTGTGGAATTGGAACATATCATATGTGAAAGTGTACATTTCAAATGGGAAACTTGGAATTCATATATAGTTTCACATTTAATTAAAAGTTAAGTATGATAATTATGTGAAAATTTATTTCGCATGTGAAATATATATTTCGTATGTGGAATTGGAACAGTTCACAGAAAATTTCAGATGTGAAATCATATGTGAAATATTTGTAAGAGCTGGAAGGTGAAAGAGTGTTTAAAACGTCTCCACACCTTGAGTGTGCAGATGAAAAATTTCCGGATGGATCTCTAAATTTCCGAATAACATTGTTCCGAATGCTTATTATACCCATGTTAAAGTGATTACTGAACTCTCAGTTAACAAAGCTTACGCATAAAAATGTCAGTTTCACAATCAAGGCCATATCGCATACAGTCGGTGCACAGATCTCTAATTTAAACGATCTTGCTTCTTTTAAAAGGAGAAAATTGTAAAATTTCGGGTCCCTCAAATGGTATTTCCTGCATTATGGGTAAACGTTTTATAGCATTAAGGAAGTTATAAACATCGTAAAGTACACAAGTTATAGTGCACATTTCAGCACTATATAGTCTATACAAAATATTACAGCTTGTTACGCGTTTTTTGACCCATGCTTTTCTTTTTCATTTTGGCGACAGTCGCAGGTTATGGCCTAAGTGTATGCACGATTCAATTTTGTTAACGGGAAAACGGGATTGTATATAATTTCGCCTCCGACTATGCTGCAGTGTCCATTAAGTATTCTTATGTCACATGCTTTTGTCATCTCTGACAAAAATATCAAATTTTGCAACAAAATTGGGATGATCGAATGCTTTCTTTAACTATATATATGGCTGCAGAAAAGTGGAAATGGATTTTTCATTTTTCAAGCAGTTTTTAACTTTCAGTTTATATCGCTATAATTCCTTTGGATCGTAATTTAAGTATTTCCGAATAATGTAATCAATGACAAGTTTTCCGAATTGAGTCATTTTAATTCGGAAAATTAAATTCGTATTTGCGACACATTCTAATGTTATGATCTCAATAAAAAGTAACATACTTCGCACTTCTGCATAGGATTCATGGTAATAGATGATTTTGTTACCATGGCAAGCACAGATGGTAACCACTAACTTCGCTATAGAGATATACCTCGCTCAGCCGTCTGCTAAATATCTATACTTCCCACTGATCTGAGAACAAGGACTGAATAGTACATCTTCTGCGAATAAATGAAGCCAATTGCGGCCACATTGGTTTGATCACCTCAAATCTACAGCGGGGTTGGCGACATGTTTAAAGAAGTTCTAACAGTTTCTAGTTTTTGGTGGGAAAGGACACGTATTGTCTAGATAAGAATTGATTCTTATTCTTCCAAAATTTGCAGGTGAATAACTAATGAGGTCACAGCAATATGGCCGCCGCAAGCCTCATTAAGTGGGTTTAAAAGTTCTAAAACTCATTAGAAGAGATATTAGAATCTATATTTCTCAAGTTACATAGGAAAATGTGTATGCTTCATAGCATAACTAATTTAAACAGCTAACAATTTGACTAGTCAATAATTTGACAGATTTAAAAATCTCATCTCATTCACAATGTTCTGGCTTCAAAATTGGCTCATTGAAAACAATAGGATGTCCAGTCTTTGTTTTCAGATCAGAGATACTTCCGCTTAAAACACGTTAATAAATCACAGTACGAACAATGCATTTTGAAGTATATTTGGATTTTTGTTTTAATATACATTTCCGGATCCTTAAACTGTATTTTGCATCACGTAAAAAAATACTTGGAAACTATTGTTGTTCGGTTTAAGAATGCAAAGCGATGCTGCATGCATATGTTTTTATTTTGGAAATGTGATGCATGTGTGATGTTCACAACTGTATGTACGAATCCATTGTGTGTGCAGAAAGTAGTAGGTATACATAACAACGTGTACAACAGTAAACAACAGTAACTGTTGTACTGTTTCTGTAAAAAATAATTACCTTTAGAAATTTTGTTAATTAGTGCAACCAACTCATGATCTTTCAGAACATATGAGGGTTCTTCAATTTCCATGTATACATCATGAACTTGCTGAAGAGAAATTTTATTTATACTTGCTATCATATTAGGTCGACATCCTCCTGGAAGATGACTTGGAAAAGCAGGAATAAATGTATTCCCCATAAGATAAGGCCGTCCGCCAAGTCCGTTAATGATATTAGCAACTTGAGCAAAATGAAACATTTCGTCCACAATGATCTGATGCAACATCTTCTTTACTTCCTGATTTTGCCATGGTTTGATTGAGAGATATCCGTTCATGTAAATTGGTATAGTGGCATGTTCCAGTTTTAGTGCAATCTGAAGCATGTCTAGCAAATGTTGTTTGCTTAATTGTGGTTCGTGTCTCTGGCCAAATTCAGGTTTATTTTCATCTAGCCACTTTAAAATCGTCTTCGCTTTTTTGGGAGAGAGATCACGTGTTACAGGCATAAACTGAGGATCCTGAAAATCTAGCGACATTGCGGTAAGTATGTGACATTTCTTCTCGACTACGCTATCGTAATCAGCAAGATCAAGAAAACTTCGCATTACAGGAAAGAGGTTGGCATAAAGCTGGAAAATAGGATGGACGTTGGTAAGCCATGTTGGTCGGGCACTTGGGAGTACTTTGTCGTAGACATGGATACAAATCGCAGTATTCATTGCTTCGTTCCGATCTGGATTTAAAGGATAACCATTAAATGTATACTGTAGCGCATATATTTGACCATCAATAATCTTCCGAATGTTATCCGGATTGTTCATCGCGTAAAAGTAGTAGTTGTAGATGCTGTGGTCACTGGGATCTTTATCTTTAAATAATCCAAACGGCTGGCCAGGACCTTGGGGATCACGTCTAATAATTGAATTAGCTTTTTCCAGCTTTAAATTAATCTTTAGTTCCTCTGTTGGTTTCTTACCAAATCTAGTAACAAATAGATTGCCATGTATAACTTCTTCATATTGTGCTCGGAATACGAAATGACTCTTTGAACGGACATTTATTCCATCTTTCTGTTCTGCAAGAAAAATTCTCAGGCACGCTCCACTATCATCAATCTGAAAAATGAGGAATAGCATTTAAACTACCGTTGAAAAATAATTAAAAGTCACCAAATATATTAATTATAGCAAGAACTGTTCTTCTTATTCATTTGTAGAATTCGTTGTCAGTCCAGCTTGACGAGAAGGATTTATTGACAGTGTTCGAACTTAAATAGAAGTCAAGGAACTCGATCACAGTTAACACAACGTGGTTCATCTTATTTAATATAGTGAAAGAAATATATATAGTACATGGAGCAAACCCCGTCCTTTCTAACCAAACAACTATAGTTCCCAAACAGTGTTTGAATATGCAAAGTTGAAGTTTGCAAACTGCTGACCATATCATAGGAATATTGCCGTGTAATGCGCGACCGATAATGCAGACTTTACCCATTAAAAACATTGATATTTTTCGATATATGTGGAAATTTTTCATATAAAGCTGAATAATCAGAGTCACGGAATATCAGAAAAAAATAGAATTGAAAGTTATCAATTATTTTCAACGTCTTTCTTAAAAGAATATTAATTCTATGATCACATTTCTTCTCAAAGAGGTGTGGGGCGACCTTGCGACAGCACTTACCTTCGCTAACACAAATTGTTTATCAAGCTCATGTTTCAGGTGACTTGGAATGTCGATTACGTTTATCCCAGCAGTAAAACGATATCCACCATATTCGTTGTAATAAATTCTTGCTATCCACGTAATCTCGTCCAAGCAATTTGGAGTATCAACACCTGTTTGGCCACGGCCTTTATAAACGCCTAGTTCCAATTCTCCAACTGATATTAAGAAATTTCCATTTCTGTTAATGGCAAGTGTGTTTCCTAAGTCGACATAGATCTTCATTTTATCATTGTCTACAGTAAACGGCGCGTAGCTAAGTTCTCTTGTTGCAGGTAAGTGGCGTAACAATCGTCCATGGTCAAAGAAATGCGGTGCCTTTTCTCCAGCTAATCCAATTGAACCAACGATCCTAGCGAAACTAAAGTTCGATGCAGGATGCTCACCCATCCTATCAATATTGAAACATATAGAGAATTTTTGATTCGGTCCTATGTTTTCTTTGAGATGTTTAACAATTTTAGAGTCAGTGTATTTTGCAGTAAATTGAATATTGTTGAGAACACTCTGAAATCTCGAACCTTCGCCATAATCATCATTAGGTTCATCTATCATTTTGTACCACAATGATTGGAACGAGGCACGTTCCATATCGCCTTTGAAAAATCCTCCCACATCTATAGACAGTCCATATATTTCAGAAATTCTTCCTTGAACTTCTACATCGAGATCAACAATCTTTGCTGCAACTTTTCCGTTTGCTTGATCTGAAAAGAAAAATGCAGTATCAGCAACCATAAATGACATTTGAATCGACCTAGACAGAATGACTGGATAATTTTCTTATACTCATTGCCTATGTTTAACAGAATATGCGACCCGCAATTTTTCCTAACTGGTGTGTTATTTAATTTCTTCAATACTGAAAACAAATCGTGTATCTATTTCCACACAGCTATGCATACACAAATATCTACCCTATGTACCTATAAGGGTATGTTTGCGATTTCTATATTTATTTTGGGGTAAAAATTTTCGTATATAGGCGCATACACCTATAAAAATCCGCATATAGGCGCACCCAAATCCCTCTGAACAACTTGTGCATTTAATATTGTGCAATTTCCACACAATGATAAACTTCAATAATATCTATTTAATGGCATTCCAATGCAGATATAGAGTCAAAGAACCATGAAATAAGGCGATGTTATTCAAGGGCATGCCTTGAAGAATATCTCCGAAGCGGTATAAACTGAAAAGGCAATAACGCAGGGCGAACGTTGTCGCCGTCATTGTCAACCATTACACTGATATTTATATATTGGTAGACAATTTTCAATATTTTCACATGCAAATTTGTATACATAAAGTTTCATGAAAAAGTATTTATCGAACTCAAATTTTGATAACTTAAAGGGGCATGCGCCTGTATCCGCTGCGCTTATATGCGGGGGAATAGGGTATATCCTTAAGCTGCACTTAAACATTACTGTATACTTCCAAACTGTCCCAGTTTGTCCTTCCGAATATTTGCGCATTCGCTCTCTATTTTCTGCAATTCGTGTTCGAAATATCAACACTTCGTGTATATTATCGACGTATCACATGGCAGAAATCACGGACATTACTGTACTACCTTACTAATTTCATGTATAATATTAAAATTGTATAACGCGATGTGGTAAATTGGTAAATCTCGTTTAAAATTAGCTCGGCTCTCAACTTTTCAAAATTGCTGGCAGTACAGCATTGTCTATTGAACTATATCAAGTGTAATACTTGCTTGGTTTAAGTAACTGGCCATCCTGCTTTTTCTATATATGTGCAAAGGTTACTTTAATGCTATATTTGCTACCTAAACTTAAAAAGATAATACATTCTTCAAAGGCCAATTCTTAAACCTTAACAAGGAAACTCCCAACACTGATATCAACAATACATCACACCCGTCTGGGACAGTTTTTTTACATAACAGTGCAGATACCCATTGTGCACTTTACCTTTCACCGTAGCGCCAACAAGAGGATCGTTATGTGCTAGGTAAACACATAAATCGTCTGTATGGCAAACTCTTGTAACCGAAACATCTACCAGCCGGAAGTCGCTAGTTCCCAAAGGATTCCAGTTTTCGTTGGTTATTGCATCGTCGGCCGGGGCGAACTTTTCAGTATCAAAATTGCTGAAGATGTTGTTTAAAGTCGCGGAATCAATTTGAACTTTTCCAGCGAAGGTGATTCTTGGGAACATGATGTAGGAATGGTATTCTAATAAAAGATAACATTCTTTTTCAAGGTTATTTTTATCGCGCAGTTCTAAAACAAGGTCTATATTTTTAGATAGATTATTAAGCTATTAAATATTAAGGATTATACTATAGGCCCTCTAAGGGGGAAGATAATTCCTCCAAAGTCACTATCATTTGTATCCAATCAATTTGTTATTCTGCTTGGTGTCAAATCGTTAAGACGCTCCAATAAGAACGAAAGGTCATAGAAGATATATGTTTTTATTCCCAACAGCAGCATTTCATTCAATGGAAATTCGAAACAAATATGAAACGACAGTAGTTAATGATGAATAACTAGTAAGGTTAATCAGAAATAGATAATGATTATTATTTTTTGGAATTACATATATTGGTAAGAAGAATTAAATTTCAATGTTTTGATCCAAAAACAATCAAAGAAAGTGATTTGCTCGTTTTCACACACCTTCTTTAACTGCTGTAACTTTCTTGTAAGCACATTCTATTTTTCCTGAGGGATGCTTTAATGCTCGACATTGATATCCAGCAACCTTACCTATACAGAGACACGAAAGAAGACCTATTCTGTGAACATGTTTGGCTATTTTCACCACTTTAGATATAGAGTATAACTTCGCCATCCCGAACAGCCAAGGAAAAAGCAAAAAATCGAGATAGGGCTGTTTCGAGATAACCGAACCATGTAGTGTCGAAGTAAGAAAAATACAATTATAATAATTATTAATTGAAATTAATAAAATTGACGTTGCTGATCCAAAGATTCATTGATACGACTGTTATTTGTGAAATATACAACAAACATTGTCAATAAAGTATACTATTTAACATTTGTGTTGTAGGTAATTTAAAGTGAATGAGTGAATTTCTTTATTATAGTCCGTTTTACATGTATGTTTACTCTGAAAAACACATACGTGCATCTATTCCCTAATAGAAACAACGAACTGAAGTTATTAAAGTTCGAAATAAATGGGTAAATTTCAGTCAAGAGAAGCAAAATTAGTTCGAGATAGCGGGAGTACGAGTTAACCGAGTTCGGATAACCGAGTAGAACTGATTCAAATAGTACGTGCAAATGCACGCGGAAAATGAGTTTAAGATCGAGATGGCGGGAATTTAGCTTGTTTAATTCTAAGTACATATAATTATATACAGTTTCCGCTCTGAATGGTGAATATAAGTTTATCTTCTAAAAGTATTTTACACAATGATTTATTATCATATATCGAGAACAAAGAAATGGTTAATTGTAGAAGATTATTAGCATGTTTCAAACAATTCAAGAACATGTGTATTGAATCAATTTCATACCAATTTTGGGGATCGTCACATCTAGACCTTCGCGTCCTGGATGGATTTGGAGAAAAACAAGCAAGTATTAGAGAAAAACCAATATAGTACTTTCACCAACTATAAATTGAGTCTTAAGAGGGATATATGAAAAATTCCGTGCTAAATATTATGTACTGTTTAATAAACGAGCAGAAGTGTTTTATTAGGTTTAAAATCACGAGCGCGCAGTGCAAGTGCATGGTATTAGACTTAATAAAACACGTACTGCGAGTTCATTGAACGGCTTTAAAAACGTCTCATTAGTATTCTTTATATAAAGAATACTAATTGCGATGAGCTTTTATATAAAGAATATTAATGAAGATCAGTTTTATCAAGATATAAAGCCACTTCACGTGACATATTATGGTTGACATGATTTGGCAAAAACCTTATGAATAGTTAATGAGTTTTTGAACTGTGCTGAATACATATAAGAAACACACTAAATGATACGCCGGCTATGCAGAGTGAATGATCTACCTTTCAAAGTTATGTGCTTGTTCCAAAAGTATTTGATAAATATTATTTAAGCTTTTATATGGGCATGAACACATGCGTACGTAATACAAATGAAAGGCAGCCATAATTTACACCACAATAAGTTAATAAACACCACGAAGATGGCAATAAACATTTCCCAAACATTTTCACAACCATGTTGCAATTTCACAAATTTCTTTAAAAGATGGTGTAGCTGTGTTTTTAACTGTTCTACTGGCTTTCTTCTTATGTGTTATTATGTCTGACTTTCATTTTAACCTTAAACGATGTTGTAAATCATAAATCAATTTGCATTGGTACTGTATACTTACTTTTTGGGCAAGTGTATACTCTGGGACATTTAGGGACGTTCGTCTCACCATCTAGGTAAATTGAAATAAGATTGATGTTAAAAACGTAGAAAAGAAGTCCACTTAATAAGATGGAAATGATAGGACTTAACAACTATATTAGGATGAATCTCAATATTTATACTCAGGTACGTCTATAGATACGTTAAATCTTGAAAAACGGTTTGTTGTTTCATCAAGTAGGCGAAATGGACAGAGAAAAGTGATATGGTTCAATCCTCCCTACAGCAAGAACGTAAAAACAAACGTTCCACGTAATTTCCTATAACTGATTGACAAGCATTTCCCTAAAGCATCTCGTCTCCATAAGATGTTTATCCGGAATACCGTGAAAGTGAACTACTCGTGCATAAATAATATCAAGAGCGCTATACAAACACAAGAGTGAAAATAAAGCAGTTGAATTGTTTGATTTGTCAGAGTGGTCTGATGAAAAACGATCTTTTGTGGTAATGCTCAAGTTTTCAAAATATAATTATTCATGGCTTTGCACTTTTGATTGTTCAGGCAGGGAAAATAGATGAAAATGATTTATCTCCACATATAAGCATTAGTATTATTTGGAGCACATACAGGGTGTCCCCCAAAAATGCGCCCCACAATATTTTGTAGCATTACTATACGTTAGATTTAATGGAAGTTTAAGGTTTTAATATTGCATGGAATAACTATCATATCAGGCCAATACATTGACGCCAAATTTGAAACCCGCCCAAATTTATGGAAATTATAGGTTAAAAAGGTCAATAGTTTCAGAATTCTTTTTTAAAGAGAATACCTCCCTATTATGCATCTCTAAAACTGATTATTTGTGTCCCTATTATTGAGACTTCGTTTCATATTAAATTTGATTGGCCAACTCGGTGTATTTTCCTTTACCCGCTCGAGTTGCTGCCTCACTTTGAGCAATTCTTAACACCAAAAAAAATTCACGATGTTAGCAACAACCAATCATATGTTTTAGAGTAGATAGACAGCAATTTGCTTCAAAACATTTTTTTGAAACTTTCAAAATATTTTTAACCAAATTTTCACAATTTGGACAAGTCGCAATAATGGTGTCGCCACATTAAGTGATTCTAGAAGGCAAGTAGTTGGTTGCTTTGATCAGCCATATGCCAATGGGCTGACGTGATACGTTTGGTAATCAAACCAGTGCAAAATTTTAATATATAATCGGGGGAGTATCTTTTTGGGATACCCTACATATGCCTTTTCAGGTATTTCTAATATAGTTACATTCTAAGCTTGAAAAGGGTTTGTGACTTTCGTACTATTTTACACTAGTGAGCAAGCTTTAGAAAAATATTACCAAGAAAAGGTAATTTTTTCCGAAAATGTTTTTAAAAAATGAATAAAAATAGATTTACTGAATGTGTTAGGAGCAAAATATTGATGAAAACATGCAATAGTAAATTAGTTTCCAAATATATATATTTGTTATTTACCGGATGGGAGGTCCGTACTGGAAAAATATTTTCCCGATCCAGGTATCAGAAGCGGTCCGAGATCGAAAGTCGAGGGACGCTTCTGAGGCCGAAGGAAAATATTTTTCAGTACGGACCGACCTAAACGGTAAATAAAGTTTTTATTTTTTTCCTTCATGGAAAATTGAAAATTTATAAAAGATTACAGTGTTGTTCGAGATTACGGGCATTGCCTAATCAAAACATGTTGCTAAATTTGAAAGCCGCCAGCCCAAAATCTAGATGGAAACATATCTTTTTACATTATATTTCACTCAAGATTATGGCAGTTGTGATATTTTCTCACTTTTTGGCAGTTCAAGTGTTTTCGTGTTGCTGTTCAAGTGTTCAAACCGCCTTGTTGACCCGGTAGTAGTCTAGGTAGTGATTCACTGTCAACTGAATTTGCCTCAGAATTTGCATAAGGATAGGAATTTGCCTTTTATTTGCACTATAATTTTCCAAATATTTCAGGACACGATGAAAAAGGTATGCCTGTTTATTCAATTTTTGTTTATGTGTGGTTTTCATCGTTTAAACTTTCTAAAACTGGCAAACTGGCCGTTTTGAGCAGGACTTCGACTTTACTCTGTCGAAAACATTTGTTGTTTTTTGTACAATTGAAACGCTGTTTAAGATGATCATGAAAAAATCACGTTCACACTGCCGTTTATCTTGTTTTCTTGCAGGAAATGTCTTGTTTTCAATTGAACTTTTTGTTATGGTTCTTTTTTATAAATTTTAGAAACCAAATCACAGCAAATTCTCAAAAGATATGATGCATGCTGCATGTCGGCCAAGCCTAAAGCCGTAGCTTTGCATTGTTTATATTTAAACTATTTTTGTCTTTTAACACAAAATTTAAGCTAGATTAAACTTTTGACATCGTCTGGGGAGTAACTGACTAAGTTTAATAATCCAAGCATATTTGGGGAGATTTTTTTGTTTTTCAAATGTTTTTCACTCGATCATTTCATAAACAAAAATTTTCCAAAAAATAATCCTTTGGACCACGGTCAAATATCGTAAAAGGCTGCCCGCTCACGCAGCCAATCACATTGCAGGAAATAAAAAATATAAATAGCTGTACACAAATAAAAAGTAAATGTTATTACCTCTTCTACATTCTTTCTTGCAATGATTAGCTAAAGAAAAAAGCTATAGTTACCATTATACTTCTTACGAATATATAAATCAAGGGTTTTTTAAAATGCAATTCCTCTTTCCCAGTAGAATTAAAGTTTAATAAAAAAATAGAAAGAGTGAACAAAAAGAGTTAGAATACATGGTAAGTAGAATCGTCACGTCACAAATACATCTTTAACCTGTGATTCTCAATCTGATGAATCCAGGCGAATAGTAATACAGTTATGATTTATGTGAGTGAGCAAACTCCCTGGCACAGACGGGATTTCACTCTAAAAACTAGTGTGTAATTATATACACCTAAGGTGTGTACAAATACACATCTTTTGGGGAAAAGGTCTGTATAATTACACATCTTTCGCAATATTGATGACAAGGTGTGTATTTAAAGTCTGAATTAAAAATTATAAAATCCTATCACATATTCAAGAAAAAATCAAAAAACTATTTCTTGCTGCTGCATTCGGAAACATAGATTTGATATATCCCTCATCTATCTCTTTGTATGTAAATTATATAATTATGTCTTCTCAAGGAATAACTTTTTCTAATTTGTATATATCTTTGTTATTATTTGAAATATTGTAAAATATCTCAAACTCATCTTCTTTTTTTTTCTATTAATAATTTTACTTTAAGTTGTGATCATCAATGTAAATAATTGTAAATAATTAAACTAGGGGTCTTAAAGGACATTGGCAACGAAAATTTGTATTCTTTATATTTATAGAGCATGCCTACGGAATACTTAATTTCATACTTTCCCTTGTCCATCGCATTTAGTTGTTGAGAAAATTTGTGACAAAGTTCTACAGTCGTCCGCCATTTTGAAAAAAACGGCGTATGCTAATTTATGCATGAAACATTAAATGACGTCATTGGATGGGTTGACACAATTTCTCTAATATAAACTCTACAGTGTATTACCACACGCGGTAAACGTTGCGGCAAAATAGACGGCAGAAAGGTTTTAACAAGTGTGTAACATGTTTGTACCACTACTTTTGATACTATTTCTTCCAATTCCGTGTGAAATAGACGCATAAATTCGAATATCACATAGGAAATCCTTATGCAATGTTATGCTATTATTGTCTATATCCGCTGAATCGAATGTCTCGCTGGATAAATGTATAAAAATTGCTCAAATTGCAAAACAATCAAATCTCTATCAGCACGTTCAGTTACCAGTTCCAATTATTATTGAAAATACAACAGTAAATAAAATTGTCACAATGTAGTCTATACTAATACTAACTATTAAACCAAAGTAGCTGGCGCAATTATATATACATTCAAAATACACAAGAATAAAGGTCTAAAAATTTGGATAGTTCATCATTGAGATTTGAACTACTCCTTTTATACTTTCAATGCAGTTGGACAGTGTAGTATAAAGAAGCGCTATTACATAAAACAATCTCCAAATAGCATGCTGTATTCGTATTCAAGGTATATTATTGTTTGTTGTAGACAACGCATTAAATTACTAATTTCTATTTTAATGATCAGTTATTCCCTGCCCAATATTTCTTTAAAATTGAAAAAAATGCGCGTCTTGACTTTTCGTAAAAAAGAGTATGACAAAAGAACTAAGAGATCTAAAAATATTAGAGTTCTCACTTCTATAATTGATATTGTGTATTGACGCAATGAACTATAGTTACTGAATTACTGTAATGGGAATCGCTACACTTTCGGCAATATTTTTACCAGCTTCATCATGTATAATTCACCAAACTATTTAGCCACACATATGAAACTGAATTTAAGCCAGAGAATAGCTATGGTCTGGCTTTTTTCTATAAACTAGCTAGATATACTAAATAATGTACTATATTGACAGCTTCATATTTCCCGTCAAAACAATAGAAGCTCAAAACTTCATAATCATATGAATCGCGTGAATAACTATTCTTTAATAATCATTAGAACTTGAATATAGATTGTTTTCAAAAGAATATTACTTGTATCCAATAATTCTGCACCAGATTTATTTTTCAGTAACATTCAAGGCTTTAGCTTAGCTCCAGATAAGGTCAAGGTGCTCAAAATCGCTGGTTGACAATTCGTTCAACCTTTCTCGGTGTCTCGAGTTTATAATATAACATTTCAAACATCTCTTCTCGTGTCTTCGTTTAAAGAATGTATCCTACAACAACAGATGGTTCCTGAAACCTTTTCCAGAGTATATGGCCATTTACGTTTCTCGTTAAATTTCAATTGACACAAAATACTATTTAACAATTAGACAACGAGGCCGAGTTGGCTATGAGCGAATAGTCAACGAGGCGAAGCCGTTTTAGTATAAACTATAGCATTTATTGAGAACTAGGGAACACAATACAAAAGTAAACAAAAGTATTAATATTAATTTTAAACGTGAATTTTCACGCCATTGTTTTGAATTTTGCTACTAGTAGACTATCACTAATAGTCTACGAGTAGCGTAGCCAATCAGAACGCAGGAAAAGTGATAGTCTATTACTAAGTTTATACTAAAGTATAATAGTAAATACTATAGCTTCAATAATACCCCAATCATTCACAAACGCGTGACACAATTAAACCACTCAAGTTGTAAAATTCGCCATTCCTTTCCTTCTCAGACGCTTAATATGGCTTTACCCGATAGTGTAGCATTTTCTTAGTTCTCCTGCCTGGTTGTGAGAATTTTTGTTCATTATAACGCGCAAAAACGACATATTTTTAGTTACCAAAACCTTCACGCAATATAGATCCCTATGTTGTTTTGAAGCGAACCCATCTAATGACGTCACAAAGGTCATTGACCCCAAAGATAATTTTTTGAGAATTTGATCCAAGATGGCGGCCGATGAGCAAATTTATCACATTTTACTTGCACTTTACTCGCAAACAAAAATGTTTAAGAAAAAAATAGTAACATTCTCATAGTTAGGTGGTCCAGTAAGATTAAATAAGCCAATAAAAATTTTCGTTGCCAATGTCCTTTAAGCAAAAGTCTTTAGCGGTTTCTAGTAGACATCTAGCCCTAGTAACTGTAATCTATGTTTTATTTTTATCTTAAACTATGTATGTATGTATGTATGGGCGAAACTTTAATAAAAATAATAATAATAATATACACACCTTGTTTACAAAATTACACACCTAGGTGTGTGCGAGTACATACCTTGTATTTATGCAATTACACACCTTTGCTTTACACACCTTCTAATTACAAAATATGTGTATTTATACACACCTTTTTGGCAAATACACACCTTTGCTAATTACACACCTTTCAACCATATACACCTTGGCCAATCTTACACACCTCGGACATTACACACCGTGTATATAACACACATTTATATAGGAGAGAGGGGTGTAAACATCTAAGAGAGCGCAGAGGCACTAGAATCAAATGCGGAAGGTGTGAGATCTTTAGGGGGTATGGATATCATGCCATCGACAAGTTAGCATACATGGCAAAAATTGGCAAAAATTTCCTCAGATTGCTTATTCATAGATGTGAAAAATTATAAGTGGAGATAAGTGGAGATTTAATACCAGGAATATTCCCCAAAATAGCATGCTTCAAAAGTTGATCATAGATGTTAAATTATATCATGCCTATGTTGTTTTTTTTTTGTTTATTTATTTCTCCGCGTACAATAAATGTATATTAATTAGTTATTACAAAATTTTAGAAAGTATTTGGGCTAGGGACCTACCAGAAACCATAGTGACTTTTTAATTAGGCCCCTAGTTAATATGTTCATAAAATTGAAAATCAACTATTTACAGTCATTTATAGTATTAAGAATATTTAGAAAATTTGTTACTAGAGTACTATTATATCAATTTTACAATTTGAGGAGAGAAAAGAAAAGAAGGAGGATAAAGTAGAACTATCATAATATGAAAATAAGTAATAATTATGCTGAAATACTAAACGCAAACAATATATGTATGTGGGTCTTATACTGGAGTTGTTAAAATGTTTTTTAATTTGCTTTTTGAAGGCGTTATAGGAGTTTATTACTTTAAAGCTTGGTTCTAATTTATTCCATACATCAATTCCTTTACCTGAAAGGGCATATGTTTCAAATAATTTGTCCTTTTATAACACTTATAAAGTTTTGATGCATTTCTTGTGTTATGCTGATGAATTTGATCATTTGTTACAAAATAATTTGTAAAAACTTCAGGTAAATTCTTGAGATGGTGGTATCGAAACATAAATATGGCAGTTAAGTAGCTATTTATTTTTAAAATGTCTAATATCTTTAGATCTTTAAAAATGGGTTCAGTGTGTTCCAAGTACGATTTAAATGTCATTAGACGTACATTATTCATTATTTTTTGGATTCGGTTTTTGTATGTGTTACCCCATATTAAGTTGCCGTAAGTAAGATATGGATAGCCTAATGCATAATATATTAATTTCATTGTATTTTGATTTACATAATGTCGGATTTTGGCTATTATTCCAGATGCTCTAATGATTTTCTTTGTTACCTTGGTTATGTGATCATTCCAAGTCAGACATTCATCAATGATAATACCAAGAAAGGTTGTAATTTTAACTTGTTCAATATTTTTATCATTTATGTTAATTTGTACGTTATGTTTTAGTTTTTTATTAGAAGATTTGAATATCATTATATATATATATATCAATATTTAGTGATAATTTGTTCACATTTAACCATTCAACAACTTTATTAAATTCAGTTTGAACAATCTAGAACAGCTCTTGCTACAAAATATATTAGTATCATCTGCAAATAAAATAAATGAAATTATTTTACTGCAATCTATAATATCATTGATGTATAGTAAAAATAGAATTTCCCCAAGAATTGATCCCTGTGGGACACCACTTTTAATTATCATTTATTTTTATCTAACTTCATTGTATTTAACAATTTGTTTTCGATTTGTTAAATAATCTTGAAACCAAAGTTTAGTTATTCCTCGTATCCCATAATGTTCTAGTTTTTGAATCATAATTATGTGGTTAATTGTGTCAAAGGCTTTTGTGTCAATACCTATTGTATATTCTCCTTTATCAATTGCTTTAGTAATTCTGTCAGTAAGTTCAATAATTGCCAGCTCAGTGGATCTATGCTCTCTAAAACCATACTGATGTTGTGTTAGTATTTTATTTTTTTCTATGAAATTAATCAATCTTTTATACAGAAGCTTCTCTAATAATTTTGAAAAACAAGTAAGAAGAGAAATGGGTCGATAGTTCTTAAATTCATTATTTTCATTTGCTTTGTATATTGGGGTAACTAGTGCTATTTTTAGGTTATCAGGTATAACTCCACTAAGAAATGTCAAATTGAATATGTGTGAAAGGCGTTCTGAAATTTCTTTTGCAATTGCTTTGACAATTTGAGAACTTACACCATCATACCCAGGACTCTTTTTAGACTTCAAGTTTTTTTTATCTCGGTTTCAATTTCATATTTAGTTATTGGCTCAAGGAAAAAGCTATTACTGTAGTTATTCGTTAGATATTTGTCGAAAGTTGTTTTGCTATTCGGAAGTTTTTTCCCCAGTTCTGGCCCAACATTTATAAAATACTCATTAAATTTATTTGCTATTGTGCAAGGATCGCTAATTACTTCTCCATGGCTACTTCCATTGAACTCTTTTGGTAACATCTTTTTATTCTTATGTCTGCTCATAATTTCGTTTAAAGTTTCCATAATAATTTTGCATCCTGTTTGTCGCTTATCAACTTTTCTTCATAATATTTCTGTTTTGCCTTTTTTATGACGTGATTTAGTTTATTTTTATATTGTTTGTACCTGTTTTCATTATTCGTTGTTGGATGATTTAAGTATTTCTTATATAACTTGTGTTTTTTCTTAATTGATTTTGCAATACATTTTGTCATCCATGGACTTTTATTTTTATCAAAGTTTCTTTTTGCCTTTTTTTTGGTTAATGGAAAATTTTGTTCATAGGCTGTTGAAAATAAGTTAATAAATTTTTTATAGGAGTCTGTAGTATTGTTGTTTGAGAGTACATTTTTCCATGAAATATTTTTCATTCTGTTAGGAAATGATTTAGTATTGGAGTCGTTAATAATCCTTTTGTAGAAAGAATAATTTTTTTGGTAGTTTCATGGTAAGTTTTCAAATTGCGTACATGAACAATTGGTAAGTGATCAGAGATATCGCAAAAAATTATCCCATTTGTGCTGGATTCTATATTTTCAATATCATCGGTAAAAATATTGTCTATTAGTGTGGCTGTGTGCTGGGTAATTCTTGTTCGTCTTAGTATCAATGGGGCATATGATGATGTAAATAATTGTTCAAGAAATGTGCTAGTGTAAACACAAGATTCTGATTTTAATAAGTCGATATTGAAATCGCCCATAAGATAGCAAATTATTTTTTCTTTGTCTATTTTCCTAATATTTTATTCATTCCATTTTTAAACAAATCAATCTTATTACTTGGTGGTCTGTATATTACACCCACTATTATATTTTTACCAACAGCTGTATAAATTTCAATGAAGATACTTTCAATGGTATCATCAATACTTGTGTTTAGATCAGTGCGTAATTTATAATTTAAATTATTTGCAATATAAATACTTACTCCTCCGCCACTTTTAATAGGTCTGTTCACGTTAACAAAATCATAATTATCCTTTAACCATGTTTCTCTTAAACCTAATTACTGAAACGGTATATTCAAAGAGTTTGTTAATTGTTTAAAGAATCAAATTTATTGATTATACTTCCAATATTTAGATACATCATTGAAAAGCTGTGATTTGGATTCGCTTTATCCATTTGTTTTTTTTTGAAATCATTCTGTAGATAATGATTGGTTTATCCAGATTTGCGTTATTTTCAGACAAGGCTATGTTATTATTTGTATCGAAGGGATTGAATTTCAGATGTCTTAGTCTATCCATATCGTCTTCACTGACATTACTTCCGTTTAAAACAGTAAATTCAAAGTCCAAATCATCAAGTGTTTGAAATGGTAAAGTGTTAGTTAGACATTTTTGGCACATATCTATTTGGCAGAGATCTACTGTTGCATTGCTTATGCCGGTGTTAAATGTCTTGATGTACGTAGAGACAGTGTGAAACAATTTGTTACAAGTGAGACATTCAATTGATTTTTGATTTCCTCGAATAGTTTTGTTCCCAGAGTAGAGAGCACTAAATCTGACATTTCCCTAGTATAGTTGCGAATTATAATACATTTTATCCGCCAATGCTTAATATTGCAGAATTATATGATGTTCCTGCACAAATTGAAAAGGTGTCTGTGAGCAGTGTTTGCACATGTTTATGATGCCTGACCGTTACCTATCTTGAGAGATTAACCATAAGTGATGTACCCTAATTCCCCATACATTAGTTTACTATGTTTAACACTAGATGATTGTACTTGTTGAAAGGAGAGCGCTGAATGTTAGTCGGTTAACCAAACTGTTTGCCCAAGACAATTCACCCTAGTGGCCCTACATTGTTATACTCTGTGTAACGCCTGACGATTTTTCTCGTCAAGGGGAGAGTGTTAGATATTCATGGATTAAATAGACATAATTATGAGATGCCTGTTTATTGGCATTCAATTTATACACTATTATATTGTATGTGTTACATATCAAGCTGTCAGGTTGACCTAATTCATGTATATATGTTTACTTATCTTGACACAGATACTGCGTATTTGGAGCTGGCAAATATTTATGTATGGTTCACCTTGGCCTCAGAACTCGAAGGTTAGAACAACTATATATCGTTGGAAGAGATAAAGAAGATGATGAAAGTATTGAATGAACTGCAGCAAGTTATGTGCGTTTGATATTGGACAATGTAAAATGTATTCAGATCGTGGAAAACCTTTGGGGTATTTTACTCTATCTAACGCCGGAATATTTTATTCTGTCTAATGCCAGATTATTTTACTCGTCAGTGGTAGGGTTCTGCCAGTTAATCAATGGGTTAACAAAACTATCTGCCAGTGTCTCTTGTTAATTAGTGATTCTTTAATTATTGAAACCTTCAGAAATGTATTGTCTTTAGCATATTTAAATAAATACTTTTTTGTATAACAAGACCAGTTGCCATTGTGTGCTTCGTCATTCTAACTCCAGACAATTTTAGTAATCAACGAGAAAGTAGGAGACTGCCTGGACATTATGTGATGCTATAAGCTATTTCTCTTGAATGAGCAAAACCTCCGGCTGCAATAGAAACTGATAAAAATAACAATTATAATTTTTGTATTTTTATGTGATGCAAAGATTTGATATGTAGTTAATTCAAGGTTAACTTATTAATGTCCAATCTAGTAATGGTGAAGTGTCTGAATGTTGCAATGTCTCTCTCAGGATTTCGCTATAGTTTTCTACCATTTTTGTGTCTTTAATTTACCCCAACATCAGAATGTAACCTAACAAGGCCTCGTTTATGTGGAAACATATATCTTCCACTAAACAATCCCCTGTTATAATCCCACTAAATAGTCCCTAAATAATAACTATTCTTGTTTTAGGTATTAGCCAGATCTTAGGAGAATAATAACCAAGGAAAATATGTATTGTAAGTAATACCAAATTTAATAGGTAGTTAGATAATTACATATTGTATAAGCCAGACACTGAATATTGTTTGTACAAGGTTTAAAGTCCTCTTTTCAAGTTAAAAAATTTCATATGGCTCAACATTAGTTAGTTGGGATGGATGCAACATAGGTTAACATACTTTGCTGCATTGGCCAAAATGTGAATTTGGCTATGTACTATACAATGCAATGCACCCTGCATTAGCTGATTAGCATTTTACCCTGTCTAATGCCAGATGATTTTACTCTTCAGTCTCACAGTGGTAGCGTACTGCCAATTAATGGGTTAATTAACAAGTCTTTAGCAACCATGTATGTTTACCAATTAAATGATGTTTGACCGTTAGGCAGTGGCAGACACTTCACAAAATATTGGAGGTGGCAACTTAGGTTTGCAACTAACATAATAGCCACCCGTTGTTGCTGCGAATGTGAGGTCTCAAAACCATTTTGGTTTAAGATTTACTTAAATTATAGTCTATCAAGGCTTCTGTGGTTATAAAATCATATATACAGCTTTGTTACACAGTTAATCTGATCAGCTATCATCCAAATGCTTTGAGAAATTATTGGGGTGGGTTTGCTCCCCTTCGGCAGGTTTTTTTTAAACTTTTAGCCATCAAAGCAAGTAAACAGACGGTGCCAGACTATGAATAGTTGAAATTAATAAAAATCATATTTTTCACTTGCAAAAATTGTCGGTAGCGTTTGGATTATCAGACGAATTTTCTCACATGTGAAGATCTATTGTCTCAGCGTTTTTGATTGGTCAATATTTTTCTGTCGTCTGAATGCTGTTTTGGGGCTCATAGAATTTCAAACACGGTTCATTGTTTATCTTTGTCGTGAAGTGACTTTCTGTTTAATTTTTTGCCAATAAGCCAAATATAGTCGTCAGTCAGGAAATGCACGGTTAAAAATATTAAAAATACTTTGTTTGGAATTCTAGGTAATAGTAATAAAGAGATGGTCAGAAATTTGTATTTAGGCCAAGTAAATACTACTTCAGGCGTGTTTTCGCCAAGTTGCCGAAGACGGCTTTTTTTTTAAGAGGGCAATTATTTATCTTCATCAAGAAAACACACAAAGCTAAGAACATCTTTGTTTGAAATTGTAGCAAGAAAACGTAGAAATAAACAGCTGAAATCTGTTTTGAAGCTTGATATACTTTGCGCTTAACATTTACCTCTATACATACATAGTAGACAAGAATAAATGCATTTTAAGAGTTGTTAATTTTGATCAGAGTTTGTGGTTCTGAACAAGAAACGCATCGACATTACTGAATAATTAGCATTAAATTGTTTTACCTAAATTTAGGGTTTATTTAAAAGTAAAGGTTAAAGCGCGAGGGTTCTATATGAGTGAAATGATACAGCGAATTTTCATGGCTTTTTATATTTACCTAAAAAGAGAGATAACGATTTATGTGCCGAGGAATCCGAAATCCACATTTTGTGACTATTGTTAATGATGTTGCAGCCCCCTCATATGCTAATCATCACGCTGCCCCCTTCGGCCCCCTGCAAAAGGGGCCCGAAACGGTACCTATATCGTTGAGAAATGGCGCTTAGGCAATGCTTGGCAAAATATATAAGGACTCCTAGCTATTGTGACGTATTTACAAAATATGCTCAGCAATATTCGCCAAAACTTGCCTTGTCTTGTTATTTAACGTCATTGCATATTAATGAGTGTTGAGAGGTCTCAAAAGAGTAGCACCCAGTTGTATAGATAATGTGCTCATCTCCATGCGCCCTCTCATATGCTAATGAGCCCAAGGCGGCCTCACGCCGCATCACGCTGCCTCTAAAAGGGGGCTCAAAAGCTACCTACATTACCTGTTTTTGTTTACAACGCTATGCGGCCGATTTACCCCCCTTCAAACACCTCTGAAGTTTGTTTTGTTTACAAATTAACAATAATGCAAACTAATTAAATATTCATTTCGCTTTCCTACCTTTTCGGTTTACACGCTACAAACTCGTAAATGCCACCATTCGACGGGGATTTGCAATCCCTTTACGGCAATAACTCTTTTACGGCAATTCTCGTGAAAATGTTATATTTGTTGCGAAGACCGGTATTGTCGGCGCACGCTCGGGTCGCTCGGACAACTTCGGAAAGCTAAATCTCCGTGACCTTGCACCCTATCGCTTTGAAAGTACCGGCAATCGATTCCTCGTGATGTCTTTGCCTAGATGGCGGATTTTCGTTGGTTATAGCAATCAACACTGACCTTATATGGCATTTCGTAATTTATTTCCCTATTATTGGAATCAAATTTAAACGATTTCGGCATTTTGTATGCGACATTCAAAAAAATAAAAAAAATAGTTTTACCTCTTCAAATCCAATGAAACTTTCCAATAATATTCCGTTTGACATGAGCTACAATATGTATGGTAACACTTGCTCGAAAATAATAAATCTTGCTCTGGCAATTCCGATTTATTTCAATATTTCATAATTTACGAACATGTATGCAAATTAATTTGGATATGTAATATGAACCGGGACAAACCAGATATTCTTAAAAAGAGGAATTCACAAGCTATCGAATGATGCGTGTCCTATTGCCATAGAATAAACACGTCTGGAGATATTTATATTTGAAACAACTAATCGTAATTAGGGCGCAAGCGACGTTCAACGATAAAGAGTTAACATATAATACATGTTCCTTTGGAGGACCCTTTTTAACGATTTATATACTTGCAATCGAGAACAAAATTCAGACCATTCAGCAATCTTGCTATAACACAGCGCACGTGAAGAAATATTTCGGGTTGTAGGTGTGGTTAGTTCAAACAATTTAACTTTTCAACGCACTTCTATGAGTGAATTTTTTATCTCAAAATATTTGGTGTGCAAAGAATTAGATATTTTTTATCTATTTCCGGTCCAAATCCGTCATTAAAATTTTTTCAGTCTTTCAATCTGTGACTAAGTGATTGCAGCCTTTGATAATATATATACAAACTGCACAAGTGCGTACATACACATTTTGCTTATAGTGACAAAGAACCTGGCGTCCCAGTATTTTTCGTACCATTTTTATCCAGTACTTTAAGTATGCAGCTTTTTGCATGATCTGGCCTTTCCACTTACGGTGACAAGGGAGAGCCAGTTTACATGAAAGCTTACTTTAAAGTACTGGCTTCAGTAGGTTATATATGTTTCCCCTCGGTTTGAATGAAAGGGAATAAACCCATCAGGAATGCCTGCATTATTTTTGCCAATCAAATGCATGACTTTTGCAGGCGGAGGTTATGCAGTTTGTTATTGTATGTAACTGGCCAATGAAATTTTTACCTTTTGTTGAACAAGCGGCATCACATGTTGTTGAAGTTGTACCTATAAAATATAACCAAAATTGTTTAACAAAACTTGCTTTGGTTTAAGGAAAACACGGCGGCGTATAAATGTTTTATTTCATCATCATCATCATCACCAACACAACTTTCAAGTTCTAAGAATTTTATTAAGTATGTTAAATCATAGAAAATCAAAGGTAATGGACTGGAAACGGCGTTAATTTTCGCGTTGCAATCCGTGATACGGCTTGCAGTAATAACCGTACTAAGTCTTTTTGGAAACGGAAAACCGCACAGCAAATAGCAATGAATAGTTAATAACCGTTGCGTAATTATGTTACTGCGCAATCAGTTTTTTAAATTCTTATAGAAGAAAAAACATGTGCTTTCGAGTTACAGAATAAATTTTGCGGTGCTTGCTTCGCCGACAATAACAATGGCTGATTTGTTGTACGCGTATTCTCTAATTTCCGATTCTGCCGGCTTTTCCACCAAATATATAATCAAGAACATACACATTAAACGTATTTGATCTTGAATTATGGGGTTAATAATTTTGGCTGTATACTTCGACATGAACATTGGCGACTAGCGTTTTTTGTAGTAATCGGCAACATAATTCGACGGGTTTTCAGGCCCCGTTTTCTTGTCAAACAGCAGAAAAGTAAACAGCTACAATTTATGTTTCAGATTCGCAAATATATTATTTGAGGCTAAAAATAATTCATTGAATTGAAAGGCGAACAATTTATTCCCCTCAAGTTACAGGATTAGTTTTGATATGGTTTTAGCACATGTCACGGATGTCTAGAATCACGACAGCTTCTTGCACTGGCGTTTTCAGTCTATTCCTCTCGATAGTCCATGATGGTTATATATAAGATGCCACTCGACTAGTATATGTATGTTATTTACCAGTTCGGAGGTCCGGATGCGAAAAACTGTGCCCGAGGTCTTGAAAACGGCCCGAGCCCGAAGGGCGACGGACATTTTCAAAACCGAGGGCACAGTTTTTTGCATCCGGACCGAAGCTTCCGGTAAATAACGTGTTTATTTTTTATCGGCCATTTAAAAGATAATAGCGATACTAAGTTTAGTTCATACTAAGTTTACTTCTAGGCACGTAACTTTGTTTCTCGTTCTCGTCGTGTATGTCTTCAGGATAATAACATCCACTTTCGCTCCCACTATCATCGTAAAAATCTGTCATAGTTTACTTTTGAGTTTACTTAATATTAATTTTTTTATTGCTTGTTTACATTTTTTCGCAGCGGGCCGGATGAGTTTCAGAGCGGGCCGGATGCAAAAATCCGTACCGATCTGAAAGGCTTGCAGCCAATCAGATTGCTTCATTTACATAGATAAAAAATAATGAACGATCTTTCCAGCTGTAGTATTGCGGTTTTCGTACTGTAGCCGATAAATTTAATTCAGTGTTGTCTGGCACTTTTGCATGAGAATAAAATAAATATACCTGTCAACATTCTTTCCTTAATTGTTGCCATTTGAGCAATGTAGCCCTATGACACTTAATGTCTGTCTAGAATCGCGGAAGTCACCGCTAGTATACCACATGCGTTTACGACAAGTTTAAGTGTACCATATATCCTCCATTAAAATCTCCTGATTTTTATAACTCCCCTCATGCCCTCAATTAAAAGAGAATTTGTTATTTTATAATACACCCATCCTTCCCTTTCACAATAGAGAAACATATTAGGTTGACTAATTGACCTCAAACGCGCCTGAAGTAACTATTCGCGTTATATTTAAAATAGTGATAGTGTCTTGCTTTTAAATTGTACTTATTTTTATTATGCCTACATGTGGAATCTAGCTCAATACGTCTGTTTAAAGTGAGCTCTGAAAAAAGTACAATCTAACCAGGAACGGAAAACTTTATCTCAAACCACTGGAAGTATGTCGACGATATTTCATTGTCGGAGGTCGTTAAAATCGAAACAACATCCACTTTACAGTCTGATCTCGATGAAATTTCGACCTGGTCCAAAAACAATAATATGAACCTTAACCCGAAAAAGTGTAAGGAAATGATCATCTGTCCATTAAAAAAGGAACCAGAGGTCGCACCTCTGATCGTTAACAACATCACTCTTGATAAAGTTTCGTGGTACAAAGTGCTTGCATGGGCTAACTCTAATGAATAATTCGAAATGCAACGACCATATAAAGGATATCGTTACAAAAGCATCCAAACGTTTACATATCATAAGAGTGCTAAAACTTGGGGGTGTCCCATCGAACGACTTGATACATATCTACCTTGCCCTGATACGGTCGATATTGGAGTACTGTTGTGTAGTGTGGTCTCATAGTATCCCGGATTACCTTTCCAATAAAATAGAGATGGTCCAAAAACGTGTAATGCGAATTGTATTTCCTGATCTTAGTTACAGTTAAGCATTGACTTTTGCAAAAAGTTGTCGCCTCGATGAAAGAAGGCTGGAACTGTGCACGAAAGTTTTTAAGAACATTAAGCATCCTGAATCATGCACTCCTCCACCATCTGTTACCTCCAACGCGTCAGGAGTGTCACTCGGTTTACCTTCGAAATAATGCTAGTTTATCCCTGCCTAAATGCCGCACTGATATGTATAAAAATAGTTTTTTACCCGCAATGGAATATATGTAAATCCAATGCGGATTTTTGAATTTTAAATACTGACAACATTCTCTTATTTATACATAGTCTTATCTAATTTTATATATACTACGATTAACGTTTTCGATTCCTATTGACAATTGTTGTAATAAGAATAATAATTTTTTAATAATTTATTATAATCAATTGTAAACATATTGTATTTCACACTATGTGTGCAAAAATATTGTGAATAAACCATCATTATTATTATAATATTATTATAAGTAAGTTCAAAGATTCTTGCATTGCCATTCACAAGTTAAAATAATATTTAGATGACGAATGCGTATAGCAACAGCTGACGAAGAGGTGATAAGCTTATCCAAAGGATACCTATCCACTGCTATCCTTGCTTCCTACAACACATTTTTATCCAACGGATAACTATATCCATCTGATAGACGATTTATCTATTGGATAGGAGTTATCCGCCTTTCGTACAACCGGCCCCAGAAAGTTTATTTAATAGAAGTACACACGATTGATGTTTGGCCACTCCGAAATGAAACACGTCTACGATCCCGACAACATCCACCAGCGTCTGAAAGAATTCAGTCTTATACTCTTAGACACGACAAGTGCTTCTTTTGTGTTAGCAACCTCACACTTTTTATGTTTACGAAGTGTCTGCATCAGAGGTCCTGGTAGATTTTGTTCAAATTCGATAGAAGAGACATGCGCAATTTGGTAGACTGTTGCTAAACTTCTCCGTCTACGTGCTATAAAAAGGCACGCCATTGCGATGTAATCCCAGCCACGAAAAGTCGCTGGACGCCTCAAAGTATCTCCTTACTGTTATAGTTTAGAAAAATAGTAATTTGATTGCGAATGGTTGTTTCCATTAAGATACTATAATTATATTATTCACGAGCCAACGGCGCGATAGCCCGGGGCGAGAGTACTAATTCCGTTCGGCTATTTCCTACACCCGGGAAAAAGAGGAAAGCTATGGTAGATCTAAAGTTCAACAATGGTCGTGGGCGCGTTTCTATGGTTCATCGTTGGAATACGATGAACTGTCATGGCGGACATTCAAGAGTGACAACAAAATAGATTGCAAAAAAGACAAATAATCTTGTATTGCTGGAAAATATCCCATTCACTCAAGCTGTGTTGTTCCTGCGCTAGGTGAAACAAACACTATAAACTGCATTCGCAAGTGCGTTTCCATTAACGAATACACCTGGAGGTACAAATTTACAGCTCCCGGTATGTATTTATACAGCCAGTAAGAAAATTAAGCACCATATTAACGCAAGATTCATTTCTGATTGGATACAATGCCTTAATTTCAGGGTTCGGACGTGTCCTTAAAAACCACGAAATTCCTTAATTTTCATTTTGCAAAATTGAGCACTCAAAAGTCTTTAATTTAAAAGAATATATAGCTACATTAGTTCATGGCAAGTCCCTAAATTTAATGAAACTTGTATTTATACAGAATATAGAAGAAGTATATACTCGCATACATTCTCCTTTCTAGACAAATCCTTAGGTGAAAGGCAAAAGGAGACATGCAATCAGTAAATCGTTTCAGTTTCCATTCCATGACCCATGTAATTTTTTTTTAGTGGTGTTATTTTTGCATGAAATTCCAGGCAATTGGTCCTTAAAATTACATATTTACACCATGAACAGTCCTTACACGACAACTGGGCATTATCATGACAAATCACTACAAGGAGATTGAGTACAATTATTTTTAAACTAACCTGTACACTTTTTCGTTACGTTTTTGCATTCGGGATAGTTAACTGAAGAAAAGGAACAAGAAGTTTTACATCGATGTGCTACCTTTAATAAATGTGACAGTGTACAGAGATTACAGATTTGAAATGATATTTGCAGTGTTGTTTAAATTCCACCGAGTTCAAAATAGCAAATTTAATATCCAGTCGAATTTGATCATGCGCTGAATATTGTTTTGGTGGGGATGATAACCATATAATTATAGATTACATGAAGTATATATGCTTGGGCTATGAAAGTCCTTTAAATGAATCACTGACATACAGATATCATGCTGCATTGCTGTGTTTTACATTTTAAGCACTTTCACTGCTGTAGATTGTAGTAAATATTCCACTATCCACACCTTGCCTTGATATTCGACCACTGTTTTGAGAAATGTTTCTTTCCTTTTCAAATATCTTTCTGCTGACAATTTTCAGTAGTAACACAGGAATTTAGTGAACAAATAGCTATATGGGCACCAGAGTTAAATAATAATAATTTGGTCTGTGTTAGAAGTAAATTTGGTGTAAGTCATGTCAAATTTCAAGAAGATTTAAAATTCCATTACGTTCTATGGGACGCCTCTTTAATTCGAGTATTGAAAATGCGACAACATCTGCTTAAAGCATTTTTAACAGTATAATCAATAAAATATACACACCTACAAGAAAAATACGAAATTAACAAGCATGCGGGCCCATTATATATTTCACTCTATGATGTCAGACATTTCGTAGAGCGAACACAATATACAAAGTTGGGTTATCCAACCGTAATCTAAGTATTAAAGTTCATGAAAGATTCAGTAAATGTAGTAAACATTTTTCCTGGTTGACCTAAAAATAACACCGACTTTATTTAACTGATGTGCCTTTTTAAATTTCCTGGCGGCATAAACGGTAGAACGATTTGCCTGCTTGATTTAAAATGTTTTGTATTCGGGAGAGAAAAATATATTTTATGTTCTACATGAAAGTGAAATGAAACAAAAAAGTAATTCAGGTAGGAGAATCAACTTTAATTGTTGTTCTTATTTCGGAAAACTAAGTAGGTGGAGAGACAAGACTAAAATCACTTTCAAAAGTTATTGCGACACCTGCGGTTTTTTATCATAGGTCAACTTATAGTTATACACTTGTGACACACATTAATTTTCCTCCCCCCTCATTTCCCAATAAATGTTGTTTCCCAATTATAATAAAATTCCGCATGAAAAATGATAGTACGTCGGACACTACGTCAATGCCGCTCTCCTAGCGGTTTATAGTTCTTGCTGGGCGAAAGAGAGAAAGGAAATGCAGCACCTATTGTAGATGTTCAACAAGCAATTCTAAAATTATTGAATAAATATTTGCACTCATGTTGTCAATTCAAGAAAGGATTGTGAATTCAAAAAATTGGAAAAATGTTTAAGCAAATTTGCCAGAATGTTACATTAAGTATTAGCGCAGTTACTTACGTGTTCCTTGCTTACATTCTTTACAAAATTGAGCTAAATTAAGAGAGATTTAACATGAATAATACATCCTATTCTTGCTTTTCAGAGAAAAAAAAACACAGAAATAGGCATCGCGACATCATTTGGTTCAACCCTCCATTTAGTAAGAGTATCAAAACGAATATAGGACGCAATTTCCTCAGCTTAATTGACAAGCATTTTCCAGCTAACCCCAAACTGCAGAGATGAGAACACATGCCCGCTTAATCAGAACCACATTAAATCTTTTCAACACAAGAGATACTCAAATGACACCGAAATTTCGAAATATTTTTGAAAATTGAAAGAAATTAACTAGATTTCACCATTACTTGGTCAATCATAAAACAGGTAATTTCATATACGGGAGGATCAAAAAGAGCAATATATATTTGGAAGGAACTTAATCCAATGATTTACTTATTAGGTATGGTTTTACTTTACCTAGCCGTTTACAATTTGCTTTACACGTTGCTTCTATAAAACAAACATATAATCAATTTAGATTTTTAATTAAGATATATTTTAAAATTCTGTTTTTACGAAAACACTATTGGACAGGTAAATTGTTCTGGCAATTAACGCCATTCATTGCAATGAAATATTTGCCAATAACTTTTCCGGTATTTCTTCATTTCGGATTCTCACTGAGACGTTGGTAATAGATTTGTATCTCATTGCATCATTAGTTCATTTCAGCGAAACGAGCTTCTTTCCATTACGAAAGGCCGTCTAAATGATTCTTGCATTTGAATGTCAACGTCCGTGGGTGGTGCATGTATGTTGCAAAACTTCATCTTTCGGCGAACGTTTTTAGGCTGATTCCGCAAAAAGGTAAAAATCCTTCATTCTTCATTCGAAACAACAACGAATACACTTATTGAAACCAGATGAATCTATATTTACATTGTAATCAATTCAATGAGTCGTTGATAAATGAAAAGCGTTTTGCTATTTTTCTACAAAGCGTTGTGCGTCATCCTACAAGCTGATCGCCAACATTCTATCCACACAATCAACCACCTTACCGAGGAAATATTGCCATCTTCAACAATTTTAAACTGATTCGTCTTAACGTAAATTCACAAATCCATATTTTCTTCATTATAATCACGAATCCTGGATAAAAGGCTATTTTAACTTCAGTATATTAATGAGCGGACGTAGCAAGAGGAATTTCAATGCATTTGTTGTACCTATAAACGTCGAACCAACCACTAACCGCAAACTGGCAACACAAATGAACACTGCATAGAGTATTCATAATAAAAAAACATCGGTTCGTGAGAAAATGTTGTCTTTTGCTGATATGGATGTTTTGAATACCAATCGATTACAGACATCGTGTGAAGTAATACTAGAAATATTCCATTTGGGCTGGGAGTCGGTCATATACAACTTTAAGCAAACTAATTGGTTACGTAAAACTCCACAGCAACGGGCATTTTCCAAAAAAATAAGTTGACAAAAGTTGAAAATTTACGAGTGTCAAAAACTCATCTTGTTCTTTTTCATGTATTGAATTTTTCTGTTTCTTTCCATTCATCCATAAAAATCACTACTCACCTTTTTTCGCACAACAACCTTTACAATTTTCTGAATGTGTAAAGAAAGAAAAGAAATATTTCATTAATAAAAGTCCAGATAAAACAGAATGGCAAAAGCTATACAAATGAGAAATTAACGTACACTACCGCCTACATGCGCGTATTCATTTAAACGGTGACCACTACCTACTAGTTAATGTTTCCACAAAACAACTTTTCTCTGTTGGAGACATGTAATGGAGATGCTAACGTTACGTAAGCTGCAAATATAGTTCGCGAAGATGGCATGTACGTGCATGATTGTATAAACTATTGTCATATAGGAGCTCACCAATATTTGCAAAGCACTTCTTGCAACCACCTACATAAATATAAAACGATTGTAAATAGGTATTTAAAATCGAGTTAGAACGAAAAAATTGCTAATGACATTTGGATTCTTTCACCAAATCCGTAGTTTTTAAATGGCTGCATTATAGGAAATAGGTTAGAAATCGAAGTTTTGCTGTTATTCATAGCAGAGCGCAAACTGCAGCCCAGGTTTCGTATTTGGGTATGACGCAATTTTTTCTTACAAAAAACAAAAATAAAAATAACTTTGTTTTACCTCGTTCTCTGATGGTTTGCACAACTGGGCAGAAATAACTCTTCACTGGAGAATAGAAAATCTCACCATTGACTAAAAAGTACAAAAGTCTGTTAGAAGGGATGCGACCCACCAGTGGCGGAGCCAGCACAATATACATGTATGTGTGGGGGGGATTTATAAAGGAATTTGGCCCAGCGAGCGCCGAAGGCTAGAACTTACTAGGGTGGTCGGGTATGCCCCCTCGGAATATTTTGAAATCCGAGGCCTACCAATTAATGTCGCGGAAATGCAATAAAATTTGCTAACTGCGGTAAGAAAATGGTTCATAACTTCCTACAAATTTCTCGTCGCCCCCGTCCCAACATTTTTCATCCGATTTAAACATATCTCGAAAGTTGTACTGAATAGTGGAAGGACGAATCCCTCTAGTTCCCCCGTGGCCACGCCACTGCGACCCACTCGGGCAACCTGAGATCATGGGCTTGAATGTTAGCATTGGGGCACTCCAACCTCCATAACTACACATAATCTCCCCATACAGCTGCGTGTGAACGAAGAAGAACGAAGAAGTATTATATTTATCCCTTTTTTAAAGTCTATTTACATATTAAATTTAAATTTTGTAGGATTTCTGGCCACCAGAAATAACCGTAGAAGGTTAAAAATGCCTAGCAGCCAGATAAGTGAAATTGTTAAAGAAAAATAAGTAATTACACGTGGTCACAAAACAATACTTACATATAGTCACACAAAACACTTAGTTGTAGATTATCATGCAATAGTACATTTGGAAGACAATTTTATCAATTTCAAGAGCAAAATATAAACATGGAGGATCAATAGTGCTCTAAAAAGCTTTGTTTCATTTTAGTTTTAAATAATGCAATTGAGCAGGACTTTAAATTCTCATCAACAGAATTCCACACTGAAGGACCTTGAAATCTAATATTAAAAATGCCATAATTTGTTCTTGCTTTTGGTAGATAATAAGACTGTTTTGAAGCAAGCCTAGTATTATACTTATGTATCTTATTAACACTAATAAAGAAATTACAAAAGACCGATGGTAGCTGATTGTTATGAAATTTATACATAAATATCAGCCTCGTACCCAGGCTCGAAAGAGAGAAAAAATAAATAGAGATCAGTTGTTGAGCGAGCGCGCGGGGGTGCTTGGGGAGGACGCGAAGAAAATCGAGCCTGGCAGAAATTGATGTTAACATGGCCGACATGAATATTCATGGCGAATGTAAATGAGAAAATCTGTGAAATGTTGCAAGAAATTGAAAGACCTGTCCACAAAGCAGTTATTTTGGGAAAGATCTTGTGTCCTAGAGAAGGTTGCATTGCTACAAGAGAATTATTTTACGAAAGCGGCATTGATCATCATTATCGTGTTTGTTAGACACAAGAGCGAATATTCAAGTTCTGAGCGGCACGAATCAATACAATCCTTTATATAGCAGAGGAAATAAACCTTGCGATGTTGAGCTTGTATGTGATGGTTCACAAGCCAAATTTCACTGCTGGTATATAAACAAAAATGATGGGACTGAAGTATCCTTTCAGACAGAATGATACTTTATCAAGCGGATAAGTTATTTAGTATATGATTTATTGATTTTGACAACTTTCATGCAGGGCCTTTCTTAAGAAATCGTTAGTGGGGGGGGCATCATCGAAAGGGTACGTAACAAGTAGGTGGTGTACTACAGGTGTGGGAAGGTGAAGGGAGGTGTGGGGGTACTCCCCCAGAACATTTTTGTATTCTTGAGTCTCTGTGTCTTGATTTCCTGCATTTTCAGAGACAATATTTGATATATCCCATCTAAACGGAGCCAGTTTTGTTGTGAGAATACCATAACTGTCCTCTAAACTCAGTTTTTTCCCCCTTTTTGCATATACTTTGGACAAAAGGGACCTTCACTGGGGGGGCCAAAATAGCTTACTGGGGGGGCCAACATGGGGGCTGGGGGCTTTGGCCCCTCCAGTACATTAGTTAAAAAAGGCCCTGCTTTCATGGCCATTTTGTGCCAGCACAGTGGCTGGCCTTGTTCTGGCACAAATGGCCAGTCCAAACTCCAAGACAGTCTGTTTTCTGACAGAACAGACACTGTCAGTGTCTGGATACTGTATTTGACGAAACACTTGCTCATGTTGTATTGTATTGTATTGATAATTTTATTTTATAAGCCAGAGGCAACAGTTTATTAGTAACATGTCCAGTGACTGCAAGAGGGAAACTGTGTGGTTTGTTAATCACTTCATACAGTTCAAAATATTAAACAATAAATATCTGGCTTTAATAAAATAATTTTCCTATTTTACAACATATTTACAGGCTTTTGTGCACAGTATATTCTGGAATATATTTAATTCGAATTAGTTGTATTGAATATGGGTTGCAATTGATTGTTAATATTACAGATCTTGTGACAAAATGTGTTGACTGTCTGAGTACTAGTGGGCATTGGTGAGCAGGATATGATCTTAATAATATGTAACTAATATTTGTGTTTATCTTCAGGATCATAGATCAAATATGGTTACGCCATCTGGTGCTGTTAACATTACAAGAGCCAACAAGTGAGGGAGCATGTGTTCATCTTTCTGGAGACCCTTTTTTGGACATTCTTCAAAATGTGTTTCATCATGACACCTTCAGGGGTATGCAAAGAGAAGTGGTTGAGTGTATCAATGACAATAAAGATACATTAACCGTTATTCCAACAGGAAGAGGTAAATCTGTTTGCTACTGGATTCCGGGTCTGGCAACTACAGGAGTCACAGTTGTAATAACACCATTATTGGCACTTCTAAATGACCAAGTTTCTAAATTGAGGAACTATGGAATTAATGTATGCTATGTCACTTAATTATGTCGGCTGAGGAGAGAGACATTACCTTTAATGAACTGACATGTGCATGGGGGCACAGTTGAAGGATTGACATAATTAATAAATACATATGACAAAATATCTTTGAACTGTCAAATAGACATGTAATATATTGTATTCTTGACTTGCAATCGGCCATGTTGGTCCCCGTTTCAACAAAAGAATCTCATAATCTTCTATAGAATGGCAGCATTGTTGGTCCCAAATTCAATTGTCTTTGGGGTCATTGGGGATTGGTTGCAAGTGAAGAATAAAAATTATAAAGCATAATGATATGAAAGTAGAAATATAGATAATAATTTACTAATTTACCATCTTGAACATCAAGTTTTTGAAATGATGCATTAAATTCATCATCTGAATTCACTGATTCTGTTAAAGGAAAGTTTTTTTTAGCAAAGTCTTTCATAAACGACAAACAAACAATGAAACAATTAATAAGCACCATTCATTTAATAATCAAGGTTTATATACTATATAGCAAATGGACAGACTACATTTTATCATTTTATAAGTATTAAAATACGTCAATACAGAGTAAAATATAAATAAGGATAAGTCTTTATTAATCGACAGTTATAGATATCCACTTCATAGATAAATTGTGTGGCGCCATGGCGGTAGGCAGAGAAAATTAAGCAGCAAAGACATGCAGCAATAGCTTGTTGACATGTTGACAGTATTTCTAGAGTCTCGCCTAAAATATAAAGTAAAAAAATTACCTTCACATGATAGTTCTTGGTCCATATCATCCATGGATGGATAAAGAATGAGTAAATAAACGAGGAAAATGCTTAAACGCATAAAAAACGGGTTGATTTACGCGGATATATTCGATTCTTCACTTATCGACATACATTCATCAGATATCGGACATTTTCTGCCAGGCGCAACTAATTCCCGTCGCGTCCTCCCCAAGCATCCCCGCGCGCTCGCTCAGCATAACCACTGATCTATATAAAACACTGGAGTAGTGCTTTTTTTCTCTCTTTTGCGCCTGGGTACGAGGCTGCATAAATATTGAAATATGAAGTTTGACAAGGTCGAAAAACTTTATAATGTTCAAATACTTGAATAATGGACTTGAATGTTGATAAAAACTTGAAAATGTGATAATACGTACTGCTTTTTTTTGCAGTATGTATAATGGGTCAAGTGATTTTGTATAAGTATTTTCCCAAACTATTATCCCATAAATTAAAAATGGATATATTAAAGAATAATAAAAATTTATTAAAGTGTCTTCAGAAACATAATGCCTTAACTTTGATAAAAGCCCAATACTTCTTTTAACCTTCTTGCTGATATATTCAACATGACTCTTCCAACTCAAATTAGAATCAATAAAAATAACCAAATACATGATGGAAGAATCACGTTCAAGAGTGCAATTATTAATAGTTAATGAGATATTATGGGTTTCTATTTTCTTTTGTCGTGGGTGGAATATAACATACTTAGATTTTTCTACATTAAGAGATAGCTTGTTAGCACATAAGGAAGTATGAATTTTATTTAGTTCTAAATTAACATTAGCAAAAAGCGTTGAGATATTCTTATTTTCGCAAAACAGATTAGCATCATCTGCAAATAAGTGAAATTCAAAAAAATTAGAGCAGAGATGAAAATCATTTATATACAATAAGAACAATATAGGACCAAGAACAGATCCCTGTGGAACTCCACATGAAATATTATGCTGATCTGATGTAACAGTATTCACAGTGACAACTTGTGTTCGATGACTGAGATATGAAGTGAACCAATCTTTAGCTACACCACGAACACCATAATGTTCTAATTTCTTAATAAGTATTTTATGATTAACGGTATCGAAAGCTTTACTAAAATCTAAAAATATTCCACAAGAGGTACTACGGTCATCTATTGCTTTCTGAATTTTATCAATTATGCAAAGTATAGCGTGGTCAGTGGAGTGACCTGAGCGAAAACCAAATTGTTTCTCAAAAAATATATCATTTCGATCAAGAAAATTTAATAATCTGTTAAACATTAATTTTTCTAGAATTTTATTGATAATTGACAAAAGCGAAATTGGCCGATAATTACCTAGGTGTGACGATATAGGAGACAGTTTTTATTCGATGATAGAAAGCCATGGCGAGAAATGGTGTACATTTGAGTCCCACATAGCAAGCAACGGTATACTTCAGTTAATTTAATTCAGTTTTCTGAGGCGCGAAACGAGGAGGGATAGTAAAGTAAATTATGAGCAATTGAATTTGTTTTCCTCCGTCGTTCTGTATATATGATACAAGGAAAACAAAAACAGGCAAATTCTAGGAGGTGGAGCAAATCATCGAGAGACGGAAGAAGCGACAAGTAAGCTAGATATTTCATGCCATAATTAATTATGAAGTTTTACACATTACATTACAATTACATTTACAAAATGCATTTTAAAATAGAATTTTGCAAAATGCATTTTAAACTATTCATAATTTTTTGAATATTATAGAACTTCGTATATCTAGTGAAATGGAAGGACTGGTCGCTGGAGTGCAGTTCATATAAGCTACGTAAAAATTTAAATGATCAGTTACTAAGGTGTGTGGTTGTGCGTGGAAGATTACAGACTTAAAATCTTCCCAGCTAAGCCCGAGTCTATAATATTGGATTTCACTTATGGTGAAGGAAAGGCTATCGAATTTACAATAAAGGTGAAAACAATCTTGTCTATGTCACCTTGAAGCTATAAACTACAAGAAGGTAGACCTTGTAATGCGCCGAGACTTCCTCCAGAAAGGCTGAGTATAGCTATTGTAAAAACACAAGTAATGTTGGTAATATATGGTAAATATTATTTTGAAAGGCTGATTTAATGGCAATATGACATAGTTCTTGCCGTCGTTTTATATTTTGCACTCTGGTAGGACAACCCATCCCTTGTTTTACCCTTATTTCTGGCAGCTCATTCCTTCTACATCATCGATTTCCTGCTTCTGAGTGTTATTGGGAGGTGTTCGCAGACTTTTCAGATCAGATGAGTTGAGCGCTTCTCTTTTATGGTTTCTCCAAGTATTCTGTATTCTTTTTCCGGTATTCCCTTTGTTTTTTGCTCAGTTTTTTGCTTCACTTGGTTGCAAAAGTGTTTGTCTTACCCTGCCCAGTAAATGTCCTTAATCCACAGTGTCGTCTCGTGAAATATGGAGCATGGTAAACCATATGGAGTATGAAATATGGAGTGACGTTTTATTTTTGATAACCATGTCCCATCCACTCTCTGCCACAAAAAAATATTTTGAGTGCAAAACTACATATAGACACAACTCCATTTAAGGGAGGGGGGGGGGGCTGATTGAGCATACAATCTATCTTTACCATTTCAAAATACTCCACAACATAAGAATCGTCTGTGTCCCTAGCTGTTAGCAATTCATAAATCCTTGCAAAATCCTACATGTAAAATGAAAGACACTCTAAGTCTATGTTAATTGTCTGGTTATACTTGATATTAATTGATATACACCTACTCTCAAAAGTTGAATAACAGTAGCGTAAAGATTTACTTTAACAATGTCATCTGACTGAATCATTTGTAAGAGATTTTATAACAATAGCTTCTTATCAGAGCCCATTAAACTTGTGTATTCATAGGTGCCACTTCCTTTGCCGTCGGCTTTTTTTTATTCCCCCAGATAGAGAAACACACACCCCAACTTCTAACAGCAGAAAAATAAGCATTTAAATGCTTGGTTGTTGTCTCGCTTGGCGACTTGTTTAAATTATCTCGTGCATCTGATGTAATGGCTCCTTGTCACAAAGTTGTTCAGCAAAACATCTACATTCAAAAGTAAGAAAGTCGAATGAGTTAAAAGAATGGAATTTAGCCCATTAATGCGCAATGCACTCCTTTATTATTTTACTCTGCCTAAAGCCAGGCGATTTTATTATCAAAGGGAGATGACTGGTTCTTAATGGGTTAACAAGCAAATCCGCCCATATCTCATGTTAACCTATAGATGGGCAATATGCCCCCTTCATTATTTTACTCTGCCTAACGCCAGACAATTTTACTCGTCAAAGGGAGACGACTGGTCTTTAATGGCTTAACCCGCCTATTTGCCCATAACTGTTGTTAACCCATTAACAATCAATGCTTTCCTGTTGACAATCACAATCATCCGCCGTTACACACAATGAAGCTAAGGGCACATTAGGTACACTGATTCTTATTGGATTAAAATAAATCCTTTTTATGACAAAAAGTATCATACACAAAAATGTTCATTTAAAACATTGTGATAGCCGAACTATAATGTGCTTTCTATGTCACTGATGATTAATCAAAAGAGAGTTCATTAAGGCATAATTTGCGGTTTAATGGTTAACAGGACAGAAAACTAAAGTGGGCCATTGTTGTACTTAATTGATTACCAACAGGTGAAAATATGCTAGCTCACCAGTTATCCTCTGCATCAAGTGCAACTCATCAAGAATAATGTTGCAAACATCAATGTCCAACAGTGGTGGATGAACACGTGAATATTTTTGCTGTCTGACACATTAGACGATGTCCTACAATGATCTTTCAAGTGGTAATTCCCAGTAATAGTTCTCTGGTTTTCCCAAGATTTTACTAACCATGTGTTTTCTCCTGAACAGGGGAGTACCGAGCGGGTGGGTGTGGGAGGTGTGTCACCCACCACTTTTTGAAAATGGTCGGTAAATTGATATAAGATTTATGTGGTCGATGTTTGAAACCAAAGCGGAAAGCGTTCGGTAAATATTAACATTTCAAACAACCACAGGACCGTCGGCAGCAATTTGCTCATACAGGATTGTACTCTTATTCGTACTATAGCTATTTCTTGCAGAGCTATCTACAATCAATTCATCTCTAGTAGTTTGTCGTTATTTTCACATTGTGTATATATCAAAAGGAACAAAACCAATTTAATGACGTCTACGCTTGTAATTGTATACGGAGCAAATATTATTTCAAAACTTGGGCATGAGGTTGTAAAAAGTTAAAAGTGCGTTAAAAATCTTGAATTATTAAGTGTAAAAACTTCAGTAGACGCAAAAATGTCTCTGAAAATGCACTCATGCCACAGCTCAAAAATGCAAACCTGCCACGCCCAATAGCAATTTGCTGAACCAAAATGCTGACTAACTAGCACGTTGTGCGGCAGCTGAGGCAACTAACAACGCTTTTATTCGCCCTGCCTCGTCGGGAAATTTTGGAATGAGCACCCCCCCCCCCCCATGAAAACGTTCTCGGTACCCCACTGCTCCTGAAGCACTTCCTTCTCGATGTTAAGGTTGTCAAATTCTTCCTTAATCTCCCTCACATGTTGGATTTCGTCTATGCGCATAGGAATACGTTTACGGCTGTTTGCACAAACCATATACCCTCGTCCACGTTTCTCTGACAACTTTTTATTCACCGTAGCTACCAACTTTCGAACGTGGTTTTCAACTCTTATACAATTTTCTTTAACAAGCATAACATGCATTTTAGCCAAGAAGACATTGATGATTTCAACGAATTATATATTTCATATACCAACTTTCCAAACACTTGTTATGGAGAAGAATTGTAAATGCAGCTTGATCATTACTATCGAGGTCACTATGGTCTGCAGAAAAATTGATTCGAAAACTGGCAATATGAATATTCATGAGAAGCCCGCAATATGAATATTCATGATTGAAATTCCCGCGATTTCGCGCGTTTACCCACGAGTGGCCATACCCAAGCACTGTACCCAAGCTTTCTCGGCCTAAATATGAAAACAAACTAATCCCCTGTACTAAACAATTGGATATTCAAAAATGTCATCCTTCTGCAAGTTTTTTTATATATAATGTGACTTAGGTTTGGTTGTTAAAGCAGAATTAAAGAACACGTTTTTTCCAGCAGTTTTGCAACCTGGAAGTTGAAAATCATTCTGTATGGAAAACTTGCACACTGCTCGTTTTGAACTGGATTTTCGAACAACCTTATTTCACGGCTTGGATGTGGGCAAAGGTTGGATTGAAGTTCAAGATGCCACCTTCGCAAAATTTAAAATTTTCCCTCATAGTAGTTAGCGACTATTTGAGCGTGTTTATCAGGCCGAAACAAAGGGCAAAGGCGCGATAATGGGCACGTCGGATGGAACAAGTTAACGCTTTCTTCCAAAGAATATTTTTGCGTTATTATAAGCAGTAACTTAGAATAAAAAGCTCGTTTCGATAAAATACGTTATTTGGGTTTACCTAGCGATTATTTAAACGCCTCCTATGTAAATCCTAATAAAAATATTAGGTTGAAATGTTTTCTATTTGCGTATTGCCGCTGGCGTACAGCGGGCGCAATGTCTAAATTTTCTGGCGATGTCCTGTTTGAGCGTTACAATTCCTCACACTGGACGGCTACAGTATCATCGTGGAAACAGTTGTACGGGAAACTTTGATGGGACCAAGACATCCAACAAATCTGCTACGAAAGTCGAAGCTTATACGTTTTAAATTACCTAGAGTTTTGGTGTCACGACAAACAGCGAGGACTATCAAGACAGACGTATATTTTTGAAACTGGGATAAGTATCCATTTGCTAATTTGTTCATTGATGTATATAAAAACATATTTGCCCACAAAACCCTTATTAAATTTTGCGCAATGAAGCAGTCTTGGCACAATCATATCGGAATTAGCTTTTAACATATCATGAAATCCAGACTAATATAACCATAGTGTTGATCTGTTGATCATACATGACGTATGCCAAAGTGTTATACGTATACACCGATTTAGATTTATATAGATTTTATACTTAGTTGAATTGAAACTAATACGAAAATTCAGGTTTATATGTTCGTAATATATTCACAGCGGTCTTCCTCCAACACAATGCCCTGGATAGAGCAGGGACTATTTTATTAAGGAAATTTATCACCGCTCAAAAATTGAAATTTTGCAGCATCGGCTAAATAGCGTTGTGGACTGAGTAGTTGCTCAGTGCACTACAGAACTCCCTAAAACCTGGCCAATTGTTGACTTTTAAATTGATCTCTAATGCAAGGCAAAAGAACCAATGGAACCTACGTCAAGGGACCTGACAAGGAGATCGTAACTGTAAGAAACCGAGCTGAAAATGTTCATATTTCTGAGTTAGCTGGATTTCCTGCATTAGCTACAAGATTTTGATATATTCCATTTAGAAAGACTGAATATTAAGTATTTTAACGGTTATTGTGCTTTTTAATATAATTTGTGATAAGTGATGCAATCCTTTCGCAAATAGCACATGTTCTTTAATAGTAAATATATTTCTTTAGTGAAAAAATCGCATTTATCACTGCACAAATCTAATTTATTGCTGCACAAATTGGTTATCACTGCCCCTTAAAATAATCCCTGCGGTGGAGGGAATTAAAATTGGGACAACATGGGATTTTTTCTACTGAGGGCAAGTCGTGGAGGTTTACCGCGCACGTGTGTTGCAGCTGAAGGGAAATGGGTGGGCGATAAGCGTCTTTAGGAACTCCTAGACTTTCTCCGAATTCCCAACGCGAAATGCTGGAATGATAAATAACTCTGGCGGGAAACGGTTTCTTAAGCATTAACCACGCACACGGGGCTTGCTCCCTCAATAACTGGACTGAGCACGGCAATAATGTCCGGGAATTTTTGCACCTTTGTCTTTTCGTGGAGAATTTTCAGAAGAGTTTATATGTAATTGTCTTAACAAATAACATATTATTAGTTGAAAAAAATACTCGTAAAGCTCGCCTATAGTGGCGAATCAATTCTAACAGGAAAGTCGAAAATTTTTGTCGATAACGTTTTGTAGAAAAATTTGAGACGACTGCAAAACAAATCCAAAAAAATACAGAAGAGACGAAAACACGTGCAATGATTTGAACATTGCAACTAATGCAATAAATTCGAATTCGAGTTATTACCTATAAGTGTACGATCCCTTTTTACCAATAAAGGCTATATGCTTTAAATCATCAAAATATTGATAAAATCTCGAATATTTTATACATTTACATCATTCATTCCCCACTTGCAATGCCGCGGCAAACTATACTGTAGCAACCAGCAGATTTTGATGCGACAAGTTAAAGCGTTTTAATATTTTGCTTGGGTTAAGAGAATTTAGTTTTAACCAAGAAGAAAAAAGTTGAATATTGATAACGTTCTATATTATTTGGGATAGCACGAAAAATCGTAAGACTTGGTGCTAGCCGAGACAAACTCTAGCGCTTGAGTGCTCTCCCAACTTCTCCAAAACTGTGCACGCATCACAGACACAAAATATCGATTTGTTCCTGCGCATTTGATACTTTTAGGTTTATACTAGCACACATGGTCATAGTCAATATGCAATCAAGATATTGTCTGGGAACTCTGTTAATGTTTTTTCCTATCTTTTTGCTCTTGTATATTCGGATGTGTGCACGGCTAAGACAATACATTTTTAGCATAAAGGCCGTTATCCATTACGGTCGTTTTGCTTGCGCGCACGAAGCGACCTATTCGAGTCACGTGAATAATCATCCACGCGGGCACGCCAAAACATTTGAATGTATTTTTATTATGATTCAACTCTCATGCATTTCCGCGAGCTGTAAAGCGTACAGAAAACTGCCACACTTGTGAAACTGTCACACTACTCAATTAAACAAACAAACGAGCGAGCGCAGCGAACGAGACCGTTTAGCAACGAGTAAATCATAAATATCGTCAAGCGAACCAACCATGAAGTGATTTGTTTATTATATAAGTATAGAGATAAATATGTGACACTGACAGACTCACAGCGAACAACACGCAAGCGAAGTATATCTAGCCTCAAAAATATATTTCTTACTGTTTATTTCTTCATTTTCTTCCTAAAATTCTAATCAGAGGGGTTTATGTTTATCTTAATTGTTTTTAGACATGAGTGTTTTCCTTTTAGACATGATACTGGGCGCCATGTTTACAATTTTGAGCGCGAAAACACTAGCCAATCAAAACGCTCAGACGATAATTTTTACATGTGGGGAAAATATCGTCCGCCGTGAGGATACGATTTGTATTTCACCTTTCTACTGCACGGAAATCTCTGTAAATATAATATGTGAAACTCAAATTTTACACTCATGTAAAAATACTGAATTTCACATGTGGAATGTGCATTGTCGTAGATGAAATGTTCCAATTTCACACATAATTGCGAGGGCGTTTGTAATGGAGAGGGTTTCTGCAAGGGCGGGATTTCGCCACGTGGCAAATGAAAGGACTGAAAACTGAGCATTATCATGACAAAACATTATTACAAGGAGGTTGAGTGTAATTATTTTCTAAACTAACCTTCACACCTCTTCATTTCCCCATTGGATTTCTTACAGTCCACTAAAGAAAAAGAAAAAAGAAAACTTTCCACAAGAACGGAACAAAGCTTCATATCCATGTATAAACTTTGAATAAATGCAAATCGTATAGCGCGATTTTAAGATGTTTTCATGCATGACGGCGCATTCTTCAAATATAATGATATGTTCCGGTGATGTTTGCACGGTTGTTTAAATTATACTTCATTTATCCAATCCTATATAGAGGGCGGTAAAGGGGGGGGGGGGTCGGAACACGTTTCACGAGAGATAAAACCACCGTTTCACGTTTTACATGTAAAAATAGCCACTTCGCAAAAGATAGAAAATATTTTTAACTGTATAATTTTTATATTCGAAATTTAATATTGAATACCTTTATTAAACCTTTACTCGATTTTCACATTTTCAAAACTAATTTCACAATGCAAAGAAAAGCTTAACATTGAATCACTTTTCCAAAAACCACCGATATATCTAGTAAAAATCAAGAAAATACATGCAGTAAGATTGCTACATCCGAAATATTGTTCTGCTTCAAATAAATTTCTGTTCCACGAACAAAAAAGAACAACGGCAATCACGGCTCACGTATATAGGGATGTAAATCACGTTTCACGACACGACATTTTACGGAAACAAATACTGGCAATTTACGGCTAACGAAAATACCCTTTACCTCCCTCTATATAGAACTGGATAAAATTTTATCTAGACAAGGTATTGAACAAAAGCATACTAGTCCACATTTGAAGTGTCATCTGCATGTAAAAAGAATATATCATGTATTTATATCATGTATATATATTTATATCGTCAGTGTAAGTAGGTATTAACCAAATTTATCATGGTGGGATGGCGCCAGGAATTCCCCGATGAGGGGGCTACGGTCCCCGACGAGGGGTCTAAGTTCTTAGAGGCAGTCAAACGTTTTATCTGATGTTCAACCTGGGGGGGTTCGGGGGCATGCTCCCCCCAGAAAATGTTTGAATTTTGAGTCTCTGAAACGGTATTTCCTGCATTTTGCGGTAAAATAGAATTGTCACGCTCGTTACAAGACATAGATTCTTCCCCGACGAAAGAGCAATTTTTCCCCGATGGGGGGCCTAGAGTTCCCCGACAGGGGGCTGTACACCCCCCAGCCCCCCCCCCCCCTAGCGTCACCACTGGTATTAACTCGACATAAATTGTTTATATACAAACCAGCTCCACTTTGGAGTATGGGAAACGCGACAAGATCGTTTAGAAGACAGGTATGTAATTGCGTCTATTCGTACGATTCTTGGTGGTAGCCCTCTAGTATCAACTTGAATGGTTGAATCGGGTTTTTATTGAGCTAAGTTCAAACCATACCAGATATATATAATATCGACATAGCCACCAAAAAACCGTGTCCGATAGGTCTTTCGAACATTAAGAACATGATTTTTGGAGTAATTTCTGAAACGGTAGGCACTGTTCCACTCCGCTTTTAAAAGAGGTACGTTTCATGTCGGGTAACTTTTCATATGGGAACTATTTCCATATTTAGCCATGTTACCGATTATTTATGTGTATAGTATTGGGATTAATCCAAAGGGGCTATAGCTATCATTAGTGTTTTTAGTTAGTCTATTTTATAGGGTACTATACCATTATTGATTTATCGTTCGGTTATTATACACGGGTTCTAACCTAGTTTTACACCATACCGAATTGAAATTTACAAAGATACTAAAGGTCGATGTTTGGACTATTTTGAATAGATTTGTTAAACCGATCAGAATTCTATCCAATACTAAATTTACCTCTGTTTTCACAATTTACTCCGATATAGCCTGGTTTACAAAGGCATTTGAATATTCCGCCTTGCCCATTGACGCACTTCCCACCAGGTAGGCAAACAACGTCGTCGCAATTGCTAACTATATTAATGAAAATGTTATTGTGTTAGAAGTTGGGCAGAAAACCACAGCGAGATTCATATGACCATGCATGTGTTATTGCCATTAACGAAATTAGGACCTTAACCAAGAGGTGTCATTTCAAAAACAACGAATTCCTTCGTCGATTTACCCCCTTGCCTAAGCTAACAATGGCAACTGCATGGACATGCTGTGCTTTATAATAAATATGAACTTAGATAGCCGCTGAAAACAAAATCTTTCTTGTCAGATTATGTCACTGGTCGTCCTAGAGCAGAATACATTATTTAAAAAGAAATAATGAAATAATATGAGTCAACTTTGAGAAAAAATATTGTAACTGTGATAATAAAGACTGTATACAGTTCGTATAATATTATATGGTTGGTATTTCTTTAAAAATAGACAGATGCCTGCCTCCTATCCTTGTTCAAATTGTACCTCTTTATCATCCGACGTACAAGCGCTGTATTTACGATCAGTTGTTTCAAATGTAAATATCTCCAGACGTATTTACTCTCTGGCGACAGGACATGCGTCATTCGATAGCTTATAATTTCCTCTTTAAAATGATATTTAGTTTGTCTCGGTTCATATTACATATCCAAATTAGTTTGCATACATGTTCATAAATTATCTAAACATTTTACAATTATTGTTGAAATAAATCGGAATTGCCAGAGCAGGATTTATTATTTTCGAGCAAGATTTACCACACAAATTGTAGCTAATATAAAAGGTAATGTTATGGGAAAGAGTCATTGCATTTGAAGAAATAGAACTATTTTTTTTCATTTTTTGAATTTCGCATACAAAATACCGAAATCGTTGAATTTTAATTCCCGCACGTGAAATAAATTACGAAATGCCATATAAGGTCAGTGTTGCTTGCTATAAACCAATGAAAATCCGCCATCTAGGCAATGACATCACGAGGAATCGATTTCCGGCACTTTCAAGGCGATACACGAGCGCATCCAAATGACTCGTTCTGAGTCGGGCAAAAATCGCAGTTAAAGAAAAACATGTAGCTGTGACTGGATGATTTAAAATATGCTTATTAAAGTATTCAAATGTTCAGTCATGCATTCGTGTTTTTATTGTTGTGATATGTAATCACGAATGCATGACTGAACATTTGAATACTTTAATAGGCATATTTTAAATCATCCAGTCACAGCTACATGTTTTTCTTTAACTGTGATTTTTGCCCGAATTTCGCGATTCCTGTATAGGGTGCAGTTTTTACTTGTTTCCATCTATCAAACTGAAGTTACGCAATTTCCCGATTTTCATATTCGTTTTTTTTATTTTTCTTCATCAATTTGGTTAGGTTAGGGTTAGGGTTAGGTTTTGAGTTAGGGATTAGGGTGGGTTTTAGGGTTATGGTCAGTTACAAAGTTATTAACTTTACTTCAAAGTTGAAAAAATTACGTAACGTCAGTTTGGTAGATGGAAACAAGTGGCGACCATAGGGTGCAAGGTCACTGAGATTTAGGTTTCCGAAGTTGTCCGAGCGTTCGCCGACAATACCCGGCTTCGCAACAAATAAAGCATTTTCACGAGAATTGCCGTAAAAGGGCTAGATTATGTCGTATGGTAATAAAAATGGAATGAAACTAAAGGGATTGGAAATCCCCGTCGAATGGTTGTTGAGACCACAGCGTTGCCTTTCGTGACGGCTGCTGCAGAGCGTTCAGTACTGGAGAAATTTTCGCTAAGCTCGATGCCCACGTGATCCCAAGATGCCTTTTCCCTAATAGTTGCGTTTTTCAGGTACCAATGTCTGGTGTCCTTACGCAGATTTCGCATTTGTGTAGTTTCACCAAAGGTAACTACAATTGTTTTTTCTGGATTAAAGCTGAATCTCCATTTGACCATCTCGTCGATCATTCTTTGAAGGCCATTCACCTGAAGAAATACTAATGTGACGTCATCAGCAATGATTACGGTATCGCAGTTGATATCGCCCATAAGCGCATAATGTCATTATTATAGCACATATACAGCCAAGGCGATAATACACTTCCTTGGCGAACACCCTACTTGACCGGAAACATGGCCGATTGTTTTCCATTCATTAAGACACAGCTTTGGGATTTGGCATACCAGTTTCTCAAGATTCTCCATGATTTTACTTTCATTCCCATAGTGTACAGTTTGAAAAACAACCCATTTAACCACACAGTGTCAAATGCTTTGCAGGAACCATAAAGCACCAGTAGACTTTGCTAACCCTTTCCACGTTGGTGCGCAATACATTCTTGCAACGAAAAACTGGCTAGTGTACAGCTTTTATCGTTTTGGTACGCAAATTGGAACTAATTGGGACACCGATGGAATTAAACCTCTCTAGCCATCGATTTAGGAACAGTCGTTCAAACACTTTGGCTATTATATTAAGTAAGGTGATACCTCGATAACTAGAAATTATTGCTCCATTTGTCTCATGTTCTAAAGCGTAGACGCTGTTGAAAATCTTCTTTAGTTTCTCATGGAGCATGTGCCCATCGTATTTGAGATATTCATATATTAATCCATCTAGTCCTCCATATTTTCAGGTTGGGAGCATCCTGAATACGGCTTCGACCTCATGTACTTCAAACGGTTCCATTAGGGGGTCATCGATATGAACAAAACTTTCTTCTTCATAATCTTTTAATTTTATTTCAACCATCTCCTTAAATTTATCATCGAAATCTAGGTTATTAGTCGGAGTGCTCAAATATGTGTAGTGTTTCTTCCACTCCTCCAGGATGTCATCTTCCTCAGTGATAAGTTTCATATGAACTTCCAAGACATTTGAAGCGGTATTAGAGTTTCTTTGCATACGGGACATTGTCCGAAAAAGCCCTGTTCTGTCAACATCATGTTGATTCTCAAGGCTCTCGAAGCGATTAACTTCTGTTTTGTAGATAGCTCGACGTTGCTCCATTATAAATTTCCGTTTCGCCTCTTTGTAATCTAAGAAAGATTTGTGTTCACGCCCTCTGGGTCTGCCATTTGCAATCCAAAGTTTCTATAGTGCTTTAGTTCTCGGGTGAATACTCACAAATTGGGTGTCCAATAGGATTTACAAAATTTATTACTTCTTGAAGGAACTGTATTGGATGCAGAAGTCTTGAGGATCTTAACAGTACTGTTCACAAAATTTCCAATTTGATTTCGGAATCAAGGTTTGGAACTTCAGAGTTTATTTATTTATTTATTTATTTATTTATTGTGCTTCGCTTCAAACATCATACATTAATTGCACTAAGACAAACAATATACATAAAAAAAAAGAAGCTGGGACACCACAACAGCTTAACACCAATTACAGTGGGCCCTTTACAAACTATAAATTTAAATATAGAAAACAGATATAGAAGGGTATTTAAGGTACGTTTACACACCGCGATCCGCCGAGTACGACTCGCATTTCGGTGTATGCGATCGAGTAGGCACGCGTCAAATAGTGCATTTAAATTTCAGCTCAATACAGATTTCTGGAATTTGCGTCGTATGAATTTCATACACCAGAACCCGAACTGCACAGGACAAAATCGCAATGTGTAAACGCCCCTTTAGTAACAGCAAGTTAATGGTCGGATGAGACTTCTGCTTGTGTTGCATTTGACACAGACAGTCTTCCAAGTGCGTGAATCGTCAATGTTGTAGCAGGCTCGTAATGCAGTCAAATAGTATGCTAATATTCCTCTCTTAAATTGAATAAAAGAAAGATTATCAAGCCTTAAATGCTCCGGGAGAGAGTTCCAAGTTCTAGTTGTTCGAAGAAAGAATGAGCGATTATAAGTTGTTGTTTTATGTTTTCGTTGACGAAATGAAATTGCGTTGACATTTGCAGATGATCTTGTGACTCTTACGGGAGCAATACGTTCAGGTAAGTTGAGGGCCTCTAGACCAGTCGAAACAGATTCCTGGTATTTTTGTAAATAAGACTCGCTTTTTAATTTATTCCAGAGGAAATGGATTTTGTCCGTTTGATCACTCCTATTGGACAACTCAGTTTTAAGACAGCAAAACAGTGGTAAATGGAAGGACGTGTTGGAGCTACAATCGTCACCAACAGGACATGATTTCACTAGTGGAAGTGTTTTTGACTCAATAAGGATATGATATATTGTTGTTTTAATTTTACCGTCTTGTGCATAAAACGTTTCCATTGGTCCTTCAGCTAGAGCTTGCGAGTTAAAAGACAAAAAGTGAAATTCCTTGAGCGAATTCCATAGGAGGCGGCCTCGGGTATTTGTTAGAGAGAAACTTCGTGTTCCCCCAAGTCTGCCTATATGAGCATTGATATCCCCAGCTATTATGATGGTACTTTTGTGTTGTAACTCGAAAATATTGTCTTTGAGCATGTCTAGGCATTCTTTATGTCAATTTAAAGCTGCGGAAGTTGTTGGGAAGTATACTCCTATGATAAACATAGTTTTGTTACCTGAATTACAGTCTATGTGTACAACTATAATTCTGTCATTGCCTAAATCATTCAGTTTTGTTACATTTAAGTGTTTTCGCCAAAGCATAACCACCCCACCAAAACGTCTACGAGACAGGGAGTCCAAATTCAGTTTATTACATGCTCTGCACCATGATAAGAAATCAGAATTTAAATAGTCTAGAAAATTTAGAGAATCTGGAAACAGCCAGTGCTTCTGCAAGTAGCAGATGTCACACCTTCTTAGGCAATCTTTAAAGTAAGAGAGGTTATATTTCACACCAGATATGTTCCAAGACAGAAATGTGATGTCTTTAATGGTTATCGTGTTGCAAAGATTATCAGCCATATTAATTCTGTTCGAAGTGGCCATCATTTGCATTATCAAATATATTTTTTGACATACAAGCTCTGCAACGCACGGACTCGGGCCAGAAACCATGTTGTAGGACACGCTGGTCATCCTCCAATACAACATTTAACTTTGCGGAAACTGTTCCGTTCGTCTTACTAGGAAACACTTTTAACAATTTTGTATTAATTCCACGCTGAGTGAGATAATCGAGAATCTGCTGCGGGTTAACTTTTTCATTAATACCACTCAGAAAGAAAGCTCTTGTGTTTCGTCGGTGGCGTTTGACACCAATAAAACCATCTCCGTCCGGAGCATCACCCTCACGAGGGTTTGAACGTTGTAGTGGGTCATGTTGTTGTTTTTAGTGTTTCTGTTGTTGTGACTGTTGACGCTGTTCCCGTTGTTGTTTTTACTGCAGGTGCGGTTGTTTTTTCTTCTGCTGCTGCTGTAGTTTCTTTTGTCGCAGAAATCCCCGTGCAGTAGGGTTTAATTTTTTTTCAAATTGTTGTTGTACTAACTGAAGTATTTGCAGATTTTATTTTAAAAGTAACTGCTGTTACTGCTGCAGTTGTGATTGGTGTTGTTGTTTCACAGTCTGTGGCCCTGGTAGGAGTTGGAGTGGAGTTTTCAGTTTGCACAGGTTGCAATGGAGTTTTCAACGGAGTTTGCAACGGCAGTTCTGAATCTACTTCTTGTTGTCGTGTTGTTGTGGTTCTTTATGTTGTTCATGTTGTTGCTGTTTCTCTTGTTGCTGTTGTTTCTCGTTTTCAGCTATTTCACCAGTATATTCAATGGCCTTACTCACGGTCAACAGTGGATTCTCATCTGGGCTTGGCTCAGTTCCTTGACAGGGTTGCACATGAACATTACCATTTGGATTAGACGTCACGCACTTCGCATATGACAGTTCCGGTGCCCGAGTGAAATGTTTGCATATTTGCTGAAGTTGCTCATTCCCTTTTATCAATGTCTGTATTTCATTACTTTGATCTTGAACCACAGCTGAGAGATTTTTTACTTGGCCTTCAAAATCAACACATTTTATAAAAGTCTCTTCTTTGAACAACATTTGGTAGCTTTATAATGAAGGCAATTGGTTCTTTACCCCTGACCAGCCATTGGAACGAAACGCCGGGCTAGATTTATCCCATCCAGCAAATTCACTGCTTTCCTGTGATTTAGAAGGAATACTCGAACGGAAATTTTTATATTTTATTAGACCTAGCCAGGAGCAGTAGCGAAAAATGCAACTTAGGCCCTCAGGCAGGAATTGAACCTGCGGACCTGCGATACCGGTGCAGCGCTCTAACCAACTGAGCTGCAGAGTTCATTTGCTGAGCATCAACCGCAAGTTCGGTATATAAGATGGGAGTGATGCCAGTATATGGTGTATGTGTAAATATCAAGATTTTCTCGGCATCACGTTCGATAGGATTAATAGTAGAAGGAGTTGTAGCTGGAATACTCGAACGGAAATTTATATACATTTTTTAGACTTAGCCAGGAGGAGTGGCGAAAAATGCAATTTAGGCCCTCTGGCAGGAATTCAACCTGCGGCCTGCGATTCCTGTGCAGCGCTCTAACCAACTGAACTACAGAGTCCAGTTGCTGAGCATCAACCGCAAGTTCGGTATATAAGATGGGAGTGATACCAGTATATGGTGTATGTGTAAATATCAAGATTTTCTCGGCATCTCGTTCGATAGGATTAATAGCAGCAGTAGTTGTAGCTGGAATACTCGAACGGAAATTTATATACATTTTTTAGACCTATCCAGGAGCATTTGCGATAAATGCAACTTGGGCTCTCTGGCAGCAATTTAACCTTCGGCCCTGTGATTCAGGCGCAGCGCTCTAACGAACTAAGCTATAGAGGCCAGTTGCTGAGCATCAACCGCAAGTTTGGTGTATAAGATGGGAGTGATGCCAGTAAATGGTGTTTGTGTAAATTTCAAGAGTTTTCTCGGCATCTCGTTCGATAGGATTAATAGTAGAAGGTGTTGTAGATGGAATACTCGAACGGAAATTTATATACATTTTTAAACCTAGCCACGAGCAGTTGCGAAAAATGCAACTTATAGGCCCTCAGGCAGGAATTGAACCTACGGACCAGCGATTCCGGTGCAGCGCTCTAACCAAATGAGCTACAGAGTCCAGTTGCTGAGCATCAACTAAATCAAGTTCGGCATATAAGATGGGAGTGATGCTAGTATATGGTGTATATGTAAATATCAAGATTTTTCTCGGCATCTCGTTCGATAGGATTAATAGTAGAAGGTGTTGTAGATGGAATACTAGAACGGAAGTTTATATACATATTTTAGGTTGTAGCTCAGTTGGTTAGAGCGCTTCACCGGAATCGCTGGGCCGAAAGTTGCATTTTTTCGCAACTGCTCCTGGCTAGGTCTAAAAAATGTATATAAATTTCCGTTCGAGTATTCCATCTGCCACACCGTCTACTATTAATCCTATCGAACGAGATGCCGAGAAAAATCTTCATATATTTACACATATACCATATTCTGGCATCATTCCCATCTTATATACCGAACTTGCGGTTGATGCTCAGCAACTGGACCCTGTAGCTCAGTTGGTTAGAGCGCTGCACCGGAATCGCCGGGCCGCAGGTTCAATTCCTGCCAGAGGGCCTAAGTTGCATTTTTCGAAACTGCTCCTGGCTAGGTCTAAAAAATGTATACAAATTTCCGTTCTAGTATTCCATCTACAACACCTTCTACTATTAATCCTATCGAACGAGATATTTCCTCTGATTTACTGCATGGATAATCGACCAATATAGGTGCATTTGGCTTGAACATGTTTCGTATTTCAGGTGTAACTACGTTACTTGAAAAGTCATCAGTTCAAAATTGTCTACGGCCAAACTCTCCTCAAGGTTCGAAAAAGCACTAGCCCCTTTCGGGTTTCTTCTTCAATAGAATTCACCTTTTGGGAATCCAAGAATATTATGACACATCTTATATAACTCCATCTTCATGCTAGTGAACACAGCCACCGTCCCATCCTTTAGTAAAGTAGCAATTATCTTGTCTTTAGGTTGACTTTCAAAGTCTTTCAGAATATCGCCAAGACAAACCATTTCCCAATGCCAAATACAGCAATATTTACATCGTAATTTTTTTAATATAAGTCAAATTATCAGACCCACTGAATGGTCTTTTCGAAAAATAATCTCGCAAGAAGGCGGACAACCCCTTTAGAACAAAAAATATACTAAAATTTAGGTTAACGTGCATAAAACGGTTAAAAATTTCACTAAAATTATCAAAATTGTGTTCAATTAAAAAAACACGTCAGCCAGCTTGAACAGGTAACCCAAGATAGATAGATAGATAGATAGATGCATAGATGCATTCCATTCCAATTGCGTACGAACAGTTTGAATCCGCATCTCAGTCAGACTGTATTTTTTTTAATGCCCGAAATAGTGCATGTAGATATTCTGGCTGAGAAAATGTCCGGATTTCAACCTTTGACAGGTCAGGCAAAATTTGAGGAAATTGTCGTGGACTTACCTTTAGTTTTACAGTACGTCTTTTCCAGTATATCCAGCCTTACACATGCATACGGCGTTTCCATCTGTATCCGTACTACAATATTGCTGATTTGTGCATTGGGAGGAAGCACATTTATCTAAAAAAGATATAAAACACCCATTTTTATCGCCATACGTCGTCAATTTGGGTATATCAAATATAATACTAATATCATCCAACAACAAATTAAAAAATTGGCTGTAATTATATATTTAACGATCCAATGTGCATATCACCACGTTCCAATGATTGGAAGTACGTAGACGACATAACAATATCGGAAATGGTCCCAGTGCGAGAGGTGTCTATATTACAAAAGGAACTGGACGCAATTGGTACTTGGGCAAGTACCAATAATATGATTCTGAATCCCAATAAGTGTAAGGAGATGATTGTTTCATTTCGACGCGCCATCCAGCAAGCTCCACTGACCCTACTAGTGGGATCCAGTGGTTTGGAAAGAATAGAATCTCATAAAGTATTGGGAGTAATAATCCAGAATAACTTGAAATGGGACTTACATATTAGTGAGATAGTAACAAAGGCATCTAAGAGATTGCATTTTTACGAGTACTTAAGCGCAGTGGCGCTTCATCGTCTGATCTATTACGTGTTTACTTTGCACTCGTTAGATCTGTACTTCAATACTGTTGTCAGGTGTGGCATGCATATGGACGGGTCCAGAAGCGCACAATGCGGATTATTTATCCCACATTAAACTACGACGCAGCTCTTGATCAGGCTAAATGTCAGTCCTTACACGCAAGACGTGATGCACTTTGCGAGAAAACTTTTGACAAAATAAAACACTCTGATTCACGGCTTAACCATTTAATACTACCATCTCGGGCCAATGTATATGGTTGTAACTTAAGATTTGGAAATAGGCCTACACACTGTAAATATATCCTTCTTTCATCGTTCTTATTATTTTATAGATGTTTACAATAATTGTAATGTGTACGTCTTAGTGCACAATCTGTACTTTGTAATAGTTTTAAATCTTCAACAATATTTTATCATAAACCCTTGATTGATTGATTGATTGATTGATTGATGGAGCCAAGCGCATTGCATGATGGTAGCTAGGCATTGAATGACGATATGTTATAATATTAAGCGGTACATAACACGCATTTTGATTGGCTGGTAGATGTACTGTGAGGCAATAATGCACTGTCTGCCACTCTTTTGGCTTTTCAATTTCTTTCTCTTCGCTTGTTGTCAATACAACATGAACAAAATTTCAGAGTTTGTCGGAAAGCAAGAAAAAGTAGACGTAAACGTGATGGAAGAGCCAGGCAACAAATGTATAGTATAAAACCGGCGAAGAAGAATTCGTAGCTGTCTCTGAGTCTTTCGTAAGTTTGCGAGATTCTGTAAATATGACAACTCGTCCAGAATTGCGAGTCTTGCCGATCATCTTAAAGATATACCAGTTTACCTGCATTTAAGAACTAAAATGGCATACATTCAGTTATCCAAATTTGTATTCGTAAAAATATTAAATTCGATTGCTTATGATTGAGCATTTTAGAAATGAACAAAGCCGCTCATATAACCAAACAAATGAGAAATAGAACATATCAACAAGCAATCAATTTTGAAATATTAGACAGTGCTTGAATAAATAAATTTGAGAAGAAAATTGGACAGATTGCATGTGTAAAATTCATACTAAACTCTGTTGGAAAATACGATACAATGTGTTTCTACAAATTCAGTTCTACAAATTCTTCCTTGTCATTTCTACAGTTCTCTGCTTCCAATAGTTATAACTTTGTAATGGTCGTCGCATCTCTATCACCTTTTCCGACTTGTCACATACCTTTAGCTCTGTGGCTCTAACTTTACCATCTCTTCCGCTGTAAAGATTTTCAATATTTTCCAATTTCCATTGCTGACGCGGAGTACTTTGCCTTCGGAAACACAAACAGTGTCTCCGACTTAAGCTGTTTCGACCACTATGTCTATGGTGCTCTCTCAGTTCACTTAGATACTCTTTTTGCCATCTGTTCCAAAAATGATTCAAATCTCTCTCCAAGTGTTTCTCTCGTTTCATTAGTTCGCTTCGATTTGAACCAGCGTCCGTCTGATTTCCAAAGTTACGGTTATTAGTAGCGGTCAACAACCGTTTTCTAAGCACTAAATAAATGGGGTCAGAGATTCAGTCGCGTCGTCGTAGACGTAAGTTAGGGGAAGTGAGTTCAGTACTCCTTCCACTTCGATTAGGACGGTTAACAGCTCTTCGTATGAAAGTTTAGCTGACCCGATTACCTTTTTGAGGCAACGTTTCACATTTACCATACGTTCAAAAAAGCCACCCCACCACGGGGCTCCTTCAACGTTGTAGCTCCACTTCACGCCAGCAGATGTGATGTACTCGTCCACTTCAGCACTTTTAAATGTCTTCGCGTTATCGGGCAAAACTTTTGCTGGAATTCCCCTTCTTGAAACGAAACGTTTGAAGCTACGCAAGAAAGCTTGTGATGTCAATTGGCGACCAAATCCAGATGTAAATATCGAGTGCTAGCGCACGTTTGAAGCGCTGTGTAGGCCTTGTTCACTTCTGCTTTTGTATAGATATCCCTGACGTAGACTGGACAAGCATATATAGTCAAGTCCAATTTTTGAAGACGCAAATTCATATGTGAGTCGAAATGGATGCAGAGACAAAGCCCAAGGTACACCATATGCTTTTCCTTCGATTTTCTGGCAGACGACACATTTTGAGATTATCTTCTTTACCACTTAGGAATTTGTTCTCAGTTGAGTTAAAGTTTCACGAACCCTGTTGTGCATTACGTGTCGAGGACAATGCAAGACAATCAATTTGGTGATATGATTACCATCAGGAAGCAATATCGGATACTTTGAGTTGAAGTTAACTGGGGCATTCTGCATTCGACCATGGTATCATTCCTACTTCAAGAAGTTTCATTTGAGTAGAATTTTCAACACTCGAAGCCGTTGCGTAAGTTATCATTGGCTAGATTGATCTCCTTTCGCTCTAATTATCTTGCTATATTCTTGGGAATCTCTTGGTATAATGCCCACGCGTATCTTTGGTGGTTTTATTTTGTTCCGATTCTTTATGCTCTTTGGTTTCTTTTCGTTGTTTGATCTTTAACGCTCAGGCTTGGAGTCTGGGTTTTGATTCGTGGATGCATTCGTTTTTGGATTCAACACTTTGGAATTGTTCTGCCCAATGATGCGATATGTTCACGTTCCTTGAGCGATCCCCTGGCTGATTCCTTTCTACTAGGACAGTATCACTTAGATCTCCGGGAGGAAATTTCCGCTCGACTCGGGCGATATCCGCTGGAGGGTTTGAAATTTCAGTGAATTATTTTCGGAAATTACACGGATCCATTATATATACGGATTTATTCAATCCAACAGCGTTTCGTGGAATCAGTCAATTGATTGATTCGGTTAATGATACACTTGATTGATCAATTCAGTCATTTCTAATATCATTGATGGTTCAGCGCTGCATGCGTCAATGAGAGAGCTTTCATGCGGGCTTTTGAATTTTGAACAAAGCTCAAAAGCGACGAAGACAAAGCTAAGCACTCATCAATGCCAAAATTTGAAGTTTATTATCGCCAATCCTTTATTCTATAAATCACGCTGATTTATATAACTTGTTAAGCAGCTATAGCATATAATTATGCTGTTATCAATTACATAGCATGTATAAAATTAATACACAAATATAAATCAATATAAAACTACTCTGGCTAACTAAATTAATCTACCAACCACCACTCCCACGGCAAGATGCAAAATTTGCTCAACAACAACCCAAAATCAACAACAAAACCAATAACAAGCCATCTGCGATGACTGGTGAATACGAGTATTTTAAAATCGATGCTATTTATTTGGACTTATTATTTTTCTGCGTTGACAAAGTCCTTACTCGATCTGGAAAAAATGAAACTTCCGAAATTGGCGGGCCTTTCGAAGTGGAGAAGAAACTCGACAACTTGACCGAGTCTTACAAATGGATGTTCTTCTTCATGGCGTGTGTTCCGGTGCTCATGTGGTTACATCTGGCGTACAATCTGGCTCTGTTCTTGGTCCACTTCTGTTTCTGATCTACTGCAATGACGTTCAAGATTACATACAAGCAAACTCGACACTCGCACTCTTTGTCGACGATTCTAAACTGTCTCACTCTTTGCTCCCGATTCTAACTACATCGCTCCAGCACGACCTTGACAGCCTACAGAGCTGGGGCGTTGATATGAAAATGGATTTTAACACGAAGCTATGCACTGAAATGCAAAAAAATTAAAAAAAGAAAAAATCCACATTCTTAACATTCTTTAGCAACAAACATCGCATAACTCGACCTGTATCAGGTCTTCAAGATTATCGCAGCGGCGACACATCGATGATTTATGCACATCACAAACACAAGCCAAACAGAAAGTGATACAGGGCACAGCAACTGATTTAAAGGATAGGCAGAGCAGCTAGCATACCTCGTTCACTATTATTGTACTGTACTAGCAGTTACGTCACCCAGAGCTGTTAGTATGTGTTCATTAAGAGCCGTTAAACATCTGAGAATCATTCGAGAACGTTCAGCGGAGAGCAACGAAGTTCATTCTAAGTACCAAAAAGTACAACCAACCTCCTTCCGAAGATTGATCACAACCAACTCCCTTCCGTTGAATTCCGCAAGATCACGACTGATGTTGCTGTACAAGTCAAAAACCGGACCATTCCTATGGACGTTAATAACTTTTTATGTTTGTACGAGCCTGGTTTTAGATCTCGCAATTATAATGAAAATAATTACTATTTCCTCTTAAAACATAAACAGCAGTACTTTAGAAACTCGTTCTTTGTCAGATCTGCAAGTCTGTGGAACAGTCTACCAGCAGATCTAAAAATCTGCGGTTCGCTTAACTCTTTCAAAATTAATATACGTAAACATTATGTATCTAAGTTAACTTCTTACAGCCCTCCTGGCTTTACTTAGATGAGTTAGATCTATAAGTTATAAAAGTTATTTGTGTAATGTACTGTACTAACGTGCTTGGCTGCTTGTTGTTTACTTGATCTCATGGCCTTCCTGAGGCTCCTTTATGATTCTGTTGCAAAATAAGTTTTAGGTCAGGCTAGTGTTTTGTTCGAGAAATAGTAAGAAATTTTGACATTCGCTTACAAATGACTTAATTTCTATGTGTACCTGCAGTACTTTTGTCATGAAATCGTGAGGAAAGTCATTGTGCTCGGTGTGCAACAAGCAGCAAAGTCTTGTTATAAACTTATAATGTTGGGGTCAGGTGTCAATTGGGACGCAAGTCCTGTTCCTTTCCCCAGTCACACTTGTGTCCTCTGTTTATTGTAGATGTATGCGTAATGATTGTGTTGTGACAAATGATTAAATTAAATTAAATTAATACAGTGAAAATTATATACAAATAATAATTGTATATAATTTTCACTCAATAATTTTCCATCTACAAAAACCTTTCAATTATTATTCAATCGAGTGAGATACCACCAAAATCTTGATATTTACCTATAACTTATACAACATGAGAGTCTAAATGCTAAAAACTATACTACTGTACAGCATATTTACAATTTAAAATGCTTAAGAGTCACAATGCAGGAGTTGATTCAAAATTCCAAGCTAATACTGTTGCATTTGTTCTTAAAACGTAACAATGACTGTTCAATTTTTAATTCGTTAGGCAATTTATTAAAAAGAAGTGCTCCTTGATATGCAAAAGGTTTCCTTCCACATTCAGTCTTGACCTTAGGGAAACTAAGATTGACCCTGTTTCCTCGCGTGTTTCTTGAGTGTGATAATCTTGTGAAATAGCTATGAAACGCCATAGGTGCAGTACCATGTAGACACTTGAAGACCTCATGAACACAAGTCCGGTTTCTCACTTCATTAACACTTGGCCATTTAACTGAACTGATAGATCCATTTACAATCTTTGCAGTCCGATTCCGGATGTCTTCAAACTTTTGTTTATGGGAGTCCGGCAGGTTAACAAAGACATTGTTACAATATAGCATCCCAGGCAACATCATCATCTTGTAAATTCTTACAGCAGTATACGCGCTGATGTTCTGCCGTATTCGAGCCAACAGCGTAACTCTCGATGAAGCTTTCTTCATATACTTGTTTAATTCAAGATTTTGTCCATCTTTACACCGAGGTACTCGTAAATAATTGATTCTGTTATACTAGGACCATTAATTCTGATATCCAGTTCCGCCAATCGTGATGTTTTCGGATGGGAACCGAATAACACACGTTTCAGATTTTTTCAAGTTTACCACCAAATTATCCTCAGATAACCACCTCGCAATTCGTTCAAGATGAGCGTTCAGATGTTCTTGGATACTTTCAATTGTATTACCCCCGTAATAGATCACGGTGTCATCAGCGTACAAAACAACTTGAGTATGTTTGAGATGGAGTTCGATGTCGTTAATTAAAAGTACAAACAGTAATGAGCCCAATATTTAGCCTTGGTGAACACCACAGGATATTGAGCGAGTTTCCAATTGGACGCCATCAAAAGAAACAAAATATTTTCGATCGAATAGATAGCTCTGAAACCACTTCACTTTCTTATTTACAATCAGTGGCGAAGCCAGTTCGATGTGAGTGGTCATGCAACGAGCGCTGAAGGCGCGGAAAATTTTGAAATATTGACTCCCAGAATTGCCATATGCAGCAATCTGGGCATCAACTTCTACGAATAGCTTGACCTAATAAAGGAAAAAATGTTGAGAATTTTGCATATTTCAGAGAACAATAATGAAGGTAAACACAAAAATAGGAAAACCCATTCCAAATAATATCTAAATTTTGACTGTTTCGCTCACTCGACAATACCGGCTTCGCAACAAAGAAAGCATTTTCACGAGAATTGCCATAAAAGGGCTAGATTATGTCGTATTGTAATAAAAATGGATTCATTTCAAAGATATCACAAAGACCCGTCGAATGGAGGTACTTACGAGTTTGTACCTTGTAAACGAAAAGCGAGGTAGGAAAGCGAAATGAATATTTAATTAGTTTATATTATTGCTAATTTGTAAACAAAACAAAATTCAGAGTGTTTAAAAGCGGCTAAATTGGCCGCATAGCGTTGTAAACAAACACAATTTACCTCTCTACAGATATCGTAAAACGCTGAATCGAACGGTGGTATTGCCATCTACATAGCATGCACCGAACCGAAGATATGTCCCCTGCAGGTCAAATAGTATTTTCTTGACGAAAGATCTGGCGTTGATCGCTGCTTAACAATAATATTCTGTTCAGCAGTACTGCAGTAGCCCAAGCAGAAAAGGATTTTCTCACCAACTCCGAAACAATATCGTTAACTTCGAGTGAAGAAGAACTCGAAATGCCTGAAGCCATGTTCATTCAGGCGGAAAGCTTCGAGCAAAGAGGCTGTGATCAGGTTGGGCTGCCCGTTAGTCATGCAAATCGAAAATTGCATGACCATTGCTTCGAAAACAACCGCATTGCGCGTGCGCAAACATCGTAAGCCAATCAGAAAACAAGAAACCTAATATAAAATAATATTAGCTAGTCATGCAATTCTGAAAATGCATGACCAAAACACGCAGCGGGTAACCACGCAGCAATTCCACGCACTCGTTTTCCACTCGTATTACGCAACCGGTCATGCATGTGAAAATATGCATGCCCTACTCAGTTGCCAAGGCAACAAAGCCGAAATCAAAAACATACGAGAATATTCAGCGAAAATATCGCGTAAAGACCATTGATTTATGTTTAAAAATATAGCATAAAGCAGCTGAACGTATAAAGGCAAAGATAAAGCGTAATTCTATTTTAGACAATTTTATTGAACTGATTTTTAAACATTTTTGGGGAAAGTTTTAGTCATGCACTGCATGACCTGCATGACCGCTGGCTTCGCCACTGTTTACAATACCGTAATTGGATAATTTTGATAAAATGCAAGCATGATCGACGGTGTCAAAAGCGTTGCGCAGGCCCACAAATACTGCACCCGTCATCAAGTCCTGATCCATGTTTTGTCTTATATCATCAGAAAATAGAGTTACTGCATGTTGTGAGGACGACCGTTTTCGAAATCCACATTGCCTATGAGAGAAAAGGTTATTTTCTTCCATGTAACAATATAATTGGTCATAAACTACGCGCTCAAACATCTTCGACAAAACAAGTCCTATAATTGTCCATTTTTGTCCTTTAATTTCGTGAGCTTTATAGATTGGAATAATTTTTGAGCATTTTTCCGCCCTTGGAAAGAGGGAATTTTCTGAACAACCATTTATTAAAACTGATAATGGCTCAGCTATGAATTCAATACCATCAATTACAGTAGGAGCGATGTTGGAATTTCTTCATAACCTTGCGCTTTTGATCGATTGAGCCGTTTTACAATATTTCGAATCGCAGTTCAATTTGTCCTTTGGAGCCGGAAAATACAGTTTCAGGGGTTAAGGTTGCTCCTCAAAACTGAATGCTCGTGATGTTTCCATGTGGTATTTGACAGTGTAGAACGATTATATTGCAGATTTTTGCCAATGTTGGCAAAAAAGTCGGAAAAGCCATCTGCAATCGTTTTCTTGTTAAGATATGGATTACTTTGCTGCAGTTATCATTTAAACCTTTAGTTGGAAAACATTTATTTATTTACATCCAAAAAATATTAGGCGTATTAATGTTTTCTTGGAGGATGGATCTCGTATTCGACTTACTAGATCGAATTGCACGAGTAACAGTGTTTCTAAGGCGGCGGTAGGTGGACCAATCTATTTCGTTCCCAGATTTTCTTTCCTTAGCCAGTAGTCCTTTTCATGTATCTTTGATCTAATTTCGGTTGTAAACCAGGGACAATCGCGACCACGTATCTTTTACTCGGTAAAAGGAGCATGTTTATACATGATAATAGATTTAACTATTAATTTAAATGTGTCCAATTCCCTATTGACATCCCCTTGTGCATATACATTATCCAATTTTGGCTGGCAAGGTCGCTACGAAAGGCTGCTGCACTGTACTTTGAGAAACTTCTTTTCCGTACCCTCCTAGGTTGAAATTTGCGGTTATTTTTCTTCATAACCATGCCAACGAGATCATGATCACTGATAGAATTTGCATAGGTAATGGCCTTAGAAATATTTTGTTCGTGGGTGGTTGCTATTATATCTAGTGCACTGGATTTTTTAGAGATCCTCATACCAACTTTAATAATCTGCTTTAAACCATCAGACTGGATGATATGCTTGATTTCCCTATTGTTTCCCCGCCGTAAATAGTCTGTGTTTATAACACGCGGCAAGACAGTCTCGTTGTTTTCACAAACGCCGGTACTTGGCGTATCTTAAAAGTTTCTTTCAAAATCTGAATGCAAATAATTAGATGTATTTGATGGTCGATATAAAATACAAACAAGTAGAGACTTCATTTTCTTTGCAATTCAATATCGTCACGGATATAACATCCCACGCCGCCACCCCTACCCGATTGTCTATCTCTTCTTACGAAAAAATATCCATCCAAATTCAATTCTCCGTCCCCAATATCACAATGTAAGTGAGTTTCGGTTATTGCCAAAATATCAATATTTCTCTTTACTTCTTTAAGTAAAATATCAACCACTCTAACTTTCCCTGCCAGACGATTGATATTCTGATGGAAAATCTTCAAACCTCTAGCTTTGACGAATTCTATTACCTGGTCATAGACCGAATCTGACTGACTAGGTTCATTTAGTTGATTATCGTTATTACATAATACAAGATGAACAGAGCAAAATCTCGCGACCAGATTTCAGCGTGTCTCTTAAACTTTTAAGATGACACCGACTTTTACATTCAGAACATAATTCAGAGCTTTGATTCATTCTTATAGTTTTGGAACAAGTAAAACATTTAGTAGCTGGCCCAGGGCAGAGTTCAACATCAGCGGCCAAGATTAATAATATATTTAAACAAGAATGCGAATTACGGCCAAGAACTAATCCTTTATCCTCCTTGTAAACCCATAAGGAAGCCATTATTGGAGAATTTTCAAAATCTTTAGCTTCTTCGCTATAAACAGAATAACATACTGAGTTTGCACCTGCAAACGATTGCTTTTTGACATTCAAAAAGATAAATATAAGGAGAGCAAAATTTAGAGCAGCCGCCATTGCTGAATAATCGCCAGCATTTCAAATCGCTCAGGAAGGTTTTCCAGGTGTCTTGAAAGGGTTGGTTAATTAAGATTGACATTCCATTCAATGTTCTGCTAACATAGTTGTTGAAACATTACTTTGAGAAGAACTGTTATCGGCGCTATGACACCTAACGGGTTATAGAATCTTGCTGTGGTGCTTAAAACTACACGTTTAGTTCGTTCCTTTCCTTTCTCTGTACTAGTCAAGATGCCAGAAAATTAAAAAAAAAGCAAATCTTGCTGGTTCTTCCATTGTACGCCAAGTACTTTGTGACTTCATTTCCGTCTTAACTGTGGTTCTAGATTCAGGTTCGATTGATTCAATTGACTGAATACAGATCTTCTAATTTTTGTGTTCTCTTCGGCATCGCCACTGATTATGTTCATCACTTCCTGTGAGTACGACAGCCATTCCCACTTGTTGAATCCACTTTGCTGGAAACACTCTCGTATGTTCTTTACTAAGGCGAAGGTAGAAGGCTTAAAAAATATTTTCACGAACAGTGTTCACTATTAAGTATGTTTTAACGTCCAAAACCTGAAAATTTTACGTATAAGCCAAAAGTTTTTGTCCAAAAAATGTAAATTCTTTGGATTTAAAGTAGTCGTGTCAACATGTTGGGCATAATTCATGGTTTTGCAGTAAGTATTACCACTAGATATAACCAAAGGGGGGGGGGAGCCGCGGCTCCCAAGGCTCCCCCCCTGCCTACGTCCCTGGGTGAACCTGCTCTGGTTGTGAATATTATTTTTTGTCAACTCTTTCAATCAGATCGTCTTTTAATTTATCTTGAATTATGTCATCGTAAATCTGAAGAACGTCTGGCTTTTGTCGGAGCCGATGAACTGGTGAGGACAAACGTTTTGGCTTGGATCATGGTGGTCTGGTAACTCTGGATGATTCTCTTTAAACGGCAAGCAAACTTTATACCGTTCTCCATTTGAAAAGTTCCATATATAGACGGTTAATCGTCGGCGATTCCTAAGGTTGCTAGATCCCAAAACTTTGTCAGTTGTGCTTAATGTCATTTTGCGGATCTATTCTAAGGACATGGGTTGAACTCAAGTTTACAGTGCATCCTTGTTCTTCGTTTTCTTCGACTACTGGACCCGACAACACTCGAGCGAGTTTTGTTTGGATTGCCACTGGACCTGGAATCTCCCCTCGTCTTACACTTCCAGTCATAAAACTCCAATAGTAGTCGGCACCAATCAGAATGTCGGTTTATTCTTTGGAGTCGACTCTGGTCTCCGCCAAATCAGACCTCTTAAAAAGGGGTAATTAGCTGTGGCTGACTGAATATACAAGTTCAGTTGATATACAGTCGAATATCATTCGGACAATACTAATCGTGTGGTCATTGTCTGATCTGTAAACATTGGCTTTTGCTGTTCGTAGAAGTACAGCGTTCAGTAATAAGGTTCGACTGTTTCTGCTCAATACGTTGATAAATTAAGATTTTGTTTGCACACACTGTCAAGCCGAAGGTCAACATACTTCAACTCGTAACGGTCAGACCGGTAATGGCCGAGGAAGCAGTTCCGTCTAATAAGCCCTTTAAATAGTTGAACTTTATGCATTGAAGAGATGCTTTTGTTGTTGTGTACAGCTGACTCAAAACTAACCCAGAAAGATTGCCATTTTGTAGGTTCACCTTACTTCTTCTTCTATATTCTTCGCTCCAATCCCGTTAATTATAGCTTTATCAAATTTACTTAGTGTGCCCGTTTTCTCAATAAGGGTGAGCTTCCATCCTCTCAGTTTCTCTATGTTTGACAGCAATGCGGTGTCAAAATTGTTCAAGAATTGTTCGTTGTGCGTTTCGAATTTTCTTATTTTTCGCTAAAGGCATCTTAATATCCGCGTCGAAGGCCTATGTGTAAAAACTGATGCTAAACTCTGTTAGAAAATCTCTTTATTTTAACTAATATAAACGTACAATCTGTTTCTACAAATTTAGTTCGTGTTCTAATTCGAAGTTCTGTCACATTTCTGTTCAAGACTTGTTCAAAAGAACGTGGCTCACTTTCAGTTGCGAACTTCCGGTCACTCAATCCATAGCATGCGCATGGCAGACAATCAAATGAAATTCCAATTTTGTGAAGTTGAAAAACAATTGTCAACGCATGCGTGTTGCAGTAGATCATAACGGCTTTCAAAAAACAATGTTTGTTAGTAATGCACTGAGTCTGCAGGCTTTAGATGTGCAAGAACATGTGATGTTAAAGAAAAGCAAGTAAAACAGCTGGCAATCAAATTGTTTGGGAAAACAAATATGCTTTCTGAGTAAATATATTTTTCGAAGACACCCGAAGGCGTGGAAAAGTAGAAACTGCAGGTTGTTTTTGGTGGCAAAATTGAAAGATGGCAATTCAAAGCTCTCGTGAGGTAATTCGTTTTACTTCACTGTAAAAATTCATGTTTACGGCTTTACCAAACTATATTTTGAAACACTTTTTACTAGCTATAAGCGTAGTAATTCTTTTCTAAAATTGGTCCAAGTAGTTTACAGTAACTATGATGTCCATGCTTAGACTATAGGCCGGCCTCCACTTGCACGTACGTACACACAATTGTACGCACGTATGTGTTTATACTTTCGTGAAATTTGATTGGTTAAAAACTTGACGGCCGCACAGAAAGTAGAATACAGTTCTACTGTCATACGTACAAAAAGTTAGCCGCGACGGTAAAGGTTAGCGATCATTTTCGAGTCACAGAGCACTTGCACGTACGGCCAGCGCGGCAGATTTTGCGCATGCTCTGTGAATTGCAAACACATACGTGCGTGCAATTGTGCGTACGTACGTGCAAGTGGAGCCCGGCCTTATGGCAATCCAAAATAAATGTTGATGGAAAGTTGTTGTGTCTTTAATGTTCGTACAATTTATAGCCAAGCATGTAGGTAAAGCAACTCAATGGGCTCATACAGGACGAATAAGAATCTTAATAATATTCAAAGAGTTAGAATTTACTGTTTGAGGTTGGTCTTCATCCATAAAATCTTTGTACTCTGTTTGTTCCACCGAAATTTTTATGTGTTTACATGTTTTCCACTCCTTTCGACGTCTATTTTTACGAGTTAATCGGCCGATTAGCAAGAGCTCTCAATCTGTCAAACCTTACTATGTCTGGATTAACCTACCCAGCGAGGTGGGTTAAATTTAACCTGCTATAAAGTGTAAAGTAAAAGTAAAGTATGTCACAAGCTTCATACTGTTTTACGGTACGATTTTGAAGATATTGATTCGTGTAGCTAGAACAACTACACTTTGCAGCTTGAAGGGCATGTAGAATACCCGGAACATATTTTACATCTATCTGTAGCCTTCAAGATTTAAATGGTTAACTTGTATGAACTGTTTATTGATTTTGAGAGGGCTCAGGTAAAGCAATTTTCTCTTTTAAAGCTTCGACCGAAGTTTCAAAACTGCGTAGATTGCAAATCAATAGTTGGTTTGCTGTGAGAAATCGAGTTGTAAAGTTTTTCGATTCTATACTTGCCTGAACAATTATATGCAAATATCGGAAGGTAATACATTTAGCATATATTGTTTCTCAAGTAACACCAAAATAACGGTCTGAATTTTACGATTACAAACTCAAGAAATACATTCAAACATACATTGGATTGAAATACCGTTCAAACCAAACAATTATATTTCCGAAACGTTGTAACATTTTGATCATCACTGTAACAACAGATTAAAGATAACAGACATGGAACTCGAGTCGGAACCTTTGAGGTTTTTGTCCCCACGCTGACGCAATACACCCTTTCGATAATTACGTCACAAACACTTCCTTGGTCTAGGAGCCTCGCTCTCGTGAATCGAGCCGAAATGCTATTAGCTCATGATTCATGAGAACGAGGCTACCAGCCAAAGGAAAGATTTGTGACGTAATTAGCGAAAGGGTGTATTCCTCGCGCCACGCAAATTGCTCTGACAAGTGTCACTCGTCCAATTTCCTGATAAAAGCATGGGCGAAACACTGTTCAAAAGTTGAAAAATGCTTATTTTTACGAGTTAGCGCTACAGATTGCAATTTTTAGCTTTTTGCTTCAAAAACATCTTTGTGCTTCTCAACAACTTTTATTTATGATTGAAAGCAAGAAGCGCACAGTGTGAAAAAATCATGCAAATACACTACACGCCGTTTTAATGCTTCGAAGCTTGTTTATTAGTAGTTGACATTCAATTCTGTGCTGAAACAGAACACGGAGGAAAAGATAACTAATTTTTAACGTTTTCAAGTAAAAACAGCAAATTCACCAATATGCCTTTCCCCTTAGCGATGCCGCTAAGCACGACGGTAGGAGGCTGTATAGGTTAGAACGATTTCGTTTTTAAGATGAAATGTCAGATTTTAACAACTTTTTGTATCCATCGATAACTTTTATCCACAGGGAAACAACAAGCGACTGTTAGATACTTGTAGAAGTAATTCATGACATTTTGTGCAATAATGACGAAGAAAACACGTTTGCAAGGAGGTGACATGTAAACACGCCTAGGAACGAGTTTCTTGTAAAAAAATAACCTTACGCACAAAAACAGGTGAATTGGTAAGTTTGATTCAAGTGAGACCAAGGTATGCGGCTGTTTTTATTTTAAAAATATATACTAAAATATTTACATTCGTCTGAGCTTTCGTCGGTCAACAACATCATCAGAGACAGATAAGTATGGGAACATACATGCTATTTATACAACGTTGTTACGGAGATATTGGCATTTGCATGAGTATAATGTAAAGTAATCTAAAGGAGCTAATTGCCCTTGACGGCGGTGGTTCACAGTTATAGGAGCAATGGTAGAAAGATTAAAACAAAAGGTCACTTAGTTCCGTGCATTCTTCGCCTGAGTTGATGGTTGGTTGCATCTGTCTAATTAACGATGCTTCTTTTAATCGAAAATTGACCTTTTGTTTTAATCTTTCTACCATTACTCCTATAACTGTGAACCACCGCCGTCAAGGGCAATTAGCTCCTTAAGATTACTTTACATTATAATCATGCATATATCTCCGTAACAACGTTGTATAAATAGCATGTATGTTTCCATACTTATCTGTCTCTGATGATGTCGTTGACCGACGAAAGCTCAGACGAATGTAAATATTTTAGTATATATTTTTAAAATAAAAACAGCCGCGTACCTTGGTCTCACTTGAATCAAACTTATAAAATACAAAATGCTGCTGAAGGACACCCTCAACCGATTAGGTGAATTGATGTTTAACGTAAGATCGGCTGAATTTTTTTCAAAATTAAATATCTCGGATAATTTCTTGTACTGGATCTCTACGTTATTTAGATTCTATTAGTTCATATTGCTATTTTAAGCTTTATGAAATTGACATATTTGTCAAAGGAATTTTTAGTTACCTCTGTTTTCACAATTTAATCCGATATACCCTGGTTTACAACGACATTTGAATTTTCCATCTCCTATATGGCACGTCCCACCATTTAGGCAAGCAACACGTGCCACATCGTCGCACTTGTTAACTATATTAATTAAAATGTTACTGTGTTAGAAATTGGGCAAAAAACTATAGCGAGATGCGTGTGAGCATGCATGTTGTTGTTACAAAGGGATCTTAACCAAAATGTCTTGTTTAAAAAATCGACGATACCTTCGGCGATTTACCCCGTCGGCAGTTGGCGAAGCTTTATTAGCCATGGAAATTGCCGTCATGATATGCTAATAGATGTACATATAGATAGGTTAAAGACAATACATTTCTACCAAAAGCTTCGCCACTTCTCGTCGTATCCATCTGGTTAATGTATTATATAGTTTGTAATTATTTTAATATTCCTGCCAGGCTTTTTATGGGGGTGCTGGGTAAGTAACCGAGTAGGCGAGATGTAGAAGTGTGGTCTAAAATGTATCAGGATTCTCTACTTACCTGCCTTTTTACAGTTCGGTCCAGTATATCCAGCCTCACAAATGCATACGGCTTTTCCATTTGTGCCCGTAATACAGAATTGCGGATTATTGCAATGGTAGGAAGCACATTTATCTAAATATTTTTAAAGCATTAACATTCATCGCCATTGACTACATCAAATATTTACCAATATTAACCAGCAACGAAATCTATAACTCGGCTTTAATTTTGGTTTAACGGTGCAGTGGACATATTACCTACCGGAAGCCAGGCGCAATTCATGCCTGAAGCTGGGTACAAAATTTATTTTCGCAGATAAATTGTTGTAATTATATATCTTTATCAGTGCGAGTGAAGAGAAGCCTTAAACTAAAATTCTGCACAAATTGCAAAGTGATTATGTATTTACACCTATTACACATACATTTCAGAGCAATATTTTCCGACCTTATATTGATACTAAAATTGCCTTTGGAAAATTTGGGCCGGAAACAATCGCCTTTCACGTTTTAAGGAATTCTAGTGTTTTATAATTAATCTGTTTCAGGCCGAGAAATTGACTTTCTTTACCGCGAAAGCAGACATATAAATATATACATTTTTGGTAGTTTCCCTCGTTTTTAAAGCTCTGCTATGCAGGCCTAATTTTTAGTGCCTTGGTTGTTACATTTGCAAGTAAACGTAAGGATATTAGGATCAAACTTACAGTATGTACTACAATCAAATTTGGGACACTATTCATTCCCTGTTCCCATGCATCCCAATTTTTGACCAAATCCTAGTTCCCATTATGCCATTTCAGATCGTAAGAAAATAATTACGATTTAAACGAGAAAGCTTGATATTTACTTTGTAAGGGAGCTGTAATATAATAAGAGATGACAGTAGACGGAGTGAGGGTACTGGTTCAAAAACGGGGAAAAGATTGAGTGCAAAATATTCTGTGCTAGTAGTATTTACCCCGCCGATGTACGGAGTTACTACTCCTCCAAACCACATGCGCGGTGAATGTTGATAACGCATTTCAATTTACTGTTTGTTACAGAATATTTCGGTCTTTGTTACGTACCTTCAAAATATGTTGTTATATCTTCACCGCATGGAAGCTCTATGATTAAAAAGTAATGTATATAGTCTCGATATATAATTTGCATCATTACTCATTTTATACCTTTTACACAAACTAACAAAGTTAATTTAATTAAGGCTTAACTTCCCATATCTCATAAGACTTAAGTCTTTAATTAGTACTGGCAAGCAGAAAAATGTTTAATTTAACAATTGTTAGTGTTCAATATATAGCAATCCAGTAGTCGGACGATGCATAGAAATTATAGAATGACAATAAAGGACGATTATATTTTTGAAAAAACAAGACCAAAGAACTATTAACGGAAGCCAGTTTTCCTGAGCAACGGCATGCAACCAATTAAGCTACGACACAGTTGAAGTTGAAAACCGGCTTTCGTATGCGCCGTAGCACTACAATTGTATGCACAGTAGGTCAGTGTTTTTACTTGCATCATCAAGAACTAAAATTGTTTTATGCGTTTTCGCTTATGAGTTTCCAGATTAAAGCATGTGATGGCATTTTAATATTTATCGATAATGTAGAAAATTTCTCGTGACTTCAGAAGATTCCGAAATATAATTTACAAAGTTGGCTGTTTAATTTGTTCCGTATTCGTTCTTGGCATTGTATTTGAAGAGCATTGAGTAACTTAACACAACTATTTCTCATTAAGTTGTGAGGTTTTAAAAAATTATGGCTGACGTCAGCATTATTTTCAATTTTATGATAAAGAGTTGGTTTTAAACTGCCTGATTAGAGTGTGACGTTTAATCCCACCTTTAAAACAATCTAAACGCCCTGATACGCCATCGCTTTTTACTATTTCGTTTTTGATCGTCACGTGGGGAATTATTACTTAAGAGATAGAAAACGAGCCCGCGTGCTTTATGGTGTGATAAAGCATGAGGGGAATGTTGGGAGAACACGAGAGAAGCGTGTAAACGTGCAATTCAACAAAAATTAGGGATTAAAAAGCACAAAAACTGTTCATAAGTGTTCAAAAATAGTCCACAATGATAGATAGATTGGCTTTTCGTTGTTCTGCTCCACTTTTGTCCAGGATTCGGTATAAAAGCGAAGGTTGTTGTCAAGCTGCTTTGACGACGACATTGGCTGTCAAGTTGGATTTTTCATCTTGAACCAAATATATATATCAGGCAGTTTTTGTTTGAAGGTACTGTTCGAATATTTATGCTGTGTTTTTTGTTGTTCAATGGTTGGTGGTAAAAATCTTTCTGCGACAATCTGTCAACAAATCCATCAACATGTCGTATTTGTGAGGTTTCTGCCGTTACAGTTTAAAAACTATAGTTTAACTTTAATTTTTTTCACCTAGAACTGTGCATAAATTTGGTTTGGTTCGTGTTTAAATAGAGTTTTTGTACCTTCGAAAGTCAAAATAGCACAGATTTTCGTGTTTTTTGTCGCCATTGAATGCGAACTTTCAAGCAAAAGTATATTTCAAACTATGGAACAGCTATACGAATCTTTATTCGCCGTTTATGTCGCGCTGTTTATGGCTGGCTTTTTCCATCCCGTCTATAGATCTACTCTTTGTAGTTGATTTCTGACAGACTTTAGATCTAAAACTATTATAATCTTGTTCATATTGTATCGACAATTGCGAGGAAAGTTTGACAAGCGTGGTCGAAGGGAGAAAAATTAAAAGAGTAGCCCTGCTTTATATTGCGTCATAAAGCACGCGCAATCAGCCAATCAAATTGCTCGTTAAATACTACTTATAATATAAACGAATTAAAACGCTAGAATAGAGCTTAAAGGAGCAGTGTCACCATCTGCGCATCTCTTCTGCGCATCTCTTCTGCGCATCTCTTCTGCGCATCGCAAACTTGAAAAACTACTGTCGTAGTTTTTCAAGTTTGCAGATTCAAGATGGCGGCCATTTCTGAGTGAGTGCAAATATATGTCAAGAGTGGCGATAATTCCGGCAGAAAATAAAAATAAAAGATCTCAAGAAACTCTGAAAAAGACTTGAAAAGCCAGCATAAATGCTCATACCTATCCATGACTATATTTGAGGCATAAACGGAGTCAAAATGAAGGATTAAATATATAAATATCCGCGAAACGATACCGATTTCGCTTCCCATTTTCTTAGGTTGGAAATATTGTAAAAGGTAAAGCAATTTAATTCACAAATAAGCTAAAACAAATTAGAAATATACAGCATAGTTTTAGCAATCTCAGTTATTCGTAGCAATAACAGTGAAGAACTTTATAGAGGCTCAAACAAGTGACATGCGTGAAGACCGGTGAGGCTATTTGAACGGCAGTTACTATATTATAATCAAAAACAAGCACAAAATTATAAAAATTGGACATATATAAACTATGGATTGAACAAACCACCAACATTCTTTGTCTCTTCAAGTTTACATGAAAGCCAACCAGAAATACAGTTCAATATTAGAAAAAATTTCATTGTAGGCTAATTTTTATATAGATTTTTTTTGCGCTTCACTTGGTTGAACTAGAATACTGGGTTTGGTGGATAATCCAAGTGAGTAGATATACACTATGAAATAGTAACTACATGTTAAGATTTACATTATGTTGGGGGGAGGGGGGTTTTGGGAAAGCAAACCTTAGCGGTTATCGAGCTAGCTCGCTCTACCAATTAAAGACAAATTTCACTTTTTCAGCTTTGTGTATAAATATTTGTGACTGTCCTGGTGGGCTGTCTTGATTACTTACTAGGCAAAGCGAGCTAACTCGGGCCTGCCTTAATACAAATACCCACATATTTGGTTCTTATGTTCAATCCTAAATTTTACATTAGGCTATAACAAAGTCAGATGATGATATGGTTAGCAGGGAATATAATCCAAGGACCTGACAATAGGATGTGAGGGTGGCAAAATAATTTTGAAATGTCAAGAATTTTGGTTATGTCAATAATTTTGAAAGGAGGACAATTGATGTTGAGGATGTGAACAAGAATATTACCCTAAATAATAGCTGATATACCCAAGACAAGGACGACAACAGCACCATGGTTATCTGGGCAAGGGAACCCAGGAATGATTCCCATGCACCTAACACTGGAACTTATATAATTGGATATATAGAACTCTGATATATATTGCAAAAATAACATAATATAAATGTTGTTTTTCTATAACATGTACAACAAAAATGTATGTGATATATAGCCAGCAAATTGTCTCCATCATCGAAGTACTGTGCAAACTGAATGACTGTCAGGAGTCTGACCCTCTTCCAATATAGCCTTTGCCCATGAACCTGTTATGCACCCTACTTCGTTATTTTACTAATTAATACCAGACAATTTTACTTGTCTAGACATTATATGTTATAATTATATTTTTATGGTTCCAAAGATTGTTTTTTGTTTTGATTACAATTCGCAAAATATTCACTACCATAATCTGAATGATCTGATATTCAACCTTTTAACTAATTGCCGGTCTTACAAAATTACTTCACAATATGATATTTGGCATATTTTAATTCCACTGTATGCAACAAATGTCCTGGGAATATTTTACAAATCACTCCACCATAATAAAAGTAAGATGTTGCTTTACATTTTAAATTATTTTTCACACTAAATCAGTCATAATTATCAGTTGTAACTGATTTATTGTAGACAGTACAGTTTTTAGTATCACTGTTAATCACGTACTATTATAGAGGTTGTAGCCTACTAGCAGTCCAACTTTGTTTGGCAGCTCTGGTCCTTCCATTAGTAATTTTTCCTTTACAAAATTCTTGACAGGACCACCTTTGCCACCCTCACATCATATTGCCAGGTCCTTGGATTATATTCCCAGCTAACCATATCATCATCTGACTTTGTTTTAGCCTAATGTAAAATTTAGGATGGAACATAAGAACCAAATATGTGGGTAAGGCAGGCCCGATTTAGCTCACTTTGCCTAGTAAGTAATCAAGACAGCCCACCAGGACGGTCACAAATATTTATACACAAAGCTGAAAAAGTGACATTTGTCTTTAGTTGGTAGAGCGAGCTAGCTCGATAACTGCAACGGCTTGTGTAAATCATAATGTAACGTAACATAACATGTAGTTACTACCTACTATTTCATAGCCAATATATAAAAATTACAATGAAAATTTTCTAATATTGAACTGTATTTATGGTTGGCTTTCATGTAACCTTGAGGAGACAAAGAATGTTGGTGGTTTGTTCAATCCATAGTTTATATATGTCCAATTTTTATAATTTTGTGCTTGTTTTTGATTATAATATAGTAACTGCCGTTCAAATAGCCTCATCGGCCTTCACGCATGTCACTTGTTTGAGGCTCTATGTTATTGCTACGAATAACTGAGATTGCTAAAACTATGCTGTATATTTGTGAATTAAATTGCTTTACCTTTTACGATATTTCCAACCAAAGAAAATGGGAAGCGAAATCGTATGGCTTCGTGGATATTTATATATTTATATATTTAATCCTTCATTTTGCCCTCCGTTTATGCCTCAAACATAGTCAGGGATAGGTATGAGCATTTGTGCGGGCTTTTCAAGTCTTTTTCAGAGTTTCTTGAGCGCTTTTATTTTTATTTTCTACCGGAATTATCGCCACTCTTGACATATATTACTCACTCGGAAATAGCCGCCATCTTGAATCTCTAAAGTTTGTATATGCGCAGAAGAGATGCGCAGACCGTGACACTGCTCCTTTAATTTAACTAAAGTCTTTAATTTCCTTCATGGTTCGATAAGATGCGCGCCGCCGGGGAAGAGGCGGAATTTTGGAATGAGAAAAATATGGAATTTTTATCTATTGTACAACAAAATGAGGAATTTTTCTTAACGTGATGTGGATTGCGTAATGCTCAGATTTAGCGATTTAATACAGAATGATTTTGTCCATGATTGTACGAAGTTTTCAAACTTTAGACCTTGGCAAATTGAATATTTAGTCTAAAAGATTCCAATTAGACGTCATATGTTAATCTTAACCAAATATTTTGTAGATATAATAATTATAGTACTAAATGCCTCTAAAAATAATCCTGATCTCTACAATAATAGCTCATAAATCAAGGAGTATTTTCATCAAATCGTATGGACATAATAGTAATAATGATTTGGGAATCGTGTGAATTTTGTAACGCTCCTAATTGTACCTACACCTATTTAACGATTTACGTCATGTGCAAAGTTATAGCAATAAACTAAAAATATTAAACTTCGGGTCATCAGGATCAATCTACCTGAAAAATTCAACAAGAATTGCGACATCTCGACGAAAAGGCTTCTCTCGAAACGTCGAAGTTCTTGCTGTATTTCCAGGTAGATTGATCGAAAAGATCCAAAGTATATTGTAATAGAAGCAACTTATACTTGTACCACACTTTAGAGAAATTAAAAATATTGCATACTCAAGTGCACGTGAAATTACACGTGATCATGCACGAGACTTTACCTATAATTTCACAGTGGATTCCCGAGTATCCTGCTTTACATGAACACTTGTACGACTGTTCCACAGAAATACATAAACCACCATGCTCACAAGGATGGTCAGCACAGGTTACTGGGTATGAAGAAAAAATACAACACAATGGAACGTGAACTAGGCGACAGGAATATTTATTAGTGTCAGTATAGATTATTTTTGGGGGCCTGTGTGGCACTGCATTTTACACAAATTATTGCACGAATTATTTTCTTGTCAGTATATGAGAGGAACATTTTTATGAAGATCAATATACGAGTATATATTGTAATTGCCTACGAATATTTCTTTGATTATTCCGAAGCTCTGTAGCGATATACACCGTTGTTTTATGCAACAATTATAGTACCTTGAGAAATATCAGTTAGCAAAAATCCTGCCCTTTTCCACCATGTTATCCCATGCCGCTTGTATTAAAAGCTAAATTAAATATTTTCTAATAAAACTAGCTTCTGTGGAGCTAAAAATTGCTCAAATACACAGTAAGCAAGGGGCGTTTTGCAAATGTATTTTCTCTTGTATGGTGTTCGAAAACGAATACGCCGGTAAACATGTATTTGTGCGACGAAATTTAGCCTCTTCATAGGCAACGCTTCTATATCTACTTCAACGTTTTTTTACACACTAAACATTTCTCACTTTGTGAAAACTAAAATTATGTGCATAGAAACAAAAACGAAACAGGAAAATGACTTTATATATAGCAAATTTGCTACTCATATCGTTTGTTTTTATAGGCTTTGCGTCACTACAGGTTTATACTCCCTATACTCGCTACGTTAACGCACGTTGTTCATGAAAATAGCAAAATTTACCATCTATGTTATTCAGCATACCATACAGTAGCTTAACCACTATTGAATTTTAAATATTAACCATTAATTTTACGGCTCTATGTTTGTCATTCTAATTGGTCAGTTGTACATTACAGTATAAATGTCAGCATTTCCTTTCCATCAAATGTACAATTACCTTCATTCTCGCAATATTCCCCCACATGCTTTTCATCACAAAAACATTTGACTTTTTTAGAACTGATCTCTTCGCACGTCCCATTATTACAAAGATTGCTGGTGCATTTGATGACTAAAATATATTGATGTAAAATTTTATAGGTAGGAGATTAAGATTGCAATATCCATGTACGTATGTTGTCAGAAATGCATGTATTTAGAAACCGAGTGTAAAAACATTAAGAATATAGATGATTTGATAGATTGGTAATTAAAGCAATTTACTCACAAATAGGTCAGAACTGCTTTTAATTCCCTCTTCCGCAGGGACTTTTTGAGGCGAGTTGGTGAAGAAAGAGAAATATACTCTTTGCATAATTGTGAGATAATATGACTTCAAACATGCAGGAAGGGGGATTAATTGTTTAATTCCTATGAAAGTAAATCGCGTATAACTTGAATTTAGATAACTTAAGCCTTTGAAGATTTTGAGCATTGCTCAACAGTGCCGATTTTCGCTTACCTCAAAACTTGTCTGCAACAGGCTGTTTCATCTGTAAAAGAATCATCGGGCAGTGACAAGTATCGAAAGAAATGACCGCTTATATGCTTCCTGCCGGAACGTGGGGGTGTATGTGGGAGACAATGTGTGCATGCATGGCTTTGTTTGCGTTGTTTACGCGAAATTTGTTACGATGACGACACCGTGAAATTATTTCAGCTCTTTTGTTGAGTAAACAATTCTTGTTTTTTTCTTTCAAAATACAAATTGCATCGTTTTGATCCCCCTGTGTACGAAATAGAATGTTTTAAAATTTGCCAATTAATACTGAAATCCTTATTGTTTTCTTTCAATATCCAAATTTATTATATGGCTTGATGAAATCCGCGGTTCTGATTGGCTAGCGAGCGGTCCGATAAAAGCCGTATCCCGGACCGGTGTCCCGGTTTAAATTTTAAAAATTTTAAATTTTTCTAATTTTTTTCAAACATTTTACAAATTTTAAAAAATGTAATTTTAAAAATTTGCAATTAATAAACAAAAAAACAATGCCCATCGTTATGGAAACCAAAGTGCCAAACTGACAAACAACCGTCGTTGTTCGAAAAAAGTAACAGAATAGCTAATGAGGAAGCCATTTCATGTCTCAACATGAAAGGTGGCGAAAAATTCTTGTTTATGCCTTAATTAATTTAAGAATCAATCTCAAGAGCCATATCATATTTAAGAATCAATCTCAAGAGACCGCTTGTTCGGTCTGTACAGTGAAATATCGGACCTCGGTCAGATATTTCACTGTACAGACCTCACGCTCGGTCAATAACCTATTAATATTTCGAAAGTTCCGTGTCGTAGTTCCGTGTCGTAGTTCCGTGACGTAATTTCCTTACGAAAATTAATTTCCTGACGTAATTTCCTTACGTAATTTCCTTACGAAATTACGAAAGTTCCGTGACGTAATTTCCTTAGTCTAATTGACAAACATTTTCCACCGCACCACAAGCTCCATAAAATTTTTAACAGAAATACAGTTAAAGTAAGTTACAGCTGCATGAACAATGTCAAATCAGCAATCACTAAACACAATGCACGCATATCTAGGAATAACAAGCCACAGGACAGGGGCACTACCAATTGCAGTTGTAGAGAAAACACCATTTGCCCGCTTCAAAAAACAATGCACATGACTAGGGACATAGTATACAAAGCAACAGTCACAGTAAGCAACACAAACACGATCAAAAATTACATTGGCATGACTGCAACCACATTCAAAGAGCGATTGGCCAACCACACTAAATCTTTTCAGCATAAAAACACGCAAACGACACGGAACTTTCGAAATATATTTGGACATTGAAAGAAAACAATAAGGATTTCAGTATTAATTGGCAAATTTTAAAACATTCTATTCCGTACACAGGAGGATCAAAACGATGGAATTTATGTTTATAAGAAAAATTTTGTATTTTGAAAGAAAAAAACAAGAATTGTTTACTCAACTAAAGAGCTGAAATAATTTCACAGTGTCGTCATCGTAACAAATTTCGCTTAAACAACGCAAACAAAGCCATGCATGCACACATTGCCTCCCACATATACACCCTCATGTTCCGGCAGGAATTATATAAGCGGTCATTTCTTTCGATTCTTTCACAGATGAAACAGCCTGTTGCAGACAAGTTTTGAGGTAAGCGAAAATCTATATTTTGCTCTAACTATATGTTGTCGAGCACTCATTGCGTTTCGTAGACCTAAACCTATATACACGTATATATATATATATATATATATATCCCGCTCTGCTTCGGTATCGAGCACTCCACGTTTACACGATCTGCAGGCAGTGACTGTGAAGTTTCATAAACGTCCTTATATAATGCTCGATTATGGAAATTTAAAACCTAAAAAATTCTGGTTATTTACATTAAAAATTACCCAAGAGTATTGGAATATTAAAACGTTAAAAATGTTAAAAATGTTTAAAAAGTAGCCATGCACTATTTAATATATATTAGGAAAACCTTCTTTTACTAATTAAGTTACTTCGTTTTTGTAGTTCCTAATGTAGAATTTGTTTTCGTGCCGGCATTTTGAAACAAGTTCGTCTCTCTTGTTCAGAAGGTTTTCGTTTTTGGCATTTACAATGAAAAGCTTTTCCGTTAAACAGAGGTTGCATCGTTTTGACTTGTTGCTGTAGGCACTGGCTCCGCTGATGATAGACCATTTGATGTTATGGTATTTGTCATTGTTCTTCAATTCCCAAATGTGCTTAGAGAGTTCGGTGCTGCCTGCATATATTTCATGCTTGAGGGAGCTATTATGCTGGTTCAATCTTAATTTAAAAGTGCCGTCAGTTAAGCCTCGTACAGACGAGCACGTTTTCCTTGACAAGTTTTCCTTGACAAATTTTATTTGCCCGTGTGTACGGCAAAAAATTGACAAGTTTTCCTTGACAAGGAGCCTTGTTCAAAAGCTGTTGTGTGTGCGGCCGAGAAGGAAAGCTTGACAAGGAAATGCGCAGTACGCCACTGCACACTTATTTTCGATCAAGTTGAGCGACCATTGCCACTATAAACATGAAGTATTCACTTGCGTCGTTAATACACGGGCTCGTAAAACTTGTCAAGGAAAAATTGATCGAAAAAGTCTTGTTTGTCGTACACACGAACAAGTAAACTCGACAAGAAACTTTCTGTACGGGGCTTAATTAGTCCTCGTCTGTAAGGGTCCTATATAATCCTTTCCTTGGGGGTATATATATATATATATATGATCCTTCACTTGTGTTGTTGAGCACTCTTTGAGGTTAATTGGTGGCTATAAGCGATAATGCAAACGCTCACTTCCCTTGTGGTCGTGCCCAAAGACACTTCACGCATGTCTGGATGCGCATGTGTCTGAGTATTGTACCACATGCGCTTGGTGAGAGCAAGAGTATGGTGTATAAATACGAAGTCACTCACATCTGGACTGCGTTACAAGCTGCACTGACGAGCCGTTGAACGGCGAAACATGCATGTCTGCAGATTTGACTATATATATATATATATATATATGTCTGTGTGTATGTCATAGTATATATGTATATATAATAGTTCAATAGACATTATCTTAGTCTTGTTATAAAATTTTAGTCCATCTATTTTATTATTGCACTGTTAATTTCAGGGAGTCAAATTGACTCCAAAAGTAGACCTTTTCCCTTTACTCCAATTTAGAAGTCGAAATGACTACTATAGATTAGAGTAAGGAAGGGCTCTTAATTAAGTTTAGAAATCAATAAAAAACATTTTAAGGTCAAAATAATATATTTTCTCAGAAAAATATGATATACACAACAGACATGCAATTTGCTCTAGTTATTTACATTGTTAGGCTCGACATCATTCTTCGAATGATATCATGGTTATAACATGCTTGTAGTGTTAACAGCATTATTATAATGTTCTGTGGGTCAATTGGTAGAATTTTAGTACTAAACAAGTTGTATACCACAAGTTGGCAACTCCTCTCCTTGGTTTGCTTGGTATTCGATATATTATATTCTCCAACAAATGAATAACATTTCCAATATTGACAATGAAGTAGGATGCCATGATATTGACTTGATTATAGTGGTAGTGTTAAACTTCAATATATCTTTCCATTCAGCATCAGGATATTACTGTACGAATCCATTAAAACAATCCCTAAGGTTAATAAAACAGCCGTGTCATTTTCAAATACAGCATGCTTCGTGACCATGCATATAGGTAGTGTTTTCCTTAACCGAGGTAACATAACTGTGTCAGTAGCATCACCCTAAATCATGTAAACCATTGCTTTCTATGACTCTCTTGGTCATGCACTAACCCTGCTAATAGGAATATCCTATCTCCATGTATCAAGCAAGGTCATGTTATTACAAAAATCAAATATATAATAAATTAACTTGAATTTTATGCAAAAATTATCTACTATAACAAATTATTAGCTACATATACAGATTAGTCCCAGTAGATCACTGGTTATAAAACAATTTGAATACCTAACTATTCGCCATACGAATACTGAGTCTTATATACAAATTAAAATGGCAACAAAACAACATAGCAATATTCGTCTTACCTTGAGGCACTTTAACCGCGTTTGTCTTTGCACAGCAGCGGCAGCACTCCTCAATCAGACCGTCAATTGCCTAAATCAAAATTTGGGGAAACGATAAACTAAGTTATATACTTCTGCTAAAATAAATTACTCGAAAATTTACTGTACACAACTCAAGAGGATTTGATTTTGACCAAAGTGCGTAAAGTGATGTTTAATTTTGACCAAAGTAATTTTGACCAAAGTGATTTGTATTTATACAGTCTTCAATAGAAAATATAACCACCTATCGAGTAAATAATCGTACACAAAATAGCAAATAACAATAAACATACCTTCGCAACAAAGTCCGTATAATTTGTCCGGTTTTCGTGAATATATTTTAAAGAAAATTTGGATAAAACTCTTCTCTCCTTGAACATAATAATATTGAACATGAAAATATTAAAAATATCGAATTTGGCGCATGGTGTGAATATAGAATCAAATTACTATAACTAATGATACATTCCTAACGCGTTGATCGGTGCAGACACGAGTGTTTCCACTTGTCAAGTTAACAGAGGGAAGCATTCTTCTCAGGAGAAAAAATATCAATCCAATCCAAAAATGTAAATAAATCCTTTGACTTTGAGTGAATATAACGAGAAAAATACGTTGGCGATTCTCGACAGACCGGGCTTCGATTACCGCTCGCGGTTGAACAGTAAAGAATGTATAAAGTCAATGCATATAATACAGCATTCCCTCTTGGCGACGTTACCGGAGCTAAGAACCTTCGTCAGCTAATTAAATAGCAGGAACTTCTTGCTTCTTAAATTAAAGAGCATTTTGTATCACTAGCAAATACCCTAACTAGTCCCTACGCGGCCCAGTGAAAGAATCTCACGTAATGTTGGAGTTAAATAACTTTGGCCGCGGTAAAAATTCAGAAGTAAAATTACTCCCAATTTTTACTCCCGTTAAAACGACTCCTAGAGTAATATTAAGGAGTAAAAATTACTCCATTATTTCTACTCCTTTGCTGGAGTAAATTTTACTTCTTCAGTGGAGTTAAAATGACTCCCAGTGGAGAAAAATTTTGGAATGCGTACCGAAATGGAGTAGTTTTAACTCAATTTTTGGAGTAGATTTTACTCCAACATTTTTATTCTGCCACAGGGAGTAATTTTAACTCCTATGGTGGAGTTAAAAATAATAACTCCTTGAAATTAACAGTGGAGAATATAGAAGCTTTAAAATGAAAACCTATATAATAGTTTTTCACCCACCCTTTAATATTTTACGTTGTATAGTTAACAAACAAATCAATTATTTTGAAAAATATAAATATCCTATTTGGATTTGGTTACATGCAAATATTGCTGGACAGAAGTATTTTCAAAGCTATTTAACATAATTTATTACCTTCTATTTGACATAATTCTCCTCTAAATCCATCTTGACATATACATAGAACTTTTCCGTTTGTGTCCATCGTACATAATCCTTTATGACGGCAGATGGGTGGTTTGAGTGGTTTGGAATAACATTTATCTAAATATATTTTAATTAAACATAATTCAAACGTGAGAAAATCATAGATACTGATCTATATATTTGATATACTGATACATATATATATATATATATAGTCAAATCTGCAGACATGCATGTTTCGCCGTTCAACGGCTCGTCAGTGCAGGTTGTAACGCAGTCTAGATGCGAGTGACTTCGTATTTATACACCATACTCTTGCCCTCACCAAGCGCATGTGGTACAATACTCAGACACATGCGCATCCAGACATGCGTGAAGTGTGGCAAAAAAAAGTACGACTGTTTGATTTAGTATAACTTAAAAACTAAAAGAGCTATTACACTTAAACAAGTTTCTTTGCATTCAGCGATGCCTAACTTAAATTTTAATATATGCTATGTGCATTTACATGCAATATTGACTGAGATAGCTGCGTTTAAACGTGACTAAGCACTTTTGGAACTGTCGAGAATTAGCTAAAAACGACCTATTAAACTAATTTGATAACCGTTACCATAGGTATTATAAATAAGTATTATTTAAATGAAGTGAAGTTGAAGTTAGAAATGTTTCTTGAATATATATGCTCTTTTATTAGACAACATTTTGCCTTCTAACTTCAACTTCAACTTCACTTCATTGAACCGAATACTTGCGTAAAATGCTAATTTATCAAATTATTTAATAGGCCATTTTTAGCTAATTCTCGACACTTCCAAAAATATTTGCTCAAGTTTAAACGCAGCTATCTCGGTCAATATTGCATGAAAATGCACATGGCACATATCAAATTATAAGTTGGACATCGCTGAATGCAAAGCAAGGCAACTTGTTTAAGTGTAATAGCTCTTTTAGTTTTTAGGTTATACTAAATCAAACAGTCGTACTTTTTTTTGCCCCACCCGGTATATAACAAGCTTTTGTAACGTATAGTAAAGAAAGTGCTCAATACTTAAAATTCAGTAGAGCGAATGATATTATTGATTTTACTTAAAATGTTTCTTTGTCTCTACTCCGAGTTTCACGCATTACTGCGATCATCAGGAGACATTTTGAATAGAATTCCGTTACTTTTTCTTTGTTTGATGGCGTGACTGCGCGTGCGAGTTGTTGATGTTGCTTTTCCGCGCGCAGACCACATTTCCCGCTAAAAGCTGGTTTTGATGGACATACTTCGAGAAGATTTCTGATTTTTTGTTCAGCAGATTTCCGTCGCGAGATTTTAATATTAGTAGCTTCTCTTGTAAGCACAGGTTGCACCTTGTTTTTCCACTTGCGTATGGGGCAGCCTTCTTAAGGATGACCAAGTGGTGTTAAAAGGTCTTCCGCTTCTCTTTAATCTCCAAATATGCTTCGATAGCTCCGTTTCATTCGCGTACTTCTGAATTTTGAATGATTTTTTGTGGTTTCTGTACCTGTCCTTAAATTTGCCGGCTGTTACCCCAATGTACCGCTTAGTGTCGCCGTTGTCGCAACTCTTTACTTCGGCTTGATAAACGATAGCCTTGGTCAAACAGTTTACCTGGAGAAGGAATTCATCTTTCTTGCGACAGTTACAATTCGTTTCGTCGGTTGTCGTGGGTTGGATCGATCTTGTTCTTGTGTTGTGGTTAGTAATAGTGGTCTTAACATTATTCAAGCAGCTGTAACTAATCTTGATTGAATTGCGGTTAAAGATCTTATGTAGATGGCTTGATTTAGGGAAGTGTTTGTCAATAAGTTGGAGGAAGGTTTTACGAATGTTTGTTACTACGTTTTTGCTGTAGGGGGGATTAAACCACATCACGTTTCTGTGCCTTTTGCGTTTCGGTTGGCTGGATTTTCTGGTATACGTACAACTCTCGTCGTTGGAGTCACCAACGCCACTTGATGGCGTTGCATTGTATTGTAAATTAAAATCATAATTACCCCGACGTAATGCATTCCCGTAGGTTGGGGCTGATGAATCGAACGCTTGCTGATCAGAGGATAAATTTGATATACGGGTGTTTATAGATTTAGGTAGTTGTCTAATTATAGCTGGTGGATGGTTCGAGCGACTGTCAATGTAATGGGTTCATTGTTGGGTTGTCTATATGGTTGGTAGCGTTCGTCTGTTAGGTTGAATGTGACGTCTAGAAAGTTGACAGATTGCATGGTGGTCTACTTGGGCCGTGATTTTCAAGTTTAACTGTTCGAATAGTGTATGTAATTTTTTTGGTACCTTATCTGGAATGCGTCCGCAAAGGTTAAAATCTTTCTACGGTCTTGAAACTTGTTTTTTACTAAAGTTCAAATTGTTGTTTGTTTTAAGCCTTTAATCTTGCTCCAATGAGGATGTTGTGTGTAAGAAAATCGACGCTTTTTAGGCGGTGTATTTTCGGCTTCGGACCTTCAATGGCGGCTTTCAATTTGCCTTCAAAAATGGCGGCCGGGTTATCGTTCCAGTCTACTTAGAGTTCACTGTCAATAACTCGCACGCGCAGTCACGCCATCAAACAAAGAAAAAGTAACGGAATTCTATTTATAATGTCTCCTGACGATCGCAGTAATGCGTGAAACTCGGAGTAGAGACAAAAAACATTTTAAGTAAATTCAATAATTATATATATATATATATATATATTTCATTAAATTATACAAACATTTGTCAACTACTTAAAGTTCCATGCCTGGTTAAGGCAATCCTCAGGTTAACACAGGATTTTTACTGTTAAAGTTCGCGTGTATGCTCTCGTCAGCTTGGACGCGTGATGCAGGGCCATTTTTAAGAAATCGCTAGTGGGGGGCCATCATCGAAAGGGGACGTAACAAGTAGGTGGTGTATTACAGGTGTGGGAAGGTGAAGGGGGTTCTGGGGTCTCTGTGTCTTAATTTCCTGCATTTTCAGAGACAATTACTTATATATCCCATGCGGCATTTCGAGAAAATTTCAGTTCTCTTATTTAATAGCGTCCCTTTGTCAGCTTTCATGATACACAATTCCTCGTGGTTGCACAGGCTACAATGCTTTCTACCCGATGTGTACGACTTTGCACGCTTTAGGATTGAGCAAGTGATTCTGAACATGCCCCCGCTTCTCTTCAAACCCCATACATATTTCGACAGCTCAGTATCGCCAGAGTATAGTTGGTTGTGGAATGATTTCTTATGGTTTCTGTAGAGTTCCCTGAATGTAGTAGATGTCATGCCTATGTAGTGTTTTATTTCACCGTTATCTATTGCAGTCACCTTCGCCTCGTATACGACGTACGTCGTATGTCATACAATTGCCTTTCAATGGGCATTCTGGCTTCTTTTGGCAATTACATGTTTTTGGTGTTTTCCCAGAAGTTATCGCGATCGGTGTTTTCTGCGATCGGTGTTTTCTTGCATTGTGGCTAGAAATCACGCTTTTGACGTTTGGCATACAACTATGGCTTATTTTTACTGTGTTTCTATTAAATATCTTGTGGAGGGTACTAGATTTCGGGAAATGGGTGTCAAGGAGGTGTAGAAAGGTTTTTCCGATGTTGGTTGCGACGTTGAGGCTGTAGGGTGGGTTGAACCTAGACTTGCTCCAAGTCTGTCTCTTATAGGGGAGTATATTAACACTCGCCAATGAAAAGAACTATAAGAGACAGACTTGGAGCAAGTCTAGGTTGAACCACAAAACGTTTCTCTGTCGGTTCCGTTTTCGTGCTGTAGAAGTGGTGTTGTCAGTGTAGCGTAATTTGGTGTGATAATTGCTTCGTTCCAGTGCGCTATGATATAGAGGCGACGATTGATTAAATGAGTGCTCGTCCGATGAGAGTTGCGTGATTCGTTTACTCACGGATATCGGTAATAGTCTAGGACCTGTAAAGGAGTTTGTATGCATTTCATTTAGGACAGATTATCTCAACTGTTTTAGGCTAAAATGACCATGGCGGTCAACATGGCATATGTGCCAAAACCCGAATACGGGGCGAAAGTACTGAAAATGACCACGCCCAGAAACGGCACTGTCGACATAGCTCTAAATCCTGAACCGCCAAAGCTACAGCCTTTCTGAATTGCTTATAGTGTTTAGAATGGTTGCTTTTAGGGGTGGCCACTGGAGGGTGAAATTTGTCTAGGTATCATATTTTACAAGAAAATGACTATGAACCATCCCAGGTCAACTGCTAATTATGCATCAAATTACTCATTCACCTGCCAAAGTCTATGTTTTCTTATTTCCTAAATATTTTTGTCATAGGATGAAAAAATATGCTTATTTTAATATAATTATTATAAATTTCATAAGGAATGATATTGTTTTGTTGAGATATAACACATTTCATTTCACTTACCTCCCGCCAGAACACGATTTCAGCCATATTTTGCCGATTTATTTGCTTTTTATCGCCGAGCCTCGCAAGTAGCTTCCAAATGTTGTACTTTAACACAATGCTAGTTGACTAAATAATAATTCAACCAAGTTTCGTCGGGTTTTGGAGTAGTGCCATGTATTTTATCTTCGATTTTGTGTCCTTCGACATTTCCTCAATTATGTCGCTATTGCAATGTCTCGCTGCTTCTCTGCCCGATAAATGCCACTTCTTCGTCCACATCTGTATTTATATTACAGTATCCAAAAATAATTGATTGTAGAATAGTCCCAATCGAAAAATTGAAAGCTTAGTCCCACTTGGGAGTGAAAAACCTCCCCTCGTTGATCAAGAATGAGAATCAAAAACAAAAGGTTCAAAATAATTTGAAAGTCTCGCGCAATCTTCACGAAAACTCCTCGTGCACAACATTACAGGGGGGTGAACATTTTCACGAATACTTTTGTTCGCGACCACAGAACCCAAGTAAAGTTCTTGTGTTTAACTGTTTATATGTTTATGACAAAATAAACAAATTTTCGCGTAATTTTGTATTTTTCTGGTTTCCTTTAGCTATAAAAAAGAAACCAGAGACCTACGCAATCTTTTCGCACCTTCCTTTTAAGGCTATTCTGTGTAGACGTCTGTACGTTTCAGCCCTCAGACTGAAACAAAAACCATGCATAGAAAGCACATGTTATAAATTCCACATTACCTAGTAATTTTTTGGGGGCCATTTTGGCCCCAGGGGGCCGTTTTGGCTCTTTAAAAGAGGGGCCGATTTGGCCCTGACAGGGGCCAAAAGACAACTCTGGGGCCGTTTTAGCCCCAAGGGGCCGTTTGGGCTCTTCTAAACAGGGGCCGTTTTGGCCCTGAAAGGGGCCAAAACACAACTCTGGGCCCGTTTTAGCCCCAGGGAGCCGTTTGGGCTCTTTTAAACAGGGGCCGTTTTGACACCCTGACAGGGGCCAAAACGCAACTCTGGGGCCGTTTTAGCCATAGGGGGCCGTTTTGGGCCAATTTGAAAGGGGGTCGTTTTGGCTCTGACAGGAGCCAAGGCACAACTCTGGGGCCCCGTCTTGTCACATTATGGGCTGTATAGCCCCTTTTAGAATTTAGAGCTGTTTTTGCCACGAAATTATTTTGAGTAATTTTTTTATTTTTAAAGACGGAGGCCGTTTTTGGCCAAATTGCCAAAACAGGAGAGCAGTTTGTTTACAAATCTCTTCAAATGACAAATTCAACATGGAATGTCTTTTTAAAAATGTGATGCTTGGTCACTACCAAAAGAAATAACAAGGCTGTACTATTACTACACAATTACTACACAAATGCTATTTTGACCCCATTTGCTTCTCCTTATATGACCCCATTTGCTTCTCCTTATAGGGGACCACCTTAATATATATGTTAATAATCTTATACTGAGAAATCCACATGTATGCTATAATATTTCTACGAAAATATTGAAATATATCGGGAAATTTATATCGGTATGCTCAAGTTCGAATTTAAGAGCTCTATAGACCACTTTCATAATTAAGATGAGTTTAAATATTCTTTTATGTGCATCTTAATAAGCCTCTTTGACCTCGTTCAGGTTAATAAATTCTATTCAATTCAGTCACAGAAACGAGGCTGATAAGGCTTATTAAGATGCACATAAAAAAATATTTAAACTCATCTGAATATTCATCTGAATTATGAAAGTGGTCAAAACACAAAACACAAAATCTTAAACATTTACTGGTGATTGAAGTTTTGTCACTCTATCAAAGCCAATGAACGAAAAATGAATAAATTCCGCAATGCGCGCTGACTGACAGACTGGCGCCTAGTCTTCTTACTACACGCGCAGAAGTTCTTGGGATAGAGTCATCACACCTCCATTTTTTATTTTTGTTCTGTTAATCGAATCGAGCTCGAAATTTTATATTTTTGACCCGAGATAAACTGGATTTTCAGAAGCAATACTTCGGCAACTACTGAATAATCCCCGAGCCGGCGCGAAGCGCCGTGCGAGGATACTAATTCCGCTCGGATATTTACACCCGGGTATGTGACAACATAGCGGAATGCAAAGTTGTCCGCCATTATGCAATGGATGGTTTTCTACGTTGTGCGCTTGCGCGAGTTCAGGCCGAGAGAAAACTGTTTTGTACTCGGGAGTCGGGACATAAACAGACAAACAAAGTCTCTAAAACGAGATAAATGAAAATGTTAGAGGACTTTCACATGTTAAAATTGACAGGAGGAAAAAAACAGCCAAAAGACCGAAGAGAGACAAGATTTTCGAGTTTTAAAGCGTTTTAAACGCGTAAGTGTTTATTTTGTATACTTGCTTTTGCCGTATACAGTACTGCCTAGAAGTAAGTTAACACTGCGGTTCGGTTGCGGTTCGTGCGGTTAGCGGGTGCGGTGCGTGCGGTTAGCGGGTGCTTTGCGTGCGGTTAGCGGGTGCTGTGCGTGCGGTTAGCGGGTGCCATGCGTGCGGTTTGCGGTTGCGGTTCGTGCGGTAATCACACGTCAAACAGAAAAACCACTGCGTTGTGTTCCGACGGTTTCCGATACAACTGTTATTATGCGGCAAACGGACTTGTTCCTATATGGATTAATTTGTTTACTAAATTACTACCTTCTCTAATAAACTGTATAACATACAGTACACAACTAATATGAATTTATATTATGAATATAAACAGAATGAGGTGTTAAGGAAAAATATAAACTCAGATAAACAAATGTGTCACCAATACAAACCCTACGGGTTTGCCGCATGATATTTGCGTGTTAGTAAACAAGAAACCGTAATGTGATAAGCGACACTTTTATAAATCTATTCAATCGCTCTACTATATTAATTCTACTTTGCTTTAAAATATGACGCAACGGTTGATAAAATGACAAGCTTGTTACACGTTGTCGACAGGCTTGCTACCGAGTATACGAGCTTGTTAAGCCAACAACTTGTGAATAATTTTACATGCGTAAATAAACCTAGTAACTTTTTGTCATACGCGTATCAGTCTAAAAGCCTGTAGAAAAGGGTTTATATAGCATGCAGCAAATTCCGAAGTCAACAACGCATTAATTTATAAAAAATATTTAACTATTATTGTAAGCGCATACCTTTACGTTTGCAAGTCAGATTTTGTCGCATCTTTCCGTGTATTGTAGTTACGTGTATATGTAACAGAGAGCTGGGCTTATGCGACACAAACTCCCAAAGTTATACACATAACATACGATAATAAAGAATCGATTTTGATAATTTAAGTCAAGTTAAGCTTTAATAGTTAAATGATGGATTTAGCTAAGATTATTTGACCTCACAGATTTGTTATGGTAGTCAAATATATAAATATTTCTATTTACTTACTCTAGTGTGTCCAATGTGTATCAAATCCATCAATAATCTTTCTTGTAATACTGAAAAGCCTGTATCAAACTCGGGTCTCAATCTCTCACTTCGCTTATATAAAGCTTTCCCACACAATGTTTGCTTTGATTTTGCTAGCAAATCCCGTTGAAAAATACACCGTGCATGTTCTTTCAATTATACTGACAAATTTTGGTTTTGTAATCTGCATACTGTTTACAAGTTCTCATCCCACGTCCCGGAAATACCAAAATACTCATTAGCGCGCCGGGCAACGCCGGTGAATAGATAGCTTTAAGTTTGTATTTATTCGGAACGCATCAGTATATCACTGAGAGATTTATGGATCGAATATCTCTGCATTGAGGACTAGAATTTCTTCAACGAGTCTTTCCCATTGGGGACTAGCCTCCGGAAAAGATATGTGTTATTGTATATGACATCATCGCTTCAAAAGTTAAAAGCAAGTCTAGAGGTATGAATATTTGCCATATATATTATCGTTGATTACTCTGAATTGTAACTCGCAGTGATATATAGAACATATCATATGGAGATAGACAATACTCACAATTATATATCCTTACGCTACGTATACGCTAACCCGAATCATAGTTAATAGAGAATTTAACTATGCCCGAATAACAACTTCCGTATTTGTATTACGTGCGGCAGCCATTCTTAGCAGTGTTTATTGAACTACCATATGTCATCGTCTGCAATACTATATACAGTATCTACCTCGCATTTTCAAGATATACAAATTACAGTGAACGACTGAGATACGTACTCAATCATATATATATACGCCGCTACTACGCTTGTTCACTCAAACAAACATAATATTGTCTGTCAGTCTATTTACAAATATTTTAATTGACTCTCTACATAACAGGTATATGTCAATATTGTAATAATTATTTCTTCAAGAGTCAGCTTACATTGCATTGTGAAACAAGCTGCATTACTTTTGCATGTCCGTCTATATCAGAACTTTGCCAAACAGTATTCCATTGACCCAGACAGCATTCCAGAATTTTTTTTACCAAATTTACAGACTAGTTATTGGGAGATTTGCTTTGAGTTTTTGTGTTTGTGTTCAATAAGCGATTTGTGTGGTAAAATTGTGCAATACGTTAGCTACGTTAAAAGACTTGCTTTGTCAAAACACACTATTAAGCTTTATAAACAAATACGACCATTTACTAAATTTTTAGGCTGGTTGCAATATACATGAAATTGTAACGCCAATGACAAAGTTGGAAATTAAACTGGCAAATTATATCGTGTGATATTCTGATTTCTAAATACTAATTTGCCCACGTAAAATTCCGAGTTCGCAAGTCGTACTGTTTTCGTGTTCCGCCGTGAGTTACGGTCAAACCTCAATACGCCCACACAACCGCGGGCGACCCGCGTGCAGCCCCCGGGGAGACCGCGGGCAACCTCCGGGCAGACCGCGGGCGGCCTCCGGGCAGACCGCGGGGCGCCTGCGGTCAAACCGCGTGTGACCCGCGGTTAACCGCGTATTTGTGTTAAGTTACTTCTAGGCAGTACTGTATTTGGCATGCAGTATATTATAGTTTGTGGATTTGAAAATGCGTAGGTCATCCTGTGTGGTTAATGCAACATTGATTAATCTTAAAAGGTATTTTAGTATTAATTCAAATACGTTATAGAATAAGAAACAACATATTAAATGTTTAAATCTCAAAAGCAAGTGCGAAAAGAAGTATAAAAATACTGTTAAAAAACAGTTGAAGTTTTATGAAAATTTCAAAATGTTTTGTGAGACTTCTAAGGTTGAATTTTACAGTAAATCAAAGCTAAAAGAGTACATAATAGCATACCTACTTTATATAGTTGGGCAATTGATAATTTTATAGTTAAAATTAACAAATCTTATCAATATTTTACCATTTTGTACAAAATAAAAGAAATATACAGTTTGCGTGTTACCATGGTTACAGTAATTGACTCAGTACTTCATGTTACAATAATTTTGGAGGAAATTTTGTGATTCGAATGGGCGAGGGGATTCTGCATGCATGTATTTCTAGTATTCAGGTAAGGTTATTGTTAAGTTTTATATGTAATAGAGCGATTTTGTTAGAAAATATTTGCAATCTTCGTTGTCCACGTTTAAAATTTGAATTTTCCGCGACAATATATGAATTAAAACGCTGAAAATAATACAGTTCCAATTTAAAATTACTTCAGGAAATGCTACTATACAAAATCTTCAATTTTATTTGGGCTTTCAATGTTTATATTTACTAACTGTATATGACAGATTGGCAGTTAAATACTCAGAGCCCATCTTGTCCTCAAAAATCAGGTACAAATTTCATATAAGATTTTAATATAATTATGTTGATACATATGCAGTGAAAATGGAAAAAAACAAAGTATTGCCTATTCTAAATATATTATTTGAGTTCAAGAGATTGCATCCTTGTGACCTTGTCATCACTAACTGGTATACTGTCAATCAGAGTCATGTATCTAAATTCTGCTGTATTTTGTAAGCTGAAATGTTTCATCGATACTAATAGGTCAAATTCGTATGACTTTTATATATTTTCACATGTCCGAAACCTGTCCAAGAATGTAAAATCACTGAGCCCATTGTCCAACTACATGTAAATGTTCAAATGCCTGGTTGATATATTTTGATTGTGAGAAGTTTATGCACCAGTCAATGTAAATCCATGATGCTCTCATGCTACCGATAAGTGGATATTTGGTAGTACCAGGAACATACTTTTACACAAAAATAGCTTGCTTCAAAAGTTAATCATAGATGTTAAATTATATCAAGCCTATGTTCCAAGAGTAGAGAGGACTAACACTATGCCCTGCTTATCCATGTATCAGCAGCTTCCCCCTGGGGTCGACCCCTGGAGACCCAGAGACATTTCCCAAACTGTGTTTGCATTCCATGGGGGTGGGGGGAATGTCAAATTTGGTTCTCAAGCCGAAAACCCACAGGAAAGTACCCAGGAGATTTTGATTTAGAAACTCCCGAGTGTGACTTTGACGCATTGAATTTATTATGAATTTATAGGATTGGTCTAGGGACATTCATATTATACATTTCCTATCTTTTGCTACAAGTCATTGTTGATGTTTTTAGTGTTGATGTTTTTAGTGTTGATAAGTCAGTCAATAAACGAGAGCTTATACCACTTGCAACTGGCTGTGTAACTTGATATAGGATTGAAAAAAAAGATACTGCCCTTGAGGGTGGGGGTTGTATTTAATACCTGTACTGTATCTTGTACCCAGGGGAATTTGCTAAGGTTTGACTGGGTGAAAAGACCAATCCCCCTGTATCCCCGAGGGTCGACCCCAGGGGGAAGCCACTGATACATGCATTTCCTAAGGGCAATAATGGCTGTGGTACAACATATCTATTTCTCACTCTACACTATGTGGTATCGACTAGTACTTCCTTCCCACATTCTAATGGGGCCAGACAGAAACAATGTGTGGATATGGAACTTATTGCCAGTGCGGACACTTCGTGAAATATTGGGGGTGCAAACTTAGGTTGCCAACATATAACCATCCTTTTGCTGCTGCAAATCTCCATTCTTAAAACCTTTTTCACTTAAATTTCATGCAAATTTACTTAAATTACAGCCTATCAAGGCTTTCGTGGTTGTAAAATCATTAATTGATACAGCTTTGTAACACAGTTAACCAGCTATCATTCAAAGGTTTTGAGAAATTATTCGGGGGGCGACTGGCCCCTCTACCGACTACCGCCACTGCTTATTGCAAAATACTTTATTATTATATACTCTGTCTCAGTGATGAAGCTAGACATAGCAACTGATTGTGCTATAGATGCATTTCCAAATTGTTGATTCTTTAATTATTGAAACCTTCAGAAATGCATTGTCTAAAGGCTATTTTAATGCATGCTTATTTGAATAGTAAGAGCAGATTCCATGGCTTCACTCCAGACAATTTGAGTAATCAAAGGGAGAGTAGGAGACTGCCTAGACATTATGTGCAGGTAATGCCATAAGCTATCTCTCTTGGATGAGAAAACCTCTGGTTGCAATAGGGACTTACAAAAATAACAATTATTAGAATTTTTGTATTTTTATGCTGTGAGAAGATTTGATACAGTATTACAGTATGTAGTTAACTAATTCAAGGTTATGGCGGTTGACTGTTATGTAAAACTACCTGAAAAATACAATAAGATATTCAACGTTTCGAGCGAAGGCCCTTCGGCTGGAAGTTAGTAGAAGCCCAGATGAAGGGACTTCGCTCGAAACGTCGAACTTCTTATTGTATTTTTCAGGTAGTATTACACAACAGTCAACCGCCGTATTTGCTATACTCTACCCACACTGGCACCGCACAATCGAGATAATTCAAGGTTAACCGATTAATGTCCAATGCATTTTAAAATAGTGTATTAATTTTTATTCTCCTAAGATTCTATTGTGGCCAGATGTTTTGCTTAATCCAAGAGAGCTAGCTTATAGCACTACATAATGTCCAGGGCGTCTCCCAGTCTTTAGGTAGTTTTACACAACAGTCCACTGCTGAGTATCCCACTCTCCTTATAATAACTCAAATAAAGGTTTCAATAATTTAAAAAATATATTTGCATAGCATGGCTAGTTGCTAATGTCTAGCTTCACCACTGAGACAAAGTATATAATCTAGCTTGCTTTCTGCTGGGCATTTGATGTTTGGCAAGTGCTATTTACTGCGGTACATTTAATGTTGTGCAAGTACTCTGACCTCATACTTCATATTCTATGTTGGATGTGTAATCGTATTCTAGTTGAGTAGTTGTCTCTTACACCAATATCTACATTGACACTCACAATATTTTTCCATAGCCCTCGTCAACAATGGAGAGTATGGTCCGGGACGAAATGGTCCAGTTTCGTGTACTGTGCACTGGGTACCCGGAGGATGTAGACCAGTTAATGATTATTGGGGAGAACCAAGTGTTTGTTGAATGCCCTGGTACTGATGTGATCAACGCTGGTCGAGTCAACTGGTACCTTTTTTTACTCCATTTTTGTAGTAAAATTAACTCCTTGAAATTAACAGTGTATACAATCATATAGCCATCTGACAAGATACATGTATTTTAAAGTATGGGGTAAGTGGGTATTGACTACCATCAACTTGCAAAGTACAATATAACTCATTAGTTTATGTTTATGCAAGAATGTGATTTTTTAGTTTCGACATTACTATTGGTTGTTTGGATGTGATAAAATCACATTCTAGCAGAAACCTGGACAATAATATAGATACTGAGTTATAATGTACTTCATGGAGTTTCCAAACCATATATGATGAGTTCTATTAGCTGCGATGGCAATTACTGGTCATGCAATCAAATGCTAATAAACGTGCATCGAGCTTAAGGCAATAGATTAAGTTTTGTAAGTTTTGAATAACACAAATAATTTAAAATTTGCATTGCATAGCATGCATGCATGCTAGTTTGCCATTGTTAGTTTTGCCACTGTTAACTTGCATGTATATATGTGTGTGTAAACTAAGATTAATGTCAAACTTATAAATATATATTTTTTAACTTTTAAATTGTTGTGTAACTCACTATTATATTTTATCTTCAACAATTTTAGTTCCTATTAACAAGGGTCAATTTAGCTTTATTTTAAGTTATTATTATTATTATTATATATTACGAACGAAAATAACCTCAACGAAAGCTAAATTGGCCCTTTGATGGGGCCAAAGCTGGGACTGTTTTGGCCCCATCAAGAGGGCTGTAAATTTGGCCCCCGTTTGGGGTCAAAACAGCCCCACTAAAAGGGGCCGTTTTATGGTCAAAATGTTGGCCCCATTTTTTGGGCCAAAACAGCCCCACTAAAATTGACCCTTTTAATGGGGCAGTTTTGGCCCTTTTAATGGGGCTGTTTTGGCCCTTTTAATGGGGCTGTTTAGGCCCCAGCAAGGGCTGTAATTTTGGCCCCCATTAAAAGGGCCAAAACTGCCCCATTAAAAGGGGCCGTCTCAGGGTCAAAATTTTGGCCCCATTTTTGGGGCCAAAATGGCCCCGAAAAAATTACTGTGTACACATGTTTTGACAACTACGTGATCCCAGCAAAACAGCCTTTAGGAGGCCGACTGGTCTTAAGGCACGGGAAACCCGTCGGTCACACCTTAGCAAGCAAAAATGCAAAAAGTAAAATAGTATTTTTACATCTGTCAAGTGCGATAGAATATGTTTTACTTTAATTAAGAGTAAATAAAACTGAGGTCTGAGGGCTGAAACGTACAGACGTCTACACAGAATAGCCTTAAAATTATGGTGCAAAAAGATTGCGTAAGTCTCTGGTTTCTTTTTTATAGCTAAAGGAAACCAGAAAAATACAAAATTACGCGAATATGTGTTTATTTTGTCATAAACATATAAACAGTTAGACACACGAACTTTACTTGGGTTGCTGTGGTCGCGAACAAACGTATTCGTGAAAATGTTCACCCCCCTGTAATGTTGTCTACGAGGAGTTTTCGTGAAGATTGCGCCAGACTTTCAAATTATTTTGAACCTTTTGTTTTTGATTCTCATTCTTGATCAACGAGGGGAGGTTTTTCACTCCCAAGTGGAACTAATCCTTTCAGTTTTTCGATTGGGACTATTCTACAATCAATTATTTTTGGATACTGTAATATAAATACAGATGTGGACGAAGAAGTGGCATTTATCGGGCAGAGAAGCGGCAAGACATTGCAATAGCGATATAATTGAGGAAATGTCGAAGGACACAAAATCGAAGATAAAATACATGGCACTACTCCAAAACCCGACGAAACTTGGTTGAATTATTATTTAGTCAACTAGCATTGTGTTAAAGTACAACATTTGGATGCTACTTGCGAGGCTCGGCGATAAAAAGCAAACAAATCGGCAAAATATGGCTGAAATCGTGTTCTGGCGGGAGGTAAGTGAAATGAAATGTGTTATATCTCAACAAAACAATATCATTCCTTATGAAATTTATAATAATTATATTAAAATAAGCATATTTTTTCATCCTATGACAAAACATTTTAGGAAATAAGAAAACATACTTTGCCAGGTGAATGAGTAATTTGATGCATAATTAGCAGTTGACCTGAGATGGTGCATAGTCATTCCAATCACACCTATCTCTGACCAACACAAAGCCATTATCTACCATTCTCGGACCTCGAGCTCGCTACTGTTTAACAGTAAAAAACCCTGGATTATGCGCAAAAGCGAATCAATGTTTGACGTCACGATGGCATGCTACGACGGCGCAGAAATTTGTGAACTCGTAGGACTGTTTATTTTGGATGAATTGTCAAAATCATTGGGGAAAAATCGCGTAGGTCTGTATCCCGATGACGGTGTTGTGCTGCTAAGAGGAACAAGCGGACGTTTAGCTGACCAAGCAAGAAAGAGACTCCACCAGCTGTTTGACGAGAAACTTGGGCTGAAGATCACGGCAGAGGTGAGTCATCAAGCAGTAAATTTCCTAGATATCACCCTCAATCTTGGCGACGGAAGCTACCGCCCTTCATAATGCCCTAACAACAACCCACTATATATTAACAGCCATTCCAACAACCCACCTTCCATCATAAAACAGTTACCGATATCCGTGAACAAACGAATCACACAACTCTCATCGACGAGCACTCATTTAATCAATCGTCGCCTCTATATCATAGCGCACTGGAACGAAGCAATTATCACACCAAATTACGCTACACTGACAAGACCACTTCTACAGAACGAAAACGTAACCGACAGAAAAACGTTTTGTGGTTCAACACACCCTACAGCCTCAACGTCGCTACCAACATCGGCAAGACCTTTCTACACCTCCTTGACACCCATTTCCCGAAATCTAGTACCCTGCACAAGATATTTAATAGAAACACAGTAAAGATAAGCTATAGTTGTATGCCAAACGTCAAAAGCGTGATTTCTAGCCACAATGCAAAAGTGCTTTCGCAGAAAACACCCATCGCGATAACTTCGGGGAAAACACCAGAAAATAAGTAATTGTTAAAAGAAGCCAGAATGTCCATTGAAAGGCAATTGTATGACATAAGACGTCGTATACGAAGCGAAGGTGACTGCAATAGATAACGGTGAAATAAAACACTACATAGGCATGACATCCACTACATTCAAGGAACGCTACAGAAACCATAAGAAATCATTCCACAACCAACTATACTCTGGCGATACTGAGCTGTCGAAGTATGCATGGGGTTTAAAGAGAAGCGGGCGCATGTTCAGAATCACTTCGTCAATCCTAAAGCGTGCAAAGTCTTACACATCGGGTAGAAAGCATTGTGGCCTGTGCAACCACGAGAAATTGTATATCATGAAAGCTGACAAAGGGATGCTATTAAGTAAGAGAACTGAAATTTTCTGGAAATGCTGCCACGAGAGGAAATTCGTGATTGGTAATTACGAGCGCGCGCAAAACAACATCACGCGTCCAAGCTGACGAGAGCATACACGCGAACTTTAACGGTAAAAATCCTGTGTCAACCTGAGGATTGCCTTAACCAGGCATGAAACTTTAAGTAGTTGACAAATGTTTGTATAATCTGATGAAATAAATATTTTTTTTAATTTGCTCTGCTTCAACGTATTGAGCACTCTTCGTATAATACGCAACAAAACACAATAATTAATTATATATATATATATATATAGAGAGAGAGATTTTCGCTTACCTCAAAACTTGTCTGCAACAGGCTGTTTCATCTGTAAAGAATCATCAGGCAGTTTTTTACTGCCTGATGATTCTTTACAGATGAAACAGCCTGTTGCAGACAAGTTTTGAGGTAAGCGAAAATCTATAATTTGCTCTAACTATATGTTGTCGAGCACTCTTTGCGTTTCGTAGACCTAAACCTACACGTATATATATATATATATATATAATGAGTCATAAGGGAAAACAGGACAAACCAAATCAGAAAGACATCGCTTGAAGAGTAATTCATAAGAATATTGGATACCATGGTGAACGTAAGTGCATTGAGGCAATCGAAATTCAAAAACACTCAGGGAAGATAATGAATGGTTGTATTGGGAGAGTAATTGATATATAACTTTTGTATCATAACAATAGTTATATAAGCATGTTTATATAACCATATATTTTATTGTTTTTAGAATTGTAAATTTTAGTCATAGTGAATATGTAAATTTTAACATTTGTCAGTAATTAGGTATATAAGGAAACGAATATTACTTGTAGTTAGTCCACTGAAGAAGCCTTAACCGGAGAAACGTTTGGACCTTTAATATTTTTAACCTTTTATTAAATTTTAATGTCTGAAGAAGAATTACCAATCGCTCATTAATTACCAGACATGATACTTCAAACACCTTCATATATATATATATATAAGGTTCGGAGTCTTTAAATTCTTGGTTGATTCATTTATTACTCTACAATATTGTTTCGTGAGGTTCAAAGACCTCACTCGTCAGGAGTGATTACTGAATGAATATAACAGTTGAGTGATGATACGTATCATCATGTAGGCATAGGAAGAAGTCATTGTTGAGATACAATTAGTCCCAGGTGAATGCACACGTGAGACGCACGTAAGCGGCAGGTTTGAATTCCCGCTTGCGTAGCAAACTCCGCGCGCACTCAACTGTTATATTCATTCAGTAATCACTCCTGACGAGTGAGGTCTTTGAACCTCACGAAACAATATTGTAGAGTAATAAATGAATCAACCAAGAATTTAAAGACTCCGAACCTTATTAATATCACCGCTCTACAATAGTATTGAGCACTGTCTGATAGAAATTATCGAAGTACTTATTTATTTATATATATATATATATATATATATATATATATATATACGTGTAGGTTTAGATGATTCTTTTACAGATGAGACAGCCTGTTGCAGACAAGTTTTGAGGTAAGCGAAAAAATATATATATATATATAGATTTTCGCTTACCTCAAAACTTGTCTGCAACAGGCTGTTTCATCTGTAAAAGAATCATCAGGCAGTTTACAAGTATCGAAAGAAATGACCGCTTATATACTTCCTGCCGGAGCGTGGGGGTGTATGTGGGAGACAATGTGTGCATGCATGGCTTTGTTTGCGTTGTTTACGCGAAATTTATTACGATGACGACACCGTGAAATTATTTCAGCTCTTTTGTTGAGTAAACAATTCTTGTTTTTTTCTTTCAAAATACAAAATGTTTCTTCTAAACATAAATTGCATCGTTTTGATCCTCCCGTGTACGAAATAGAATGTTTTAAAATTTGCCAATTAATACTGAAATCCTTATTGCTTTCTTTCAATGTCCAAATATATTTCGAAAGTTCCGTGTCATTTGCATGCTTTTTATGCAGAAAAGATTTAGTGTGGTTGGCCAATCGCTCTTTGAATGTGGTTGCAGTCATGCCAATGTAATTTTCGATCGTGTTTGTGTTGCTTACTGTGACTGTTGCTTTGTATACTATGTCTATGTCATGCATTGTTTTTTGAAGTGGGTGGTTTTCTGGCAACTGCAATTGGCATTATTATATGCTGTTATTGTGCGTACATTGTGTTTAGTGATTACTGACTTGACATTGTTCATGCAGCTGTAACTTACTTTAACTGTATTTCTGTTAAAAAATAGTGTGTGGTGTGTGCTGAGTGTAGCTAAGTTCATGAGTAAAGCTGCTATGCCTAAGTGCGTTCTGATATATGGGTGCAGATTCCTGAAAAGTTTGCTCATCTGCTGTCAATATCAACTAACACCTTTTGTGGGATCTGATGAGCGTCGACTTTGGCACCTTAACTCGGCGTAATGCACTTCCTCTAGGACATTTTACGTATGTCAACGCAACTGGGCACTGTGGAAGAACAGCTTCGAGAGAAGAATACCGAACTCAAAGGTATTTGAGCAGCTTTTTGTATTGTATTGTATTTATTGTATACCGAAAAACGGTCACCATTCGAACTCCCCTCAGTTTCCTATTAAATAATTATAATCTGACAACTGCAATTTTGTTCCCAGAAGCATTGGCAGTATAGATCACACCATTCTAGCTAGTTCGTCTGGATAGTTCATCTTGAGACAGATTATGTGTCATGATGGATGATCTGTCTCTAGTATAAATAAGGCCATTCATAACGTGCCGCACTCTACGAAACGCAAAGAGTGCTCGACAACATATAGTTAGAGCAAATTATAGATTTTCGCTTACCTCAAAACTTGTCTGCAACAGGCTGTTTCATCTGTAAAAGTATCATCAGGCAGTTTACAAGTATCGAAAGAAATGACCGCTTATATGCTTCCTGCCGGGGCTTGGGTGTGTGTGTGGGAGACAATGTGTGCATGCATGGCTTTGTTTGCGTTGTTTACGCGAAATTTGTTACGATGACGACATCGTGAAATTATTTCAGCTTTTTTGTTGAGTAAACAATCCTTGTTTTTTTCTTTCAAAATACAAAATTTTTCTTCTAAACATAAATTGCATCGTTTTGATCCTCCCGTATACGAAATAGAATGTTTTAAAATTTGCCAATTAATACTGAAATCCTTATTGTTTTCTTTCAATGTCCAAATATATTTCGAAAGTTCCGTGTCATTTGCATGCTTTTTATGCTGAAAAGATTTAGTGTGGTTGGCCAATCGCTCTTTGAATGTGGTTGCAGTCATGCCAATGTAATTTTTGATCTTGTTTGTGTTGCTTACTGTGACTGTTGCTTTGTATACTATGTCCCTAGTCATGCATTGTTTTTGAAGCGGTGAAAAACTGAAAAACTATTGGACCAAGCTTTATGTTGGGCCTCAAATTTGGCTACTATACCTGAAAACGATATTTCAATAATAAAACACGCTAGAAAATCTCTCCTTTTCAATACCGGAATTTCATGGATAAAAAAAGATAGCAAGAGTTTGTTTGACGTTACCATGGGCAGTTTCGACGGCGCGGAAATTTGCGAGTTAGTAGGCCTTTTCATTTTAAACCACCTGAGTAAAAAATTTGGCAAAGAAAGCATCGGCCTATATAGAGATGACGGTTTGGCTATTATAAAAAGTAAATCAGCACGTTTAGCAGACAAAACAAGGAAAGACGTCCACAAAATTTTCGAGCAGTTTGACCTAAAAATTACCGCCGAATCAAATTTACGTATAGTAAACTTCTTAGATGTAATTTCGACCTTAACAATGGAAAATATAGGCCCTATAGGAAGCCCAATGACGATCCACTATACATAAATATGCACTCTAATCACCCACCGAGCATCACAAGGCAACTACCTGCATCAATTAACAAGCGCATTGCACTTCTTTCATCAGATGAGCAAACCTTTCAGGAATCTGCACCCATATATCAGAACGCACTTAGGCATAGCAACTTTAATCATGAACTTAGCTACACTCAGGACACACCGCAAAAACAACGCAGGAATAGGCAACGCAACATCATTTGGTTCAACCCACCATTTAGCAAGAGTGTTAGCACAAACATAGGACGTAATTTCCTTAGTCTAATTGACAAACATTTTCCACCGCACCACAAGCTACATAAATTTTTTAGCAGAAATACAGTTAAAGTAAGTTATAGCTACATGAACAATATTAAGTCAGTAATCACTAAACACAATGCACGCATATCTAGAAATAACAAGCCACAGGAGAGGGACACTACCAATTGCAGATGTGGAGAAAACGCCAAATTGTCCGCTTCAAAAACAATGCATGACTAGGGATATAGTGTACAAAGCAACAGTCCCAGTAAGCACCACAAACACGATCAAAATTACATTGGCATGACTGCAACCACATTCATAGAGCGATTGGCCAACCACACTAAATCTTTTCAGCATAAAAAGCATGCAAATGACACGGAACTTTCGAAATATATTTGGACATTGAAGGAAAACAATAAGGATTTCAGTATTAATTGGCAAATTTAAAAACATTCTATTTCGTATACGGGAGGATCAAAACGATGCAATTTATGTTTAGAAGAAAAATTTTGTATTTTGAAAGAAAAAAACAAGGATTGTTTTCTCAACAAAAGAGCTGAAATAATTTCACGATGTCGTCATCGTAACAAATTTCGCGTAAACAACGCAAACAAAGCCATGCATGCACACATTGTCTCTCCCACACACACCCACGCCCCGGCAGGAAGCATATAAGCGGTCATTTCTTTCGATATTTGTAAACTGCCTGATGATTCTTTTACAGATGAAACAGCCTGTTGCAGACAAGTTTTGAGGTAAGCGAAAATCTATATATATATATATATTTAATCTACGTACCTATATCACTGCACGTAGGACCAACGTGACCATGTTTGCATTTACAAGAAAAACTTCCAATTTTTGGGTCCGAATCACAATGTCCACTGTTGAGGCAAGGACTGTTGGAACAAGGATCTAAGTTTAAAAGATGCAGTTACTGTCAAACGTTGCGAGAAAATTGCCATTTGGCAATAAATATTGAGCCCGTTAGTGGGAATGTCAATAAAGTATGTAATATAATATAACTTTCAGAATGCCCTTTTATTGGCAGTTGCCTTATTCAAGTATCTTCAGAAAAGTATAAAGAGTGACAGTGATCTCAGAGGAATGTTGGTTTGCTTAAAAGGACACTTGAATTGATTAAATACTTTGATGTATTAGTTGGATGGGCAATATGATTATTAACAATTATTGGATGACACTGAGCATGACATCAAGAATTATGCGGATGAGGCGGATAACATTGACCGGGGTCTAAATAATTCTTGATATCATCCGTAAGTCGAATAAATATATATTTGTCTGAAAAGGTAAATTTACAAGAAGCCATTTTGTTTTGGCTTTCAATTCAATTTGGCTATTCAGAATTATTCGGAACTTCAGGAGAATCGGGAACGAGAATAAAGTTTGAATTTATTATAATTATAGTTATTGACAAGCTTATCAAATCTATTCCATGTAATTTCTTGTCAATCGTGAACGGACGGAGTGCTAGGCTTTCCGGCAATTTGACTGGCTTTGTGGCTGACGGCGGTATTATACGAAATTTGTTCACGGTCTGGAAAACTATAAGCTAGGGTTGTCATAAGGGTGAAGAAGCTTTTCAACCATAAATCCTATAAAATATGCGTGGATTATATTAATTAAGCTTGACCAAAACAAATTTTATCCCTACTATATTATCATATATCTTTTGATTAAAATGACAATAAACTAAATATAGAAATTGTCATGGACAAAGACAAAGTAGGTTTACTTGAGATCATTTTTCTATTAACTCGGTCTATTCTTGGCAGGCCTTCTCTGGGATATTAACTCGCATAAATCGCAAGCGAAATCAATCAATCAAATCTTTATTTAAACACGGTGGTTTCATCAGGCTTTACAATAAGTTTTAATCTACATTAATACAACATGCAATAATAAAATACACCTAATTATGTTGGAAATCTATTTTACATTATACCTGTTTTCCATGAATGCCGTGCCTATCGAATATGATCTTTCAACATTTGTCGAAATTAATTCAGAGATTCTGCTTGTCTGATATTGCTGGGTAAGCTGTTCCATAAAGCAGCACCACTATAGCTAAAGCTATTTTTTAAGATAACTACTGGTGCGGGATAAAGGAACAGCAAGTTTGTTCACAGAGTCTCGAAGCAAGTAAGAAGTTACATCGTTGCGATATGTAAATTCGGGAGCGAGGTTATTTAAACATTTAAAAACCATCAACGCTTTTTGAATTTGACATTGTATGTTTAGATTATCCCACCCTAGCTTTTCCAATAAGCTATTGGCATCGGCGTCAAAATTAGAAAAGATCAACACTCGTGTTGCATGGTTTTTAAGTTTCTGAAGTTTATTTGATAAAGTTTTACGACAATTTCCCCAAACAATATTACAGTAGTCAAAATGTAGCTGTATAAGAGCTTGATAAATAATGTGCTATATTTTCAATGAAACAAATTACCTTAATCGCTTGATGGCACCGATACCTGAAGCAATTCGTTTTGTCAATTTATCGATATGACTAATCCAAGTAAGATTTTCGTCAATTAAGACACCAAGAGTCTTTGTTGTGGAAACTCGATCTAATGGTATTCCATCTATTTCAAAAGTAGGATTTTCAGGAAAAGTACTTAAACGTTGCCTCGACCCAATTAACATGTACCAGTTTTAGTCATATTTAGAGTAAGTTTATTAGATATTAACCATTTATTAACGTTTTCCAAATCTTCATTAAGATGGAACTGAATGATACTCATATCATGACCAGCGTATGTAGGATGAGTATCTTCTGCATACATTCTGGGATGCGAATTAGACAAACTATTTGGTAAATCATTAATAAATACCAGAAACAAAAGCGGACCTAAAATCGTTCCTTGAGGAATTCCGCACTTAAGAGTACATTTCATAGAAAGTGACCCTTTAACAAAACATTTCTGCGTGCGGTCTTCCAAATATGACTTGAACCATTTGAAAGCAACTCCATGAATTCCATGATTTTTTAGCTTAGACAACAAAATCTCATGGTTGAACGTATCGAACGTATTTCAAATCTAGGAATACTACGGCATTGACGTTGCCACGATCAATATTGCAAACCAACTATCATGCAGTAGCCTCAAGTAAGGACGTAGCCGTTGAATTCAAAGAACGAAAGCCCGACTGGCGTTTTGTTAGTAAATAATGTTCAAATATGTATACATAAAGTTGATTATAAATTATTCTTTCGAAGGCCTTTGCCATTACTGAAACCACTGAAATTGGGCGGTAGTTAATCGTTTCATTTCGTGTACCTTGTTTAAAGATTGGAGTAACTTTGGCACATTTCCAATCCTCGGAAAATATACCCCATGTTAATGAGATGTTAAAAATATTCGTAATAGAATTAGAAATAAGAATAGCACATTCTCGAATAAGTCTGGCAGAAATCTTATCAAGACCACTTGCTTTTGATTGCATCGTTGGCTCGATCATTGTTTGTCTGGGTGAATTGAAACCTTCTATCGGTATTCATGAGATAATCAGTATAACTCGTATCGCTACTGCTCAGTGGAATCTCACTAGCAAGTTTAGGTCATATTGCTATCATGAAATGTATTGGATAAATCTAGAATACTGGGTTTGGTGGATAATCCAAGTGAGTAGATATATACACAATTTAAGACCTAACCAGGAACGGTTGCGAAAGATCTACTATATAAACGAGTTGCACGAAAGATCTACTATATGAGGTCAATCGAGAAATTGAAAAATTCTAACCCGGCAAGATGGTGGAAAGAAGTGAAAGCCATTGGTGGTCTTTCGTCAAAAAATTCTTGGTATTCTCAGTTATTTTCTGATGATGTTCGGAGCTGTGAAGAATTGGCTGAAAATTTTAATAACTTTCTTACTGGCCTTACATCACATTTTGACTCTCTAACTCTCGACGAAAACCAGGAGGACCTAGAAGTACCAAATGATTACCTCGTCGACGCCCAACAGATCTATAGGAAACTTCGTAAAATTAAAACCACAAAATCACCGGGTCCTGACATGTTTCCAAATAAAATCCTGAAAACATTTGCCTTTGAGCTTGCCCCAGTTATCTCGGACATCTTCTATTGTAGTGCCTGTCCCTAAGGTATCACCCCCAAAGAGTATTGAAGACGACCTACGACCAATATCTTTAACATCTCAGATCGCCAAAGTTATGGAGGATTGTACTTTGGACAAATTTTTTCCTGAAGTCGTAGTAAATAAACTTGACACTAAACAATTTGCACCTTGGTTGCTCTTGAGAGAGGTTCTTGTACTGCTAGACTGTTCCTTGCAGATTTTAAGAAAGGTTTTGATCTAGTAGATCAAAATGTTATTATTAAAGAGTTAATCCTGCTTGGTATCCATCCCTCTATAATTCGGTGGATTAAAGCCTTCCTCAGCGATCGCGAACAATGTGTCCGGGTGGGAACTTCTATATCCTCTTGGAAGAAAACAAATGGTGGCTTACCACAAAGTACAAAGTTGGGTCCATTATTGTTTGCTGTTCTCATTAATTCCTTACTCAAAAACTGGCCAGGTAGGATCAATTTTGTGGATGATACCTCGGTCTTAGAGATTATACCACGTTTTTCACCCAGTTTAATGCCATTAGTCGTAAATGAAATCTCGGACTACGCTTCAGAACGCGGAATGGAACTAAATTATAAGAAATGCAAACAGATGTTGATCAACTTTCTTAAATATAAAGGATCTGATGATTTAAACCCGATCTATGTTGCAGGTAAACCGGTGGAAACTGTGTCCTCTTTCAAGCTCCTAGGTGTATGGATATCAAACGACTTGTCTTGGAATACTCATGTTGACATGGTATTGAAAAAGCAAATTCTCGCTTATACGCATTGTGTCTGTTAAAAAAGGCTGGTCTTCAAGCATCACACATTGTACAAATATATATCTCATTCATTAGATCCAGAATTGAATATGCATCCCCTGTGTGGTCGTCAATACCTAAATCATTATCTGACATTCTCGAATCTGTTCAAAAGAGAGCATTGAAAATAGCTTAACCAGATCTGTTATATGATGAAGCCCTGGAAATTTCAAACTTACAGTATTTGAGTACTCGTAGAGACATCTCTTGCAAGAAATTCGTCGAATCTTTGCGACGTGATGTTTCACCCTACAACCCTTTGACCAAAATTATGGAAATTCGTCCCGGGGTAAAAACTCACGATTATGACTTAAGGAATGACAGAACGGTCGAACAAATTTTATGGCCAGAAACCACTGAACGGTTAAAGAACTTCGTGACTAGGAAATATTATTAGTTTTATAGTTAATTAACAGTCCTAACTAAATAAACATTATTGTACATAATATATATATATATATTAAGATTATGGATTGTACATTTTAATATAAAATTTTATACTATATTAGTACTCCATGTAATTCAGTTTTTCCTTTAAAAACTGCAAATTTGTTTTAATTAAATAGATTGATTGATTGATTGATTGATATATAGGTTATCGGGTGTGCGGGTTGTGATAAGGTAAACTTCAAAGATTTTTTTGCACTTCACTTGGTTGAACTACAATACTGGGTTTGGTGGATAATCCAAGTGAGTAGATATACAAACAATTTAAGACCTAACCAGGAACAGTTGCGAAAAATGCAACACTAGGTCCTCTGGCAGTAATTGAACTCACGGTCCTGCGATTCCGGTGCAGCGCTCTAACCAACTGAGCTACAGAGGCCAGTTGCGGACCTGTAAATCTGTTGTTAGATTGGTTATATGATTACCAATCAAATTTAAATTTGATTGTGTATATATCTACTCATTTGGATTATCCACCAAACCCAGTATTCTAATTTTTTAATAGATGTTTTATGTGATTTACGAGATGTAAGGTCATTGATAATCTGCCATGTCTTTCGAGAATTGCCATTGTGTGGCATAAAAGCATTCTTATAATAAGACTCTTTAGTAATTTAATTAATAACAATATTTCGCAAACTTTTAAAATTGTCCCAATCGAGGGGGACCGTAGAGCTTATTGCTTTCATTTTGGCTATGTTACGATCATGAATGCGTTTCGTTAATTCAGATGTTATCCACGGAGAGTTCTTAGATCGAACACGCTTAGGGGTCGATTACATGGACCGAGCTAGCCCGCTTTACCGGGCTAGCTCGCTAAACCGGGATAGCCCGCTTACTACAATAATCTTATATATAAGTTTTGCATTGCGATTACATGGAAGCATCTGCGATTACATGGCGAGATCTCGCTTGTTGCAAGCGGGCTAGACCGGTTTCCCGGGATGAAAATCGCCATGTACAGTAATCGTTTCATCCCGTCAAACCGGGCTGAAAATCGAACACGCGCGGCTATTTATATTGAAAATGTAAACAAATAATGTTAAAAGAAACTGAAACTAGCATTAAAACATTGTTGCTGTGTTTCATAGACGCTTCAAAATTTCAGACAGTAAAGCGACTGCATTTTACGAACGTGCAAGCGAAGAAAATTGTTTAAGCTAATACTGAATGAAATTACAGCAACAAACATCAATCGATACGTGAGGAAGCCCTTAAATGCAGCATATAAACAATATTCAATTAATATATAGCAACGATTATTCAACAGTTGAAAAAACGAGGATTAATAAGTTTATTTCATCTCGGTTTACCGGGCTAGCCCGGTCCATGTAATCGTAATTGAAAGTTGTCTCGCGTAGCGGGCTGGCCCGCTTAATCAGGTTAGCCCGGTCCATGTAATCTGTCCCTAAGTTCGTATATTGGAGCCTGTTTATCAGCGATAGTTAAAAATTTACTTTTCCATTCAGCCCACATTATATTACGGTCTTGAATGTTGGACAGATTATAATCCCAGTCTCGAGAGGCAATATCATTTCGGAAATTTTCTTAAAGCTTCTATAGGTAATGTAGTTACCTCCATTACTAAATATAGTGTGTATAGATAATTTGCTGTAGACATAGATGATAGATTAGGCTATGATCACTAATAACACAATGTGAGACCCCTGAACAAACTACTGTATCTTTTCCGGATATAGTTAGTGTAAATTAGATCGATCAAGGTGGAGGTAGTTTTCGTGATACGAGTATATGCTCATTAATTAGTTGCTGAAGACCATCTCTGCGAAGTATTTCATTCCCTGGGATATGTACATCGCAATCTTTAATCGAATTATCAAGTTTAGTTTCATTGATTGAAAGAATATCTACTGCATGGATATAATTGAAAAGCAGAAATCTGAGTTCGTCTACCGTACATGTTTCATCAAACTAGCTATCTTTAACGAGGCTAGTTTCAAGCCGCGCTTAGCTGAAAAAGTGATGTCGATTCGGTATCGACTTTGGTAAGTTTAGGATTAAGATAGGATAGGTTGTTCGAAGAACTGTCATGCATTAGGCTCGGCATTCAGGGAAAATACATTTCAATCATGCGTGCTAGCTGCTATAGTATCTACAAAGTTTTTAAAAAGTTTGCAATTACCCAGCTCATGATTTAAATGAAGTCCTCCTCTATTCAACTCAGAAAAGGTTATATTGTGATGTTGAGTAAGTATATCCAGCCATTAGTTTGACAATATTTTCTAAGATATTCCTTGAGACAAGTTCTCATATCATAACTTTAGCTTCAGAGCTCTTTTCTATTTCTTTTGCCAGATTTACAACCCTCTCGGAAACCCACAAAGGTTTTTCCACAATGGAAAACAACTTTATTTGGCCTTCGTTCCATTGTAGGTTTTAAATAATGTCTCATGTCATTTGTTGAAGAACCAGGAAAATATTTCACCATTACCCGCGTGTCGACCTCTTTGCCAAGCTTTGGTCCTTGAATATTATTGATAATGGAGTCGCCTATTAATACCACCGTACAAAACATTATAACAGCCCACAACAGGTCCCTACTCAGCAAAAAAAACGAGACCAATCCATCGGTACCCAGAGAGTGCAATTGCCGGAAGAAAGAAAGCTTCTCTCTTTCAGGAATTAAAGTGCCTAACAGAAACCATTGTTTACCAAGCCACAGTTACGCTAGAAGACAACACGAAAGAAGAAACCTATGTTGGTCTTACTGAAGGTCCATTCAAAACTAGGTATCTTAACCACACCAGCTCGTTCAGAAACGTGAAGTACAAACATGCCACTGAACTGAGTAAATATATTTGGAGCTTAAATGAATCAGACGTAAGGCACTCAATCAAATGGAAAATAATTAAGCAATGTAAGGCCTACTCGAACAAAACAAAAAGGTGCAACTATGCTTGCATGAAAAGTTCACTATTATATGCCACCGAAACCTAAGCACACTAAACACTAGAAAATAACTTATTTCGTCGTGCAGACACAGAAAAAAAAACTTGCTATGCAACCAATAACCAGATATCTCAAATTATATTATATTATATATAGCACTAATTATTCATATCACGCTTTAAAAATACCGTTACCCAGACAACTTATAACGGTTTAGACATATTGTATTTCAGGATTCTTTGGGCATTTAGTTGCGAATACATTCCAATGAAGTAACTCGAGTTTGTATTTTTGTTACTATATATATATATATATATATATATATATATATATATATATGTGTAGGGCCTAGTATATATATAGACACTTCACGCATGTCTGGATGCGCATGTGTCTGAGTAGCTTGGTGAGAGCAAGAGTATGGTGTATAAATACGAAGTCACTCACATATATATACAGTGTGTGTTAGTATATCATAGCGGATGTAAAAGGAAAATGTTTTTCCTTCGGGCGAACGTAGTGAGTTAAGAAGGAAAATGTCTGTTGCACTCCATTCCGTACCTTAGTTCACGTATGTATAATAGAGTGCAGCCAAAGCGACTTCCCACAGTCCAGGTAAATCTTTATATTTTACATATTCTGCAGGTACTTATCAACTAAACTTATCAGGATAACCTAACCATTTTACAAAAATATTATTTACTTTTATGACGCATGCGTAATCGCATTGACGCAATACTAGTCTATAATAGTCAGTGTCAGTGTTAGTCACTTTCTGAAGTTCCTGTTTATAAAAATTTCCTGGTAATTCTTCTCCATTGTAGTCAGCGAGATTTGTACACAGATGGTCGCGGAGGCACGCATTTGGTCACCGTAAATACTAGTTCAGCTAGCCCAATTACGAAGGTGGCCCTTTTTAAATTTTCTAGTGGATTTACTGATCCGTAATTAATCGTCAAACTACAATTTATACTGGATTGGTTTGATAACAATGTTCTCACTGTCTTAGTTCATGTTAGCAGGAGTCATTCCAATATTTCCATGTCTGGTTGGGTTAGCTGTAAAATATCTTTCCTTTCAGCATTTGGTTAAACCTTTCGAGAACAGACGCGTTCGTTTCGTTATATGTACAGTGAAGGATCGAATATTATGTTCCTATAAGAGCTTATAAAAACGTTTGTTTGTAAACTCTGTTCCTTTATCCGTGTGAAACATTTTTGGTTGGCATCCTATATAATGAGGGATAAGAGATCCCAAAGAAGTTGGACAAGGTTGCATAATTAGTTAATGCGCTCCTCCCACTTTATGCTAATGATGATTCGCCCCGTCATGCTCCGTCTTCCGCTTCCTCACAAATTGGGCCCGAAAGGCCCTATATTACTGTTATCTGTATCTCTTGATGTGCCGGACAGGAAAAACTGCGCCTTGGTCGAGAAAATGCTGCAGTATACCAATTCGCAAAGGTAGTATACAAGTTAAGTCTTAAAGACTAAACTGTCTTCACATTTTAACATCAAATCAATCAGACCAAGACTAGTAGACATCAGTTTGTGCTTATGTGTATATTTTACAAATTCAATAATTGAATCAAAAGGGTGCAACCAGTGAATTAAGGTAAAGTTGCTACCCTGCACTGATCCCCTCTGCCCTCTTTTTTCAACAGGAAATACGGCGCCGAACTGATGATACCTTGAAGTTGAAAAGATATATTAAGGTATTAAAATTTAGATTTAATTTGAACTTAATGTACAGTACAATCATACACTCGTTTGGTATTATTTTCAGTGATCTTGTACTGAGTTTTACCGACAAAATAAAGCCAGGATCGGGCGATAAAGTTGAAAAAACTAGACTTGCAAAACGAAATATTGTCTATATTTTCAATTTGAAAACAATAAAGCAAGCTCGAGGGCAAACCATAACCCATTAAATTGGAAACTAGAAGTTACTACCGCAAGGAAAGTGCTGCCGAAGCCCGGCATCAACACAATAAGGGAAGACAATTAGTATGAATACCCTAGCATGCATATTACAACTTGAACTGTGTATTTTCTTCCTATACAAAGTTCTCATGATATAGTAAGTAATCAATAACTTCAAAAATATGTTATTATTGTTCATATACCTACAGAAGTCCATACGTATACAAAGTTTGGTTTCAACTTTGGTATTGTTTTGAATTGCTACTAATTGTAATTATTCATAATTTGTTAAGAATTTTTGAGAATATAATTTAAACCATGGTTCCTCAAGCACTAAATGACATTTCGAAATACAACGTTTTCGTCAATAATGCATTTCACAGTTTCAAACGATTCCATTCAGATATTCGGGGTTGATGCGTCAGCGAGCGCAGACATAATATGATGTACAGCTTAAATACTTATTGTACGTATCTATTAATGAATTGTTGTAGTTCATTTCAGTGTATAATGTAAGCATTCAAGAACAGTTTGTGTTCGGTAGAATGGTAGATAATCATCTGAGTATTACAGTGTTGAAATTCATCTCAGATAATAGCTGTTGCACATGAAACAAATGCAGTCCCACAGGTCAACATGAAAATGCACCTTTTTAATAATTCATTATTTCAACTCTGTTGACAGTTTTTCATTTACTCATTATTTTGTCGCTACAATATATAGTGTTGAACTACACTGGTATGTTCTAACAGTCACATTGAGCATTCTGGAGACAGCTTTATAAAACAGAGAATGGGTTAACTAACCTGCAATCACAAAGATTGTATTACTGGAATGTACTAAATTTCACAGAATGTGTTAAACCCGTTTCCATTTACTAGTTACGGTTGTGAACATTTCAAGGTAACCGATGTAATAAAGTGTTGCATAACATACAGCACACAACATACATCCTGGCTATTTCCATAGCCGTACATAACTTATTCACAACATTTATGACCAAATGGAAACCAGGCCTTATAATAATAATTATATAGCAATGTTGAACCAGTTCCATCTTAGACAGCTAACCAAAAGAAAGAAAATGAAAAATTCGCCAAATAGTTGACTAAAAATGTGTATGCTTTGTTTTCACATGGTTTGGGAGTTATGAGAGCTCTCTAACAATTAAAGTGAATATTTTGAGTATAGAGCAAAACAGGATGATTTTTTTAGTCTTCAGGTAATGTTGTCAAAGTTTATTGCTAGCCAGATCTATGCCATATCATTGATATCAACCTATTTATCAAGCTGTATTTTTAAAGTATATATTTAATTGATATCTGGGAAGGTTGGGATGTAATATATTGAAATGTATTTAGAGGCTTTAATAAGTATCTGTGTTCCAAAATAATGATCAAAATATTAAGTGTGTAGCTCATTAAAATAATTAAAATAGCCGATCAGTAAAATCATGAAAGCACATTCCTTGCGTCTAGATTGAACGCTAAATATCTCATCGACTTGATGTATATCAGACGAAGGAAATATAGCCACGCTTACTTGAATTTTTCTGAAAATTTTCAATCGTTTGCATACAAATCTTGTTCACTCCCCTAATTTTAAAAATGATTTGAAGCTGGACCTTATCCCCCGGAATTGGTCAGACACCTGTTCTACCGACGCGAAGTCGACTTCTCGACAATACATAGATCCGCGCAAAAGACTGGGTCGAGTAAACTCTGGAGAAACCTTAGCACGTCAAGAACAGTGTTCTGCCTCGCTGAGGCTCGGCAGGAATAATACACCCTTAGCACGCTTATCTAGGAACTAATATAATAATTATATATGTCTATGGTAGTATATAAACTTACTGGGTGTGCAGATTTATCATCGGCTACACTGTACAGATGAACACCGAAAGGGCGAAACAGCTGTCCACAGTCGGTGATGGTGAGTTTGGACACTACATTTGTCTTTGTTTTCACATCTCATCGCCAACAATAAACTGTGACATGCAAAGGTATTGCGCAAGGAGCAAAAGACATAATTATTGTTGCTATTTTCAAAATCATAATATTACTTGGAGATTGGTGTAAAACATATTCCAGAGAAATTTGTCTTGGATTGCATAAAGCAATTGACTTGGCAGAAGGGTATTGAAGTGTTGATCAAATAATTACCAGGCTATTTGCATTCTCGATGCTTAGCCATTTTGCCAGGTAAGAGGAATTAAGCTCAGGGAAACACATCTTCGTATTTTAAATTCTTGTAGACAGACAGTTTAAATGTTATAAAAGGTAAATGACTATTTTAAATCATTTATTTTTATAACTCTAAATGTGTAGAACTTGTTAAAATAACGAGGATACATCTTGCAAGAACGCTATAATTTGATTCCGAAATGGTGTTAAACATTTCTGGACCAAAAGTGGAGTGTAGTTTATTGTACTTCCCATAGTTAAAGGAAATAACAAAAGCAGGAAACATTATATCTTATTGGTTTCTTCTGAGCCCAATATGGCAAAATATTAAGTCGAGACCTCGCGCGGTTGCGAGGAGTGCGAATTGCTTCTCAAACAAAGTTTGCAAATATCGAGACTTAAAATGGGAAAATAAGTTTTGTAAAGATGAATAGAAGATAAACATAGTTTTCACTCCTAGTTAAATTGAATATGGCGGATTTATGAGGGCACGCATGAGAAAAGTGGAGACATGATTCGTGATTAAGTACACAATCTATATCTATTATTTCTATGGCAAGGACAATGCAACAACAATGCGATAAAAAATACAGCGAAAACTTGTGTGGCACATCGGCCGCGAATTTGCTTAAATTACGAACGAAAAATAATAAGCTAGTTTTTGTAGTAAGCAAAAGTGTGCCTTGATAAAACTAATTATCTTTCCGTCAATTTAAGACAATTTGACAGAATTTAAATCAGAATAAAAACTCATATATACTGACCTTCCAACTGTTGTAAACAAATAAATAAAATTCCTGCGCTTTATTTTTAAACAAAAGTGATAAAAGAAACGACTTTAATTTTCAAATCCTTTTCCATGCTTAACATTATTTCGCCATACCGTTTGTTTTGTGTCTAAAATGAACAAACCTGAGATGCATGAAGAAAGGTGAGGTAAACAAGGGGAAAAGCGGCTATAAGCTACTGTCCAATATACTCCTGACTTACATCGTAAATGTCGGACAAGCACGTGACCTTATTGAGGGCATATAATTTGTCAATCGTATATGTGAAAGAATGTGAGAGTATAGTAAGTATCTTGCTGCACTGATCGAAATCGCTAGTAATAGAATTTTGTTATTCTGAATTGTACATTATGCAGGACAAATATCGAATTTAAAATTCGTATAGATTTTTGAGTTCATTAATTGTGATAAAACCTTGGTCAAGCCGAAACAAAAGGAAAAGCCTCTGGAAAAGCCCGGGAACCCTCCGGGCAGCCCGGTAAGTTACTTCTATTAGCAGTACTGAACAAAATCGCAATTTTTGAGAGCAAATTGAAACACCTTACCAGCAAATTCACAGTTAAAACCAATATATTCCTTGGGTGTGCATACACATCTATATTTTCCAACTTCATCCTCTTGAACACATGTTCCGCCATGCATACATGGTTTCGATAAACATGGACCTGAAATTTGAATATAGTGTAAGTGACGGCCCTGTTGAAAACAATGTTGTATATATAGATATTACTATAGGTTACCGTGATTACATATATTAGAATGAAATGAAATGAAATGGAGTCATGTCATCCTTGGTCTAGTAAAGAGATAGTTGTCGAGAAATTGACTGGTGCACGGGGTTCAAAAATAAGGAAATTCCATTAATGTTTCTATTTCTTTTCCTTTGCTTGTGTTAGTCAAAACAATATTTTGTGTGTCTGCACAGCCAAACTATTTCAAATCGTTAGATATTATCGTTGTCTTTTCAATGTTTTCATTCAAGCATAAATTATATATCTTTATTCAACCCCTACAATAAATTGAATGGTTTAGGATAAGCCAAATTCTATCAATCTTTCTATTTTCTTCTAATTTGGAAATCTACTACTTCGATATTTCGGTGTGGTTGAATATATTTTTTTGTTTTGAAAAATTTTGATGCGATTTCGTTATCACTTTTAAAAAATGCATGCTGTTTTCATTCAAACTGTATTGTATACTGGTTGTTTAGCGTTTATTGTCCAAGGGCTGGGTATTTCTCCTTCAGTGGCGAAGCCAGCGGTCATGCAGGTCATGCAGTGCATGACTAAAACTTTCCCCAAAAATGTTTAAAAATCAGTTCAATAAAATTGTCTAAAATAGAATTACGCTTTATCTTTGCCTTTATACGTTCAGCTGCTTTATGCTATATTTTTAATCATAAATCAGTGGTCTTTACGCGATATTTTCGCTGAATATTCTCGTATGTTTTTGATTTCGGCTTTGTTGCCTTGGCAACTGAGTAGGGCATGCATATTTTCACATGCATGACCGGTTGCGTAATACGAGTGGAAAACGAGTGCGTGGAATTGCTGCGTGGTTACCCGCTGCGTGTTTTGGTCATGCATTTTCAGAATTGCATGACTAGCTAATATTATTTTATATTAGGTTTCTTGTTTTCTGATTGGCTTACGATGTTTGCGCACGCGCAATGCGGTTGTTGTTGAAGCAATGGTCATGCAATTTTCGATTTGCATGACTAACGGGCAGCCCAACCTGATCACAGCCTCTTTGCTCGAAGCTTTCCGCCTGAATGAACATGGCTTCAAGTCATTCAGGCATTTCGAGTTCTTCTTCACTCGAAGTTAACGATATTGTTTCGGAGTTGGTGAGAAAATCCTTTTCTGCTTGGGCTACTGCAGTACTGCTGAACAGAATATTATTGTTTATAAGCAGCGACCAACGCCAGTCTTTCGTCAAGAAAATACTATTTGACCGGCAGGGGACATATCTTCGGTTCGGTGCATGCTATGTAGACAATGGCAATACCGCCGTTCGATTCAACGTTTACGATCTCTTTAGAGAAGTAAATTGTGTTTGTTTACAACGCTATGCGGCCAATTTAGCCGCTTTTAAACACTCTGAATTTTGTTTTGTTTACAAATTAGCAATAATATAAACTAATTAAATATTTATTTCGCTTTCCTACCTTTCGTTTACACGGTACAAACTCGTAAATACCCCCAATCGACGGGTCTTTGTGATATCTTTGAAATGAATCCATTTTTATTACAATACGACATAATCTAGCCCTTTTATGGCAATTCTCGTGAAAATGCTTTCTTTGTTGCGAAGCCGGTATTCGAGTGATCGAAACAGTCAAAATTTAGATATTATTCTGAATGGGTTTTCCTATATTTGTGTTTACCTTCATTATTGTTCTCTGAAATATGCAAAGCTATTCGTAGAAGTTGATGCCCAGATTGCTGCATATGGCAATTCTGGGAGTCAATATTTCAAAATTTTCCCGGGGGTGCATGCCCCCGGACCCCCCTAGCTAGTCTCGCGCCTTCGGCGCTCGTTGCATGACCACTCACATCGGACTGACTTCGCCACTGTTCTCCTTAATCAACTCTTGCAACTGGTAGTGCATGTCTATTTTTGACTTATTTTTCTTGATTATGTCTTTTATGGCACGGAATATTGATTTGATATTTACGTGCAACTATAATTGGTCAATAGAGAAATTGCTGTGCTTATATATAAAGATAGCTCCCTGCAATCGTTTCAAGTAAGGGAAGAATTCTAATAAATATTTTTTAATATGAAAAAACGGTTGTTGACTGGCACCTCAAACGCTTAGTTGATGGTTTGATTCCATTTTTATGTGTAACGGATGGTCATTACTCTATCTGCTACGATAGTATTTTTTGTTAGATATGGTAGAAGTAACGTTTAAAAGAGGACTTCTATATACAGGGCGCTGCAACGAGAGCGCGCGCGCTGATCGATGTGTGACAAGGGAAATAGCTTGGCGCGAGCAGGTTTTTCGTGAAAATTGAGAAGAAAAAAAACAAATGAAATTAATTCTCTTTGTTTTCATTTTTCTAAACCCTATTTTTGAGTTTATATTTCGAAGGATTTGTGATCACGATAGGAGATAAAATGGCTGAAATGTTGCTCTTTTTTAGAACTCTTTTTTTTCAAGACATTTTTCCAGTAAAATCGTCTGGAAAAATATTTTGTGTTTTGACCAGCCCGTGATTCTTTCCAAGCTGCTCAATGAGTCAATGTGTGCCTTATGTCTTACTACTGTTGAAACAGGATAAATGTATTTACCAGACCCAATCCTATTTTCACTCAATTTACTGAAAATTAAATTTGTGCAAATATGCTGAGCGCATTATTGGTTAAAACTTTGATAGATTTTTGGGAGATATAGGTGATAAGTACTTTAATTAATTTTTTTTTAAAAGAACATTTTGAGGCTGAATCTTATGGGTTATCGCTTTGGCAAACTGGAACACGTTGTGGCCGGAAAGTAAATTATTCTTCTATCGAGCGCCAACCACGGTCAATTGTTTAATATGCATGCTAGTCCTCAAACGAGACACATGTTTATGACACCAAATTCTGAGACCTGCGAATACCATAAGCAGAAAAGTCTCCAGAAAGTTAAATGATCAGCTTGGCTAACATTCTATCGAGAAAAAGACATATAGTTGTTCATCGTATTCTCACTCTCACGATGCGCTCTCTTTAAAATATTTCGCATTAAGCTAGAACAATCGTTATCAGGCCTGATACTGTATATGTCATAAGGGACCGTTCATTTTTTATCTAGTGGAGGGAGCGCTGGTGAAATTTAATGGGCCCTCTTAAATCTTTGGCATGGCCCACCCCTTCATACTAAACTTTTTTCCAGTGGCCCATCCCTAAATAATGATATTTTTCAGATGACGCACCTCCCCCCCACCTTCTCTACTAAAACTTTCAAAGTACATGTAACCTTAAAAACTATCAAGTTATACCTAGCAACAGATAGAACAAGCTGTAACTATGTTGTAAATATTTTTCTCAAGCTCAAATATCTTGAGCAGCAGTTGTAAGATTGAACCTAACTGTGCAGTCATTCTATGGGTCTTGAATAGCTATGGGGCTCGGGGGCATGCTCCCCCGGAATATTATAAATTTTAGTAACCAAGAATGGCCATTTCCTGTGCTTTCGTGTTTTTTTTGCATGCCCCCCCCCCTTTTACTAATATTTTTTAAAGGCCATCTTAAAAGCCATCTTTTTTTTGATGGGCCACTCCCTATTTCCACCAGCCCCTCCCAGATAAAAAATGAACTGTAGGAAAATTTAAATATTTGTGTGAGATTTTAGCTGCTGCGTTAGCATATGTTGAACAAGCTTCGTCGTAAAAAGATATTTTCGCCGGAATGGAAGTCGGAAAATCTGATTGGTAGCTGACGAGGCAGGATTTTCCAATTTTTAAACTGAACTATGTCTGTAGTCGCTGAGAATCGTTTGTGTTTTGAGTAGACGAAGGACTACAAAATTTACTTGTAATTGGCCAGAAGGAATTTTAAAACATTTAAAAAGAAGTATAACTTTAAAACAGCCAGACAGTCTTAAATATATTTCGATATTTCCATAGTTTCAGTGCCTTTGTTTATTATTTTTAATATAAGTATAGTGAAAAGAATTGAACTAGCAGCTTGTTTTCTGAGCTATTTTCGAAACAACTGTTATTAGTTATCAGTTAAATATCTCTATATCTGTGTTAATCTTTTATAAGAACTTGTTGTATGCAGTAGTGTTTTCACTTAGCCAGATGGATTTGAACGAATTATATTGACATTTTGAAAATGAACCGGCTTTTGGACTTTGATCTTCCCTTTCTTGTGATTAAATCCGCGAATGTTTTCCACTTTTACACATAACTGCTCAATTAATCAATTGCCATATAATAAACGATTTGCTAACCTCGACCGTTCGGGCTGTACGGAAAAATATTAAACCTCGGTCATGCTGCATTGACCTCGCTATCGCTTGGTCAATACAGCAAGACCTCGGTTTCATATTCTCCCGTACAGCCCGTTTCATATTCAACGTATAGTTTATATTAAATCTCTCTTAAATGGTTTCTAGATCAAAAAATATAATGCATCCATAGGAAAAGCAATATTTTACTTGCAAACAGATAAATTTTCTTCTCACAAGTAAAATAATGGGAGCAAATCCACCAAAAACTGAAAAAAAGAGGAAATTGGATTTTCCTTTGAAACATGCTTTGCCTAGGACTAGGTCACTACTGCGACACACGTCGATCAACAAAAATTCTGGCGTTGCACCGGTCTATATACATGTGCTCTAAAATTTGTCAAACTTCTCTCTTCTTTGTTTTATGTGGCAATCATTAGTTCTAAATAGCTTTTTTACTGGAAAAACAATTTGTTGTCTACTTCGACAAATTTTCCAATGCTTCAGAATTTTGGTAGGGGAATATTCCACAATATAATAAGCCAACAGAAGGATTGTTTTGAGACGTAAATCCATCTGCTTACCTGGGAATTGGCATTCTTCACCAATTCTATCTTTGGGGCAGACACATTGGTATCCTTTAATTTCTTTTTCATTCGTTTTACATATCTTTTTCGCATCCTTCGGACAGATATTTGGATTGCAAGGATCTATATTTTGACAGAAATTTATTCAATTAATCGAATACTCGATCACTAATGACATTGAGCACCGCCGGGGCGCGTCGGGAGAATCGCTTTTATCAGATATGAAGCACGGCAAGAAACAATAAGCCAAAACAATAATGTAATTTGTTAAATTGTTTAGCTATCTATCTATTGGTTTCAAAAATTCCGTGTTCCATTTCATGTCAGTGAGATTAATGTCAGTGCATGTGAGAAATTGAAGTATATAGGAAAATATTTTGAGAAAATGTAATTCAGCAGTGATATACAGTATCTCACTGGGCTATCTGCTCAACATCAATATACTTCATGTTAATACCCCACGATAGAACAAAGAACGAACAATGATGCATGGTGAAATATGATTTTTGGATTTTGGTATATATATATATTTATTTTCTTGAATTTCCTATTAGAAATGGATTATTTTATACAAAAATGTTTAGGAATTATAGTTGCTCGATTTGAATAAGCGAGGCGTCGCTGCATGCGTGCATTTCTAGCTTTGGTGTATTTTTGCTGGATGAATAATTTAGCAGGAGCAGAATACCTAAAGAGTTAACCAAGACAATCGAATTATGCACGTGAATTAATGTGGTTTGTCGCCGTATGGAGGCACAGAATATTTTTTCTTTAATTAAATATGTTGTTTCTTAACAGCTCCATATTTACGGGGTTCTATATATATATAGGCAAATTCTTACATGCAAATTTTCTGTTTGTAATCAGAACTGTATCCGTTCATGTCCACTGTTTGACTGTTGGGAGGTGTCCGTTGTATAGAGTTTCCATTATTAAGATTATAATATTAAAGATTTGAGACAGAAATATATTGTCGTTGTCTGAATGTGTTCGTTGTGAAGAGTGTCCTTTAGTAAAATTCCTAATGTACAGTGCGTTACCTTTGCAAGTGTGTCCATTACCGATATATCCACTGTTGCATTGACAATAGTAAGACCCTTTAGTGTTCGTGCATTTGGCATGTTCGTCGCACACGGGGTAGGGAAACGAACACTCGTCAATGTCTGAATAAAGTAATTAGAATATCCACGTTAAATACATTCTTACAGGCTGGACTAATAGCAAAAGCGGAAAAGGAGACGAAAGAAATAGCAGGTTTAATTAAATGAAAAGCTGGTTGTAGTTACAAAAGGAACATTCATGGAGAAAGAAATAAAAGGACTAATATTTGTACAAAATTCAGGTATTATTTGACTAGATAAGCGAACACAAATTTTCACACATGGAAAATGTTATTTGCACGAAATTGATCGGATCTCTTAGTACAAACGGAGTCAGAAAGAGACTTTAATAAACTGTAGGGATATCGCATGGCAAAATAATGGTGGAACAATCTTTCTCAATAAATATTGGTTGCCCAAGAACGGCTTGAATCACACTTTACAAATAGGAAGCAGGTGCGGATTGTTAATTTCAGCATTAAAAAAGGCTGTGTGTGGTATTCCCCAAGGATGAGTCATATGCCCTGTGTTATTTTTGTTTCATATTAATGATATATATAGGTTAGAAATGAGACCAACATTTTTTGGCTCCTAAGCATTTAGAGTTATTTACTAAAACCTAAAGAATTCACCTTTTCGACTCTAAAAAGGCGAGTTGCGCGCAAACACGTGATTAAAAATGTAAACAAACGCCATTAGTTCCGACAAGTTGATTAAAGTTCGAATATAATATAGTCTATTCAGAATGGTCGCTACCAAAAGATGTGCGTGGGGTACGTGCAAGAATGACTCACGTTACCCACATCGTATGATAAAGAATGCAAATGGTGACCCAGTAAAGTGTTTTTCATTTTCCATGGCCAAACAAAGCAAATAATAACGCATGAGGTGGATTAATGCATGCCGTCGCGTTGAACTCATGCTCAAAGGCAGTTACATCTGCAGTCTTCATTTTGTAGGCGAACAAGGTGCCACGAGAGAGAACCCTGATCCAATACCAGCAATACGGAGTAAAGAGTTAGTAAGTTTTTATACTTCAGTGATGAATATTTGATGAATTATTCAGCAGCTGAATATTTGTTCTACTTGTTTAGGTGAAAAATTTGAACCGGAAACGAAAACCGCCTACAGAAAGGTCAGTTAACCGAAGCTTATTTTCGAAGTCAAACAAGTCCCGTCTAACCGAAGAAAATAGTGTAGCTGAACCTTTGCTTACTCTTTCGAGTGTAACAAGCCAGACTAGCAAGAGTACAGATGAGATCTCTGCGGCTTAAACAATTTCGTGCCTTCCTGTTTACATCCCTCGCAAACACGCCACTAACATGGACGAACTCGAAGAAATACACCGCCGTTAGAACACCAGCACTCTCAATGTATCAAAGAGTCTATTGAGGAAAACTAGTTATTTAATTTCTTGTTCAAGGGACTCAGCTAGAAATATATTTCCGACCAAGTGCAAATTGTAGTAATAATATGAACAGACAAGACGCATCATATAAAAATTCACAGGCAACTATCGATTACAACAATCTCAGTGCCCACACTGACCATATGCTACAAGACGATTGTTGGTTTGGCAAATTTCGAAGACCCGAATAAATCATGCATTACACTGGTAAGTTGGGCATGTAGTAAAACACTGACTACCGGAACACCGGAACACCGGAACAGCTAACAAAATCCAAAATGGCGGCAATTATTTTATAGAAAGAAGTAATACGTTAAGTATTAGTTTGGTTATTGTAATATTAGCACGTACAATGCGAAAATCAACTGCGCTTCGCAAAATCAATGTTCCTCCGTGTGGAGGGGTATATAGTAAAACACTGACTACCGGAACACCACCGGAATACCGAAACAATAACACCGGAAGTGGGAACACGACATTGGTGATGAATCCTTTTGAAATCATGAATAATTTATGACATCCCTATTAATATAGGTTTACCATGTTTATGACACCTTTACTAAACCTTTCTCTTGTGTTATTGTTTTATTTGCAAAATGTTCCAATGGTTGTAATACACATTTTGTGTAACTTGCAATTAACACTCTAAGCATAACCAGGAGGTGGCAAGAAAGTTGTTTTTGACCAATGATAATCACCAACTTTTAATGAACACAAACTTTTCAGCCGCCGCAATCGCACACTCTGGTTGCCATGGCCCATACTCCTGACAATAAATTTTAAGTCTACTCACTACTTGGCGATTATTCCAATATTTATATGCTTAAATCTAATGAGAATTTTTCCTCACCATATAGGTGCTCCTCCACATGGAGGAACATTGATTTTGCGAAGCGCAGTTGATTTTCGCATTGTACGTGCTAATAGTACAATTACCAAACTAATACTTAACGTATTACTGCTTTCCATAAAATAATTGCCGCCATTTTGGATTTTGTTAGCTGTTCCGGTGTTCCGGTATTCCGGTGTTCCGGTGTTCCGGTGTTCCGGTGTTCCGGTGTTCCGGTGTTCCGGTGTTCCGGTGTTCCGGTGTTCCGGTATTCCGGTGTTCCGGTGTTCCGGTGTTCCGGTATTCCGGTTGTCAGTGTTTTACTACATGCTGGTAAGTTGTGGTATACAATCTAAGCTGTAGTATACAGTATACAGTTATTATGATCTTTTCACATCACTTTGGTCTCGTGAAAGTATCAAAGCTGCCTTATCAAAATAGTGCGTAATATTGGATGTGCTTAATATTATTGAAGTAATTGTCGTTTTGTTCTTGAATGCTTTATGTGTAGGTATGGCCAAGGAGTGCCTTGATGCAGTGTTTGATTTAATCAAAGTAAAAGCCAAAAAGTTGCATTTATGGAAAGGGAAAGTCAAGACAAGGAAAGTAGAAATTAAAAGCAAATACTTGAAGGTAAGTAATACTTTATCTTACCAAAAACATGTAAAATGTGCTTAAGTAAATTGGCCCTATCCGCAGTATGCCCCCAGGGAAGGGTGGGGAAATGGTATAAACGCGTATTAAATATGTAACGACATTTTTGCTTCTTTTCCAGCAAAAATACAATTTCGTAAAGCTGACTACAAGAGAGCAGTTTATGTTTACTTTAGTAGGTCTCCGCAGAAATACAAGTATCATTAGTTTATCTGATATTTTTGGCATTCTTGCTGGAACAGGCAGTAACGTATTTATCACATGGGTGCTAGTCTTAGGTAAAGAATTGAAATTCCTTCTACGATTTACTACAACGAAGGATTTGGAAAAATAAAAAAACCAAAGAACTTCAGAGCAAACAGAATCTCATGGCTATTGTTGACTGCACAGAGTTCTACATAAAAAAAAACAAGTAAACCATCAGGTCAGAGATCAACACACAGTGAATATAAATCTTCCAAAACTTTCAAATTGCTTGTTTCCAATTCCCCGATAGCGCACTTCAATTTTGTTTTCAAACTTTTCAGCGGAACCATAAGTGACAAAGAAATTGTTAAGGAAAGAGGATTTTTAGACCATCTTGAACTTGGAGATGTTGTAATTGCAGATAAAGGTTTTAATAATCAGGACCTTTTGGCTCTTCGTGATCACGAAACCAGATTGGTGGCTCCACCACTTATGAGAGGTAACATTTCTTCTAGCTCATCCTCTACCAGAAGACGTATCGCCAAAGTAAGAGTGCCTGTTGAGTGAATGGTCAGAAAGCTAAAGTGTTTCATGGGACTGAAACATGTTATTCCCTTAACAATGAAGTGCTATATTGACTCAATAATCACAGTTTGCACAGCACTTGTAAATTTACCAGAAAGCATTATACAAGATTCAGAGTGTGATAAGAACAAGTAAGTTGCGTGCCACTTCTATGCCTACATTACTTATAATGTAAGATTATAAATAAGCTATGCTACATAACGACACTTTAACCCATTAAACCGCAATGATTCCTAATGCACCCCACTTTGTTATTTTCCTCTGTGTAACACCAGACGATTTTACATGGCAAACCTTTCTTATTATGGCTCAATGGGTTAATATATTATGAAAGCTTACACATTTGTCATTTCTGTTTAATGACATTTTAATCATATTCATGTGTTTATTTTCTTTTTATTTTGTCCATTTCCATAAGAAATGTGAGGTATTTTTTCGGTCGAGTGCGGGTTTCCTTTGCATCTGAGAACCAATTATGCTCACTGTCCACAAAATGGTTAGGGTACAAAATGTGATAGTTCCCTATAAATAATATAATACCATATTAATTTGAAAAAAAAGGAGAGGAGCACGAAATTTTGAAATAGGTCATATATATCAAAAATGTCATTTACTTCAAAGAAATGACGTAGAAATAGATGCAAATAAATGTTACAATTATTGTTGTGAGGCGGTTGCTCTGATACCTATGAGGTTTCTTTAATAATTTAACAGGATTAATTCCACTTGTTAAAAATATAAGCCGATATATTATAACTTCAATAAATCAGGGCATTTTTTAACTAATGTACTGGAGGGCAAAAGCCCCCCCCCTCCAGCCGCCATGTTGGCCCCCCCATGCAGTAAGCTATTTTGGCCCCCCCAGTGAAGGTCCCTTTTGTCCAAAGTATAAGCAAAAAGGGGAAAAGTAATACCTTGATCTCGCAACGGCTTTGCATATTTATTCAATTCTGGTTCTACCATTTAGAAAATCTTCAACAATTGAAGCAATATTTCAATTAAACGTTTTTCTGAGCACAAATGTAAACACATTTGAAGAACATTTGAAGAATTGAAGTTACATGAATGATGAAAACAACCAAATCCGAAATAGGAATTTTATTTTTGAATATTGTTTACTTCCTGCAATGCAGGATCAGTTCCTCATTGGTCAGTTGATTCGTATTCAAATCACATACGGATTGTGATTGGTGAACTTTCACAGGAAGTGTATGAATATCTCGAAGAACTTGAACAAATGAATTGGTCTGCGCGAGGTAATCTATCGAATCAATATTTGAGGAACACTTCAATTGGAACGACAGTAATGAAAAATTGCACGCGTGTTTGGCGAAATATTCGTAATAAAATTATACTAATAAAATTTTTACCAGGGGTATTTTCTCCCAAATACGCATAGTAAAAAGAATTAAGAGAAAATGTTGATGTTCTTTTTTTTTCTTTTTTTTTAAATCATTCAAATGCATGACCTACAGGTATTTCTGGAATGGTAAGTAACTATAAAAACTAAAGTATATGTAACTAGTGCTAGATAATATAAGGTAATGGATGTTTACATCAATGTCATTATTTTACAAAGTTTTTTTGTTTGTTTTTTACTTAATAATTTATTAATATAGTAATAGTTTGTATACATAGCATACATTCTAGAATTGGATAGTTAGAAATTTGTTGCCGATATTTTTGTTTGTTTACCTATTTCCATGGAGTTCCATGGATTTGAAGCTATTTTCTCTTTCAATAAAGCAAAGAGAGATAAATTTGGACAATAAGTTTACAACAACTGAATCATCAGAAGATATTGTATGTTCTAGTAACCTTTGTTTATTTTCTGTTGTCGTATTCGAGTTAAATATGTTTTTTAATATGTTATTTGAATTGTTTCTTAAGTCATGATATTTTTGGCAAGTAAAAACGAAATGAAATTCATTTTCTACTTCGCCAGAGTTGCAAAGTTTGCAGACACGCTGTTCACGTGGAATATTTTCGTATCGTCCGCGTTCAATTTGAAGCTTGTGATTGCTTATTCTAAGTTGAGTGAATGTTCTTCTTATTGTTGGATTTTTTATTAGATATAAATATGGTTCCATTTTGTAATCCTTTTTGAATGTGCATAGAAAGGACAGTTTAGTGGATTTAGTTATTTTATGTTTCCAGAACTCAACATATTTCTCTTTTATTTTGTTTACTATTGTTGTTGTATCGTAATTTATTAAAGCTGTTTCAATATCATAATTCGATTCGTCTGAGTAAAATGACTTTAACATGCACATCGCGTTCGCATAGTATGATTCTTTGTTACTTTTATGTAATTATTTAGATAGGTCTAGAGCCTGTTTTACAATTGAAGTATCGGGTAGTTTAAGGACGTGCTTAATGTAGTTAATTATGTTTTTTATTGAAAATATAAGTGGGAGAAATAATTGCTTGCTTTTCTGTTAACACCCAAATATATGTTGCAGAATCTTAGGTGGACTTTTTCTGTTTCTGTGTTGTCCCATTTGTTTTAATCATTTTTTTCGTACGCACCCCAAACTTCAGAATTATATAGAAGAATGGGAGAAATAAGTCCATCAAATATTTTCGTTGCTATTTTTGGAGATAATTTATGAAAGTTAAGTTTGTTACGGATTTTATAAAGTGCATGCAATGCTTTTTCACTAAGCTGTTGTTGTGCGAGTTTAGTTTCTTAGCCAATCAGAAACGAGGAAAATTGTTAATAATGATATTAGCACTGAAACCAAAGGCCAGAGCTTTGCTATTCAGAAATGATAATGTGCATTGCTGAACGTTTTCTTACTGCACATGCCAAGGGGTCAAAAACTGCATGGAAACAGTGGAGCATGTAAAGCAATCAATATAGAAAAGTATTCATGTATTGGAAAACAAGTAATAAATAACAATTAATAAACTTGTTTGTTTTTAATTCACTTGATATAGTTGCCTACGATTAATCGGAATTACAATGTAATCTTCATTAATTTAAGAGAAGATCTTCTCCAAATAACAGTTTGGAATTTTGCATTATTTGTTTTCTAAAGTGGGTAAAAAAGTTCGCTATAAGTATACAATAATATAACTTGCACACCAAAATGTAACTTGCACAACAAATGTAACTTCACCGTTTCTAGTTTGAACTGTTTTGCATGCTTAAATACCTGGTTGTATGCAGTGACAAATCTTACTCTCCACTAAGTGTTGTGTAAAATAAACAAACTGCTTATAATGGGCAAAGGACAAGCAATCTCCCTTTTCAAAAAGAGTACCGTCAGAATTTACCCATAATTTATGGGTTACTGATCGAGTTAAACAATAGTCGATACTCTAGGGTACTGTCACTTTGTTAATGGATTAAACAATAATCAAACTGTAATTGTCTCATATTTGTTTGTAGGTTCACATGCCAATCAATCTATAATACTTTTTGTTTGTAAAATTAGTATACACATCTATTCAACAAAGAGCATTTGCAGTGATGACCATCTGAGCTTTGTAAAATAGAAATGTATAGCAACATTAAATCACAAAGCAACATTTACTATACTTACTCAAAAAGAATTGTCACTATGGGTGTCATTGACCTTTTTTGGCTCTAGCGTACATACCTCACTCTCATAAACATAAACACCATATGCCTTCACAGATTTTTGTGTTGTTGTTGGACTTGGACTCTCTTTTGTGTCAGATGGACTTGGACTCTCTGTTGTAATATAAGTGGATCGTAAGTGGTCGTAGATCAAGGTTTGCTTACCTCATTTTCCAACTGTCGACTCTTTGTTGTCATCCAAAAGCTGTCACATCGTGTATGGAAGTACATGTTTTTTTCAGAAAGTTGCTAAAATGGGATCAAATTTCACCTGACAAGTATAGATATCTTTATTGGTCCAGACTACATAGGGAGAGGTTTGCAACACACAAGAGGTTTGAAGTCACATAGGGAGAGGTTTGCAACAAACATTTGCAGCTGAACTTTACAATAGTAATGACTTTTCGTGACAGTATAAGCTCTTCATCACATTTCACCCCACCAATTTCTTCAGTCAGAAATGCTTCCTTGGGTTGCAAATCCCTATGCTTCCATGGACATTTGTACTCCACAATAGCAAGTGGGCAATCATCTGAGCATTGGCATCGACGGATATTGTCCAAGCTTGCTCCGAGGAATGGTTTTCTATTTGATATTAAAAACCATTTGGGTTTTTTAATTTAATTTTATGGTGCTTGTGCCTTTTTACCGTGATTACGTGGGCTCTCTTCGTCAGTTAAACCCCATTCTCTTTGTGTAGATGGTTCCTGTTTAATTTTCATTTGAACAGGTGACACCTTCTTGGATGAACAATTTCATTCACAAGGCAACTTACATCATAAGTTGTTTTTCCAGGCTTTGTTGTCGAGTGTAGAATTTCTTGCATTTTGATGCGGTCATGAAACCAGCCCTATTCGCATACCACACTATGCACTGCCACTGCGTTGAGGTCATATTATTAATATTTTTTATTTCTTCTTCTGAAAAAGTCAATGTTTCACGCAATTGGAGTCGTCTAACTCATTCTGGCTGTTATCCGTGGTTGTAGCTAATCTTTTTTTCATAATTCCAGAAGATTGATCGTCTGTTAAACTATCATTGACTGTGTTTGAATGTGGCTGATTATCGCACATATACAGACGATTTAGCAAAGGCAGGATGGATTGTGGAACTACCTTTACATCGTGTATGTAAAAGTTCTTCCAAGGAGTACATCGCTGCTGCTATGTGATTGTATCCACCGTCACGCCCGTCTTTAAATAAACACTTTGCCTTTAAAACACTCCTTCTATTCACTTCTCTCCCTTCTTAAAACCAAAGACAGATCGTACAGTCTTTCCCTTCATCGGTTTTTGTTTTCATTGCTGGTAGCATTTTACCTACATAAACATGAATAGCTTCGTTCGGAATTGTCTTCGTCAGAAAATATTTAAAACAACCACCTTCGAATAAACGATAATCATCGAACTACTTGTATGCAGCCAGCCCTTGTTTCTCGTATTTTGAGGAGTGATAAATTATGTAGTTAACTATATCATATAGTCCGAATGGCGGCGAGTCAAATTGCCTTCATTTTGAACGGGTCTTCGATTTCCATCTCATGAATAATTAATTTACCATCACGGTTATCGCTGCAACTTTCCCCCAAAATACTCTGTATTGTTGGTAAACTCATCTTGTGCACGCATGATGTGCTTTTTGCAAGTGCCTGCTTAAGATAGCCGTTCGCGCTAATTCCTCGATCGGTAAAGAACTTTCTAATCTCTGTTCATCTTCATAAAATCCTTGTTCTCGCCATTACTATCCATTGTTCTCAATACAAATACACACGAACAAACCACAAGAATAGCTAAACGGCTTTGAATACTTGTTCGTAAGCCGCGATATACGAACACTAAACAGCTTGTTCGAATTAATGGCGATTGTTTACATTTTTGGTCATGTGTTTGCAACACGTGTTTCTAGAGTCGAAAAGGTGAATTGTTAAACTTTTCCACCACCAAATACACAAACATTTCATCCACAAATATTTGTTGGCAGAAAGCTCTCTATATTATGTCATTTTACATGATATATAATTAACAGATTTTTAAATCCAATCCAGATTTGATACTGTACGTCAAACGAAATGCTAATTAGAAATGGTGTCTCAGAGCGATCAATTCTAGGACCAATTCTACATCTATTTTATGTATACGATATTGAACATTTTTGTTATTTGATTTCATTTATGGTATTTGCAAGATATACTACCAACTGAACCAACTGTCGTAAGTCGCTTTATATAAAATAGTGTAAACCGGAAATTTTTTAGTTGTTGAAAGCTTAAACTAAATAATTTATTGCAAAAACAAAATTCATTGTATTGAGATCTTCAAATCGAAAACAAATTTCAACATTAAAATTGACATAAACGACGAAACTATCACAAAACTTTTCAATCGTTTTTAGTATTGCCAGATTTGAAGTAATGCGTGAAAAAACGAACTAGAAATAATGAGAATTCGGCCAAAAGAAGATTGAACGTCTAACAAAACTTTAATCTTGTTTAGAACACACTGAGCTTAATTTCAAAGAATTAAATTAACATATCCTAGACATTTTCAAAATTGAGGACCATTTCACTGCCTAATTTTATTTCGATATCATCATCGTAATAATTAACCAGAGACTATTCTCATTGTTTTGTCAAAAACAAACGTATACACCAACACTTCAAACGACTAGTCGAAATTTCAAAAAATGAGGCTCAATGTTCGTAGCAGGAAGTTTCTGAAGTACTTTTATCTGCTGAATACAAAAACGCTTGTTATCAAAGCTGAAATTGCGATCTTCAGTCTGAAAATGACGTCACAAAAAGTGATGTCATCACAATGACGAATGCGGAGAAAAATATGTAATACTTACCAAAATACAGTAAATTTGGGTACACTGAATAAGATTCACTGTCGTTATGTGTCTTTTACGCTGAAGAGAGCTTTAGAAGTTGATCTAGACCTGGACATATTTTGGCGGAAGCGCAGTAAATCGAATGAAAGTCCTAAAGAATCTACTGAATATAGTAGAAATGTTATTCTCGATGCTACGATCACACGACGAAAGCTCAGGGATGTCGCGAGCATAGAGGTAAGCGATCGTTTAGATAAACTACTTGCAACAAATGACGAAGATTCGAATGTGTGGCGCATAAATTGTTATGCGCAGTACACAAGTAAGGAGAAAATTCAAATTGGAGCAAAAGGAAATTGCCAGTATCAGTGAAGCCCTTCGAAATGAAACAACCACGTCAAGCAGTCCTCGACAAACACGAAGTCTTTTTCAGCAAGTTAATTGCATATTTTGCCAAGAGGAACACTCAAAAGGGTGATTGTCATCGGTAATGACCTTCAAAATGAGCGAGCGTATTATTGAAGATGCACGATTTAACTATAAAGTTAGAGTGCGTTTGGGTGGTGTGTCTGATCTTATAACAAACAGAAGCAAAGTATAATTTGCCGTGCCTAAGTGCATTCAAGCGATATGCAGAAAAAGCAAAGCGTGAAACGAAGGAAACTGATCTAGCAATGATTTGGTTGTGTGAAGAGTTGGAATATGCTGCTGAAAAGGGTCACGTGATCAAGTTAAGCGATGCATGGGGCAGGTTCACGACGCTAGACAAAAAACAACAATTGAAATTACAAATTGAGGGTTGCTTCGCGTGTGCCTAAGAGATATAAACAAAATCTCGACGTTTCGAGCTAAAGCCCTTCGTCAAGAGAAATTAGTAGACAGATAAACACATTACATCAGCTTTTATAGCAACGCTAAGGAAATTACAATTGAAATTACAAGTTCGTTTATCAGCCAAAGATCGACATTCAAAGATAAGCTGCTGCAGGGACTTCCAAATGTGATAGATTGTACCCCGTTCGGACGTGAAGGCTTGCTGCTACGTGGTGATCTGATGGAAACACCCGGGCATGAAGGTTTTAGAGTTAGTGAGCAGGATGCCATTGATTTCGTGGCCGACAGCTTGTTTGTGCCTTTACGGCTCCTGTTTGGCGGCCAAAAACTTCTAGATAGAGAAACGGCTGAGGAGAAGGAAGCTGGGACTAGGTGTAAGGTGCTTTCAGTTACTCAAGATATTGTATATAGAGTAAGTTGCGGCAACAAATGGACACCCAAACACATCGGACTGGGCAGCACTCTCCATCAGGTCACACGATCAAAATATCTAGTCAGGCTTTTCAGTCAAGCTGGTCATATTTTAAGTTATGATCAAATCCTTCAGGTTGACACTGGCTTAGCTGAGATGAGTTCAATAGCGGTTACTTCGTTGTAAAATGGAATGAAAGAAAGTTCAACCAAGTCAGTCCCGACCATAGTCTTGAATGGCTTAGTGGCATTGAGAAAAGTGCTTTAAGCAGATGGACCCTTTCCTATAATCTGCTGCAACAGATTGCGGATGAAACACACAAGATGTTTGAACTAAACCAAGAAGACAAATTTTCACACAACGAATCGACTCCAGCAAGGAAACGCCGCGACAGCAAGGATGAAGCTTCCCAGCGCGCCATCTTTGAGGAGTGCAAAGTATTTTCACCCACGGCTCATCCTGACTGTCTTTATAACGTTGCCACTAAAGACCTTGTCACCAACGAGATTCAAGTGTCGCTGTTAAATTGAAGAGACCTTGTTCAGCAAAAAATGGACGAATTTTCGGAGCAACGATTAGAAAATTACCCAGAGAGCCAACAGCCACAAGAGGAAGCCAACCAGAAATATACAGTACGATGCAATTCAATTCACAAGAACAAAGCTCCAACGTTTGATAATTTGCATCAAATTGTAAAGACGGATAAAGAGAAAGCGAAATCCACAATACTTCGTGACACTACATCTTTCATATACAATAACTCGAAAAAGTGAGCATGGAAGATCTTCCTCGAGCATCACAAACTTAACAGTATTAACAGAGCAGAAGAAGAAAGTAATAGAACAGCTCATTTGCTTAATGTACAAATTGGATGTTGTATCTGTTGGCGAGTCCCGAGTTGTATTATTTTCTAAGGCAGGAAATCTGGAAGCATTACCACCAACAAGTTACGCATTATCGCTGCACATGTTGCGTGCTCACTGTTAGACACTTGTTTGGAAACAAGCACACTGTACAGAGACCCTACTTCCAGATCTTGCGACGATGGGATGGAACAGAACCGATGACAACAAACTGCGGTCTCACTTGGTGATCCAAGAACCGATCCCAACAGCTTGCCATGAAATCATCTCGTGTTCATGTGGCACTGGATGTGCAACTTTACGATGTAGTTGCAAGAAGACGAACTTGTTCTGCACAAGTGCTTGTGGGTGCGGCATAACCAATGGAGAAAACTCTTATAAGAACACTAACACTAAATAAACCACCTTATCAGCTGTCAAATATTTCATGCCACAGGACAGCAACGGATGAAGAATTAATTATAAACTTGATCATGACTGTCGAAAACCAACCTACAGGTCAGTAAATATGAATTCGTTGCGGTGCTATATTACTGTTTCCGTTTTTTGTATATAACTGTAGTGAAATGGATGGACGGTATTTCATGCAGTGAGTATTCAAATTAGTTAGAAGCACTAGTGTAACAAATGGGTCGTAAACCGGAAATAATGCTCCCCAACTAGCCAGCATTCGACTCTGAATTGCTCATAAATTTCATTATATCCTTTACAAATAAGATAATGAATCATATAAGAAAATAGATAACAAACATGAGGTATTCAACCAATTCCTAATATGGGCTAGCGTCAAGAAAAACTTTCTGTAGAAGTGATATCGCAAACAATCGGCAACGTGTTATCCAAATATTATTCCTTAAATGGAGGATCTTCAAAAAATATTTCCAAGCAACTTATATTTTTTGGAAAGTATTGAGAAACGTATGACGACATAATGACGTCATTGGTAATGACCACGCCCTAATTGTATACACTTTAGAGTGCAAGACACATAACGACAGTGAATCTTTATCAGTGGATCCAAATTTGTTGTATTTTCGTAAAGGCTGATTTCCATTCAGTGCAAGATGTCGCGCGATCGACCTTTTACGCTCGTTTTCTTTTTAATTATGAGCCCTCGACCGGATCCGTTCTAGTCGAATGCTTATAATTCAAAAGAACGATTGCAAAAAGTCGATCACGCGACATTTTGCACTGAGTGGAAATCAGCCTTAAGTATTGTATCTTTTTCTCTGTATTCGTCATTGTGATGACGTCACTTTTTGTAACGTCATTTTCAGACTGACGATCGCAATTTAAGCTTTGGTAATAAGCATTTTGGTGTTCAGCGGATAAAAGTTCTTCAGAAACTTCCGGTCACTAACTTTTACTAAAAAGTGCCTCGTGATGTTTGAATTACCCATAAGTCGACTTGTCCATATTAACATACCATAATTCCTTCTAGGAATATTGTAAATAATATACATACATAAGAAATGTTCTTGACTAGGTAAAGTATCTTAATAATAATGAAATACGTTTTTCGTTAACGGCAACCAGGTTTAATATCATTTGGTCAAATTGCATTCCCCATCCAATTGTTTCGACACTCCCTTTAAGTGTCTTCATCTTCCCTGATTTGAATCACATCCTAGCTAGTTATATACTCAAGGGACGACGTCATCAACAAACAAAGTGCGGTAGCTATTTACAACGAGAGTATTTCCACCATGTTGATCGATGACGTCAACCCTTGAGTATATAAGGAGCCAGAGCACACAAGGTGAAGACACTTAGACAGGAGTGTCGAAACGTTGAGTCGTGAATGCAATTCGACCGGGCTTTGCATTCGTATACTTAAATCCGAGTAGCGAGCAAAAACATAAATGATACCTCAATTTATTTTTATGTATGTATTTGTTTACTTATTTACGCGAAAAACAATTTGCAATCCTAGAATAAAAAAATAGTAACAAGGCAAGTAACAATAGGGTAAGGAACTATCCAGAAACCATAAAAACATTTATATACACATATTTACCTTCGCAACAGTCTCCATGACAATAATATCCCAAGTTACACTCACATTTGTAAGCACCGTCAATACGTTTGCACCTGGCATTTTCTCCGCACATGCCTGGATGACAATCCTCTGTGTAACATTATCAGAATAGAAACGTTAAAGTTTTTTTATAAAGTCGACATAATATTAAAAATATACAAAACAAACATACAAAATTATTGAAGAAAGCTGGCTGTACAGGTTGAACAATAAATATGTTTCAGCTATAAGTTTAAGTAATTTATACTATACTTCCATCATCAGAAAATGTACAGTTTTAAGACATAAACTGGCTCGTTCTCATGTTAATAATAAAATGTCATATCTTTAAAAAATATCTTTAAAAAATATTTTCTAACTTTGAATACACACGCCAGGTTTGTGTAATATTTTACACATCAGTGCGAGTGTTTTACCGGCTTTCAAAACATGCGATTTTTACACTTCTCGGATCTCGAGTGTTACTAAAAGCTGAAATACGCTAAACTCTGTTCTTCATTTTTTTACAACTGGATGATTGCGTATATAATTAAAATGCGTTGGAATATCCATTATAACGGCATTGTAGCTACTTCAAAATATCGAAAAGAAGACTCAAATATGGATTTGTCCCTAGTGAAACGTCATAGTGGTCGTAATGTCGTTGGGGCTTTGGGGTGAAGTGGGAAGATTAGGCGACTGTGACTCTTGTGAAAAGCGTGGAAAAATTGGATAATCTTTACAAAAACCTTGGCATCCGGAATCACCATGGCAGAGTATTAAAAAAAGAAAAACTTGAAACAGGCACCAATCTATTTGTTCTATACTGCATATACCATGTTTATATATATATTTTTCTAAAATTTTAAATATCTTATACTTCATTGTTGGAGGGGCAACAAATTAATTCCATAAATTTCAAAATGGGCGTAACGAAATGTGGAAAGGAATCATTCTAGATATCTTGAATGAAAACAAATATCAAATCCTTTTTACAGATCTGTTGAACTTTTTCTTTTATATAGCGGCTGTTCGACATGTTTTACAATTCCAAGAACGCCTGTGATTTGATTTAATTTATTCTCCTGCTGATTTCATGTATATGTTTCATTTTTGCAGTCTCGTTAATATTCTATTAACAGAGATATGCTAATTTTTGGGTTATATAGCCATTACCAAACTCATTTTAGTAGCAAATTGTCGAAGATCTTTTATACAAAATCGCGAACTCACGTAAATATTCTTTTAAAATATTAGGCTTTTATAACTTGTTTATGTGATCCTGCAGTTGAAACACACCTGGGAGGGACCAATTATTTCTGTGTTCATACAACTGTTTTTATCCCATCTAATATCCCGCATCGGTAGTGGGACGAAATTGCGAAAACATGGCTTTTCCGAAATATGCTTGTTGTTATCAAACAAACTGTACGTTGTATTACGACTTGTGAAAATTGTTCTTTGATTAGCTCTATTGATGATTATTTTTCTGTCTATATTTTCCCTACTGCGCCGCTCAACACTTCGTCAAAATCGTAAAAAAAGAACTATCCCGGTCTTAGGTGATAAAGATCAGCATTCATATGGAAAAATTAACGCACTCGATTGACATCCCACTTGTTACCTCGCCACGGAGTGGACTGGGGTGCACATGTCAATGGAGAGATTAGGGAGTGAAAATAATGTCAGTCAAGTTAGTATATTAATCCACTGAGCCGTAATATACTCGCCAAACATTCTATACTTTACGAAATATAATTGCGAAAATCCTTCTGATTTTCAGACTTCATATGTTCTATTTCATGATCGGAGTTGTAAACATTTTCAAGTCCTAATATCACCACACAATGATTTTTATGCCCATTAATACAAATATGCAGATCTTACTCATTTGTGTTTCCGGGTTAGATTATTTAATATAAATAGGTCCTCAGAGTAGTTTTGCAGTGCTTGTGTACAGCAGAATATTGAAAACTATGTGTGACGTTTCTCAGGGGGGAGGTCTCCAGAAGAACTTTCATATGACGTTTCTCGTGGGCCAAATCGATATTTGTCTTCTGCCCATAACAATGCTGTAATTAAAAACGTTAAGGTCTATTGAAACCGAACATGAAATATGCATTAGCGAAGAGAATATATTTTAGTGAAGGTCTATGTGTGGTGGTGAGCATCGTCGTGCTGCTATGAATTAACAACGATCAATGCTAAACAGCTTGTTGCCAGACATTTAAACACTGGTAATCACAATGTTTCAGATATGAAGCTTCGAACTCTCTGTCCCATTTCAGGCAGTGATAATAGCCGTTTTATTTCACTGATATCGAATGTTTCTAATTTCGCAACTTGGCACCATTCATCTTACGATGCAGTGAGTGCTCTTTATATATTTCACTCGTATATGTCCATGCATGCCTTCTGCCGACATTGACAGATATTCTACATCCCCCCTCATCTCCAACACTGCAGTTCGTCCTTTTCTCCTTTCCTTCCATGTTAAATATTTTTGCAGTGTGATATCTATATATTGTTTACAGGTTTTTTTTACTAAATTCATCTCGTTTGTCTATTGTTTTTCACGTGATTGCTTTAATTTGTATAAAATACGAAAACTCATGTTTGTCCCCCCCCCCCCCCACCCCACCCAGTGTACTAACTTTCAGACCAAGAGTTTTCGCTGGAAACATCGAAGTTCTTGTAAAATTTTTCAGGTACTTTGATCCTGAAAATCTCAGCATATGGTGTCTTAAATATAGAAAAAATTCAATGGAAACAACGCATGACTAATTAACAATTAGTCGCCGAAGGCGAGGTGATTACAAGCCTATAGTCACTGAGCCGAAGGCGAAGTGACTATAGACTAATTGTTTTAGTAGAAATTTCAAAGAGAAAAACAAACACAGAAAGTTATGAGGTCAGTTGAAAAGGCTATAGGACAAAATTCAGCTGTTTTGGTTATTAAAAACATGCCGGCAAAGACGAGTGTCAAAAATATATCGAAGCGAAACAAAAACAAACAATTTCGTGAGAAAAATACTTTGGAAGGGCTCAAATACAAAGTAGAATGGTTTTAAAAATATATCACAGCTAGGTTTTTGCTGAATATAACGATATAAATGAGGATAAAACGAATAATTTTCAAAATATACACTTGAGTAGTTGAGCCGTACGGAAAAAGTTTTATACATTTCAACAGCGAGAAAACGCTGCCTTTCATGGAAGAAAAATAGTGTATTTGTTATCGCTTACCTTTAGAAATGTCAAAAATATATCCTCCTTTAATTTAGCGGCAGTTTTTTTCATTTAAAACTTTGAATCAGGCTCAAAAAACGATTTTTGTTTTAAATTCGGCAGCTTGCGAAGAAGCCATTTTGAAAAAAAGTGATAGTCACTGACCAGTGACTATCACTTTTTAGAGGCTCAATCTGGACCAATCAGAATGCAGGAAAAGCAATAGACACCTCACAATTTCAACTAATTATGATTAGTAGAATCATACTAGTATACTATTGCAAGTGCTGTAATTTGATTGGCTCCGCTACTCGCTATCTAATTGTCGATAGATAGCGAGTAGCGAAACAGCCATATCCTCGGCGCGATTTTTAACGAATTTATTTCAATAAATTATGAAAAACGTTTTGAAATACTGTTTTCTTACTGGTTTCTACTAAAAAAATTAGATTATTCGCTCTCGATTTCTATGAGATGATAGTTCATTCGGGCTTCGCCTCATCAACTATCACCTCATAGAAATCTTGAGCTCATAATCTAATTGTTAAATAACAGGATGAGTGTCCGAACATTGATAGAACAACAGACTTTTTTGCACGATTATGGCGGATCATATTACATTATAAAAAAATATTACAAAACCTTGTCCTCTTGGTTCATCACATTTACTGCATCCTCTTGGTTCATCACATTTACTGAATGGGACACTCCAAACCTGTCTTCTGGAGCAGTAATCACCATCTCCTATTGGCATTTCAAAACAGAAGGTGGGAAACATCGTCTTACAGGGTGTCCCAAAAATAATGCTCCTTCCCCCTATCTTATTTTACAATATTACTTCATAAGCTTTAATCGAAGATTCAGAATTTTGTACTAGATTTAATAACGAATGTATCATGTCAATTTATTGGTATTTGACTGATCAATGTTACTAACCATTTGCCATGTGGAATAACTTAAAGTGCGAAACCAATGTTGCGACCTGTCCAAATTATGGAAATTAGGTTAAATACTTCGAAATTTTCGAACGGAATTCTAAAGCATATGACTACCTATCTATCTAAAACTCATTATTCATTGTGGCTAACAATGTGAATTTGTTGAATGCAAATATCAGTGAAAAATAAGGCAGAAACCCGAGCCGAGAAAGGGAAATGCACTGAATTTGCCATTTTTGGGACAAAATGGACGTAAAACAGTAAAATCTGGGTATTTTCCATCTTTCAGGGCTTTTCCTTTCTTTTTTCTAATTTTTACATGAAACAAAATTTTGATGATATGACCACAAATAATCAAAATAGGTACGCTATAGCGTACATGCGTCTACTGGAATTTTATAGTTTGAGGACAGAGTCAGAGAAAGATGCTGAATGGGAACAAAAAGGCATGAGATCAAACCATTTTATTTGAATCAAGGTTAGACTATTTCTAATATTACACAACTATATATAACTATATTTCTGAATTCCTAACTTCCGTATCAATTTTCAGATAGAAACAGTAGTAAACAGCAATAGTAGCAATGACCACTCTTTGCCAGACAAGCTATGACGCGGTCTGTCTTAAATGATCTCGGTTATAACCGCTTTTATTGATATAAAGACCCCAAGGTATAATAAATGGTTTGAATTTGGATATACGTATCCCCTGTTTGACTTCTTGACATGTGTATAGTATTGTATATTATCTCCAAATCTGCTCCAACGATAATTCATCTATTCATCGCAACAAATAAAGCTATCGTTGACCGCTTGTTGGGCATCGATTTCAATGTTCAGTTTAAATGCCACCGCTTAATGTTTCCAAACACTTAAGAATTCAACTGAATTTCAAATGTAGTCTTTTAATTCAAATTGAAGGACTCCCTCGATTTAATAATATAACATTTTTTACAAGTGCTTGGTCGGGCTTGTTGAGCAAATAGTATACATATTATGTATACATATTATGTATCGGCGACGAAAACAATGTGCATCTTTTAAATATTAGCAACTATCCTAATATTAGTCCACTAAATTGGAAGGTCTTTGCTTTGCTAGTTTGCGCAGTCTGATGCACATACTAAAATTTGCAAGCGACCGAGGTCCGAGAACTGTGTTATTCCAAGGTTTACGTTTCAGATTTAAACGTTCGACATTAAAGGGATATAGCAATACAAATTTAGTTTATCTCATTTTAAAGAACTTCTAAGATTATATCTAAATCTCCCTTATCGAATTTTCGTATCTTGCTTAGTTCTTGAGATATTTTGATTTAAAATAATGAGCTGTCCGCCATCTTGGATTCTTTTTTATCTCATTAACGGTGGTTTTAGTGACGTCACAAGCAGGGGTAGCCATATAAAACTACTCCTAGGTGACCAAATAACAATTAGTAGATGTTTAAAAAGTTGTCAGTCAATATATTATTTGAAATAGTGATCGAAGTATAATTTTGGGCCCATATAATGACCATTGGATGTCTGGGTAAGATCTTGCGTGATCCTGCTTGTGACGTTAACATGTATATCCACAAAAATCCAAGATGGCGATTGTTTTGAATTTTCAAATTGCACACATTTTGAAATACACTTGGTCTTGCATTGAATTTATGTTATAATACTTAATTAATGTATTTTACTATTATAATATTTGTGTGGCGTGTACACATTTGGCGTGTATAAAATCTAGTGACAGGCGGGTAGATTATTATTCTGTGCCTGTGCATGGAGCTCGTCAATTAAATATATAAATATATTAGAAAGCACTCAGACCGAAATGGATATGGCAATAAAAATTTAGTTGTCACATTTGAAAGACCTTTTAAAATTATACATAAATCTCCCTTACCGATTTTTCGTAACTTTCTTAGTTCTTGAGATATTTTAACCGAAATAATCATGCGTAATTCGGAAATTGTCAAAAAGTAAATTCTCATATCCATCGCCACATCGCCTCAACTTGACCTCGAGTCGACGGTATATAGCGTCTCCTGTTCCAGTAGACGCAAAAATCACTGGAAAATATTTAAATATTTTAACCTAATTTCCATAATTTGGACTGCAAATGGTTTGGACTAGAAGGCAAACGATCAAACAGTCAAATATCAATATATTGTTGTATAAAACTACCTGAAAAATACAATGAGAACTTCGAAGGGCCTTCGCTCGAAACGTCGAAGTTCTCATTGTATTTTTCAGGTAGTTTTACACAACAGTCAACCGCCGTAATCAATATATTGGCATGATATGATACTTAAACCTGAAACTTCCTTTAAAACTAAATGAAGATACTGAAGAATGTTTTCCTACTTATATATTCCGGAAAAGTAAAAGGAGTCTTTTCAGAATTTGTGGTCAAATTCGATTTTTATTACAGATATCTCGATTGGCATCTCAAAACATTAATAATATGTCTTCCGAAACGTGATGCCTACCCATGGTGTGTCTCCCATGGCATACATACTTTTAGTTGTGTCAAAGTGTGTGTAGCTGTAACAAAAGTGATTAATTTGATTCAGTTATGCCCTGTTGAACAATCCTCTTTATGAAATCGAATACTGTATCCTCACCATATTCCCGTTAGCTTAAGCAATGCAACTTAAATCACAATTGGCTAAATTATGTTTTCACAAATTCTTATAGTGCCAATTCATGTTGCTTGCTAGTCTTAATATGGGTATATTTACATCATTCTCATTTTGTATTGTAAACAAGTTGTACACGGGATCCTGAAACGTTTTTATCGCCGCAGCCCAACACATTGCAATTAGTAACCGTAACTTATATAAATTGTCAACTTATTGTTATGCAAGCATTATTTTAAAAGCACTTTTCCTACTTAAACTGAATAAATATAAAGAGCCTTTTTAGAATTCTGTAACAGGTTATGATTATACCAAATTTGGATTTCCGTTAATTACTGATGACCAGATCTACCTCAAGACTCCAACTTATACCTTCTAAAACTCGATACCTACACATGAATCAATCGCATATTATTCTTTGTATAAGTTTGTAACACATTTGTAGTTTCCTTTGCGAAACCTGAAAATGGATAAATTTTGATTCCGTGACAAGCTAGTCCGGAATCTTGCACTTATTCCAATTATGCTGTTTTGAGCATTTTAATAAATAATTTGTCGCTGTACGTGCAGTTTGGAAAACAGGGAAGTTGTAATAATGAGAATTGAATGACCAAAATACTCCTAATCTCACACTAGAAATTTTCTACCTAGAATCGAGAAAGAAATTGGGCGCTCTCTGAATTCGTCTTCCCCATTTTAGTATCACGAATAATTTGATCCTAAATGTAGTATTAATGGATGAGTATAATCAAACTTTTAATCCATCTGATATAATTATACATCTACTGTATACCTTAAACCTTATAAAATACCATTACTCACCTGAGCAAGTAGATAGGCTTAATAGCACACCAAACAAAACAACTCCGACTTTCGGAAGCTTCATTTCGGTAAGCTGTGTACTGGCTGGATAATCTCATGCGTATAAACAATATACGCTGTGTGCAATTAATTTGTTGCCCTAAAGACTGTCTGTTATCAGTTGGTTGATGACGTGTGGACAGTTTGGAGTATTTTCAATGGCCCATTATTCATAATACGTGCAATACTAGGCTATCAATCATGTTTGATAAGTAGAATTTCGAATTTATAGCATCAAGCTAGAAATGTATTGCTATTTTAAACCATTCATTAAGCTGTATTTATTGCTACAGGGAGGAGACGAACTAGCGAGATATTCCAAAAAGTAAACGGAGTCTTTTCAGAATTTGTGGTCAAATTCGATTTCTATTACAGATATCTCGATTTGCATCTCAAAACATTAATAATATGTCTTCCGAAACTTAATGCCTACTCATGGTGTGTCTCCCATGGCATACGTACTTTTAGTTGTGTCAAAGTGTGTGTAGCTGTAACAAAACTGATGAACTTGATTCCGTGACAAGCTTCACCGGAATTGTGAAGTCGCTTCCGTTATGCCCTATTGAACAATCCTGTTTATGAAATCGTTAGGCTAGTTATAATGTATCCTCACCATATTCCCGTTAACTTAAATAATGTAGCTTAAGTTCACTATCGTCGACTTGAGCCAAGGTTGAACGATATTTTTCAAATCACAATGTGCTAAATTATGTTTTCACAAATTCTTATATTGCCAATTGATATTGCTTCCTGGTCTTAATATGGGTATATTTGCATCTCTTTTTGTATTGTAAACAAGTTGTACACGGGTCCTGAAACGTTTTTATCGCCGCAGCCCAACACATTGCAATTAACCGTAATTTCTATAAATTGTCAACTTATATTTATGGATGCATTCTTTCAAAAGCAGCCAAAAAGAATATTTTTCCTACTAATACTGAATAAATATAAAGAGCCTTTTTAGAATTTCTGTAACAGTTTATGATTATGCCAAATTTGGATTTCCGTTACTGATGACCAGATCTATCTCTCCAACTTAGATAGACAGATTTTTATTAAGTTCAAAAATTTGCTGCCTCTTACAAATCAGCTGAATTATATTCGAACTACATGACAATTAATCAAATAAAATAGGAAATGTACTATATATACCAAGTTGGATTCGAAATATAAAAACTCATAACTATTTTACATTATAAAAAATTTACTATATATATACTATAAAAATATTAAGAAAAGTATTAATTATCCAAATATTTGTTATTAGCATTTGTTGGTAAAAAGCTCTTCCGAAATCTGTCTGTTTTACAAACTGTGTCTTGAAACATCCGTTTCTCCCCTTTATACCTTCTAAAACTCGATACCTACACATGAATCATCCGCATGCTAGTCTTTGTATAAGTTTGTAACACATTTATAGTTTCCTTTGCGAAACCTGAAAATTGATAAATTTTGATTTCGTGACAAGCTAGTCCGGAATCTTGCACTTATTCCAATGATGCTATGTTGAGCATTTTAAATAATAATTTGTCGCTGTACGTGCAGTTTGGAAAGTCAGAGGAATTTGTAATAATGAGAATTGAATGACCGAAATACTCCTAATCTCACACTAGCAATTTTCTACATAGAACCGAGAAAGAAATTGGGCGCTTTCTGAATTCGTCTTCCCCATTTTATTATCACGAATAATTTTCCCCTAATGTAGTTATTAATGGATCTCGAGGTCAAGATTTAATGCCTGGGCCAAATCTTTCCTCGACCCAGGGTAGCCCGCGCGGTCATGTCGCAATTTTAGCGACGTATTTGACGTCTTGAAATGTGTGGCTAACATGCCATGCAGGACCGATGATCTTTGTAAATGAAGCAAATATGGACGGACGGATGAGTGACGGACGGACGGACGGACGGAAGGCTTCTGTTGTCAAGAAACGCTATTTAGGTCATATCCGAGTTTTATTCTTTTAGACAAAACTTTATAAAACGCGGATATGGTATAAAAAACGCTTCTCGTGCCTTTAAAAGTCATATCCGCGTTTTATCCTTTTGGACAAAAAAACGGATAAAACACGGATGTCGTATAAAAACGCTTTTCGTACCTTTAAAAGTCATATTCGCGTTTTATCCATTTGGACAAAAAATTTTGGATAAATTGCATACCAGATCCACCGCATGACGTTACAATCGTGTGCAGAAGGCAACGATGTTTTATGTATCCAACGACTAGTTAAAGACTAACAAAAGAAGGAAATGTGTATTTTCAGGCATGCAAATTTCAACTGCATTCGTTCTAAACAGCCATATTTTCAGCCAAGTATAGTAACTATCGTAAACTGGGTAGCATCTCAGCTCACGGCGCAACACATTGTATTATTACGTACGACAATTTGGCATGCGTATATTATAGTTAATCATTATATCTATAGTATTAGATCCATCGTTCTAAATCGACGAACAATAATTATCCGAGATATAGGTGCCAAAGTCACCTAATGCTCGCTTGCACGTGGCTAATTGAAACAAGAAAACTTATTTTCCTTTTATGCGCCATAGACATAGAATGCTTTATTAAACTCTTCTATATATTTTGTCTTCCATGTGACCATGTTTCATGCTGATGTTTAATTTGGAACACCCATGATGAGGTACGGCGTAGTATTAAGGGCCAAATGCGGCCACATTCGATTTGCGCTCGTCTTCACTGGCTCGTCTTGCGTCATGCAAACATGATGTACTTCATGACAAGTTAAACATAGTTTATCAAAACAAGATTAGTGGCATTGCTAGCCTGGCCGAAAGCGGGCAATGGAAGTTTGTGAGAATTTGGAGTCTATAGATCGTCGGAATTGTATAACCATTCATTTGTAGAACTAAGAAGTGTAGTTTCTGTAGAGTGTTGAGGACGGGAACCAGACTGTTGCACCGTAACTATTGGAATATAAGTTTCTCAAAAAGTTTGGCAACAGCACAAATTACAGAAATTCGTCTGTAATTTCCACAATCAGTTTTAGTCCCTTCTTTGTAGACTGTACCTAAGCATAAGTTTAACCATATTACATTTTATTAGTATGACCATCCTAGCTGAGGGATAGGTTTAGCATTCCGCATGCGAAGTCATCTGCTGTTTCATTTAAGGTGGTCCAATACCAAATTTTGAAAGAAAATCCGATTTGGAAATGATCCATATTATACATCATTAATGATCCCTTTTTCGTTTTCTGGTGTTAATTTTTTTATATGTTTGGCGTAAAATGGATAAATAGGGGAAAATAGCAGCTTGTTTGAAATTTTGTCCCGTAGCAACCACCATAGCAACGACATGTTGTTGGAAAATCGCGAGCATTAGAGCATTTACGGAAAAGTTTTTTCCTCCAAATGAGTACCCACCTACCCCTCCCTAGCGATATAGTGATTTTAAACGATTATATTTCAAATTACACCAAGTACAAGTCGGTTATATTTAGGCGGGAGAGGCGTTATAATGGCGTGAAAGCAAATTGTTTTCATGCTATATATTTTGTATAATTACGGTTCCACTTCAAGGCTATGACTGATTGAGGACATCATGTAAAGTCCGACGAAAGTCGATCTGCCATAACCTTTCAAAGAACCGAAGGGTTAAACATTGGTGTCTTTATAAAGACGGCAACGGCGGAGGTCACAGCTGGGAACCAAACTTAGGTGTTGAAATAGTGCGTGTTAAACATTTTTGAAAAAATCTAGCTTGGCATTTTCATGATATATATGCCTACCTCTCCCGTTTAGGATGTGTTTGGCTATGTGATTTCGACCCCGAATTAGTCTTAGTATATTTTGCTAACAAATGAAAATGTAGGGGAGCTCCATGCCCAATTTTTCATATGTGCCATATGAAAATATAGGGGAGCTCCATGTCGAATTTTTCGCTTGTGCCATATAAAAATATAGGGGAGCTCCCTGTCGAATTTATCATTTGTGCGTATAATATAAGTAAATAAAAGGTTTACCAATAGAAGGCCCATACACTTGCAAATATGTTGTTTATTTAAACTGGCATATACAACATTTATACACCGAAACATTTATATACGGCACATTTATATACCGAATATATAAACTATATTGAACTATCTATCACTAAAAATTGTAACACTAATCCACAAATTGTAACAGTGAGTGATTTTGTGTCAGCCACCATATTCTATAATATTAGAGTAAAAATGAGGAAAAAGTATTAAATTAGGAAAAATAGTATTCAATGTATAAGACCACCTTAATGTGACCGTCATGTTGATAAACCGAACATTGAACTTTAAATGCATTTTCTCGAATAAGCAAAATTAGCGATTCCATTATTGCGCGCAGGATATCTGAAGAGGTATTGAAGCCATCTTGATGAAATTTTCAGCATAGACTCATCACATGAAGCTCTAGGCTGTAAACTAAAAGAATTGAGTTATGTTGAATAGTTTTCAAGTGGCGACAGTTTCCATGCGAGTCGTCAAATGCCTCTCCAGTTTTTGACCTGTAAAACTGGTGATAATGCTTCAATGTTGATTGTTTTAGTTCAACCCCTAGACAATGTTATTTGCTAGTAAATAAAAGTTATTCCAGAATTTTATCATTAATGCTTATTTAGTTATTGTGTTTATAAAATTGCACGAATTTCACCACAGGGGGTGCTTTATCTCGGTAACCATGGCAACAATGTTTTGCAGCAACATATTTTTTTTGTCAGAGTGTCGAGCCTAACAACATATTAGCAGTAGAGATTCAATAGTAATAAAAGATAGAAAATTATTTTTTTTGTATTGGACCACCTTAAATTGCGTTTTATACTTTCCCGCATAATTTGAAATTAGTGGAAAGGGGCTTTAAAGAATCATTAGGAAATTCATATTTTATCTGAAGCAAAGTCAGGGATGGCTATTTATGCATGCATGTACAGATCATTTTCATAATTAGGGTTTTAGCACATATATTTGTATAGTCAGTTAGAATTCTACAAAGTGGTTAGCATTAAATTCATTTAAGATATCGTACTATTTGTATGTCGTTAGCATTAATTCTATTTAAGATATCGTATTATTTGTGTTAACTTTGGCCAAAAGCCCCGCTCAAACGAGGACGAGAGTTGATGAAAGCGTAGCCACAACTTTCGCTTGCGTTTGACCGCCAACTCGCATAAACTCTCATGCACTCTGATCAACTTTGAGCTTGTTCAAATTTGTATAAGAGTTGATGAGAGTTTGTGAACCAGCGCATGGTAATATCGAGAAGCGTTCTTTATACCATATCCGCGTTTTATCTATTTTTTGTCCAAAAGGATAAAACGCGGATATGACTTTAAAGGCACGAGAAGCGTTTTTTATACCATATCCGCGTTTCATCAATTATTGTCCAAAAAGGATAAAACGCGGATGTGACTTTTAAATAGTGTTTCATGACAACAGAAGCCATCCGTCCGTCCGTCCATCCGTTCGTCCGTTCGTCCGTCCGTCCGTCCGTCCGTCCGTCCGCCCGTCACTAATCCGTCCGTCCGTATACGCGGTTAACCTAACCCATTAATCTGAAGCAACTATTTCTTTATTTAAAGTTGCATGTATGTATAGGCTGACCTTCATGCTTAACCACATTGCTAATATTTTCTTCCAAGTTCTAATATTAGTCTGAATTTTTGAAAAATATATGGCCATGGAGATTGAAGTGTAGTTTTACATATAAATATGCATACTTCTGCGTCGCGTATTATTAGATCAGTTTAGGTTTCATTATGTTCAATGACTTGCGGCTTCGCATTCTCGCTTCTTTAGATAACTCATGCTGCTTTCGAATAAACCTCAATATCAGAGAGACCTTCCTCTTCAATATCTGAAATGAATAAGTCATGAAACTACCAACTATAAACATAAAATAAAACAAGAAATCATCACACTTATATCATTGCGCAACTGAATATAACCAACAATGCGGACCCCGCTGGTCGTAAATAATATACGGCGTGGCTAAAGGCGTGGCCTTTAGCTTTCTTGTTTACATGTCTAAAATACATGAACTTCAAGCGATTTCCGGGAAAGGTTGCAATGCTTAAGCAAATATAATTTTAGCCTAGATCGATTAAGCACATCAGAAACCTTATAGTTCCAACTTGCGGGACAAAAATTAATATGTATCTTTAGTTTTATTCATGTAAATACGCGCAGTTTTGAAATATAACGCAAAATATTTACTACATTATACTATATAGACAACCGCGCAAGTTGAATTCGTATAGCTCAACACAATATCTGTTAGCTACATTAAATCAATTTGGCAGTTAGGGAATCGATTTTATGTTCCGGAGGAACGGGTTTCATTTTGACCCATGTTTATTGACGTTTTAGGCTATATACTTCGTGAGCGAAGCGAAGAAAAATAAAATAAAAATCATTACAAAATTCTACAGGTCAAACTCTTACGTTATCTTTACTAAATCACAACGTTTAAATGTTATGTTATATCAACGTTATGTTATGTTATCTCAACATTTAAACGTTTAAACGATATATTAATTACAACGGTAGACGTTGTATATTCAGGATAACATTAAATCACAACGGTATTATATATTAATCAAGCTTTCATGTCGAAAATCACCCATAACTTGGTATATATACTCATATTTTGGCCTTGGCTGAAATGTGACACAAGCATTAAGCTACCTGAGATGAGTAATCAAACTTTTAATCCATCTAATATATACATCTACTGTATACCTTAAGCCCTATAAAATACCATTACTCACCTGAGCAAGTAGATAGGCTTAATAGCACCCCAAACAAAACAACTCCGACTTTTGGAAACTTCATTTCGGTAAGCTGTGTACTGGGCGTATAACAGGCCACCGATTAGCGCGTTTGACCTCGACTGACAGCCGGAAAAATGTCTCCGTTTGATCGGCTGCCAGCCGCGCTGTACTATAGTATACTATTGACCGAAAATAAGCGCGTATTTTGGGAGTATGGATCTAGAATCTTTTATTAACAAAAAGAGCATCAAAACTGAACAAATTTTGCCAAAATTAATAAATTATTGCAGTGCGTCGAAATTAATAATTCGTCTTTCCATTGCTATAAAAAGGCAAATACACGAAATATACTCGAAATGCAGAGGAGGTCGGACAAGCAATTAGCTAGTTGTCACGTGAGCTCTCGACCAACGAGATCACTCTATTTTCTCATCGTGTTATCTGAAAATTTTGGCAGAAAAATTTGCATTCGACGCAAAATAAATCGAGAAAAAACATTAATATGAAAATTTTCTTGCAAACTTTCAAGTGTAGTGGTACTACTACTAAAGATCTGGTGATGTCTGCAAAAATATCTGAGGTAAACGTTATTTTCAATGTTATTTTGATGTTTGAAGTTAGTCGACTCCCCGTGACGTGTTGACGCAAGTCTAAATATGATTACAATGTTTAAAATCAAATATCTAGAAATTCCCACGGTTCGATTTTCTTCATTTTTGGTAGTCGTCAAGACAAAAATATAAGCTTTAAATCTTCTGGAATGATCCCGGTGATTCCCCGGCAGTTTTCGAGATATTAGGCATTGAAGTGACCATAGTCATTTCGACGTTTCCCAAAATGGCGTCTAATAGTTTAGGATGATATTGCGCCACCAAAGCTTGTTTTTCCCAATGAATCTTGAAACTTCTTTAATATAAAGAGCGTTATTCTTTAGAGTAAGCGTTAAAGTACTTTTGAATGAATTTTAGGAGATATTTGCGTGTTGTTTAGAGATTTTATATCTGGGCTAGTGTCTGGCTCTGTCTGCAATTTTGTTATCTGACGGCCCACTAGACTCGCAAATATCGAATATTTTGTCATTCTTATTCATTTTTTTTCCTGGAATGCATCCATGCTATTTCAATAACTATTGATCTACCTATGTGAGCAGTATTTTGTAAGGCAAACGTTATTTTGATCTTTTATGTAGGCTGTACGTCGTCATATTGTATTAATCCGATGCATTTCTGTCAACAATCTTTGAAGTTGAACCTCTCGAATTTCCACAATTGTCGCAGTGTTGCTCGTATTTTTCTGAAGGAGTCGACTTTACTGTTTAAAATAAGTGCTGAGTTTTGAAAGAAAATTTTAGAAGTAAAATTTGTTGTTTATTTACAGATTTGTATTTTGGGTTGAATTCTATCATTGTATTGTTAATTTGCCTTCTTGGTGAATATTTGCTTTCTTTAATATGTCTTTATATAGCTATGTAGAGAATGAGCAGAGATATTATTATATTTTATGCATGTACTATGTATTTTCAATAAAAATGGAACTGTATATTACTGTAAAGTTTGTTTTGTCTACATTTCACCAGTAATTTCTGTTGCAAAAGTATATGTTTAAGCTGATGAATAGAAGTTCTTTGACAACCCCAATATGGCGGTTTTCAGTAGTCACAATGTGCTATTGGGATAAATAAATAACTAAATACATATTAAAAGTCGAACCTTTGATGCCAGCAAAATCAATCTGGCCAATAAATATTTAGTTTTTCTCACTATTTGCACAATGTACATTACAAATACAGACGATCCAAGCAGTGGGTCAGCTTATGAAATCATTTACTTAAGTATATGTATACATAGTGTCTAGTTAGACCCTTCATTCTCATCTTTTCCTCACTTCTGTCTTTCCATGAATGAGGAGTAAATATGTGTGTATTGTAAATAATGCATAGTGTAATTTTGTTAAATGTAATTTATAATTGCAGGACCCCACTGAAAAACACTTCGGTGATGTGGGTATCCTGGATAAATATAAATAAATAATAAAATAAAAAATATATAAAATGCAACACTGAACAAAGGGTCCACAAATTACATATAGAATTTCAACACATGAACATTTATATTGACCACAAGACCAGTTGATCACACGCAGCCTTTGAGATTTCTGCACAAATAAATCCATTAAACGGACTCAAAGAGCCTTGTTATACATCGAACACAAACACCAAACACATCCATAATGATGGCATTGAGTGTCTGTATCAATAGCGTCCATTTTCGCAGAATTTGCTATGGCCAGAGATGTTGACTTCACGGCAGTCAACGCATAAATGAGGCCGCACGTGGAAACATACGCTCATTACCCATGATGCTTTGCGGCCTGCTTGTCCGACCTCCTCTGATACACGAAATGACAATGAACAAAAAAATAAAATTTACGAGAGTACATGAAGGACTTGAACCCACGTTCTTCAGACCAACTCGTACGCACGTATGGACTTCCCCTTACGCGCAAATTATGTAAATGTATTTGTTATAAAGTAGCACTTCGTGCGCTATGTTAACGAATTTTTTGCAAAATACCACACCAGCCAATATATCTGTAGTATAATATCCTATAATATACTGTAATAAGCAGCCCATGCTACCAGCCGATGTTACCTGTCAGTATACTAATATTACACTACAATATATACCACACGGTTGCCAGCCGAGATTATCTGTAACATACTATAATATACTACAATAAAACACGGCTACCAGCCGACGTTACTTGACAGTGCTACTTTATAACAAAAAAATAATTTACATAATTTGCACGTGAGGTGTGCTGGAGTGCGGGAAGTCCATACGTACAATCCTTTTCAAATGTGTTGGGACAGATGCCCTCAAATACCTATTATATTGACAAACTTCGATCCCCCCGCCCCTATTCAATGTTGTGTCCAAAATATTATCATATTTGATGCGGTATGGTCTTTGGAATCCAACATTGATTGGGGAGGGGGGGGGGAAGGGAGAATAATGTGTGTTACAAGTGTACAGATTGACCTATGCTCTAAAACTGCAGGTGTCCCAATAATGTGTTGGGACAGATGCCCTCAAATACCTATTATATTGACAAACTTCGATCCCCCCGCCCCTATTCAATGTTGTGTCCAAAATATTATCATATTTGATGCGGTATGGTCTTATAATTTGGAATCCAACATTGATTGGGGTGGGTGGGGGGAGGGGGAAGGGGGGGGGGGTGGGGAAGGGAATGTGTTGCAAGTGTACAGAGTGTACAGAGTGCTAAAAATCTAAGGGTGTCCCAATAACTTTGAAAAAGTGATTGTGAAAAAAAGTCGTCTACCCTCTCCTTCAGTCAAAGAGTATTTTTCTAAGTTATTTTCATGAAATTCAAATAGCATTTAGCGTAACATATTTAGCGAATTGCATTTGCATATAATATCTCGTTTCCTATACGGTATTTGGTCAATATATTTGAAATATAACGCGATAGAATAGTATATTATATAATATGGAGTTATAAACATATGCGATGTATTGGGTGGGAAGTGATTCAAGGGATATATTATTGAAACTGGTCTATGCAAGCGTGATATGCAAATTTATCACGACGTCGATTATTAGCGACGTCGATTATTGTTCAGTAAAATGCACGAAAAAATTGATGGACACTGAGCCGTGCATATTTGACGACTGATTGTACAATGTTTCTGTGTTATAACTTTATAGCGTCTGCCGTTGTTTTGTTACACTGTATAATAACATGGTCTTTGAGGAAAAGATATATCTGACGAAACGCAGGCACTTGTTACCTTCTTAGGTATGGGAACAAGTATTATATTCGCAAAATTGCTAAAATGGCTAGGAATCCCATCGGGAATTTTCCCACAGACTAAAATAGCAACTATATAGTCCATCAAGCAATTGCTAATAAGGAATATATCAAGAAACGTGGCTGGACTGTAAAGGAAAATCGCGTAAATCTATACTCCAAATACCAGTAGAAGATACTTTTATTTATTATGATCATTTGCTATGTATGCCGAGGCGCACTGAGGCCGTGATTAAATATAGATCTATTATTTAGGACGTGAAACATGTATGTAATATAAGACGCTTGAAACACTTGTTCGGTTGACACACGGTTGACACTGTAAATCGTATAACATTTTCGTTAATTTAGCTTCGAGTTGATACGGCATAGTCAATTTTTCCCACAGTAACTACTAACAGAAAGTGTTTAGGGAGCCTGTATTGATATATTACTGGTTGTTCTTTCCCAAAAAGTATGTAAAATTGTGTGAAGTGTATCGATTGACATTCAACTCTAAAAATCACTATAGTATATCAGATATATTTATATAAAAAAGTGTCAACCGTTCCTAAACTTGGCTTAATCACATTTAAACCCTATAATGACAAGCACACACATTGTTAGATATTCTCAACTTATTATTCTCAGCCTTGTTCTGTTTTAAAAGCATTTCAGTGGCTCGTTATTTCAGTTTTATATAGTGTCAACCGATGTGTTAACCGATGTGACTTTGATGGCAATCGTCTAATCCGGAAACGCTTATTAGCATAGCTTTCGCATACAATTAACGTTGGTTTAACCCAAGAGCGGAGGTAGAATTGTTGATAATAAGTTTAGAAAAACATGAATTACATGCTCTCATTTCTTTCTGTTGATTTTGTAGGATTCGAATAAATTGTATATAAAATATATCCAAAGGGCACCATATGCATGACCATATCAGTTCAACCACCCATGGCGCGTTGTTTGGTGCCCAAAGCAATGGATAATGGTTGTTTACAATCCTGTTTACTATCCACGAACTTTCTGATAGCTTGCCACATACACGTAGTGCTCGAAGTTATAGCTATGTTCAAGTGACTACCTCCTTTTCGTAGGTACCTCCAAACTTACTACCCTCGGAGTGATCCTTCATGAGCGATACGAGAGCCATGGGAGACAGTTCTATCTGAGAATTCTGCTCTAGATAGATGTACACTGTCGCATTAACTATTCGTGTTCAACTAAGCGCTTGTTTGGTTTGAGTACCCGATTTAGCAGTTGACTGATCCATTGCGCGTAAACGAATAATAACCTGATGTCTACTGCTATGCGATAAACTAGCCCTAAATGTAATTGATCATTTTATGTAAAAAGCGCATTATAAGTCATTAAATTATTATTAATTATTATTAAGATAATTAAACTAAAATAGTTGCGACGCATGTCTTTTCTGACTACCAGACCACATTAAATAATTCACTAGTTTTCGCGCGTAATTTATAAAAGCTAAAAACACCATAAACCTAAGGAAATTAAAGATGCTAAAACCAAAGGCCCATATATTCTGTTAATTATTAACTTTTCCAATTTCACACGAACTAGACTTGTTAGAAATATTGTATTACATCTCCTATGGACAATATCAAGATAAATACATCGCCCTTCAAACATCCTTTGCCTATTATTTTGAAATATACAGTAAGAATTTGGTGTATAGTGTTCATGATCAGACAATCCTTTTCAAATGTGTTGGGACAGATGCCCTCAAATACCTATTATATTGACAAACTTCGATCCCCCCGCCCCTATTCAATGTTATGTCCAAATTATTATCATATTTGATGCGGTATGGTCTTATAATTTGGAATCCAACATTGATTGGGGAGGGTGGGGGGAGGGAAGGGAGATTAATGTGTGTTACAAGTGTACAGATGCTCTAAAACTGCAGGTGTCCCAATAACTTTTGAAAGTGATTGTCTGAAAGGCGTCTATAACCTCCTTCAGTCAAAGAGTATTTTTCTAAGTTATTTTCATGAAATTCAAATAACATTTAGCGTAACATATTTAGCGAATTGCATTTGCATATAATATCTCGTTTCCTATACGGTATTTGGTCAATATATTTGAAATATAACGCGATAGAATAGTATATTATATAATATGGAGTTATAAACATATGCGATGTATTGGGTCGGAAGTGATTCAAGGGATATATTATTGAAACTGGTCTATGCAAGCGTGATATGCAAATTTATCTGAAAAATTAGCGACGTCGATTATTGTTCAGTAAAATGCACGGGAAAATTGATGGACACTGAGCCGTGCATATTTGACGACTGATTGTACAATGTTTCTGTGTTATAACTTTATAGCGTCTGCCGTTGTTTTGTTACACTGTATAATAACATGGTCTTTGAGGAAAAGATATATCTGACGAAACGCAGGCACTTGTTACCTTCTTAAGTATGGGAACAAGTATTATATTCGCAAAATTGCTAAAATGGCTAGGAATCCCATCGGGAATTTTCCCACAGACTAAAATAGCAACTATATATAGTCCATCAAGCAATTGCTAATAAGGAATATATCAAGAAACGTGGCTGGCCTGTAAAGGAAAATCGCGTAAATCTATACTCCAAATACCAGTAGAAGATACTTTTATTTATTATGATCATTGGGTATGTATGCCGAGGCGCACTGAGGCCGTGATTAAATATAGATCTATTATTTAGGACGTGAAACATGTATGTAATATAAGACGCTTGAAACATTTGTTCGGTTGACACACGGTTGACACTGTAAATCGTATAACATTTTCGTTAATTTAGCTTCGAGTTGATACGGCATAGTCAATTTTTCCCACAGTAACTACTAACAGAAAGTGTTTAGGGAGCCTGTATTGATATATTACTGGTTGTTCTTTCCCAAAAAGTATGTAAAATTGTGTGAAGTGTATCGATTGACATTCAACTCTAAAAATCACTATAGTATATCAGATATATTTATATAAAAAAGTGTCAACCGTTCCTAAACTTGGCTTAATCACATTTAAACCCTATAATGACAAGCACACACATTGTTAGATATTCTCAACTTATTATTCTCAGCCTTGTTCTGTTTTGAAAGCATTTCAGTGGCTCGTTATTTCAGTTTTATATAGTGTCAACCGATGTGTTAACCGATGTGACTTTGATGGCAATCGTCTAATCCGGAAACGCTTATTAGCATAGCTTTCGCATACAATTAACGTTGGTTTAACCCAAGAGCGGAGGTAGAATTGTTGATAATAAGTTTAGAAAAACATGAATTACATGCTCTCATTTCTTTCTGTTGATTTTGTAGGATTCGAATAAATTGTATATAAAATATATCCAAAGGGCACCATATGCATGACCATATCAGTTCAACCACCCATGGCGCGTTGTTTGGTGCCCAAAGCAATGGATAATGGTTGTTTACAATCCTGTTTACTATCCACGAACTTTCTGATAGCTTGCCACATACACGTAGTGCTCGAAGTTATAGCTATGTTCAAGTGACTACCTCCTTTTCGTAGGTACCTCCAAACTTACTACCCTCGGAGTGATCCTTCATGAGCGATACGAGAGCCATGGGGAGACAGTTCTATCTGAGAATTCTGCTCTAGATAGATGTACACTGTCGCATTAACTATTCGTGTTCAACTAAGCGCTTGTTTGGTTTGAGTACCCGATTTAGCAGTTGACTGATCCATTGCGTGTAAACGAATAATAACCTGAAGTCTACTGCTATGCGATAAACTAGCCCTAAATGTAAGATAATTAAACTAAAATAGTTGCGACGCATGTCTTTTCTAACTACCAGACCACATTAAATAATTCACTAGTTTTCGCGCGTAATTTATAAAAGCTAAAAACACCATAAACCTAAGGAAATTAAAGATGCTAAACCCAAAGGCCCATATATTCTGTTAATTATTAACTTTTCCAATTTCACACGAACTAGACTGGTCAGAAATATTGTATTACATCTCCTATGGACAATATGAAGATAAATACATCGCCCTTAAAACATCCTTTGCCTATTATTTTGAAATATACAGTAAGAATTTGGAGTATAGTGTTCAGACAATCCTTTTCAAATGTGTTGGGACAGATGCCCTCAAATACCTATTATATTGACAAACTTCGATCCCCCCGCCCCTATTCAATGTTGTGTCCAAAATATTATCATATTTGATGCGGTATGGTCTTATAATTTGGAATCCAACATTGATTGGGGAGGGTGGGGGGGGGGGGGAAGGGAGATTAATGTGTGTTACAAGTGTACAGATTGACCTATGCTCTAAAACTGCAGGTGTCCCAATAACTTTTGAAAGTGATTGTCTGAAAGGCGTCTATAACCTCCTTCAGTCAAAGAGTATTTTTCTAAGTTATTTTCATGAAATTCAAATAGCATTTAGCGTAACATATTTAGCGAATTGCATTGGCATATAATATCTCGTTTCCTATACGGTATTTGGTCAATATATTTGAAATATAACGCGATAGAATAGTATATTATAAAATATGGAGTTATAAACATATGCGATGTATTGGGAGGGAAGTGATTCAAGGGATATATTATTGAAACTGGTCTATGCAAGCGTGATATGCAAATTTATCACGACGTCGATTATTAGCGACGTCGATTATTGTTCAGTAAAATGCACGAAAAAATTGATGGACACTGAGCCGTGCATATTTGACGACTGATTGTACAATGTTTCTGTGTTATAACTTTATAGCGTCTGCCGTTGTTTTGTTACACTGTATAATAACATGGTCTTTGAGGAAAAGATATATCTGACGAAACGCAGGCACTTGTTACCTTCTTAAGTATGGGAACAAGTATTATATTCGCAAAATTGCTAAAATGGCTAGGAATCCCATCGGGAATTTTCCCACAGACTAAAATAGCAACTATATATAGTCCATCAAGCAATTGCTAATAAGGAATATATCAAGAAACGTGGCTGGACTGTAAAGGAAAATCGCGTAAATCTATACTCCAAATACCAGTAGAAGATACTTTTATTTATTATGATCATTTGCTATGTATGCCGAGGCGCACTGAGGCCGTGATTAAATATAGATCTATTATTTAGGACGTGAAACATGTATGTAATATAAGACGCTTGAAACACTTGTTCGGTTGACACACGGTTGACACTGTAAATCGTATAACATTTTCGTTAATTTAGCTTCGAGTTGATACGGCATAGTCATTTTTTCCCACAGTAACTACTAACAGAAAGTGTTTAGGGAGCCTGTATTGATATATTACTGGTTGTTCTTTTCCAAAAAGTATGTAAAATTGTGTGAAGTGTATCGATTGACATTCAACTCTAAAAATCACTATAGTATATCAGATATATTTATATAAAAAAGTGTCAACCGTTCCTAAACTTGGCTTAATCACATTTAAACCCTATAATGACAAGCACACACATTGTTAGATATTCTCAACTTATTATTCTCAGCCTTGTTCTGTTTTAAAAGCATTTCAGTGGCTCGTTATTTCAGTTTTATATAGTGTCAACCGATGTGTTAACCGATGTGACTTTGATGGCAATCGTCTAATCCGGAAACGCTTATTAGCATAGCTTTCGCATACAATTAACGTTGGTTTAACCCAAGAGCGGAGGTAGAATTGTTGATAATAAGTTTAGAAAAACATGAATTACATGCTCTCATTTCTTTCTGTTGATTTTGTAGGATTCGAATAAATTGTATATAAAATATATCCAAAGGGCACTATATGCATGACCATATCAGTTCAACCACCCATGGCGCGTTGTTTGGTGCCCAAAGCAATGGATAATGGTTGTTTACAATCCTGTTTACTATCCACGAACTTTCTGATAGCTTGCCACATACACGTAGTGCTCGAAGTTATGGCTATGTTCAAGTGACTACCTCCTTTTCGTAGGTACCTCCAAACTTACTACCCTCGGAGTGATCCTTCATGAGCGATACGAGAGCCATGGGGAGACAGTTCTATCTGAGAATTCTGCTCTAGATAGATGTACACTGTCGCATTAACTATTCGTGTTCAACTAAGCGCTTGTTTGGTTTGAGTACCCGATTTAGCAGTTGACTGATCCATTGCGCGTAAACGAATAATAACCTGATGTCTACTGCTATGCGATAAACTAGCCCTAAATGTAATTGATCATTTTATGTAAAAAGCGCATTATAAGTCATTAAATTATTATTAATTATTATTAAGATAATTAAACTAATATAGTTGCGACGCATGTCTTTTCTGACTACCAGACCACATTAAATAATTCACTAGTTTTCGCGCGTAATTTATAAAGCTAAAAACACCATAAACCTAAGGAAATTAAAGATGCTAAAACCAAAGGCCCATATATTCTGTTAATTATTAACTTTTCCAATTTCACACGAACTAGACTTGTTAGAAATATTGTATTACATCTCCTATGGACAATATCAAGATAAATTCATCGCCCTTCAAACATCCTTTGCCTATTATTTTGAAATATACAGTAAGAATTTGGTGTATAGTGTTCATGATCAGACAATCCTTTTCAAATGTGTTGGGACAGATGCCCTCAAATACCTATTATATTGACAAACTTCGATCCCCCCGCCCCTATTCAATGTTGTGTCCAAATTATTATCATATTTGATGCGGTATGGTCTTATAATTTGGAATCCAACATTGATTGGGGAGGGTGGGGGGAGGGAAGGGAGATTAATGTGTGTTACAAGTGTACAGATTGACCTATGCTCTAAAACTGCAGGTGTCCCAATAACTTTTGAAAGTGATTGTCTGAAAGGCGTCTATAACCTCCTTCAGTCAAAGAGTATTTTTCTAAGTTATTTTCATGAAATTCAAATAGCATTTAGCGTAACATATTTAGCGAATTGCATTTGCATATAATATCTCGTTTCCTATACGGTATTTGGTCAATATATTTGAAATATAACGCGATAGAATAGTATATTATATAATATGGAGTTATAAACATATGCGATGTATTGGGAGGGAAGTGATTCAAGGGATATATTATTGAAACTGGTCTATGCAAGCGTGATATGCAAATTTATCTGAAAAATTAGCGACGTCGATTATTGTTCAGTAAAATGCACGGGAAAATTGATGGACACTGAGCCGTGCATATTTGACGACTGATTGTACAATGTTTCTGTGTTATAACTTTATAGCGTCTGCCGTTGTTTTGTTACACTGTATAATAACATGGTCTTTGAGGAAAAGATATATCTGACGAAACGCAGGCACTTGTTACCTTCTTAAGTATGGGAACAAGTATTATATTCGCAAAATTGCTAAAATGGCTAGGAATCCCATCGGGAATTTTCCCACAGACTAAAATAGCAACTATATATAGTCCATCAAGCAATTGCTAATAAGGAATATATCAAGAAACGTGGCTGGACTGTAAAGGAAAATCGCGTAAATCTATACTCCAAATACCAGTAGAAGATACTTTTATTTATTATGATCATTTGCTGTGTATGCTGAGGCGCACTGCGGCCGTGATTAAATATAGATCTATTATTTAGGACGTGAAACATGTATGTAATATAAGACGCTTGAAACACGTGTTCGGTTGACACACGGTTGACACTGTAAATCGTATAACATTTTCGTTAATTTAGCTTCGAGTTGATAAGGCATAGTCAATTTTTCCCACAGTAACTACTAAGAGAAAGTGTTTAGGGAGCCTGTATTGATATATTACTGGTTGTTCTTTCCCAAAAAGTATGTAAAATTGTGTGAAGTGTATCGATTGACATTCAACTCTAAAAATCACTATAGTATATCAGATATATTTATATAAAAAAGTGTCAACCGTTCCTAAACTTGGCTTAATCACATTTAAACCCTATAATGACAAGCACACACATTGTTAGATATTCTCAACTTATTATTCTCAGCCTTGTTCTGTTTTGAAAGCATTTCAGTGGCTCGTTATTTCAGTTTTATATAGTGTCAACCGATGTGTTAACCGATGTGACTTTGATGGCAATCGTCTAATCCGGAAACGCTTATTAGCATAGCTTTCGCATACAATTAACGTTGGTTTAACCCAAGAGCGGAGGTAGAATTGTTGATAATAAGTTTAGAAAAACATGAATTACATGCTCTCATTTCTTTCTGTTGATTTTGTAGGATTCGAATAAATTGTATATAAAATATCTCCAAAGGGCACCATATGCATGACCATATCAGTTCAACCACCCATGGCGCGTTGTTTGGTGCCCAAAGCAATGGATAATGGTTGTTTACAATCCTGTTTACTATCCACGAACTTTCTGATAGCTTGCCACATACACGTAGTGCTCGAAGTTATAGCTATGTTCAAGTGACTACCTCCTTTTCGTAGGTACCTCCAAACTTACTACCCTCGGAGTGATCCTTCATGAGCGATACGAGAGCCATGGGGAGACAGTTCTATCTGAGAATTCTGCTCTAGATAGATGTACACTGTCGCATTAACTATTCGTGTTCAACTAAGCGCTTGTTTGGTTTGAGTACCCGATTTAGCAGTTGACTGATCCATTGCGCGTAAACGAATAATAACCTGAAGTCTACTGCTATGCGATAAACTAGCCCTAAATATAAGATAATTAAACTAAGATAGGTGCGACGCATGTCTTTTCTGACTACCAGACCACATTAAATAATTCACTAGTTTTCCCGCGAAATTTATAAAAGCTAAAAACACCATAAACCTAAGGAAATTAAAGATGCTAAACCCAAAGGCCCATATATTCTGTTAATTATTAACTTTTCCAATTTCACACGAACTAGACTTGTCACAAATATTGTATTACATCTCCTATGGACAATATGAAGATAAATACATCGCCCTTAAAACATCCTTTGCCTATTATATTGAAATATACAGTAAGAATTTGGTGTATAGTGTTCAATCCTTTTCAAATGTGTTGGGACAGATGTCCTCAAATACCTATTATATTGACAAACTTCGATCCCCCCGCCCCTATTCAATGTTGTGTCCAAAATATTATCATATTTGATGCGGTATGGTCTTATAATTTGGAATCCAACATTGATTGGGGAGGGTGGGGGGAGGGAAGGGAGATTAATGTGTGTTACAAGTGTACAGATTGACCTATGCTCTAAAACTGCAGTTGTCCCAATAACTTTTCAAAGTGATTGTCTGAAAGGCGTCTATAACCTCCTTCAGTCAAAGAGTATTTTTCTAAGTTATTTTCATGAAATTCAAATAGCATTTAGCGTAACATATTTAGCGAATTGCATTGGCATATAATATCTCGTTTCCTATACGTTATTTGGTCAATATATTTTAAATATAACGCGATAGAATAGTATATTATATAATATGGAGTTATAAATATATGCGATATATTGGGAGGGAAATGATTCAAGGGATATATTATTGAAACTGGTCTATGCAAGCGTGATATGCAAATTTATCTGAAAAATTAGCGACGTCGATTATTGTTCAGTAAAATGCACGAAAAAATTGATGGACACTGAGCCGTGCATATTTGACGACTGATTGTACAATGTTTCTGTGTTATAACTTTATAGCGTCTGCCGTTGTTTTGTGACACTGTATAATAACATGGTCTTTGAGGAAAATATATATCTGACGAAACGCAGGCACTTGTTACCTTCTTAAGTATGGGAACAAGTATTATATTCGCAAAATTGCTAAAATGGCTAGGAATCCCATCGGAAATTTTCCCACAGACTAAAATAGCAACTATATATAGTCCATCAAGCAATTGCTAATAAGGAATATATCAAGAAACGTGGCTGGACTGTAAAGGAAAATCGCGTAAATCTATACTCCAAATACCAGTAGAAGATACTTTTATTTATTATGATCATTTGCTGTGTATGCTGAGGCGCACTGAGGCCGTGATTAAATATAGATCTATTATTTAGGACGTGAAACATGTATGTAATATAGGACGCTTGAAACACGTGTTCGGTTGAAACACGGTTGACACTGTAAATCGTATAACATTTTCATTAATTTAGCTTCGAGTTGATAAGGCATAGTCAATTTTTCCCACCGTAACTACTAACAGAAAGTGTTTAGGGAGCCTGTATTGATATATTACTGGTTGTTCTTTTCCAAAAAGTATGTAAAATTGTGTGAAGTGTATCGATTGACATTCAACTCTAAAAATCACTATAGTATATCAGATATATTTATATAAAAAAGTGTCAACCGTTCCTAAACTTGGCTTAATCACATTTAAACCCTATAATGACAAGCACACACATTGTTAGATATTCTCAACTTATTATTCTCAGCCTTGTTCTGTTTTGAAAGCATTTCAGTGGCTCGTTATTTCAGTTTTATATAGTGTCAACCGATGTGTTAACCGATGTGACTTTGATGGCAATCGTCTAATCCGGAAACGCTTATTAGCATAGCTTTCGCATACAATTAACGTTGGTTTAACCCAAGAGCGGAGGTAGAATTGTTGATAATAAGTTTAGAAAAACATGAATTACATGCTCTCATTTCTTTCTGTTGATTTTGTAGGATTCGAATAAATTAAATATAAAATATATCCAAAGGGCACCATATGCATGACCATATCAGTTCAACCACCCATGGCGCGTTGTTTGGTGCCCAAAGCAATGGATAATGGTTGTTTACAATCCTGTTTACTATCCACGAACTTTCTGATAGCTTGCCACATACACGTAGTGCTCGAAGTTATAGCTATGTTCAAGTGACTACCTCCTTTTCGTAGGTACCTCCAAACTTACTACCCTCGGAGTGATCCTTCATGAGCGATACGAGAGCCATGGGGAGACAGTTCTATCTGAGAATTCTGCTCTAGATAGATGTACACTGTCGCATTAACTATTCGTGTTCAACTAAGCGCTTGTTTGGTTTGAGTACCCGATTTAGCAGTTGACTGATCCATTGCGCGTAAACGAATAATAACCTGATGTCTACTGCTATGCGATAAACTAGCCCTAAATGTAATTGATCATTTTATGTAAAAAGCGCATTATAAGTCATTAAATTATTATTAATTATTATTAAGATAATTAAACTAAAATAGTTGCGACGCATGTCTTTTCTGACTACCAGACCACATTAAATAATTCACTAGTTTTCGCGCGTAATTTATAAAAGCTAAAAACACCATAAACCTAAGGAAATTAAAGATGCTAAAACCAAAGGCCCATATATTCTGTTAATTATTAACTTTTCCAATTTCACACGAACTAGACTTGTCAGAAATATTGTATTACATCTCCTGTGGACAATATCAAGATAAATACATCGCCCTTAAAACATCCTTTGCCTATTATTTTGAAATATACAGTAAGAATTTGGTGTATAGTGTTCAGACAATCCTTTTCAAATGTGTTGGGACAGATGCCCTCAAATACCTATTATATTGACAAACTTCGATCCCCCCCGCCCCTATTCAATGTTGTGTCCAAATTATTATCATATTTGATGCGGTATGGTCTTATAATTTGGAATCCAACATTGATTGGGGAGGGTGGGGGGAGGGAAGGGAGATTAATGTGTGTTACAAGTGTACAGATTGACCTATGCTCTAAAACTGCAGGTGTCCCAATAACTTTTGAAAGTGATTGTCTGAAAGGCGTCTATAACCTCCTTCAGTCAAAGAGTATTTTTCTAAGTTATTTTCATGAAATTCAAATATATAGCATTTAGCGTAACATATTTAGCGAATTGCATTTGCATATAATATCTCGTTTCCTATACGGTATTTGGTCAATATATTTGAAATATAACGCGATAGAATAGTATATTATATAATATGGAGTTATAAACATATGCGATGTATTGGTTGACCTATGCTCTGAAACTGCAGGTGTCCCAACAACTTTTGAAAGTGATTGTACGTACGAGTTGGTCTGAAGAACGTGGGTTCAAGTCCTAGATCGTACGCTCGTAAATTTAATTTTTTTGTTCGCTGCCATTTCGTATATATTTCGTGTATTTGCCTTTATATAGCAATAGAAAGGCGAATTTCGACGCACTACAATAATTTTGGCTAAATTTGTTAAAGATTCTAGGTCCAGACTCCCAAAATACGCGCTTATTTTCGGTCAATATTATACTATAGTACAGCCCGGCTGGCAGCCGATCAATCGGAGACATTTTTCCGGCTGTCAGCCAACGTCAAACGCCCTAATCGGGTGCATAAACAATGTACGCTCTGTGCAACAAATGTTTTGCCCGCAAGACTGTCGGTCATCAGTTTGTTGATGACGTATGGACTGTTTGGAGTATTTTCGTTGGCCCATTGTTCATAATACATATAATACTATCAATCATGTTCGATCAATAGAATTTCGCTGTCATAGCATCGATCTAGAAATTTATTGCTATTTTCAACTTATTGAGCATGCTGTATTTATTGTTACAGGGAGAAGAACTGGTGAAATATGAATATAAATTAAATATTTGAAAATTTGAAGTGACGTTAAATATACTCAGAAATTACCATCTCAGTATTACATCGAACAAACTTATATCAAATAACTTTAATCATGTTTAAAACATTTGATCCCCTCTAAATTTGCTATTGTCTAAGAAAAAACAATATTTTAGTTAAGAATTACGTACAGACTTGCCGGGCTAGCCCACCTCGTATGAACCAAATAACAAACTGGCCAGGCAAAGCGAGCAAGCTTACGCTTGGCTTAGCGGACCAGCCCGGCTCATATGAACAGGCTCTTACAAAACCAATAGGGGTCGGCCAACTGTATGTGGACAACCAAAATTTGCACCCCCAATATTTTGAAGTGCTGCCAGATTGGCTAAAGTTAAATATTTTACCACCCAAAAAACCCGCTAAAAACGATTGTAGTCTTCAGCCAACACTTCTAAGTCTATGAAATGCATGTCTGCAAAACGTCAAAGGCATCCGTGTATATAGCTGCCCAGCTACGAAATAAAGAAAAATATTTCCATTGACTGTTTGCATAAATAATGATTATTAACCAAACATTCTTGGCTTATATCAGGTGCGCTACTGTTGATTATTTATTGAAAATCGATCGATCTCGTATTTGGTGCGCAAGTGCTTAAAGACGATATATGAAACAATTTCCCCTTATCTGTGCGCTAGTGCTTAAGTACTATTTACAACATGAGCGGATCAGCGGCAGTGTTGTATCGGATATACAAACTCGAGCCGAAGGCGAGCGTTGTATATCCGATACAACACGGATGCGAATGTTGTAAATAGCTTGTGAAACGTCTTGATGAGAACATTCGTATTCTTCAACAATTTAAAATAAATGAATGATATTTGGTGAGAAAATTGAACTTAAAGTTTATGTAAATCAGCATGATTCTGTATCAGATATACAAACTCCTTCACGCTAATGATTTCTTTTGTGTTTTCTTCATGAATTATTAATGAGTTTTACAAAGTTAAATAGTATTGGAGCATTGGTCTCATGATTGATTATTAACCAAACTGCCAGAGCTTGCAAATCAGTGGAATCTCAAACAGAGCAGGAGGAATATAGAACGACAAGCAACAACATGGAGGAGGACGGTAGATAACGACTTGATGGAGCAGCCGTATGCCTGGAACTCGGCTAAGATAATGGCCTTAGAAAAAGCAAGCTGGTGAAAATTTGTGGTTTAATGTTCGCAAACGAACGGAAAAAAACTAAAAATATTAACCAAACCCTCCCTTGAACTCCTACGCTACTGTTTGAAACTGGTTATTTTCTAAACTTGGTCTGATATAGTTTAAAATTATTAATAACTGATCATTCTAAGGGATGGACCATTAGAAAAGTGATGGGGGGGGAGGGGTATTTTGTTCATGTTTGCAGGGTTTTTTCAGGTTGTCAGCTGTGTATGCAATTTTTTTAAGGATATGTTACCTTGTATGCAAATTTTTTTTAGCCAATATTAACTATGCAAGTATTAAAATATTTTTTTGAAAAAATGTTTCTTACACACTGCAAGATGTTCTGGCAATATAAATTGCTATAAACCAACAAGATGTTGTCAACAACTGAATGCACTAAATCATCATCATCATCGTCAGTCAAGACTAAATCTGGCGGTCCACAATTGTGAGTGTAGAAGAGGATAGTGGTAGTGTGAATGAATGCAGAAGAGAAAGTGGCATTGTGAATATAGAATAATGTATTATAAAGACAACAGAAGATATTTAATAGTACATAAACTATATATATATTGAGTTGGACATAATATCAATATAATATAATATATTTTAAGAGTTAATATATCAGTATGTTGCTTGTTTCACAGTGACCAACTAATATTTTTGTTTTTTACAAAAATGTTATAACAAGTTGATTTTACTATTAGAGCCTCATTTCCATCTGGTCACAGCTGCCATGGCAAATTTATGCTCACTATTTGCCAATTGCCAAATAGCCTATCAAATCTATTTTTTTTGTGCTATATGCCATGGTAATAACTGAATAGATGTATCCACAGTATTACATCTGCTACCTTGACATTCTTGAAACTGTCATGACCAAATAGAAACCAGGCTTATTATAAAGTTCATGTTTTGCAGCACATCAGATTTTCTAGTTTTGTGCAAGCTAGTTTATGAACATGTAAATTTAAAATTAAAGTTTTATTGTTGTTCTGTTTGCAATTTTTTTTTGAAACGATTCTGTTGCATGTTTTTTTTTAAACCTTTTTTTGTTTGAATGGTTTTTTTTTCTGTTCCCCCCCCCCCCATCACTTTTCTAATGGTCCATCCCTAATTCGCTTTATGTGCTGCGCAAGTGTATAAAGGTACGTGATTATTAATATGATTATTGTTCCTCATAATTTTTTTTGTATATTTCTTGTTTTCAACGTAATTTTAAAATTTACATTTTACCGCGATAATTTTAAAACTAAAATCTCCTGTTTGGCAGTACTTGCAAATAAAATGATTTAGGCGTTTCATTTACCATACTTGAAGTATCTTGGTTGGCGCTCGACATAAATGCCGAGGGCTCGCTAAACAACACGACGTTTTGTAAACATTGCTCGAAGATGATAGAAAAATTGGACCGGCCAACCTCCGGAAATGTATTGAGGAGGTTTAGAAGAGCATTTCTATCACAAAAAGAAATTGCCATTCGATTGGTGAGTATTTTCACCTTCCTCTGCCTGACTATGGTTTGTTCGCGTGGGCATTCGTCGCGATCGCAACATATGTCCACAAATTTTGTCACCTGAAAGCTAGTTGTGTGAAAGAAATCACCCAGCCTTGCATAACCCGCCTTGAAGTTACTGTAATATAAATCCATCATCCAGTCCAAGGAAAGACAACCCATACTGTTTGCTTTCGCTGAATCTACTTTTGACAAAGACAAGCATGTCGGTAAGTATTTCATCTTATGGAGCTATAGTGGATCCTAACCCAGAATCCCCAGTTTCGCCCCTTTATACTCCTCTCCATTTACAGCTTTCTCTATTCACTTTTGTTTAATATTTAGATTAGTTTTCAGTCTGCGTTCACTTTTCAGTTATGTGAAAATAGAATAACGGCAATATAGTTAGGATGTAAACGTTTGTCAATGACGATTAGAACAGTACATCATCGCAGAACAGTGCCTTCAGAATATTTCTTTGGGAAATTTGTTGTAGTGCATTACTTTCAACTGCCTAGCATTAGTCCACAGGAAAGATATTAATTATTTGAATTCTAATTGATCTTGGTTTTCTATTAAGTCGGATTTAAATTTAGTTAATGCCAGTTAAATGACACAGGTACATCCAACAAGCATTTCTCTAAATCCGAGAGGATTTGAGGCCCTTTTACTTGAAGGGTATTTCGAACTCTTCGCTGAGAGATTTCAGCATTTTAACGTTGAAAACAAGTTTATCTTTCTTGAAATAATCGCAGAAATTGTACACATCATAGACAATAGGGTGTTGTAATCCTAGTCTTTCAAGAATGTTGTCAACAAGTTCTTGATCGCAGAGATCGTCTGCATTTGCCAGTAAAACTTCGTCTTCATAACGTCCTAAATCAGACTGCAGGACCTGCGCCTTTTCATTGCCATGCTTCTTCCGGGCAGCTGAATATCGAGAAATAAATTCTTGATCTGAGATGTTGTCAACCATTCTTCTGGAGTGAAATGCTTTTCGTGCATATCTTGCTTCATATTCTCCACATCTGACGGATTTCTCTTCATCCCTGTAATTTCAACTAAATCAAACTTTTCTGTCTGGTATTCTCTCACATTTTAACTCTAACTTACACTTCCAGCTCTGGATTTACTGAGAGCCCAACCCATACTATTCTCACAAGTATCTTGGTCGAAAGAAACTACACCCATTGACTCAACAACATCAGCTTTCTTGCTTTTATTTCTGCAGTCAATAGTCAGAAATTTTTCTGCCCAATCCCTTCTCAACTGATCATACAATGACTCACTTTGAACTGTGTTTTCATGCTCCCGTAAGTCTAAATGAAGTTCAAGATCCTCAAAACGTCGGAAAACCATCTTCCATTCCACAACACTATATTAAAACAGCCCATCTCCAGTACTACGTCCCTCATCTGGCGTAACTGGCCTATTCTCTTTCTTAAAAAACTCTTCTTCCTATTGAATATGGGTAGTCAGGTAAAGGATTTATCAAAATGTCTTTGAAGAGCAGCAATTATATTTGCCTTCACCAATTCCAAAAGCCTTCTACACCCTTACGCCATTGTCTTCGAATTAGTGACGTAGCCAGAGGGACTAATACAAATACATACATACATACATTACATTATTCAGCTCACTCTCCATTGGGGCTTTTCAGTGACCGATTACATCAAGTATCCAGCTTACCTATATTATGTACTTAACCTACATTATTTATTTTTACAATCCCTATGTTGACCTCCCTAGTATTTCTCGGGCCCGCCTTGACTGAAAATAGTAGCTACGTTGAGAAAGGATACGAAAATGAGATACATAATACACGTTAAAAAGTCCTGCACCATTGACAAAATGCAATTTATTAGAAGTATAACACGATTGTATTTCCTGCTATATCAGTACATGCATGATCGTAAAATGGCCTTACATTAATTTGCTAACTTTCTTACATGCACAATTCTCTGTTACTAAACGGCTGATAATATTTACAGGTATGACAAGACTGAGCCGAAGACGATGGCAGAATTGTTTTAAATCAAAACAAAATGGTATTAGTTAAGAATTTACTGATCCATCTTCAGTAGAGAGATTCTTTTGTTCCTTTTTCGTGTTGAGTGATCCTTCTTCATCTATCTGCGTGACATTTGATATAGGATTTCTAAGAAATATATGAATGAGAATTGAAACATAAAATGAAGCAAAATGTATACATTCATCTTTGGTGACCAAGTTAAAAGTTGTATTAATATAAAGTATTTATTTACGTGATGATTTCACAGACCCAATCTTTAGCAAAATTAGTAAAATTGAACAAAATATATTTTCACATTATATGATATTTACCACGAATTGAATGATTGGGTTTTTGGATAATTAATACCTCTTTGTCCACGAGCATATCATTAAGAGATTCCCGTATATCCTCAAATGTGGGTCTTTCTTCTGGTTCAACTTTCCAACAATTTGTCATTATTAAATATCTAATAAGTAGGAAATAATTGACATAAATGAAACTGCGAATTTTCAGTGATCCGACGTGCTTTCACTCAAGTTTTCCTAAAAAGAGTTGTATAAATATATTTTTCCCACATGAATGCTGCTGCCTGAATATATTGAAATTTTCTTTCGATAGAATTTTAAGAAAAATTGACATCACACATATTATGGCGATATTATTAAATGTACAAAGACGGGACAAATGTGAGCTAACTTGTGAGGTTTTTTGGAGCTCTGACGTCATACAATAGTTGGAAATCAATCGTTTCTCGCGTGGGGTCCCGCATGTATTTCGTGAAAAACAATGAAAACACGCGAGTTTTTCAAGCATGTTTGATGTTTTATTGTTTTTCAAATTCCAAGTTTTACAAAATTTATGTATTTGATCTACTGTCTCTGTTTATGGCCAAATAAGTGTGGATTATTGCATGTAAGATCGAAGAAAATGTTGGGTATTTACCGCTTATGATTTGTTACAGCTTTCTTCTAACAGCTAAGCCATTCATCATCGGTTCAATCACTTTGCCTGCGTCGGAGGTTTTCGCAAAGCGGCTGTTGAATTTCTGATTTTTATGGCAGTTTGTTGTATGAGTTTCGAAAATGCCCGTTTCACGCATAGAAGAAGAGTTTTCTTCATTAATTAAATTATCCCAATTGTCAGAAGTGCTGGCCAACAGAGCTGGGATACTGCAAATACGTGCACAAACTTTATATCCCACTGTTCGCGATACGACCCTCGCGTACGACTGTAAAAAACGGCCAACAATGCCACTTGCAAAAGCACATTCACACTATTTTTTTTTCTCCGATGTCACGTCCAAATATCGTTGTGGATTATATAATTATTTTTATGCTTCTTTTTTATGCTTCGCATTTTTTTGAAAAACGTTATTCGGAAAGGAAATGCTTATTTATCTGTTTATATTTTGAAGTCGCACGAGTTACACGCGATATCTAATGTTCCCGCCACATATAGGAAGAACGTAACCCCCGGACACAAAACCCTAGCGAGCCACCTGAAGTCCAGTTTCGTTAGTTCCCTGCTGTGCGATCGACGTCTCTTCCTCCTGGCACACCGGTACTTCTCCGAAAACTAACCGTTATTATCTAGAGTAGCAAGCGAGAGCTTGTCTGAATTAACGTACTTTCTGATCGGTATCAATTTCGAATTCATAATAGCAGTGAAAATACAAATTGGACAACAGACAAGATTGAGAATATTATTTGTGGTCGAAATTTCAAAAGTCGCGAAATACCTTACAACATTTCACTTGATCAGAAAACTTACAATTCATCAGAGCATTGCGGTGGCTGTGACATCCGACATCCAGATCCAACGTGACTGACAATATTATACGGAGAAATGCCTTTATAAGGCTCATCTCCTAAACATAATGAATGATTAGGGACACTATTAACGAAGATACTAATAAGACAACCTATTAAATATGTCTTTAAAATGCTCACCCAAAATTTTAAATTTACTCGCCCATAGAAAATATGACGCATGTGGTTTTGCCGCGGACACGCCTGGCCAACAGAGGTCAGAAATCCGGCATCTATAAACCTTTTCAATATATTTTGACTTTGCAGGCCAGTATATATTTTATGATTATTCATATAAATTTCATTATTTCATTTCCATGTTATTTAATGCGATGGGTAGGATATATTTTCCGCCAATCGAAATGGTAAGCAGACCATTTACCGCCTTTAGAATTATAATGCTTTAGAAAGGCGGCAGATAGATTGGCAGAAAGTATGTTCTGCCCACTGCGATAAATAACATTTCAAGCTAGTAATCCAATTATAGCTTTTCTCGAAAGGAAGCGGCAAGTGAGATTGTCTATTTTATGCGCGCGAAACGAACATTTAAAGTCTGAATAGATCTTGTACTGAATGGGTAGAAAATCTCATGAACATTTCGATAATGAAAATATATCTGAGGCCTCTTGATTAATTTAATGGGAGATGGCAATAGTATATTGGTGTCCCTTATTTGAAACAACTTTTAAATTATGTGCATGTCAAACGTTTTCTTTAAATATCTTGACCGAAATCATTATAGATCAGTGAACTGTCCGCCAACTTGGATTGTCTTGGATGTGCATGTTACTTCACAACCAAAATCACGCATATTTTTGAACAAACACTGATCAATATGAGTCCAAAATTATATAATTGTGACGCTCTAGTTCAAATATAAAATTGACTGAGAACATTTTAATCATCTACTAATTGTTAGTTTTATATATACGGCTCTCCTTTGACGTCGATCAAAAAATGTACAGTTAATGTGGTCCGAATAATTTATCCAAGATGGTGGACAGCTCATTGTTTTCAGTTAAAATACTTTAAGAATTAAGCAAGATATGAAGAATAGACAAAAACAGCTTCAATGATAATCTTCAACGTAATATATAATATTCAACTAAGACAGTAAATTCTTGTTGTCACAACAAGAATATTCTACTTTAAAATTGTGACGAATCTAGAAAGGGTAATTACTTCCTGCCTGCGTCTCCTGATTAATTAAAGGATTTCAAATTTGTGTGAGAAGAACGTTATATACAGTATATATACTCCATCATTCGTCGCCATCTGAAATAATGATAACTCTAAAAATTATAGAATATACCTTTCAGCTATATAGATTTAAATATTACAGAATTTCTATATTGCCCAAAGTACGAACCCTAACTCAATAAATATAGGCTACTTGCTCCGAATAAATATTCATCAATGTCCTTGCATGGGTACAAATAAGATATTTCTTACCTAGAGTTGTAATTTCATGAAGAAGAATTCCATAACTCCAACTACATCAATTAATATACAAACGTTACTGTAAATTAGCTATTACAGGTTGATGTGCAGGTGACAATCCCCACGTTCAAATGTTAGGCAAAGATTTTGATGGTAGTACCAGATGGTCGTTGCACATATGATGAATAGGAATTAAAATTACAAAATTACTTCAGACTGTTACTGTAGGATGTTAACTTCAATTATGAAGCTCTCATCTGTGTTAGCATACCAATTGCCTCCGTGTTGCATTCAGGACACATTTGGTAATTTGAGGATGGCGTTAAATTGAGAAAATAGACAAAGAAGAAATATTTGAACGATAAAATGAACATAAACTTACACATCACTAGCTGTTGTGAAACGACCATGAAGTAGACTTTCCAATGCCATCCATTTAACAGGAAGTAAATCCTACAAAATAGAATAGACACAGAAAGTACCCAATAAGTGTCCGGTATAATTATTTCAGTAAAGCGTAAAAAGAAATTTTTCCGGTGAAATGAGAACTGTAGGCCATTGTTGTCCATTTTCGTTGATTTAATTTTCCGTGAATTGGGAAAATTCAAGTTCTAATCTCGAGATATCAAGTAAAATTTCCAGTGAAACGTTATTTCAAAGGAAGACTGATATCATAGTAAGTATTTGAGAAATGAAACATTTCGTATCCACAAACAACAATTGCAGAGCCCAGGAATGGCCGCGTATCTATATAGTCTTGCTATCCCCACGGAGGTCCAACAAAATTTGTCACGCTCTTTTTGTTCGGCTACGTCTGAGTTTTGGGTTAAAAAATAGAGGATATTACACGGCGGCGCGAAGATATGAATTTTATCTTCGAGTGGTGAAAACAATATTTTACGAATGAGCGCAGCGAATGAGTAAAATATTGTTTTCAACACGAGAAGATAAAATTAATATCTTCAAGCCACCGTGTAATGTTCTTTTTATTATATAGCCATCACTGTTATATGAATTAATAGTTAAATTCAAAAATTAAAGCAACTGTTCAAGTTCAAGCGCTAGCATATATTATATAAACGTTCTCGGTGGCGAGAAACTGAAGGAATACCTTGATATCATAGAAAGATTTTTTGTGTGTTTTTGTTCTCTTGCTCTTCGCTAAAACTTTAATATCTTCTTCCGTAACTTTTGCAAACCTCGCCATTGTGGAATTTGGACCGTGAAATTGACAACTTCAAAACACAAAGCCATTGCCGGGAAATGATCACGTGATCGATATCCTCACTAGTGCAGATATGGAAAATATGTCACGGCATATTTTCCATATCTTACTGTCTACTATATAATAAATACTGATAATTAATGCAATTTATACTTGACTGTTTCGTATATATTCCTCAGCTCCACCAATATCTCTCGCCAAACCAAAATCACACACTTTTGCCACATTATCTTCATCAATGAGAATATTTCTGGCGGCCAAATCACGATGGACAAACTGTTAAAAGAAATAACATCCGTAATAACGGCACAACGTTATGAAGTTGCGGTGCTGAATTGGTCTGACTAAGAACAGAGGAAAATGACAGATAATATGCCAACCATATTAACCTTGTGTTTTGAAGAATGGTTAAGAAAAATATTATATAAATTATTCCCAGTGTTTCATTAGTCAAACACTTATCAGGTGAAAGTCACAAATTATGAGTTTTGCCGCCAACAATTCTGAGAAGGTATAAATATGTTGTAGTGGAGCAAAAAAATCCAGATGTCATCTGACATGCGACATTTACATTGTATCTTAACATATTTTTCCATAAACGTAACTGAGTATTTAGTATTTAACATTAATAGTTCAATAAACGAACTGATAATGTTTCATTTTTCGTCATGCGCAATTTTGGAAACATCGACGGTCTTGAGATATAAAACACACTGCTCTTCCGAGGTTACCGCAAATAATTGTTAAGTACTGCTAACAATGCACAAACAACTGCGGAGAATAGGGAAATAAACAATAATTACTTTCTGAGAAGAAAGATGAACCATTCCATGGGAAACATCCGAGGCAATTTTTAACAACTGACGATGATTTAAGGTCCATGCCAGGTTAATATAGTTCGATAAGTTTTCAGATGAAGGAGGATAAACTCTACTTTTAAGTAGCAAACGTCGTAGACTTCCACGAGAACAGAACTCTGTCACCACATGAAGTTTTCCTGAAGCGAAAATTTTCTCTTCTGATTAATTATTCATGTAGTTGAATCAAACATTCGCATAATTCACATTACAGTACATATAATGTATGCCACTTGTTTGGGTTTTCGAGTCCCAAAAAAGGACAACGCTCTAAACACTTGTGTCATACTTATGTTAATGTATGCAGCAGGATGCTGTTTTTCTAAACATTTCATTCAGAAAGCTATTTTAATAACTCGTACCGCCATTTTCGGGCTCGTAAATATTTGAAAGTCCAATTTTTTGGCCGTTTTCGTGCTTTCATGACATTTTAATTTATATTGTTACCAAACATTTGAAATCGTATTATTCGGAAAATGCCATTAGTGTGGCTTGACTGAGATTAGAAGAAAGAAAGAGTCAAGGTTGTTAGTGGAAACAGAAGATTTCCGCTGTTAAGATATATTGAAATAGTTAAACTTGGTTTAACATATTTGAAAGGTCATTTGAAAAAATATATAAACAGATTTTTCATATCTTGCTTGAATCTTGCAATATTCTGACCATCCTAGATTACTGTGGTTACTTGTTTCAGTGTGAGAAATCAATCCCAGAATGCGGATTTTTTTTAAAGATTAGATATTAGGAAACGGTGATCAGTATTTTTTTAAATTCATCTATGTAATCAATTCCTAATTTCTATTCATTGTCTTAACATTACACTATTTACGTACCTGCTAATGAGCAACCACCGATCAATCTAATGACATTTGGATGCGGAACTTTGCTTATTTCTTTTAAGATAGTCAGTTCAGACTTTAGATCTGAGAGATCAGATTCTTTGGCACCATCTAAAATGTAACAATTACGTGATTTGGAATCGAGGGAAAGGGTTTAAATATTGTGTTGAGAACAATTGTCTAGTTTTATGTGAATATTGTGATATCGATCAAAGATATTTCAACAAAACTATACCACTTGCCTAATAATACTCTCATAGCACAACATAATCTCGGACTAATTTCCAGAGCAAAAAGTCAACCAATTTTGAATCTTAAAACCCCTGACGGTTGAGTGCTGTTTGTGCCCGTACCATTTAAGCAAACATTTTTACTATGCTAAGATTTGAATGGATATTGAGTACTTTTAATTTTTCTATATCAGGTATAAGCAAAATGTTGATTTTGCTAGCACCTGAGCATAGCCGATCAACTATTTTCACAGTATATGAAAGATTACAAGCTAAAAATGAATGTAAACTTTTTAGAAAGTTCCTCATGAGTTGGCAGATTCGATCTTTGCAAAATAAGTTAGCGCGATGTTTTGCTCAACATAGAAACTCCAATATGGATTAAACATAATTGCCAAGCCCTTGCTCAACTTTAAAAGCAAGCATGAATCGTTGGAAAGCTGAAGTGTTAGGCATTAAACGAATATAATCATAAATGTCTTAGTTATTATATAAGATTGAGATTCTCTTTCAACTTCTTATCTAGCCTATAGATTTCATCTCGATGCTTCTATAAATTGCTCATTTCTATACCTTTTAACGTTTTCACCGCAACAAATTCGGGATCACCTTTCCCAGTTGTTAATAATCCTTGTTTAACAATTCCAAACTGTCCTTCTCCCAGTTTTTTGTCCAGCAACTTGAGATTATCTGGCACAATTTCCCAATCCTCCAACAATACAACGTAAGATAGGCCTTCCGCAAGGTCTAAAATAATAGAATAGAATGTCTATTTGTTGGTTTGTTTGTAGCAATTCTCTATTAACAAATGGCGGACATATAGAGGAAGAGTAAAAACACGATACAGATAAACATCACTGATTTAACAACTGCATAGTGAATCTGCTATGCATATAAATGACGTCAACTGCGGTCATATTGTTGTGACCACTACAAATTGACAGTGGTATTGCTGGTGATTGGTGGGAAAGGAAACGTATTGTATAGATAGAAATTGGTCATCAGTGGCCTCTTTTTCTTCCTAAATTTGGACCAATACGGCCGTCTAAAGTCTCAATATCTAGTGTTTAAGACGTCTACGACTCATTGGAAAAGGTGCGGAAAGCTATCATGTCTTTCAAACTACATAATGTAGAAACATCTGTTCGGGAGTAAAACGAATTTAAGCACCTAACAATTATATTTGTAAAGAATTTGACAGTTTAAAAATCTGTTCTCACTACAAATACTCTGGCTTGAAAATTGGCTAATTGAATTCAAGTGGAGCTCTATCAAGTTTTGGTTTTCAATGAGTTGTAATTAAACTTAGAAAGGTTGCATTATACTAAATCCTATTATCTCCATGCACGACCAGATCAAAGACCATTTCGAGCACGAGGACGGAACGCTACAATGAATTGTGGTACTTTTCACGTTGGACAGTAAATATTCTTACCTTATTATGCACTTCGTTAATTTAAGTGTTATATGAAACGTAATAGATAATGATTAACCGGATACACAAAACAATAAACAATGAACAACGAGCTATTGATAAGTGTAATACACACAACAATAAACAATGAACAACGAGCATTGATAAGTGTAATTGTATAGTGCGAGCACAATAGATCTAGAGAGTTTTTTGATACGATATCGAAGGGAAGCACATCAGCACAGAATAATAAAATATATGAAAAGCTATCCAAGTGTGGTTAATATTGTGTCCAAATTATCATAAAAGAGCTGTCCGTCTAACGACCGGACGATCCCGCAGACGAGAAATAAATACCAAGAAAGGGTCGTTTAACATTGGTGGAGAATGTGGGCAAATGCGTTTATACTCTGCTGAAGAAAAGCAACCAAAAAAGTCTGGTCAACACATCGACAGCGCTGGCGACCGATTAACAAGAAAAGCAACCGTGGTGAGTAGCGCGTTTGACTCTTGTCTCTTGGCCTAGGTATATGACAATTTGCTTGTTATTATTTGCTTTGGTTACTTGAAATAGACGAAGAACCGCATGTCGTGTCAGTAAAACTTTATTTCCCTTTATATGTTATCAATTCGTTGTAGGAACAGTGTTTAAGTGTTGTAGCTATACCTTATGTGTTATGTTCATGTGTTTTATTGTGTTCCGCATTGCGCGTAGTTGTAGACAAAACCGATTGCGCTTTTACCATAATTATAACATTATTTCATTGTGTCATCATATTCGGGTCGCGTTACTCGTAGTTGCTGCCGAGTTTGAGTTAAATTGTTCTTTGGGAAATTCGGTTATTCAGTTAGACATGACTTCGCCCGAGGTCGTAGAAAAGTTGTCCGAACTGCTAAAGGCCATTGACAAATCTGTGAGGTCAATTGAAGAAAACAAAGTAACATTAGCTGAAAAAAACGAATTAGGAATTCGACACCACACCGACCTTGTGAAATTACAACAACAACAACAGGCCCAACTGGCAACCTATGGGACACAATGCATTGTAAAACTTGCACCTTGTTGAGAGAATTTGTGATGATTATTTTATTGTCATTTCACTTTATTTCATTTATTGGTTTTTTATGTTTGGTGGACGTTTTATGGGTGAGACGGAGACCAAAGGCCATGAGCCATGCCACTTATTTTTTCATAAATGCAGTTCACAGACCTAAAATCTTTTAAAAATTTTTGATCACCAGATCTAGTAAAAAAGAAAATTTAGCAAACCCAGCAATCCAATCAATGGGCTTTATGACAGCAATCGCCCGCCTGACAACAAGCCAAGACAGAGCCCTTAGCTGATTACGCTTCCGACATGAGGCGCTTGTGTACACGCTTAGATCTAAGTGATGGGGAAGGGATGCACCATTTCATTCAAGGCCTTCACCACAACTTGAAAATCCATGTAATTTTAGGGCAGCCAAAAAGCTTAGCAGCGCCTGAAAACCTGTCCAACCTTAAGGAGGCTGTGTCGATCAACACCCCAAATATTTCCCAGCAAAAGCTTGAAGTTCAACTTCAATCAGTAGCAAAAAGTTTGGAAGCCCTAGCCACTGCACAGCAAATGTGGCCACATATGACACCAAATGTGGCCACATATGACATGCATTCAAGGTTACCCACTCCTGGTCAACAGCACAATAGCAATTACCTGCAATAAAGTAGGCAGCACTCTTCAGACATAGGCCCCCAGCATGATTCAAGTGAAATAATAGCCAAATTAGTTCGGCATGAAGTGCGGCGACAAACACAATTTGTAGCACCAACAAATAGGCCATCACATACAAGTATACCCTCGTCACGCAACCGTCGCACTACTGATGAGATACCCATATGCAACAAATGTAACAGGGTGGCCACATTGCTCGTAATTGTAGAAGTGTAGAGCAACAATTCCCTGCTATTCCACATACATTCCCCCTAGGCATCCACACAATGGAAATTTACGTCCAAACGCGCAACCATTCCAACAAAGAGCTAACAATCCATTTCGCCAGCAGTCGGGAAACTAGTTGCGGCTTCTTTATACCGGGACGATAGAGAGGCAAAGATCAAATTAATGAAATTAAATGTCTCGTAAAGGATCAACATGATAATGTTAATAACTCTGTTAATGAAACTACTTATATTCCTGCTGCAACTCTGGTTAATTTGGAAATAGAAGAACTTAAACATAAAGATATCTTAAGCCCACCAGTATATAAGGAAAATATAGAAACCATACACCCTGATCTTGTGGATATCGATTTCAGTTTATGTGCAGACAAAACTCATAATGTTATAAGTAAAAAAAAATATTCCAGCTAGCCAATCGATAATAAATTGTGATACATTGACAATAAATTATATAGATAATTCTAAAGTGACCGAGTCACAGTGTATAAATGTACCACAGCATGTTGACATTGATGTTAGACAACCATTTTTTTCTGAGCATAGTATAATAGATGTACCAGTCTGTGATGACCTAGTAGATTTATCCCCATGTGAAGACAACGGAAATGAGATGCAAAGCAGCGAAATTGTTTTTAATACTGATTTAGAAGGACTAATATTTCCTGTTGCTAACCCCACTGACAGTTATACTGCTAAGTCTGTTCCTGAATTTCCAGTTGCATGTACTATTGCTGTCCTTTTTGAGACACGTAATAATTGCCCTTTTATATCAGGTAGAATATGTGATCTTTCTGTGTCCTTTTTGTGTGATACTGGCGCTGCTATTACTACCATAAGTGCAGCATTATTTAAGCGACTGCCAAGCCTTACTAAACATCCACCGAGTTCATTAATGACGCAGTCTATTCGAACAGTTACGATGGTGAAAGTGTACCAATTACTGGTTTAGGGTTGATACCATTTCAAATTGGTGAATCTAAGTACCATTATTATGCCTATATTGTTGATAACTTGGCTTATGGTGTAATACTAGGTGCAGATCTTTTAACTCAATATCAATCTGTTATCAACTTGGACACTAGTGAATTGCAGTTACCACCTCCTACGGACACACCACCATCTTGTCCAATACCTGATTTTTCATGTTCGGTCCATGCAACTATGACATGTGTTTTGCCAACATTTTCTGAATCTGTCATTCCTGCAAACCTGAACGATTCTCCTCGAAATGTTTCAACCTCTAGTTTAGTTGGTCTTGTTGAGTCTAGCTCTAGGTTAATTGAACGCTACAGTCTTTGTGGTGCTGCAGAACTAGTCCAAGTGTCTGGGAATAACAAAATACCATTTCGGATCGTCAAAAAGTGTTCTCCTGTCCATTTCCAATTACGAACGTGTGACAATCGTCTTGTCTCGGTAACTGTGCACGCAAATCGAATGAAACCTTGCTACCATCCTGATTCGCGCCCTCAGAACGCTCCTACCAATGACATGCCCACTGAGCCTCCCATCTCCGCAGATCAACTGCCTGAGGATAGTTTTGCGAAACCTGGCGTCATAGTGCGACCAACTGCCATGCCATCCGTTTCGTCTGATACAACATCTTCGACTGAGACTGTTTACAACATTGAGAAACTTGTAAAACAGCGCACACGTAAGGGTAAGAAACAATACCTAGTCAAGTCGGATGGGTATAGCCAAAACATAACTCGTGTGCGGACGAAACCGACATCGTACATAATGACGCAAACGAAACAGATTCTCAATGACTGGTCGATGATTCAATGCCTAAGTATTTCGGATGACTGCATGTTCACGCGATTTCAGCTATTTTTCATTCCTCATGTTTGCTGTTTGCCGTCTTCCCAGCGAATGATTTAACTCCATAGGTCAAATTCTTCGGTTCGGACACTGTTAAAGCCTAGCCTGCATGTGTAAAGCCGATAGTGAGCGCTAGGGAAGAAGGAGGTAGCATTGGTCGAGAAGGCAAAGAAGTGAGAAGGAAGACGAAAATGAAGGGATGGGAAAACGTGAAAAGAAACTCCAACATTTGGAAGGAGCTCAAAATGGGCGTGACGAGCTCAATTAATCGAAACCCTTCATATTGGAGATCCTCGTCATGTTGGGCCTTTACAGTCAGTCACCGGCCACATGGGTTCCCCAAGATGTTGGCGATCCTGACACAGGTATATACACAGTGCGTTGTAGTGGTGCCTTTTGGTGCTATGTAATTAGCCTGAAGTCATGAGAATCAAGTGAAAAGGTTCACTGTCCTTAGTTAATAAGTTAATCACTGTTGATTGAGCGAAGGTTTTGCATTAATGTACGTCTAGTTTTAAATTAAATATGAAATTGTGTTATGTATTATCCTGCAGTAAGTTCATTATTCGCTAACCTATTTCTTCAGACCAAGGTTCTGCACTGAGTGGAGGCGCAGGATTTCCAGTAGCCATGATATCTGCGTTATTTGGGTCGTCATTCCGACTTAAATACCATGATTGAAATTCCTGTGATAAGCAACGAAAACTGCATGTTACAATATATTCAATACAAACGTTATAATTTATAGACAAATACTTGCATGGTTGTGATGCAGTTGTATTTCAAAGAACTATTTGCAGAATACATTAGTTTTGCTGGGCTTATGTGTGAGAAAACTAAACTTCGAAAGACGAAAAGCATTTTTTATTCTACTGTAAATATGTTGAATAAATTGTACATTGGAAGATGAAGTGTGATAAAAGTGTTATGGCTAATACAAGGTTGTTTATTGAGGAAGTATAATAATAATAATGGATAAATTATCATGTTCAATTTTTTTTATATCCGCACCTATCAAAGTCTCGCTTCTGTATTCGGTCAAACGAAAAATTAATCAAAATATATGCAACGGATGTACAGGGTGCAGCACGAAAAGGTTCATTCTTACCATTACTGCTTTATTGTGTTGTTTTTTCAAGATTTTTCTGCGCAAGTAAAGTAAAAGTATCGAGACAAGAATAAGAAACAGTATCGTCCCAATCACTGCGCCTGCAATGGCACCAACGTTTGAGCTTTTATATTGGGATCTTTCAGCCCGATTTGTTTTAACAGTGGCTGTAGTATTAGAAGTTCTTGGTTCCAGTACACATGTAGTCGGTTTCTCTGACTTCATTCGAATTAGTTCAGTTTTCACCACAACAAGACTTGAACTGTCTCCAATTCCGACATTGTTAACGGCCTGGAGGTTGATTGTGTAAGATTCAAGTTCGTCTAAAATGACAAACCAATATTATTATGTTAATTTTTTTAACAAAGTGATCTGTCCCCTTTTACTATACTGGTAATAATCAAGTACTATATAATTTTCAAACTGTCCAAGATCCTTGGTGGGCCAAAAATATAACCCCTCACCCCCCACTCCCCACTATGTTTTGTGGTATGATAGAGGGTTTTCCGTCTGATGGTTAGTAAAGTCATGGGACTAACTCCATTCTAGCGCTCGCTCGAAACGTCGGGAAGTTCCTCCGCCGTTCGGAAGGTACTTTTACACAGACTACACTTCCCGCCCTATTTGCTAAGTGGCTAACACCCACACTGGCACTATACGTTTGGGGCAAGATATATAACAGCCAACCGCAACCAAGGTAGCCTCCTAGGCTAAGGTAGTGTTAGGCATACTGGCAGCACTCTCAATGCCAAGGCAGTCTAAAGTAGTCTTACCTTACCTTAGCCTACCTATAGCTTAGACTATCATTTAACTTCCTAGCCTCCTAGCATACCTTAGCCTACTTTAGACTACCTTCGACTACCTAAAATTTAGCTTGGTCTGACTCACCTTAGGGCTGTTTATTTGAAGCTGGCTAGTTTCACTGACTGGGCCAGCCCGGTAAGCAGGATGAATTTGTTTCGTGATTATGACTGAGAAAATTGCTCATCCATTGCAAGCGGGATGATTTTGTTGTTTTGACACGATTTCGTTCAATGCAAAAATTAGGTAAACTTTGCTGTTTATTAATAGAAACACGTCAGATGAAAAATCATGCAGAAAATTGCAGAAATATTGTGAAGTATAAGAAACTTGCATTTATGATTTACCTTTTAAATGCGAAACATTTTCAAAATTTAATTTTTGGTTGTAACATTTCCGACTATTTTAATAACCAACTTAATCGCCAATTTTGGTGATTTAAAAGGAAAAGGTATGGTTATTATTAATAGTCAAGCATCAATAGATCAAAATGATATGATTGTTATTTCATTCAGCATATCAATCTAAAACATCTATTAACACCAGAAAACATATTTAGCGGGGACGTATTTTGGGAAACCCTCAAAGTGTATATCCGAAACAAAATTAGGTATTCTAACTTTAACTGGTTATCATGCCTAAGCAATTTGTACATCGTAATGTTTTACATTACATCTCAAAAGAGGAAGCTTTAGTTTTCTAACGCTTGATATCAAAAACAATAACACAACACTTACTTAAATTTTCTATCACAGAAGGACTTGAATTGACATATTTTTTCTCATAAATGTCTTGCCCAACATTCTCTCTCCATGTCAATATATAATGCTTGATTTCGCCATTTGGGTATTTTGGTGGCAGCCATGATACGTTCAGAGCATTTCCTTCAACAACCACTGTGAAATTTCGAGGACTGCTTGGAACTATATAATACAAAGAATAAACAAGGATATTTTATTCAGAGGCTTATTATTGGTGATGCAACAAAGTTACTCGAACAATCCAGTGCTATAATGTATAATTATCTATTCCTTCTGTTTACAAAGAAGTTCCAGCTTTGTTCTTCAAATATGATATAGAATTACTTTCACTGAAAAAATGATTTTCGCATTCTAAAGCGCCTGTCATGGCGAACAACGTGGTGTAACTTAGCAAGTCCATTTTAATATGCTCTGATTATAAACCCAAAAATATAGAGAAAAAATATATACCAAATTATATAAATAGAGAAACGAGGGCGCTATTTTCATACTTTGCAAATTTTAGCTTCTTCGATTCGGCTTTGTTTATCTCCGGAAGTGTTGACATATTCATTCATTTTGAGAATTGGGTGCACAGAGGAAAGACCTACCTCAATACATATCACAACCAACGAAACATTAAAAACTGACGTATTTTGCGAACAAGATATTCCATAATACTTCATGTGAACATATTATATACATAGCGCCTGGGGACGAGTCAGTTCTATTAGGTATTATTGAAGTTTTTATGGAGTAGAGCAATATACCGCTATATTTTTGCATGGGGCATGTGCATGACAGCTGAATTCAATATATTATTCCTATCTATATTTCGGCAACATAATAAATCACCAATTTATTGCAACAGGGTAAAAATACATTTGCTTCTATAAATTGATATTAAATGTGGTTCTTACCGTCTCTGGGAGGGTAAGATATTTTTACCGGTGACGATATTTTCGTTGCACGACATTTGCCTTTTACGACACATTTGTATTCATAAGGAAACTTGGTCGTGTCTGGGTCATCAAGCACTTCAGCTATCCATTTTTCGGAACCGTACATGCTAGTTGTGTTCAGAATGATATTGTTGCCGTCTGTACCTGTTCTGATCCAGTGAACCTTTGTTGAGCTATCTCCAGTTCCAATGCATTGCACACGAACTTTACCAAAACCAGTATATATCGGTGTATCTGATTTTACTTTGAGAATGGAAATTTTTACCTTACATCGTGATGCTAATGGTAAAAAATCGAAACAAAAGTAACGAAGATTTATCGAAGAAAATTATCATCATATATACTCCTAACTTATAGCAGTCGAAAGTTCATTCTAATTGCAGATCTTCGGCTTCGGATCGCTTCTAAGCTTCCGCGAAAAACTGATTTCCGGACTTCCCAGCCGGAAAGTAGCATACAGTTAAGAATAATTATGTATTAGAATAAATATATAATAAATTACAAGATGTTTTTTTCTGCATCTCACTCGATTGAAATTGATGTAGAAGGTTTAGGTGAATGGATATTTCGAGTGAAATATTATATACAATATTTTAGACCTGAACGGAAACGGCTGCGAAAAAATGCAACTCTAAGTCCTCCGACAGGAATTGAATCTGCGGCCCTGCGACAGGAATTGAATATACGGCCCTGCGAATTCAACCTGCGGCCCTGCGGCCCTGCGGCCCTGCGGCCCTGCGGCCCTGCGGCCCTGCGGCCCTGCGGCCCTGCGGCCCTGCGGCCCTGCGGCCCTGGGACTTAGAGTTGCATTTTTCGCAGCCGTTCCCGTTCAGGTCTAAAATATTGTATATAATATTTCACTCGAAATATCCATCCACCTAAACCTTCTACATCAATTTCAATCGAGTGAGATGCAGAAAAAAACATCTTGTAATTTACCTTATTACAACCCGCAGTACCCGCATCTATATATATACATGAACTTGTGGTTAACGCTTGGCAACTGGACTATGTAGCTCAGTGGTCAGAGCGCTGCACGGGAATCGCAGGGCCGCAGGTTCAATTCCTGTCGGAGGACTTAGAGTTGCATTTTTCGCAGCCGTTCCCGTTCAGGTCTAAAATATTGTATATAATATTTAACTCGAAATATCCATCCACCTAAACCTTCCAAATATATAATAGTTCGATGAAGGATATATCGTTTCACCATCCTCTGGTCATCAGGCAAATTATCTACTCATCAACTCCCCAATATTGCTGAAACTATCTCGATACCTAAAGTGTTGTATCTATCCAGTCAAAATGAAAATCTAAAATCTAATTGCTAAGTGTCGTTTAAAAATGCCATTGTTTGTATATTTATATTGATATCCTTTCTCGCACGGTTCCTTCGTAATAAGAATGATGAAAGAAATGTTTCACTCAATGCGGAAATTCTATTGGATATAGTTGTCTTGCGCCGTGGGGAATTAGGGTTACGGTATTACAAAACTGAACTGAGTCGTAGGAAAATATAATATTATGTAGATCTGCAGCCAAAATATCCTTGCTTCGTGTTGGCCTTATTATTCGATTCAAATAATTTCATTTACGATGAACAAGTATCTAAATAGACAACAGTACAACTATACATTATAATATAACATTTATAGTACGCGAGCGTTGATTGGTGGAGAAGCGTGTTTCTATTTAACAATTAGATTATGCATGAGCTCAAGATTTCTATGAGGTAATAGTTGATGAGGGCGAAGCCCGAATCAACTATCATCTCATAGAAATTGAGAGCGAATAATCTAATTGTTTTAGTAGAAACCAGCAAGAAAACAGTATTTCAAAATGTTTTTCATAATTTATTGAAATAAATTCGTTAAAAATCGCGACGAGGAGATGGCTGTTTTGCTACTCGCTATCTATTGACAATTAGTAGAAATTGTGAGGTGTCTATTGCTTTTCCTGCATTCTGATTGGTCCAAATTGAGCCTCTAAAATGTGATAGTCACTGCTCAGTGACTATCACTTTTTTTCAAAATGGCTTCTTCGCAAGCTGCCGAATTTAAAACAAAAATCGGTTTTTTGAGCCTGATTCAAAGTTTTAAATGAAAAAAAACTGCCGCTAATTTCAAGGAGGATATATTTTTGGTAAGCGATAACAAATACACTATTTTTCTTCCATGAAAGGCATGTACATTATGTACATGTATAAAACTTTTTCCGTACACGGCTCAACCACTCAAGTGTTTATTTTGAAAATTATTCGTTTTATCCTCATTTATATCGTTATATTCAGCAAAAACCTAGCTGTGATATATTTTTAAAACCATTCTACTTTGTATTTGAGCCCTTCCAAAGTATTTTTCTCACGAAATTGTTTGTTTTTGTTTCGCTTCGATATGTTTTTGACACTCGTCTTTTGCCGGAATGTTTTTAATAACCGGCCGCTGAGAAAAGCGCTGAATTTTGTCCTATAGCCTTTTCAACTGACCTCATAACTTTCTGTGTTTGTTTTTCTCTTTGAAATTTCTACTAAAACAATTAGTCGCCTCAGGCTCGGTGATTACAAGCCTATAGTCACTTCGCCTTCGGCTCAGTGACTATAGGCTTGTAATCACCTCGCCTTCGGCGACTAATTGTTAATTAGTTAGCGAGTAGCGTGGCCAATCAAATTACAGCATTTGCAATGGTATACTAGTATGATTCTACTAAAACTGTATAGAAACAAGGAAAATTTCCCGCCAAAACTTAAAATCGTAAAATAAACAATTTATTGCGAATTATAAAACTTTAAACCCAATTTAAAGGTAATTTTAATACTTTAACTCATTTGTGACTATAAATTTGATTCAATCGTGTTCAGTATACAGGGTGTATAAAAAAAACTGAGACCTTTAGAAATTATCCTATTGACTTTTAATTAACTTCTCCGTGCATAAAATTCGATTAAATTGTGTTTACGCACCCATGGGTTCAATATAGTACTCAGGCATTCAAATTATAACAATAAGGTGAATTTCTAAAGGTCTCAGTTTTTTTGATACACACTCTACAGGGTGTCTCAAAAAAAAGTGAACCCTTTGAAATTAAATACAATAGGGTACAATAGATTCTTTGAAAGAAAATGCAAATATGAAGTTCAATTTCAAAAGGTTCACTATTGTATTAAATTTCAAAGGGTTCACTTTTTTTTGAGACACCCTGTACAGTTATAGAAACACTTGTGAGAGTTTGGGAGAACTCGAAATAACGTGGAAAAACTCGCCCTACGGGCTCGTTTTCCCACTGATTATTTCTCGTTCTCCCAAACTCCAACGCGTGTTTCTATAACTGTATAGAAACACGGAAAATGTTTTCTATTTCTTAATTTCAATATAGAAATGAATGGCGGGGTAACTATATATAATTACCCATTTTGCTAATGCAATATTCTGATCCATCATCGATCATTTCTGTTCATTTTAAAAAGACAAGAAAGAAAATGCCTAAGGTTTATATATTTCGTGTAGACCTGATTTCTTTGGCTGCATTTTCCCACGCATGTGTGAGTAAATCTGTATTTTCCTTGCGAATCTAACAACAAATTTCAAACTTTTGTTTTATGTTTTTCAGTAAATCTGTATTTTCATTGTGAATATAATTTTTGTTGTTTTTGTTTTTCTCATTTCTGTAGTTCTATTCCCATTATTATATTGCATATTTGTAGCTTTTCGTCACATAAGACATAGAAATATCGGTCAAATATCGCTGGCTTTTTAATTAAATTTATTATTTAAATTTCATTCCCACCTAAACAGAATACAAACATTTATATTCAACTCTGCTCTATTTTTACACATCACTCCCCCGCCACTAAAAAAATTGCTTCAATGAACGGCTTCAATTTTCAGAGTCAGTCCATGTATATATAGTTTACTGGAGGTAACTGTCTCATAACCTTTCGCGAGCTGTGACAAATTCGACTTGTTTCGGCAGTCGGATAATGTTTTGATAAAGATGGATTTACGGCATGTTTTGTACTACGAAATAAAGTTGCATTTTTATAAAAACAGACCAATCCAAAACCTAATCCTACAACTAACCTTAGAAATTCAAAACAAGTCGGGAAGAAAATGAAAAACTGACCCAACGGAGAATTGAACCAGCGACCAATGCGTTGCAGGCGCACGCCTTGCCACTACGCCACTAAACCTCACCTTCAGTTCTTTCGAAAAAATACTTTATATATCAGTTTGTATAGAACGAAATGTATAGACTCGATGACACATTAACACGGGGGGCAAATCACAATGCGCGGTATTTGACAACAAATTTCCAGTTTGGAGGCCTCCAACGTACCCCCTCCTCTCAATGTTGAATACAATATTTAAACAGGGGCCGGTTGTATAAAAAAGTAGTTAAAGTTAACTATAGTTAGTGCGAAAGTTAACCAATCGGAATCGTGAATTTTACAGTTAACAACTTTTTAACTACAAAACGGGTCGTTAAAATGTAGTTAAGACTTTTATACAACCGGCAGCAGGTGTTCCTATCGTAAGAAATTTCGAGGAGAAAATTGGAATTCAATATTGAATGGGGGGAGGTGGAGGGGTAGGGAGAGCGCAGATACTTTTAAGGGGAAATCACCAATCGGTCCGAAAATTTTGGCCTAGATTGTAGTTCAGCATTTTTGTTTCTTCAAAAATCCTTCGTACGGGCATAGTTTAAAGTTAGTTAGGTTAAAATTAGTCCTATCAAGCCACTAGCTTGTCGGGCGGTATTGTAAATCGGCAGGAACGGGGTGAAAAAAGAATTTATGTTCTTTTCATACACATTTGCTGACATTATATATATCCTTTGTTGTTACTATATAGCCTATATTTATCCAGTCCGAGATTATGTTCAGACCGGGACGAATTAATGCAGAGCGGGATGAATGTAAACACAAATTATTTTCAGACCGGTCTGAATTTTGATAATAAACAACGGTGGACAAGATTAACAGCATCAATTGTGGAATGCACATTTGACATACGCAATAAAGTGTGTAATGCTTTTCGTACCGGTCTCATGTAAACCTACTGACAATTTCAATTTTCATCCCGTTTTGACTTCGTCCCGGTCTTATGTAAACGGGGCCTAATTCGCCATCTCGCGGGCGATAAGGAAATTGTTCATTGTTCTAATCATATATACATACCCCATCCCATTTCCACTGTACGACAACAAGTACATATAACAGCTCCAAGATATATCCAAGAAATTAGACTCATGTTAACTTTCCCGAGTAAAATTGTGAATTATTTCCGATATTGGCAGTTCATTACCTGCGCTGAAAAATATTAGTATTTACACAATATATTAATTTATGTCGTGCGTTTGTTTTGGCGGGTCACGCAATTTAATTACCTGCGGACATGATATAATTCGCCGTTCTTTTAGCAAGAAAATTCAAAAGTATTAAATGGCTAATATGATATGATATTGGTGGACCAGGTGGTCATCAGTCAATCAGTCAGAAATCTATCCATGGTACCTATAACACAGTGTCTGGAAACGCATCTAAACTTTTTGTTCATGTTTGTGCACCTTCACGCTCAGTAAACACGTGCATTGTTCTCTTTGCATAATGCAGGAAGCAGCCAATAAAATCCGTGCAGCTGAATATTAACATTTTTAAAACGAAGAAAACGTGCACTCTAAGTTCACCCCCGACATCAACCACGTGGCTATAAACTTTCACGTTTGCTGCGTTTCCAGTCACTGTATTATAGGGACTATTTCCTATCAAGACATCCGGACCGGAATTTCAAATATTTGCGTGGGTGTTGTTTATACAGAACATCATGAAGTATGCACTTTAGTTGACGGATAATAGTGCTGCAGGCTCAAGACGTGGCTAAGCAACGATTACAGAAATACAAAGAGAAGCTTTGGAAGAGTATTTTCGTATCAAACATGTGGCAAAAAATCAATATTTCGAGTTTAGCAAGCGAAATAGAATATCGTTTTTCGACCCCGAACTATAATATGGCTTCGCTCATTTAACGTCACCGGCTTGCGGATTAAAACAAAAACGCAGGCTTTTATCGGGTGTAGCAAAATTATAAACGGCAGGTAGCAAAGCTATACTATTCATCAAAACAGAATGATTTCGGCAACTGTCGATAATTGAATATTTCAGGAGATATGGCCGTATAAATCTCGAAGATGTAGAAATCCATACCTATGTAAAGTGAGGTAAGATATTTTAGTTGCAAAAAGCAGGGCGAGTATATATACAAAGTGATGAGCATATTCGCAACAAAGTGAAGACCGCAACTTCTAGAATCAATTTCGGCAAATGTACCAAGATCTATTATATCATACACGAGAAGGAGTTTATTATAGTGATTTGAAACACCGAAAACTGTGTTGAAAACAAGGCGCTTGCCGAGTTTTTTAACATACTTTCAGGTGTTTTTAAATCACTATAATAAACGACTTCGAGTGTATGATATAGCTTATCAAACAAACCAGTATTTAAAGAGAAATTCAACGCGAAATTTGAGCTAATTTATGGGTGTTTATTACCGTGGTATCAAGACAACGATACGGTGGTGATTTCCTTTGTGCTTTGCTCATGAATTATTAATGAGTTTGAGAATTATATATAGCATAATATATTGAAATATTCTGCTCCCATAATAAAAAATATAGGGCATTTGGCAGCCATTGTTGCGTGGATGCCCGCGGTAACCGTGAAACGGCACGTTCATTTCAACTGCACGTTCTTGTACCATTTTTTCCAAAAATGCTTGAAAACTACAACCTATTCCTTTCGCAAATCTTTTCATTTCCTTTAATTTTCCCTTTTAAACTTCCATCTTAACGTTTACTTCGTAATAGGCATCTTAAGATGTCCTTAATCTAGTGGGCAAATGTTGCTAAAAACACTCACTAAGTTCACAGTTTCAGCAACACGGGTAAAAGCTATGAGTACTTTTACAAATAAACACGAATGCATGAGTGAAAAACAAATTTAAACTGGTAACAAATCCCAAAGTAAAACATAAGTTACTTACTTACTATAAGTTACTGTGCAGCGATTAATTTTGGAGATAAATAGAAATCGACGTGAAGCTAATAGGAATTTCCAACACCATTTTAACTATTTTTATACGTACTAAAATCGCACAGAAATATTGCCAAAATGAAGTTTGCTTGATTTCTATTGCAAAAATTGTCACGATTTACAACTCGAATATGGACCGCCAGCTACAGTAGCGTTAATTCCACAATGAACAGGTTTACATATTAGACTCCCTTCACGAACTATTCTTGCCCTAGCACTGTTGTTCTGACACTTGGGTTGGCAAACTATATGTATATAATTATATATTATCTATATATACAGCTAATATACTTTTCTCCTACCTTTTCTAAGGAATATATATTCGAATCTAACTTATTCTTGGATGTGTCTTCTTATATCTTTCTCATTAAAATTTTTAATATATAAGTTTACAAAAAGTGTAAATAACAGTCTGATTAATCGATTTCACCTGTCGCAGGGCAAACAAGGCAATTTTACCACAATAACATATAATTACGCAGTATGATGTTAAACTTTTGTTCAAAAATGCAAAACCTTAGTTTCTATTTTCTACTATAAATAATCACATGTTATCGGGAAATTGGATTTTTCTAAACTGTGACCTTCCATGGGAAAACATACCTTAACGATATTTCGTTGAAACGGCCAAAAAAACGGAGAACGAACGGATAGAGAACGTTTTGTTATAACGTTTCAACGAATCTCAAAAACGTTTTGACGATTTGAGTAAAAAATCTGAACGAATAAAGTCGAGGATTTGAACGGATAAAAAAACGTTCTATCAGAAGTCGTTTGAACGAATTAAATTATTGAACGTTCCTAACGAAATTCGCCATAACGCATAGATTAAGGATAGCTGTCAACAGAATAGAATAATGTGGCAAACAAGTAACCTCTATCGGCGCACAAAAGTACTCAAGTGATTAAATATTATACAAATTTAACTAAACATTCTGATAAATTACGCTGTGAGTATTATTCAATTCGAAAATTCGAAGATATAGTACAGCAGTTATATTAGTTACATGAAGTTGTACAGTATGAATTATTGTGCAGTATTCTTTAAATTTGACATATATTGAGATATTCAATAACTATTCTGGAAGATGTTTCAAACCTCTGATGCGGAAACCACGCTGCCCAAACAAGGCAAGGCAAAGGCTATAATTTAGACAGTTGAACTTTGGATATGCTATATTCTATAGTATGCATGTCTGGCTATTCTCCTTGAGCAGCTTAAATCTCGCGCCAATTGATTTAATTTCCTGCCTGAAATAATTATTATGAAGAAAAAATTGTCAACAGATCAAAGCAAAATCTATTGCGCGTTAAAGAGTATAGACTAGGGTACCTGCAAGGTAGGGAATGCTGCGGGACTGTTATTATTCTTTAGCTTCTTGAAACAAACATGCAAACAAATATGCAACACAAATTATATTCAGTAGACGGTAATTATTGGCATTGACCCAGTGGCTTGCGCGCTGTCAGTAGATGCATACCCTAGCATAGTTTGCAGGATGAGACAAGCTAAATATATCACGAAACATGAAAGACATCAAATTTTGTAACATCTATTTCAAAATATCAATATTTTCCATGTATTGTTCTACCACATGGAATTCCCACATGAAACCCATGTTTACTGCGATGAGTAATTGGACACCGCCACGCAAGGAAATTTGCATATTTTTGTAGTGTATATAATTATAAAAGCTTTAAACTATATATATACATGTGCGCAAAAAAAATTTGTATTTGGAAATGCGAGTCACCTATATGTAAAGCACAACTCATTGCCATTCGAATATTTGTCTTAGTGCGCGCACAACTGAGACCCTTCATGTCTGTTCTGACAATAATATGTGAAGGCCCGCGGCTAGACAAAAATGTTAAGTCCATTGTAAAATAGGAATAAAAACATATTTATATGCCTACAGTAGCCTATTTAATAGGTCAAACAAAATGATTCAGTCAGGCAATTTAGACGATCAATTGCATACCTGTGACTTTGTGTCAAGTTCACACGGAGTCACATTCGTCAAGCGGCATACACGAAACATCACTTGATGCAAAATATGAAAATCAGCAAGAGAAAGCAAACGCGAATGGATAGAAAAACCTTTTAAAGACATCTCTATGTAAGACTTCCATGCTTTACAGCACTAACAGCTCAAGCAAAGTCGATAGCACTAATGCAGAATATATAGTTTATATATAAACAGACACTGAATCTAGCTGCGATCGATTGTGTGCTTTCAGCGTTTCATAGATATATAAATTAAGATTGCCAACATTCCAAAAAGGAGTAAACAAATGTAAATGTAACATATAAACAAAAGACAAAATATCCTACCTTGAATGGTCAAAATAGACTTGAAAAAGCTTTAAAAATTCGATAAGAATTCGAAGCCTCCGTCCGTCAAAATCGAAAAGCACAGGAACTGAGCGAGTTTAAAATTTGTGTTCTGCGCATAGCAAGCGCGCACGACCACAATTCCATGCGCTAAATAAAATTTACTTCAAAACCCCCTCTCTGCACATATTAGGCTGCTGCTACGCTCGTTCTCTTCAGGCTCGCTCGCTCCGCAGCAATTATATGAATGCTTATTATGTGCCCAATCCTTTTATATAGTTATAAACCAAACTTGTATTCTGTAGATTATTCTCTTTATTATTTATTTAGTTATTTACATCAATTCCAAGGTCGCCATTTTTGTTGCCATATTTTTTCCTACAATGCAGTTATATGCTCTCATTTTGCGAGCACACGACCACATATACCAGTGTTATGCTGTTTGAACAGCATTTTTTTTGTTATCCGTTTTTAAATTTCACCTAATCACAGGTTCCTCACCAACTTTCGGTGTAGGAATAATTAGGTGAAGTAATTTTACAGTTTTAGTGAGGGAGCGTAATTAAGGTGTCCAAAACCACACAAAGGCCGAGGTTAATCTACAAAAAAACCGGCACATCTATAAAGCTGCATATACGGTAGTTCCAGAAAACTGCATTTAAATGACACTATTTTAACGACATCACCTTACGCCGGTCCCCAACCGCAAATTATTAACTCTAGATCAATACATGTTATTAATTAACTAAGTTCTTGGTGGTCACTAATGTATCTCTAAGAATTTCATCAGGAAATATTTTATTTCCCTTCATACTAGAGCATCTACACAGAAATTAATGATAGAAAATAGCATACAATGTCAACTGTCTAAATGTTTCTAAGCTACCTGCGCTAGCTATAGTACCCTGAAAAGAAAACCAATTATGCCATGTCTAAGACCTGGCATAAATGGTAAATTTTTGTTAGTTAAATTCGAATGTCCGGCGTTCCGCAATTCCGAATGTCCGGATTTCCACCCTGAAAAGCAACCTAATACTCGACCCTGGCAGGAATAGCGCACAGTTTTTTTTACTAAGGCATATAGCAATAGCAAACTGCCCATATAGAAACAGCGGTTCGAAAGTACACTCCAGCCGCCCATATAGAAACGACAGTCCCAAACCCATGCACAGGGGAGTTTATACTCACCAATATAACAAAAGAGTGATCCTCATTCACTTCGAGACATCAACTTGTGACACAATTTGTGCCTCCTGCCTACCTACGATAATTCAAGCAAGACATTTCCCCAGACATCCACATTGTCAAGTAAGCATAACATAACAACATAACACAATGACATGTTTCTGGCAAAATCTTTTATGCTTGTCCTGCCTATTATTATCCTTGCAATTTTGAGGTTGCATCTACCCACAAATTCATTCAAAATGTTTTTATAAACTTGGTAAGCAATTCTTGTTTGAGTGTGGGTAAATGCACCCTATTTAAATTATCCCAGTTATGTGACCACCAAGCTAAACTACGCAAACCTCATGCCAAGCCACTTTGAAGGTCTGGCAACCTTTCAACTGATGTTTATTCGCGTCCATCTGAACGATACATCAATTTCCTTTTGTCATAATAAGCAATCTAAAGCGAGCTTTACAATGACTCGTTAGATTTATTCTCTCCTACTTCGATTCACCACGTATGTTATACCGACAATATATAACATGTATATGAACGTCCGCCCTTGAATTGGTGCATACTAAATATTCGCCGTGTTCTCACTCATATTTACCATATATCTAATGTACAGTAGGCCATATAGTAGATTAATTTGCCTCGAATTACAGTGCTGACAATTACAGCATGCATGTATATGACGTCAAAACCAACGGGGGTCAGTCCTGGCTGTCAATCCTATATTAATGGAGAGACATATTATACAAACCCCATTATGCTATTAAGAATAGTAAAATAACGTTGCAGTGTAAGGGCACTTGCGTGAGTGCAAATATGAACTGTTTTAAAGTTCGTTTTACTTGTACACACAAAACACACGGATTTTATAAATATCATTGGAAATTGTTTCTTGTGACTGCGTTCCTTTGTTGTGGTTAATCTAGCAAGTTATGATGATGATGCATATGTCACTATGTGTCGGCTATCTTGTTAGGAATGCTAATGAATTCAGTTCTCGTCATATTTCGCGAATATAATATCAAAAAATATTTGTACATTGCAGACTTTCATAATACACAGACCTGTTTGTAAGCTCAATTAAGCAGCATAATATTGGCCCGTTATACTGCGCAAGCTCCAATGCAAGCATGTGCAGAACAAGTGTTGTAATCTGCCGGCATTCCTGTCTGCACAGGTATACAGTAGATCTTGTTGCTCAGGCTCCGGACTTAGACTAAATACAGTATGTAGAATTTAAACTGCATGCTTATGCCATGCAAAATTCCTCAATTTAATTAGGTGTTGTCTGTTGATATACCAATTTCCGACAATATAAGTTCATTAGCACCTTGCCAAAGCATCTGGCAATGCAGTTGTTATAATACGACATATGGCATGCGATTTTGTGTGTCCTGTCGGCGAACTTTATGAAACTCTACATTTCCTTTTACACAAATTGTATTAAGGAGCAGGCGTGAATCGCTTTCTAGGAGTATTTCTCTGCAACACTTTCTATGCTTATCCTATAAGATTCTAACATTGCAAAAGGTTGGTGAACTTAGTGTTTGTTTGAACGAAATCCAATATCGCTCGAACGAAATCCAATCGTTCGAACGAACGCTAAATCCAAATGTTTGAACGGTTTTGAAACATTTTTCATACGTTTTTTCCATGCGTTTCAACGGGCCGTTAGGAATTATGAACGTTCTCCAAAATCGTTTTAACGAAACGCTGAAGCGTCTGAACGCCTAACGAACGGATAACGAACGAATTTTTAGCACGTTTTTCAAAAGCGTTAAGGTATGTTTTCCCATGGAAGGTCACATTATTACTATTATATTCAACTAAATTATTATTAGCTTTCTACACTCTACTCTATATGCATGATATATCTGAACTTATGCAACACAAATGTTATATTACTTAGATATAATGTTGTTTTTTGTAAGACATTCGCAATAAAAATTACCTGCAATGATATTATTAATTATGAAGGAAATTTTTGCAGCATTTTGCTGTCCAAGTCCATAATTTGATCCCCTGAAGGTGCAGGAAATGGTATTTCCGGCCTTCAATTTTTAGAATTTTCCCGGGGGAAGACTGGGATTGGTATATTTTTATAAAAAACTTGTAGTACAAATCATGCCAGACTTAGCGCCTGTTCAGAGGCTTGGCTGGACTAGATTAATGTCTTTAGTCGTAAATATACCACCCAAAACATTGTGCTTGTTGTGTTCAAGGCCATGCAAGAGCAAATTATCTCAAAACCACAAGCTCCTGGTGGGTCATATTACATGCTTATCAAAAATCAGTCGTCAAAAGTGTATCCTCCTTATTATGCCCTCCTTATTATGCCCTCCTTATTATGCCCTCCTTATTATGCCCTCCTTATTATGCCCTCCTTATTATGCCCTCCTTATTATGCCCTCCTCATTATGCCCTCCTTATTATGCCCTCCTTATTATGCCCTCCTCATTATGCCCTCCTTATTATGCCCTCCTTATTATGCCCTCCTTATTATGCCCTCCTTATTATGCCCTCCTTATTATGCCCTCCTTATTATGCCCTCCTTATTATGCCCTCCTTATTATGCCCTCCTTATTATGCCTACTTATTATGCCTACTTATTATGCCCTCCTTATTATGCCCTACTTATTATGCCCTCCTTATTATGCCCTCCTTATTATGCCCTCCTTATTATGCCCTCCTTATTATGCCCTCCTTATTATGCCCTCCTTATTATGCCCTCCTTATTATGCCCTCCTTATTATGCCCTCCTTATTATGCCCTCCTTATTATGCCCTCCTTATTATGCCCTCCTTATTATGCCCTCCTTATTATGCCCTCCTTATTATGCCCTCCTTATTATGCCCTCCTTATTATGCCCTCCTTATTATGCCCTCCTTATTATGCCCTCCTTATTATGCCCTCCTTATTATGCCCTCCTTATTATGCCCTCCTTATTATGCCCTCCTTATTATGCCCTCCTTATTATGCCCTCCTTATTATGCCCTCCTTATTATGCCCTCCTTATTATGCCCTCCTTATTATGCCCTCCTTATTATGCCCTCCTTATTATGCCCTCCTTATTATGCCCTACTCATTATGCCCTACTTATTATGCCCTCCTTATTATGCCCTCCTTATTATGCCCTCCTTATTATGCCCTCCTTATTATGCCCTCCTTATTATGCCCTCCTTATTATGCCCTCCTAATTATGCCCTCCTTATTATGCCCTCCTTATTATGCCCTCCTTATTATGCCCTCCTTATTATGCCCTCCTTATTATGCCCTCCTTATTATGCCCTCCTTATTATGCCCTCCTTATTATGCCCTCCTTATTATGCCCTCCTTATTATGCCCTCCTTATTATGCCCTCCTTATTATGCCCTCCTTATTATGCCCTCCTTATTATGCCCTCCTTATTATGCCCTCCTTATTATGCCCTCCTTATTATGCCCTCCTTATTATGCCCTCCTTATTATGCCCTCCTTATTATGCCCTCCTTATTATGCCCTCCTTATTATGCCCTCCTTATTATGCCCTCCTTATTATGCCCTCCTTATTATGCCCTCCTTATTATGCCCTCCTTATTATGCCCTCCTTATTATGCCCTCCTTATTATGCCCTCCTTATTATGCCCTCCTTATTATGCCCTCCTTATTATGCCCTCCTTATTATGCCCTCCTTATTATGCCCTCCTTATTATGCCCTCCTTATTATGCCCCTCTATACTTCCAAGGACCGAGAAGGGGGCGGAGGTTGGAGACCACAAATAGGTCTCCAAGTTTGGTACTCTGCTCCTATCCTATACAATATTGAAACCAAGAATAATTAACTCTGAATGATCACTGTGGAGCACTTTTCTGATATGCATATTTTAGATCTTTTCAGCTTCATTCAACTTTATCTCAAACGTACAACAATGGGATAATTTACAACTCCCCTCGAATATTTGCCTAATCACATGAGGGTACATATGCATCATTAAGTAAAATACTAATCATACCGCAATCACAGAATAGGAAATGACCAGAAAGGCCACTCAGCAGTGCAACGTGACACCCTATTTTTATGCATTTATCTGGCCAGAATAATGGCGGACCAGCCAGTTCAGCGTGTTTATTGGTCAGAAAATGCAATTGACTGGCTAGAATAATGGTAATGAACATGCGTAATGCGACATGTGCAGCGTCAAAAACTTCAAAGGTTCGGCCTCAAGTGGCCCTTCTAGTCATTTCGTATTCTATGCCGCAATGTTCCGCTGCATAGCTTGCTGCTGAGTTTAGAAATTTAAGAACTTTATTTTCTTAATAATTCAAGGTGGATTAACAGTAAGTTGGAAAATTATGGCTTATTGGAGAAACTACAGGAAGATTTAATCTGAAGTAATGCTCTTGAAGCTGCTGAGAGCAGTGAGGATGATAATAATATTAATGGCAAACAGCAAAATGAGCTAACAGAATCAGTTAACTACAGTAGTAGTGACCCATCAGATGGCTTTCATTCTAATGAGGAAAGCACTCTGATATATCAGCAGTAGCAGTAGCAGCAGTAGCAGTAGCAGTAGCAGTAGCAGTAGCAGTAGCAGTAGCAGTAGCAGTAGCAGCAGCAGCAGCAGTAGCAGCAGCAGCAGCAGTAGCAGTAGCAGCAGCAGCAGCAGCAGCAGCAGCAGCAGCAGCAGCAGTCTTTCCATCTTCCGCTTCAACTGGCGAAGCAAGATTCTTCAACGATGGTTTCGGGGTCTTTTTGCCGACAGCTGTAATGCGTTCAGTCACCCGAAGCAAACGATAATAGCGCGAGAATCGTAGAATATCAATGGCATGAGACAGGGCGATTCTCGCCTCAACTTCAATGATTATTATTATTATTATGAATATACATGCTCCCATATGATCATTGCCGCCTTGGTCTCTTCAGGCAGGTGATCCGGTCATACTAATTTCTTGATTTGCCATTCTGATTCGTGCAGGTGAAGAAAGTCTAGTCCTGTCTGCCAAAGACTGTTCTTGTCAAGCTCGCTCGGATTCTTCCCTCGCGTTATCCAGTCAGCTATGTTAAGTTTCCCTTCAATCCAATGCCAATCACTCGGAGAAGTTCCTTCCAGCTGAATCTCGCCAATCCGCTCTGCTGCATAGGTGTTGAATCCGTACGAATCTTTCTGAATCATTGCTCTAACTATCTCGAATCCACGAGAAAATATTCTTTCTCGAAGATAAGCCGCGATTCTCTTTTGATAAACGCACTGAGCCTTTTCGAAAGCAACGCTCCGTTCAACTCCGTTCTAACGATTGTTGTCTTTCGAATTGGTGTGACCCTACTCTTTGCTGCTAGAAGATTGGTACCGAAAGTCCCATTTTTAAGCTGCCATCTTACATACACACATGTACCATATGCCTGGTCTGATCCATCGCTGAACATCACAAGGGTTGGGTTGCCAACAGCATCAACTCGTTTCACGCATCCTCTAAACGTGATCTTTTCCATGTTGAAAAGCTCCATGAAATATTGGAACCACTCTTCTCTTAACGCGGCAGGGATTGGATCGTCCCAGGTCAGGTCTTTCGATTCTCCTATCCACAATTTTCTCATAAGTATCTTTGCCCTCGCGGTGAATGGAGCTGCGAGCCCAAGTAGATCGTATACTTTGTTGATCTGCGACTACACCATTCGCTTCGTTAGTATGGGAGTAATATGCGCGGGCACTTGTTTTTGAGTCAGATTTGGTCCACTTCGTAGTTTCTTAATCTTCGGTGTAAAGTTAAGCTGCGTTTTGAAACAAAATTCGTCTCCATTCGAATCCCAGCGTGCACCAAGAACTTTCTGTTCACCCCTTTCAGAGCATACTGTCTCAGGATCTTATATCTGCTTCTCGCATACTGAATTGCTTCCCAGTGATCCATCCCAGCTGTCATCGTTCACATTCTCTGATGAATAGATCCAATTCTTGATTTGGAATCCTCCAACTTTTACCAAATCGTCAATTTGACCAGTTGTCTCTCGTGCTGTTACCATAGTCTCCAAGCTATCTGCGATGTCGTCAACGTAAGTGTTGTTGAGGATGGTATCTGACGCATTCGGAAAATCATCTTTTTGAATTTCCGCTGTTTTGCGTAGAGCAACTGCATGTGGCGATGTTTCCCGCAGGTTTGTCACCGAACGATACGGACATCATGACGAAAGTACTTGTCTTGCTATCCTGCAACACGTCGCGCCAGAGAAATCTATGAGTGTGCTGATCCAGAACGGATATCTTTATGGCGTGGTACATAACGTATATCGCCGACAAATGTGATCGGGCCTTCTCTGAATCTCAAGAGTATGCCGAGAAGGTTGTTCATAAGATCTGTTCCCTTAGCCCAGTAGTTACTAAGTGAATGGCCCTGAAACTTAGCTGACGAATTGAAGACTATTCGACAAGGTGTGGATGTGGATTCCGGTTTAAATACTTCGTGGCGACTTAGATAATATGCTGGGCCATCACAGTTTTCAATTTCTGCTGGTGTGAGTTTCCTTGCAACCCTCCGCTGTACCGTGTCCTCAATCTGTTCCTTGTACGTTTCCAGAAGAGGTTTGTTCTTCTACAGCCTCTTTTCTGTAGACTCAAGCATTTTCAACGCTTCTTCTTTGTTGCTTGGCAGATCATCCGGGCTCCTAATCCAACGGTATGGTGCAACCCAATGATCGCCTTGAAGCGTCAATCCTTCTGCGATCAAATTTAGTTCCCGCTCCTCCTTCAAAGTGAAGCTTTTCCCACTAATCGGGCACCGTCCACAGCGAAAACTCCCACATTTCGGCGAGCATTCAACGCCAAGCTTAAGACATTCAGTATCGAAAAAATCTACAATATTTACTCTAGCAACATGGTGAACTGTAACACCCACCCAAACAACGACCAAATCGGTTTTTCAACAGAAGTAAATGCCCAGAAGATTGCTCCCGCTCAGGATGATAACCTGCAAATTCATAACCAATCAACAAATCTATTTCTCCATTCGGTCGCTTGAAGTTGACAGTCTCCCCCGATTCGTCGATTAAGGGAAGTTTATCCACTGATGATCTCATATCTTCCTTGACACCGCCAACTTTGACAATCGACAGTCTAATTTCTTCTCCATCCAAACTTAGCTCGCGTGCTTTAGTAAAGCTGATCAGACTAATGGTCGCACCACCGTCCCACAGTAAATTCACTGGAGCAGCATTGACAATTGATTTTACTTTCATTACCTGCAGCAAGCAAGTTCTCGATTCTTTTCCATCTGCGTCGGAATTTGGCCAGGAAGAATGTGGTATATGGAATGCAATCTCTTGAACGTGGGCTACGTGTAAGGAATCATGGTGATATTTTGAACAACCATCACTGTTGCATTTACAAAAATTATACTTATTCAAATATAATATCAATATGTTTCGTAAAGATTGTTACTGTATTGCAGAGAAATAATACGTACACTGCCCCCTACCAATGGACATTTTCGCCATGTTTTAAGCTGATTCCTTGCTGATTGTCATGAACACAAGTAGAAATTCTCGAAAGTTATACTTGAGCTCTAAGATAGTTCTCAATAATACTCCAATCTAGTTTTACGTATTTAAACTTGGATATTGTAGAAGGCTTGGTTTGTTCAATAATGGCGCCTGTGCAAGTGTCTTTTTACTTTTTTCCTCCAAATCATATTAAGTTCGTTAGCATCCAAAATTATTAGATTGTGGCTGTATCCAATAAGTAATCTAGCTACTACAAAATAAAATACAAAATTTTACAATCCCATGTTCGAGTGGAAATTATAATGTCCAAAGTATTTTCAAAGTTTCGCGCATGTTCTCGAAAACACCGCGTTGCCCGACCTGTCAGGGTGGGGCGAATATGTCCACGCATCACTCAAGTTGAATTTATCTTTCAAACTAGTTGAATTAATGAAGAAATGCGTTGTATATTTATAAAGCTCTATTCTTTTACAGGATACGAAAGAAAACTTTTGGCTAACATTCTATTTATAGTCTTAGACAGCTTAGTACAAATTTCATACAGTTGAAAAAACAACTCCCTGTTATGAAGTGAAGCCTTTAAAAACAAAAGTTCAGCTCTCAGGATATTTCATGGGTAGGTTTTCAATTCAGTCACTAAAAATGTATGAAATGTGGACAAAATATGGTACTTGGTTAATCTCAGTCAGACGCTCCAATAGGGATTTTAAGATCGGATCTACGCCGCAGCAGCTCGACGACGCACCTTCGAAACAAAGAAATTCTTCATGCAGGACAAAAAGAATGAATGATTTTTGGTTCAATGGGTATCTTTAACAGCGTTGTAATTCTATAATAACGACTTTAAAATCAGCATTCTCACGTCTTTCGAGCAACGTGAAAACTTGTTGCGATGTCATAGGTCGACCTTATTGCAGAAATCGCATCAGTTCAGCAGAACTTGGCTATTTTTTTATTGAGTTCAAGTAATGAATTCCATAACGCTCTTTCTGGGACTCAAATTGACACCGCGTCCTCGAGTTTGCCGCGTCGTAAATCTTAACTCTCTCATAAGCGTGTCCAGTGCGGTGCTTTCACATTGAAATGCCCAGATGTTTCAGAAGCGAATATTCACACAGTTAAAGAAAATTCCGTTTTTTATTAATTAAAAAAGCGTTTTAAGATAGAACGACGGCCCATAAACTATATCGTTAATATATAGCATAATTATAGAATATTATTGAAACAATTGTTTTGTACGATATCTGATCTCATATTATATTATGCAATCTCAAATCATTAATTATTAATGACCTCTAAACAGAAGCAAGAAATCACTACTGTTACGGGAGCTGGATATGTGATCTTAATTAGCAAAAAATTTTGGCAACTTAATATTACATTTGTCTAGAAATACAGATTCTTTATTTTGTGAATTTGAGGTCAATTCGTCCAATTCGGACTTTATATCCAGTCCTTCCAATCAGTTGCAATTACACTTGTCAAGCATAGGTCAGACCAGGCCAGTCAAACATTACGGTGACAACTCCCCACTCCCGTAAAAACGCCCAAGTTGTAACAACCTGCAGCAGACCTGTACCAATGCTTTTTCAACAACTTGTTATCGGTATGTGCTCGCACCGCTTGTTCCCAACTTGTTGACAACTTTCTACAAGGTTGTTCACTCAACAGATATCAACTTGTTATCGTCCTGCAAGTCAGTAACTATTTAACAAGTTATTCGTGACAACCTTGTGGCAACTTGGTAAAATTACAGCATTGTTACAACTTGAGGCTTGCCAGAAGTCTGTACAACAGGCTTGATAGAAGTCTGTTGCGAACGCATTTGTTGAGAAGATATCCGCAGATTTTTCTACCTGTATTCTCGACCTACAATAGCATGCTTGACTCAGTGGCAAAGGGTAGCGCGCTAACCGCATCTACCACCCCTGCTCTCTCTCAGTGCCTAATGTAGTCCTGAGAAAATATAATTCAGGATTACACTGGCTTCTTTTCTTAGCAAAGTTTTGTTCCAGAAAAATATCAGTGAAGTGACGCTTGAATTTAAATTAAACAGGGTTATCCTCCAATGAACAAATACTGCATAATGTGTGTTTTCGACATCGAAAAAAATCAGACCCATTGCAGCGGAGAGGAAACACACTGCAAACCAAAGAACCACGATCAAACAAGATTTTGCATGCTTGATTTCTTGATTTCCCACTTTGTTGTTGTTCAATATAAGCCGGGCGTTTCTCGGAGCGAGCTAGCTTTCTTACAACAAGATATATTTCCGTGTACGCATATGTAGTCAAAAGAAAAAATGTTAGTAAAATAAGAGCAACAAAGTATTTCAACGCCTTTGGAGTGCGTATTGATGAAATGAAAATTGTAAGGCAAATCAAGCCCCATACACCGACATAGGTTAAGAGGCGTCCTTTTGTAACATGCGTTTGGTATGAAAACGGGTGTAGCACGCCAATGTAGCGTTCAACTGTCATTGCAGATAAGGTAACAGTCGATAGGCACGAGACTACGAGTACTGCTCGAATCAAAATCACGATAGCAAGGCAGCTTTTAATACCCAACAACGGCATAGCTAGGAAGACAACGAACAAAGGTATGCTTAAAACACCAATCACACAATCGACGGCCGATTGTATTAGGATAACAAAGTAGCAAAGTTTGTTCTTCAGTTGAGATGATTTTCTAATTGTTATCACAGAAAGTAAGTTCAGGAAGACAGTACTAAATATCAACATAACATTGAAAGCAATGAGTATAATTCGGTTTTTCGCATCCATCCTGCTAACGATTAAGACCCATTGATTCCAGTCTGCATGGATCATCGTCATATCACGACATTCTCCTGGAAAGGGGTCGTTGACTTCGTTGGACAGAACCATCTTTAAATTTGTGAGTCACGTAACTTTGCAAATGGCAAGATTTCTGCTAGTTTAGTGCCATTGATCCAATCTAATTGTGAGGCTAATTTTTTGACATTTTCTTCACCCACTTAACAATTCTTATTCCATTATTTATATTAAATCATTGCAAATAGAATTTAATTGAGAAACTCACATCCATACTAATTAATAGAAAAGTGGTTTATGTATATGTTACCTCATCCCCTTCAATATTCAGTTGCCGGATATGATTGTAGTTTTAAGCCTGGGAACGAGGTTGGCCCAGTGAACTATAAGTATACTGGAACGCTAACTCCTATGATCAAGTCCTATGATTCGTTGAAGCCAATGCGCGGGAATTTTAACTTTCAAAAGGACTGAGGAGAGTTCCGAGGATTGAGAAAAATTCCGTCAAAAGTTTGTTTTTGAGCGAAAATTTGCAAGAAAAATACTTTTTGCATCAGAAGACTTCAATATTTGGGATTCAAATGTGGTTTTCCGATTAGTTTTGACTGTTTTACATCTATCTGCAGCAAAAATGAGGCGGATCGTTATCGTATATGGAAAAAAATGACAAATGTTTGAAAGTGCCGAAGCAAACTTTGCTCTTAACTCAGAAAAAATATACTAGAAAACACTTCGGCAGCCCCCAAATTGATTTTGCACTATACTCCAGGTATTGCTTTTTATCTTGAGCTTTTAGTCCTTGCTTTAACCCTTCTAAAACATAAACAAATTGACGATTTTCAAGTGGTGCTATTTTTGTCTTCGCGTCTTCTTGTTGGCCATCGGTGAGCACTTTGAATATGACGGCTGAGCTAGCTTATATAATCCTTATTTCAACTGTCAAAAATAAGTTACTGCATGCTTGAAAAGCAATTTTTTAATGTATCTTATATTTTTCTATATAAATTGTATCATAAAATCTCTTAACTCTTTGTGGAAAGTCTCATAACTCAGAAAAACCAAACATTTTCGCGCGGTTTTTCGACAAATTTTGTTTTTTTCCAGTAATATTTCAGAAAATTATATTGTCTTCCGTTTTCTAGCTGCGTAAATAAAATATAGATACAATTATAAACTCCATAATGACGGGTCAACGAAGCACCTTAAGCAATTATTGTAACTGGAAAATACCTCTGTTACCTTCCAATATCGATTATACTTTCGAAAGTTTTGGCGCTGCCACTGAGAATGACCTATTCAGCTTGTGCACGTGACGTCACAACTCGAAATTGCGTGGCTTCCGGTTTTTTGGGGGGCAATACGCCAACTTTCCTGAATAACTCGAAGGACATGCTAGGAGTATACTGCTCAATCATACATTTTTATAACTAAAATGTCAAAAATTATCCTTTTAAAAAAATATTCAATTTGTACAAAGCAATAAATTGCGGTTAATGAAGTAATATGGTCAAGAAGATTCCATTTTCCCTAAGGCCTTGCCACTCTGTCTGCACAATTAGTGCATGCACCAAATGTAGCTCAGGGAGAGCTCAAATACCTTGATAGAACAAGGCGTTTATTCTCGTGTCTGTTAAAAAATATAAAATATGATAAGAAATTGAACTTTGGCATTTTAGCATGTGAACAACTGATGCAAACTTGGGCCTAACCAATAAAAAGCTCTCCTAAAGATAGCTGTCACCGTCATGAATACAATGGTCCTCTTTGTATTAAAAACATTTGGGTACAGTTCACGCGTCTCCTGCTCATTCGCAAGATTTCAGTTAGTGTGTAAACAATGCTAGTGAAATTTTTCAAAGTTTGTTTCAAGGTTTCAAACCTTGCAACACAAAAAAACCCTAACAAAACATGTAAAGATTACGTTGAGAGCAAAGGCTATAAGGCTCTTGGATGGAAAGAATATACAATTACTTTATGGTTTCCGTGTTTGGATGGCCTGATCCAAACACGCGGGCATGTTGCGAGAGTTAAGAAAAGCGCGCGAAATCTCGAGCCGAAGGCGAGTTATTTTGCGAGCTTTTCTTAACTCGAGCAACATTCCCAAGTGGTTGGATCAGGCCATCCAAACACGGAAACCATAAAGTAATTGTTTTATAAAATAGCAACAACACGATAATCTTCCGTGTTTGGATGGCCTGATCCAAACACGGGTTTTGACCAATCAGAGCACGCGTTATATACATCTTATTTTATAATAACAAATCTTGGTTCGAACCTCAGGAAGACCATGTGGAATTTGCGCAATGTTACACAAGTTCCAGAGGATCGGTTACACTGCAGTACAACCACCAATATCAGAGTCAAATTGTCAAGTTGTGAACAATATAGGTTTATTCCCTGCACAAGAACGGCTGGTGTACCTTTCATATTCAGACTTGCATATGAAAGGTACACCATGATGTGAAGCCTACGACAGCATTAGCGAATTTCTTTTAAACAATTTACCAAATGTTCTCAATAGCACAGATCAAAGAGAACAAAATTTATCCGTAGAAATAATGAAATCAAATGAAACTGAAACGATTTTATTATTATCGAAATGTATTTCTTCCTGTTTTGTGGAAAGAGATAAACGCCTTGAAACCAGGAATGCTGACAATCTAATTAATGAAATTATATATTGCATAATTATATCTTTGTATTTACTTTTATAATTTATACTTTATACCACATACTTCCACATAAATAGCAGGTTTTTTATAGCACATTGTTATCTATACCGTACTTAGTTTAGCACCTATTTCATAGCTTTAGCAATACCTGTAACTAGAGGTCAAGCCAATAAAGTAATTATTTACTCTTACTGTTACTGTTACTGCATATGGAAATCACGTAATTTGAAGAGGATGGCTTGCATTGTGATGTAACCACCAGGCCTGGGACAAATGGCCCAATCAGGAACAATATTTTTTACCTACTCAGGGACAGCCGGCGCAGTTCTTCATCTCGGCACGAGATTGTTTTCCTCAGATGTACAAGCATCCCTCTGTTCTGAACCTGGGAAATCGCTGTCGCTCCTAATCTTATTTCTGGGGCCCCAAAACCGAGTGAGTTCGCTTCTTATTGCTATAACTATGGGTGTACTTTTAACGTGTTACAGTATGCTATTTATCTATACTCGACTAAATGTTTTAATATGATCCTCTACATGAATATAGCAATATACTCTTGTCTGGTTTAGCGCTATGAGTTTCAGGCCTAGCGTATTATTTATACTTTTATTAACTCGAATTTTTAGCTTTTAATATGATCCTATATACCTGAATATATACTCTTGTCTGGTATAGTGCTATGAATCTCATGTTTAGTATGTTTAGTGCATTATGCCACTTATCTAAACATGATCCTATACCTGAATACATGATCCCATATACTCTTGCTTGGTATAGTGCTATACGAGTCTCATCTTTATAATTTAGTATGTATTATTTAAGAATTAAAAAACGAGTCGCGTGCCGTTATGGTGTAATAATGCACGAGGGGTGAATGTTGGGAGAATACGAGAGAAGCTTGTAAAACATGAGGCGTAGCCGAGTGTTTTACGCGCTTCTCGAGTATTCTCCCAACATTCCCCCGAGTGCATTATTACACCATAGCGGCACAAGACGAGTTTTTTAATTCTTTCATATTATAAGTGGTAGATAAGCACAGTAAACAATTTTGTTCAAAGATCAATATTGATATTCTCCTAACATGTAATCACTGACGTCACTCGCAAGCTTTTTAATGTTTTCATTGCTTGGCAACAACTACAAGCTTGAATTCTGGCCGGCGAAGGAGCGAAAAACTTGCAACTCAACAAAAATTAGGGATTAAAAAGGCACAAAAACTGTTGAAAATTTTTCAAATATAGTGCACAATGATAGACAGATTGGTTTTTCGTTGTTCTGCTTCACTATTGTCCCTTCACTATTGTCAAGCTGCTTTGACGACATTGGCTGTCAAGTTGATTTTTCATCTTGAACCAAATATATCAGGCGGTTTTTGTTTGAAGGTACTGTTTGAATATTTTTTGTCTTTTTGCTAGTTCAGTAGCTGGTGGTTACAAATTTTCTCAGACAAACTGTCAAGAAATGCATAAACATGTCGTATTTGTGTAGGTTTTTGTCGTTGCATCTTGACAGCTTAAAAACTGTACACATAGTGTTTATATCTAAATCAATGCCAAAATGGTTAATTTTATTTTTTTGCACCTAGAACTGTGGATAAATTTGGTTTGGTTTGTGTTTAAATACAGTTTTTGTACCTTTAAATATCAAAATAGTACAGATTTTCGCGTTTCTTGTCGCCGTTGAATGCCAACTTTCAAGCAAAAAAGTATATTTCAAACTCAGAAACAACTACGAATCTTTATTCGCCGTTTATGTTCCGTTGTTATTTGTTTTCCATCTCGTTTAGGTCTACTTTTTCTTGCTTTCTGACAGACTTTGGATTTAAAACTATTATAATTTTGTTCATATTGTTTGACAATTCCGAGGAAAATTTAACAAGCGGGGACGAAGGGAAAAATCAAAACGGTGGCCGTGCTTTATTGCGTCATAAAGCACGCGCATTAGCCAATCAAATTGCTCGTTAGATACTACTTATAATATAAAGTGTATTACGCAATTTATCTCAACTCTAGCTTGAATAGCTTTCAATAGGATCCGATACCTGACCATATTAGACCTACTCTTGTCTGGTATAGTGCTATGGGTCTCGTGTTTGACATACTATGCTACTTATCGGAACTCAAATTTCTAGCTTTTCATATGATCCTATACATGAATGTACTAGTTGTCAGGTCTAGTGCTATGGGTCCCTGTTTAGCGTTTTCTGCGTTTTCTATGCTAATTATCTCAACCTGAATTTATAACCTTTACTATTTTATCCTATACATGAATATACTCTTATCTGGTCTAGTACTTATGAGTCTCATGTTTTAGTGTTTTATGCTAGCTATTGCAACTTGAATTTTCAGCTTTTAATATGATCCTATACATGAACGTACTAATGTTGCCTAGTATAGTGCTTTGTGTATTGTGCTACCTATCTCAATTTTCATATCTACTAATATGATCCGATATATGAATCTACTCTTGTCTGGTGTATGGTGCTACAAGGCTCTACCTATCAAACCTCGAATTTAAAACCATTAATATGACCACTATAATAGCTCTTGTCTGGTATATTGCTACGAGTCTGGCGGAGTCTCATTAGTCACAATGTCTCTAAAGCCAGAGGATGTGGCACAAATTGTATGCAACTGTCCTATCATGATGGTTCATGTCGACTCTAAATAATGTATTTCAAATATTTTATTTTACTATAACTTTCTGTTACTGCATCCCACCGCAGGGCACTCCTTGTTAGTAAGACAAAGTAAAGCATGAAGTATAGATATGAATGAAACCTGGCGATGTTTATTCCTGCATTCCACGTCAATCCCTAATTTGCTGCATTATCGTTCCGAAATAAATTATGAACTCTAGTGCATTAGTTGTATGATCTTTATTGTTCGCATTACTGCATGCATTGCGAGAATGAAATTAGTACTGAGGCTCAGCTAGTTTACACCGCAAAGATGTGTACTGTAGATTAAACTTAAAATATTGATATAATGCAAGATCAAAATGCAATCTTGGTGCTTGCATAATTTAAACTTGCAGGTTAAAAGTCATTAATGCAATCAATTCCATGCTTTTCGTCCGGACACTGTCTATCATACTTGGCATGATGCTGTGTAATGTCGATGGCGGTACTTCTTTGATTTGTAAAGATAGTGGAGCTATGTGGGGGAGCCGCTGGGGGTCTTGGCCCTACCCAGGTTTTCCTGTACTGCAGGGTTTTTCTGGCCTCCCTGATTATCCAGCCTTATCATAAGTGTTGGCATCGTGTGCACGGCATTCTAATATTAGCCCTCAGTTTTTCGATTTCCTTCTCGCACTTAGATACGTACGTTTCCTTTTGAGCATGGAGTAATAACTGATGAAAAAATACTTTCGAAATGGGTCTTCGTACTAGCAACCAAGTACATAATTTATGTTCGCCGTTTGTTTCGGTCTTTCCACAGTTTATAATATACAAAGAGAACTCAGACCGGTTTCAGCATGGAAGTCAAAATATATCAATGCATCAAAGGGCAAAACCAACATAAATAAGAAAAATTCAACTGGTCCAAAAACTACAAACTGTTTCTACAGCTTCGACTTCCAAAACCCATTTCTGTAACTACGCTTTCATCATTTTACTGCTCCCACGCATTTTTATAAATATGCGTAATTAATATACTCAGCTCGACTTCCCGTGGCGGAAATGACAATATGTACTTCGTACAGATTGTAATTAATGGCAGGGAAGTGCTGTCCTTTGACTTCACCACGTGAAGTGCATTTTACAGGTCATTCAGGTCGAACATGCGACCTAATTATCTGACGTAGAGACTCGATGGGTCAGTCATACATAGTTGAGTACCCTGCACCAATGGTTGGTCACCAGTCCAACTAGGACTCAATTTCAACGAGCTGACTGAACTGAACGGGTGTCCGCCTGTTCCCCTGTGATCTAGAGGTCCACCTGTTCATCTAGAAAAACCTACAATTTTTGCATGCTCTGTCAGGTCTTGAGAGCCCTTACTGTCTCAGTATAACCAATGGTGGTCTCTAGACCATCAGGCCTCAACCCACTGAACCACGTTCACAGAGCTGGCTCACCCCCTCTGCAACCTAGAGGTCCTCCTATTCCTTTAGGTAAAACTTAGGTTAGCTAGAGCCTCTAGGCTGTTCGAGCACTTCCTTGCCCAAAATATTTGCCACAACATGCGTTCTAAAACTTTGTTAAATTGCGTGTGTTTATTAGTCATTATTTCGCGTATTATTTGCGTGTTATTGTTCCGCACTCCCAGGCATAATTATACCATTATGCTAACGAGACTGAATAGTCTATCAGTGAATTGTCAAAGAGGGAAAACGCCGTGCATGTTAACAATTTCATTAAAATAGCAAGGACTGGAATAAATTATGTCGAGAAAATAGCCTTTATCTTGATTTATAACTAATATCAGAGTTAACATCTTGACAAAATTTATGGATACAATTACGTTAAGCAAGAATGTTTAAAATGTTCCCTAAATAGTAATCCCCAACCCAACCCGAATATTCCATAAAGAATAGGATTTACGAGTATATTTTAAAAACTAGCAGTTAATGAAGTATGGAAACCATCACCAATTTAACAATTGCTTGTGCTTGTTAACCATTCGCTTTCCTGGCGGGTTAATTAAACTGGTTCTTATTTCTACACCAACACGAATTTTATCTCTTCTTTGCTTTCCAATTAATAGCTTGTAGTCATCAGAAGCAGCAATATTTCTATCTTTAGATATGTGAATGCTCAAATTGTCTTTACTTAAACTTTTGCAGAGCATTTCAAATGTACCATTTCTAAATGTACCAAATTCTACCATTTTTTTCAAAAAATGCTTGAAAGCTATAACCCATGCATGCCTTCGCACATTTTTATATTTCCATCTTTTGGCCTTTTAAACTTCAATCTTAACGTTTTCTTCGTAATGGGCATATTAAGATATGCATAATCTAGTAGACAAATGTTGCTAAAACACTCATTATATAGTTGACAGTTTCAGCAACACGGATAAAAACTATGGCTATTTTTAAAAACAAAAACGGATGCACGTCAAATACAAATTTAAACTGGTAACAATCATCCGTCACGTCCGCCGAGACGAACCGTATTTCTTTTTTTCCTGAGCACTCTGGTAGAACTAATGACTTCAACAGAAAAGAAAATCGTCCTATACGTTACGATGCGTTAGAAATGGAGAACGGATCGACTTAATCTAATAGATACATGCACGTACGGTATTTTGAGCACATTTACATTATGGATAAAGTGTGCCCTAATTAAGGAAATAGAAAATGTTTTACGTATTTCTATACAGTTATAGAAACACGCTTCTCGACCAATCAGCATGCGCGTACTATAATTATAAATGTTATATTATAATTAGTTTTAACGATAAGGAGAAATCGACGCACAATAAATGCGGCAGCACAATAAATGCGGCAGCTGAAACTGTGTACGAACACATAATTATGCAAACTTGAAAGCCAATATACTCAAAGTGCATGATCATATTAGGATATTCAACTACGAGATAGTTTGAAATTTGATATGAAGAATACATACTTTCACCAATTGTTCATGATTATAAGTATATTATATATATATCGATCTAAAAATAATGTCTTGAAATTCATATAGCGTATCTGTAGTCGTATATTCTATATTTTCACTGCAATGCCAATGCGTGTTAAAAATGTATTACGCCATACATTCAAACATACAATTTATGTACATTTAAACTTACATATAATTTTAAGCGTCCTTTTTAATATTGTTGTTTCGATAGCATGGATTAACTTGATACAATTTATCCCAAACAAGTCTGAAATTTTCCCTACCTTAATTTCGCTGTATTGTTTCTTCTATAGTATAGGCGATATTGTTACACACATATATACGCCACCTGCACTGCAGGGGGTTTGAATGAACGTTATGCATTTGCTTGTAATGAAATATATACTCTAATGCCTTCTAAGACAGAAAGTGCTCAATGAATTTTAATAAAAATAACATTTTTTGAAAACACACTTAAAATATACTTAACGAAAAATTCAAAAGTTTTTACCGCCAACAGACGAGTACGAATGCGCAGTTTTCGTGATTCAAGCAACATAAGACATGAGTCTGTCATTTTAAATTCATTTACTTTTCCAATAAATACTGAACAATATTGAAAAATGGCGATTTTACACACTGTGTACGATAACATAATTATGCAAAGTTGAAAGCCAATATACGCAAAGTGCATGATCATATTAGGATATTCACCTACAAGATAGTTTGAAATTTGATATATGCAAGAACATATACTTTCACCAATTGTTCATTATTTTAAGTATATATATCTATCGATCTAAAAACATGTCTTGAAATTCATATAGCGTATCTGTAATCGCGTATTATATATTTTCACTGCAATGCAAATGCGCGTTAAAAATGCGCATTAATTTTAAGCTTCCATTTTTAATGGGAAACAGTGTTGTTGTTTCGATAGCACGGATCACCGTCGAATATCATCCTCCAGAGGATGATCAATGATTTTGAGCGCTCGTATCTTTGGCGCCCCTCGCCCAAAACGGACGAAAATACGACCAATCGATTCAGCAAAAAACCCCTGTTTTTGACTAATGCCAAACAAATCGCTAAACGCATTGTTTTACAGATCTCCGTGAGTTTTAACCTTAGTACTCAGATATATGTATTATATCGTAAACTAATTATATATTCAGTACATTTGGTCGATTATAACTTCAATTTTAAAAACGTGTGATTTTCGCTAATACACCGTTATATAGAGCTTTAAACACAGTACCTACTGACCAACTTTCAAGGAACAACAAAGTACGGCGAAATTTGAAATGTAGCGTGCGAGCCAAACTGGACTTTCAGACAATAACAAACGGAAGAGGCCCAAAGACAAACATAGGCTGTTGGTATGGTTTTTTAAGTGCCTGGAATGAATTCCCCAGGGTACAATACCCTATAATTATAAGATATTTTTGTCGTGACTGAAGCGCGTAGGCAAACCATATAATATAGTCAAACTACGGCAAGCACATGCGTGCTGGAAAATACCCAATAAATAAAAAAAAATTCGAAATAAATACTTGTCGTATCGAAGCAAAACTTTCCACAAGAAATACACAGATAAAAAGCTAAATTTCGAATATTAGAAGTCTGTTGTCAAATGCAAGAATAGAGAAGATATTATTGAGTTGAACTGGAGTATGACTGGAGGTATGTTTGGGATTAGGGACTGGTCATAAAATACAGGGGGGGTGGCCTTAATAAATCAAAATTTGAAATGTATATTTATCCTGGGCCCACCCCCTGAAAATGGCTTAATTATTAATGGCCCACCCTCGAGGTCTTGTACAACAATTGATGACCCACCCCTCTGGCCCACCCTCGAGGTCTTGTACAACAATTGATGACCCACCCCTCTGCTAAAAGACAAAAACAGGCTGTAAACTCATGGCGACTTTTTAAGATATATAAAAAGTTTCAAAAATGAGTTCAATTTCATACAAAATTTTTGCATCGAAAATCCTTGTATTAAATTATTAAGTTTAATTCGCATGAACACACATTCACACATGCTATACTTTGATGTAGGGCTCATTTCGTTTGTTTAAAATGTTGGCATCATCGTTTAAAATATATTTAATATCCATATTAAACCATTGATATAAAAAACCTAATCCGAATCACGATAAAATCGACGGGTTGTATGCGTTGTAACTGCTCTTCCAGATCTTGTGTTTATAAGAGGTAGAGGTGGTTCGTAAAACTGCCCATCACTCTCTTCATCATCACTAGAATAGCCAATTTCATTCAGAACTACATTATCGACATTATTGTCGAAGTCGCCATCATTGTCATCACTGGACTCGTCGTCACTGCCACTGGTGTCTTGTTGAATGATGTTAAATTCACTATTAACCAGCCAAGAATCGATGATTTCAACTTTTTGTTTTTTATTCATTTTATGATGAACCAGATAGTGCTTGTCCAGAAACAAATTTAAAACTGGAGCAGTTAGTTTTCCAAGCTCTCCCTTGTGAAACAATTCAACCCAATCATAGTCACCATAGGTCTTGTTGGAGTCATCTTGCTTTTTCTTCCTTCTCTCCTGGGCGCGCTTCGCTTTCTTCAGGCTTAAGTAGTCTAGGTGTCCCAAGTACTCTCTTATGAGACTTTCCTCCACAGCAAATGTTTTTGAAAACGTTGTGATAGAGTCTGCATTATCCAGAACAAGTGTTCCTTCTTCAAAGCTCTTCTTAATTTGTGCCCTTGGCTGAAAATCATCTACTTCTCTCGGGGAACCATTTAAAGAAACAGTTGGAGTCTTGTCAAAAGCAAGGTAGCGTAGATCTGGCAAGGCCTTCTTGTCTGGCATTGGTCTGGGCACGCATTTCAGATCTTGAATGGAACGAGGAAATCTGGTACAAAAATCACAGAGGGTGGCACTTGTTTCTTGACAAGCTCCATTGAGATATTCCAGGTAAAGCTCATTCACCTGCACGTGACTTTTCAGAAAAACACTTATTTTCTTGAAGTATGCGTACCCTGGAATATCTTTCTGCTTTGATTCAGATGATGAAACAAACTGCCTCAGATGTTCTGTGTTGAAAAAGAACTATGCGTCCATTTTTGGTGACATATACGATTGCATGAAATCACCAGCTGGTCCTGGTTCGTGATTTATTCTTTCAGCTACATCTTTTGCCACTCTCCAGGCATTTTGTTACATCATCAAGCGAAAGTGCTTGAATCTCCTCTTGTGTAAGTCCAACAAATACCTCGTAGTACTGCCATCTCATTGCACCACCGTCGACCAGAGCTTCGCCAATGCATGCATTAGATCGTTCTGCCTCATCATCTGGCCGCTGTCATCCCTTGCCCTATGAATACGATTGACCCGATCGGAATTGAAAATTCTGGCCATCTCTACGTCTCGAAACTTGACCTTTACATTACTACTTCCCACTCCAGGACCTGCATCAGTTGCCTTCAGAATGTCAGGCTTGACTGGCGGCAAATTGAGTTCTTTGATGCAATTCAGGGTTTGTTCTACTTTCGTTAGCAGAAGCTCGAACATTTCCCACAACTGGGGTGCCAGTTACATCGCTGAACTCCTCTTCCAGGGTATCTGTAATTGTTGTTACAGAATCTTTCAATTCATTCCCACATGCGATATCTTCATCTTGCACTTCAAGCTTATCCTCATCCCATGTTTTCAAGGCTTGTAACAGCTGACTCTTAACCCAAGACAGACGAGACATTTCATATTTGCGGAACTTGCAATCATCACTTTTTGTGCTACTGCCATGACATCTCCATACATTGTTGTGTCTTGAAAAGAAAATAGACTGTCATGAACATGAACACATAATCGACGCAGTGGATTGCTACACGATCGATATGGACCTTCAGCAACTTCAAACAACTGAGGGAGCTCTCTTCTTAGTAGCATTGTTTCTGAAGCCCAAACACTTCCAGAACTACCGATATAGTACTTAGGTCTTACGGTAACAATAGTCTGGTCTACGTCATTGACAAGATAAAGTTTACCATCAATGACTTCATGGTGTCCATTCATGATACGAAAGGACGAAGGCGTGATATGAACTTGAGGATTGCTGAAATCATGCTGGGGGAGTTTTCTTTGTTTCTCTTTGTCAGCAACATCATATATCGTTCCTGATATCGCATTGCGTACCCCAACACCAGTCCCAGGTCGCAGATAAGCTTTGTCATCCATAGACAATAGAAGGCCTTCATTATCTTTTGAAAACAGGCTACATTTTGCATTCTTTATGTGCTTTCTCTGGTGATGTGTACATTCATTCAGTTCTTGCTCTGTCTTTGGTGGTTTCTTAGCACAGAAGAGCCCCTTTCCTAAGTGTAACTTTGCTGCTCTTGATGATATGTTCTTTGGCCTTCCTCTATGGACTTTTGGCCTTCCTCTTCTTGCCTCTCTTGAACAGATTGTAGTTGGCAATTGATAGAAAATATTTCTTCTTTACCCGATGATTAACATACAAGACTGCATCGTGACGTCTTCCATGTGCAGTACTTTTATCCTCTATGGCCTTTGGAATAAATTCTTCGTCTTCACTGTCTAAAGCTCTCGGTGCACCTGTGCTAGTCTTGCGTCGTTTTACGCGGTTTTCTTCGACAATGTTTCTTGCCACTCTTCTCTTGCACTGTTCAAAACGTTTCTTGCAGTTGATATCTTCATGGATTTCAAGTTTCTTGATATTTTCAGCACGTTCCAGAAGCATCTCCTTTTCGGTCAACAAATCTTTTTTTCTTGCATAGGGGAGAAGTTAGTTCTCCAAGCCTGGTTATCTTTGCATCAATTTGATCAATTTCTTCATCAATAAGCTTTCTTTTACGAGAATACCTGATATTTAGCACATCTTCCGCAGCTACAAGGGCATTTTCACACTCTTCAGCTGCCGTTATCGTTTTCTGTAGAAAATTTACTGCTCTGTCTCCTTTAATTCCTAACTCAGTGATATCTTTTCGGCTTCTTGTTGCAAACAAAACTGCTTTCAAAGCATTTCTGTCATATTCTGTATCCATGGAGTTGATAATACTTCCAAGGGTCGAGCAGGTAAGCTGATATCGAATCGATGGATCATTTCTACTTTCTTCTAAATCTTTGAGTAGCCATCCTATGTCTGTGAAGTCATTTTCTAAAATGACATACCTGCCAAAAATACACGAAGTGTGATAGAATAGTACTCTGAAGACGTTAATGAACAGGTCTATTTTAAACTTAGGTAGCAGATGAGTATGAAACAAAAATACAATTATTTACTGATCATTATTTTAGTGATCCATTCCGTCTGTCCGTTGATTTGTTTATTTTAAAATTTATTTATTTACTTTACTACATTTGTTACTAGTCCCCAGTCCCCTCTCTTCCATTTGCAATTTTCGCTTATTACTATAGTATGTATTGGTGTTGTGATAAAGTTTAAACCATTGAAATAAGCAAACGTCCTCTGCAAGAGGTCCACAGGAGGAAATTTGTAAAAAGGAAGAGGAGAGACTGGGGACTAGTGTTTTGCCATAACAACCACATTACCAGGCCAAAGCGTGCCACGTTTTATTGAATTTTATTAAATTTTCATCAAGATATCAGACTTTCTTTTTATTGCCACTATCACAAGTCAAACTAGTGACATCATCAAAAATCAAAAATAGAAAGTGCAGTAACTTGAGAATGAGATGAGATATGAATAAACTGTAAACGGCATTCTTCATCATTCGACCAGTACTTTTTAGTCAAACAATAAAAACTGAGGTAAAAATTCGTTTCATAAACACTTTAATTTATAATAATATCAATATTTATACTCAAAAGACTTACACTGTGCTGTGAACAGTCGCAATAAACACTCGAAGGTCATACTCTGAATGCAGGAGATGATCACGAAATTTCGCTTTTTCTACAGGATTTTCAAAAAAACAACTGTACAAACCGTAGGCCTCTGCAATATTCACAAATCCTCTTCCCCGTTTGTCGCTTGCGAGCTGGCCGCCAGAAGTTGACGTAGGATAAACAACAGCGCCTCTATGACTACTGCCTTGTGGGTGCTTTTCCGTTTCTTGCAAAACAAGAGCAAGCCTTCAAGTTTTTCTTCATTTTCGTCAACCCTACACGTCTGAAGTGATTTTCGAAAATTAGTAGTTTCAGTATAAAGTATGGAGCTAATTCGTTGTTCGCTTAATGTTTTCGCTTTGCTTGCTTTCGGCATTTTGCACAAGCCAATTATTAGCAATTATTGGATGAGGCGGAGCAGGATATCAATAATTATTCAGACCAAGGTCAACGTTATCTGCCGAAGCGAAGCTGAGGCGGATAACGATGACGGAGGTCTGAATAATTATCGATATCCTGCGTAAGCCGAATTCAATAATTGTTTTATTATTCATTTTGTAACATGCATTGACGAATAGAACAAGCAAATATTGAAAACAAAGATTTTATTACTGTTCATAAATATCAATACAGAAGAAATATGAGACAAAACAAACTTCAAAACAAACTTGAAGACAAAACAAACTTCAAAATTTCCCGCTTATTTGTGATTTTATGCGATATACCGCTGGAATATTCCGGGCGCTGTCCAAATATCTCTGCAGATTACTGTTTCCGCTGAAACAATAGCGCGGGCACCGGCAGATATCGATAATAATTCGCAAGTTTTTAGCCAATGAGAAAACGATAACACAGTACAATGAATAATAAGCCAAATAATCAGTGGACATCACGTGAAATAGGAGACTGGGAACGATTACGATAAATATTAAAAATGGCCGACAATGTAAATGAAAATGAACAACCGATCTGCGAGCAAGGCATAGATGTGGAGCAAGACCAAGAGCAAGACCATCTCAAAAGAAATGATAGCATTGCGAGTTTTCTCCTTGTTGCCGACTTGGAGCAATTTCAAGCTGCATTCCAGAGTGAGGGAGTAACAAAAGTAAAACATATATTAGACATGGAGAAAGAGGACCTGATCAAACTTGGCGAGTATTAAAAATTTATGAATTTTATTTTATATGAATATGGATATATTTTAAATATATGAATATTCAATGTTTATTCAAGATCTAATATAAAGTACATGCTGTTTTCCATTGTCTGATTGATAATAATTCCCATCTACTTGTTTTTTTTATTAAAACATACCATAGGACTTCGAGAGATACAAATACGAAGATTTGAAAGAGTGTGGAACTCGATTAATAAGGACTCATTTTCCTTAGAAAGCACGGTTACATACAGTAGTTCCGATGAAATTGGAAAGTTTCTGCCTTAGCAGATTTGTATACATTTGAGGACAATTTTCTGGCTGAGGGTGTCACAAAGATTAGCCATTTAACAGATGTGACTGCTGAGGATTTGGTTGGGATAGGTACAGTATATTGTTTCAATATATGTATATTCGTTTATAAATAGAAGTTTAATACATTCTGCAATGCCAATGACATAAATTAGGTTTAAAATAGAAACACCTCAATATTTTCATTGTAGTCCAGGTCTTGTGCAACAGGTTATATTTTTAATAAATTAAAAGAATGACTATTTATGCAGGGGAAAGGGGTGCTGGTTGCAGTGTGACCAGATACCTTGTTTATACAGCAAAATTTTGATTTACAAATTGAAGTATCCTGCACACACAAGATTAGCTGTCAGTTTCTTTTGTTTTTAAAACATCCAAGTAAAGTTTATACAACTATATACAAAAGTTGTCCAACTACTATTTTTTAAAACAATCTACTTCAACCTATATGTTCAAGATTATTAGAAAATATGAGATTTAAGCCAACATTTTTGTGATAGGGCTTGCCGGACTTCAAATAAAAAGATTCCAGAGACTGCGCAAAGATGACAAATCTTCACCGCCTTCAAAGTCGATGGAAAGCCGGATTGATGGTCTGAAATCTCTGTTGACAACACCAAGTACAAGCTCGACACCATGGCAGGAAAATAAATTTGGATACATTCCCCATACTAAAACTGAAAGAGCAAAGTTCCTCAATGAGAATGTTCTTTCCTCCTTCTACAACAGTCAGTGGAAGTGGTCCAAAAATGCCAGAGATTTTTCACAACAATTTCATTCAGAAGGAAGAAGACAGTATGATCTTCATGTACAGCTGAAGTCATTAGGAGCAACTCTTTCATCATTAATAGAAGAACAATCAGAAGATCCTTTAAAGCCTAATGACCTCAAAGCCATAATCTACAAAATCAAGCAAATTGAAAACTTTGGGGAGAAAATTGACAAATGTATTAAACAGGTAATAAAACATGGTGATGAAAAATGTTTCACCAAATCTGGAAAAATCAAGTCTGGAGAAGAGTGCGCTCATAGCTTCAACGAGAAATGCTATAGCAATATAACAAGCTTGAAAAACAAAATAGAAGATGCACTATCAAAGATGCACAGCCAAAAAGAAAAGCATATGCGGATGTATCCCGGTGCTAAGCAGACTTCGACATCGAAAAAAAGAAGGCAAAAAGAAAATAAGGCAAAATCAAAGAAACGTCGGCTGGAACGCCAAGAACAAAACTGTAAGAAGGTGTTCAAACTTGTCACGCTTTCAACAGTTACATGCTGCTATGGAGATATTATTGATGAACCGCAGCTTAATCTAGCCACCCTTTCAAAATTGAAAAAGAATTATGTTCGCTGGTTGAAACTGTTGATTGAAAAGAAGATGTTCACTAAAAGTGCTATTTCTGTCATCCAATCAACTGTTTCTCCAATATTATTGGCATGTAACAGTAACAGTGACAGTGACGCTAGTGAATGCTGTGATGAATACAGTGACGATGAAGATATAAATGATGATGACAATGATGATAGATTATGATAAACATTATTAATAAGGCATTAATATTAAAAACGATGTTCATAGTTAATTGGGTTTATTAATTTAAATAGGATTTTTCCTTTTCGAACTTACGAACAAGTTATACTGCTTTCATATTTATGGTTATAAATGTTTGTGTTTTTTGACGATTTTTTTTTCTTACAGTAGTCTTGCATTATATGAGCTGGAATAAACATTAATTATAAATGTAAATTTAAAACATATTCAGACATGACCCACCCCTAATGTGGTGCACAGATTTTTCTGGCCCACCCCTTTTTGCATGCATGAAAATTATGGCCCACCCCCCTTTTATTTCCCCCCCCCCCTATACTTTATGACCAGTAATAAACTTTTAGTATTTTTCATTCTGTAATGTTTAGTCGGCAACATAACGCACCGTTAAAAAGCTTATTTTGAAAGGATTCAAATGGTGTTAATTTCATTGCCAGGGGGTAAATATTTTTCAAAGGAAATCGTACTCAAAATTCTCTTGCGACAACATAATTAAAAAGACGCTCTATTGAGCGTTTAGTCGCTGGGGTAATGATATAGGCTTTTTCGTAATTAACACATTTTGACAGTGCATGCTACAGCTATAGGCATTCGGCAAATATTTTTCTGAGTGTGATTGTAACATACTTGGCTTACATGACTTACATTCTTACACGAGCTTGACAAAAGCCACAAGCACGCAAATGCATTTGCGATTACCGTCGATTAATTATGATATATGAAAAACAGGTTTATGTACTATTGTCTCTAATGATATACATGATCAACACCCAAAATATAGTTGTCACAGTAAACAAAACAGAATAAAAAGCAACAATGAGTACTGTATTAATGTCTGTTGGACAAAATATCTGATAAGTTTATCTTGGTAAAATTGTCGATAATCCTTCATGACAAAAATCACAATTTCTCTGATGAGTTAATATATTTGATACTGTATCTAATATGTTCCCAGCATAATGCTATTAGCTGGAACCGTAGCCGTACAGGCTACTGGAACAGTTGACGTGAGCTCTGAAAAAGGCCAAGACAATTACTACTGTTTGTTGAGGAATTGCCCATTTGCCCGCATAGCACGACTCTAACCCGTACATCAAATCTACCCCGAACCGAACCCAAACGTAACCCTAATCCTCCGTTCGAAATCGCTCAGCATCTTTAGTGCAGGCCTCACCACGAATATGCATAGGTTCATGCGAGGTGAGCGTATTTTCAAATAGAACATGTACTTACCTGAGTACGTTTGCGAGAGTCGCTTTTTCAATGTAGGTTCCGTAAATGAAACTAACACCATTGGAACCCTTACAAAATAAGCTTTTTAACAGTGGGTTATGTTGCCGACTAAACATTACAGAATCAAAAATACTAAAAGTTTAATCCCAAACATACCTCCAGTTCACCTCAAACAATCTTTAATTGGATTTGACAATAGACTTCTCCCGATTCGATACGACGAGTAGAAGTATTTATTTTGATTTTTTTTATTTAATTATCGGGTATTTTCCAGCACGCATGTGCTTTCCGTAGTTTGACAATATACGGTTTGTCCAAACTCGTACCCATGCGCTTTGGCTTGCTACACGGTTACGTCAAGAGCGCGCGGGAAACCCGTCCCGTTGTGGCTACGCACTACAAGTTTCCACGCGTGCGTCACGCAACCGCTTAGCACATTAAAGTGCCTGTGTACGAGGCTGTGGTTTGCCCACAGTTTGTGGTTTGCCTAAACGCTTCAGTCACGACAAAAATATCTTATATAGGGTATTTTACTTTGGGGAATTCATTCCGGCCACTTAAAAAATAGGTACGCTAAGCGTACATGTATCTGCTCATGCGTATTTGCATAATTGTATAGTTTAATAGCGTAATTGAAGAGTTGTAACTTTCCCCGTCTCCCCTCCGTAGAGGCTTTTAAAGGAATATATTCAATGAATATATTTCGAAGAGGTCTATAAGTGTATGATCTTTTGTATTGCTTCTAAAACAACTGTGCATAAAGGGATGAAGGCCTATAGGCTATAGGCTATAGGCCATGGGAGCAACCAAAGCAGTTATTAAAACCATTGTGAAACCTTCAGATTCTAGTCTTGTATACTTGGGAATAAACTTTGTAACTTTTAACTCTATGTTGTGACATGTTATAACATAAAACATGTTATAACATAATAACATATATAACAAAATATCATGTTATATCTACGTTATAAGATAGCAGGGCCGGCAAGAGGGCGTATATTTGCCCCAGGCCCCCAGATGCAGGGCCCCAAATAGAAATGAAGTGAAGTATGCACAGGGGCGCACATTTCAAAAAAGTTTGGGGGGGTGTCCATTGTTCAGGGACCGACTTTTAATATTTGTTTGACCACATCAAAACATGTATTACAAGTTAATGTAAAAATATGTTTGGTGCCAGGGGTGTAGAACGATTGTTAAAATATAGGGGGCCGACTCCCCAAGAGCCACTTTGTGGATCTTATTGATATTATTATTATATTATATTTATTATTATTATATTATTATATTATTATTATTATTATTATTATTATTACATGACCTCAAAAGTTTTTGACCCAAAAACTTGTGCGGCCCGGGATAATGGCTGAATAGCACTATTTACATTTTATGCAATTTTACACACCACTTATAAATATTACATACCCTAGTCACAACATTTTGGGAAACAAAACCTGTGGGCCTGTGCCTATATCTTTATGCCAATCAAATATCAAAATTGACTACGGAAATGTCAAATAAAGACCATGCACTATTGTCGATTTTGACCCAAATAGTGTTGAGAATAGAAATGGCATGATTTTAATACTTTTATGAGCGAACTTCATTTAAATAAACGTTCGAATAATGCAGAATATTCGTACAATATTTAGAAAGGCTCACCTAGCTTGTTTCCTTGTTCAAATGACATTGATATATGACATATATAGCAGGTCAAGTCAAGCTTGTTTCCTTGTTCAAATGACATTGATATATGACATATATAGCAGGTCAAGTTAATCTGTTTTGTAAATCGGCAAATCATTTCCAGTTTTTTCCACAAAGTAAAATGTTTTCAAAACACTTCCATGACTCCCTCAACATTTTCCATATTCAAAATAGTACAGCAAATAAAAAATTCGTTAGTTTGATGTATAATTTTCTACGTAACATTAAAAACATGCTCATGTTTACAATGTTCGCCCTTCAGTAGTCCGCCATCTTGAAATAGTCATTATCATTCCAGTTATACATAGAGATCAAAGAGTAGCAATATAATTACGCCATTTTAAGATACCTGTCGCTGATTGGCTGCAAGCTAACAGCAAACAGCTAACAGCACGATGGCAATATATCTGCATTCGCAGATACAAAAACCATAGCAACATGGTCTTTGTGCCTCTTCCGGTTGTTTTTGTCTGAAAGTCCAGTTTGGTCGCACGCTAAGATTTCAAAATTCGCCTTAACTTTGTCAATTTTTATTTTTTTTCTTTGAAAATTGGTCAGTAGGTACTGTTTTTAAAGTTCTATGAAACGGTGTATTAGCGAAAATCACACGGTTTTTAAAACAGAAGTTATAATCGACCAAAATACTGAATATATAATTAGTTTACCGATATAATAAATATACCAGATTACTAAGGTTAAAACTCACGGAGATTTGTAAAACAATGTGTTTAGCGATTTGTTTGGCATTAGCCAAGAAAATTGTTTTTTGCTGAATCGATTGGTTGTATTTTTGTCCGTTTTGGATGAGGGGCGCCAAAGATACGAGCGCTCAAAGTCATCGGCATCCTAACTGAGGATATTCGACGGTCCAGATTTATAATGACGTAATGTTCATTTTGTGGCTAGCGACAATCTGAGATTGAAGATTCGACAAAAATGCGTGCCGAAACATAGAGTCGCTGTGGGCACTGGTGCCCGAACGACTAAAGAGCGAACGACCAGAAAGAGTTAACTTGATACAATTTATCCCAAACAAGTCTGAATTTTTTCCTACCTTAATTTCGCTGTATATATTGTTTCTTCTATTGTATAGGCGATATTATTATACACATATATACGCCATCTGCACTGCAGGGAATTTACGTGAACGTTTTGCAGTTGCTTGTAATGAAATATATACTCTAACACCTTCTAAGAGAGAAAGTGCTTGATGAATGTTAATAAAATTTAAATAAATTTCTAACGTTGTTTTGAAAACACACTTAAAGTGTACGTAACGAAAAATTCAAAAGTTTTTCCGCGGCCAACAGACGAATACAAATGCGCAGTTCTCGTGATTCAATCAACATAGGATATGAGTCTGTCATTTTGAAATTCCTTTACTGTTCCAGTAAATACATATAATGTTATTTACCGGTTCCGAGGTCCGGATGGGAAAAACTGTTCCCGAGGTCTTGAAAACGGTCCAAGCCCGGAGGGCGAGGGACGTTTTCAAGGACCGAGGGTACAGTTTTTCTCATCCGGACCGACGCTGCGGGTAAATAACGTGTTTATATTTATCGTATGTAAAATTTAAGAATTTAATAAAATTTAAAATTCCAGTGTAACGAAATAATTTGAGATCAGTGCAATTGTGAAATCAAGCGAGACTGACAAAACTTGAACGTTGAAAGAAAACACGAAAACGAAAACTCAAGAAAACTGGAAATAAAATCACAAAAAAACATAGTTTCTGTAAACATGTACACGATATTTTTTTAAATATGGCAGTAGAAAAGCATAGGAATGAAAGGTTTTGGCCTGGTTTTCTGGTGTTCAGTGTTGCTTCAACAAGGATATCTTCGTGTTTATTTACATAAAGTAATCATGCAGTGAATGCATGTGTTTTGACTTCGTTCAACGCTTTCTACTAAAACTGGGCAATGAACGAGGTATGCTGTAATTTTTTTCTGGTCGTTTCACGACAAAAAAACATATAGCCTCAACTTTGTTTGCCAAGGGCCAAGGCTTTAAATTTTTTGTTTACAATATGTATACGAAAAGTACTTTAACAAATGGGCAGAAAAATCATGTTTTCACTACAGTTGGTCCATGTTTTTAAATTTTATGTATGGACAAAAGTTTTTTCTTCTATGATATCTGTTTAAACTGTATTTTTTAACTTTATTAATGTGGCCAAATACTGAAATACATGAGCATTTAAAACAAATGTATTAGTTTCCATTGTGCTTAGTATGAAGCCTTTAGAGTTGATGCAATTCATTTTTGTACTCTAACTATCGTTAAATTAGGCTCGGTTTTGTCGCGTAATCCAGAGCGGGCCGGACTGAAACGCTAGCTAGCAAATCAGATTGCTTTATTTTCATAGATAAAAAATAATGAACAATATTGAAAAATGGCGATTCTACATACGAGTAGAAAAAATTTTGGTTCTCCGAAAAATTTCCACCAGTCACAATTTTCTCCCCATTGACATATGTTAAAAATTTTCAAATCGCAATTTGTTTTTCCTTAAGGAGGCTCCCTACAGTTATAGTACAGTTTGAAACACGATCTATATAGATCAGACGTCACACTCGCGTGGAATCTTCGTGACCCGGTAAAATTTTGAAACAAGCCACGGGAAGTTATTTTCGAGACTTATCTGCGAAGAAACCACAACTTTTTCATTATAATCGTAAATCTTTGAAATTGAAACAGTACGTATGTTCTTAACCAGTTTCTAAGCTTTCTTTTAGTATGTTTTTTACGTATTTATATTCAGTATTATCTTTTATAATGTTCAAAATCTTCGACTTGTTAGTGCAGACTAAAAATGCTAAAATTATATTTTACACTCTCGTCAAGGCACTCTAGAACTGTCGAAGTAATATAATTCTTTAAAGCAATCAAAAGTTTAAAAACTACTGCATACAACCACAGTACAGACAGTTAGGACTTACGAGTTGTCTTATGAAAATCTGGACTTGTTTGAATGTTTTGAATGGTTTTCATACCGATTTCAACAATAAAAACAAATTTAAGAGACGTTGGATTAATTCAATGCGAAAACCACCAACAAACCAGACCAGAAAAAAGACCACCAACAAACAATCTTGGGTCCAACAAACCAAGGGTAACGAAAACGAAGAGAATTTTGCTCGAAATTGTACATAATTTCGAAAAAAACAGCCTGTTTTACAGCCAGCGAGTGACTCAAACACGCGCCCGCAAACACTATATCGTGATCGGCCAGCATTACTTTTAGGCTTTTCGCGAGCAGAAAATGGCATTTTGAGGTTCGTTTTTCTCGTTCGTTTCTCCGGTGACCATATCTCAAAATTTGACTACGTATTCAACGTACTAAGTTCTATTAAATCCTTAAATTTAAAAAAAATCGCCAGTGTAGTTTTCGTGAAACTAAATTTTGGCTTTTAAAAAAAAACTACACTGGCGATTTTCAAAAAAATTTCTGAGAAAACTCAGAATCTCATAATAATTTACTTTCTGCAAAAAAAAGAGTAGGTCACCGACCTTATTTTTCCGCTATCATACCTTCTTTGGCTAAAACTACCAAGATAAATGATGACGTCATGTCGCCATGGCAACGTCAAGAGTAAAAAACTTGTGTTGAAATTATTGCTTAATATACGAGGAATAAAGGGCTTACGCAAAATTTGAGTTTTCTAAGCTTATAACCTTTCAAAGAGCTTTCAATTCAAAACACTGATATCTAATGGAAACTGTAGGGAGCCTCCTTAAGTCTAACATTAAACGACACATCTTGAAAAAACCCATGCCTCGTTTTTATGTCGAGGATTATTTTCACTAAGCCCATTTAAAAGGTGTTTTGACAGAATAAGAACATAGGTGCAATTTGTCTGCGCAAGCTCGAGATTTACAAAAACAAGATCGAGGCAACAAAATAGACTAGATTAAAAAGTCTCTTTCCAAGTCTTTTGAACTAAAATAATAAAATTAGTGATTATCTTAGATATCGGTGTACATCATACTTTAGTTTTTTAATTAATTATTGATCGTTAGGTGTCAATGTTTGAGGGTCATAAATGAACGTGAATTTTGCTGGTTCATATCTTCGGTTCAGTGCATGCCATATATATGACAATACTACGTTCGGTTCAGCGTTTTACGGTGTCTTTAGAAAAGTAAATTGTGTTTGTTTACAACGCTATGCGGCCAATTTAGCCGCTTTTAAACACTCTGAATATTGTTTTGTTTACAAATTGACAATAATATAAACTAATTAAATATTTATTTTGCTTTCCTACCTTTGGTTTACATGCTACAAATTCGTAAATACAACCATTCGATGAACCCATTTTTATTGCATTGGCGGAATAATCTACCCTTTTTTGGCAATTCTTGTTGCAAAGCCGGTATTGTCGGCGCACGCTCGGACAACTTCGGAAGATAAATCTCCAAGGATCTTTGCACCATATCGGCTTGAAAGTACCGGCATCAATTCCTCATGATGTCATTGGCTAGATGGCGGGTTTTCATTGGTTTATAGCAAGCAACACTGACCTTATATGGCATTTCGTAATTTATATTGCGTACGGGAATTAATTTCAACGATTGCGCTTATTTGTATGCGAATTTCAAAAAACAAAAAAAATAGTTATATTTCTTCAAAGGCAATGAAACTTTCCAACAATATTCCTTTTTTCATGAGCTACAACTTTTGTGCAACACTTGCGCGTAAATTGTGAATCCAGTTCTGGCAATTCAGGTTTATATAAAAATAACTGTAACAAGTTTTAGATAATTTCTGAACATGTATGCCAATAAGTTTGGATATGTAATATGAGCCGAACAAACCAAATACAATTTTAAAGAGGAAGTCATAAGCTATCGATTGATGCGTGGACTGTTGCCATTAAATAAACACATCTGGAGATCTGATAACTGATCGTAAATAGAGCGCGTCTTCCCGTAGCCATATATAAAGAGATTTATTAAATAATGAAATGCATGCGCAGAGTGTTAAGAAATTAGTACGGCCTTCAGTAATAATGTACTGTTCGAAATACTCGTAATCATATGTAAATGGTTTCAGGTATAATTAGGTAATATATATGTAGATTATGTATCACATGGTATATACATGATATTTAAAGGACCACACCTAGCGAGAATTTGCACCATTTAGTGTCATTTTATGTTGTTTAAAGGCTTAATTAGATGTTTGCATAGATTGTCTCAAGATCCCGTGGGTAGGAATGCAGGCTGATATGTTACTGCTATGAGTGATCATGCAATTGTTATATACAGGCAAAGGTATGAGTGATAACAGCGCTCCGTGTATTATGTGACGAATGACTTGAGTTGTTTGCCACAATTAAATGTTTATAGATGTTTGTTAATCATCCATGTCTGGTATTGAAATTGGTGATAAAAGTTGTTGTAGTCAGTGTCCCGTAAATAGTTATGATGATACGGGAGGCTTTAACTGCTTCAATTGATTGGCGATAAAATTTTGCAGTCAGAGATGATGATACGGGAGGCTTGAACTGCTACAAGTGGTTGGTGAAAAAGGTTGTTGTAGTCAGTGCCCCGTGCATAGTTATGATGATACGGGAGGCTTGAACTGCTACAAATGATCCGTGATAAAAGTTATTGTACTCAGTGCCCTGTGCTTAGATATGATGATACGCAGGGACGCCGGAAAGGGGGGAAAGGGGGGCAAAAGTGTCCTTATAATATAAATGAAACAATAATAATACTGGCAAAGAAGAGAGAATACAGCTGTATTAGACAATCAGTGCATAACGGAGAGCTATTGTTTTCGTTCCGTACTTCTTTAGATCTATATTTGTACATAAAAATAACAATTAAATGAGTTGAAATTTGAAAATCATCAAAATCCCATTAGAAAGGGCGGGACAGCGAAAAATTTCTCGACTCCTCTACATTCGCATTGCCCCCCCCCCCTGCCCTACTATCGCTCCGGCGTCCCTAATGACTCGGGAGGTTTGAAGTGCTGCAAATAATTAGTGATAAAGTTGTTGTAGTCAGTGCCCCGTCAGGAAAAGTTATGATGATACGGGAGGCTTCCCGTGAAGGCTAAGTCGCGCAAGACCTGAGCTGTTCAGTTGGATTTACATGTTGACTGTATAGACGTCTGAAATGACAGTGCCCTGCAAATCAGTACAGGATGGCGTGAAATGCGAGACCTTAAGGTCCAGACACACCGGACGTGATTCGGCAACGCGACGCGATTTTTCAGTTTTTAAAAGTAAACACAAGCGTATATGGAAGGAAATTTTCAAAGATATGCAGACCAAATAACTCAAACTGTTATGGCGCTTTTGAATATTTGAAAAACATAAAACAGGATCAAAGTTATATGTCAGTGAAAATCGAAAAATCGTGCCGCGTTGTAGAATCGCGTTCAGTCTGTCTGGGCCTTTACTCCTATAGCTACCTGAGCAGGCGACATATATAAATTATGCAGCTAGTGCCCCGCCAAATATATTGGAGTGGATGTCTTGGACTGCTACAACAATGGATAATGATTGTGTCGCAAGAGATTAACAGAGCTCTCTGAAAATATGGTGCTAGTACGATGCTTTCACCTGTTACACTGAACTCAATTCCATAAGATTTGAAGGATTCTATTGTCGGCGGACTAATTTATTATAGATGACATAATGTTAAATCAGGTCAGCGTTAGCATGGGAAATCTACCCTCCTTGTTATAGTGTATTTGCTAAAGGAAATACGAGAACAATTATAGCTATTGTGTATGCATTGTCGCAAATGGTTAGATTATCACTTGTTTTCCTTTATATCTAAATGAATAAGAGTATGGGCAATGTTGGTCACTGGGGAAATAAAGTTGCTCAATTTAGCCGTATATTTCTTTGTACCAGGCACTAGGTAGTCGATCATTTTCAGTTCTTCGTGTTCGTGTTGTTGTCCGGTCGCCATGCACGATTAACGATTGATATTTTCGTATCCGTAAAATGTAACTTACAGCAGTGCATGAGCGTCCATTAATGTGGCATGAAGTTTAGCCGCAAAGCAGGTATGGTTTCCTCTCGATTTCCATATTCATTATAATTGCGGTGTGGTAAAATCACCTCGTGGAGAGTGACAGTCCTGAAAAAGAAAGCTCCTTCACAAACTTTCCCCGGTTGATTTACTGGGTCAGGACGGTCGCCACTCTACTGACGTTGGTTTGGTTGTTCTCCCCACACATAGGCCCGGGACAAGTGTCCAATGTGGGCATGGGAGTATGATTCTGATTTTCATGCCAACGTAGTGGACCGGAAGCAGCTAAACAATCCGAACGCGGGACTCGTTGAGTCAATGGCCTGGGGAGTTCTGCTGCCGTTGGTGGAGGGATGGCCGTCAGCCCGAGTCGGGAACAGCTGAATGAAATGCTTCAAAGGGATGAGTTGAGTAATCTAGCCACTTTGTTATTTCGAGATTCTCCTTCGTTTCGCGCAAGCGAAATGCATAATCATCATGAACAGTGGGTAGAGATCGCGGGAGAACACTAACAGCACAAGAGGAGTAGGTGCTACAGTGGATAAGAGAAAAGTATCCATCTTCCACATTTTCCTACATTGTATGGGAGTATTTAATGGCCAATGATTATTTCAAATGCCTTCGACCACGCCAAAATTGTTTGGAATAACCGATCGTCTCAACCATTTGTTTATTTTGCTTGGGGTACTTTATTCGATCGCTTGTATACTGCAGGGGTAAACGCTTTTGATTAGTAAAGTGCGATTTGTCACTACCGAACCGAAACAGCCTCGCTTATGCCATTTATGATGCCTCTTTCTTAAATGACAGGATTTAAGGTTTGAGGTGATTTTGGGGATGAGGTATGGGATGAGTCATGGGAATAAGGAGTAGGATTGGAAGAAAGGGAAGGATGGAAAAGGAAGGTAGGGCGGGATGAGCAACTGAGAACAAGGTGGTTGACCAATATTTCCAGTCGAATACCTTAATTCAACTGAAAAGATGAGGCGAGCATTGCTGAACAGATTACTATTCGAAATGCTCGTAATCATATGTAAATGAATTGAGGTATAATTAGGTCATATATATGTAGACTATGTATCACATGGTATATACATGGTATTTGCACCATTTAGTGTGAATTCTGTCGGCCGGCACACAGAAGGTCCGAAAGAGAAAACACCCTCCCACCCGCCCGGAATTTCGTACGGTTCGTGCGCCGACAGCTTCATGAAAACTCGCCACATCGGTTTAGACCAACATCTTCAGCCCTATACCTTAATTCAACTGGACAGATGAGGCGAGCATTGCTGAATAGATTACCATAAACGCCCTGTGTTGATGGCAGTATTTTGCGTACTGAAGCGGCAAACACAAGTTATGCAAGTTTATTATAATTAAGAATTAGACGAGGCTGCATAATATAATATATAGCCTTCCGTTTTCTAGCAGCGTAATTAAATTAAGGATGCAATTATAAACTCCATAATGACGGGTCAACGAAGAACCTTAAACAATTATCGTAACTGAAAAACACGTCTGTGACCTTCCAATATCGATTAGAATTACTTTCGAAAGTTTCGGCGCTGCCACTGAGAATGACCTATTCAGCTTGTCCAAGTGACGTCACAACTCGAAATTGTGTGGCTTCCGGTTTTTTGGGGGGCAAATTCCACCATTTTCATTGGTTAAATTCAAACAAATTAAAATCAAATTCAATGATGGCTGACAATTTTTGACATCAATACGTACGCCAACTTTCCTGAATAACTCGAGTTCTGGACATTCTAAAGCAACAAACTATACACCAACATACTTATCGTTGTTCAAGGATTCTACAGAGATATAGATTGCCTTTTAACTCTCGATATTTCGCAAGATATAAACGAAACGACACTTCGTGAAACTCACAATTTGCCCCCCAAATTGCTGGTTATATAGCATGACGTAATTTTCTCGCGCGACTGCACAAGCCGAATGTCAATAAGTTTGAAGTTTGAAGTAACGCTTAGTTAGAGAAGGTATTCTCTATCTGCTGATGGACGAAGTTGTCTTCCTCGTTCATAACATCATCAAGGTTTATAGAGTAAATATTTAGGGGCTACATTATTTATTTTTTTAAAACACGTTATATCTTAAACAAACAGGTGAAACCTACCTTCCGCAATATCTATTTTGAGTTTTTCATACTTTTATCTCTTCTGCATATATGCCAGATGCCTGGAGGTGAACTTGCGTCTAAAACAAGCCCGACAACTAATAATCAGTAACTAATTTTGACGTATACTCCAAATAGAAGAAAGTGTTTATCAATCAAACATTTTTGTCACTAAAATGTCAAAAACTATCCTTTTAAAACTATCCTTTTAAAACTATCTTTTTTCCGCACTCCCAGGCATAATTATACCATTAAAACGAGACTGAATAGTCTATCAGTGAATTGTCAAAGAGGGAAAACGTGCATGTTAACAATTTCATTAAAATTGCTAGGACTGGAATAAATTATGTCGACAAAATAGCCTTTGTCTTGATTTTTAACTAAGATCAGAGTTAAAATTTTGACAAAATTTATGGAAACAATTACGGTAAGCAAGAATATTAAAAATATTCCCTAAATGGTAACCCCCAACCCAACCCGAATATTCCATGAAAAATACGATTCCAATTAATAGCCTGTAGTCATCAAAAGCAGTAATATTTCTTTCTTTAAATATGTGAATACTTAAATTTGTCTTTGCTTAAACTTTTATAGAGCATGTCGAATGTACGTTCTTGTACCATTTTTTTCAAAAATGCTTGAAAGCTATAAACCATGCATGCCTTCGCACGTTTTTACATTTCCATCTTTTGGCCTTTTAAACTTCAATCTTAACGTTTTCTTCGTAATGGGCATAATAAGATATGCTTAATCTAGTAGACAAATGTTGCTAAAACACTCATTAGTTCACAGTTTCATCAACACGGGTAAAAATTATGGCTACTTTTAAAAACAAAAAGGGATGCACTTGAAAAACAAATTTAAACTGGTAACAAATCCCAAAGTAAAACATACGTTACTTTTTCGTCACGTCCGCGCGTATTAGAATAAGCTCACAAAAGGCTATTTTCCACGGGACCCGCGTACCTAGACGAAGCGTATTTCTTAGTTTCCTGAGCACTCAGGTAGGACTAATGACTTCAACAGAAAAGAAAATCGTTCTATACGTTACGATGCGTTAGAAATGGAAAACGGATCGACTTAATATAATATATATATGCACGTACGGTATTTTGAGCACATTTACATTATGGATAAAGTGTGCATTAATTAACAATTGGAAAACATTTTCCGTGTTTCTATACACTTATAGAAACACGCGTGGGAGCTTGGGAGAACGAGGAATAATTAGTGGGAAAACGAGCCCCTAGGCCAGTTTTTCCACGTTATTTCGAGTTCTCCCAAACTCCCACAAGTGTTTCTATAAGTGTATAGAAACACAGGAAAAAATGTTTTCTATTTCTTTTATAATATAACTCACTGAAAAACATTTTTAAAACTCGATTAATTTACAAATTCGCATTACGTACGCATGCTGATCTTTTGCCCGTCAATTTCGCTAAAAGACAACAACTCTGTTTGAAAATTAGCAGTCGAAAATGTGTAAAAGCATGAAAATTGTTTTTAAATAGTATTCAAAGTTTTATAATTCGCATTTCCGTGTTTCTATACAGTTATAGAAACACGCTTCTCGACCAATCAGCACGCGCGTACTATGCATGTTATATTATAATTAACTAATATCAGCAACTGGCCTCTGTAGCTCAGTTGGTTAGAGCGCTGCACCGCAATCGCAGGGCCGTGGGTTCAATTCCTGCCAGAGGACCTAGTGTTGCATTTTTCGCAACCGTTCCTTGTTAGGTCTTAAATTGTGTATATATCTACTCACTTGGATTATCCACCAAACCCAGTATTCTAGTTCAACCAATTGAAGTGCAAGAAAATCTTTGAAGTTTACCTCATCACAACCCGCACACCCGATTACCTATGTATACAGAACTTACGGTTACAGCTCAGCAACTGGCCTCCGTAGCGCAGTTGGTTAGAGCGCTGCACCGGAATCGCAGGGCCGTGGGTTCAATTCCTTCCAGAGGACCTAGTGTTGCATTTTTCGCAACCGTTCTTGGTTAGGTCTTACATTGTGTATATATCTACTCACTTGGATTATCCATCAAACCCAGTATTCTAGTTCAACCAAGTGAAGTGCAAGAAAATCTTTGAAGTTTACCTTATCACAACCCGCACACCCGATAACCTATACATACAGAACTTACTGTTACAGCTCAGCAACTGGCCTCTGTAGCTCAGTTGGTTAGAGCGCTGCACCGGAATCGCAGGGCCGTGGGTTCAATTCCTGCCAAAGGACTTAGTGTTGCATTTCTCGCAACCGTTCCTGGTTAAGTATTAAATTGTGTATATATCTACTCACTTGGATTATCCATCAAACCCAATATAATATAATTAGTTTTAACGATGAGGAGAAATCGACGCACAATAAATCCGGCAGCTGAAACTGTCTATTAAACATAATTATGCAAAGTTGAAAGCCAACATGCTCAAAGTGCATGATCATATTAGGATATTCACCTATGAGGTAGTTTGAAATTTGATATGCAAGATCAGAATACATACTTTCACCAATTTGTTTATTTATTTTTCGTTTAGGTCAGATCGAATTGGTGGTTGCAGGTATTCGGATCCTGGAACATGTTTTGGGGACCCTGTCCAGTTGGAACAGCTATTGGGTCTATATATTAAGATATTTCTTTGTGGTTTGAAGTGAGGTGTTGGATATTTATAGTGGTTTGATGTATGATGAATGGTTCATTGTTGATTAAATGGTATATTGTTTGATTCGTGGTGTGAATAATATGAGGACAACATAATGAAAATATAGAACAGTAACATATTGAAAATATAGAACAGTAACATATTGAAAATATAGAACAGTAACATATTGAAAATATAGAACAGTAACATATTGAAAATATAGAACAGTAACATGATGAGATTATGGATAATAAATGTGATAAAATGAATTTGTGTGTTGTTTGTGTAGGCAAAACCCGGGTGCAATCATGTGTGGAATGATGCCAAGGTCTGGGTGAATGCCAGTGTGTTTTTGCCACCCAGACCAAGTCCCATATCGTTTTCTGTTAAAAACTTGGTTATGTTATCATCAGGTTCCGAGCATAACCGGACAGCACGTTTCTAACCAGCTAGCAGGTCTTGGAACAACGTGCTTGCATATACATATTGATTTTGGTGGTTTATGAATAAACCATGCCGCGCAAAATATGCGTTGATATTTCGTGCGCAAAAAAACGTGGAATTGTGTGAGAATGGTTTTTATGTGGTACTGGTGATGGGGGTGGTTTATATAAACTATGTGAAATGTTATAAGTGAGACATTTGATAATAAATACGGTGAAAAATGAAGTTTACTTACGAGAAGGATTGAGTAGATGTTTTCGTTGCGTAGACGCGAGCGGAAAGAATTTATCAGCGGGGGGTTGAGACGGAAGGAAAATTTGAGGCCTGTCGGTGAATCTGATTAATGATGCATGTGGGATGTGACAATGGTTGTGACAGATGGTGTGACGTGTGTGTGACCTGTGATCGTGACAGTGGGATCGAGATGTGGACAATGATGAAAATTGTTGTACGAAGTGGAAGCATGGGTTGTGACAGATGGCGTGACGCATGTGTGACATGTTGATCGGGACTTTGTTCTGACTTTTCGTTCTTTGGGAGAGTTGTGAATGGCGGGTTTGGGTATATTTTGGATGGCAAGAACGGTGTTTTAGGATGCCGATTGGGGGATGTGTTGTAAGATGGACCAGGTGGGTTTCCGATCGGGGTTCGGGGAGGGTGGATTCGTATAGGGGCTGCCCAGTGAGCGTTCAACGACAAAATTTGTACACCAAGTAGGCGTGAAATATAAGTTGTATCTGTGATTATTTACATGAACTATTTATATTGACATGGAGATTATGTTATGTACAAGATTATTATGTATGTACAGTGCAGACAGGTGAATGTGTGCGTGAGAGATAAAGCAATTTGGTGCAGATCATAAATTGGAATCAAAATTTCCAGTGTGAAGTGTTTGATCTGATTAGATCCAGGCTGAAATAGATTGTGATGGACCATTAATTTATACTTATAGTGATTCAATACCGATTCAATAGTATTGTGACTGTGGTCACTGCATGTTCTTAATTTGGAGGCAGTTGTTCCAAGGAGCCCATTTTGTAAACAATATTTAAAAAAACATATTTAAAACCTATTTACAAAAACATATTTGAAAACACCTATTTGAACTTTTTTGTCTATTCTGTTCTTAGGTGATGTTAGCCCTTTACTAGTGATGTCTTGGGTGGAAGATCCAATCTGTATCTGTGTCTTTAAGCCTTGTTAGGATTATGTGTGGCCACTGTGGAATTGTCCAATTCGTGTGGAGGGATTGATGTGCTAGTCATTGTTAGCGACTTCAGGTAGACATGTTTGTACTGCGACCAAGTGTCCATTTGTACGGTTTTCAGTGTGTGCGGGGGGGTGGGGGGGGGGTTATGATGAGGGTGGTCAAGTAAATCTGGGATGGGGGTGGTTTGCGATTGATGTAAGGGAGGGAACCATGAGGGTGGTGAGGTGTATTTGGCTCGGGGGAGAGGAAAAATGGGGGGGGGGGGGGGGTTGTGATGTGGGGGGTCAAGTGAAGTTGGTGCGAACTAGGTGTTGCTTTAGATTTGTGTGTCGCTGATTAGCCATGACTGGTAAGTTTGGCCATATATCTGAAAGTGTGTGGTCGTTTTCAATGTAATGCCAGTGTTGTTTGAGAATGTGTGATAGTGGTGCGAGGTCGGGTGATATGGGATGACAAATGGTAGGGTGCGTGTGTTGTTTGTGGGTGTGGTATTTGTGAGTAATTGTGATTGGGTGTATGTTGAGGCTTTTTCGATGTGAGGTAGGATATCCTTGTCTTTATAACCTCTTTCTATTAGGGCGACTCTGAGTTTCTGTGCTTTCTCGTGAAACTCTTTGTCATCGGTGATTATCCTCCTGTATCTAAGCATCTGGCTGTATATTAAGCCTTTTTTGCATGTATTTGGATGATGTGAGGAGTAGTGTAAGAGTGGCATGCAGTCTGTGGGTTTAATGTAGAGTGTTGTGTTGAGTGTGTTTTGGGAGGTGGTGTAAACTGTGGTGTCGAGGAAATTCACACTTGTTTTTGAGAGTGTGACTTCAAATTTGATTGTGGGGTGGAATGAGTTGAGATGATTAATGAATGTTTGAAGTGAATCCTCTCCATGTGTCCAGATTAAGAATATATCATCTATAAATCTTTTCCACAAGAGGTGTATGAGGTGATCGGGTGCAGATGAGAGAAGTGAGTCCTCTAATGCGCCCATGAAAATGTTTGCAATAGAGGGTGCCATTTTGGTGCCCATGGCAGTGCCATGTTTCTGTAAGTAAAGTTGATCTTTGAATGTGAAGTAGTTTTCTTTGAGTATGTGTTCAAGAAACTGGTGTATGACTTTGCGAAGTGGCCACAGATGTCCGTGTTTGGTGTCCAGTGCTTCCAATGCAGCACGGATCCCTTCATCGTGCGGGATGTTGGTGTATAATGATTTGACATCGATGGTGGCGAGAACGGTGTTGCGTGGTAATGGTGTTGGGATATCGAATATGGTTTGTAGGAAATGGTTGGTGTCCTTGATGTAAGATGGGAGTGAATGGCAGAGTGGTTTGAGATGTGTGTCTATGAATGAGGAGAGCCTATCTGTTGGTGAGTCGCAACCCGATATGATCGGTCGTCCTGGATTATTTGGTTTGTGTATTTTTGGTAGTAAGTAAAATATGGGTACGCGTGGTGGTGAGGGTGGTAATAGGTACTTGAGTGTTTGGTGGTCAATGTCTCCATATTTAAAGAGATCCTTGACATAATTTGTGATGGTGTTGGTTTGTGCTGTGATGGCTGTGTTTGGTTGGGCCTGTATTTTTGCATAATATTTTTCTCATTGAGTTGGGAGACTGCCTCTTTTTCATAGTCAGTTGTTGACCAAATGACCACTGCACCTCCCTTGTCTGCTGGTTTAATGACATATGTTTGATTGTGGATGTTGTGGTTTGCAAGAAATTCCAGTTCCTCTTTATTTAGGTTGGAATTGTGTTGTTCATGCGAGTTATGTTTGAATGTATGCTGGATGGATTCTGCAACAGAGACTATGAATGAAATTAAGTTTGGATTGTCCGGAGTAGGCGGTGTCCACAGACTTTTGGTCTTGAATGGATTTGGATGATCATTGGAAAAATTTCTAAAGTGGTAATGTATGTACATGGATCTTCTGAATTGTTTGAAAGAATTGACAATTGTTTTGATGTGAGTGTTGGCTGGTGTTGGTACGAATTTGAGGCCCTTTGAAAGCATGGATGTTAATGGTTGTGGTATTTCTTGGTTAGTGAGATTGACAATGAGGTTGTTGTTGGTATGTTGCTTGATTTTTTGGTGGTAGTGTTTTTTGTCATGGTTCTTTTTGAAGGCTCTCCGGTGTGATTTTTCTTTGAGGAAGGATTTTATTGCCTTCCTTTCATGAACATGTTGTATATGGTTGGGAACTGTTGTTCCTTCCCAACAGTCGTTGGTGGATGAATTATGGTGTGGTTGTGGGTGGTGGCGGTGGTATCCTCAGTGGTGGTGTTTGGTTGGCCGGTGGTTGTGATTGAGTGTGCTGCCTGTGGCGGTCTCCGAAAATTCTGACGTTTCTCATGTTCGTGATAGTGTGACTGTGTTAGTGATATGGTGTTGCGACGTTTGTGTTGTGTTGTGGAGGAAGGTTGATATGATTGTTTTCGTTTTGATCGTGGATTTTGTTTTGATTGTGGATTGTTTTTTGGTTGTGACTTGTGTTTCGATTGTGGCTTGTGTTTTGGTGGTGGCTTGTGTGTGCTGGCAATGTGTAGAATTGTGTTAGACAGCTCCTGTGGGAGGTCTTTGTCTATGGTGGTGGAGATTGAGGCAATTTCTTCCTCAGTTTTTTCCAACCGTTCCTTGTGATGTTTGTGGAGGATGTGAGTGAGTTGGGCCGTGCAGTTTTTTATGGCAGTGTCCCATGCTGCTTGATGGTCTGAAGACAGTTGAACCCAGGGCTGCAGGTTGGTGGTGATGCCGGTTGGTGAAGTGTTGTTGCTGATATGCTTGGTGAGGGTGGTGAGTTGGCGATCATGTTGGTGTTTGGTGTAGTGGAGGTCAACAAGTTTGTTGAACATGATTGAAGTGGTGTTCATTTTGGCGTTAGGTGTGATCGAGTTTTGGGTTTCGTTTGGATTGGTGGGGGTTTGGGAAGTTGTAGGGGCTAATGTAGTGGAGGATGGAGTTTGATTTGGTTGAGGTGTGGTTTCCATGGGAGTGTCGGATGGGGTTTGATGTGGTTGAGGTGTGGTTTCCATGGGAGTTTTGGATGGGGTTTCATTTGGTTGGGGTGTGGTATCCATGGGAGTGGTGTGGGGTTGGGAAATGGTGGGTTTGGGTGTGTTTGGGACTTGGATGGAGATGGGTTTAGAAATGGTGGGTGTGCTGGGGGTTTGTGAGGTGGTGGGTTTGGGTGTGTTAGGGGGTAGGGTTTGTGTTGGACTAGGTGTGGTTGTAAATTTGGGAAGGTTGGATGTGGTGCTGCTTCGCGAGGTGGTGGGTTTACGTGTGCTGCATTGTGGGGTTTGTGTTGGGCCGGGTGTGGTTATGGGTTTGGAAAGGGTGAATGTGGTGCGGGAGGGGGTGGGTTTGGGTTTTCTGGATTTTAGGGTTAGGGATGGCCTACGGTTTGTATAGGTAAGGGATGTGGCAGGTTTTGTTTTTTTGGGGATATGGGTAGAGGTGGGTTTGGAGACAGTGGATGTGGCTTGGGTTTGGGTGGTTTTGGGTTTTCTGGATTTTATGGTTAGGGATGGCCTAGGGTTTGTATAGGTAAGGGATGTGGCAGGTTTTGTTTTTTTGGGGATGTGGGTGGAACTGGGTTCGGAGATAGTGGATGTGGCTTGGGTGTGGGTGGTTTTGAGTTTGGGTGTGTTGGAGCTTAGGGTTTGTTTAGGTGTGGTCAAGGTTGGGGAGGTGGTGGGTTCTGGTCTGGTGGGGACTTGGGAGGAAATGGGTGTAGTGTCAGAATCAGTGAGGTTGAAGGTTGTCGGTGTTGAATTTATGAGGGAGGAAGGTGAGTGTGTTGACATTGGTGAGTTGGTGGGTTCAGGGTGCATTACGGTTGTATCTGAGGATGGTGTTGGGGTGCAGTCTATCATGGCTGCGCAAGCAGCATCCGATTCCCCAAGGAGATCTTGGAGTGCGGTGGCAAGTTCTGGCCAACGTTGAGACTGGTCAATGTCCATCTGCTCGTTTTGTGAAGCCATAGATATTGGCTAAATATGAAATGAGTGAGTAATGGTTGGTTATGGTGATATGGTATGCTTCTGATTTTATTTTGCACAGGTGATCTGTTGTCTACCGTTTATGTAGACTTATAATAGATTAGTTTTAGACCCACATGGCCACTTTGTGTGTGCCGGGAGATCTCTTGATGCTTACCCTTTTCAGAAACATGGCACTGCCATGGGCACCAAAATGGCACCCTCTTTTGCAAACATTTTCATGGGCGCATTAGAGGACTCACTTCTCTCATCTGCACCCGATCACCTCATACCCCTCTTGTGGAAAAGATTTATAGATGATATATTCTTAATCTGGACACATGGAGAGGATTCACTCCAAACATTCATTAATCATCTCAACTCATTCCACCCCACAATCAAATTTGAAGTCACACTCTCAAAAACAAGTGTGAATTTCCTCGACACCACAGTTTACACCACCTCCCAAAACACACTCAACACAACACTCTACATTAAACCCACAGACTGCATGCCACTCTTACACTACTCCTCACATCATCCAAATACATGCAAAAAAGGCTTAATATACAGCCAGATGCTCAGATACAGGAGGATAATCACTGATGACAAAGAGTTTCATGAGAAAGCACAGATACTCAGAGTCGCCCTAATAGGGAGAGGTTATAAAGACAAGGATATCCTACCTCACATCGAAAAAGCCTCAACATACACCCAATCACAACTACTCACAAATACCACACCCACAAACAACACACGCACCCTACCATTTGTCATCCCATATCACCCCGACCTCACACCACTATCACACATTCTCAAACAACACTGGCATTACATTGAAAACGACCACACACTTTCAGACATATGGCCAAACTCACCAGTCATGGCTTATCAGCGTCACAAAAATCTAAAGGAACACCTTGTTCGCACCAAATTCACTTGACCACCCACATCACAACCCCCCCCCCATTTTTCCTCTCCCCCGAGCCAAATACACCTTACCACCCTCATGGTTCCCTCCCTTACATCAATCGCAAACCACCCCCATCCCAGATTTACTTGACCACCCTCATCATAACCCCCCCCCCCACCCCCCCGCACACACTGAAAACCGTACAAATGGACACTTGGTCGCAGTACAAACATGTCTACCTGAAGTCGCTAACAATGACTAGCACATCAATCCCTCCACACGAATTGGACAATTCCACAGTGGCCACACACATAATCCTAACAAGGCTTAAAGACACAGATACAGATTGGATCTTCCACCCAAGACATCACTAGTTAAGGGCTAACATCACCTAAGAACAGAATAGACAAAAAAGTTCAAATAGGTGTTTTCAAATATGTTTTTGTAAATAGGTTTTAAATATGTTGTTTTTTTAAGTATTGTTTACAAAATGGGCTCCTTGGAACAACTGCCTCCAAATTAAGAACATGCAGTGACCACAGTCACAATACTATTGAATCGGTATTGAATCACTATAAGTATAAATTAATGGTCCATCACAATCTATTTCAGCCTGGATCTAATCAGATCAAACACTTCACACTGGAAATTTTGATTCCAATTTATGATCTGCACCAAATTGCTTTATCTCTCACGCACACATTCACCTGTCTGCACTGTACATACATAATAATCTTGTACATAACATAATCTCCATGTCAATATAAATAGTTCATGTAAATAATCACAGATACAACTTATATTTCACGCCTACTTGGTGTACAAATTTTGTCGTTGAACGCTCACTGGGCAGCCCCTATACGAATCCACCCTCCCCGAACCCCGATCGGAAACCCACCTGGTCCATATTACAACACATCCCCCAATCGGCATCCTAAAACACCGTTCTTGCCATCCAAAATATACCCAAACCCGCCATTCACAACTCTCCCAAAGAACGAAAAGTCAGAACAAAGTCCCGATCAACATGTCACACATGCGTCACGCCATCTGTCACAACCCATGCTTCCACTTCGTACAACAATTTTCATCATTGTCCACATCTCGATCCCACTGTCACGATCACAGGTCACACACACGTCACACCATCTGTCACAACCATTGTCACATCCCACATGCATCATTAATCAGATTCACCGACAGGCCTCAAATTTTCCTTCCGTCTCAACCCCCCGCTGATAAATTCTTTCCGCTCGCGTCTACGCAACGAAAACATCTACTCAATCCTTCTCGTAAGTAAACTTCATTTTTCACCGTATTTATTATCAAATGTCTCACTTATAACATTTCACATAGTTTATATAAACCACCCCCATCACCAGTACCACATAAAAACCATTCTCACACACAATTCCACATTTTTTTGCGCACGAAATATCAACGCATATTTTGCGCGGCATGGTTTATTCATAAACCACCAAAATCAATATGTATATGCAAGCACGTTGTTCCAAGACCTGCTAGCTGGTTAGAAACGTGCTGTCCCGGTTATGCTCGGAACCTGATGATAACATAACCAAGTTTTTAACAGAAAACGATATGGGACTTGGTCTGGGTGGCAAAACACACTGGCATTCACCCAGACCTTGGCATCATTCCACACATGATTGCACCCGGGTTTTGCCTACACAAACAACACACAAATTCATTTTATCACATTTATTATCCATAATCTCATCATGTTACTGTTCTATATTTTCAATATGTTACTGTTCTATATTTTCAATATGTTACTGTTCTATATTTTCAATATGTTACTGTTCTATATTTTCAATATGTTACTGTTCTATATTTTCATTATGTTGTCCTCATATTATTCACACCACGAATCAAACAATATACCATTTAATCAACAATGAACCATTCATCATACATCAAACCACTATAAATATCCAACACCTCACTTCAAACCACAAAGAAATATCTTAATATATAGACCCAATAGCTGTTCCAACTGGACAGGGTCCCCAAAACATGTTCCAGGATCCGAATACCTGCAACCACCAATTCGATCTGACCTAAACGAAAAATAAATAAACACGAGACTGAATAGTCTATCAGTGAATTGTCAAAGAGGGAAAACGTGCATGTTAACAATTTCATTAAAATTGCTAGGACTGGAATAAATTATGTCGACAAAATAGCCTTTGTCTTGATTTTTAACTAAGATCAGAGTTAAAATTTTGACAAAATTTATGGAAACAATTACGGTAAGCAAGAATATTAAAAATATTCCCTAAATGGTAACCCCCAACCCAACCCGAATATTCCATGAAAAATACGATTCCAATTAATAGCCTGTAGTCATCAAAAGCAGTAATATTTCTTTCTTTAAATATGTGAATACTTAAATTTGTCTTTGCTTAAACTTTTATAGAGCATGTCGAATGTACGTTCTTGTACCATTTTTTTCAAAAATGCTTGAAAGCTATAAACCATGCATGCCTTCGCACGTTTTTACATTTCCATCTTTTGGCCTTTTAAACTTCAATCTTAACGTTTTCTTCGTAATGGGCATAATAAGATATGCTTAATCTAGTAGACAAATGTTGCTAAAACACTCATTAGTTCACAGTTTCATCAACACGGGTAAAAATTATGGCTACTTTTAAAAACAAAAAGGGATGCACTTGAAAAACAAATTTAAACTGGTAACAAATCCCAAAGTAAAACATACGTTACTTTTTCGTCACGTCCGCGCGTATTAGAATAAGCTCACAAAAGGCTATTTTCCACGGGACCCGCGTACCTAGACGAAGCGTATTTCTTAGTTTCCTGAGCACTCAGGTAGGACTAATGACTTCAACAGAAAAGAAAATCGTTCTATACGTTACGATGCGTTAGAAATGGAAAACGGATCGACTTAATATAATATATATATGCACGTACGGTATTTTGAGCACATTTACATTATGGATAAAGTGTGCATTAATTAACAATTGGAAAACATTTTCCGTGTTTCTATACACTTATAGAAACACGCGTGGGAGCTTGGGAGAACGAGGAATAATTAGTGGGAAAACGAGCCCCTAGGCCAGTTTTTCCACGTTATTTCGAGTTCTCCCAAACTCCCACAAGTGTTTCTATAAGTGTATAGAAACACAGGAAAAAATGTTTTCTATTTCTTTTATAATATAACTCACTGAAAAACATTTTTAAAACTCGATTAATTTACAAATTCGCATTACGTACGCATGCTGATCTTTGCCCGTCAATTTCGCTAAAAGACAACAACTCTGTTTGAAAATTAGCAGTCGAAAATGTGTAAAAGCATGAAAATTGTTTTTAAATAGTATTCAAAGTTTTATAATTCGCATTTCCGTGTTTCTATACAGTTATAGAAACACGCTTCTCGACCAATCAGCACGCGCGTACTATGCATGTTATATTATAATTAACTAATATCAGCAACTGGCCTCTGTAGCTCAGTTGGTTAGAGCGCTGCACCGCAATCGCAGGGCCGTGGGTTCAATTCCTGCCAGAGGACCTAGTGTTGCATTTTTCGCAACCGTTCCTTGTTAGGTCTTAAATTGTGTATATATCTACTCACTTGGATTATCCACCAAACCCAGTATTCTAGTTCAACCAATTGAAGTGCAAGAAAATCTTTGAAGTTTACCTCATCACAACCCGCACACCCGATTACCTATGTATACAGAACTTACGGTTACAGCTCAGCAACTGGCCTCCGTAGCGCAGTTGGTTAGAGCGCTGCACCGGAATCGCAGGGCCGTGGGTTCAATTCCTTCCAGAGGACCTAGTGTTGCATTTTTCGCAACCGTTCTTGGTTAGGTCTTACATTGTGTATATATCTACTCACTTGGATTATCCATCAAACCCAGTATTCTAGTTCAACCAAGTGAAGTGCAAGAAAATCTTTGAAGTTTACCTTATCACAACCCGCACACCCGATAACCTATACATACAGAACTTACTGTTACAGCTCAGCAACTGGCCTCTGTAGCTCAGTTGGTTAGAGCGCTGCACCGGAATCGCAGGGCCGTGGGTTCAATTCCTGCCAAAGGACTTAGTGTTGCATTTCTCGCAACCGTTCCTGGTTAAGTATTAAATTGTGTATATATCTACTCACTTGGATTATCCATCAAACCCAATATAATATAATTAGTTTTAACGATGAGGAGAAATCGACGCACAATAAATGCGGCAGCTGAAACTGTCTATTAAACATAATTATGCAAAGTTGAAAGCCAACATGCTCAAAGTGCATGATCATATTAGGATATTCACCTATGAGGTAGTTTGAAATTTGATATGCAAGATCAGAATACATACTTTCACCAATTTGTTTATTTATTTTCGTTTAGGTCAGATCGAATTGGTGGTTGCAGGTATTCGGATCCTGGAACATGTTTTGGGGACCCTGTCCAGTTGGAACAGCTATTGGGTCTATATATTAAGATATTTCTTTGTGGTTTGAAGTGAGGTGTTGGATATTTATAGTGGTTTGATGTATGATGAATGGTTCATTGTTGATTAAATGGTATATTGTTTGATTCGTGGTGTGAATAATATGAGGACAACATAATGAAAATATAGAACAGTAACATATTGAAAATATAGAACAGTAACATATTGAAAATATAGAACAGTAACATATTGAAAATATAGAACAGTAACATATTGAAAATATAGAACAGTAACATGATGAGATTATGGATAATAAATGTGATAAAATGAATTTGTGTGTTGTTTGTGTAGGCAAAACCCGGTGCAATCATGTGTGGAATGATGCCAAGGTCTGGGTGAATGCCAGTGTGTTTTTGCCACCCAGACCAAGTCCCATATCGTTTTCTGTTAAAAACTTGGTTATGTTATCATCAGGTTCCGAGCATAACCGGACAGCACGTTTCTAACCAGCTAGCAGGTCTTGGAACAACGTGCTTGCATATACATATTGATTTTGGTGGTTTATGAATAAACCATGCCGCGCAAAATATGCGTTGATATTTCGTGCGCAAAAATGTGGAATTGTGTGTGAGAATGGTTTTTATGTGGTACTGGTGATGGGGTGGTTTATATAAACTATGTGAAATGTTATAAGTGAGACATTTGATAATAAATACGGTGAAAAATGAAGTTTACTTACGAGAAGGATTGAGTAGATGTTTTCGTTGCGTAGACGCGAGCGGAAAGAATTTATCAGCGGGGGGTTGAGACGGAAGGAAAATTTGAGGCCTGTCGGTGAATCTGATTAATGATGCATGTGGGATGTGACAATGGTTGTGACAGATGGTGTGACGTGTGTGTGACCTGTGATCGTGACAGTGGGATCGAGATGTGGACAATGATGAAAATTGTTGTACGAAGTGGAAGCATGGGTTGTGACAGATGGCGTGACGCATGTGTGACATGTTGATCGGGACTTTGTTCTGACTTTTCGTTCTTTGGGAGAGTTGTGAATGGCGGGTTTGGGTATATTTTGGATGGCAAGAACGGTGTTTTAGGATGCCGATTGGGGGATGTGTTGTAAGATGGACCAGGTGGGTTTCCGATCGGGGTTCGGGGAGGGTGGATTCGTATAGGGGCTGCCCAGTGAGCGTTCAACGACAAAATTTGTACACCAAGTAGGCGTGAAATATAAGTTGTATCTGTGATTATTTACATGAACTATTTATATTGACATGGAGATTATGTTATGTACAAGATTATTATGTATGTACAGTGCAGACAGGTGAAAAATTGTTTTTAAATAGTATTCAAAGTTTTATAATTCGCATTTCCGTGTTTCTATACAGTTATAGAAACACGCTTCTCGACCAATCAGCACGCGCGTACTATGCATGTTATATTATAATTAACTAATATCAGCAACTGGCCTCTGTAGCTCAGTTGGTTAGAGCGCTGCACCGCAATCGCAGGGCCGTGGGTTCAATTCCTGCCAGAGGACCTAGTGTTGCATTTTTCGCAACCGTTCCTTGTTAGGTCTTAAATTGTGTATATATCTACTCACTTGGATTATCCACCAAACCCAGTATTCTAGTTCAACCAATTGAAGTGCAAGAAAATCTTTGAAGTTTACCTCATCACAACCCGCACACCCGATTACCTATGTATACAGAACTTACGGTTACAGCTCAGCAACTGGCCTCCGTAGCGCAGTTGGTTAGAGCGCTGCACCGGAATCGCAGGGCCGTGGGTTCAATTCCTTCCAGAGGACCTAGTGTTGCATTTTTCGCAACCGTTCTTGGTTAGGTCTTACATTGTGTATATATCTACTCACTTGGATTATCCATCAAACCCAGTATTCTAGTTCAACCAAGTGAAGTGCAAGAAAATCTTTGAAGTTTACCTTATCACAACCCGCACACCCGATAACCTATACATACAGAACTTACTGTTACAGCTCAGCAACTGGCCTCTGTAGCTCAGTTGGTTAGAGCGCTGCACCGGAATCGCAGGGCCGTGGGTTCAATTCCTGCCAAAGGACTTAGTGTTGCATTTCTCGCAACCGTTCCTGGTTAAGTATTAAATTGTGTATATATCTACTCACTTGGATTATCCATCAAACCCAATATAATATAATTAGTTTTAACGATGAGGAGAAATCGACGCACAATAAATGCGGCAGCACAATAAATCCGGCAGCTGAAACTGTCTATTAAACATAATTATGCAAAGTTGAAAGCCAATATGCTCAAAGTGCATGATCATATTAGGATATTCACCTATGAGGTAGTTTGAAATTTGATATGCAAGATCAGAATACATACTTTCACCAATTGTTCATGATTTTAAGTATATAATATAGCGATCTAAAAATCATGTTTTGAAATTCATATAGCGTACCTGTAATCGCATGTTCTATATTTTCAATGCGATGCCAATGCGCGTTAAAAATGTATTAAGCCATACATTCAAACATACAATTTATGTACATTTAAACTTACATTTCATATTAACTTTCCTTTTTTAATGGAAAACAGTGTTGTTGTTTCGATAGCATGGATTAACTTTAACTTGATACAATTTATCCCAAACAAGTCTGAAATTATCCCTACCTTAACTTCGCTGTATTGTTTCTTCTATAGTATAGGCGATATTATTACACACATATATACACCAGCTGCGCTGCAGGAGGTTTGATTAAACGTTATGCAGTTGCTTGTAATGAAATATGTATACTCTAACGCCTTCTTAAGAGAGAAAGTGCTCGATGAATTTTAATAAAAATAACATATTTTGAAAACACACTTAAAATATACTTAACGAAAAATTCAAAAGTTTTTACCGCCAATAGACGAGTACGAACGCGCAGTTTTCGTGATTCAAGCAACATAAGACATGAGTCTGTCATTTTAAAATTCCTTTACTTTTCCAATAAATACTGAACAATATTGAAAAATGGCGATTTTACACACGAGGAGAAAAACATATAGCAGCCCGAAAAAAATTCACTTGTTAAAATTTTCTCCCTCTTGACATATGTTAAAAATTTTCGAATCGCAATTTGTCTTACCTTACGTCTAAAATTAAACCACACATTTTGAAGAAACCCATGCCTCGTTTATATGTCGAGGGTAATTTTCACTAAGCCCATTTAAAAGGTGGTTGACTGTTGTGTAAAACTACCTGAAAAATACAATGAGAACTTCGACGTTTCGAGCGAAGGCCCTTCGTCTGGAAGTTAGTAGGTTCCAGACGAAGGGCCTTCGCTCGAAACGTCGAAGTTCCCATTGTATTTATCAGGTAGTTTTACACAACAGTCAACCGCCGAATTTGCTATACTCTACCCACACTGGCACCGCACATTTAAGTGGTTTTACAGGATAAGACGAATGCTCCAACATTATTGCACATTAAGCACAATAAATGCGGCAGTTGAAACTGTGTACGATAACATAATTAATATGCAAAGTTGAAAGCCAATATACTTAAAGTGCATCATCATATTAGGATATTCACCTACAAGTTAGTTTGGAATTTGATATATGCATGAATACATACTTTCACCACTTGTTCATGATTTTAAGTATATATATCGAACTAAAAACATCTCTTGAAATTCATTGCGTATTATATATTTTCACTGCAGTGCCAATGCGCGTTAAAAATGTATGTACATTTAAACTTGCATTTAATTTTAAGCTTCCATATCTAATGGGGAACATCGTCAGTTTATATGCTTCTAATTTTTACAATATGTTACATAAGAATTGTAAAATTAGTTTTCTTCAAATGGAAATATATCCAGTATGAAAGCTCTAATGTCAACATAAATAAATAGTTATATGAACTTAAACACATGGGAAGCTACAGCTAAAGACCGATCATCTTGGAGGCAGACAATGAGGAAAGGCCTCCTGCACTTTTGAACAGTGCGAAGCAAAAAGACCGAGATGAGTGTGCGACACCACAATCTTACAAAATTGTATATTCCTAATATATCAGTACTTATATTATGCAATTATATATTCCTTTTTAATTATATAAATGTACATATATTTGTGCAAATGTACAGTTGTCAAAGACCAAGTTTAGCTAATATATGTTGGTAAATAGAGAAATAGAGATTATTAATGGGAGCTCATTGTAGTTCATTCTATATGTTCTTCATGTTCATTCTATATTCAGCTGCAAGTTCAGACAAAAGATTTTAAATCGCCTGACTTTACTGCATACATATTTACAGTTTTAGTGCTATATGCTAACAAAGTAGAACCGATGCATCGGGGCACATTGCTGCTGGTTAATACCCATTAACATCCAACACTTAAGTTCCCTTCACAAATCGTCTGCCATTTAATAGACAAAGTATGATATCAAAACATAATTAATGGTTTGATGATAGTGTTTATCAACTATACTTATGAGTTTATAAAGTAGTACAGTATACATTATACATTATACTGTATACTGATTGTTTGACCGTATTGCATTGCTTCCATGAATGTTTCACCCCCACAGTAATGCACAAGTCAATTTAACCCCCCCCCCCACACGCACACCCAACCAGGGCTAGGGTTTCAATTGACTAGTGCATACAATATCTTGCATGTCTAATGTGAAACTACATCAAGTATTCATACACATTTTAATACCCTGAACAGTTGTATATCAGACATTCAGCCAAAGGCCCAAAACATAAAGTATATTATAGTATTTAAAATTGCTGCATTTTAAGCCCTCTTTCCATTTTAAGACCTCTTTCCATTTCAAACGTACCGTGGCGTGTTCTTTTGGTTCACTGTCATTAATAGTTATGCTCAAGTGAAACAAAAAAATACGCTACGTTTTGTTCTTACAAAAGACATGCTTGAAATGGAAAACAACTTATTTATACACTAGCAAAATGTTAATTATGCACCTACATAAAAGCATATTATTCAAATATTCTCACCTCCCAGTGTCACCGCGCGCCTGTGTTTGTTTCGTCCAGATTTAAAGCAGGTTTCAGTCTTTGACAAGTTTACGTTTTATAAGTGATGGTAGCTAAGTAGCTTCCCGCGTTTCTTCGAAAAAACGAGGGAAACGGAAAAAGAATTGAACAAGAATCTGCTAAATTACTTCCTGTCATGCACTCAACACGTCACTTCCGTCATAGTGTGTTGCGGTGCACATCGAACAAAATTAATCTATGAATATCGGTCGTAAAATATGTAGGTTTACGACCGCTTATGCATGGAAATCTTTTTTATAAAGTAGTTAGAACACATGATTTCTAGATTGCACACCAAAAATTATGGCTTTTTAAGAAATATTAAGCAAGTTATAGTAATTCTACAATATCAACGCGTCCGCTGTTTCTTCCCTTTACTCTATGTTTATTGTAAGCCAATCATTCCAGGAAGCGCGAACCCACAGTAATGCAAGACAGCAGAGTATATTAATTTTGGTTTATGTTACATGAAGTAACATGAAGTACGATTTACCATTTCGACGACAAGTGTATATGATAATATGGATTATATTTCACTAATTTTGTAACGACTATCAAATATTATAATCAACAAGGTAATGGGTTATTTTTCTAATCGAAATTGACTCCTCTGCACCCTGTGAGAAAGTGCTCGATGAATTTTAATAAGGATAACATTGTTTGAAAACACACTTAAAATATACTTAACGAAAAATTCAAGTTTTTACCGCCAACATGCGCAGTTTTCGTGATTCAATTTATTTTCCAATACATACTGAACAATATTGAAAAATGGCGATTTTACACACAAGGAGAAAAACATATAGCTGTCCGAAAAATTTAACTTGTTCAAATTTTCTCCCTCTTGACATATGTTAAAAATTTTCGAATCGCAATTTGTATAAAATTAAACGACACATTTTGAAGAAACCCATGCCTCGTTTATATGTCGAGGGTCATTTTCACTAAGCCCTTTTTAAAGGTGTTTGACAGGATAAGACGAATGCTCCAACTTAATTACCCAAGCTGTTGATATAAAACCATATTTATAAAAACACAATTCAAACAAAACATATTGTGTGGGAGAAGGGGTTCTGTGGTGTGAAGACTCATATTATGACAAACATCATCCCTACTCACGTCACGCTCTAAGCTGAACTGATTGACTGAACTGAATGCTCCGGCCATAAAGCAGAGCCTTGCCGGCGCCAGGGGTAGCCATTCCCTGACGATTCTGAACCAAGAAACACTTGGACAGTCCTTAGCCTGACTGAGGGGAATGAAACCCCCATGGACAGTCCCTAACCTGACCCAGAGTGCTAGACCCATACGGGCAGTCCTTAACCTGACCAAGGGACGATAAACCCCTATATGGACAGTGCTTAATGATACGGTATATGTGTGACGAATTGAGTCTATGGACCTCAAGTTGACATTTTGGAAACTTCAACCCCACAAATGCACAGAATGTGTATTCCCCACAGACAAAAAGACCCTCTCCCCATTTTTTAAAAATAAGAATTGTTATGCATTTAGCCTTATTGTTACAGTGGCTGATTTGAGTATTACCATCACTCATATTACAGCTGGAATGTCGGGGAGACCAGGAAAAACCTACAACAATTTCGCTGTATTGTTTTTTCTATTTTTACATATATACGCCAGCTGCACTTCAGGGAACTTGCGTGAACGTTTTGCAGTTGCTTTTAATGAAATCTATACTCTAACGCCTTCTTAAGAGAGAAAGTGGTTGATGAATTTTACTAAAATTTAAATAAATTTCTAACATTGTTTGAAAACACACTTAAAATATACTTAACGAAACAGACCAAAAGACGAATACAAATGCGCAGTTTTCGTGATTCAAGCATCATAAGACATGAGTCTGTCATTTTAAAATTCCTTTACTTTTCGAATAAATACATATATGTTATTTACCGGTTGCGAGGTCCGGATGAGAAAAACTGTGCCCGAGGTCTTGAAAACGGCCCGATTCCGGAGGGCGAGGGACGTTTTCAAGACAGAGAGCACAGTTTTTCTCATCCGGACCGACGCTGCCGGTAATTAAATAACATGTTTATTTTTTATCGTATGTAAAATTGAAGAATTTATTAAAATGAAAATTGAGCGTTATTTTTACTGAGCCCATTTAAAAGGTGTTTTGACAGAATAAGAACATAGGTGTAATTTGTCTGCGCAAGCGCGAGATTTACAAAAACGAGATCGCGGCCAAAAAATAGACTAGATTAAAAAGTCTCTTTGCAAGTCTTTTGAACTAAAATAATAAAATTAGTCATTATTTTAGATATCGGTGTACATCATACTTTAGTTTTTTATGAATTATTTATCGTTAGGTCTCAATGTTTGAGGTTCGTAAATGAACGTGAATTTTGCAGGTTCATATCTTCGGTTCAGTGCATTCTATGTGGATGACAATAATACCGTTAAATTCAGCGTTTTACGGTGTCTTTAGAAAAGTAAATCGTGTTTGTTTACAACGCTATGCGGCCAATTTAGCCGCTTTTAAACACTCTGAATATTGTTTTGTTTACAAATTAACAATAATATAAACTAATTAAATATTTATTTCGCTTTCCTACTTTTGGTTTACATGCTACAAACTCGTAAATAAAAACATTCGACGGGTCTTTGCCATATATATCTTTGAAGTAAACCCATTTTTATTGCATTACGGAATAATCTACCCTTTTTCGGCAATTCTTGTGAAAATGCTTTCTTTGTAAAATAATTGTAAAATTCTTAGATAATTTTTGAACATGTATGCAAATTAATTTGGATATGTATTATGAACCCGGACAAACCAAATACAATTATAAAGAGGAAGTCATAAGCTATCGAATGATGCGTGTCCTGTTGCCATAGAATAAAACAGCGCGTTTCCCAGTAGCGATAAAGAGATTTATTAAATAATGAAATGCATGCGCAGAATGTTAAGAAATTAGAACGGCCTTCAGTAATAATGTAACTGCTACAAGTAATTGGTGAAAAACGTTATTATAGTCAGTGCCCCGTGCATAGTTATGATGATACGGGAGGCTTGAACTGCTACAAATGATCCGTGATAAAAGTTTTTGTAGTCAGTGCCCTGTGCTTAGATATGAGGATAATTGATACGGGAGGCTTGAACTGGTATACAAGTGATTCGTGATAAAAGTTGTTGTATTCAGTGCCCCGTGTATAGATATGAAGATACGGAAAGTTTGAAGTGCTGCAAATAATTAGTGATAAAGTTGTTGTAGTCAGTGCCCCGTCAGGAAAAGTTATGATGATACGGGACGCTTGCCGTGAAGTCTAGGTCGCGGAAGACCTGAGCTGTTCAGTTGGATTTACATGTTGACTGTATAGATGTCTGAAATGACAGTGCCCTGCAAATCAGTACAGGATGGCGTGAAATCCGAGACCTTACTCCTATAGCTACCTGAGCAGGTGACATATATAAATTATGTAGCTAGTGCCCCACCAAATATATTGGAGTGGATGTGTTGGACTGCTACCACAATGGATAATGATTGTGTCGCAAGAGATTAACCGAGCTCTCTGAAAATATGGTGCTAGTACGATGCTTTCACCTGTTACACTGAACTCAATTCCATAAGATTTGAAGGATTCTATTGTCGGCGGACTAATTTATTATAGATGACATCATGCTAAATCAGGTCAGCGTTAGCATGGGAAATCTACCCCTCCTTGTTATAGTGTATTTGCTAAAGGAAATACGAGAACAATTATAGCTACTGTATATACATTGTGGGAAAGTGGTTAGATTATCACATGTCTTCCTTTATATCTAAATGTACATGAGTATGGGTAGTGCTGGTCACTCGGGAAATAAAGTTTGCTCAATTTAGCCGCATTTCTTTGTACCAGGCACTAGGTAGTCATTTTCAGTTCTTCGTCTCCGTGTTGTTGTCCGGTCGCCACGATTAGCGATTGATATCGTCGTATTCGTAAAATGTCACTTACAGCGGTGCATGAGCGTCCATTAATATGGCATGAAGTTTAGCCGCAGAGCAGGTATAGTTTCCTCTCGATTTCCATATTCATTATAATTGCGGTGTGGTAAAATAACCTCATGGAGAGTGACAGTCCTGAAAAAGAAAGCTCCTTCACAAAGCTCCTTCACAAAGCTCCTTCCCCGGTTGATTTACTGGGTCAGGACGGTCGCACCTCTACTGACGGTGGTTTGTCCACACATAGGCCCGAGACAAGTGTCCAATGTGGGCATGGGAGTATGCTTCTGATTCTCATGCCAACGTAGTGGAATCAGCGAAACAATCCGAACGCGGGACTCGTTGAGTCAATGGCCTGGGGGTGTTCTTCTGCCGTTGGTGGAAGGATGCCCGTCAGCCCTAGTCGGGAACAGCTGAATGAAATGCTTCAAAGAGATGAGTTGAGTAATCTAGACGTCATTTTGTTATATCGAGATTCTGCTTCTTTTCGCGCAAGCGAAACGTATAATCATCATGAACAGTGGGTAGAGATCGTGGGTGAACATCTAACAGCACAAGAGGAATAGGTGCTACAGTGGATAAGAGGAAAGTATCCATCTTTCCACACTTTCCGACATTGTACGGGAGTACTTAATGGCCAATATCACAATTGCCTTCGACCACGCCAAAATTGTTTGGAATAACCGATCGTCTCAGCCATTTGTTTATTTTGCTTGAGGTACTTTATTCGATCGCTTGTATACTGGGGCAAACGCTTTTGATTAGTAAAGTGCGATTTGTCACTACGGAACCGAACAAGCCTCGCTTATGCCATATACGATGTCTGTTTCTTAAATGACAGGATTCAAGGTTTGGAGTGAGGTTTGGGATGAGGTATGGGATGAGGTATGGGATGAGGTATGGGAATAAGGAGTAGGATTGGAAGAAAGGGAAGGATAGAATAGGTGGGCAGGGCGGCGTGACTGCGTGAGCAACTGTGAACAAAGTGGTTGACCAATATTTTCAGCGAATACCTTAATTCAACTGAACAGATGAGGCGAGCATTGCTGAATAGATTACTAAATTGAGGTATATATGTTTTTAAATTTCAGTGACGGTTTTGCAATTTTTATAACTAACAAAGCATTATAGGAACATTGAATACTTAATGAGGAAGCTTATACATCATTTTGATGAGGTTTCTAGGAGCAATTTTTAGAAGCATAGAGTAAAATGTACGAAAATATATATTTTCTTAAAATCCCGTGCTAGAAACCTCACCAAATTATGTATAAGTTATCGTATTATGTATTTAATATTTTTGTAGTGTTTTATTAGTGGTAAAAATTTGCAAAACTGCCAAATTTAAACACGTGCCTTGTTTATTTACAATATTAGAAAAGGATATTCTAATTTCTTAACATTTTAACATCAAAGCATGAAGTACAATGAAATCCGAAAGAATAATATATTTGACCATTTTTAGTTGAAGACACTTTCGAAGGGATTTTTCATGCAGTCTATTTTACTGCCGCCATCTTGTTGATGTTAATCTCGCGCATGGGCAGACAAATTGCTCCTATGTTGAGAAGAAGACGAATGCTTCAAAACATTTGCATATTATGCACAATAAATTCGGCAGCTCAAACTGTTTATGGGAACATAATTATGCAAAGTTGAAAGCTAATATACTCAAAGTCATGATCATATGATCCCATATTTTGAGTATTCCACTTGGCAAGAGTATTTAGGCCTTGTCTCGCGACTAACAAGGACTGGAGCTACAAAGAGCCCATTTCAATTAAAACAAATGCCTATTCTTACTATCGTTTCCTCAACCAGTATAGTTAGAAAACCATGTGTAAATCGCGAACGCAATTTGAATAACCTAATACAAATTAAAACCACTAAACCTGTCGTTTCAACTAACCGAAGCAATTGCAACTTTGTGCCGCGAATCGTTTTATCAAATGTTATGTCCATAGCTCCGAAAATGGATTAAATACGACAATTTGTCCTGATCTATGGAGCAGACGTTGCCGCATTTACAGAAACTTCGCTGAGAGACTCGATTTTAGATTCGGTTGTCCATATCCTTTGTTTCACAATAATTACAAAAGGTCTCGATAGCAGAGCTCATGGCGGAGTTTGCCTTTACATTAACAGTAATATCAATTGATATATTGATATTTTGCTCGATCTACATAATCCATCCTTTGAAGTTCTGTGGAATAAACTAATACCAAAGCCAGTGGGGTATCTAATATTACTAGAAATACACTCATGCAGAATCCCCTCGCCTATTCGAACTCAAGAATTAGACTATCCAAAAATGTATTGTAACATGAAGTATTGAGACAATCATTGTAACCATAGCAACGCACAATTTTTACTTTTGGCACAAAATGATAAAATAATAATATAAATATTTGTTCTTTTAACTATAAAATTATGAATTGCCTCACTGTATAAAGTAGATATGTTATTACGTATTCTTATATATTTGGTTTGCTGTAAAACTTGACTTTAGACGTTTCAGAAATTTTCAGAAAACTTCAACTGATTTTTGACAGTATATATTTTTTAATTTATCTTTAAAATGAAGTTTTTGACATTACGTTGTTTCTTCAAAATTCAAATTTAAACTTGCTAAAATACCTTTTAGGTTTAATCGATATTTAATAACCTCACAGAGTTACATACGCTTTTGAAAATCCACAAACTAAAATATGCAAAATAGACACTTACCCGTTTAAGACACTTCAAATGTGTCCTTTTTTCAGCCATTCGACTGCTTCTCGTTTAACTTGTTTTGAAGACTCTATTGGTATGTTTTTCCAATAGCCCTGATATAAAAAATCATTTTTGATGCATAACAAAATCTTCATCGGTAAATCTTTATTATCCGCATGTTTCCTATCCGTATGTTATTATCCGTATGTTTAGATAAGCCGTTTATTAGAATCATATGGCAGCCTTAGGCTGAATTACATGATCTTTACAATCAATAAATTTTATACATTTTTAAAAATTAGACTACTAATAATTTTAAACTACTGTTCAAGTTGTTATAAGAAACAAAGTTACCTAAAATATATAAATATACAATATGACAATAAAAATATATCTATATAATCTACTATTAATGCAATCATTGGAGAACTATTCTCCATTTAAAAGGCTTGATATTATAAAAGTGTCCTTAAATCTATTTGTACGATAGTTAGGAATATGAAATTGTTTTGATCTTCTTAAATTATAAGTATCTGGAACTTTCATAGGTAAGAGATGGTGAAGTTTGTGGTTCTCATCGTCAACAATTAATTTAAAAAGTTTAGTACACAAATCCTCTCTTCTCGACCACAAGTTCTTCATATCTAGAGTAGTCAAAGCATCTTCATATGATAGCTCGGGGTAAATAATACGCATCGCTCTTTTTTTATCCTTTCTATTATGTCCGATAGATATTTTGGTAAACATAATACAAAACCTGGCAAGCATATTCTAGGATAGACCTTATTGAAGAAGTATAAAAACATTTTATGTCATTACTGTCAAGACCAGATCTCTTGAGTTGTGTTAACAGGTAAAGACGCTTTGCAGCGTTCGTCGTTATTTTGTCAACATGTTCATTCCATTTCAGATCTTGAGTTATTAACAAACCAAGGATTGTTGCCTTTTCTACCCGAGCAGTGGTTTGTCCTTCGGGGGCGAAATCAGACCGGCTCCGTTGAAAGTTGATCACCATTTCCTTGCATTTTGATGGGTTAAGTTGAAACTTGTTACGTAGGGACCAATCCACAATAGAATTTGTCGCTTCTTGGATGGAACTAGTACTAACTTGATAGGAGATGTATTCATAAATATTAGTGTCATCAGCATATTTAATCATGTCGCCCATAAATTGGTCATCTGAGATCGAAAGGTCATTAATCATTACGAGGAACAACCATGGACCTAGCTTTGTCCCTTGTGGGACTCCAGCACTGACTGGTTTCCACATAAGTTTTACTCTTTGGAATCTTCCACGTAGGAAGTCTACAATCCAATTAAAAACCGATGATTTCAGTCCAAGTCTCCCTAACTTCTCAAAGAGTATATTGTGATCTATCAGGTCAAACGCTTTACGATAGTCTGTTAAGAGTGCTCGCGCAGTTCCGTCCGTCTTATCAAATGCCTCTGACTTGATCCTGGTATAAACCCATATTGGTTAGGATCAATACCTTTCATGAACGTCGGTTTAAATCCATTTACATAAAGTTGAAGTTAGTGAGATGGGTCTAAGATCTTTGTTAATGTCCAACACGTTTTTACTTTTGGGAATTGGACAAACATTTGCCAACTTCCAAGCCAAAGGCAGCCGTCCTTCATTAAAGGAACTATTCAAGATTACTGTAATTGGGGCTGCCAAAACATCGGCAAACTTCCGAAGAACCCAATTTGATAAATTGTCGGGACCGCTTGATTTACCCAACTTGATACGATGTAGATGTGTCCGCACCTCCTCTACAGTCACCGTTTAGAAAACCCTAACCGTCAATGGCATCGCGGCGGTCGACTTTGGATTCCGCTATGTTTTCACATACCCGGGTGTAAATATCCGAGCGGAATTAGTACCCTCGCACGGCGCTCCGCGCCGACTCGGGGATAATAAGAACAATATATCATTCACCTGCATCAGATAATCAGTCAATGATCGAATACCTTACTAACTCCCTTACAAATATAATTGAATCAACAAACCCTAACTGTGGAATTATCTTAATGGGCAACTTAAATAGATTGGATACTTCGCGTATTAATCGTCATTTCAAGTTAAAAAAACTGATCAAGTTTGGTACCAGAGGAGTAAGAGTCCTACCAACCTCAGTCAGTTCAATAAAAATCAAGAAAAATTTGCACCCTTTGGTCTTTCAGATCACTTCACCATTAAAATCCTCCCAAAGGCTAAAACTGTTACTGCGAATAACACCAGAGATTTGAAACAAAGTAACAAAAGAGCATTAGACAGAGTTCTCGCTACGGAGATTGATTATGTTTAAACAACGTCAGAACTTGTGAAGAAAAGGTGTTAATCTTTAACAATATTTTGGTCACGACTATGGACACTACAATGCCAATCAAATCAAAAAAGATTCACATAAACGACGCTCCTTGGACGACCAACAAACTTAAATCTGTTATTAGAAAACGGCAAAAAGCACTAAACAATGGAAATCAAATTGCTTTTAAACACTAACATTTTTTCAAATCTACAAGTAGATGAACTTCACGAAATGACTAAATGTGAGATTGCAAACAAAATCAATGACACATTTTTGGAACCATTTAAGAATTTCCAGCCGTTGAATACATCGAACTATGTGAGTAACCTAGACGACATGAATACTAGAAGGTCCAATACGCTGTCTGTATCGGAAGACGTCTATAAATGGCTAAAGTCAATTGACCCAACTAAGTCATCGGGTCCTGATAACATTTCTTCGTGGATTCTAAAAGAGTTTGCCGAGTTACTTTCCTTGCAAATAAGAAAGATTTTGAACAGTTCATACGAAGAACAACGTTTACCTTTAATATGGAAAATGTCTAACATAGTCCCAAATCCCGAGACCACACCTGTATGGCAATTTTTTGACACCCATTCTGTCTAAAGTAGCTGGAGAAGTTATGATTAGGGAGCATCCAACAACCTGCAGTTCTGGACATTCTGGATCATAATCAGTTTGGTGCTATCCCAAGCTCATCAAAAAAGTCATGCACTGATTAAAGGCCTTTGACTATGTCGACCACATTATTATTTTATCAAAACTTAAATTATTACCCCTTCTGTGCCAAATCTACATTGGATTATAGACTTTCTCAATAATAGTAAACAACGAGTAAAAATGGCCAACGATTGTCATTCTGAATGGGGAAATGTTCCTGCGGGATTACCTCAAGGCACAACACCTGGACCGTGGCTATTTATAATAATGATCAATGATATACGACCAACATGTGTTGATCAAGCTAAATTTGTTGACTATTAAACAATATCGGAAACTGTGTCTAAATTTATCTCAAGCCTGATCCAAGATTCTGTTGATAACATCCAAGGGTGGCATGATACTAACTTATTTCGTATGCATGACCACAAATGCAAGGAGCGTAGAATTGACTTTAAGAAAACTAACAGCACATTTCTCCAATTGTCGTAAATGGAAAACCACTAGAGATCGTGCAAGAGGCAAAACTATTGGGTATTACTCTTAGATCCGATTTAAGGTCGCTCCATACAGTTCCATTGCAAATAGGACTGGGTGCTAGTAAAAAAATCACGCGCGGGAAATTTAAAAACCCCTCGCAAAATTCCCGCGAGAAGTAAACATGGCTTCAGTTTTTTGTTTTATACTTCGTCGAGTAACTACAAAATTTCAAGCAGTTTTGAGGCAAAACTTTTCAACTAAATATCACAGTTGCTTGCAAGACTTCAAAAAGCCTGTATATAATGTTAATTTTCTTGTCAAAGAGCATGGTTGGCGCTGCTTGACAGCTAAAACTCGCGCCGAAAATGAGCGATATGGCAAAAGGTCAGGAAATCTGTCGCTACTCGGTTTGTTTAACGCCGGCGTTTTGGTAGTAGCATTCAAGAATAATGACGTTAATGCTGGAAATAATTATGAAACACCTGAGAAAGCTACAAATTATATTAGGAAGAAAGGAAAGTTTGCAAAGACAGCCATAGGAAAGGAAAACACAAAGTTAAAGAAAATGAACTTGGGTCTTACGAAACGAAAACTGGTATTTGAGGATTTGGACGATTGTGAAGAGGAAATAGAACCATGTATGAAGAGAATAACACGTCGTATGGAGGTGAACTAAAGAAATTGCTAAAAGACACTACATGAACATTGGACATATGCCTTCACTTTTATTATTATATTGACAATTATAACATTTGTAACTAATTAAAAGTTGGGTTAATATTTTTAGAAACATGCAAAAACTAAAGAAATCTTGAGTTGCTACCGGATTGCAGATTTGGCTATTCTACACAATGCACTTTCTTCTTGTGAACACTGTCTAAGAGGTGTGTTTAAAACATTTCATGTGAAATTTAAAAGTTACATGTGCAGAAAGTTGAGTATTCTTATGTTGGTAATGTTTCGAACACATCTGGTCATTTTTCAAACACATTACCAGCATTTGAATATAAAATACACACAATAAGACAACCATGGATGCCTAATAACATATTATTAGGTTAGGTTTTAGCAAAGAAACTTTAAAAAAATGAAATTTTAGAAGTTAACCTAAATTTGCACCCTAACAATTCTGGAGCATTTGCCTTTGATCACAACTATCACTAAAGACTCAATACCACTGATTTTGCAATGGTATGTATAGGTCCTTTATCTCTTGACAATGTGACAGAAGAAAAAAAACTTGGTCTGGCCAGTTCCTTTATCACAAAGTGCCATTACTGTGGAGAGACCAAACATCTGAATAAATCGGCTGCACATCGGACTGGCAAACATGGTCCATTAACATATGACATAAATTCTCGGGTAGTACTGGGAGCTTTGCATATTGGAGTAGGTGAAACTCATGTCAACAACTTGCTTACAACCATGAACATTCCTCCTCTTAATAATGTCACATTCAAGAAAAGAGAGAGGGAGGTAGGACATGCTGTTGAACAGATTGCTTCATCTAGCTGTATGGAAAACCTGCAGAAAGAAAAAACACTGCAGTGTCAAATAACGCAATGGCAGATAGCAATGGTTTAATTGGGTTCCCAATTGGCGATGTCGAACTTGCAGTTATGCAAGTAGGGAGGGAAAACTAGTCAAACAACATGACTGCAGAAAGAACCACACGGGGTCATCAAAGGCAATGGAGCCTAGTGTTGCCTGTAAGCTATGGAATTCTGTGCCAAAACAAAATGCTAAGTTTTCAACATACATTGGTGATGACGATACTACAACTTTATCACATCTAACTGAAAATGTACCCTACGGCATTGAGAAATGGTCTGACATAGTTCACGCTAAGCGGTCGCTCACAACAAGGCTTTACAATCTTTCGTCTAGATGCAAATTTCAAAATTCCTCTGTCCTGAGTCAAAAGGTTATCAACTACTTAGCAAAATGTTTTTCATATTGTATTGCTCAAAACTCTGATCCAAACAATTTGAAAAAAATCCCTAACGTGTGTTGTTCCGTATGCATTTGGAGACCACCAGCAGTGCAATGATTCTGGGTGTGGTGATAAAAAAGATCCAAACTCATACAAGCACCAGAGTCTTCCAAATGGCAAGGATTTACATGGTGCAGAACTAAAACAAACATTATCCGATCTATTTCAGGAATACACCACTGATGTTGTAGTTAAAAAGCTTGCACAGTTTGCTAACTCACAAAGGAATGAGTCTTTTAACAATATTGTTAGCAGCAAAAACCCTAAGACCCGCTTTTACGGAGGCAGTGACAGTAATGATTTTAGAGTTGCCTGTGCAGTTGCTCAAACAAATATTGGCTATGGTTATGTGGCAAGGACATTGGAAGCACTTGGCATTGATCCTGGGAAAAACTGCCATGCACAAGGCAAAAAGATGGATAAAAAACTTGCTCGTGATATGGCTCGAAAGTCAAAAAAAGACTTCAAGATAAGAAGGCACCAACTGCATGCCCAAAGGCTATCTAAAAATACAACACGAAAGATTAAAAAGGGTAAAACCTATGAAAAAGGGATTGGATATAATTTAGATATGTTTGGGAAAGAAAAGAGCAAAATGGAAAATATTGGTTGGAAAGTGGAGTTGGGAAAGGTAACAATGGAAAAACGTTTGGAATTTGAACAAATGGTCCCAAAATTTACTGAAAGGCCAGTAAAGGTTTATTTGTGTTTTGATCCATTGGTTGTATATAATTTCATATTTTTTGACTTGGAAACTACTGGAACTGGAAAGACTGCTGAAATTTGTCAGCTATCAGCAATAAATCAAAAAGGGGACACATATTCAAACTACATTGTTCCAACTAGAAATATCAGCGCAGGCGCCTCACGAGTAAACAACTTAACCGTACAGTATATACATAGTAAAAGAGTTCTATGTAAAAATTCTTACCCAGTGAAGTCCGTTTCCCTCAGCGATGCTCTCTCATCCTTTCTCGAGTACATCCGACATACAGCCACTCGAAACAGCAAAACTAGTACTACAATTCTGCTTGGTCATAACTCGTCAACATTTGACATTCCAACTCTTTTCCACAACTCCAATAACTCTTTCAAAGACCAACTTTCTGAAATAAATGGTTACTTAGGAGATACTCTGCCCCAAACAAGATCCTTGCTCAAGAACAATCACGCATCGTTGAAGCAAAAAAATGGAGAAGTTTGCAAAGCAAATCTGGGTAGCTTGTATGAATGTTTGTTTAAACACAAATTCGATGCCCATGATGCTGTAGAGGATGCAGCTGCTCTCAAAAAGATTTTCCTCGGACCAGAAATAAATATTAACACTGAAACTTTCATCAATGGTTGTGAAATTCACACAGTTTTCGAATCACAAGCTGATCTTATTTACATGGACCATCGCAACGACTTGTTTCACACTTTCGAGGGCAACTTTTACCGTCCTGGTGACACTCGGTCTAGTGCCATAACTCAGGGAATGGGATTAAAGATTGCAGGTTGTGGTATAGGATACAACGATTTACGTTCTTTGTATGAAAACTTCGGTGACATTGGTGTTGTTGCCATATTGAGCTTGCCCCAAAATAGCACACACGAGAATGGAAATAATCCTCGCGTTTCTAAACAGAATAGAGTCCTTGAAAGCATGCTTGGATTCTTGAAAACAATCGAAAATGCCAACAAGTAGATGCAATGGTAAATATGTTTTTAAATCATATTTTTTCTCGACTTTTACAGAGGAAACATTACTCCAAATCTTTAAAACTGTACTTCGAATGATTTTAGAACCGCGCGTGATTTTCTGCATGAGCCCGCATTTATGATGCGTGCGCATGACAATTCATTGATCTTGCAAAGGCGCAAAAATGTTAGCCACGCGAACAAAAAGACAGCGTAGTTTTAAATTAAGCTCGGTAACATATCACGATTTTATGCACAAGTATAGCTTATTCTGATGCAAAGTGAACGTCAAAGTTTTCAAAAATTCTGTAGATTGAAAGCTGCAAAATCCAGGATTTTCTATTTTGCCAATTCTGATCTACAGATTTCTTTCATTTTCTACCTAAATACTCTACATCAAAAGTAAAAGCTAAGTACCAAATAAAAAAGGGGGGTCACCGACAATATTTTGGAGATAAAAAAGAACAACTCGTAATTTAGCCCAAAAATTGCCAAACTTGGTTAGACCATGTTACCATGGAAACAAAGTATATACCCTATGCACAGCAATAATTTTAAGGGAATGTTTATACTTATATTACTTGGAATAACTGAGAACTTATGCTTAATGCAACAAGAACCACATGATTATTGTGGTTTTACGCAATGAAATGATATATGCTAGAAACGGTATGGAGCCACCTTAAAATGGAACACACGTGTAAATAATATTATATCAAAATGCTCTAAACGACTATACCTTTTCGTCCAGCTAAAGCGAGCGAAAGTCCCTAAAAATGATATTGTACAGTTTTACAAGACATGTATTTGACAAGTTTTGGAGTATGAATCCATCGTGTTCCACCAGTCCCTGCCAAAGTACCTCAGTGAAGACATAGAACGGATCCAAAAACGTGCTCATTCAATTATATATCCAGGATTCAAATGGGAAGACACCCTAATCGAAAGTGGGTTATTAACACTCCACGAGAGAAGAAATAAGGCTTGTAAGAACTTTTTAAACCAAATTTTAGAAGATCCTAATAACAAAGTATCTAAATCTATATCAAAAGTGGACTTACCTTCGTCTCGTGATCTTAGAAACGGTAAAATAATTCATATTCCAAATCTTAAAACAGAACGGTATAACAGGGGCGGATCTAGGAATTTTCATACGTTAGTCAAAAAATTTTGGTTCCACTACCCCACGGGGGCATATTTTTTCGGTGGGGAGGGGGGGCGCCATTGTTTTTAGCTAGGCAATAAAATGAGTGTTTCAGCGTGCATAGGAAACACAATTTGCCATATATTATGCTTATAGATATCGTATTACAAACAGCGTAGCACCAAACCATGCGGTCAAAGACTGAAAATTTCGACATAACAATATGTGTAGTATTAATATTTGGTTCGGTCAATAAAAATACATCCGCAATACCTTGGCTGATACAAATATTACAACAAATGCCAATATAACGACTATATAATAATATAAATGACCTTTTGACCAACCGCAAATATATGCTAATTCAGCCAAGCGGCTTTTACCGGCGTGAAATAGACACACTTTGAACTTAGTAATACTCAGTAATAGTATTAGTATCAGACTATAAACCAATATAAATAGAATCTCTTTTAATACCTTATCGCTGTACACTTCTTATTTTGTTGACGAGCAACTCTGGGTATGAAAATATCTGCGCCACAATCTCTCGACAGACTGATATCGGTGTCATTGATAGTATCTTGGACAGATCTTGATTCAAAGCGTGCATTATACTCGATACTCAAACCAATTTGAACCTTTGCGGTCAAGTAGCAATCAGAAAGACTTTATTTTCATTTCGTATTGACTGAAGACTGCTGAATACCCCAAGGAGCGCTGCTGAATACCCCAAGGAGCGCTGCTGAATACCCCAAGGACCGAATTAGTCAAACAAATCGAGCCAATGAGAAAGGAGAATATTTCCTTAACCAGCCAATCAGAAAGCTCGAATATTGCCCAAATGAGTCAGACCCCCGCAAACTTTAGTCAAAATTCAAATGGACCAATCAAATGGCTAGAATCCGCCTCAGATTAGTCAAAACTCACGCAGATAACCGCTATTTTGACTTTTTTACTGCAGGCTCGGCCGCTGCACGAAATTGATAACTGGAGTATTTTTGAATATTAAGTACTTCACTGTCGGCTGCCGCTGCATGAAATATTACAACTGGACTATGTATTTTTATTTCTGCGCAATTTTTACCTTAGTCGCGTGACTAGTTTGACAACCCCTAGATCCGCCCCTGCGGTATAAAAACTCCTTTTAATAGCAAGTAGTCTTAATGCAATAAGCATAGTCATATTTTTTATTTGTAAATAAGTATTAAAGTAGCAAATAAGTAATTTCAATTTTTATCTTTAAACACTAAGTGTAATCACCATGTAATTCAGTAACATTATTGTAAATTGTGTGATAATTAAACTAACTATCTATCATTTATCTATCTATCTGTTCATATAGTTTAACTCTTTCCACGCGATAAGATTTAACTGACATTCACTGTAACTAACCTGTTCGAAATTTTCATGTTTTTTGCGACACAATTAATTCGTTTTATTTAAGATTTTGTTATTTTAATATATTTACTGGGTTTACTTGCGTCAAAAATGGTTGCTAAAGTTGTTTTACCCTCCCTGCCTGATTAATTTTTTAAGATATATATAATAATGTTCAAAATATTGTAAATATTACATATTTTCGAAATACATATCTATAATCTCACACGAGATGGACAAAAAAAAATCGTTGCATTGTTGAAATTTCCTCATCCAAGCAGCATTGCATATACTATATATATTTCATGCAGAGCCACCACAATGACCTCATATCTGCAATAGTATGTCCTTACATAGACATTTTGTAAATATCAATTGAGAACAAAACCAATTCACTGATCGTTGTAATCGTATATGGAGCGATGTATTCAGAAACTTCAGAATGTGATTGTAACAGTCGATGAAAGAGTGTCCTACGAAAGCGTTAATTCCTAGGTGTAAAACTTCCTCTCAGGAAACACGCAAAATGTACTTCAGATGCTTCAAAAATGCAAAATTTTACTATGGCAGCTTGCCCCAGATTCCCTTAGATTCTTTACCTCCCTTCAATTTGTATAAGTAATAACAAGATTTCTCGTGCAATTGAAAGACCTCCAATAGCACTCGCTCTTCGGACTCGCGCAATTTTGATGGTTTTTATATAAGAAACTCACTCGTAGGCCTACATGTCTTCCAAATTGCGCCCAAAACCATGCGACTTCTTATAGAAATTGTGTGACATGTTATATATTCTATAAAAGATCACCAGTGGTGCAGTACGCAAATTTTAATTCAAATTTTATCGAAGATATACAAGAAGAACATTCAATTTCGTTGGCAGAAATAAATGCTGCTGCAACACTTCAAACTCTGTCAAAAGCTGCCATTGCACGCAAGACAAAATTTCCAGCCAATGAAGAAAAATACAAGAAAAGGGAGATTAAAACCACCGTGAGCGTAAAGACAAGTGCCTGGGTTCGATTCAATGATTTTCCAAACCATTCTTTTGCTGTGGTCGACCGGAAATTGCGGTGTAACTCATGCAGCGAAGTTCTCTTTCTGAAAAAAATTATATCACAAAACATATAGAATCGATGAAGCACAGAAAAGGACTGTAACAAATCCAGGCAATAATTAAATGTATGTAGAGGAGAGACAAAAGAGAAAATAAAACTGGCTCATGTTTGCTGTGGAAATATGACTGTTCCGCTTAAAATAAGTTATTCCGATTAGAACTAGAAATACATGCATGCAGCAACCCCTCGCCCCTGCTGAACATCGACAAACAATACATTCCAAAACATTACTATTTACTACGCTTTTTTATCACAAAATTTGCTATGCAAAGAATGATTAGCTCGGAGCAAGAATAAACTTCGCCAGAATAAGGTCGTGAAAGACGAGAGCTGAGCTTTAATTGTTTAACTGGAAAAATGGCAGTTGCACAGGAATATTTGCTGCTGGAAATGGTATTCGGTAAATTAGCGCTCGAATTAGTGATCCAGTCGGATATTTGGTTTAAGACAAATGAATCACCCAAATCCCTCTTCACGACGCAGTCAAAGGCAATCGCCCATATGAAACGTATTACTTGACATAAACACTGTGTTTCCCTTCATTTCAAATGTGAGATGTATATTTTATTCGTTACTGTCTTAGTTTGGCAGGAAGATTGGAAAGAAATAAAAGGAAACAATATTTTGGGAAAATTAGTTTGGGTTAAGAATTTTTGGAAACTTGAAAGCACTGTAGCCATAGAAACACGATCAATAATACAAATTTATTTTTTGAAGTACAAAACAGGTTACGCTGCAAAAATAATTTTAAAATTAGTTGTTTTAGCCATAGTAATCCGATATATATGATGTAGGTAGTTTTTTATGCATTCTATAAGCTTCAAATTTATGTTGAATACCACCTTATGTTCATTAATTAATCGTTTCGAAAGGTTCATATAACTAAACGGTGTTTTAGTGTTTTACCTATCAATTAGTTTTTAAAAATATACAATTCTCTGGTAAAAATGATTTCGTTCTCCTTTTAATTTAAAACTTTTTGATAAAATAGAATATAGGATACTTTAACTGGAATAAAATGAAAAACTATGTAAATGAAACATATAGATATATCGAATATATTTTCCAACTATATATCTCCTTTTATCTTATTTTATCAAGTATAAACGATAAAATACGTTCCGCAGATCTTCTTGAAGTCTCCAAAAGTGACTTTTAATTAAGACTTTCTCATGTTCCCTTTTTATAATTCGCTCATTCCTCTCCTAACAATCCGCCATACTTTGAGATCGGTTAAATGACAAACCAACCCTGAAACGTAGATCCCACATAGCTTTCCGTCTTTCCCGGGTGGAATTATTACCCTCGCCCCGAGCTATCGCCCGGAACGGCGCTTCACGCCGTTGGCTTGGGGCACGGAACAGTTGGGCAATTTGTCGACGCTGACCGGAAATAGCGGTTTCATTTCTTCTTCAGTTGCCATTTTCACGCCGAAGAGCAAAAGTATAAACTTTCGGAGAATATTTTAGCTGTTTACTATCAAATATGGTTATCAAACAGTTGATAATCTTACTCAGGAAGGCCAACGGTTTCTAAAAAGCTAAAGTACGTCGAAATCGGCTTTGGAATAGAATATATTTCACCGGGGAAACATGAAATAAATGGATGCTGACATCAACCACAATATTTTGCCCATGGCTACAGAACTAGTTGGATTTAAGCAGATGTTAAAAAGTAGGTGAAAATGCGAACTTTGTGAATTATACTTTCATTAAAATGTTTCAGAACGTCTCTTAATGCCAAACTAAACGGGTGACAGAGCTGTCCGTGTACCCATATATCAATGTTAATGTTGAATTGACCCATCTTCTTTGAAGTATAGCTTGAAAGGTAAGGTATGCTCATCACTTGAAATTAGGTTTAAATGAAAGTTTTATCTATAGTATTTTTATTACAATTAAAATTATTCGTGGGAAAAATGCGCCAAAAGATTGAAATTGCCCTTCTAAATGTACAATATTTTTGACATGTTTGGGTTAGTATTTTGAAAAGGTGTTATGGAAGGAAAATATGTCTTGAACAATACTGGTTGATCTTTAAATTATAACTAGTGTTCTGTAAATCACAGAAAAGTGGACAAAATCTGGTCCATCAACAATATTTTGTATTTTAAATATTCCATTGATGATGAATATTACCCTCGAGAATAAAAAACTTCGTCATCTGCGAAAATACTGGTTAAAAACGATTTATTATATAGCTAAGATAACTGTAGGGAGCCACCTTAACCACACAAAGTCAAAATCCACTTGTTTACACTTCCAAAAACCTGCAGTTTTGGTATATTTCTTCTTCAATTATTATTATGATGATGATGTAATTTCTAAACAGGAAGCCTAATAATCAGTGATCTTCACTGTTATCAACTACGGTCCTGTATCTACAATAATTACAAAATATTCAAGACTAAGATAGATAAAAATATGTACTAGAAGTTAAAAGCTATAAAAGTTCAATGTTCAAAAATAAACTCTAACTAAACATCTAAGCATCTAAACTTCTAAAATTCAAGAAATCAAGATCTTTCGCAATTGATCGCCGCCATTTTTTTCAAGGTACTTGGTATATATGCACTATATATATAGTGTATTTCGTAGTTCCACATTGATTTTTATATAAAGTTTCTCAAATATCCGCTGACATATAGTAAATATGGCTTTTCAAGATTATTGTTTTTTAGTCATTTTGATGGCGAAAATGACTAAAAAATTTATGGAGGTTTCGTTCCATAAAGGGTTGTTGCGTGGATACATTTTTAGTTCTATTCGCGGTAGTGTGAGGGGATGAGTGACAATAGTAGTGAAAACATTCACAGTGGAAACTATGTTTAATTGTTTATCACTGGCAAAGGTCTTGCCAGATTCAATATAGAACTTCCCTTTGTGACGAAAAAGTGCCTGGTATCAGAAATTATAAAATACACAAAAATGTCCTGTGTTGTGGGAAATCGTGTTCGTATAAACAGAAGATGCAAAACGGAGACATCCTTAATAAACAGAACAAAAAGAACGTGGAACATTCTTCATGATGAACTTAAACCTTAACCTTAACCAGATTTAAAACGCTACTTTATGGATATTACACTACTGCCATAAATATAAACTATTAAACTGAAAATCCCTGATCTTGGAAATCGATCTGTTTAAAATGTGATACTGCTCGTAGTCTTAATGCCACTCCACTCTCTTGTTGTTCTTAACACTTGCATTGTTCTCTTAGCTTATTTTAATTTAATTTAATGTAATTGTACATTTATATCGTATTTGTTATAGGGCCAACATTTAGAGGATTTCGTACACTTGCACTCAACACACTCAAGCAAGGATCGCTCTCTTTTCTTTCTGCAGTCAATAGTCAGAAATTGTTCTGCCCAATCCCGTATCATACAATGACTCACTTTTAACGATGTGTTCATGCCCCAAGCCATCTTTCATACCACAACACTACATTAAAACAGCCCATCTCAGCCTCCCCCCCCCCTTGCGGGGGTTTTTGCCCCCTCCTCCCATAGGAAACATTCGGACTAACACAAGTCCCTATGTTGACCTCCCTAGTATTTTTCGGGCCCGCCTTGACTAAAAATCCTGGCTATGTTGAGAAAGGATACGAAAACGAGATACATAACACGTTAAAAAGTCCTGCACCATTGATAAAATGCAATTTATTAGAAGTATAACACGATTCTGTTTCCTGCTATATCAGTACATGCATGATCGTAAAATGGCCTTACATTAATTTGCTAATTTTCTTCCAGGCACAATTCTCTTTTACTAAACGCCTGATAATATTTACAGGTATGAAAAGACTGAGCCGAAAACGATGGCAGAATTGTTTTAAGTCAAAACAAGATGGTATTAGTTAAGAATTTACTGATCCATCTTCAGTAGAGAGGTTCTTTGGTTCCTTTTTCGTATTGAGTGATCCTTCTTCATCTATCTGCGTGACATTGATATAGGATTTCTAAGAAATATATGAATGAGAATTGAAATATCAAATGAAGCAAAATGTATACATTCATCTTTGGTGTCCAAGTTAAAAGTTGTATTAATATAAAGTATTTATTTACGTGATGAGTTCACAGATCCAATCTTTAGCAATATCAGTAAAATTGAACAATATACATTTTCACATTATATGATATTTAATTTTCACATTATATGAATTGAATGATTGGGTTTTTGGATAATTTATACCTCTTTATCCACGAGCATATCATTAAGGGATTCGCGTATATCCTCAAATGTGGGTCTTTCTTCTGGTTCAACATTCCAACAATTTGTCATTATTAAATATCTAATAAGTAGAAAATAATTGAAATAAATGAAACTGCGAATTTTCAGTGATCCGACGTGCTTTCACTCAAGTTTTCCTAAAAAGAGTTGTATAAATATATTTTTCCAACATGAATGCTGCTGCCTGAATACATTGCGATTTACCATTATCAATATAATATTTTGGCCTTTCCTTTTCCTCGCGCTGCATGAAATGTTTGGTATCCCAACACGGCTAGAAACTAATAACTTACATCACTGCAACCACAAAGTATAATATTGGGCGTTTTTCGAAAATAATGCTTTCTAAATAATGCTGTTTAAAGAAAAGAATGCAATCTACAAAAATTTACATACAGCGCCCAAAACGACACTACAACCGCCATATGTTTCTGTACCCAAGGGATGACGTCACCGCCCAATTACATAAAGATTTACTGTTTTGGCAAGTAGGTACCGTTATCCCCAGTATTCAGAAAATACCATTCATTCACTTAAACCAGGAAGCACTAATGGCAGATGAGATTCAAATCGCTCTGCTCCTTGTCGCAGAGTTAAACACGATATTGTACATACATACATACATACATACATTATTCAGCTCACTCCCCATTGGGGCTTTTCAGTGACCGATTACATCAAGTATCTAGCTTACCTGTATTATGTACTTAACCCACATTATTTATTTTTACAATTGTGATATTACTTTCCTAATCTGTCTATCCTAACCCACCCAGTCAACTTTCCCTGTGGGAGGAAACCGGAGTGCCCGGGGAAAACCCACGACTTTCGACAGAGCGTTGACTTACTCTTTTCACATGAGTGTGATGAGTGTCCTCAACGAGAATCGAACTCAAGACTCAGAGGTGAAAGGCGCTTGCTCTGACGACTGCGCCAGATTGTAGGTTGACGGTAATGTTGGATTTCCTTAAAAACTCGTTTAAGGGATCTCCCTGGGGTTTTTGCTTTACAGTGCACCATTATTGTATTGAAGAGGCTCTTTTTTCTTCTCCATCTTGCATGATACAATGACGAAATTCAAAGCCAACGTCGAGATTGCTCTCCTGAACATTGTGGTGTACTATCTTTGTGTTGAAAGTCCGTTGCCATGGCGTTCTATTTCCTCATTTTTAAAAAATTCTATCGATATTTTTTTTTTGGTTATTCAAAAACAGTCATTAATCAATATAAATAAATTTTCCTTCGATAAAATTTAAGAAAAATTGACATTACACCTATTATGGCGATATTATTAAATGTACAAAGACGGGACAAATGTGAGCTAACTTGTGAGGTTTTTTGGAGCTCTGACGTCATACAATAGTTGGAAATCAATCGTTTCTCGCGTGGGGTCCCGCATGTATTTCGTGAAAAGCAATGAAAACACGCGAGTTTTTCAAGCATGTTTGATGTTTTATTGTTTTTCAAATTCCAAGTTTTACAAAATTTATGTATTTGATCTACTGTCTCTGTTTATGGCCAAATAAGTGTGGATTATTGCATGTAAGATCGAAGAAAATGTTGGGTATTTACCGCTTATGATTTGTTACAGCTTTCTTCTAACAGCTAAGCCATTCATCATCGGTTCAATCACTTTGCCGGCGTCGGAGGTTTTCGCTAAGCGGCCGTTGAAGAAGAGTTTTCTTCACGCATAGAAGAAAAGTTTTCTTCATTACTTAAATTATCCAGTCGTGCTGGCCAATAGAGCCGGAGATACTGCAAATACGTGCAAAAACTTTCTATCCCACTGTTTGCGATACGACCCTAGCGTACGACTGTCAAAAACGGCCAACAATGCCACTTGCAAAAGCACATTCACACTATTTTTTCTCCAATGTCACGTCCAAATATCGTTGTGGATTATATAATTATTTTTATGCTTCTTTTTTATGCATCGCATTTCTTTGAAAAACGTTATTCGGAAAGGAAATGCTAATATATATGTTTATATTTTGAAGTCGCGCGAGTTACACGCGATATCTAAAATTCCGCCACATATAGGAAGAACGTAGCCTCCGGACATAAAACCTAGGGAGTCACCTGAAGTCCAGTTTCGTTAGTTCCCTGCTGTGCGAATGACCTCTCTTTCTCCTGGCACACCGGTATTTCTCCGAAAACTGACCGTCATCCCTTAGATGCATGTCGAGCACGACGTGTCTCACAAGCCTCAAACTAGCCTGAATTGGGCACCCTGCACACCCAGTGTAATCGACAAAAAATAATTCATTACCGTTATCATCTAGAGTAGCTGAATTAACGTACTTTCTGATCCGAATCAATTTCGGATCAGAAATAGCGGTGAAAATACAAATTAAACAACAGACAATATTGAGAATAATATTTGTGGTCTAAATTTCAAAAGTCGTGAAATATCTTACAACTGTTCACTTAATCAGAAAACTTACAATTCATCAGAGCATTGCGGTGGCTGTGACATCCGACATCCAGATCCCACGTGACTGACAATATTATATGGAGAAATGCCTTTATAAGGTTCATCTCCTAAATATAATGAATGATTAGGTACACTATTATCAAAGGTACGAATAAGAAAACCTATTAAATATGTCTTTAAAATGCTCGGGCAAAATTTTAAATTTACTCGCCCACGACGCATGCGGTTTTGTCACGGACACGCTTGGCCAACACACCTCAGAAGTCCGTACGCCTTTTATAAACTTTTTCAATATATTTCATTATTTTGACTTTGCAGGTCGACGTCAGTATATTTTATGATCAATCGTATAAATTTCATTATTTCATTACCATGTTATGCAATGGGTAGGAACATTTTCCGCCAATCGAAATGGTATGTTGTCCATTTACCGCCTATGGAATTATAATGCTTTAGAAAGGCGGCAGATAGATTGGCAGAAAGTATGTTCTGCCCACTGCGATAAATAACATTTCAAGCTAGTAATCCAATTATAGCTTTTCTCCAAAGCAAGCGGCAAATGAGAATGTTTATTTTTATGCGCGCGAAACGAACCACTTAAAATTCGTTTTTAATGTCTGAATAGATCTTGTACTGAATGGGGTAAAAAATCTCATGAACATTTCGACAATGAAAATATATCTGAGACATCTTGATTAATTTAATGGGGTATGGCAACAATGTATTGGTTTCCTGGAAATATCTTTATCGAAATCAGTATATAGGTCAGTGAACTGTCCGCCATCTTGGATTGTTGTGGATGTGCATGTTACTTCACAACCAAAATCACGCATATTTTTTTAAAGAAACACTGATCAATATGAGTCCAAAATTATATACTTCTGTCGCTAGTTCAAATATCAAATTGACTGAGAACATTTTAATCATCTACTAATTGTTAGTTTTATACGGCTCTGCTTTGACGTCGATCAAAAAATTTAGCTACAGTTAGTGTGGTCCGAAGAATGTATCCAAGATGGCGGACAGCTCATTGTTTTCAGTTAAAATACTTCAAGAACTAAACAAGATATGAGAAGTAGACAAAAATAGCTTTAGAGATAATCTTCAACGTAATATACAATCTTCAACTAAGACAGTAAATTCTTGTTGTCACAATACTTTGAAGGATATTCTACTTTAAAATTGTGACGAATCTAGAGGGAGTAATTATTACCTGCCTACGTCTCTTGATTAATTAAAGGATTTCAAATATGTGTTTAGTTTAACATGAAATTCCGTAAAACAGTTGTTATAATCTTGAACAATTTTAAGTGCTATATTTGACGTCAGTTTTCCGCTGTCAAATCAGAAAAACAAGAAACATACTTTTGATCCGAATGTAAAAACTACGGACCTGCCAGCTCTCAATCTCATCCGAAATATGTTCAAAATTATATACTAGATCGAAATTAAATCCGATTTCTGAGGTTTGCTTACCAGGCGAGAGAACGTTATATACAGTATATATACTGCATCATACATCGCCATCTGAAATAATGTTAACTCTAAAAATTATAGAATATACATTTCAGCTATAGAGATTTAAATATTACAGAATTTCTATATTGCCCAAAGTACGGACCCAAACTCAATAAATATAGGCTACTCATCAGTGTCCTTGCATGGGTACAAATAAAATATATCTTACCTAGAGTTGTAATTTCATGAAGAAGAATTCCATAACTCCAACTACATCAATTAATATACAAACGTTACTGTAAATTAGCTATATACAGGTTCACGTGCTTGTGACAATCCCCACGTTCAAATGTTAGGCTAAGATTTTGATGGTAGTACCAGATGGTCGTTGCACATATGATGAATAGGAATTAAAATTACAAATTACTTCAGTTAGACTGTTACTGTAGAATGTTAATTTCAATTATATTATAAGTAGTATCTAACGAGCAATTTGATTGGCCAATGCGCGTGCTTTATGACGCAATAAAGCACGGCCACCGTTTTCATTTTTAAATTTTAATTTCTCACTTCGTCCCCGCTTGTTAAATTTTCCTTGGAATTGTCAATACAATATGAACAAAATTATAATAGTTTTAAATCCAAAGTCTGTCAAAAAGCAAGAAAAAATAGACCTAAACGAGATGGAAAAAAGCCAGCCAACAAATAACAACGGAACATAAAAGGCGAATAAAGATTCGTAGCTGTTTCTGAGTTTGAAATATACTTTTTTGCTTGAAAGTTGGCATTCAACGGCGACAAGAAACGCGAAAATCTGTACTATTTTGACATTTAAAGGTACAAAAACTGTTTTTAAACACAAACCAAACCAAATTTATCCACAGTTCTAGGTGCAAAAAATTAAAATTAACCATTTTGGCATTGATTTAGATATAAACAATATGTGTACAGTTTTTAAGCTGTCAAGATGCAACGACAAAAACCTACACAAATACGACATGTTTATGCATTTCTTGACAGTTTGTCTGAGAAAATTTTTAACCACCAACCACTGAACTAGGAAAAAACACAAAAAATATTCAAACAGTACCTTCAAGCAAAAACTGCCTGATATATTTGGTTCAAGATGAAAAATCAACTTGACAGCCAATGTCATCAAAGCAGCTTGACAAAAACGGAAAAACCCTTCGCTTTTATACGAATCCAGGACAATAGTGAAGCAGAACAACGAAAAACCAATCTGTCTATCATTGTGCACTATATTTGAAAAAAATTCAACAGTTTTTGTGCCTTTTTAATCCCTAATTTTTGTTGAGTTGCAAGTTTTTCGCTCCTTCGCCGGCCAGAATTCAAGCTTGTAGTTGTTGCCAAGCAATGAAAACATTAAAAAGCTTGCGAGTGACGTCAGTGATTACATGTTAGGAGAATATCAATATTGATCTTTGAACAAAATTGTTTACTGTGCTTATATACCACTTATAATATAAAAGAATTAAAAAACTCGTCTTGTGCCGTTATGGTGTAATAATGCACTCGGGGAAATGTTGGGAGAATACTCGAGAAGCGTGTAAAACACTCGGCTACGCCTCGTGTTTTACAAGCTTCTCTCGTATTCTCCCAACATTCACCCCTCGTGCATTATTACACCATAACGGCACGCGACTCGTTTTTTAATTCTTAATTAATATTCAATTTTCGTAAACTCGCGTTCTTATTGGTCAATTTGTACAACGTGTGTGTATTTATATAGCAACAACGCACGGCCGTGCCGTTATAGTTTATATCAGAATTCACGAATGGAAAAGTTTATAAGATTTCGTTTATTTTAAACCGAAGACAATCCCAAAACCACGAAGTGGCCAAATTTCCAAAATAATTCCGTATTTAAATGTAAACATGTGTTGTTTATTTAGTTTATTTTACGAATTTACGGAATATAGCCTAAGTTGTGAATGAGTGGCGAAGCGGCGAAGCCGGTTGAAAATATATTCGTAGCTAATTCGGCGGACAGGTTGTTTCTTATATAAAAGCTATTTCTCGTTTTAAAATATTCTAAAAACACTTTTGAATATTATCAAAACTAAACAAGGAACTAGTAAACAGTTAGTTCACCAAAGTTTGTAGAATGTCGGATAAACAATAAATATTTGAATGATAAAATGAACATAAACTTACACATCACTAGCTGTTGTGAAACGACCATGAAGCAGACTTTCCAATGCCATCCATTTAACAGGAAGTAAATCCTACAAAATAGAATAGACACATAAAGTACCCAATAAGTGTCCGGTATTATTATGTCAGTAAAGCGTGAAAAGAAATTTTTCCGGTTAAATGAGAACTGTAGGCCATTGTTGTCCATTTTCGTTGATTAAATTTTCGGTGAATTGGGAAAATTCGAGATATCAAGATATCTCGAGATATCAAGTAAAATTTACCGTGAAACGTTATTTCAAAGGAAAACTGATGTCATAGTAAGTATGTGATAAATGAAACATTTCATATCCACAAACAAAAATTGCAGAGCCCAGGAATGGCCGCGTATCTAGTCTTGTTATCCCCACGGATGTCCAACAAAATTTGTCGCGCTCTTTTCGTTTGGCTATGTTTGAGTTTTAGGTTAAATAAATACTGATCATGAATGCAATTTACTTGGCTGTTTCGTATATATTCCTCAGCTCCACCAATATCTCTCGCCAAACCAAAATCAGACACTTTTGCCATATTATCTTCATCAATGAGAATATTCCTAGCGGCCAAATCACGATGGACAAACTGTTAAAAGAAATGAACATCCGTAATACGGCACAACACTAAGCGTTTTACTTAATGAAGTTGCGGTGTTGAATTGGTCTGACTAAGAATGGAGGAAAAATCACTGTCCTTTGAGATCACCTCAAGGATTTGTTAGTGAATAATACATTTTGCAGGTATTCAAATGCTATAAACAAATTCGGAATTTGAAAACAGTAGGCAAAGATAGGAGCATTCTGACACAAGTAACCAAATTTAATATGCCATAATCACAACATCACGTAGGTTGGAGCCCTACATCTGCCTACACTGACAATACTGTTGTTACAATTTGTTCAAGTGACCAAGGGCGAAAATCCATCTCAAAAAGTGGAGCGGATGGAGCATGTTGTTGTTATGTTCAGGAGCTTTTCGGTAACACTTTAACAATTTCTTTCAGGTTTTATCAGGGTGTAACTTGCCATTGCTGGAATTTTCCGGACGAAGGGCGTGGTAAAGGGCCAATTGCACTAAAAACTAAAATTATCTAGATGAAGTAGCAGGTTGATATTTGGGCACTGGGGTATAAGCCAGATCTGTGAAAAATATGTCAGGGATGCCATTTCTTACTTCCACTATATAATTGGCCCTTGCAAGTGACAGATAATATGCCAACCATATTAACCTTGTGTTTTGAAGAATGGTTAAGAAAAATATTATGTAAACTCTTTCGAGTGTTTCATTAGTTAAACGTTAATGAGGTGAAAGTCACAAATTATGATTTTTGCCGCCAACAATTCTGAGAAGGTATAAATATGTTGTAGAGCAGCAAAAATATATCCAGAAGTCATCTGACATGCGACTTTTACATTGTACCTTAACATATTTTTCTATAAACGTATCTGTGTATTTAGTATTTAACATTAATAGTTCAATAATAGAACTGATAACGTTTCATTTTTCGTCTTTTTAACACTTAAATGCGCAATTTTGGAAACATCAACGGTCTTGAGATACAAAACACACTGCTCTTCCGAGGTTACCGCAAATAATTGTTAAGTAGTACTAACAATGCACAAACAAGTGCGGAGAAGAGAGAAATAAACAATAATTACCTTCTGAGAAGAAAGATGAACCATTCCATGGGAAACATCCGCGGCAATTTTTAACAACTGACGATGATTTAAGGTCGATGCCCGGTTAATATAGTTCGATAAGTTTTCAGATGAAGCAGGATAAACTCTACTTTTAAGTAGCAAACGTCGAAGACTTCCACCAGAACAAAACTCTGTCACCACGTGAAGTTTTCCTGAAGCGAAAATTTTCTCTTCTGATTAATTATTCATGTAGTTCAATCAAACATTCCCATAATTCACATTACAGTACATATAATGTATGCCATTTGTTTGGGTTTTCGAGTCCCAAAAAAGGACAACGCTCTAAACACTTGTGTCATACTTATGTTAATGTATGCAGCAGAATGCTGTTTTTTAAAACATTTCATTCAGAAAGCTATTTTAATAACTCGTACCGCCATTTTCGGGCTCCCAATTTTTTGGGCGTTTTCGTGCTTTCCTGACATTTTAATTTATATTGTTACCAAACATTTGAAATCGTATTATTCGGAAAATGCCATTAGTGTGGCTTCACTGAGATTAGAAGAAAGAAAGAGTCAAGGTTGTTAGTGGAAACAGAAGATTTCCGCTGTTAAGATATATTGAAATAGTTAAACTTGGTTTAACATATTTGGAAGGTCATTCAAAAAAAATATATAAACAGATTTTTCATATCTTGCTTGAATCTTGCAATATTCTGACCATCCTAGATTACTGTGGTTACTTGTTTCAGTGTGAAAAATCAATCCCAGAATGCGAATTTTTTTGAAAGATTAGATATTAGGAAACGGTGATCAGTATTTTTTTAAATTCATCTATGTAATCAATTCCTAATTTCTATTCATTGTCTTAACATTACACTATTTACGTACCTGCTAATGAGCAACCACCGATCAATCTAATGACATTTGGATGCGGAACTTTGCTTATTTCTTTTAAGATAGTCAGTTCAGACTTTAGATCTGAGAGATCAGATTCTTTGGCACCATCTAAAATGTAACAATTACGTGATTTGGAATCGAGGGAAAGGGTTTAAATATTGTGTTGAGAACAATTGTCTAGTTTTATGTGAATATTGTGATATTTGTTAGAATAACTTACATCGTTGAATGTCTGACAGGATGTGAAACCAATCGATCAAAGATATTTCAACAAAACTATACCACTTGCCTAATAATACTCTCATAGCACAACATAATCTCGGACTAATTTCCAGAGCAAAAAGTCAACCAATTTTGAATCTTAAAAAACCTGACGGTTGAGTCCTGTTTGTGCCCGTACCATTTAAGCAAACATTTTTACTATGCTAAGATTTGAATGGATATTGAGTACTTTTAATTTTTCTATTTCAGGTTTAAGCAAAATGTTGATTTTGCTAGCACTTGAGCATAGCCGATCAACTATTTTCACAGTATATGAAAGATTACAAGCTAAAAATGAATGTAAACTATTTAGAAAGTTCCTCATGAGTTGGCAGATTCGATCTTTGCAAAATAAGTTAGCGCGATGTTTTTCTCAACATAGAAAATCCAATATGGATTAAACATAATTGCCAAGCCCTTGCTCAACTTTAAAAGCAAGCATGAATCGTTGGAAAGCTGAAGTGTTAGGCTTTAAACGAATATAATCATATATGTCTTAGTTATTATATAAGATTAAGATTCTCTTTCAACTTCTTATCTAGCCTATAGATTTCATCTCGATGCTTCTATAAATTGCTCATTTCTATACCTTTTAACGTTTTCACCGCAACAAATTCGGGATCACCTTTCCCAGTTGTTAATAATCCTTGTTTAACAATTCCAAACTGTCCTTCTCCCAGTTTTTTGTCCAGCAACTTGAGATTATCTGGCACAATTTCCCAATCCTCCAACAATACAACGTAAGATAGGCCTTCCGCAAGGTCTAAAATAATAGAATAGAATGTCTATTTGTTTGTTTTTTTGTAGCATTAAAAAATGGCGGACATATAGAGGAAGAGTAACAACACGATACAGATAAACATCACTGATTTAACAACTGCATAGTGAATCTGCTATGCATATAAATGACGTCAACTGCGGTCATATTGTTGTGACCACTACAAATTGACAGTGGTATTGCTGGTGATTGGTGGGAAAGGAAACGTATTGTATAGATAGAAATTGGTCATCAGTGGCCTCTTTTTCTTCCTAAATTTGGACCAATACGGCCGTCTAAAGTCTCAATATCTAGTGTTTAAGACGCCTACGACTCATTGGAAAAGGTGCGGAAAGCTATCATGTCTTTCAAACTACATAATGTAGAAACATCTGTTCGGGAGTAAAAGGAATTTAAGCACCTAACAATTCTATTTGTAAAGAATTTGACAGTTTAAAAATCTGTTCTCACTACAAATACTCTGGCTTGAAAATTGGCTAATTGAATTCAAGTGGAGCTCTATCAAGTTTTAGTTTTCAATGAGTTGTAATTAAACTTAGAAAGGTTGCATTATACTAAATCCTATTATCTCCATGCACGACCAGATCAAAGACCATTTCGAGCACGAGGACGGAACGCTACGATGAATTGTGGTACTTTTCACGTTGGACAGTAAATATTCTTACCTTATTATGCACTTCGTTAATTTAAGTGTTATATGAAACGTAATAGATAATGATTAACCGGATACACAAAACAATAAACAATGAACAACGAGCTATTGATAAGTGTAATACACACAACAATAAACAATGAACAACGAGCATTGATAAGTGCAATTGTATAGTGCGAGCACAATAGATCTAGAGAGTTTTTTGATACGATATCGAAGGGAAGCACATCAGCACAGAATAATAAAATATATGAAAAGCTATCCAAGTGTGGTTAATATTGTGTCCAAATTATCATAAAAGAGCTGTCCCCCTAACGACCGGACGATCCCGCAGACGAGAAATAAATACCAAGAAAGGGTCGTTTAACATTGGTGGAGAATGTGGGCAAATGCGTTTATACTCTGCTGAAGAAAAGCAACCAAAAAAGTCTGGTCAACACATCGACAGCGCTGGCGACCGATTAACAAGAAAAGCAACCGTGGTGAGTGGCGCGTTTGACTCTTGTCTCTTGGCCGAGGTATATGACAATTTGCTTGTTATTATTTGCTTTGGTTACTTGAAATAGACGAAGAACCGCATGTCGTGTCAGTAAAACTTTCTTTCCCTTTATATGTTATCAATTCGTTCTAGGAACAGTGTTTAAGTGTTGTAGCTATACCTTATGTCTTATGTTCATGTGTTTTATTGTGTTCCGCATTGCGCGTAGTTGTAGACAAAACCGATTGCGCTTTTACCATAATTATAACATTATTTCATTGTGTCATCATATTCGGGTCGCGTTACTCGTAGTTGCTGCCGAGTTTGAGTTAAATTGTTCTTTGGGAAATTCGGTTAATCAGTTAGACATGACTTCGCCCGAGGTCGTAGAAAAGTTGTCCGAACTGCTAAAGGCCATTGACAAATCTGTGAGGTCAATTGAAGAAAACAAAGTAACATTAGCTGAAAAAAACGAATTAGGAATTCGACACCACACCGACCTTGTGAAATTACAACAACAACAACAGGCCCAACTGGCAACTAAGTGATGGGGAAGGGATGCACCATTTCATTCAAGGCCTTCACCACAACTTGAGAATCCATGTAATTTTAGGGCAGCCAAAAAGCTTAGCAGCGCCTACCTTAAGGAGGCTGTGTCGATCAACACCCCAAATATTTCCCAGCAAAAGCTTGAAGTTCAACTTCAAACAGTAGCAAAAAGTTTGGAAGCCCTAGCCACTGCACAGCAAATGTGGCCACATATGACACCAAATGTGGCCACATATGACATGCATTCAAGGTTACCCACTCCTGGTCAACAGCACAATAGCAATTACCGGCAATAAAGTAGGCAGCACTCTTCAGACATAGGCCCCCAGCATGATTCAAGTGAAATAATAGCCAAATTAGTTCGGGATGAAGTGCGGCGACAAACACAATTTGTAGCACCAACAAATAGGCCATCACATACAAGTATACCCTCGTCACGCAACCGTCGCACTACTGATGAGATACCCATATGCAACAAATGTAACAGGGTGGCCACATTGCTCGTAATTGTAGAAGTGTAGAGCAACAATTCCCTGCTATTCCACATACATTTCCCCCTATAGGCATCCACACAATGGAAATTTACGTCCAAACGCGCAACCATTCCAACAAAGAGCTAACAATCCATTTCGCCAGCAGTCGGGAAACTAGTTGCGGCTTCTTATATCGGGACGATAGAGAGGCGAAGATCAAATTAATGAAATTAAATGTCTCGTAAAGGATCAACATGATAATGTTAATAACTCTGTTAACGAAACTACTTATATTCCTGCTGCAACTCTGGTTAATTTGGAAATAGAAGAACTTAAACATAAAGATATCTTAAGCCCACCAGTATATAAGGAAAATATAGAAACCATACACCCTGATCTTGTGGATATCGATTTCAGTTTATGTGCAGACAAAACTCATAATGTTATAAGTAAGAAAAAAGATTCCAGCTAGCCAATCGATAATAAATTGTGATACATTGACAATAAATGATATAGATAATTCTAAAGTGACCGAGTCACAGTGTATAAATGTACCACAGCATGTTGACATTGATGTTAGACAACCATTTTTTTCTGAGCATAGTAAATTAGATGTACCAGTCTGTGATGACCTAGTAGATTTATCCCCATGTGAAGACAACGGAAATGAGATGCAAAGCAGCGAAATTGTTTTAATACTGATTTAGAAGGACTAATATTTCCTGTTGCTAACCCCACTGACAGTTATACTGCTAAGTCTGTTCCTGAATTTCCAGTTGCATGTACTATTGCTGTCCTTTTTGAGGCACGTAATAATTGCCCTTTTATATCAGGTAGAATATGTGATCTTTCTGTGTCCTTTTTGTGTGATACTGGCGCTGCTATTACTACCATAAGTGCAGCATTATTTAAGCGACTGCCAAGCCTTACTAAACATCCACCGAGTTCATTAATGACGCAGTCTATTCGAACAGTTACGATGGTGAAAGTGTACCAATTACTGGTTTAGGGTTGATACCATTTCAAATTGGTGAATCTAAGTACCATTATTATGCCTATATTGTTGATAACTTGGCTTATGGTGTAATACTTGGTGCAGATCTTTTAACTCAATATCAATCTGTTATCAACTTGGACACTAGTGAATTGCAGTTACCACCTCCTACGGACACACCACCATCTTGTCCAATACCTGATTTTTCATGTTCGGTCCATGCAACTATGACATGTGTTTTGGCACCATTTTCTGAATCTGTCATTCCTGCAAACCTGAACGATTCTCCTCGAAATGTTTCAACCTCTAGCTTAGTTGGTCTTGTTGAGTCTAGCTCTAGGTTAATTGAACGCTACAGTCTTTGTGGTGCTGCAGAACTAGTCCAAGTGTCTGGGAATAACAAAATACCATTTCGGATCGTGAAAAAGTGTTCTCCTGTCCATTTCCAATTACGAACGTGTGACAATCGTCTTGTCTCTGTAACTGTGCACGCAAATCGAATGAAACCTTGCTACCATCCTGATTCGCGCCCTCAGAACGCTCCTACAAATGACATGCCCACTGAGCCTCCCATCTCCGCAGATCAACTGCCTGAGGATAGTTTTGCGAAACCTGGCCTCATAGTGCGACCAACTGCTATGCCATCCGTTTCGTCTGATACAACATCTTCGACTGAGACTGTTTACAGCATTGAGAAACTTGTAAAACAGCGCACACGTAAGGGTAAGAAACAATACCTAGTCAAGTGGGAAGGGTATAGCCAAAACATAACTCGTGGGCGGACGAAACCGACATCGTACATAATGACGCAAACGAAACAGATTCTCAATGACTGGTCGATGATTCAATGCCTAAGTATTTCGGATGACTGCATGTTCACGCGATTTCAGCTATTTTTCATTCCTCATGTTTGCTGTTTGCCGTCTTCCCAGCGAATGCTTTAACTCCATAGGTCAAATTCTTCGGTTCGGACACTGTTAAAGCCTAGCCTGCATGTGTAAAGCCGATAGTGAGCGCTAGGGAAGAAGGAGGTAACATTGGTCGAGAAGGCAAAGAAGTGAGAAGGAAGACGAAAAGGAAGGGATGGGAAAACGTGAAAAGAAACTCCAACATTTGGAAGGAGCTCAAAATGGGCGTGACGAGCTCAATTAATCGAAACCCTTCATATTGGAGATCCTCGTCATGTTGGGCCTTTACAGTCAGTCACCGACCACATGGGTTCCCCAAGATGTTGGCGATCCTGACACAGGCATATACACAGTGCGTTGTAGTGGTGCCTTTTGGTGCTATGTAATTAGCCTGAAGTCATGAGAATCAAGTGAAAAGGTTCACTGTCCTTAGTTAATAAGTTAATCACTGTTGATTGAGCGAAGGTTTTGCATTAATGTACGTCTAGTTTTAAATTAAATATGAAATTGTGTTATGTATTATCCTGCAGTAAGTTCATTATTCGCTAACCTATTTCTTCAGACCAAGGTTCTGCACTGAGTGGAGGCGCAGGATTTCCAGTAGCCATGATATCTGCGTTATTTGGGTTGTCATTCCGACTTAAATACCATGATTGAAATTCCTGTAATAAGCAACGAAAACTGCATGCTACAATATATTCAATACAAACGTTATAATTTATAGACAAATACTTGCATGGTTGTGATGCAGTTGTATTTCAAAGAACTATTTGCAGAATACATTAGTTTTGCTGGGCTTATGTGTGAGAAAACTAAACTTCGAAAGACGAAAAGCATTTTTTATTCTACTGTAAATATGTTGAATAAATTGTACATTGGAAGAGGAAGTGTGATAAAAGTGTTATGGCTAATACAAGGTTGTTTGTCGAGGAAGTATAGTAATAATAATGGATAAATTATCATGTTCAATTTTTTTTATATCCGCACCTATCAAAATCTCGCTTCTGCATTCGGTCAAACGAAAAATTAATCAAAATATATGCAACGGATGTACAGAGTGCAATAAGGAAAGGTTCATTCTTACCATTACTGCTTTATTGTGTTGTTTTTTCAAGATTTTTCTTCGCAAGTAAAGTAAAAGTATCGAGACAAGAATAAGAAACAGTATCGTCCCAATCACTGCGCCTGCAATGGCACCAACGTTTGAGCTTTTATATTGGGATCTTTCAGCCCGTGTTGTTTTAACAGTGGCTGTAGTATTAGAAGTTCTTGGTTCCAGTACACATGTAGTCGGTTCCTCTGACTTCATGCGAATTAGTCCAGTTTTCACCACAACAAGACTTGAACTGTCTCCAATTCCGACATTGTTAACGGCCTGGAGGTTGATTGTGTAAGATTCAAGTTCGTCTAAAATGACAAACCAATATTATTATGTTAATTTTTTTAACAAAGTGATCTGTCCCCTTTTATTTCACTATACTGGTAATAATCAAGTACTATATAATTTTCAAACTGTCTGCCGAGTCCAACATCCTTGGTGGGCCAAAAATATAGCCCCTCACCCCCCACCCCCACTATGTTTTGTGGTATGATAGAAGTTTAACATTTATACGGCGGTTGACTGTTGTGTAAAACTACCTGAAAAATACAATGAGAACTTCGACGTTTCGAGCGAAGGCCCTTCGTCTGGAAGTTAGTAGAAGTCATTCTACCCACACTGGCACCGCACGTTTAGGCTCAGTAGCGAAGCCAGCCTGACAATTTGGTCATGCAATGCAAATTTTAAATCATTATCATTATTCATTTCTTTAGAAATTGATTGTTTTCACAGTCTATGAACACGGAAATATTTGCATAGCATGACCAAATTGTCAGGCTGGCTTCGCCACTGTTTAGGCTAAGATAGTATAACTGTATAAGGCACAACTAAGGTAGTCTAAAGCAGGCTAAGGTAGTGTTAGGTATACTAAGGCACTCTAAAATAAGCTAAGGTAGTCTAAAGTAGTCTTAGACTACCTTAGCCTACCTTGTGGTACCTTAGACTACCTTAGCATAACCTAGCCTATATTTGACTACCGTAGCCTACCCTAGCATACCTTAGCCTACTTTAGACTACCTTCGACTACCTAAAATTTAGCCTGGCTTTGACTACCTTAGGGGCTGTTTATATGGAAGCCGGGCTAGCTCGCTGACCGGGCCAGCCCGGTAAGCAGGATGAATTTGTCTTGTGATTATATGAGAAAATTTCATCCCGGCAAGCGGGATGATTTTGTTGTTTTGACAGTTCTTAAAAATAGCTCGCAGACAAATTGGCGGCGGCGTCTCTTTGAACTTTCATCCTGGCAACCGGGCTGGCCCGGTTACTGAGTGTTTATATGGGGAAATTTTCATATATTAAATCACGTGTTTATATTAAATCACGATTTCGTTCAATGCAAAATTAGGTAAACGTGAGGCGCAAACCGAACCTGAAAATCAAAAGTTCCTGAATTTGCTGTTTATTAATAGAAAACACGCCAGATGAAAAATCATGCGGAAAATTGCAGAAATATTGTAAGTATAAGAAACTTGCATTTATAAGATTTACCTTTTAAATGCGAAACATTTTCAAAATTTAATTTTTGGTTTTTGAATTTCTTGTAACATTTCCTGACTATTTTAATAACCAACTTAATCGCCAATTTTGGTGATTTAAAAGGAAAAGGTATGGTTATTATTAATAGTCAAGTATCAATAGATCAAAATGATATGATTGTTATTTCATTCAGCATATCAATCTAAAACGTCTATTAACGCCAGAAAACATATTTAGCGGGGACGTATTTTGGGAATCCCTCAAAGTGTATATCCGAAACAAAATTAGGTATTCTAACTTTAACTGGTTATCATGCCTAAGCAATTTGTACATCGTAATGTTTTACATTACATATCAAAAGAGGAAGCTTTAGTTTTCTAACGCTTGATATCAAAAACAATAACACAACACTTACTTAAATTTTCTATCACAGAAGGACTTGAATTGACATATTTTTTCTCATAAATGTCTTGCCCATCATTCTCTCTCCATGTCAATATATAATGTTTGATTTCGCCATTTGGGTATTTTGGTGGCAGCCATGATACGTTCAGAGCATTTCCTTCAACAGCGACTGTGAAATTTCGAGGACTGCTTGGAACTATATAAACAAAGAATAAACAAGGATACTTTATTCAGAGGCTTATTATTGGTGATGCAACAAAGTTACTCGAACAATCCAGTGATATAATGTATAATTATCTACTCCTTCTGTTTACAAATAAGTTCCAGCTTTGTTCTTCAAATATGATATAGAATTACTTTCACTGAAAAAAATGACTTTCGCATTCTGAAGCGCCTGTCATGGCGAACGACGTGGTGTAACTTAGGAAGTCCATTTTAATATGCTCTGATTATAAACCCATAAATAGAGAGAAAAAATATATACCAAATTATATAAATAGAGAAACGAGGGCGCTATTTTCATGCTTTGCAAATTTTAGCTTCTTCGATTCGGCTTTGTTTAGCTCCGGAAGTGTTGACATATTCATTCATTTTAAGAATTGGGTGCACAGAGGAAAGACCTACCTCAATACATATCACAGCCAACGAAACATTAAAAACTGACGTATTTTGCGAACAAGATATTCCATAATACTTCATGTGAACATATTATATACATAGCGCCTGGGGACGAGTCAGTTCTATTAGGTATTATTGAAGTTTTTATGGAGTAGAGCAATTTGCCATATTTTTGTATGGGGCATGGTGCATGACAGCTGAATTCAATATATTATTCCTATCTATATTTCGGCAATATAATAAATCACCAATTTACTGCAACAGGGTAAAAATACATTTGCTTCTATAAATTGATGTTAAATGTGGTTCTTACCATCTATGGGAGAGTATGATATTTTTACCGGTGACGATATTTTCGTTGCACGACATTTGCCTTTTACGACACATTTGTATTCATAAGGAAACTTGGTCGTGTCTGGGTCGTCAAGCACTTCAGCTATCCATGTTTCGGAACCGTACATGCTAGTTGTGTTCAGAATGATATTTTTGTCGTCTGTATCTGTTCTGATCCAGTGAACCTTTGTTGAGCTATCTCCAGTTCCAAGGCATCGCACACGAACTTTACCAAAACCAGTATATATCGGTGTATCTGATTTTACTTTGAGAATGGAAATTTTTACCTTGCATGGTGATGCTAATGGTAAAAAAATCGTATCAAAAGTAGCGAAGATTTATCGAAGAAAATTATCATCATATATACTCCTAACTTATAGCAGTCGAAAGTTAATTCTAATTGCAGATCTTCGGCTTCCGATCGCTTCTAAGCTTCCGCGAAAAACTGATTTCCGGACTTCCCAGCCGGAAATTAGCATACAGTTATAAATAATTATGTATTAGAATAAATATATAATAGTTAGATGTTTTTTCTGCATCTCACTTGATTTGATTGATGTAGAGTTTAGAGGTGAATGAATGAGTCGAGTGAATATTACTATACATATCGCAGCCGTTCCCCGTTCAGGTCTAAAAATATTATATATTTATTTTCAATTGAATATCCATCCACCCAAACCTTCTAAGGATATATCGATAGTTACACTGTAAAGAATGAAAAGTTCACCATCCTCTGGCCATCAGGCATCAGGCAAATTATCTACTCATCAACTCACCAATATTGCTGAAACTATCTCGATACCTAAACTGCTGTATCTACCCAGTCAAAATGAAATTCTAAAATCTAATTGCTAGGTGTGGTTTAAAAATGCCATTGTTTGTATATTTATATTGATATCCTTTCTCGCACGGTTCTTTCGTAATAAGAATGATGAAAGAAATTTTCACTCAATGTAGTCTAGGACCTGTATAGGAGTTTCTATGCGTTTCATTTAGCACAATGTGCGAAAACCTGAATCCGGGACGAAAGTACTGAAAATGACCACGCCCTGAAACGGCAATGCCGACATAGCTCTAACTTCCGAAAAGCAGAAGCGACAGCCTTTCTGAAGTGCTTATAGTGTTTAGAAGGTTGCTTTTAGGGGTGTTATTGGAAGGAAAAATTTGTCTAAGTATAATATTTTACAACGAAATGACCATACACCACCCCAGGTAAACTGCTAATTATCCATGAAATAACTAATATACCTGGCAGAGATTAAATTTTCTTATTTCCTAACAATTTTTATCATGGGTTGAAAAACTATGCTTAATTTAATATAATTATTGTAGATTTCATAAGGATTGACATTGTTTTGTTTAAATATAATACATTTTATTTCACTTACCCCCCACCAAAACACGATTTCAGCCATATTTTGCCGTCTTGTTTGCTTTTTATCGCCGAGTCTCGCAAGTATCATCCAATTGTTGTACTTTTACATAATGATAGATGGCTAAAGAAGATTTCAACCAAGTTTCGTCAAGTTTTGAAGCAGTGCAGTGTATTTTATCTTCGACATTGTGTCCTTCGATATTTCGTCAAATAGCGGCCATTGCAATGCCTCGCCGCTTGTCTTCCCGATAAATGCCACTTCTTCGTCTTCATATGTATTTAGATTACAGTATCCAAGAGTACTTCATTGTAGAATAGTCCCAATCGAAAAACTAGAGTAGTATAGTCCACTTGAAAGGAAAAAACCTCCATAACAAATTTAGGATCAGAATCAAAGACACAAGTTTAAAAATAATTTGAAAGTCACGCGCAATCTTCGCGAAAACTCCTCGTGGGCTACTTGACAGGGGGGGGGGAAATATTTTCACGAAACGCTGTTCGCCACCACAGAACCCAGTAAATATATTATATTTATTGTATTTTTATGATTTATGATAAAAACAATAGAAAATACGCAAATATTTATTGTTTTTTCATAAATCATAAAAATACAATAAATATAATATATTTACTGGTTCTGTGGTATGAACAGCGTTTCGTGAAAATATTCCCCTGTCAAGTAGCCCACGAGGAGTTTTCGCGAAAATTGCGCGTGACTTTCAAATTATTTTTAAACTTGTGTCTTTGATTCTGATCCTAAATTTGTTATGGGACTTTCAAGTGACTATACTACTCTAGTTTTTCGATTGGGACTATTCTACAATGAAGTACTCTTGGATACTGTAATCTAAATACATATGAAGACGAAGAAGTGGCATTTATCGGGAAGACAAGCGGCGAGGCATTGCAATGGCCGCTATTTGACGAAATATCGAAGGACACAATGGCGAAGATAAAATACACTGCACTGCTTCAAAACTTGACGAAACTTGGTTGAAATCTTCTTTAGCCATCTATCATTATGTAAAAGTACAACAATTGATGATACTGCGAGACTCGGCGATAAAGCAAACAAGACGGCAAAATATGGCTGAAATCGTGTTTTGGTGGGCGGTAAGTGAAATAAAATGTATTATATTTAAACAAAACAATGTCAATCCTTATGAAATCTACAATAATTATATTAAATTAAGCATAGTTTTTCAACCCATGATAAATTGTTAGGAAATAAGAAAATTTAATCTCTGCCAGGTATATTAGTTATTTCATGGATAATTAACAGTTTACCTGGGGTAGTATGGTCATTCGTTGTAAAATATTATACTTAGACAAATGTTTCCTTCCAATAACACCCCTAAAAGCAACCTTCTAAACACTATAAGCACTTCAGAAAGGCTGTCGCTTCTGCTTTTCGGAAGTTAAAGCTATGTCGGCACTGCCGTTTCAGGGCGGGGTCATTTTCAGTACTTTCGTCCCGGATTCAGGTTTTCGCACATATGCCATGTTGACCGCCATGGTCATTTTACCCTAAAACAGTTGAGATTGCCTGTGCTGAATGAAATGCATACAAACTCCTATACAGGTCCTAGACTAATGCCGAAATTTTATTGGATATAGTGTCTTGCGCAGCGGGGAAAGGGTTACTGTATTACAAAACTGAACTGAGTTTATATATTTCATGTAGACCTGATTTCTTTGGCTGCATTTTTCCACGCATGTGTGAGTAAATCTGTATTTTCCTTTCGAATCAACAACAAATTTCAAACTTTTGTTTTATGTTTTTCAGTAAATCTGTATTTTCATTGTGAATATAATTTTTGTTGTTTTTGTTTTTCTCATTTCTGTAGTTCTATTCGCATTATTATATTGCATATTTGTAGCTTTTCGTCACATAAGACGGCTTCTCAACTACAATTTTAGGCTAGCGTTTAGTATATTAAGAAAGTTCTTCGTCTTGACAAAGAAATATAGATATGCAATTTCATATTGTTTTGTATTTTATTATTTAATAAAGTGACTTCGCTTACTTCAATTGTGGTTTCTAGCTAGAAATATCGGTCAAATATCGCTGGCTTTTTAATTAAATTTATTATTTAAATTTCAACCCCACCTAAACAAAATACAAACATTCAAAATTTATATTGAACTTTGTTTTGCTTTTACACATCACTCCCCTGCCACTAAAAAAATTGCTTCAATGAATGGCTTCAATTTTCGCCATGCATGTTCGGTGTCAGTTTTTGAGCTGGAGTCGGCCTTCCATATATATATAGTTTACTGGAGGTAACTGTCCCATAACCTTTCGCGAGCTGTGAGAAATTCGGCTTGTCTCGGCAGTCGGATAATGTTTTGATAAAGATGAATTTACGGCATGTTTTGTACTACGAAATAAAGTTGAATTTTTATAAAAACAGACCAACCCAAAACCTAATCCTAAAACTAACCATATTATTCAAAACAAGTCGGGGAGAAAATGAAAAACTGACCCAACGGAGAATTGAACCAGCGACCAATGCGTTGCAGGCGCACACCTCACTAAAGCTCACCTTCAGTTCTTCAGCAGAAATACTTTATATATCAGTGTGTATAGAACGAAATGCATAGGCTCAATTACACATTCACACGGGGGGAAAATCTCAATGTGCAGTTTGACAATAAATTTAAAGTTTGGAGGCCTCCAACGTACCCCCTCCTCTCAATGTTGAATACATAATTTAAACAGGGGCCGGTTGTATAAAAAAATAGTTAAAGTTAACCATAGTTAGTGCGAAAGTTAACCAATCGGAATCGTGAATTTTACAGTTAACTGGTATTTAACTACAAAACGGGTAGTTAAAATGTAGTTAATACTTTTTTATAGAACCGGCCCCAGGTGTTCCTATCGTAAGAAATTTCGTGGAGAAAATTGGAATTCAATATTGAATGGGGGGAGGTTTGGGGGGGGAGAGCGTGGATACTTATAGAAATCACCCATCGGTCCGAAAATTTTGGCCTAGATTGTAGTTCAGCATATTTGCTTCTTCAAAAATCCTTCGTACGAGCATGGTTTAAAGTTAGTTAGGTTAAAATTAGTCCTATCAAGCCACTAGGTTGTTAGGCGCCGGTATTGTAAATCGGCAGGAACGGGGTGAAAAAAGAATTTCTGTTTCTTTTCACACACATTTGCTGGCATTATATATATCCTTTGTTGTTACTATATAGCCTATATATATCCGGTCCGAGATTAGCACCCTCGCCGGCTTGCGCCCAGCAAAGACTTCGGTCTTTCAGGCGACTAATTCGCTGACTAACTAGCTGGCGATAAGGATTTTTGTTAATTGTTCTATATCATACATACATACCCCATCCCATTTCCACTGTACGAGAACAAGTACACATAACAGCTCCAAGATATATCCATGAAATTAGACTCATGTTAACTTTTCCGAGTAAAATTGTGAATTATTTCCGATATTGGCAGTTCATTACCTGCGCTGAAAAATATTAGTATTTACACAATATATTTATGCCATGCGTTTGTTTTGGCGGGTCACGCAATATATTTATGCCATGCGTTTGTTTTGGCGGGTCACGCAATTTAATTGCCTACAGACATGATATATTTCGTCGTTCTTTTAGCAAGAAAATTCAAAAATATTAAATGGCTAATATGATATGACATTGGTGGACCAGGTGGTCATCAGTCAATCAATCAGTCAGAAAACTATCCATAGTCCCTATAACACACTGTCTGGAAACGCATCTAAACTTTTTGTTCATGTTTGTTCACCTTCACGCTCAGTAAACACATTGTTCTCTTTGCATAATGCAGGAAGCAGCCAATAGAATCCGTGCAGTTGAATATTAAAACAATTATTGAATGAGGTCGAGCAGGATATGAGGAATTATTAAGGCCTCGGTTTGTGTTATCTGCCGAAGCCGAAGGCTGAGGCAGATAACGCAAACCGAGACCTTAATAATTACTCATATCCTGCGAGAACCGAATTCAATAATTGTTTTATTATTTATTGGTAAATATTTCGGACTCAGTTTAAACCCATAGTATAGTAGAGAAGACGCAAGCTGCTGAAATTATTGGTAAATATTTCGGACTCAGTTTAAACGCTATAGTAGACAAGAAGACACCAAGCTGCTGAAAATGGAAGAACAATAATATCATGTTTGGAAGCATGAATAAGCCAATCAGACTAGGAAAAAATATTTCTCAAAACTGTTTGTCAGATTACAAGGTCGCAGTCAGAACAACTCAACATAAACAAATTAAATCAAACAAATCTATTTTAATTCACATAAGCGTTTGAAATTACGCTACGAAATTTCCACACAAGCTTTACAGGTTAACCCCATTTACACTTCAAATATACAGAATATTTATATAAAAATACAAATGATCATGAAATTTTTTAATTTCGCCTTCCCCAAGGTCGGCGAACTATTCCTTTGAGGAAGCAATTTGATTTTACCGCTTTTGGTATAAGCCCCATAAATTAGCGTGACGTCATAGCGTGGTACATTGTTTTTCAATATACCACGAAATTACGTCAAAAGTGGTATATTTGTTTTCAATATTCCACGGTGACGTCATAACTCCAAATTTGGGCAGCTACCGAGCGGATATGACGATTTCGCCGACAGCTCTTAGCCAATCAAAACTCTTGAATTATTTTCAATAAATAATAATAACATCTGTAAAACGAAGAAAACGTGCACTCTCAGTTCACCCTCGACATCAACCCAAGCACGTGGCAATAAACTTTCAAGTTTGCCGCGTTTCCAGACACTGTATTAGAGGGACTATGTCCTATCAAGACATCCGGACCGGAATTTCAAATATTCGCGTGGGTGTTGTTTATACAGAACAGCATGAAGTATGCACTTTAGTTGACGGATAATAGTGTTGCAGGCTCAAGGCGTAGCTAAGTAACGAATACAGAAATACAAAGAGAAGCTTTGGACGAGTATTTTTGTATCAAACATGTGGCAAGAAAATCAATATTTCGAGTTTAGCAAGCGAAATAGAATATCACTTTTCCACCGCGAACTATAATATGGCTTCGCTCATTTAACGTCGCCGGCTTGCGGATTTAAAACAAAAAGGCAGGCTTTTATCGAGTATAACAAAATAATAAACGGCGGAGAGCAAAGCTATACTATTCATCAAAATAGAATGATTTCGGCAACTGTCGATAATTGAATATTTCACGAGATATGGCCGTATAAATCTCGAAGATATAGAAATCCGTACCTATGTAAAGTGAGGTTAAATATTTTAGTATTTAGTTGCAAAAAGCAGGGCGAGTATACAAAGTGATGAGAATATTTTTTATGAATGTGTTACTATAAGTCCGCAACTTCTAGTATAGAATCAATTTCGGCAAATGTTCCAAGATTTATATATAGCATGCTATATTGAAATATTCTGCTCCCCTAATAAAAAATATAGGGCATTTGGCAGCCATTGTTGCGTGGATGCGCGCGGTAACCGTGAAACGGTTTTCGAACTTTTTTAAATTGCGTGTGTTTATTATTAATTATTTTGCGTATTTTTTCGTATTATTGTTCAGCACTCTCAGGCATAATTATACCAATTAGGCCGCAAACGACATTGAATAGTCTATCAGTGAATTGTCATAGAAAAAAAACAATTTATTAAACAGAGCGAGGACTGGAATAAATTATGTGGAGAAAATGAATTTTATCTTGATTTTTAACTAAGGTCAGAGTTAACATTTTGACAAAATTTATTGGAGCAATTACGTCATGCAAGAATGTTTAAACTGTTCCCTAAATGGTAACCTCCCACCAAAATACGATTTCCGAGTTATACTTAAAAACTTGCAGTTAATCAGCAGTTTGACAATTGCTTGTGCTTGTTAACCATTCGCTTTCCTGGGGGGTTGATACATACAACAACACGAATTTGTTCTCCTCTTTGCTTTACAATTAATAGCCTATAGGCATCAAAAGCTGCAATATTTCTATCCTTAAATGTGTGAATGCTTAAATTGTCTTTACTTAAACGTTTGAAAAACATTTCAATTACTGTACGTTCTTTTACCATTTTTTTCCAAAAATGCTTGAAAACTATACTGAATCCATGCCTTCTGCAAATCTTTTCATTTCCGTCTTTTGGCCTTTTAAACTTCCATCTTAATGTTTACTTCGTAATAGGCATCTTAAGATATCCTTAATCTAGTAGGCAAATGTTGCTAAAAACACTCATTAAGTTCGCAGTTTCAGCAACACGGGTAAAAATAGGTACGCTAAGCGTACATGTATCTGCTCATGGTGCCCATGAAGGAGTAATATTCAACAATAGGCAATTTCGTAATTACGGGTGCCATTTTGCAAAGGGGGCAAACACAATAAAGCAACAATAGCATGACTCTAGGGACAAGTATTTTGACTATTCCCATTGGGACGAGGTGTATATAGTTACTACGGCTGGCAGAGCCATTGGTTTAATACGTCCCTGTCTGTTTTTTTTTGGCATCGTCGTCCTCGTGGGGTGTTTGGGAGTGTCACAAACTTGCACTGCCATGGTCACCCAAGTCACCCGCACAAAACGCATGCAATTTTCTTGTCAATCTTGTACACGTGCATCTTTATAGAATACTTGCGCATTTTGAGTTACGTACTTGTGTTTTAACCAGATCAATAACGCATCAAGGGAACGATACGATAAATGCAATACGAACGAGAAACGTACAAATCATGCTGATATTCGTCATGCACTTTGTAAAATATTCGACATACTTTAGTCTATATGAGGATATAATATTTCCAACAACAAACATTGCGCCTTCAAGACTTGACGATCGTAAAGCGCATCGCTCTAAAACATCTATACTCTACAATAGTTTGAGCGAACCATACGTGGGTATTTATTTGTATTTGTGGGAAACTAACGAGAAACTAGAAATCAGTGTTGAATTTCAGACATAAACGCACAATAACGAGCTCTATTTATTAGAGTTCAAGGGTCAGCTGTCACATACTCTTGATAATTATTACACTGTAAACGGGTCAAGTTTTTACAAGAAAACCGATCGAAGAGCTTAGTTCTGCCTATATATTGCAATATTTTAAGATGATCGTATAGCTCCTCATTATTATACTTCGATTTGACCCAAACGCTTGAACAGACCCGATATCAGTATTCAGCGAGACGCATTCCTCACGACAAAAATATGAGGGATATTATATTTCCAACAACAAACATTGCGCCTTCAACACTTGATTCGGCGCATCGCCCTAAAACATCTATTACAATAGTTTGAGCGAACGTACCGTACGTGGGTATTTATTTGTATTTGTGGGAAACTAAAGAGAAACTAGACATCAGTGTTGAATATAATTGAGACATAAACGCGCAATAACGCGGAGCTCTATTTATTAGACTAATTAGAGTACAAGAGTCAGCTATCACATATTCTTGATGATTATTACACTGTATAAACAGGTCATGTTTTTATAAGAAAACCGAAGACGTTAGTTCTCTCTACATCTTGCAATATTTTAAGATGATCCTATAGCTCCTCATTATTATACTTCGATTGGACCCAAACGCTTGAACAGACTCGATAAAATTAAAGTATTCGGCGAGATGCATTCCTCACGACAATAGTGGAATACGCAAGACATTTAATCGCGTGCACGGCGCACGTATTGGTCAAACGTTGGCAGACCAATTCAAATGAGTAACAAATGTATATACATAAGTATGTATTTCTTATATACCTTAATGGCTATTGATCTTCGACAGTTTGACTGTTTAACTGTTCAGTTTGATAGTTTCTCCTTCAGAAATAGAACAACTACATTTGAAATTGGCCACATATTTTAAAGCATTCGTTCTGGTCCATAATTTCGTATTGAAAACCTTCGTATTTGCACGTTTTTATATGATCTACGTTTTGTCAATTTATTTTGACATTTCCGAAAACATAAGCGCCATGTTGAGTTTAAGATCTAGCCTGCGAACAGGAAGAATTTAATGATGTAATAGCCTTGGGGAACATTACGTCATTGCATTGTAAGCCACTTGCTGATTGGTTATCAATTTAAATAAGCTCGTCGCTGAATGGCTACAAGCTAACAGCTAACAGCAAACAGCACGATGGCAATATATCTGCATTCGCAGATACAAAAACTATGCGTATTTTTAAAAATAAACACGGATGCACGCGGGAAAAACAAATTTAAACTGGTAACAAATCCCAAAGTAAACCATAAGTTACTTACTTACTTACTATAAGTTACTGTGCAGTGATTAATTTTGAAGATAAAGATAAATCGACGTGAACCTAATAGGAATCTCCAACACCATTTTAACTATTCTTATAGCTACGAACTAAAATCGCACAGAAATATAGCCAAAATTAAGTTTGCTTGATTTCTATTGCAAAAATTGCCACGATTTAGCTACAACTCGAATATGGACCGCAAGCTACAGTAGCGTTAATTCCACAATGAACAAGTGAACATATTAGATTCCTTTCACGAATTATTCTTGACCTAGCACTGTTTGTTCTGGCGCTTAGGAAACAAATTATATTGGGTTGGCAAACTATATATATATATATATAATTATATATTATCTATATATTATATAATATTCTTTTCTCCTACCTTTTCTAAGGAATATATTTTCGAATCTAACTATTCTTGGATGTGTCTTCTTATATCTTTTTCATTAAAATTTTTAATATGTAGCTAAGTTTACAAAAAGTGTAAATAACACTCTGAGTAATCGATTTCACCTGTCGCAGGTCAAACAAAGCAATTTCACCAAAATAACTTATAATTACGCAGTATGATGTTAAATGTTTGTTCAAAAATTGAAAACCTTAGTTTCTATTTTCTACTATAAATAATCACATGTTATCGGGAAATTGGATTTTTCTAAACTATTATATTCAACTAAATTATTATTAGCTTTCTACACTCTGCTATATATGCATGATATATCTGAACTCATGCAACACAAATGTTATATTACTTAGATATAATGTTGTTTTTTGTAAGATCTTCGCAATAAAAATTACCTGCAATGATATTATTAATTATGAAGGAAATTTTTGCGGCATTTTGCTGTCCAAGTTTTTAATTTGATCCCCTGAAGGTGCAGGAAATGGTATTTCCGGCCTTCAATTTTTAAAATTTTCCAGGGGGAAGACTGGGGTTCGTATATTTTTATAAAAAACTTGTAGTACAAATCATGCCAGACTTAGCGCCTGTTCAGAGGCTTGGCTGGACTAGATTCATGTCTTTAGTCGTAAATATACCACCCAAAACATTGTGCTTGTTGTGTTCAACATTGAAATTTATGGGCCTGCCTGCAGTACCATTGATTCTACTATTACCTTAAATCTAAATCCAACATTTCCAAAGACCAAAAATGTAAATGACAAAATTAAATAATCAGGTCTCCTATGAGTTCTCCCTCAATTGGCCACAAATAGGTCTTCAAGTTTGGTAGTCTGCTCCTGTCCTATACAATATTGATATCTGAATGATCACTGAGGAGCACTTTCCTGATGTGCATATTTTAGATCTTTTCAGCTTCATTCAACTTTATCTCAAACAACAATGGGATAATTTACAACTCCCCTCGAATATTTGCCTAATCACATGAGGGTAGATATGCAGCACTAAATAAAATACTAATCATACCGCATTGTTCCGCTGCATAGCTTGCCGCTGAGTTTAGAAATTTAAGAACTTTATTTTCTTAATAATTCAAGATGGGTTAACAGTAAGTTCGAAAATTGGAGAGTTTACAGGAAGATTTAATCTGAAGTAATGGTCTTGCAGCTGCTGAGAGCAGTGAGGATGACAATAATATTAATGGCAAACAGCAAAATGAGATAACAGAATCAGTTAACTACAGTAGTAGTGACCCATCAGATGGCTTTCATTCTAATGAGGAAAGCACTCTGAGATATACATCAGATTCTGATACTGATGTTCTTGAAAATAACACGTCTTTGCCTCTTAGCAGTGAAGTAAGCTTGCGCCAAGAACTAAATTGTTGGGCAGCTAAGAACAGATGCCAGAATAATGCCCTGAATGAGCATCTTTGTATTTTAAAGCGACCAGGGCATGAACTCCCAAAAGATGCACGAACTCTTTTGGATACTCATAGAGATGTACCTGTTTCATCTAAATGTGGTGGGCAGTATATCTATTTCGGTATAGAACCTGAGGTTATTAATATTTTATCCAAATATCCAAACATGTCAGACAAGCTAGCTTCTATTGAGTTACTTATCAATGTTGATGGTCTTCCTCTTTTCAAAGTCAACAAGTCATCAATTTTGGCCAATTTTAGGTCAGTTCAATAACTTGGATGTATTTGTAATTGCCCTGTTTTATGGCAATACCAAGCCTACTCCTGTTGATTGATCAATATCTTAATGACTTCCTCCATGAGCTTCACAAGTTGAAAGATCATGGAATTTTCTGTGAAAAAAGAAAATTCATAGTGCAGCTGAAATGCTTTTGTTGTGATGCTCCTACACGTCGTTTCTTGAAGTGTATTATTGGTCATACTGGATATTTTCCTGTGAACGCTGCATTATTGAGAGAATGTGGAATGGCAGGGATGTGTTTAATTGTGATGTTGATAATCCTTGCCGCACTGATGAAAGGCTTGCCATGTGCGAGTATGAGAAACATCAAAAACGGGCCACTCCTTTAATTCATCATGGCATTTCATGCATCCGGCAATTTTGCTTGGATTATATGCATCTAGTGTGCCTGGGTTTAACAAAGCGTATTATATACATCCTAAGAAAGAAGCCTCGAAAATGTAAGTTATCTTCACAGCAGATTGATCAAATATCTTCCTGGTTATTGGTATTAAAAGGAGCAATGCGAAGTGAATTTGCTAGACAACCTAAGTGTTCACATGAAGTAGACAGATGGAACGCTACAGCGTTTCGTCAATTTTTACTTTATACTGGGCCCATTGTGTTGAGAAATATAGTTTCCAAGGAATTATTCGAGCATTTCTTGGCATTATCAATTGCTGTATTTATAATGCTTGATACAAATAAAGAAAGACGAAATGCATATTTGGATTATGCTTGCCAACTTCTAGAGTATTTCGTTAAGAATTGTAAGCATAACTATGGAGATACTTTCACAGTTTACAATACACAGTACACTCTCTCTTGCACTTACCAGATGATGTGTAGAACTTTGATTGTTCTTTAAATTAAAGGTGACATGACACGAAAATTATTAACACGTTTCATCTAGTTCTTGAGATATTTAAACTCGTGTGATATTCAAATGAGATAACTTATGGCTCGTTTTTTTCTAATGAACATATTCGAAAATCTTCTGTATCTTTAAAATTATTGAACAAAATCAGTTGTTGCTTGTCTTTGATGTTCAGTTTCATGAACTGTAACAATATGCAAAGTTTCAGGTGGTTTTGTTCAACAATCATAAAAATAGACAAGAATTTCGAATATGTTAATTAGAACAAAACGAACCATGAAGTTATCTCACTTGAATATCATCATCTAAATATCTCAAGACCTAGATGAAATATGCAAAAGCTGTAAATTAATATTCGAATTCCACGTTATTTTTAGAATAGTTTAAAATCAAGCAATAATAATTTTCGTGCCATGTCACCTTTAAATTCCGTGCTTCCCTTTTGAAAACTATATGCAACAGCTGGAAAGGTATGCAGCAGCAGCAGCAGTAGTAGTAGTAGTAGCGGCAGCAGTAGCGGCAGCAGTAGCAGCAGCAGCAGCAGTAGCAGCAGCAGCGGCGGCGGCGGCAGTAGCAGTAGCAGTAGCAGCAGCAGCGGGGGCGGCAGCAGCAACAGCAGCAGCAGCAGCAGTGGCAGTGGCAGTGGCAGTGGCAGTGGCAGTGGCAGTGGCAGTGGCAGTGGCAGTGGCAGTGGCAGTGGCAGTGGCAGTGGCAGTGGCAGTAGCAGTAGCAGTAGTAGTGGTAGCAGCAGCAGCAGCGGTAGCAGTAGCAGTAGCAGCAGCAGCAGCAGTAGCAGTAGAAGCAGCAGCAGCAGTAGCAGTAGGAATAGCAATAGCAGAAGCAGCAGTAGCAATAGCAGCAGCAGCAGTAGCAGCAGAAGCAGCAGTAGCAGCAGCAGTAGCAGCAAGAGCAACAGCAGCAGTAGCAGCAGCAGCAAAAGCAGGAGCCGGAGCAGGAGCAGGAGCAGGATCCGGAGCAGGATCCGGAGCAGGAGCCGGAGCAGGAGCCGGAGCAGGAGCCGGAGCAGGAGCCGGAGCAGGAGCCGGAGCAGGAGCCGGAGCAGGAGCCGGAGCAGGAGCCGGAGCAGGAGCGGGCGGGAGCCGGGCAAGAGCCGGAGCAGGAGCAGGGCGGAGCAGGGCGGAGCAGGAGCCGGAGCAGGAGCCGGAGCCGGAGCAGGAGCCGGAGCAGGAGCAGGAGCAGGAGCCGGAGCAGGAGCCGGAGCAGGAGCCGGAGCAGGAGCCGGAGCAGGAGCCGGAGCAGGAGCCGGAGCAGGAGCCGGAGCAGGAGCCGGAGCAGGAGCCGGAGCCGGAGCAGGAGCAGGAGCGGAGCAGGAGCCGGAGCAGGAGCCGGAGCAGGAGCAGGAGCCGGAGCAGGAGCCGGAGGCGGAGCCGGAGCAGGGCAGGAGCCGGAGTAGGAGCAGTAGCAGGAGCCGGAGCAGGAGCAGGAGCCGGAGCAGGAGCAGGAGCCGGAGCAGGAGCAGGAGTCGGAGCAGGAGCAGGAGTCGGAGCCGGAGCTGGAGCAGGAGCAGGACCAGGAGCCGGAGCAGGAGCCGGAGCAGGAGCAGGAGCAGGAGCAGGAGCAGGAGCAGGAGCAGGAGCAGGAGCAGGAGCAGGAGCTGGAGCTGGAGCTGGAGCCGGAGCTGGAGCCGGAGCCGGAGCTGGAGCCGGAGCCGGAGCTGGAGCCGGAGCTGGAGCAGGAGCAGGAGCTGGAGCAGGAGCCGGAGCTGGAGCTGGAGCAGGAGCAGGAGTCGGAGTCGGAGCGGGAGCCGGAGCAGGAGCAGCAGGGGCAGGGCAGGGCAGGAGCAGGGGCAGGGACAGGGCAGGAGCAGGAGCAGGGGCAGGGCAGGGCCGGAGCCGGAGCAGGAGCAGGAGCAGGAGCAGGAGCTGGAGCAGGAGCAGGAGTCGGAGCCGGAGCCGGAGCAGGAGCAGGAGCAGGAGCCGGGCAGGGGAGCCGGAGCAGGAGCAGGAGTCGGAGCCGGAGCTGGAGCAGGAGCAGTAGCAGGAGCCGGAGCAGGAGCAGGAGCCGGAGCAGGAGCTGGAGCTGGAGCAGGAGCAGGAGTCGGAGTCGGAGCGGGAGCCGGAGCAGGAGCAGGAGCAGGAGCAGGAGCAGGAGCAGGAGCAGGAGCAGGAGCAGGAGCAGGAGCAGGAGCAGGAGCAGGAGCAGGAGCAGGAGCCGGAGCCGGAGCAGGAGCAGGAGCAGGAGCAGGAGCTGGAGCAGGAGCAGGAGTCGGAGCCGGAGCAGGAGCAGGAGCAGGAGCAGGAGCCGGAGCAGGAGCAGGAGTCGGAGCCGGAGCTGGAGCAGGAGCAGTAGCAGGAGCCGGAGCAGGAGCAGGAGCCGGAGCAGGAGCCGGAGCAGGAGCAGGAGTCGGAGCCGGAGCCGGAGCCGGAGCCGGAGCAGGAGCAGGAGCAGGAGCCGGAGCTGGAGCAGGAGCAGGAGCAGGAGCAGGAGCAGGAGCAGGAGCAGGAGCAGGAGCAGGAGCAGGAGCAGGAGCAGGAGCAGGAGCAGGAGCAGGAGCCGGAGCCGGAGCCGGAGCCGGAGCCGGAGCCGGAGCCGGAGCTGGAGCAGGAGCAGGAGCAGGAGCAGGAGCCGGAGCCGGAGCTGGAGCAGGAGCAGGAGTCGGAGTCGGAGTCGGAGTCGGAGTCGGAGTCGGAGTCGGAGCAGGAGCAGGAGCAGGAGCAGGAGCAGGAGCAGGAGCAGGAGCAGGAGCAGGAGCAGGAGCAGGAGCAGGAGCAGGAGCAGGAGCAGGAGCCGGAGCCGGAGCAGGAGCAGGAGCAGGAGCAGGAGCTGGAGCAGGAGCAGGAGTCGGAGCCGGAGCCGGAGCAGGAGCAGGAGCAGGAGCCGGAGCAGGAGCCGGAGCAGGAGCAGGAGTCGGAGCCGGAGCTGGAGCAGGAGCAGTAGCAGGAGCCGGAGCAGGAGCAGGAGCCGGAGCAGGAGCTGGAGCTGGAGCAGGAGCAGGAGTCGGAGTCGGAGCGGGAGCAGGAGCAGGAGCAGGAGCAGGAGCTGGAGCAGGAGCAGGAGCAGGAGCAGGAGCAGGAGCAGGAGCAGGAGCAGGAGCAGGAGCAGGAGCAGGAGCAGGAGCAGGAGCAGGAGCAGGAGCAGGAGCAGGAGCAGGAGCAGGAGCAGGAGCAGGAGCAGGAGCAGGAGCAGGAGCAGGAGCAGGAGCAGGAGCCGGAGCAGGAGCAGGAGCAGGAGCAGGAGCCGGAGCCGGAGCCGGAGCTGGAGCAGGAGCAGGAGCAGGAGCCGGAGCCGGAGCTGGAGCAGGAGCAGGAGTCGGAGCCGGAGCCGGAGCAGGAGCAGGAGCAGGAGCAGGAGCAGGAGCAGGAGCTGGAGCTGGAGCAGGAGCAGGAGCAGGAGCCGGAGCTGGAGCAGGAGCAGCAGCAGGAGCAGGAGCAGGAGCAGGAGCAGGAGCAGGAGCCGGAGCCGGAGCCGGAGCTGGAGCAGGAGCAGGAGCCGGAGCAGGAGCCGGAGCAGGAGCCGGAGCTGGAGCTGGAGCAGGAGCCGGAGCAGGAGCTGGAGCCGGAGCTGGAGCCGGAGCTGGAGCCGGAGCTGGAGCCGGAGCAGGAGCAGGAGTAGGAGCAGTAGCAGGAGCCGGAACAGAAGCCGGAGAAGGAGCAGGAGCAGGAGGCGGAGCAGGAGCAGGAGCTGGAGCAGGAGCAGGAGCAGGAGCAGGAGCAGGAGCTGGAGCTGGAGTAAAGGAAATAACATATTAAATTCAAAACCAAGTGCGCAGTATAAAAATACTGTTCAAAAAGCTGTTGAAGTTTTTTCAAATTTTTGAAACGTTTTGTGAACGTCTAAGTTTAAATTTTACAGTAAATCAAAGCTAAAAGAGTACATAATAGCATACCTACTTTATATAGTTGGCCAATTGATAATTTTAGAGTTTAAAGTACAAATCTTATCGATATTTTGTCCAAATTAAAATAAAATAAATATACAGTGTTGCGTGTTACCATGGTTACAGTGATCGTCTCAGTACTTCACTTTACAATAAGTTTTGGGGAGTAGATTGTTTGGTTCGAATGGGCGAGGGGAAGGGGCGGGGTGATAGGAGAGTGTAAAATGTCAAGGTATGATATTTTGTGAGAAAATGGCTATGTGCTCCATTACATGTCGACTTATTATAAGTTATACATCATTCAACGTCCAACACCACAGAATAGCTATTTTTCTCTAGTTCCTAAATCTTATTTTAGAGACAAAAATTATACTTATTCAAATATAATACCAATATGTTTCGTAAAGATTGTTACTATATTGCAGATAAGTAATACGTACACTGCCCCCTATTTTCGCCATGTTTTAAGCTTACTCCTTGCTGATTGTCATGAACACAAGTAGAAATTCTCGAAAGTTATACTTGAGCTCTAAGATAGTTCTCAATAATACTCCAATCAAGTTTTGTCAGTTTCGATGGAGTACGAGTTGTATGTACCTTGGATATTGTAGAAGGCTTGGTTTGTTCAATAATGGCGCCTGTGCAAGTGTCTTTTTGCCTTTTTGCTCCAAATCACGCTAAGTTCGTTAGCATCCAAAATTATTAGATTGTGGCTGTATCCAATTAGTAATCTAGCTACAAAATAATACAAAATTTTACAATCCCATGTACGAGTGGAAATTATAATGTCCAAAGTATTTTCAAAGTTTCGCGCATGTTCTCGAAAACACCGCGGGGCGAATATGTCCACGCATCACTCAAGTTGAATTTATCTTTCAAACTAGTTGAATTAACGAAGAAATGCGTTGTATATTTATAAAGCTCTATTCTTTTACAGGATACGAAAGAAAACTTTTGGCTAACATTCTATTTATAGCTTTATTTAGACAGCTTAGTACAAATTTCACACAGTTGAAAAAACAACTCCCTGTTATGAAGTGAAGCCTTTAAAAACAAAAGTTCAGCTCTCAGGATATTTCATGGGTAGGTTTTCAATTCAGTCACTAAAAATTTATGAAATGTGGACAAAATATGGTGCTTGGTTAATCTCAGTCAGATGCTCCAATAGGGATTTTAAGATCGGATCTACGCCGCAGCAGCTCGACGACGCACCTTCGAAACAAAGAAATTTTTCATGCAGGACAAAAAGAATGAATGATTTTTGGTTAAACGGGTATCTTTAACAGCGTTGTAATTCTATAATAACGACTTTAAAATTAGCATTCTCACGTCTTTCGAGCAACGTGAAAACTCGTTGCGACGTTATAGGTCGACCTTATTGCAGAAATCGTATCTGTTCAGCAGAACTTGGCTATTTTTTTATTGTTTTCAGGTAATGAATTCCATAACGCTCTTTCTTGGACTTAAATTGACACCGCGTCCTCGAGTTTGCCGCGTGGTAAATCTTAACTCTCTCATAAGCGTGTCCAGTGCGGTGCTTTCACATTGAAATGCCCAGATGTTTCAGAAGCGAACATTCACACAGTTAAAGAAAATTCCATTTTTTATTAATTAAAAAAGCGTTTTAAGATAGAACGACGGCCCATAAACTATATCGTTAATATATAGCATAATTATAGAATATTATTGAAACAATTGTTTTGTACGATATCTGATCTCGTATTAAATATATATTATATTATGCAATCTCAAATTCATTAATTATTAATGACCTCTAAACAGAAGCAAGAAATCACTACTGTGACGGCAGCTGGATATGTGATCTTAATTAGCAAAAAATTTTGGCAACTTAATATTACATTTGCCTAGAAATACAGATTCATTATTTTGTGAATTTGAGGTCAATTCGTCCAATTCGGACTTTACCGGATATCCAGTCCTTCCAATCAGTTGCAATTACACTTGTCAAGCATAAGTCAGACCAGGCCAGTCAAACATTACGGTGACAACTCCCCACTCCCGTAAAAACGCACAAGTCGTAACAACCTGCAGCAGACCTGTACCAATGCTTTTTCAACAACTTGTTATCGGTATGTGCTCGCACCGCTTGTTCCCAACTTGTTGACAACTTTCTACAAGGTTGTTCACTCAACAGTTATCAACTTGTTATCGTCCTGCAAGTCAACAACTATTTAACAAGTTATTCGTGACAACCTTGTGGCAACTTGGTAAAATTACAGCATTGTTAGAAGTCTGTACAACAGGCTTGCTAGAAGTCTGTTGCGAACGCATTTGTTGAGAAGATATCCGCACATTTTTCTACCTGTATTCTCGACCTACAATAGCCTGCTTGACTCAGTGGCAAAGGGTAGCGCGCTAACCGCATCTACCACCCCTGCTTCTCTCTCAGTGCCTAATGCAGTCCTGAGAAAATAGAATTCAGGATTACACTGGCTTCTTTTCTTAGCAAAGCTTTGTTCCAGAAAAATATCAGTGAAGTGACGCTTGAATTTAAATTAAACAGGGTTATCCTCCAATGAACAAATACTGCATAATGTGTGCTTTCGACATCGAAAAAAATCAGACCCATTGCATGCAGCGGAGAGGAAACACACTGCAAACCACAGAACCACGATCAAACAAGATTTTGCATGCTTGATTTCTTGGAGAAGACGTTTTTTTTCCACTTTGTTGTTGTTCAATATCAGCCGGGCGTTTCTCGGAGCGAGCTAGCTTTCTTACAACAAGATAGTTGTAAGAAGAGCAACAAAGTATTTCAACGCCTTTGGAGTGCGTATTGATGAAATGAAAATTGTAAGGCAAATCAAGCCCCATACACCGGCATAGGTTAAGAGGCGTCCTTTTGTAACATGCGTTTGGTATGAAAACTGGTGTAGCACGCCAATGTAGCGTTCAACTGTCATTGCAGATAAGGTAAGAGTCGATAGGCAAGGGACTACGTGTACTGCTCGAATCAAAATCACGATAGCAAGGCAGCTTTTAATACCCAACAACGGCATAGCTAGGAAGACAACGAACAAAGGTATGCTTAAAACACCAATCACACAATCGACGGCCGATTGTATTAGGATAACAAAGTAGCAAAGTTTGTTCTTCAGTTGAGATGATTTTCTAATTGTTATCACAGAAAGTAAGTTCAGGAAGACAGTACTAAATATCAACATAACGTTGAAAGCATTGAGTATAATTCGGTTTTTCGCATCCATCCTGCTAACGATTAAGACCCATTGATTCCAGTCTGCATGGATCATCGTCATATCACGACATTCTCCTGGAAAGGTGTCGTTGACTTCGTTGGACAGAACCATCTTTGTGAGTCACGTAACTTTGCAAATGGCAAGATTTCTGCTAGTTTAGTGCCATTGATCCAATCTAATTGTGAGGCTAATTTTTGGACATTAACATACAACACATTTTCTTCACCCACTTAACAATTCTTATTCCATTATTTATATTAAATCATTGCAAATAGAATTTAATTGAGAAACTCACATCCATACTAATTAATAGAAAAGTGGTTTGTGTATATGTTACCTCATCCCCTGCAATATTCAGTTGCCGGATATGATTATAGTTTTAAGCCTGGGAACGAGGTTGGCCATATGTTAGAGAAGTGTTTCCAGTTTGACTTTGCCAATTTGGTTTTCCCTGATTTAATTCCTTCTATAGTGAAAGACTGGATGAATTAACGAATAAGCAACGAGGCCGATCGAGTCGTCCATTTAACAATTAGACAACGTACCCGAGTTGTATATGAGCGAATAGGAAACGAAAAGACGAAAACTCGACCTCATTGTCTAATTGTTAATTGGTTCAGTGTTACTACAGGAAGAAAGGGCCTTTTTCCCTTGCTCCAAACTTACTGTTGTCGCAGAAGGAAATCTAAATTAACTTAATTCATGTTGAATTGCTCTATCCGTTCTAAACTGTTCCCCCTGAAGGTCTAGTGAAACGTAGAAACGCACAGGTTGTAACAAACATGCATCATACTTGTATCAATGCTGTTTCAACAACTTGTTATCAGGATGTGTTCGCACTGCTTGTTCCCAGCTTGTTGACAAGTTGCTATACAAGGTTGTTGACTCAGCAGACTTGTTACAAGTTGTTCCAACTCGTCCTGCAATTCAACAATCTGTTAGAAAATTGTGAATGAAAATTTTGTAGCAACTTGATAAACTGACAGCGTTGTTACAAGTTGTTGACAAGCTTGCTACAAGCCTGTTGCGAACACATCTTGTTGACAGGATGTGAGATTTTTACGTGTGTAATATAACAATTAATTATATTCATTTTGAAATCAATGGCATTTCTTGCAATCTGATTGGTCAAAAATAGTGCGATTAATTCCCAAATCGCATCATCTTGAGTATTAATCGCATCATTTTTAAACCAATCAGATTGAAGCTCTGCACCACAACAACCAATGAGATTGAATGATATATTTCAACTAGCCAATCAATTTAAAGAAAAATGTGCTCTGGCAAATGACCAAATCTGTTCAGCATAAATTGTCAATACTCTAGACTGCATTTACTGCAGTTTTTTTCATAAAAATCAACATAAAGGCGAGTCAAACTTAAAAGAATATCAAATAATTTTTCACAAATAATACAGGCCAAATTATCATTCTACGACGAAACTGCACTTATTTAACTGATGTGAAATGTCGACGTTCTCTATATTTGTCACTTGTTCGTACCCACATGTGTTATGGTAGTGAGATACAGGGTATGGGCACCCCAAAAAACATCTAGGGACCTTCTTTTAATAGAGGGTATCTAAAGACGAGCGACCAAATATATCCTTCAAGACTACACCTCATCTTACACCAACCGTTTAAAGCAACTTGATATACTCCCTATCTCTTACTGGTTCGAAATAAAAGACATTACGTTTTTTTATAAATGTAAAGCTGGATATTATGACTTATCTCCTGAAAACTATATACTGGTCAATCCTACTCATCACCACACTCGTTTAAGCACTACTGATTCATACAGACCAAATCGCTGCAGATCATCTTCTTTCCGAAACCTATTTTTCAATAGGATAGTACCCCTATGGAACAGCTTGCCAGATGAAATTAAATCCTCTCCCTCTGTTCAGTCGCTGAAATTAAAACTCTATAAATACTACACCCAAAAACTTAATGCATGCTTTGATGTAAATAGGCCAAGGACTTGGAAAACATTTTGTTCTAAATGTCGTTCTTGCATTTTGTCTTGTTGTTCGTAAAAGTGCATGTTTTAAGATTATATTTTTGTGTTCAATTGTAATTGTGTGAAACTCTGTAATATGTCATTGTGTTAATTAGTCATGTAATATATATATATATATATATATATATATATATATATATATATCCTTGTGGTCGTTTGAGCACTCTGGCCCCAAGACACTTCACGCATGTCTGGATGCGCATGTGTCTGAGTATTGTACCACATGCGCTTGGTGAGGGCAAGAGTATGGTGTATAAATACGATGTCACTCGCATCTAGACTGCGTTACAAGCTGCACTGACGAGCCGTTGAACGGCGAAACATGCATGTCTGCAGATTTGACTATATATATATATATATATACGTGTAGGTTTAGGTCTACGAAACGCAAAGAGTGCTCGACAACATATAGTTAGAGCAAATTATAGATTTTCGCTTACCTCAAAACTTGTCTGCAACAGGCTGTTTCATCTGTAAAAGAATCATATAGTCAAATGGCATGTCTGCGCATGTCTGCAGATTTGACTATATATATATATATATATATATATATATAGTCAAATCTGCAGACATGCATGTTTCGCCGTTCAACGGCTCGTCAGTGCAGCTTGTAACGCAGTCTAGATGCGAGTGGCTTCGTATTTATACGCCATACTCTTGCCCTCACCAAGCGCATGTGGTACAATACTCAGACACATGCGCATATGTATATACATATGTATATGTAGTATAATGTTGTACACCTTTGTATGGCAGGACTTAATTTGGGACTCTATTTGTCCTGTTGTCTGCGCCTTCAATTATTTTTGATTGTAAAATTAATAAATAAAAATCACAAGAAACGTTTATCAATTTACATGTAAAGTCTACGATATCTTTACACTTACTTTTTCGGTCTTTATTTCTAGAAATTCACTCACATATCACATTTTGCTTGTTTATACTGAGTCAATTTGTCAAATTACAATTCATGTTGTTGCTATGCTACGGCATTTCAGGGAGTATCGCGGGTGTGTAAATTGTAAACAAAGACTAATAAAATACCGCTTCCGGTTTAAAAAATTATTTAGATTTCAAAATGAAGATAATAAAGTGGAAATTGAACTTCGTGTCGTGCAATTTTGGTCTGAAATCAAACTTGTGATTACAAATCGCACTCCCGCTTCGCGATCGTGCGATTTTGTAATCACGCCTTTGATTTCAGACCAAATTGCACTCCACTCAGTTCAATTACCATTATATAGTTGATGTTCGCGGGCATAAATATGTTTTTGGCACGAGTGAGAGTCATTTTAGCCCTAGCATAGCGTAGCGAGGGTTAAAATGAGTTCTGAGGAGGGCCAAAAACATATTTATGCCCAAGAACATCAACTGTATTACTATTACTATAATTTTACAGGGCATGCACTTACAGCCGGATAAGGAAATTAAAATATACGGCAAGCAGAACATATAAAATGAACTTCACCGCCAACACGCCGGCATTGTATTTACCAAATTGAAAAACTATTTAGCAGAAAACCGTTTCCAAAAGTATTATTTGAACAATATATGAACTGATTTAGTTCAGTGCAATTGCCTGAGTTTGGCTGAATAATGCTAGTTTCATTGCAAGATAAAAACTAACTTAACATTCACTTCACCATTGTGTATAATTAGACTAATAGTTCCTGGCACTACAGACATTGTCTTCTCGTCTTTTTGGAATGGATTCTTGCTCATTTAGCTGCGAAGATAGATAAATTTTTCTTTGTTTATTTTTTCATCAATGCATTTTGTCGTTAAAAGTGTAAAAAAGACACTTGCCGGAAGCCGGCTAAAGACGTAAACAGTGCGGTTTTCTGTAGCTCCACTCGCTCGTTAAAATTCAGCGGGCTAATTTAAAATATCTTTCAGCACGCTGTTTTTTTCATTTTAGCCAGCAAAATACGCCACAATGCCCGCTAAAATTATAATTAATAAGAGACAATTTTCTTGGTCAAGTGTCACTGTTATTGCCGAAGTATATAAGTTATGTAGCTATACTAGATAGCTCTATCAGTTTTAAACTGTGTTCTCTATAGGTCCAGTAAGTGTTAACTCTCTTTGGTCCAGTTTTATTACTGAAGGGAAAGCACAGAAAACCTGCTGTATTTGCTTGAGTTAATCTGACAACACTACTCTGACATATGACTGGGGTGAAATTGAAGTCAGTCAATTGAATATTGCAGAAGATAAAAGCACATATGCACAAACAAAGGCTAAATCACTTTGCCAACAATTAATCTATATATGTAAGCCTCTCAATTAATTAATAATGTTTTAATATAACTAATGGAAAAAAAATTAAATGCACGAAGAACAATCTTATATGTTAATGTTTAAAAATTGACCTCATATTTGGATTGGATGAAAGGCAATAAACTAGCCAAAATCTCGCCATTTGCAAAGTTACACGACTAATCCCTGAGCCGGAGCGAAGCGCCGTGCAAGGGTACTAATTCCGCACGGATATTTACACCCGGGAATGTGACAACATAGCGGAATGCAAAGTCGTCCGCCATTATCTCATGGACCTTACGTCGTGGACGGTTTTCTACTTTATGCGCATGCCCGAGTTTAGGCCGAGAGAAAACGTTTTTCAAAAATAGTTTTGTACATTGTTTTGTACTCAGGAGTCGGGAAATAATACAGACAAATAAAGTCTTCAAGACAAGATAAATGAAAATTAATTTTGTAAAGGACTTTCACTTACTAAAGTCAACAGGAAAATAAATCAGTCAAGAGAACGAGAAAGGACAAGGTTTTCGAGTTTTAATGGTAATTTTTACAAGAAACTAAACGCACTATAGTTATAGGCGGATAGGCAAGAATTGTGCACTTTCTGATTATATTAAAGCACCATATTCGCAGGAAGTAAAGACTTTGAAGTGACAATAAATTTTAGATATGGAACCATTTGAAAAATTAATGCCGCCGGCCTAAAATTTGGGTTCTTTTTCATTTCCTCTTTAAACTCCTATATTCTTGTAAAAATGTGAAATTCCAAGTTAATTTTAAGCAATAATGACTTACATCATTGGAAGGCTTACAAAAAACTGTATCTAGGTCAATTAAGCGGTTACCTTCATTTTTCCAACCCATTTCGAGTTATTAATTGCTGTTCCAAAATGGGAAAAATGCCACGAAATCGCGCAAAAAGCCTGGGTAATAGCCTGAAACTGAGTTTTAACAGCTCGTAACTCAAGAAGGATTTGAAAAATCATGGTAACCACTTAAATGTCTTACACATAGTTTTTTCAAAGCTTTCCAACGAAGTAGGTCATTGTTGCTTAAAATGAACTTGCAATTTTACGTTTTTACAAGTATATACTGAGTTAAATGAGGAAAATGAAAAAGAACCCAAATTTTAGGCCGGCGACATTAATTTTTCAAATGGCTCCATATCTAAAATTTATTGTCATATCAAAGTCTATACTTCCTGCGAATATGGTGCTTTAATCATAAAACGCACAATTCCAGCTAAATTTCGCACTTATCCGCCTGACTACTAGACTTAAAGTTACACTGGACTAGTCTGTCTTTCTATAGCCTACCCAAACGCTACAATTGTCTCAACAAAGGAAGACTCTATCACAGACTTCCATTATTTGCTTGCCAAAACCATAGACTACTGCCCAGTATCGTTTATTAATTATTGTCCAAACAAATTTAATTAACATACCTATCTATAAGTCTAGATGCGAGTGACTTCGTATTTATACACCATACTCTTGCCCTCACCAAGCGCATGTGGTACAATACTCAGACACATGCGCATCCAGACATGCGTGAAGTGTCTATATATATATATATATAGTCAAATCTGCAGACATGCATGTTTCGCCGTTCAACGGCTCGTCAGTGCAGCTTGTAACGCAGTCTAGATGCAAGTGACTTCGTATTTATACACCATACTCTTGCCCTCACCAAGCGCATGTGGTACAATATTCAGACACATGCGCATCCAGACATGCGTGAAGTGTCTTGGGGCCAGAGTGCTCAAACGACCACAAGGGAAGTGAGATATATATTTCTAAAATTCATTAATTATTCATAGGCAAAATACAAAGGAAACTCATGACCCGTAGCGTATCTATATATTTGATATAGACTTGCTCAAATTTTCTCCTTCAATTTTTACAGCGTAGATAACATCAATCTTCAAAATTCCAACGCCAGTGAGCGTACAAAACGAGTCATTTTAGAAGTCATATACAAACCTTACAGTTCGGCCTTTATCAGATCTAAAACACTCGGCTTGTTTTAAATCAGATAAAGACCTCTCGCGCGGTTTGTATATATTACATATATATATATATATGTAATATATACAAACCGCACAAGAGGTCTTTATCAGATTTAAAACATCGAGGCGCAGCCGAGTGTTTTAGATCTGATAAAGGCCGAACTGTAAGGTTTGTATATGACTTCTAAAATGACTCGTTTTGTATACGCTCACTGGCGTTGGAATTTTGAAGATTGATGTTATCTACGCTGTAAAAATTGAAGGAGAAAATTTGAGCAAGTCTATATCAAATATATAGATCCGCTACGGGTCATGAGTTTCCTTTGTATTTTGCCTATGAATAATTAATGAATTTTAGAAATATATATATAACATCATTTGGTTCAACCCACCATTTAGCAAGAGTGTTAGCACAAACATGGGACGTAATTTCGTTAGTCTAATTGACAAGCATTTTCCACCGCACCACAAGCTACATAAAATTTTTAACAGAAATACAGTTAAAGTAAGCTATAGCTGCATGAACAATGTTAAGTCAGTAATCACAAAACACAATGCACGCATATCTAGAAATAACAAGCCACAGGAGAGGGACACTACCAATTGCAGTTGTAGAAAAAACACCATTTGCCCGCTTCAAAAACAATGCATGACTAGGGACATAGTATACAAAGCAACAGTCACAGTAAGCAACACAAACACGATCAAAAATTACATTGGCATGACTGCAACCACATTCAAAGAGCGATTGGCCAACCACACTAAATCTTTTCAGCATAAAAAGCATGCAAATGACACGGAACTTTCGAAATATATTTGGACATTGAAAGAAAACAATAAGGATTTCAGTATTAATTGGCAAATTTTAAAACATTCTATTTCCTATACGGGAGGATCAAAACGATGCAATTTATGTTTAGAAGAAAAATTTTGTATTTTGAAAGAAAAAAACAAGGATTGTTTACTCAACAAAAGAGCTGAAATAATTTCACGATGTCGTCATCGTAACAAATTTCGCGTAAACAACGCAAACAAAGCCATGCATGCACACATTGTCTCCCACACACACTCCCACGCCCCGGCAGGAAGCATATAAGCGGTCATTTCTTTTCGATACTTGTAAACTGCCTGATGATTCTTTTACAGATGAAACAGCCTGTTGCAGACAAGTTTTGAGGTAAGCGAAAAACTATAATTTGCTCTAACTATATGTTGTCGAGCACTCTTTGCGTTTCGTAGACCTAAACCTACACGTATATATATATATATATATATACATATACATTAATATACACACACATACACACATGCATTTACAGGTATTTACATTCATCAAAAAATGGAATAAAAAGCAGGGTACTCAAAAGGATAAGGCACGAACTGGACGTTAAGACCATTGCAAGGCGCCCCTCCTCTTTAAAACATTATCCTAATTTATAGTTATATAATGTATACTAAGTTGTCTAAAAGTTTCTAATTTATTAATTTATATAATTAGTTTATTGTTTGTGACAACCACAATCACGGCTAAGTGACCAGGTACATGTCATGTCAGGATCGAAAACTGTTTCAAGAATATGGTGGTACTTCTTCTTGAGGTATATTCTGAACGATGATGGGGTTGAGAAACTGCTAGGTTCAGTCGAGTTACAAAGAGTGTTCAACAATTTAACAACCCGATTAAAATACGACGAACTGTAGGTAGTAGATTTACAAAGTGGATTTTCCAAATACTTGGTACTCCATGATCTACGTGTCCGGCCATGATGAACGAAGTGAACAAAACTATTAATGTTAAAATCCAGATATCCGTTCGTCGCCTTGAAAAGAAAGACCAAATCCTTAACCTCGCGATCGTAAGCAAGAGGAAGCATATCTAGCTGTTGAAGTCTCTCTTTGCAGGAAATTTCACCAGGCTTAACACACATGATCCATCTGGTAGCGCGCCTCTGGATTTTCTCGTCTTTAGTTTTCTGAACGGAACTTGCTGGAGACCATACCTCGGTCGCGTAACTTAACTGGGACTTAACCAACTCAAGAAAAGTGTCCTTCGCACACTTCTGTCTGCAATGGATACGCATGTTCGTTTAAGTAGGCCAAGTAATCTGTTTGCCTTTGCATAAATAGAGGTAAGATGAGATATTAACGTCAAATTATCAGTAACGATCACCTCAAGGACTTTCTCTTCATGTACCCGATGTATCTTAGTTGACTCCATATGATATTCGAATCGCAATGGGTTGACTTTGCGGGTTATGGAAAAACCTGGCACTTAGATACATTAAAGGTCATGTTATTTTCACTACTCGAGGAAATAAGTTCTGTTAAGCCATCCTGCAACTTCTCGCAGTCTCCAATGGATGAAACATTCCTGTAGAGTTTGGTTTCATCTGCGTAGAGGCCAGTAGAGATAGTATCTGGCACAACGTCTGGTAGATCGTTTATAAAAATTACAAATAGCATAGGGCCAAAATACTTCCTTGCGGGACTCCTGAAGTAACAGTTGGCCATTTGGAAACCGCTACTGTGTTTACCAAAGTGGCAGTTATCTGATTAACCTCATCTGGCAGCATCATTCTTACTAAGATTGCGAGGAGTAAAGACTGGCAAAAAATTGACAAAAAATTGATATTTTAAATTATTCAACGCTCTATCGTTTCTTAACGTTAACCTACAATAATGCTACGAATTAGCAAAAAGCGATCACACGTTCATATCCAGAATCAACGACCGTCGTGATACCAAACTATCTTGGCGAATTGAGCATCGCAGAGTTAGAGGACCTTTGCTGCGAACTCAACTTTTTGAGCGCAAGTGGCCGACGAGTGCTTACAACACGTCTTCAAAACGAAAAAGAACGTCTCGGTATGAATGGCCCGGCGCAACACAACGTTGAAACTATTTCAGCAAACAACACGCCAGCAGTTGCCATCCGCGGCAGAGTTTTAGCGACGACCAACTGGCACAGATCACGCAGATCGTTTCACGGTCGATCGCATCATCTTTCGATATCCAACAAGCCACACCAACTATGGCTCGTGTAGATGAACGGAAAACAAACCCGCCACTAACGTCACTCGAAAGGCTAGAACAGCTTGGACAATTCCCATTTTTATGTTCCATCCTTCGACTTCATCGCAAGCGCCCGTTGCCTAGAACCAGCAAGCAGATGGGGATTCACGCATGAGATTCCAAGCAAATATGTTCGTGACATCGAAAGTGGTGAGTTTTTCGAGATTGCTAGATTATTGCCAACAAAATTAAATAAGTCAAATTTTGGTTCCGATTATCCCAACAACGTGGGTTTTACAATTTCCTCTGCGGGAATCTCGTTAACACCTCGCAAACCTCATGTCCCCAATCGTGCATCTGAACTATTAGAATATATGGACACTCTCCGTCATGCGGCAAAAACGAGTGGCGGACTAGGTTGGTGTATCTACGACCATAAATTTCGCTATAAAGCAGTCGCTTGTCGAACACTGTCGTGGGCCAACATTGACACGCAATTATGGTTACGTATTTTCACGGCTAGTTCCACTCAGTTGCACGAGGATTATTCTCTTTTTTCAAATGGACCCTCAAACAAAGCTGGGGCTGCGAGGGACGGAATTTGTCACAGCTATAGCAGGAGTAGACCTTGCCCATTTCGACCGAATTGCCCCTACACTCACAGATGTAACCGATTTGGCTGAGGGAAAACATCCTGGGTACCAATGTACACAATCCTGTGAGAAAAACGAACGTAACGAAGACCACCCCTCGAAATCTGACCGTAGCTTCAAGAAGACCAATAGAAAATAGAACTGTAAATTTTAACTTTAGTATATAATAACAGTAATTCAATACCTTTAGATAATACTATAGTCGCTCCCCGCGGTCATCCCGATTTATTATCCGTTTTGAAACTCTGTTCAGACTTGCGTTTCGGTGGTTGCTTCGGTTACGATGGTCTTCTCATGTCCAACTTGCAAAAAAACTTAAATTTGCCATTGACAATCCAACTATTTGTTTCAAGTAACTTGGCTCAGGAAGTTGCTCTTAGACGCACAGCCGGTCCTTTCACCAATCCACCATTTGCTAATTTACAGGTTTCGCCAATTGGCATTGTACCTAAAAAGCATTCGGATAAATTTCGAACCATTTTCCACCTCTCGTTTCCAAAAACGGGCGAATCAATCAATTATTTTATTGAGAAAGACGATTTTTCATTGCAGTACATTAAAATCGACGACGCTATTGCGGCTTTGATCCGATTAGGCAGAGGCACTTATCTTGCTAAAACTGACATAGAGTCTGCTTTTCGTCAATTCCCTGTTCATCCTGACGACTGGGAACTATTAGGCATGTACTGGAACAATTTCTATTATTTTGATAAAGTGTTGCCTTTTGGTCTACGTGGTGCGCCATTTTGTGAATGAATGACTAGCTATTGTATAATAATAATCCTAATTTATAGGAGTTGTGAGTTACTAAACATCCTATCTGGAGTGAAACTTTGGCAGATTTACAGAAATATCATGAATCATTATCAAACAAAGAAACTAGTGATTCTTCAGGTGGATTGAAACTGGATGTTCTCAGAATGGGAAAGGAAATTTTAATTTTAATTAAATGTGAGGTTAAAATATTGAACTTTGAAGGGATGCAGACAGAAGATTGATACTCATAAGTGGTTGAAATACAGGGCTGGCCAGTTAATTTTAATTTATTCTTCTTCAGCCAATAACACCATTTAGTGAGATATTTGCTATGGGTGTTGTTTACTGTGTATAAGGTTCACCCCTTCACTTCAGGTTGAATAATCATTTGAATTGACAGGCATTCCAAGGGTCTGGTTAGGTCATGCAGTATTTCAATTCAAATAATTATTTAACCTGAAAAATAAGCTTGAATTTGACATAGAATAGACTCAAAACTACAATAACTATAGTTTTAAAATGCTGGATAAACGTTTTGTTATCATGAAACAAGCTGATTTCAGGTTGTAGTTGCATGATTATCTCATTGAACTATTGAAGTAATAGAAAGACAATTGCAGCAACTTATAGAAAACCAGTAATTGGTTTAAATTGCACCGTGCAGTCGTTGTACTCCCTGTCTACTCCAAGCCTTACACAGGCAGGGACTTGGGGGGAAGAAATGGAATTTACATTGACTGGGGCATGATAATGTGTAATATATTTCTTCCTCCAAGAAGCTCTTAATTGTGCAATGATTGTTAATTCTTTATTAAAGAACATATAATATAGAATGTACCCTTGGAGTTAAATAAATAGGTAAAATATGTGTTTTCAGCCATTTAATAATTAAGCAATAGAGTACTTAGTTTTTGTTAATTTATATCAAATAATCGATCGTGTTGTGCGTGTGACTGTTACAGATTTTATTACATGCCAGACATTAATTATTTATATTGCAAAAATGAAATGATTATGAACAGTGCTTTTACCTATATTTGATTTGGATTCTTTTCAGGCCGGTAACGCTCGCAGAATAGTTTATATTTAACAGTTAAACTATGTTGGCAACTTGCAGCCATATTTTTCTGGCTTTTCAGCACGCTGGAAAGCTACAATTACAGGTAAACTACGTCAAGCGTTCGTCTTTTTCAGTTCCTAATTCATTTGTACATGAAGTATTGGGATTTTTGGGGACACTTTATTTACCTTACACGCGTAAATATCAACAAGTTGATGCAACATTGTCATGAACTTGTTCAACATTGTTCCCATCAAGGTTGAACAATGTTGTGCTGCACCCCCCGGACAAGTTGTCAACAATGTTGTTCATACCTGTCGAAATAATATTGTTTACTGTTGTTACAAGGTTTGAACAATGTTGTTGGAACAGCACAAATAAACATGACATCATCGATGTTTTTTATTGTTTTAACAATGCGAAAACAGCCTTGTTGACATGTTTGTTCTTAGCTGTTTTAACAGTATCCAGCAAGATGAACAATGTTGTTGGGACAGCACAAATCAACATGATATCATTCATGTATTTTATTGTCAACAACTGTGAAAAGCATTATTTTAGCAATGCCAAAACAGCCATGATGACAAGTATATTCAGCTTGTTAGAACAACTCAGTTCCGGTCTGATTTCAGGCACATCAGGGTGGGGGAGATTAATTGTAGCTTTCCAACGTGCTGAAAAGCCAGAAAAATATGGCTGCAAGTTGCCAACATGGCAACATAGTTTAACTATTAAATATAAACTATGCTGCGAGCGTTACCCTGAAAAGAATCCAAATCAAATAAAGGTAAAAGCACAGTTCACAATCATTTCATTTTTGCAACATAAATAATTAATATGTTTGGCATGTTAATTAAATCTATATCAGTCACACAGGAGGAAGTCTGGATTTTTGGTGAAGGTGGATGTCTGTATTCCGGTATTCCCTTTTGTCAAGTTCAAAATCGAAATCCTAGCTAATCTGTGATCAGTTTTGTGTCATTATTTACAATGACTGGTGCATTCAATTTAAAAATCATCGCACTTTTACCAAAGAGATATTGTTATGATATACTAAAACCATTATTTGTTCAATATAACTTTCTCATTAGAGGCTTTCATAAAAGTTACATGGGCAGTCATCATGTCATTATTAGGGAAGTTTAGCAATGACTACGAGTACGAGATTTGTCATTTTCGCTCCAAAGGCTCAGTTGTTTGTATACGCCATCTCAATCTAGCCTCAACTAAAGCAAATAGTTAAGTTTATGAGGGTGAAACACCTATAGGTGTTAATTGATGCAAAAGGTCAATACCCTTTTGGAAACAAATTGGTAAAATGGGTTTGCTCTCAGGCGGGTAATGACTGCATGATGATAGGGTCTTAATCACAAGCCTGTATGAAAGATGAGAAACGAATATTTAGTAATTAATAGTAATTAATAGTGGTTTTGTTCTAATAATTAGTAACTAATGATGTTCATTTTCATGCAATATTAAAGTATCTAAATGAATCGCCAAGGTAGAATTTGTTGACCAGGTAGTAACTATGATTAGGTCATGAACATATGTGAACTTCGCTTTTGTCACTGTCTCTCTTTCTACCATAGTTGTTGTTTCAGACTCGGTAAAAGTACAATGTGTGTTGGTACAGTTTGGATTCTACAAACATATTTAGAACATTAACATCAGTTGCCCACTCTCCTCCGCAGAGGCTGTGAGCTAATTAAAAAAATAATTAGTCGTTTTTAATGGTGAGGTCTCGAGCAATTTCATTAGTCTTACACGAAGTTTTGAGAAGGGTGGGGCAGCGCAAAGAATGAAGGAAAGCTCGTCTTCCCGTCTTTCCCCGCCCGCTCAAATTTCCTGAAAACTTCGTGTAAGATTAATGAAATTGCTCGAGAACTCACTATTAAAAACGAGCCTCTGCGGAGGAGAGTGTCAGTTACCTGTGATCTTCCCCCCATTTTCCTCCACTCAGCACAAAACGGAGCTTTTATATCTTTGCTATTTTGGTGCAGATGTCCAAGCTTGATGTATGCCGGTTGCTATGTATATTTTGGCCTCTAATTATTGAATTGAAAGCTTCAAATCTAGAAATAATTTAAAATGAATGAATTATTACCTGTTCAAATTTATATTTATTGAGAAGATGGATTTCTGTCATGATGTGATATCATCTCTTCTGAGACTAGGGATTGTGTACAGCCTGTTTCACACAGTAAGCGTGGCTCTTCATGATTGCTTATTGCGGGAATTAGGCTGAACAGAATGGATACTTTATCTATATAAATATCAAGCACTCTGGTCCACCAGATGCAGCAGATGCAGCAATAAATGTAATTTTGGCCAGGGTGCCTTGTACTTACAGCGGTGACAAAGGTCGTTAACATCTGCTTCGCAGCTCTTTGTTCCTTTTGTCAAACCCAGTGGCGCATATCTAAGAAAAGACAAATAAAGGTTCTGACTGCTCACATCATCTACATATTTTTTTATATTTACAATAAATTATAGATTTGTACATGCAATGTCGTGACTATAGGCAAGGGTGGTTTAACTCGCTTAACAAATCCCAAACCAAAAGATGATCGTCTGAATGATATATTTAAGGATAAATACTGCTAGTTGCATCCGCAGCTTGAAATCTCTTCCCACGTATGAACCATAGTTCCTGGTGATATTCCCTCTTATCTTCGCAGGGAATGCACACATATCAAACGAGGTTATCTTTGCATGCAGTTGATCTTTCTTTTGCTGATTTAGAAATTTTATCGTTGTATTCAGCAAATACTTCACAGGTCCAAGAAGTATAGTGTGCAGTATTTCAATTGGTGTTTTGCTGTAAAATGGAAAAGATTTATCAATGGAAATGCATAACTAAGTTGTAAAGAGGCTATTTCATCCGCGTCATATGAAGAATTTCTGACACAGGGAAAATTTCTTCATCTATCAGGAAAGTTAGCAAACTTACTGTAAAGTTGTCCGTGTTTTTTCTATTGAGGAACAAATATATATAGGGCACTGTGTACAGTAGCTAGTATACCATATACTGTACCATAGTTTTTATACAATCAATCGAATCAGCATTCCTGTAAAGCCCGTAAAGACGAGAATGTTTTCCACTTGACAAGTTTTCGCTTAACAGCATTCAATGTACACAGACACAAACCAAAAGTTCGGTTATAACGACCAATATTTATAATCATAATTCTCCCAGAAAACCTTCACTAAATGTGCGGACGAGAAACTAAACTTGAAATGAAACTTTGTCAAGGAAACTAGCTCGTCCTCTGCTGGGCATTAGGATGTTACTTACTTCTTTCCACGAAAACACATAAAAGTGTCAAATGCACCTCCCTTTTCTGTTATTCTATAAACAGTCCTTTTTATCTTCTTCTCTTTTTCAGATCTATATTTGCATCGAGAAATACATATATCAACCATCCACAGTATTGTTGCGAGGAAAAGTAAGTAGTCTTTATCCATCCTTATAAACAGTATTATAAACGTGATTGGAAACATTTAGCATTCCATGTGGCATTAATATTTACCGAAATTCACTTACGGGCAATCTTCTATTTCTTGAACATTTTGCTGCACGTATTCATCTGTTCGAATTTCTTCTATTTCATTACAATTGTCATGTGTTGCCTAAATAAATATTGAATAAGTTACATACCGTTGACATACTGTACACTTTAACTATGTAAGGTTGACTATATAACCTGTTAATTTCCTCCCAAACATATGGTTCCAGGACGTTTGGCCCTGGAACCATATGTTTGGGAGGGGGGGGGGCATACTTTCTGTAACACCTGTCAGGACCAGCTTCCTAAAGCCTGTCTTTATTTCAGCCCTAAAAATGTAACGAAAGAATCTAACACTGAATGCCTAAGCTTACATTGCACTTTCTACAAAATTTGTTTGGACAGCTACCCAAGTGGTATTCAAATTCAGATGCACGTGGATTATCTGCCAAGACACACATTACCGGGGCCTTGACAAGGATTTCACTGTCAAAATGCGCGTCGTACATCATTTTACCATCTTCAAGTTCTGAAATGAGAACTGACAATTATCACAATAAATATTCTAGCTGAAGGTACCGTATGCTTACAGTGTATTAAACGCTGTACTATATTTTCTGTATTACAAGACTGGTTCTGATGTGTTTGACTACCCAAAGCAGACGACAGATCGTCTTCATTGTGATGAGCCGTGTAACGGGTGCAATAGGTTTAGTGATCATCTCGATTTTGAAACCATTAGCCGTATTTATGCTACAGACGTTAAAGACTAGTCGTCTGACACGATATTAATGTCTTAAGACGACTTTAACGTCTATCATAAATACGGTCAATAAGACAGACGACATTAACTTCAGACGACATTAACGTCTTGGGTTAATGTCAGACGACATTAACGTCTTGGGTTTACACTAGACGACTTTAACGTCTTAGACGTTAAAGTCGTCCAGACGACTTTAACGTCTGTAGTATAAATACAGCTATTGGGATGCTAATAACACACACATTTTAAAAGTAGTCAGCACGACCAGTTGATAGCGAGACATTTATGCTCCTAATGGAAATTAACCTAAGTTGGCGGGAAACAAAATTTTGCACTAATTAATCACATACTTAATGTTTTCCCAAAATTTAAATTATATGTACTTGTAGGTCACTGGCAATAGATTTCCCAAGCGGAACAGACGGCACTATATTCGATGTAGCCAAAAAGTGGATGTTTTCGACTTTCCTGAACTATTTCCTCGGAAGACCTGCGAAAGTCATAGAAAAGCTTTCAAGGCGATTCCACTTTTTGGTTGTATTTCCACTTGTTTCATCGCTGAAGATAAGCAAAGGAACTGTATAGCAGTTGGTTTATTTTATCCAGTCAGAACCTTGTCGATATGGGGCTCAAGGAATTCTGTTGCAGTGTAAAATTAACCTACCCTTTCCGCAATTTAGTTGTTACCTGTTTAGACACTTCAACAGTTTGACTATTTACATATTTGTGCTTAATTTGAAGTGGGTTGATGTTTATCTTGTTCCGTATACTCGATGCTGACTTAGTTATTATTACATCTGGACAGATACAATAACAGCTATTTCCTTTGCCGTGCAGGTACTGCATCTTGGCCATTTTTTCAGTTTTATTGTGAATGACCTATAACAAGAAGAGTGGTGTGTGATAACATACTGTGTCAAACAGCACAAAATTGCAGTGTTAACGAAAATTAAGATGCAAAAATGTATTTTAAATATATTGTACCTTGGTAAAAAACTTGATTAATTTTCCCTGATAAATATCTCCATTGGAAGAGAATTCCAGAATGTGATTTATGAAGTAAGGTACTCCTTCCAGAGAAATAGACGAGCTTTGGAAATTTTCATCATCCATCCACTTAGCTCCCTATTTCAAATCGTATTCAACTTTTAAATATATATGAATACCAATTATATATATATACTGCTTGCGCAAAATTTGGAAACAATCACTGGAGAACCTTTAAACTTATCATATATATTTTGACAATATCCCATTGGCCCATCGTAGGATGAAAAAGGGAAATAATATTTCTAATATACACCATTTCGACAATTACGTCACGAATACTTCCTTTGCCTGGGAGCCTTGCTCGCGTGATTCAATACGAAATGCAATTCGCTCAGGACTACTGAGAACTAGGCTACCAGGCCAAGGAAACATTCGTTTCGTAATTATCGATCGAAAGGGAATCTTTTTTTATTATGATGTTTGTATGCATAAAAAGTACCTTTTGAGGCTGTAGCATCTCATCAACTCCCTCAATTTTTAAATTAAGAATTGAATTCAGAGAAGGCACATCAACCCCAAGGTTCTCCTAAATATCAACCAGAGAAAATCCAAGTCTGCGCGTGTCTATAGGTAGAAAATTCGGAAGATGAAGTATTCCTACGCCAAGCGCACACGATGCGATTTTACTAATGGTCGGCCGATTTTAATAGTTTCGTGCACGGCTTACAATTCTAAATTTTGTTGAATTGATGCATATATAAATATTCAAATATTGATTACCGGAACAGCTCAACTACATAGTACACGCTAATAGGATCGATTTTGGCCTCTTGTGAGCGGGTAGGAAACAAAGAAATATGCTACAGGCATACATTTCGGTTAGCCTGAATTTGAATGTCCAGATTTCGGTATGATACGCTTGACGCATTATACTCGAACTTGTAGAGGAGGGAACAAATCGAAATCCTAAAGGCAATTAATGGACTTATATACTCAGGAAAAAAATCATGGCCCATGGAAAACCTCAAAACCTAACTTCCTTTTTCACCTATCTCTGACCCGTGCAGATCCATATTTTACATGCATTATAATATGTGCCGGCAAACTGAGAATGCGGCATGGACGCGGCTCAATGATCTAGGGACACCCTCCCCGAGCTAACATGGGCACATGGCCATGGGAGAAGCAAATTGAAATGAGGCCAGTGATAATTTTTCAGACAGACGAACAAAAATGGGAGTTCTCTAGCGGGCGGTAGTGTCCCTGTTAAACAACGTCTCAGTCTTTACCCATTGACATTTACCTGGAGTCCCTCAATTGAAGCATGGATAAAATTGGTCTTGAGGAAATGAAAAGGACAGAGCGTCATGTGAAAATGTCTCCACCCCCTTTTTTTCAACGGTTTATGCGAACATTACGCCCCGTACAGACAATCAACTTTTCCATGAGCACCTTTTCCATCGGATAAGATGTTTTTTCAAAAAGATACTGGAAATGGCAAGCTAAGGCCCGTTTCAGACGCCGCTCCACTCATGGAGCGACACAAGAGCGGCAGTGATACAAAATATAATGTTGTTGACGAGAGAGCGTGTTCGCACGGGAATTCTAAAATTAAAACAATAGGTAGACATTAGAAAGTGGCTAAAGTAATCCTAATAAATTACAGCAAATTTTGATTTAGGTTCGGTACATGAGTGGAGCGGCGTATGAATCAATGTCGCTCCAACGTCGCATAATACGACAGGCTCTGTCGAACTTCTGCCGAACTTATGTCGCTCCAAATTCTGTCGAACTTATGTCGCTCGCTTCTGGAAATGCCGAGTTTGGTATCTTCGATCAGACGAAATTTTCGCTGAAAACCGGAATTGAGTTATATTATAAAAGACAATGAAGAAACACAAGACCCCAACCAAATATTCAAAGGCAACCTGAGGTCCTACATGAGCTAAGGGAGCTGAGAGGTATTATTACCAAAACGAATAAGAGGCAAAGTGATATGGAAAAGTCATTAGATGACATAAAAAGGCAACTTGGAGGAAAATATTTTAAGAGCCGAGGAAAGAAGAAGGGTAAGGCAAATAGATTCTTCTAAACCTATATTTGGCCCCTAGGTTACATGCAGCTAATAGAGCAAGGGACGTTTTTGACAACACAGACGCAGAGCATACACAACACTCTAGTCGAAACGTAGAATATGCAAAATTTCAAAATGTTTACTGTTTTCAGAGTTACTATTGTTTTGTATATATTCAAGCATTATTTAACCATTAATTGTGGTGTCAGCAATTCTTCTTTCAAATCAAGGACAACAATCAACATGTTTTCACGTTTGTGACTTGAAACAAAAACAGCTTTCACCATCTATAACAGCTCAATCTACTTGCGGTCAGCATTTGTGAAGCAAAAAATCGCTTGTTTAATCTAATAACAGATTGGAACAGCCCCTAGCCAGGTTATGGCATTACCAAACTTGTCAATTTTTGAACATTTCAACTTAATTTGTATTCTTTGAAGGTTTATTCAACTTGTAAAATCCACACAGCCTTAAATGCAGTATAGTCTAGGACCTGTAAAGGAGTTTGTATGCATTTCATTTAGGACAGATTATCTCAACTGTTTTAGGGTAAAATGACCATGGCGGTCGACATGGCATATGTGCCAAAACCGGGGCGAAAGTATTGAAAATGACCACGCCCAGAAACGCACTGTCGACATAGCTCTAAATCCTGAACCGCCAAAACTACAGCCTTTCTGAATTGCTTATAGTGTTTAGAATGGTTGCCTTTAGGGGTGGCCACTGGAGGGTGAAATTTGTCCAGGTACTAGAAATACATTCATGCAGAATCCCCTCGCCCATTTGACAATTAGTCGCCGAAGGGCGAAGGGGAGGTAATTGCAAGCCTATAGAGTATACTCACTGAGCCGAAAGCGAATTAGTAGAAATTTCAAAAAGAAAAACACAGACAGAAATTTGAGGCCAGTTTAAAAGGTTAATATATAGTACAAAATTCATGCAGCGCTTTACTTAATGGCCGGTTATAAACATGCCGGCAAAAACAATACTCACAACGAGTGTCAAAAATATATCGAAGAAAAACAAAAACAAACAAATTCGTGAGAAAAATAGTTTGGAGTGGCTCATATACAAAATAGAATGGCTTTAAAAATATATCAAAGCTATATTTTTACTGCACATAACAATATAAATGAGGATAAAATGAATAATTTACAAACTATAAGTATATAATCACTTGAGAGTTGAGCCGTACGGAAAAAGTTTACATGTACATTTCAACAGCGAAAAAAACGCTGCTTCGGGGAGAAAAAAGTGTATTTTTTATCGCTTACCTTGAAAAATGTCACTAATATATCCTTCTTGAAATTTATTATTAATATTTTTCATTAAATATTTTGAAATCAGGCTCGAAAAACCGATTTTTCTGTTTCAAACTCAGCAGCTCTCGAGGAGCCATTTTGAATTTTTTCTACTCGCGCATGCGCATAACTTAAAAAACCGTCCAACGTCCATGACAAAAAAAAATGGCGGACAACTTTGCACTCCGCTATGTTCACAAATCTCAGAGCGGAATTAGTACCCTCGCTATGAAATAGCTATGAAATCAAGACAAGTGTTTTAAATAAGTATAAGCATGCTTTAATATATAAGTGTACTCTTGGCAGGCATTTGCCAGACAATGAGTTTGAAGCCAATCGATGTATAAAGTCTGGCAGCCTGGCTTTCACGCACTTAGCCATTTAAACGGACTATGTTTCGTCACTTCGTTTTTGACGTAAAAAACCTTCTAGTTTTCTAAAAAAAACTTCTTCTTGGCTGCGTTTGGTTATACGCAATAGTGATACTATTTCATGCAATAGAATTAGATGCATGGGCTCCGAAAATTGTCAGTTTGCCAATCATTCAACCGATGTGAAAAAAAGCACGAGTGTAGTGCCTGTTCTCACAAAGCGTGAGCTAAAAGCTATTGAAAAAGGAGAAAAGTACGACCCCCGACATTTCTTCCGTCATTCGTCATTCGACAATAGCAAACTCTGAAACAGCGGCAAAGGCAAGCTGCATAAAACAATACCAAACACCTTATTTTGAGTTGGTTCAAATTATATTTCACCTCCAACACACGACCTCTTCGAGTCGACTTCACAGCTCAACGTAAAATGTGGTCAACGTAAAATTTTGGAATCGTTCAACACTACGATACATTAGGTAAATTTCATAGAAATGTTTGTGGACTTTAAAATATTTTTTGCAACTTGCAACGCAATTCTGATTCAAAGTCAAGCGTACTGTAACTGTAAAGTTGAGCCTTTACATTCTGCTGACGTTTTCTTCAAATAACATGTCTCTATTATTATCAGGTTGGTTTGCAAGTGGGAAGAAAAATTTGTTATTCACACACAGTGTGTCCCAAAAAAGTCCTGATGATTTTTAAATTGATATTTAATAGCATCATCTATTAATCAACCTATTGTGTTTTTTCTATATCCGGGTAATTGATTTATTATACTTCTGGGATTATATGTAATATGTAAATTTTAATATTTATTCCGCTTACTTAAATAATAATTCTCGTATAATATTTTGCAAAAAAAAATACAGGAATAGGGCTCGTTCACGCGGTTTACATGTGCGTGAAATGGCTGCTGTCAGATTTTCTACATCGATCGGCTTCAAACTCATTGCCTGGCAAATGCCTGCCAAGAGTACACTTATATTGAAAGAATGCTTATACTTATTTAAAACACTTGCTTGATTTCATAGCTATTTGGTAACATTACATCTTAATATGGCCTTATCTGGTGAATTTTTCGACTCTCGACTTTTACTCTCGACTCTCGACTTTTTACTCTCGACTCTCGACTTTTTACTCTCGACTCTCGACTTTTAGATAAACTCTAGATATTATCATGCTATCGAGACATTTTGATAGACTGATAAATCTACAGGAAGTGTAATTAACCTTAAATGTGTTATTTTTACGTATTTGTTTGTATTGTGGTGGACATAGCCAGAAGCAGCTAGAACTTAAGGTAAACAAAACACAAGATATATGTGTTGTATAACATGTGTATCATCTCGCCACGAACGCAAACGAATTCCATATCGATGGAGTCCAAATATCAAGAAACGAACGGTTCGGAGTAGGTGTATCTCTTGCATTAGGCAAAGCACGCAAAGCAAATCTTCTCGCTGCAGCTACATCGGTGTCCACGTATTTTGCATCTTATTTAGTAAGGATTGCTATTAAATGCTGGAAAGATCAGGAGCCAGTTGAACGAAGCCCGTTCGGGCCGTTTGGCTTAAACAGAGTTGCAGCAAAAAATGAAATTCTCCTCTTGTTTATCTGACTAAGTAAGGAATTTTATTTTCATTCTCTAAATATGTAGTTGCACTCTCGATTGCTTCATTGCAATTGAAAAATCTTTGTTTAGTGTTGTGCATGAAAGCTGTGGAAAATGATTGAGTAATGTTGACTTCTCAACCGTTTAAACTACACGGACTTCGGACAACCGGCCCTTTCATTTTAATGCTCGATTCCTTACAGTAAAAGTACTTGCTGGAGAGGATGTTTAATTTTGCATTTTAATATTTGGGTCCTTATAGTAAAGTGTTTGCTGGAAAGGATGTTTGAACATGCATTCTGAATATGCAGAGAACTTCAGTGCCTATAAGTGTTATATCTATTTCCAATTTCCTCGGCAAAAAACAGATTTCAGCATACTACTATACAACGCAAAATGGGTGCATGTATACTTTTCAGGATAATACACTTTCCACAATGTTAAAGCCTATACTTTTAACCATCTCAGCTGTAAGAGAGATTTGAACTAATTGAACAGAACTACTCCATATATAGTATTGAACTTTATCTTTCTTTTTGAGTTGTACATTTTGTACGAAATAAAGATCCTTTGCTACCTCGTCGCTGTGTGATTCTGCCGAGCAAACCCCATCTTATAACACACAGCATCACTTGTGTATGTTTGCACAGCACAAAGAACAGAATGTCTTGTCTCAATTTGTGATCTGTGTCATTGCAGCGGGTTCTCAAACAATGCTTACACCAAAATTAAAATTCCTACTTTGTTAGTAACCTTCATGAAGAGCGGTTCTACTGTTCTCCGCTATACTTATTTACACGAGACCGGGACAAAAGGTTGCTCACACCATTATGAAAACCACAACTTTGGCTATATTAGCTATGTTCGACGAAAGGTTGCGCTGCGACCTTGGCACCCAAAACACACTCAGTCTGCATGTATTCGATACTGCGAACACAATATCGTTGCTAGTACACTGCTTTGGTCTGATGCATGTATAAATTAACACATAGAGTGACTTCAATTCTGTGAAAATGAATTTGATGAAATTAGTTCATATTGCACCATGTTCAGCGTATGTTTGCTATTATGTCAACTTGTTTATAATTTTTTCCTATTTTTGCACAACTCTGTACATATGTACATATCATTGCATGTCGTGCACGTGTACAAGGTATGATGTATGGTGTTATGTCACGTCCAGCCAGTAAAACAAAGAAAGATTTTTGTTCCGCGAAAACATATCCTGAGAGGAAATTAGCCTTTACACACGCTTTATCTAACGCTTAATGTTACTAAAGGGAGATAAAGGCGGTTTAACGAAGACGAAAATGTATGAAGTTTTAGAGCAAAATTTTGTTGCTAGGACAGTGCTTTGCTTGAATGAATGCATGAATTAACACACGGGTTGACAGCTATCAGGAACATTTGAGCATCATCTTTTATTCAAAAGGGTGGTGCATTTCCGTTCTATTCCGTAACATATTTATAAAGCCGCAGCGCAAGTTTTCGTCAAACATAGCTAATATAGTCAAAGTTGTGGTCTCTCTTGTTATAACAAGAGCAAGTTACTGAAAAATCTTAAAGATTTTTCGTTACATCTATAAAACATGTTTATGTGCGTCGTTTTTCTTCTTTTTTTATCGCTTTTCATTCCAACAAGAGCGCAATTAGATGAACCTCCAAGTGGGTACATCTTTCTTGCTTTAGGAGTATCTAAGGCTGCTTACCTCTCCTTGCCACGACCCGGACGAACATTGAAATATCAAGTCATCAAAGATAGCGATGGTCGTAAAGCTTGCGACACTGATGGCTGGGACGTACGTGGCACAGGTGAAATTCATGACACTGAAGTAATACTATTCGAACATCCGATTCTTAAGTTTGCTGTTTTTGGTTTCCGTGGAACAGAAACGAGTAATCTATATGATTGGAAGGAAAACTTTAGACTAAACTTAGTCAGTGTCCGTATCGGTGGCCGATATATGTATAAACTACACCAAGGATTCCAAGATCGTTTTCAAAACATAAGACAGTGGTTTGATCGCAATTATATACGTTTGAGTTCCGAAAAGTTTAGAATCATACTTACTGGTCACAGTCTTGGGGGTGCGTTGGCTACGATAGCTGCTGCCCATGCAAGCGGTCTTCTAAAATATCGCCCATTTGCTGTAATCACATTTGCTTCGCCTAAAGTCGGGAATCCAGACTTTTCGAGATATTACAAGCGTCACGTTCGTTGCGATCGTACAATAAGATTTGTCGTAAAATATGATATCATCCCCGACGTTCCTCCTACAGCTGGGTATGAGCATGTGTGCCCTGCTTCAACAATTATGGACGAAAATGTACAGTTTGATATTGTGAATCACCACAGCATTGATCATGGTTATGACAAAGCGCTAAGAAATAAATATCAAGGACGGCGCATGAGAGATGTCAGTTATGTTTGCTACAAACGAGGCTGAAAAAGTAAACCATTCCTGTAAAATAATACTTTTAATACAAACTTTGATTGCTAGTAGCCAGCTAGTTTTTTTACTCTACTTCGAGTGCTATATCATTATGCCTTATTAAGTTTCTTATGTAAAAATGTATCGTATATAATTCTGTATTCCAAAAATATACCACGAACAATTAACGTAGTAAATATCAAATAGCTTAGGCGAAAATGCGTGTCAATAATTACTGTAGTTCTTGTTTCATTACCATTAAAATTTCATGGTGTTTAAATCTTTATTGATATTTGCCACGTTATATAAATGCACTTCGCACTTATTTTTCTAGCAAGACGCAAGTTGAAGAGTTTCCCCGGAAAAGTTTATCAGTGCTGTTCATTTTCAAAAGAGTAACTCAACCATTTCTTTTGTACGAGAATGAAAGTTAAACATAGTAAAATTTATACATTGCATGAACTTTATATAAAGTTGATTCTATCACCAAGCTCCCTCGTAACCTGATTTATAAGAATCAGTTCATTTTCACAGAATTGAAGTCACTCTATGTGTTAATTTATACATGCATCAGACCAAAGCAGTGTACTAGAAACGATATTGTGTTCGCAGTATCGAATACATGCAGATTGAGTGTGTTTTGGGTGCCAAGGTCGCAACGCAACTATTCGTCGAACATAGCTAATATAGCCAAAGTTGTGGTTTTCATAAAGGTGTGAGCAACCTTTTGTCCGGGTCTCGTGTAAATAAGTATAGCGGAGAACAGTAGAACAGCTAGCTCTTCATGAAGGTTACTAACAAAGTAGGAATTTTAATTTAGTGTAAGCATTGTTTGAGAACCCGCTGCAATGACACAGATCACAAATTGACACAAGACATTCTGTTCTTTGTGCTGTGCAAACATGCATGCACAAGTGATGCTGTGTGTTATAAGATGGGTTTTGCTCTGCAGAATCACACAGCGACGAGGTAGCAAAGGATCTTTATTTCGTACGAAATGTACAACTCAAAAAGAAAGATAAAGTTCAATACTATGTATGGAGTAGTTCTGTTCAATTAGTTCAAATCTCTCTTACAGCTGAGATGGTTAAAAGTATAGGTTTTAACATTGTGGAAAGTGTATTATCCTGAAAAGTATACATGCATCTCATTTTGCCTTGTAGTATGCTGAAATAGTCTGTTTTTTGCCGAGGAAATTGGAAATAGATATAACACTTATAGGCACTGAACTTCTCTGCATATTCAGAATGCAAGTTTAAACATCCTTTCCAGCAAACACTTTACTATAAGGACCCATAAATTTAAATGCAAAATTAAACATCCTCTCCAGCAATTAAGTACTTTTACCGTAAGAAATCGAGCATTAAAATAAAAGGGCCGGTTGCCCGAAGTCCGTTTAGTTTAAACGGATGATAAGTCAAAATTACTCAATCATTTTCCACAGCTTTCACAACACTAAACAAAGACTTTTCAATTGCAATGAAGCAATCGAGAGTGCAACTACATATTTAGAGAATGAAAATAAAATTCCTTACTTAGTCAGATAAACAAGAGGAGAATTTCATTTTTTGCTGCAACTCTGTTTAAGCCAAACGGCCCAAACGGGCTTCGTTCAACTGGCTCCTGATCTTTCCAGCATTTAAAAGCAATCTTTACTAAATAAGATGCAAAATACGTGGACACCGATGTGGCTGCAGCGAGAAGATTTGCTTTGCGTGCTTTGCCTAATGCAAGAGATACACCTACTCCGAACCGTTCGTTTCTTGATATATGGACTCCATCGATATGGAATTCGTTTGTCGTTCGTGGCGAGATGATACACATGTTATACAACACATATATCTTGTGTTTTGTATACCTTAAGTGCTAGCTGCTTCTGGCTATGTCCACCGCAAGACAAACAAATATTATAAATAATCCAAAGTCCAGACTATTTAAAAAGAACACATTTAAGGTTAATTACACTTCCTGTAGCTTTATCAGTCTATCAAAATATCTCGATAGCATGATAATATCTACAATTGTCCTGTAATTAGGTGCATGCCTCTGTCAAAAATATATTCACTAGTTGTCAACAATTATTCTTAAAAGCTCTTTCTATTGTTCTGTCAGCATGATCTTCGGTAGGCACAAATTTGTTTATGTAAGCTGGTTGAATTTAGCATGATTTTCGGCGAAGAAGAAGCTTCGCAATGTTTACTTATAACCTAATAATTATAAATTAATATCTTTTTTGACTACATTACCATAGTCAAAGAGTATTTATGGAGTATTTCAACTTTGAATATCATTATGTATAGTTATTGTTTTGGTTATAAGTAAACATTGCGAAGCTTCTTCTTCGCCTAAAATCATGCTAAATTCAACTAGCTTATATAAACAAATTTGTGCCTACCGAAGATCATGCTGACAGAACAATAGAAAGAGCTTTTAAGAATAATTGTTGACTACTAGTGAATATATTTTTGACAGAGGCATGCACCAAATTACAGAATAATTGTAGATATTATCAAGCTATCGATACATTTGGATAGACTGATAAAGTTACAGGAAGTGTAATTAACCTTAAATGTGTTATTTTTACATAGTTTGGACTTTGGATTATTGATAATATTTGTTTGTATTGTGGTGGACATAGCCAGAATCAGCTAGAACTTAAGGTATACAAAACATAAGATATATGTGTTGTATACCATGTGTATCATCTCGCCACGAACAGTAAACGAATTCCATATCGATGGAGTCCAAATATCAAGAAACGAACGGTTCGGAATAGGTGTATCTCTTGCATTAGGCAAAGCACGCAAAGCAAATCTTCTCGACCTTGGCACCCAAAACACACTCAGTCTGCATGTATTCGATACTGCGAACACAATATCGTTGCTAGTACACTGTTTGGTCTGATGCATGTATAAATTAACACATAGAGTGACTTCAATTCTGTGAAAATGAATTCAATGAAATTAGTTCATATTGCACCATGTTCAGCGTATGTTTGCTATTATGTCAACTTGTTAAGAATTTTTTCCTATTTTTGCACAACTCTGTACATATGTAAATATCATTGCATGTCGTGCACGTGTGTAAGATATGATGTATGGTGTTATGTCACGTCCAGGCAGTAAAACAAAGAAAGATTTTTGTTCCGCGAAAACATATCCTGAGAGGAAATTAGCCTTTACACACGCTTTATCTAACGCTTAATGTTACTAAAGGGAGACAGCTATCAGGAACATTTGAGTATCATCTTTTATTCAAAATCGTGATGCATTTCCGTTCTATTCCGTACCATATTTATAAAGCCGCAGCGCAAGTTTTCGTCAAACATAGCTAATATAGTCAAACAACCCGCACACCCGACAACCTATGTATACAGAACTTACGGTTACAGCTCAGCAACTGGCCTCTGTAGCTCAGTTGGTTAGAGCGCTGCACCGGAATCGCAGGGCCGTGGGTTCAATTCCTGCCAGAGGACCTGGTGTTGCATTTTTCGCAACCGTTCCTGGTTAGGTCTTAAAATTGTGTATATATCTACTCACTTGGATTATCCACCAAACCCAATATTCTAGTTCAACCAAGTGAAGGGCAAAAAAATATTTGAAGTTTACCTTATCACAACCCGCACACCCGATAACCTATGTATACAGAACTTACGGTTACAGCTCAGCAACTGGCCTCTGTAGCTCAGTTGGTTAGAGCGCTGCACCGGAATCGCAGGGCGTGGGTTCAATTCCTGCCAGAGGACCTGGCGTTGCATTTTTCGCAACCGTTCCTGGTTAGGTCTTAAAATTGTGTATATATCTACTCACTTGGATTATCCACCAAACCCAGCATTCTAGTTCAACCAAGTGAAGTGCAAAAAAATATTTGAAGTTTACCTTATCACAACCCGCACACCCGATAACCTATGTATACAGAAATTAGGGTTACAGCTCAGCAACTGGCCTCTGTAGCTCAGTTGGTTAGAGCGCTGCACCGGAATCGCAGGGCCGTGGGTTCAATTCCTGCCAGAGGACCTGGTGTTGCATTTTTCGCAACCGTTCCTGGTTAGGTCTTAAAATTGTGTATATATCTACTCACTTGGATTATCCACCAAACCCAGTATTCTAGTTCAACCAAGTGAAGTGCAAAAAAATATTTGAAGTTTACCTTATCACAACCCGTACACCCGATAACCTATGTATACAGAACTTACGGTTACAGCTCAGCAACTGGCCTGTGTAGCTCAGTTGGTTAGAGCGCTGCACCGGAATCGCAGGGCCGTGGGTTCAATTCCTGCCAGAGGACCTGGTGTTGCATTTTTCGCAACCGTTCCTGGTTAGGTCTTAAAATTGTGCATATATCTACTCACTTGGATTATCCACCAATCCCAGTATTCTAGTTCAACCAAGTGAAGTGCAAAAAAATATTTGAAGTTTACCTTATCACAACCCGCACACCCGATAACCTATGTATGCAGAACTTACGGTTACAGCTCAGCAACTGGCCTCTGTAGCTCAGTTGGTTAGAGCGCTGCACCGGAATCGCAGGGCCGTGGGTTCTATTCCTGCCAGAGGACCTGGTGTTGCATTTTTCGCAACCGTTCCTGGTTAGGTCTTAAAATTGTGTATATATCTACTCACTTGGATTATCCACCAAACCCAGTATTCTAGTTCAACCAAGTGAAGTGCAAAAAAATATTTGAAGTTTACCTTATCACAACCCGCACACCCGATAACCTATGTATACAGAACTTACGGTTACAGCTCAGCAACTGGCCTCTGTAGCTCAGTTGGTTAGAGCGCTGCACCGGAATCGCAGGGCTGTGGGTTCAATTCCTGCCAGAGGACCTGGTGTTGCATTTTTCGCAACCGTTCCTGGTTAGGTCTTAAAATTGTGTATATATCTACTCACTTGGATTATCCACCAAACCCAGTATTCTAGTTCAACCGAGTGAAGTGCAAAAAAATATTTGAAGTTTAATATAGTCAAAGTTGTGGTTTCTCTTATTATAACAAGAGCAAGTTACTGAAAAATCTTAAAGATTTTTCGTTACATCTATAAAACATGTTTATGTGCATCGTTTTTCTTCTTTTTTTATCGCTTTTCATTCCAACAAGAGCGCGATTATAGATGAACCTCCAAGTGGGTACATCTTTCTTGCTTTAGGAGTATCTAAGGCTGCTTACCTCTCCTTGCCACGACCCGGACGAACATTGAAATATCAAGTCATCAAAGATAGCGATGGTCGTAAAGCTTGCGACACTGATGGCTGGGACGTACGTGGCACAGGTGAAATTCATGACACTGAAGTAATACTATTCGAACATCCGATTCTTAAGTTTGCTGTTTTTGGTTTCCGTGGAACAGAACCGAGTAATCTATATGATTGGAAGGAAAACTTTAGATTAAACTTAGTCAGTGTCCGTATCGGTGGCCGATATATGTATAAACTACACCAAGGATTCCAAGATCGTTTTCACAACATAAGACAGTGGTTTGATCGCAATTATATACGTTTGAGTTCCGAAAAGTATAGAATCATACTTACTGGTCACAGTCTTGGGGGTGCGTTGGCTACGACAGCTGCTGCCCATGCAATTGGTCTTCTAAATTATCGCCCATTTGCTGTAATCACATTTGCTTCGCCTAAAATCGGGAATCCAGACTTTTCGAGATATTACAAGCGTCACGTTCGTTGCGATCGTACAATAAGATTTGTCGTAAAATATGATATCATCCCCAACGTTCCTCCTACAGCTGGGTATGAGCATGTGTGCCCTGCTTCAACAATTATGGACGAAAATGGACAGTTTGATATTGTGAAGCACCACAGCATTGATGATGGTTATGACAAAGCACTAAGAAAAAAATATCAAGGACGGCGCATGAGAGATGTCAGTTATGTTTGCTACAAACGAGGCTGAAAAAGTAAATCATTCCTGTAAAATAATACTTTTAATACAAACTTTGATTGCTAGTAGCCAGCTAGTTTTTTTACTCTACTTCGAGTGCTATATCATTATGCCTTATTAAGTTTCTTATGTAAAAATGTATCGTATATAACTCTGTATTCCAAAAATATACCACGAACAATGAACGTAGTAAATATCAAATAGCTTAGGCGAAAATGCGTGTCAATAATTACTGTAGTTCTTGTTTCATTACCATTAAAATTTCATGGCGTTTAAATCTTTATTGATATTTGCCACGTTATATAAATGCACTTCGCACTTATTTTTCTAGCAAGACGCAAGTTGAAGAGTTTCCCCGGAAAAGTTTATCAGTGCTGTTCATTTTCAAAAGAGTAACTCAACCATTTCTTTTGTACGAGAATGAAAGTTAAACATAGTAAAATTTATACATTGCATGAACTTTATATAAAGTTGATTCTATCACCAAGCTCCCTCGTAACCTGATTTATAAGAATCAGTTCATTTTCACAGAATTGAAGTCACTCTATGTGTTAATTTATACAAGCATCAGACCAAAGCAGTGTACTAGCAACGATATTGTGTTTGCAGTATCGAATACATGCAGATTGAGTGTGTTTTGGGTGCCAAGGTCGCAGCGCAACTTTTCGTCGAACATAGCTAATATAGCCAAAGTTGTGGTTTTCATAATGGTGTGAGCAACCTTTTGTCCCGGTCTCGTGTAAATAAGTATAGCGGAGAACAGTAGAACAGCTCTTCATGAAGGTTACTAACAAAGTAGGAATTTTAATTTAGTGTAAGCATTGTTTGAGAACCCACTGCAATGAGACAGATCACAAATTGACACAAGACATTCTGTTCTTTGTGCTGTGCAAACATGCACAAGTGATGCTGTGTGTTATAAGATGGGGTTTGCTCCGCAGAATCACACAGCGACGAGGTAGCAAATTAAGGATCTTTATTGCGTACGAAATGTACAACTAAAAAAGAAAGATAAAGTTCAATACTATATATGGAGTAGTTCTGTTCAATTAGTTCAGATCTCTCTTACAGCTGAGATGGTTAAAAGTATAGGCTTTAACATTGTGGAAAGTGTATTATCCTGAAAAGTATACACGCATCTCATTTTGCATTGTATAGTAGTATGCTGAAATAGTCTGTTTTTTTGCCGAGGAAATTGGAAATAGATATAACACTTATAGGCACTGAAGCTCTCTGCATATACACTGAAGCTCTCTACAAATTAGGGTTGATTCGCGTGTGCCTAAAAGATATAAACAAAATATCGACGTTTCGAGCTAAAGCCCTTCGTCAGGAAAAATTAGTAGGAAATAATAATTTCTCCTGACGAAGGGCTTTAGCTCGAAACGTCGATATTTTGTTTATATCTTTTAGGCACACGCGAATCAACCCTAATTTGTCTCTATATGTCCGTGGCCGACGCTGAATTAAAGTCATTAAAATGAAAGGGCCGGTTGTCCGAAGTCCGTTTAGTTTAAACGGATGATAAGTCAAAATTACTCAATCATTTTCCACAGCTTTCTCAACACTAAACAAAGACTTTTCAATTGCAATGAAGCAATCGAGAGTGCAACTACATATTTAGAGAATGAAAATAAAATTCCTTACTTAGTCAGATAAACAAGAGGAGAATTTCATTTTTTGCTGCAACTCTGTTTAAGCCAAACGGCCCAAACGGGCTTCGTTCAACTGGCTCCTGATCTTTCCAGCATTTAAAAGCAATCTTTACTAAATAAGATGCAAAATACGTGGACACCGATGTGGCTGCAGCGAGAAGATTTGCTTTGCGTGCTTTGCCTAATGCAAGAGATACACCTACTCCGGACCGTTCGTTTCTTGATATTTGGACTCCATCGATATGGAGTTCGTTTGTCGTTCGTGGCGAGATGATACACATGTTATACAACACATATATCTTATGTTTTGTATACCTTAAGTTCTAGCTGCTTCTGGCTATGTCCACCGCAATACAAACAAATATTATAAATAATCCAAAGTCCAGACTATTTAAAAAGAACACATTTAAGGTTAATTACACTTCCTGTAGCTTTATCAGTCTATCAAAATGTCTCGATAGCATGATAATATCTACAATTGTCCTGTAATTAGGTGCATGCCTCTGTCAAAAATATATTCACTAGTTGTCAACAATTATTCTTAAAAGCTCTTTCTATTGTTCTGTCAGCATGATCTTTGGCAGGCACAAATTTGTTTATGTAAGCTAGTTGAATTTAGCATGATTTTAGGCGAAGAAGAAGCTTCGCAATGTTTACTTATAACCTAATAATTATAAACTAATACGTTTCTTGACTACATTAACATAGTAAAAGAGTATTTATGGAGCAGTTCAACTTTGAATATCATTACGTATAGTTAATGTTTTGGTTATAAGTAAACATTGCGAAGCTTCTTCTTCGCCTAAAATCATGCTAAATTCAACTAGTTTACATAAACAAATTTGTGCCTGCCGAAGATCATGCTGACAGAACAATGGAAAGAGCTTTTAAGAATAATTGTGGACTACTAGTGAATATATTTTTGACAGAGGCATGCACCAAATTACAGAATAATTGTAGATATTATCAAGCTATCGAGACATTTGGATCGACTGATAAAGTTACAGGAAGTGTAATTAACCTTAAATGTGTTATTTTTACATAGTTTGGACTTTGGATTATTGATAATATTTGTTTGTATTGTGGTGGACATAGCCAGAATCAGCTAGAACTTAAGGTATACAAAACATAAGATATATGTGTTGTATAACATGTGTATCATCTCGCCACGAACGGCAAACGAATTCCATATCGATGGAGTCCAAATATCAAGAAACGAACGGTTCGGAGTAGGTGTATCTCTTGCATTAGGCAAAGCACGCAAAGCAAATCTTCTCGACCTTGGCACCCAAAACACACTCAGTCTGCATGTATTCGATACTGCGAACACAATATCGTTGCTAGTAGACTGCTTTGGTCTGATGCATGCATAAATTAACACATAGAGTGACTTCAATTCTGTGAAAATGAATTTGATGAAATTAGTTCATATTGCACCATGTTCAGCGTATGTTTGCTATTATGTCAACTTGTTAAGAATTTTTTCCTATTTTTGCACAACTCTGTACATATGTACATATCATTGCATGTCGTGCACGTGTACAAGGTATGATGTATGGTGTTATGTCACGTCCAGCCAGTAAAACAAAGAAAGATTTTAGTTCCGCGAAAACATATCCTGAGAGGAAATTAGCCTTTACACACGCTTTATCTAACGTTTAATGTTACTAAAGGGAGATAAAGGCGGTTTAACGAAGACGAAAATGTATGAAGTTTTAGAGCAAAATTTTGTTGCTAGGACAGTGCTTTGCTTGAATGAATGCATGAATTAACACACGGGTTGACAGCTATCAGGAACATTTGAGCATCATCTTTTATTCAAAAGGGTGGTGCATTTCCGTTCTATTCCGTAACATATTTATAAAGCCGCAGCGCAAGTTTTCGTCAAACATAGCTAATATAGTCAAAGTTGTGGTTTCTCTTGTTATAACAAGAGCAAGTTACTGAAAAATCTTAAAGATTTTTCGTTACATCTATAAAACATGTTTATGTGCGTCGTTTTTCTTCTTTTTTTATCGCTTTTCATTCCAACAAGAGCGCAATTAGATGAACCTCCAAGTGGGTACATCTTTCTTGCTTTAGGAGTATCTAAGGCTGCTTACCTCTCCTTGCCACGACCCGGACGAACATTGAAATATCAAGTCATCAAAGATAGCGATGGTCGTAAAGCTTGCGACACTGATGGCTGGGACGTACGTGGCACAGGTGAAATTCATGACACTGAAGTAATACTATTCGAACATCCGATTCTTAAGTTTGCTGTTTTTGGTTTCCGTGGAACAGAACCGAGTAATCTATATGATTGGAAGGAAAACTTTAGATTAAACTTAGTCAGTGTCCGTTTCGGTGGCCGATATATGTATAAACTACACCAAGGATTCCAAGATCGTTTTCACAACATAAGACAGTGGTTTGATCGCAATTATAAACGTTTGAGTTCCGAAAAGTTTAGAATCATACTTACTGGTCACAGTCTTGGGGGTGCGTTGGCTACGATAGCTGCTGCCCATGCAAGCGGTCTTCTAAAATATCGCCCATTTGCTGTAATCACATTTGCTTCGCCTAAAGTCGGGAATCCAGACTTTTCGAGATATTACAAGCGTCACGTTCGTTGCGATCGTACAATAAGATTTGTCGTAAAATATGATATCATCCCCGACGTTCCTCCTACAGCTGGGTATAAGCATGTGTGCCCTGCTTCAACAATTATGGACGAAAATGTACAGTTTGATATTGTGAATCACCACAGCATTGATCATGGTTATGATAAAGCACTAAGAAATAAATATCAAGGACGGCGCATGAGAGATGTCAGTTATGTTTGCTACAAACGAGGCTGAAAAAGTAAACCATTCCTGTAAAATAATACTTTTAATACAAACTTTGATTGCTAGTAGCCAGCTAGTTTTTTTACTCTACTTCGAGTGCTATATCATTATGCCTTATTAAGTTTCTTATGTAAAAATGTATCGTATATAACTCTGTATTCCAAAAATATACTACGAACTATGAACGTAGTAAATATCAAATAGCTTAGGCGAAAATGCGTGTCAATAATTACTGTAGTTCTTGTTTCATTACCATTAAAATTTCATGGCGTTTAAATCTTTATTGATATTTGCCACGTTATATAAATGCACTTCGCACTTATTTTTCTAGCAAGACGCAAGTTGAAGAGTTTCCCCGGAAAAGTTTATCAGTGCTGTTCATTTTCAAAAGAGTAACTCAACCATTTCTTTTGTACGAGAATGAAAGTTAAACATAGTAAAATTTATACATTGCATGAACTTTATATAAAGTTGATTCTATCACCAAGCTCCCTCGTAACCTGATTTATAAGAATCAGTTCATTTTCACAGAATTGAAGTCACTCTATGTGTTAATTTATACATGCATCAGACCAAAGCAGTGTACTAGAAACGATATTGTGTTCGCAGTATCGAATACATGCAGATTGAGTGTGTTTTGGGTGCCAAGGTCGCAACGCAACTATTCGTCGAACATAGCTAATATAGCCAAAGTTGTGGTTTTCATAAAGGTGTGAGCAACCTTTTGTCCGGATCTCGTGTAAATAAGTATAGCGGAGAACAGTAGAACAGCTCTTCATGAAGGTTACTAACAAAGTAGGAATTTTAATTTAGTGTAAGCATTGTTTGAGAACCCGCTGCAATGACACAGATCACAAATTGACACAAGACATTCTGTTCTTTGTGCTGTGCAAACATGCATGCACAAGTGATGCTGTGTGTTATAAGATGGGTTTTGCTCTGCAGAATCACACAGCGACGAGGTAGCAAAGGATCTTTATTTCGTACGAAATGTACAACTCAAAAAGAAAGATAAAGTTCAATACTATGTATGGAGTAGTTCTGTTCAATTAGTTCAAATCTCTCTTACAGCTGAGATGGTTAAAAGTATAGGCTTTAACATTGTGGAAAGTGTATTATCCTGAAAAGTATACATGCATCTCATTTTGCCTTGTAGTATGCTGAAATAGTCTGTTTTTTGCCGAGGAAATTGGAAATAGATATAACACTTATAGGCACTGAACTTCTCTGCATATTCAGAATGCAAGTTTAAACATCCTTTCCAGCAAACACTTTACTATAAGGACCCAAACATTAAAATGCAAAATTTAACATCCTCTCCAGCAATTAAGTACTTTTACCGTAAGAAATCGAGCATTAAAATGAAAGGGCCGGTTGTCCGAAGTCCGTTTAGTTTAAAGGGTTGATAAGTCAAAATTTTCCACAGTTTCCACAGCTTTCACAACACTAAACAACGACTTTTCAATTGCAATGAAGCAATCGAGAGTGCAACTACATATTTAGAGAATGAAAATAAAATTCCTTACTTAGTCAGATAAACAAGAGGAGAATTTCATTTTTTGCAGCAGCCCTGTTTAAGCCGAACGGCCCAAACGGGCTTCGTTCAACTGGCTCCTGATCTTTCCAGCATTTAAAAGCAATCTTTACTAAATAAGATGCAAAATACGTGGACACCGATGTGACTGCAGCGAGAAGATTTGCTTTGCGTGCTTTGCCTAATGCAAGAGATACACCTACTCCGGACCGTTCGTTTCTTGATATTTGGACTCCCTCGATATGGAGTTCGTTTGTCGTTCGTGGCGAGATGATACACATGTTATACAACACATATATCTTATGTTTTGTATACCTTAAGTTCTAGCTGCTTCTGGCTATGTCCACCGCAATACAAACAAATATTATAAATAATCCAAAGTCCAGACTATTTAAAAATAACACATTTAAGGTTAATTACACTTCCTGTAGCTTTATCAGTCTATCAAAATGTCTCGATAGCATGATAATATCTACAATTGTCCTGTAATTAGGTGCATGCCTCTGTCAAAAATATATTCACTAGCATGATCTTTGGCAGGCACAAATTTGTTTATGTAAGCTAGTTGAATTTAGCATGATTTTAGGCGAAGAAGAAGCTTCGCAATGTTTACTTATAACCTAATAATTATAAACTAATACGTTTCTTGACTACATTAACATAGTAAAAGAGTATTTATGGAGTAGTTCAACTTTGAATATCATTACGTATAGTTGTTGTTTTGGTTATAAGTAAACATTGCGAAGCTTCTTCTTCGCCTAAAATCATGCTAAATTCAACTAGCTTACATAAACAAAAATTTGTGCCTGCCGAAGATCATGCTGACAGAACAATAGAAAGAGCTTTTAAGAATAATTGTTGACTACTAGTGAATATATTTTTGACCGAGGCATGCACCAAATTACAGAATAATTGTAGATATTATCAAGCTATCGAGACATTTGGATAGACTGATAAAGTTACAGGAAGTGTAATTAACCTTAAATGTGTTATTTTTACATAGTTTGGACTTTGGATTATTTATAATATTTGTTTGTATTGTGGTGGACATAGCCAGAATCAGCTAGAACTTAAGGTATACAAAACATAAGATATATGTGTTGTATAACATGTGTATCATCTCGCCACGAACGGCAAACGAATTCCATATCGATGGAGTCCAAATATCAAGAAACGAACGGTTCGGAGTAGGTGTATCTCTTGCATTAGGCAAAGCACGCAAAGCAAATCTTCTCGACCTTGGCACCCAAAACACACTCAGTCTGCATCTATTCGATACTGCGAACACAATTTCGTTGCTAGTACACTGCTTTGGTCTGATGCATGTATAAATTAACACATAGAGTGACTTCAATTCTGTGAAAATGAATTTGATGAAATTAGTTCATATTGCACCATGTTCAGCGTATGTTTGCTATTATGTCAACTTGTTAAGAATTTTTTCCTATTTTTGCACAACTCTGTACATATGTACATATCATTGCATGTCGTGCACGTGTACAAGGTATGATGTATGGTGTTATGTCACGTCCAGCCAGTAAAACAAAGAAAGATTTTTGTTCCGCGAAAACATATCCTGAGAGGAAATTAGCCTTTACACACGCTTTATCTAACGCTTAATGTTACTAAAGGGAGATAAAGGCGGTTTAACGAAGACGAAAATGTATGAAGTTTTAGAGCAAAATTTTGTTGCTAGGACAGTACTTTGCTTGAATGAATGCATGAATTATCACACGGGTTGACAGCTATCAGGAACATTTGAGCATCATCTTTTATTCAAAAGGGTGGTGCATTTCCGTTCTATTCCGTAACATATTTATAAAGCCGCAGCGCAAGTTTTCGTCAAACATAGCTAATATAGTCAAAGTTGTGGTTTCTCTTGTTATAACAAGAGCAAGTTACTGAAAAATCTTAAAGATTTTTCGTTACATCTATAAAACATGTTTATGTGCGTCGTTTTTCTTCTTTTTTTATCGCTTTTCATTCCAACAAGAGCGCAATTAGATGAACCTCCAAGTGGGTACATCTTTCTTGCTTTAGGAGTATCTAAGGCTGCTTACCTCTCCTTGCCACGACCCGGACGAACATTGAAAGATCAAGTCATCAAAGATAGCGATGGTGGTCAAGCTTGCGACACTGATGGCTGGGACGTACGTGGCACAGGTGAAATTCATGACACTGAAGTAATACTATTCGAACATCCGATTCTTAAGTTTGCTGTTTTTGGTTTCCGTGGAACAGAACCGAGTAATCTATATGATTGGAAGGAAAACTTTAGATTAAACTTAGTCAGTGTCCGTATCGGTGGCCGATATATGTATAAACTACACCAAGGATTCCAAGATCGTTTTCACAACATAAGACAGTGGTTTGATCGCAATTATAAACGTTTGAGTTCCGAAAAGTTTAGAATCATACTTACTGGTCACAGTCTTGGGGGTGCGTTGGCTACGATAGCTGCTGCCCATGCAAGCGGTCTTCTAAAATATCGCCCATTTGCTGTAATCACATTTGCTTCGCCTAAAGTCGGGAATCCAGACTTTTCGAGATATTACAAGCGTCACGTTCGTTGCGATCGTACAATAAGATTTGTCGTAAAATATGATATCATCCCCGACGTTCCTCCTACAGCTGGGTATGAGCATGTGTGCCCTGCTTCAACAATTATGGACGAAAATGTACAGTTTGATATTGTGAATCACCACAGCATTGATCATGGTTATGACAAAGCACTAAGAAATAAATATCAAGGACGGCGCATGAGAGATGTCAGTTATGTTTGCTACAAACGAGGCTGAAAAAGTAAACCATTCCTGTAAAATAATACTTTTAATACAAACTTTGATTGCTAGTAGCCAGCTAGTTTTTTTACTCTACTTCGAGTGCTATATCATTATGCCTTATTAAGTTTCTTATGTAAAAATGTATCGTATATAACTCTGTATTCCAAAAATATACCACGAACAATGAACGTAGTAAATATCAAATAGCTTAGGCGAAAATGCGTGTCAATAATTACTGTAGTTCTTGTTTCATTACCATTAAAATTTCATGGCGTTTAAATCTTTATTGATATTTGCCACGTTATATAAATGCACTTCGCACTTATTTTTCTAGCAAGACGCAAGTTGAAGAGTTTCCCCGGAAAAGTTTATCAGTGCTGTTCATTTTCAAAAGAGTAACTCAACCATTTCTTTTGTACGAGAATGAAAGTTAAACATAGTAAAATTTATACATTGCATGAACTTTATATAAAGTTGATTCTATCACCAAGCTCCCTCGTAACCTGATTTATAAGAATCAGTTCATTTTCACAGAATTGAAGTCACTCTATGTGTTAATTTATACAAGCATCAGACCAAAGCAGTGTACTAGAAACGATATTGTGTTCGCAGTATCGAATACATGCAGATTGAGTGTGTTTTGGGTGCCAAGGTCGCAACGCAACTATTCGTCGAACATAGCTAATATAGCCAAAGTTGTGGTTTTCATAAAGGTGTGAGCAACCTTTTGTCCGGGTCTCGTGTAAATAAGTATAGCGGAGAACAGTAGAACAGCTCTTCATGAAGGTTACTAACAAAGTAGGAATTTTAATTTAGTGTAAGCATTGTTTGAGAACCCGCTGCAATGACACAGATCACAAATTGACACAAGACATTCTGTTCTTTGTGCTGTGCAAACATGCATGCACAAGTGATGCTGTGTGTTATAAGATGGGTTTTGCTCTGCAGAATCACACAGCGACGAGGTAGCAAAGGATCTTTATTTCGTACGAAATGTACAACTCAAAAAGAAAGATAAAGTTCAATACTATGTATGGAGTAGTTCTGTTCAATTAGTTCAAATCTCTCTTACAGCTGAGATGGTTAAAAGTATAGGCTTTAACATTGTGGAAAGTGTATTATCCTGAAAAGTATACATGCATCTCATTTTGCCTTGTAGTATGCTGAAATAGTCTGTTTTTTGCCGAGGAAATTGGAAATAGATATAACACTTATAGGCACTGAACTTCTCTGCATATTCAGAATGCAAGTTTAAACATCCTTTCCAGCAAACACTTTACTATAAGGACCCAAACATTAAAATGCAAAATTAAACATCCTCTCCAGCAATTAAGTACTTTTACCGTAAGAAATCGAGCATTAAAATGAAAGGGCCGGTTGTCCTAAGTCCGTTTAGTTTAAACGGTTAACGGTTGATAAGTCAAAATTACTCAATCATTTTCCACAGCTTTCACAACACTAAACAACGACTTTGCAATTGCAATGAAGCAATCGAGAGTGCAACTACATATTTAGAGAATGAAAATAAAATTCCTTACTTAGTCAGATAAACAAGAGGAGAATTTCATTTTTTGCTGCAACCCTGTTTAAGCCAAACGGCCCAAACGGGCTTCGTTCAACTGGCTCCTGATCTTTCCAGCATTTAAAAGCAATCTTTACTAAATAAGATGCAAAATACGTGGACACCGATGTGGCTGCAGCGAGAAGATTTGCTTTGCGTGCTTTGCCTAATGCAAGAGATACACCTACTCCGAACCGTTCGTTTCTTGATATTTGGACTCCATCGATATGGAATTCGTTTGTCGTTCGTGGCGAGATGATACACATGTTATACAACACATATATCTTGTGTTTTGTATACCTTAAGTTCTAGCTGCTTCTGGCTATGTCCACCGCAAGACAAACAAATATTATAAATAATCCAAAGTCCAGACTATTTAAAAATAACACATTTAAGGTTAATTACACTTCCTGTAGCTTTATCAGTCTATCAAAATATCTCGATAGCATGATAATATCTACAATTGTCCTGTAATTAGGTGCATGCCTCCGTCAAAAATATATTCACTAGCATGATCTTTGGCAGGCACAAATTTGTTTATGTAAGCTAGTTGAATTTAGCATGATTTTAGGCGAAGAAGAAGCTTCGCAATGTTTACTTATAACCTAATAATAATAAACTAATACGTTTCTTGACTACATTAACATAGTAAAAGAGTATTTATGGAGTAGTTCAACTTTGAATATCGTTACGTATAGTTGTTGTTTTGGTTATAAGTAAACATTGCGAAGCTTCTTCTTCGCCTAAAATCATGCTAAATTCAACTAGCTTACATAAACAAAAATTTGTGCCTGCCGAAGATCATGCTGACAGAACAATAGAAAGAGCTTTTAAGAATAATTGTTGACTACTAGTGAATATATTTTTGACCGAGGCATGCACCAAATTACAGAATAATTGTAGATATTATCAAGCTATCGAGACATTTGGATAGACTGATAAAGTTACAGGAAGTGTAATTAACCTTAAATGTGTTATTTTTACATAGTTTGGACTTTGGATTATTGATAATATTTGTTTGTATTGTGGTGGACATAGCCAGAATCAGCTAGAACTTAAGGTATACAAAACATAAGATATATGTGTTGTATAACATGTGTATCATCTCGCCACGAACGGCAAACGAATTCCATATCGATGGAGTCCAAATATCAAGAAACGAACGGTTCGGAGTAGGTGTATCTCTTGCATTAGGCAAAGCACGCAAAGCAAATCTTCTCGACCTTGGCACCCAAAACACACTCAGTCTGCATGTATTCGATACTGCGAACACAATATCGTTGCTAGTACACTGCTTTGGTCTGATGCATGTATAAATTAACACATAGAGTGACTTCAATTCTGTGAAAATGAATTTGATGAAATTAGTTCATATTGCACCATGTTCAGCGTATGTTTGCTATTATGTCAACTTGTTAAGAATTTTTTCCTATTTTTGCACAACTCTGTACATATTTACATATCATTGCATGTCGTGCACGTGTACAAGGTATGATGTATGGTGTTATGTCACGTCCAGCCAGTAAAACAAAGAAAGATTTTTGTTCCGCGAAAACATATCCTGAGAGGAATGCATTTCCGTTCTATTCCGTAACATATTTATAAAGCCGCAGCGCAAGTTTTCGTCAAACATAGCTAATATAGTCAAAGTTGTGGTTTCTCTTGTTATAACAAGAGCAAGTTACTGAAAAATCTTAAAGATTTTTCGTTACATCTATAAAACATGTTTATGTGCGTCGTTTTTCTTCTTTTTTTATCGCTTTTCATTCCAACAAGAGCGCAATTAGATGAACCTCCAAGTGGGTACATCTTTCTTGCTTTAGGAGTATCTAAGGCTGCTTACCTCTCCTTGCCACGACCCGGACGAACATTGAAAGATCAAGTCATCAAAGATAGCGATGGTGGTCAAGCTTGCGACACTGATGGCTGGGACGTACGTGGCACAGGTGAAATTCATGACACTGAAGTAATAATATTCGAACATCCGATACTTAAGTTTGCTGTTTTTGGTTTCCGTGGAACAGAACCGAGTAATCTATATGATTGGAAGGAAAACTTTAGATTAAACTTAGTCAGTGTCCGTATCGGTGGCCGATATATGTATAAACTACACCAAGGATTCCAAGATCGTTTTCACAACATAAGACAGTGGTTTGATCGCAATTATAAACGTTTGAGTTCCGAAAAGTTTAGAATCATACTTACTGGTCACAGTCTTGGGGGTGCGTTGGCTACGATAGCTGCTGCCCATGCAAGTGGTCTTCTAAAATATCGCCCATTTGCTGTAATCACATTTGCTTCGCCTAAAGTCGGGAATCCAGACTTTTCGAGATATTACAAGCGTCACGTTCGTTGCGATCGTACAATAAGATTTGTCGTAAAATATGATATCATCCCCAACGTTCCTCCAACAGCTGGGTATGAGCATGTGTGCCTGCTTCAACAATTATGGACGAAAATGGACAGTTTGATATTGTGAAGCACCACAGCATTGATGATGGTTATGACAAAGCACTAAGAAAAAAATATCAAGGACGGCGCATGAGAGATGTCAGTTATGTTTGCTACAAACGAGGCTGAAAAAGTAAATCATTCCTGTAAAATAATACTTTTAATACAAACTTTGATTGCTAGTAGCCAGCTAGTTTTTTTACTCTACTTCGAGTGCTATATCATTATGCCTTATTAAGTTTCTTATGTAAAAATGTATCGTATATAACTCTGTATTCCAAAAATATACCACGAACAATGAACGTAGTAAATATCAAATAGCTTAGGCGAAAATGCGTGTCAATAATTACTGTAGTTCTTGTTTCATTACCATTAAAATTTCATGGCGTTTAAATCTTTATTGATATTTGCCACGTTATATAAATGCACTTCGCACTTATTTTTCTAGCAAGACGCAAGTTGAAGAGTTTCCCCGGAAAAGTTTATCAGTGCTGTTCATTTTCAAAAGAGTAACTCAACCATTTCTTTTGTACGAGAATGAAAGTTAAACATAGTAAAATTTATACATTGCATGAACTTTATATAAAGTTGATTCTATCACCAAGCTCCCTCGTAACCTGATTTATAAGAATCAGTTCATTTTCACCGAATTGAAGTCACTCTATGTGTTAATTTATACATGCATCAGACCAAAGCAGTGTACTAGAAACGATATTGTGTTCGCAGTATCGAATACATGCAGATTGAGTGTGTTGTATAACATGTGTATGTGTATTAACGGTTGATAAGTCAAAATTACTCAATCATTTTCCACAGCTTTCACAACACTAAACAACGACTTTGCAATTGCAATGAAGCAATCGAGAGTGCAACTACATATTTAAAGAATGAAAATAAAATTCCTTACTTAGTCAGATAAACAAGAGGAGAATTTCATTTTTTGCAGCAACCCTGTTTAAGCCAAACGGCCCAAACGGGCTTCGTTCAACTGGCTCCTGATCTTTCCAGCATTTAAAAGCAATCTTTACTAAATAAGATGCAAAATACGTGGACACCGATGTGGCTGCAGCGAGAAGATTTGCTTTGCGTGCTTTGCCTAATGCAAGAGATACACCTACTCCGAACCGTTCGTTTCTTGATATTTGGACTCCATCGATATGGAATTCGTTTGTCGTTCGTGGCGAGATGATACACATGTTATACAACACATATATCTTGTGTTTTGTATACCTTAAGTTCTAGCTGCTTCTGGCTATGTCCACCGCAAGACAAACAAATATTATAAATAATCCAAAGTCCAGACTATTTAAAAATAACACATTTAAGGTTAATTACACTTCCTGTAGCTTTATCAGTCTATCAAAATATCTCGATAGCATGATAATATCTACAATTGTCCTGTAATTAGGTGCATGCCTCTGTCAAAAATATATTCACTAGTTGTCAACAATTATTCTTAAAAGCTCTTTCTATTATTCTGTCAGCATGATCTTTGGCAGGCACAAATTTGTTTATGTAAGCTAGTTGAATTTAGCATGATTTTAGGCGAAGAAGAAACTTCGCAATGTTTACTTATAACCTAATAATTATAAACTAATATGTTTTTTGACTACATTACCATAGTAAAAGAGTATTTATGGAGTAGTTCAACTTTGAATATCATTATGTATAGTTGTTGTTTTGGTTATAAGTAAACATTGCGAAGCTTCTTCTTCGCCTAAAATCATGCTAAATTCAACCAGCTTATATAAACAAATTTGTGCGTACCGAAGATCATGCTGACAGAACAATAGAAAGAGCTTTTAAGAATAATTGTTGACTACTAGTGAATATATTTTTGACAGAGGCATGCACCCAATTACAGAATAATTGTAGATATTATCAAGCTATCGATACATTTGGATAGACTGATAAAGTTACAGGAAGTGTAATTAACCTTAAATGTGTTATTTTTACATAGTTTGGACTTTGGATTATTGATAATATTTGTTTGTATTGTGGTGGACATAGCCAGAATCAGCTAGAGCTTAAGGTATACAAAACATAAGATATATGTGTTGTATACCATGTGTATCATCTCGCCACGAACGGTAAACGAATTCCATATCGATGGAGTCCAAATATCAAGAAACGAACGGTTCGGAATAGGTGTATCTCTTGCATTAGGCAAAGCACGCAAAGCAAATCTTCTCGACCTTGGCACCCAAAACACACTCAGTCTGCATGTATTCGATACTGCGAACACAATATCGTTGCTAGTACACTGTTTGGTCTGATGCATGTATAAATTAACACATAGAGTGACTTCAATTCTGTGAAAATGAATTCAATGAAATTAGTTCATATTGCACCATGTTTAGCGTATGTTTGCTATTATGTCAACTTGTTAAGAATTTTTTCCTATTTTTGCACAACTCTGTACATATGTAAATATCATTGCATGTCGTGCACGTGAGTAGTAGTGTAGGTGGTTTTCGAGCCCCTTTTGTAGGGGGGAGCAGGGGGGAGCAAGGGGGGAGCACATCATTAAAAATTCAAACATCATTAGCATATGGTACATTAACATACAGGGGGGAGCAGCGTCATTAACAGGGGGGGAGCAGCGTCATTAACAGGGGGGGGGGAGCACGTCATTAAAAATTCATTAACATAAACATCATTAATTATGTATTGACGTCATAATGATATGCAAGGCAAATTTGGGCAAAACAGTCATTAAGCTGAACTCAGCATTTTCGTCACAAAAGAGTTAATCCTAACGCTTTTTATCACAATAGCTATAGCGTCCTTATATATTTTACTAAGCGTTGTTTGAGCATCATTTACAAGCAATACGATGGAGTGTCTACATGGAAAACCTGCGTCCTATTCGACTACAAACCATGGTACATTTTGGTTCTGTGGACAAAAACCCAGCTGTGAGTTCTTTTGCCGAGATGAAGATTGTTATATGTTCACGAAAGCCGTAGAAGATTTTAGAAAGAGTGGTCCTCAACATCCTGTGTGCCCTACACATCAAAAACTAGCAAAGTTACGTACAGTTAAAGACAAGATGAAACAAAACTATGGACGAGCGTACTTTGTATGTTCTGAACGAGAGAATCCCTGCAAATTTTGGCAATGGGGGGATGTATTCGAAGAGCCAAGACCTATATGCCAACATGGAATGGTATGCTGTGAACGAAAAGTCAAGAAAGATGGACCAAATCAAAACCGTCTATTTTACTGCTGCCCCAAAGAAGACGCTTGTGGTTTCTTCGAATGGAAGAAGCACGAACCTCGTGTGATCAATACTGGCATCGAACTTTTCAGTAATCCACTACAATACCGGTACAAGATTGAAGAGACTGGAGAGATATTTAATAGTACTAAATCTAACACTAAAGAGGCATACGCGGAATATAAATTTCTTAAATCTGTTAATGCCTTAACAAGTGAACTTGATGAAATAGACATCTTTTAGCTGTATTTATATATGTGACAATAAATATGTTTTAAAAAACACTGTGTTGTGTGCTTTTTTCGTTGCTATATGCGTCGCTAAGTCATTATAAAGCGATCCACGAATTTACATATTATTGAGATGCAATAACATGTATGTCTCACTTGCCTTTTAACCTTTGTGGTGAAACGGTGAAATGGAGAACATAGATATAATTTATGACGAGTTAAGACGAAATGAGATTGATATTGATAAACAAACCCTATCGTTTCATATAAATACAGTTCTGAACCAACACGAAGATTTATACCATTCAATGATTGTTTGTGATTACGAACAACTCTACAAAGAAATAAATGTTACAAATTTTGGTCATATTTTCGCCTATTTAGCTTTCGTATATTTACACAGCGATAGCGAGGAATCTATTCGACAAAATGTCCGAAGATCTGTTGAGGCATTTCGAGTTGTCAGTGTTCCAAAGCATAAACAAAATAATAAACAATCAATTTTAATAACACTCTCGCTTACGTTGATAGCTTTATATATCAGTTTGTGATCATAGCTTGGTTCATTTCGTTCTGACCTCGGTGGGGAAAAGATGAGTTGTTGCTGTAAAGGTTTACCTCAAATATCTCTTCGAAATATATTTCGGAAGATACGTTGTATTTCTGCTTGTTGTGGAGGCAATATTATAATACAAGCTTCAGATATAGATGGCAGAGAAATACCTAAGTCGACTGTATTACAATCCAGAAAGCCCCGCAAGTTTTGGTGGTGTAGATTCCATATATCGCGCCGTGAAAAACGACGGGAAATATCAGATATCGCGGAATAAAATTCGCTCGTGGTTGCAAAAGCTAGATACTTACACCTTACATAAACCCGTACGATATCGGTTCAAGCGGAACCGTGTTATTGTCGGATCAATAGATGATGAGTGGGAGGCTGACTTAGTGATTATGGATTCATTAAGTAAACAAAATAGCGGCTATAAGTACATTTTAACAGTGATTGATGTACTCAGTAAATATGCGTGGGTTGAGCCGCTTAAGACCAAGACAGGAGAAAGCCTCGTTCAAGCGTTTGGTAAAATAATCCAGAAAGGACGTCACCCAAAAATGTTTCACACGGATAAAGGAACAGAATTTACAAACAAACTGTTTCAAAAACTCTTAAAGGATAACAATATTCGGTTCTTTACTACACATAATGAAACGAAAGCGTCCATTGTCGAAAGGTTTAACCGAACGCTGAAAGGAAAGATGTGGAAATATTTTACAGCTAAGAATACTTTAAAGTACACTGACATTCTTCAGAAATTGGTCAGATCGTATAACAATTCCCGACATCGAAGTATTGGAATGACTCCTGCCAACGTGAATAAAGACAACGAAGATATTGTATGGCAAACACTCTACGGAAAAGAGTTTATCAAACCGATCCTGTATAAGTTTAACATTGGCGACCAAGTACGAATCAGTAAAGCAAAGCGAACATTTAAGAAAGGATACTTACCTAGTTGGACCGAAGAAGTATTTACGGTGACCAAACGCGTGCGTCGCCGACCCCCTGTGTACAAGATCGCTGACTACGACGGAGAAGAATTAGCAGGAACTTTTTACGAATAGGAGCTTCAGAAAGTGACTAAAACAGGCAGTGACTTTTATGGAGTAGAAAAAGTACTTAGATCACGCATGCGTAATAAACGTAAAGAATATTTTGTAAAATGGTTAGGTTATCCTGATAAATTTAATTCATGGGTACCTGCAGAAAACGTAAAAGATGTGAACAAATAAATGTATTTGAAACTTATAACTTGTGTTCATTTGTGCATTGGTCTTCAGTATGGCAACACAGTTTTATCTAACATTGCCAAGCAATAGTTCAATAAAACTTTCCAAACAATACAGTGGCAAATTTTAGAGTGAAATTAGCCGAAACAATCACTTTACCTGGACAGTGGGAAGTTGCTTTGGCCGGACTCCATTATCCACATACGTGGACTACGGTACGGAATGGAGTACAACAAACGTTTATGTATAAAATTGATGCTAACCCTTATCAAACTAGCATCCTTAAAGATGTACACTATTCGACGATTGATCAATTGACTAAAGCACTAAATGTCAGCATGTCGAAAGAAGCACAGGCGAAAATAAAATTCAGCTATAGTCGCAGTACACGCAAAGTAACGGTTGATGTGAAGCACGGTGCAATGGCGTGGTTTACTGGTGACATAGCAATGGTCTTGGGGTTTGACCAAGACACTGTCATTCGAAAGAAGACATCAAGTCCATATGTTGCAGATGTCAACGGTGGATTTTCCTCCATGTATGTGTACAGTGATATCGTCGATGCTCAGTTTGTAGGCGATGTCAAAGTGCCCCTATTAAGAATTGTCAATATAGAAGGTGAATATGGCGAAAATGTTCACGCCAGTTTCCGTAATTTGCAATACGTTCCCGTCAAAGTGAATTCTTTCGAGACCATTGAAGTGAATATAAAGAACGACAGAGACGAAAACGTCTCATTTGCTTTCGGCAAGTCAATAGCGTCACTTCACTTTAGACAGAAGAGATCTCAATATTTTATTTAAAGATGAAAGGTATACTTATCCCTGACGTAAAGCTACTAACTGAACATTACACAAGAAATCAGCGTGGTGGTAGCATTCAAGGATTTCGAGGGGCAAGAATACAGAGGGGATATGGAATCGGTGGAATTTTCAGAAGCCTTGCTAGATTTGCAATACCTTTATTCAAACAAGGCGCTAAAACAGTTGGTAAAAGAGCGTTACAAGCAGCGACGGAAGTTGGTCAAGATGTACTCAATGGGAAAAAGGTTTCGGAATCGGTAAAAGCTCGTGGAAAACAAGCCGTCCGTGATGTCGCTAATAAGGTAGTGAAGAAGGCGATGACAGGTCGTGGGCGTAAGAGACCTATAAAAAGAAGTGCACCAGCTAAAACTGCCATTCATCCTCAAGCCAAGAAGCGGAGAACATCTCACAACATTGATAACTATAATCCTAATTGGCATGGCTCATCCCGTTGAAACTATACATAAAGATTCGTGTGTGTGTGTAAAGTCTGAACTGGATTTGTTTAGTACACCACCTACTCAAGTTGAAATGGAAAAGGGTTTTTGGGAAGACATTGACCCAATTACAAGTATAACGTCCTCAGATACGATTGAATTTCTATGCGCTGCAAATTCCGGAGTTTACACGGATCTTGCGAGTAGTTACCTACACGTTAAAGCAAAGATTACAGCTGCAGATGGAGCAAATCTAGGTGTTGACGATCAGGTTGGTCCCGTGAATCTCTGGATGCATGCACTATTTTCACAAGTAGAAGTATTCCTGAATAACAAACTCGTCACACCTGCGAGCACAGCCTATCCCTACAGAGCCTATATCGAAACTGTTCTGAACTTTAGTAAAGATGTGCAAGATTCCCTACGAGTGAAATGTTTTACCGCGATAATTCGGGAAAGATGGATGTTGTAAACCCCCTTGCACAGGTTGGGAATGTCAACACCGGATTAAAAGAGGGCCATGCTCATATACGTCAAAGCAAATCTGTTGCCATGGAGGGAAGAATTCATTCTGATCTGTTTGCGCAAGAACGTTATATTCTTGGTGCAGTACCAATCAAAATTAAGTTGGTCAGATCACGAAATCCATTTTGTCTGGTTTCATCTGCTGAAAATCCAGCCTTCAAAGTGGTTATTGAAGAATGTGTCTTTCGTGCGCGACGAGTGAACGTATCACCTAGTGTCATAATGAGTCATTCCGAAACATTACAACACATGACGGCTAAATATCCTATCAACCGTATCGACTGTAAAGTTGTGTCTGTGCCTCGAGGAAATATGTCTGGAAACCAACCCAATATATTTCAAGGCCGACTACCGAATCGATTTGTTATGGGAATGGTCGACGCTGATGCATTCAACGGCACCTACACCAAAAATCCATTCAATTTTAAAAACTATGATATCACTATCATGGGTCTGACTGTTAACGGAGAGAACCTTCCTGGAAAGCCCTTACAGCTGAAGTTTGGGGCAGCAAGCAATTACATCTCAGCTTTCCAAACCCTGTATACTGGTACACATAAAATGTTTGAAAATCAGGGCAACGGTATTACTCGTGAAGAATATGCAAACGGTTACACGCTGTTTGTGTTTGATCTCACTCCAGACCTTTGCCTTGGTGATCATATACAACCAGTAAGAAATGGAAACGTCTCGATCCAGTGTCAGTTTGGAACCCCGTTGGAGACAGCTATAAATATCATGGTGCTTGGTGAATTTCAAAGTCTTATCGAGATTGATGGGAATCGGAACGTGCTGTGTGATTTTAGCAACTGAACATGGACTCACTACAGATTTTAAACATTCTCAAGAGTGACCCCTTTACGAAAAATGTGTTTACAAACGTTCTACCTTCTGATGGTTTACCTCGTGAAATACAAAAGAGACCTAGAGGATTTATACTCAACACGGATCCAAGTAATAAACCAGGAACTCATTGGGTTGCGATATATCTTACAGAAAATGAAAAAGGGGAATTTTGGGATTCTTATGGTGAAGCGCCTGGATTTTACAGTCAGAACTTTATTCAATTTTTGGACAAGCAATGTAGTACCTTTACTTGGAACGCAAATGTTTTACAAGCCCCTTCATCGGACGTGTGTGGACAATATACATTATTTTTTGCTTTACATCGGTGTAGACGTATTCCAATGTCAACTATTGTGAATATGTTTACGGACAACAAACATTGGAACGATATGTTAGTGCGTGACTTTATAGATAAGTGGTACTTTATAGAATAGAACACGTAATGTTAGTTTAAAAATACATTTATTGTAAAACTTTACAGGAAATAAATTATTTTAACCATTTATATGGAGTACTAATAATGTCTCTACGTTTCTTCCTCTTTTCTTGCTGCACTCGGGCTATAGGGGAACGAGGGGTGGAGGGTAGGTCTTCAGGGATTCCCTTGGTTTTATACTCGCGAACAAGTTGGAGGCGTTTTTCATTTCTCACAATACCTTCGGGTACATTTAAATGTCCTAGGGCTTTTGAAAACAACTCCCAACCTGCTGGATTGAAATTCTTCCTTTGCCTTAGAGAATCGTTGACCAAATCCACTATATTTGTTCCTGGAACAGATCTCCCTTTGAACAACAACTGTCCTTGTTCATTCCACCCAACGATATCTTTATTTGCCCTACGTTTTTTGATCAGTTGGCGAGCACGTGACTTCATCGTTGCTGGCACGCTATCCAAAATGTCCGTTTCGATTTCGTCTGAAGATTCGATTTGTTCATCCGGTTGTTCTCTGGGCTCATCTGTCTTTGTAGGTTGTACGACATTCACTCGGACAGGTTTATCCATTCGTTTATCATAAAACGTTAAATAACGTTGTAAATGTTGATCGTATAATTTTGCCTTTTCATCGATCGGTATGTCTTGGCGTTGCATGGTGTCTTGCATATCCGAGTCTATTTCATTGACTTGAGCAGTCAAAGGTGCCACGAGAGGTCTCTTCCGTTGTTCAGCCATATGTTCTCGGACGAGGACTAATCTTTTAACATACTCCATTATACAAAGTTAGCCAATTGCTCCAAGACTGAGGAAAGTAGAAATGGTAAAAACCCTTCTCCTTTTTGGACAAGACGTGTTCTTCTTTTTATAACAGAATTCCGTCGATCAGCTGCAAACTTTATATGTTTGGAATGTGGCGCAAGTTTTTTAGCTGATTTTGGTTTCAGTTTGACGGTTTCAAACCAAACGTTCAACAGACACTGTCTGATTGCTTCCAAAAAATCGTCTTCAGCCGCTTTCAAAATGGCTTTTCTTAGTTTCGGTTTACTCTTGGCCAATACTTTGAGAAGTTCGGAGTTCCTCTTCATACAAGCAGACATTGTCAAATGATTATTATACGTAGTGACTGGTTTATTTATACTCTGGCTTGCTAGACGTAATGTTTATCAGTTGGAAATATCCCGGATCTAACTCGGATTTCGTCTGGACACATCGGTGTTAGATCCACAAATAAATAGGAATATGGTTCTTTTGTCGCCAATTGATAAGCTTGCTGGAAAAATTTTGTGCTGTTAGGATATAACTGTTTGGCAAGATGAACTATTTGACTTGCGTCACGAACATTCTTTGTCAAACATAAATAACTTGCATTTAAAGAAATCGTACGATGATCTTTGCTCTGGTGAAACAAGTTTTGTACAATGTATATAACACTGAGATTGCCATGGTGAGATTTTTTCGTGAATAACTTAGCGATAAGGGCGTCTCTCTCACCCATAAAATCATCAATAATATATAAATTACGTGTTTCTGGATTAATAGTGTCCAACATATTATCAGGCAAATTCTGTATAAACTTCATGTTTGGTACTAAAGTTTGTATTTCCCCAAACATATCTTGATATTCAGTATAGTAATACACAATGTTTTCTGGAGGTTTATTAATTATAATCTCCACGTAAGCCAAAAGATTTTTAACAAATGTTGTTTTGCCTGACTTTGTACCACCGGACACAAGGAGACCAAAAGGGTGTGTTAACTGTATGCTATACATCGTGAGAATGAAATGAAAATGATTTGTACGAACCTATTTATACCATTTTGACCACTGCTTAGTGTTTCTAACCATTCTATGCAACTCATTCAAAACAGCTTCAAGGTCTAAAGGTGTAGCTTTAGCGCGAATCAGAAAAGGTTGTCTTTTTTCACAAGACAGTTCATGAATGTCTGCTAAATGGTTTGATAATTTTAACAAACTTTTCTTCCCACAAATCGGACAGTCTTTACGCGTTCGAGGCATGATGTATACTGAAACATTTTTGAAAATATATAACATCTTAAAGGAGTCCCAGCGGGACTTTTAGCGTCCCGAAGTCCTTGTTATCGCTTATACATTCAAGAAATTTTCCCTGCGGGACTTTTCGTGTCCCGGGAGTCCCGATACGCTAGATTGCTGGAGTGCTCCCCACCCATACAAAGACAACAGATATGCGGTTTTGAAAATTTATATTTTTACACACACTTAAATATCTAAAGGAATAGTGGAAACACCGTCCTCCAAAACTTTGCGTTTCGGATAAAAGTAACTAAAAGCGTTCTTCTCTTGAACATATGTTAACATTTTGTTATCTAAAACCCTAAAACCCCTATTTACACCTGATCCACTACGTTTAGTTAAAATTACATCTAAATACTTTTCTTTATTAATTACATTATTTTTCTTATTAACCCCCTTACAACTAAATTTATCTTTACCACTCCCAAAACAATAATACGTTTTACTACACAAGCTCACAATTCCATCTCCCTCCCATTCTACTTTAAAGAGCCCTGGTGTTCTCTTATCATAACGTGCATGTTCTATGGTGTCTATACGCGGAAACCAGTTACACTTATCCTTCTCGTACTCCTCCAACATGGCTGGCTTAATTAAACTATCAATGTTTTCACTACTTATAGCAATGTATGCCGAGTCAGTGTCCATCTCACAAAACTCAAAATCACACCTATCAATATATTTATCTAAGAAATCATAGTAAAATTCAAGCATGCGTAATTTCGCGTATTGGTACACGAAGAATCCTACTTGAAGAGGAAGATCCAACTTGATTTTCTTCTTACTGCTTTGTACTTCATACGTGTCTTCATTAATCGGGTTGAGTTCACGAAAGAAAGGTGAGTTGATTAAATCTGAGACTTCGTCGTCGTCACAGAATTTCACTTGACGATGTCGTTCTTTGTTGGTGATGGTCTTACCATATGATGAGTTGCCAACGAGTTTCATTGTGTCTGCGATGATGGCTTTGGAGGGGTCTGTATCGCCAGCACGACGGGCATCCGACACAGCATCACCGAAAGATTTGAAACACGGCTTAGGGGTATATTCAATCACCTGGTAGACATGTGTGACTTCGAGACCGTGTTCTAGGTACCACTTTAACAGAGGGGTTGCCAACAGGATTTTCTCACCAATCATACTACCGATTAAACTCCGTCTTGGTCGATTCATGATTTTATTTTGTTCAGCATAGGTCTTCATGTAGTCACCAATATCTTCTCGGGATATCTCAGTGTTCTTAAAGATGGGACACATTTCGGAAAACTTTTCTTTCAAATGATCAGGAACGTGGATGTCGCACTCAACACACCCGAACAACGACTCGTTCTTGACAGCAGTCACAATACTATCCATGGTCATCGTTTTCACTTTGTCTAAGGGTCTGCGAAGTCGTGTAGCAATAAATCTTTGTAGATCTTTGTTGGTCTTTTTCATCTCACGCCACTCACATTCCCAACACTCGACGAGATTGAAACCTTGCTTACGGATATAAGCGCTGTTTTTTCTAGTCTCGGCTAGCAACTCTTTCATGGGTTTGTCCCGTGTTGTGTTGGTTTCTTTACCTTCGTTGAGATGGCAATCGTGGCCATGCCACCAACAACCTAATAAGAGAAAACCAGAAAATTACAAACCTACAAATATGAATTTAAGTAAGGCATAACCATTTCCTACAAGAAAGGAATGTTGGACATCCCACGCAACTGCTAAAAAACAATTAAGTATTAAAAAAAGTACAAATTGAGTACATCCCACGCAACTACCAAAAATCAATTAGGCTAATTCTACGCAATTAAAATCTAGGCCCACGCAATTAAGCTAATCCTACGAGAAATCAACTACACTTATATTTTACCTTGAAACTGAAACACGGTTTGTGTTTCGGCGTTGAAACCATCGACAGGTAAGCGGCGTGGACCAATGCGTTTCTCTGTGTTGTTGTACTCGTGTCTGATTGAAACTCCTCGTTGATATGCTTCCCATTCCAACCACTCGACAGCCATCTTACCACTGAACCGATTCTTGAATCCATCTTCCTCCAGACGCCTGGTATATTGCCCCGTTGGCATGTCCTGCATGATAGCCCAAAGGTAAAGTGCGTTTGCGTCGTATCCGACCACCTTTTTGCATGGTTTTGGGTCTTGTCCTTTCGCACACATCTCGACATTACGAATGTTTGTCTTATCCTTTTCATGGTATCTGTTGAAAATAATGCTCGGCCCGCCGACATTGTTGTCTTTCATCGTATAATAGAGATCTTTGTCTTTCTCCGAGAATAACGAGAAATATGTATTGGGCACGTTTGAAAATAAATATTTCATTGTTAGACCAGGCACACTTACACCGTCTTTAAACATATCTATATCTCTTTCTTTCCAAAAATCACTCATTTTATCAATCGCTTCAAGGAAAGGCACCACATCGCGGTTGTTGTACCACACGAGGAAATCGCGGAAACTTGTCATACTGTTCTCATCCCATACGCGCTGACAATAATCATACTGTTCGTCCGTAATATCCGTACCGGATAAGGTAGAATGGAAAGCTTGCTGTGGTGGTAAACTGGGAAAGTTCAGTTTATCGATTGAGTCGACCCACTCGTACGGGAAATAGCCTTTCTCCTGTGAACACTCGTACGCTTTCAGAAACTGTTCGTAATTGAAACCAGGAGCCAAGTAGTTTGTGATATCGAGAAACTTTAAGTGCAATGTTTTCAAGCACATATGATTATTGTTTCTCTTTATCACAAATTTGACAGACTCATGTTTGACCAGATGTGTGAAGAAGGGGTTCTTAGCGGCGTTGATATCATACTTTCCCGAGTTGAAGCCAAGGACTGGTAGTTCCATCATATATTCCATTAATTTCTCCTGTAATTTCTCCAACGGGTGAACTTTCACGTCTTCTTCTTCGTTCGCCTCCACAGCGTCTGCTTCGCTCGCCTAAAACATAGAGAAGGATAATAAATATAAATATTATAAACAAGACGTAGTAGGTAAAATATATCTACTTTACCTCATGTCCATCCATTTCAGGCAGACATTGAACCATGTCCTCAATCATAGCATCTTCCTCGGTGCATGCTGTAGACTCGTTCACTTCGCTCAACTAAAACATAGAGAAGAATAATAAGTACAAAAATTATATAAAATATACAATAGGTCAACTATATATACATACCTCGCTGTTGGATATTCGTTCGTTGATTAGATCAAACACGTCTCCAAATCGATCCAACAATAATCCATAACGTTGAAAGTTGGCGTTGAAAGTAGCACTCGAAATCAAACGTTGCACGATACGGGAAATACTTTAACGCCTGTATTCTAAAAGCTCACTCACACTCACACTCAAAGAGTGGAGGTTCAATCTTTTGAATAGCTGGAATGTGAGTCACTCACATGGTACGGCACTGGTTCAGCTACTGTTCAGCTTCCACTCTTTGAGTGTGAGTGTGAGTAAGCTTTTAGAATACAGGCGTAAATCTTCAGGGATCTCGATGCCTTCGTCTGCGAGTAAATCAAAGATTGTTTGTGGAAGTTTATAGACACCGCCAGGGAATACATGACGAACAGTAGCTTCGCAGGTTTTCTCGTGTCTGTTGAGAGCCCACGCATTTTTCCATAGTTTATCACATTTACAACAACAATATGATTTGGAGTACAACGATAACTTTTTGATGTAGCTGAAATGGCTCCCGTAGAGGTTCAAGTACATTGTATTGGCATAGGCACGGTGCGATCGCTGTATAAGTTGAGCCACAATTTTTGTCTGGTCGTTCTCTTCATCGTAAAGTTCAACAAGACGATACACGTATATATTAAGTTCAAATAATTTTTCCAAGTCCGGTAACTCCTCGAGTGTCACACCTTCAAAATCATCATCATCCTCAGCATACCGTTCAAAATAATGTTGAGTATCGCGTTCGAGATTGCTCGAGTGACATCCACGGTGCATAGCCAAACAACGGAAGAAACACAATTTGTCCTCGTAAGGTAGACCAGTTTTTTTACAGCAATCTAACGACACAATGGCAGGATTATCCAACACACGGTTAGGTAAGCGGGTACTACGTCCAATCGGATGTTCGCGAAGCTTCGTTATATAAAACGTCGCGTTGGTAATATCCACAACGACCCACTTCGAGTTGGGTCGTTGTTGTCGAGCCCATTCGAAGATATCCAAGTTTTGTAAAGCTTCGCGTACTTGATCTAAATCCTCGAGGTTACGTATTTGGAACGGTACCTCAAATACACGGTTGTTGTTGACAGAGGAGTGGTGGTATTGGAATTGTTCTGTCTCGTTGTTGAACAACACGAATCCAAACGATACGTTGAGCTTGAACACCGTAGTTTGGTCATGGAATATATGATCTACGTATTGTACAAGTTGACTCATATCCATAGAGTTCAGACGATAATTGTACCAATCCTGGACTCGGTTGCCACGACTTTGACGGGTTCGAATAGCACGCCAATGTTGCCGGTGTAATTGAGAGGGGAGATTAGCTGGTGGTATAATTGGGTCTTGGGAAAATCGGTTGGGTTGTTTAGTAGATGTCGAAGCTCCTTGAAAAGGAAATTAATCTCAATAAGATAACAAACACCCGATTCGGAAAATTTTAAACGCTAGGAGGAAACAAACCTATAATGTGCAATGTACATAAGCCTAACACCTTAAACGATTATAGCAGTATACTAAATAAGTATATTAAATCTTTATAAAAGAAACTATATATGACTTGGTAAAAACACACTACGAACAGCGAAGCATAAAAAAGTTAATTACTTCTTAACGACTCTTTTCGCGGATTAGTGATATTCAAATTACACTTAGCAACGTTAGGATAGCAACCATGTTAAACTATTCAAGTCAAACTTTCCTACCTTCGTTAACAACTGTAGGCGTCGAGGCTCCTTCGTTCACAGCCGTAGACGTCGAGGCTCCTTCATTCACAGGTGTAGAATCCGTCGTCTTTGCTCGCTTCCCTTTGCTTGTTGTGGGACCACGCTTACGTTTCCCACCGCCGACCTGATGGACATCGCGTTGATGTGCTTGCAGTGGGAAGATGTTGCGAAACGTCTCGCCACACACGTTACAGGTATATTCACGCTCGGCACCTCGTCTCTCGTGCATTTTCATGTGACTGCTCAGTTTATCCTTGAAAAACAAATAAAATAAATAAACAGCATAGTTCAAGATTATATAAGAATATACCCCTTTTAATTACATACCTTTCGATTAAATTTTTTGTGACATCTTGGACACTCGAACGTCTTTTCTTGGTGGATTTTCTCGTGACGTTTCAGCTTATCCCTCGTCGCGAAATCTTTACCACACTCTTCACACGAAAACGGCTTTTCCCCAGTATGCATTCTTCGGATATGACGTTTGAGATTGCTGGAACGCGTAAAAACTTTACCACACTCATTACAACATAAATCTGCGTTTTCCGTGGTTGTCTCATCATGTTGCCAGTCATTCCACTCAGCGAGAACTTGTTCCTGGGTTTCAGGCGACCAACTAGCGACCATATCTTCAACCGCCAACGAACAAAGCTGACGATTAATCTCTTCTTCCTCCAGATCAGCCATGAACTGATCTCTCCTATACATTAGAAATTGTATTAACAAGACTGTATAAACAAGACTTAAAACCACAAATGTCAACTTACCAAATACTTTCTTGTTGATCCATTGTATATTCTTCTCACGAGTAAAATCCAAAAGTACTAAAACCAGTAAGCTGCTGCTGTAATCGTTGTCGAAACGGACTGTGTTTGGAACATGACGCTTGGCAATTTTATACGGACGCTATAGCTATTGTGATGGTTCAGTTTAATGATTGTTTCGCCCAAACAAGCCTTTTGACTTAATCCCTTAATGAGTTAAGCTATTGTGTCTTTAGTTTACATTAGCAACAAATGCATCAAAATATTTATGTTTCTAACGCTTTAATGTTTGTAAATCTCGCTTGTATAGGCTTTACTAAATAAACGCTTGAAAACGTATTAGTATTGGTCTACTCAGAAAGAAATACTTCACTAGATACGAGATTGAAGGAGTTTATAAATCTCGCGACAACAAACCCATATTTTGTTGCGCACAAAATATGCCGAACTCAACATAATGACTGTTTTGCCCAAACACGCCTTGCATATCATTATGACGTCAATACATAATTAATGATGTTTATGTTAATGAATTTTTAATTGTTAATGACGTTGCTCCCCCCTGCTAATGACGCTGCTCCCCCCTGTTAATGACGCTGCTCCCCCCTGTATGTTAATGTACCATATGCTAATGATGTTTGAATTTTTAATGATGTGCTCCCCCCTTGCTCCCCCCTGCTCCCCCCTACAAAAGGGGCTCGAAAACCACCTACACTACTACTCACGTGTGTAAGATATGATGTATGGTGTTATGTCACGTCCAGGCAGTAAAACAAAGAAAGATTTTTGTTCCGCGAAAACATATCCTGAGAGGAAATTAGCCTTTACACACGCTTTATCTAACGCTTAATGTTACTAAAGGGAGACAGCTATCAGGAACATTTGAGTATCATCTTTTATTCAAAATCGTGATGCATTTCCGTTCTATTCCGTACCATATTTATAAAGCCGCAGCGCAAGTTTTCGTCAAACATAGCTAATATAGTCAAACAACCCGCACACCCGACAACCTATGTATACAGAACTTACGGTTACAGCTCAGCAACTGGCCTCTGTAGCTCAGTTGGTTAGAGCGCTGCACCGGAATCGCAGGGCCGTGGGTTCAATTCCTGCCAGAGGACCTGGTGTTGCATTTTTCGCAACCGTTCCTGGTTAGGTCTTAAAATTGTGTATATATCTACTCACTTGGATTATCCACCAAACCCAGTATTCTAGTTCAACCAAGTGAAGTGCAAAAAAATATTTGAAGTTTACCTTATCACAACCCGCACACCCGATAACCTATGTATACAGAACTTACGGTTACAGCTCAGCAACTGGCCTCTGTAGCTCAGTTGGTTAGAGCGCTGCACCGGAATCGCAGGGCCGTGGGTTCAATTCCTGCCAGAGGACCTGGTGTTGCATTTTTCGCAACCGTTCCTGGTTAGGTCTTAAAATTGTGTATATATCTACTCACTTGGATTATCCACCAAACCCAGTATTCTAGTTCAACCAAGTGAAGTGCAAAAAAATATTTGAAGTTTACCTTATCACAACCCGCACACCCGATAACCTATGTATACAGAACTTACGGTTACAGCTCAGCAACTGGCCTCTGTAGCTCAGTTGGTTAGAGCGCTGCACCGGAATCGCAGGGCCGTGGGTTCAATTCCTGCCAGAGGACCTGGTGTTGCATTTTTCGCAACCGTTCCTGGTTAGGTCTTAAAATTGTGTATATATCTACTCACTTGGATTATCCACCAAACCCAGTATTCTAGTTCAACCAAGTGAAGTGCAAAAAAATATTTGAAGTTTACCTTATCACAACCCGCACACCCGATAACCTATGTATACAGAAATTAGGGTTACAGCTCAGCAACTGGCCTCTGTAGCTCAGTTGGTTAGAGCGCTGCACCGGAATCGCAGGGCCGTGGGTTCAATTCCTGCCAGAGGACCTGGTGTTGCATTTTCGCAACCGTTCCTGGTTAGGTCTTAAACTGTGTATATATCTACTCACTTGGATTATCCACCAAACCCAGTATTCTAGTTCAACCAAGTGAAGTGCAAAAAAATATTTGAAGTTTACCTTATCACAACCCGCACACCCGATAACCTATGTATACAGAACTTACGGTTACAGCTCAGCAACTGGCCTGTGTAGCTCAGTTGGTTAGAGCGCTGCACCGGAATCGCAGGGCCGTGGGTTCAATTCCTGCCAGAGGACCTAGTGTTGCATTTTTAGCAACCGTTCCTGGTTAGGTCTTAAAATTGTGTATATATCTACTCACTTGGATTATCCACCAAACCCAGTATTCTAGTTCAACCAAGTGAAGTGCAAAAAAATATTTGAAGTTTACCTTATCACAACCCGCACACCCGATAACCTATGTATACAGAACTTACGGTTACAGTTCAGCAACTGGCCTGTGTAGCTCAGTTGGTTAGAGCGCTGCACCGGAATCGCAGGGCCGTGGGTTCAATTCCTGCCAGAGGACCTGGTGTTGCATTTTTCGCAACCGTTCCTGGTTAGGTCTTAAAATTGTGCATATATCTACTCACTTGGATTATCCAACAATCCCAGTATTCTAGTTCAACCAAGTGAAGTGCAAAAAAATATTTGAAGTTTACCTTATCACAACCCGCACACCCGATAACCTATGTATGCAGAACTTACGGTTACAGCTCAGCAACTGGCCTCTGTAGCTCAGTTGGTTAGAGCGCTGCACCGGAATCGCAGGGCCGTGGGTTCAATTCCTGCCAGAGGACCTGGTGTTGCATTTTTCGCAACCGTTCCTGGTTAGGTCTTAAAATTGTGTATATATCTACTCACTTGGATTATCCACCAAACCCAGTATTCTAGTTCAACCAAGTGAAGTGTAAAAAAATATTTGAAGTTGACCTTATCACAACCCGCACACCCGATAACCTATGTATACAGAACTTACGGTTACAGCTCAGCAACTGGCCTCTGTAGCTCAGTTGTTTAGAGCGCTGCACCGGAATCGCAGGGCTGTGGGTTCAATTCCTGCCAGAGGACCTGGTGTTGCATTTTTCGCAACCGTTCCTGGTTAGGTCTTAAAATTGTGTATATATCTACTCACTTGGATTATCCACCAAACCCAGTATTCTAGTTCAACCAAGTGAAGTGCAAAAAAATATTTGAAGTTTAATATAGTCAAAGTTGTGGTTTCTCTTATTATAACAAGAGCAAGTTACTGAAAAATCTTAAAGATTTTTCGTTACATCTATAAAACATGTTTATGTGCATCGTTTTTCTTCTTTTTTTTATCGCTTTTCATTCCAACAAGAGCGCGATTATAGATGAACCTCCAAGTGGGTACATCTTTCTTGCTTTAGGAGTATCTAAGGCTGCTTACCTCTCCTTGCCACGACCCGGACGAACATTGAAATATCAAGTCATCAAAGATAGCGATGGTCGTAAAACTTGCGACACTGATGGCTGGGACGTACGTGGCACAGGTGAAATTCATGACACTGAAGTAATACTATTCGAACATCCGATTCTTAAGTTTGCTGTTTTTGGTTTCCGTGGAACAGAACCGAGTAATCTATATGATTGGAAGGAAAACCTTAGATTAAACTTAGTCAGTGTCCGTATCGGTGGCCGATATATGTATAAACTACACCAAGGATTCCAAGATCGTTTTCACAACATAAGACAGTGGTTTGATCGCAATTATATACGTTTGAGTTCCGAAAAGTTTAGAATCATACTTACTGGTCACAGTCTTGGGGGTGCGTTGGCTACGACAGCTGCTGCCCATGCAATTGGTCTTCTAAATTATCGCCCATTTGCTGTAATCACATTTGCTTCGCCTAAAGTCGGGAATCCAGACTTTTCGAGATATTACAAGCGTCACGTTCGTTGCGATCGTACAATAAGATTTGTCGTAAAATATGATATCATCCCCAACGTTCCTCCTACAGCTGGGTATGAGCATGTGTGCCCTGCTTCAACAATTATGGACCAAAATGGACAGTTTGATATTGTGAAGCACCACAGCATTGATGATGGTTATGACAAAGCACTAAGAAAAAAATATCAAGGACGGCGCATGAGAGATGTCAGTTATGTTTGCTACAAACGAGGCTGAAAAAGTAAATCATTCCTGTAAAATAATACTTTTAATACAAACTTTGATTGCTAGTAGCCAGCTAGTTTTTTTACTCTACTTCGAGTGCTATATCATTATGCCTTATTAAGTTTCTTATGTAAAAATGTATCGTATATAACTCTGTATTCCAAAAATATACCACGAACAATGAACGTAGTAAATATCAAATAGCTTAGGCGAAAATGCGTGTCAATAATTACTGTAGTTCTTGTTTCATTACCATTAACATTTCATGGCGTTTAAATCTTTATTGATATTTGCCACGTTATATAAATGCACTTCGCACTTATTTTTCTAGCAAGACGCAAGTTGAAGAGTTTCCCGGAAAAGTTTATCAGTGCTGTTCATTTTCAAAAGAGTAACTCAACCATTTCTTTTGTACGAGAATGAAAGTTAAACATAGTAAAATTTATACATTGCATGAACTTTATATAAAGTTGATTCTATCACCAAGCTCCCTCGTAACCTGATTTATAAGAATCAGTTCATTTTCACAGAATTGAAGTCACTCTATGTGTTAATTTATACATGCATCAGACCAAAGCAGTGTACTAGAAACGATATTGTGTTCGCAGTATCGAATACATGCAGATTGAGTGTGTTTTGGGTGCCAAGGTCGCAACGCAACTATTCGTCGAACATAGCTAATATAGCCAAAGTTGTGGTTTTCATAAAGGTGTGAGCAACCTTTTGTCCGGGTCTCGTGTAAATAAGTATAGCGGAGAACAGTAGAACAGCTCTTCATGAAGGTTACTAACAAAGTAGGAATTTTAATTTAGTGTAAGCATTGTTTGAGAACCCGCTGCAATGACACAGATCACAAATTGACACAAGACATTCTGTTCTTTGTGCTGTGCAAACATGCATGCACAAGTGATGCTGTGTGTTATAAGATGGGTTTTGCTCTGCAGAATCACACAGCGACGAGGTAGCAAAGGATCTTTATTTCGTACGAAATGTACAACTCAAAAAGAAAGATAAAGTTCAATACTATGTATGGAGTAGTTCTGTTCAATTAGTTCAAATCTCTCTTACAGCTGAGATGGTTAAAAGTATAGGCTTTAACATTGTGGAAAGTGTATTATCCTGAAAAGTATACATGCATCTCATTTTGCCTTGTAGTATCCTGAAATAGTCTGTTTTTTGCCGAGGAAATTGGAAATAGATATAACACTTATAGGCACTGAAGTTCTCTGCATATTCAGAATGCAAGTTTAATTTAAACATCCTTTCCAGCAAACACTTTACTATAAGGACCCAAACATTAAAATGCAAAATTAAACATCCTCTCCAGCAATTAAGTACTTTTACCGTAAGAAATCGAGCATTAAAATGAAAGGGCCGGTTGTCCGAAGTCCGTTTAGTTTAAACGGTTGATAAGTCAAAATTTTCCACAGTTTCCACAGCTTTCACAACACTAAACAACGACTTTTCAATTGCAATGAAGCAATCGAGAGTGCAACTACATATTTAGAGAATGAAAATAAAATGCCTTACTTAGTCAGATAAACAAGAGGAGAATTTCATTTTTTGCAGCAACCCTGTTTAAGCCAAACGGCCCAAACGGGCTTCGTTCAACTGGCTCCTGATCTTTCCAGCATTTAAAAGCAATCTTTACTAAGTAAGATGCAAAATACGTGGACACCGATGTGGCTGCAGCGAGAAGATTTGCTTTGCGTGCTTTGCCTAATGCAAGAGATACACCTACTCCGGACCGTTCGTTTCTTGATATTTGGACTCCATCGATATGGAGTTCGTTTGTCGTTCGTGGCGAGATGATACACATGTTATACAACACATATATCTTATGTTTTGTATACCTTAAGTTCTAGCTGCTTCTGGCTATGTCCACCGCAATACAAACAAATATTATAAATAATCCAAACTCCAGACTATTTAAAAATAACACATTTAAGGTTAATTACACTTCGTGTAGCTTTATCAGTCTATCAAAATGTCTCGATATCATGATAATATCTACAATTGTCCTGTAATTAGGTGCATGCCTCTGTCAAAAATATATTCACTAGTTGTCAACAATTATTCTTAAAAGCTCTTTCTATTATTCTGTCAGCATGATCTTTGGCAGGCACAAATTTGTTTATGTAAGCTAGTTGAATTTAGCATGATTTTAGGCGAAGAAGAAGCTTCGCAATGTTTACTTATAACCTAATAATTATAAACTAATACGTTTCTTGCCTACATTAACATAGTAAAAGGGTATTTATGGAGTAGTTCAACTTTGAATATCATTACGTATAGTTGTTGTTTTGGTTATAAGTAAACATTGCGAAGCTTCTTCTTCGCCTAAAATCATGCTAAATTCAACTAGCTTACATAAACAAAAATGTGTGCCTGCCGAAGATCATGCTGACAGAACAATGGAAAGAGCTTTTAAGAATAATTGTTGACTACTAGTGAATATATTTTTGACCGAGGCATGCACCAAATTACAGAATAATTGTAGATATTATCAAGCTATCGAGACATTTGGATAGACTGATAAAGTTACAGGAAGTGTAATTAACCTTAAATGTGTTATTTTTACATAGTTTGGACTTTGGATTATTTATAATATTTGTTTGTATTGTGGTGGACATAGCCAGAATCAGCTAGAACTTAAGGTATACAAAACATAAGATATATGTGTTGTATAACATGTGTATCATCTCGCCACGAACGCCAAACGAATTCCATATCGATGGAGTCCAAATATCAAGAAACGAACGGTTCGGAGTAGGTGTATCTCTTGCATTAGGCAAAGCACGCAAAGCAAATCTTCTCGACCTTGGCACCCAAAACACACTCAGTCTGCATGTATTCGATACTGCGAACACAATATCGTTGCTAGTACACTGCTTTGGTCTGATGCATGTATAAATTAACACATAGAGTGACTTCAATTCTGTGAAAATGAATTTGATGAAATTAGTTCATATTGCACCATGTTCAGCGTATGTTTGCTATTATGTCAACTTGTTAAGAATTTTTTCCTATTTTTGCACAACTCTGTACATATGTACATATCATTGCATCTCGTGCACGTGTACAAGGTATGATGTATGGTGTTATGTCACGTCCAGCCAGTAAAACAAAGAAAGATTTTTGTTCCGAGAAAACATATCCTGAGAGGAAATTAGCCTTTACACACGCTTTATCTAACGCTTAATGTTACTAAAGGGAGATAAAGGCGATTTAACGAAGACGAAAATGTATGAAGTTTTAAAGCAAAATTTTGTTGCTAGGACAGTGCTTTGCTTGAATGAATGCATGAATTAACACACGGGTTGACAGCTATCAGGAACATTTGAGCATCATCTTTTATTCAGAAGGGTGGTGCATTTCCGTTCTATTCCGTAACATATTTATAAAGCCGCAGCGCAAGTTTTCGTCAAACATAGCTAATATAGTCAAAGTTGTGGTTTCTCTTGTTATAACAAGAGCAAGTTACTGAAAAATCTTAAAGATTTTTCGTTACATCTATAAAACATGTTTATGTGCGTCGTTTTTCTTCTTTTTTTATCGCTTTTCATTCCAACAAGAGCGCAATTAGATGAACCTCCAAGTGGGTACATCTTTCTTGCTTTAGGAGTATCTAAGGCTGCTTACCTCTCCTTGCCACGACCCGGACGAACATTGAAATATCAAGTCATCAAAGATAGCGATGGTGGTCAAGCTTGCGACACTGATGGCTGGGACGTGCGTGGCTACGGTGAAATTCATGACACTGAAGTAATACTATTCGAACATCCGATTCTTAAGTTTGCTGTTTTTGGTTTCCGTGGAACAGAAACGAGTAATCTATATGATTGGAAGGAAAACTTTAGATTAAACTTAGTCAGTGTCCGTATCGGTGGCCGATATATGTATAAACTACACCAAGGATTCCAAGATCGTTTTCACAACATAAGACAGTGGTTTGATCGCAATTATATACGTTTGAGTTCCGAAAAGTTTAGAATCATACTTACTGGTCACAGTCTTGGGGGTGCGTTGGCTACGATAGCTGCTGCCCATGCAAGTGGTCTTCTAAATTATCGCCCATTTGCTGTAATCACATTTGCTTCGCCTAAAGTCGGGAATCCAGACTTTTCGAGATATTACAAGCGTCACGTTCGTTGCGATCGTACAATAAGATTTGTCGTACAATATGATATCATCCCCAACGTTCCTCCTACAGCTGGGTATGAGCATGTGTGCCCTGCTTCAACTATTATGGACCAAAATGTACAGTTTGATATTGTGAAGCACCACAGCATTGATGATGGTTATGACAAAGCACTAAGAAAAAAATATCAAGGACGGCGCATGAGAGATGTCCGTTATGTTTGCTACAAACGAGGCTTAAAAAGTAAACCATTCCAGTAAAATAACACTTTTAATACTAACTTTGATTGCTAGTAGCCAGTTAGTTTTTTTACTCTACTTCGAGTGCTATATCATTATGCCTTATGAAGTTTCTTTTGTAAAAATGTATTGTATATAACTCATATTCCAAAAATATACCACGAACAATGAACGTAGTAAATATCAAATAGCTTAGGCGAAAATGCGTGTCAATAATTACTGTAGTTCTTTCATTACTATTAAAATTTCACGGCGTTTAAATCTTTATTGATATTTGCGACGTTATATAAATACACTTTGTACTTATTTTCCTAGCGAGACGCAAGTTGAAGAGTTTCCCCTGAAAAAGTTTATCAGTGCTGTTCCTTTTGAAAAGAGTAACTCAACCATTTCTTTTGTACGAGAATCAGAAATCCGTCATCTATAAACTTGTTCAATATATTTTGACTTTGCAGGTCAGTATATTTTATGATTAATCATATAAATTTCATTATTTCATTTCCATGTTATTTAATGCGATGGGTAGGGTATATTTTCCGCCAATCGAAATGGTATGTAGTCCATTTACCGCCTATAGAACTATAATGCTTTAGAAAGGCGACAGATAGATTAGCAGAAAGTATGTTCTACCATCTGCGATAAATAACATTTCAAGCTAGTCAATTATAGCCTTTTTCGAAAGCAAGCGGCAAATGAGATTGTTTATTTTTATTCGCGCGAAACGAACACTTAAAATTCGCTTTTAATATCTGAATAGCTAGATCTTGTACTGCATGGGGTAGAAAATCTCATGAACATTTCGATAATGAAAATATATCTGAGACATCATGATTAATTTAATGGGATGTGGCAATAGTATATTGGTTTCCGTTATTTGAAACAACTTTTAAAATTATGTGCATGTCAAACGTTTTCTTGAAATATCTTGACCGAAATCATTATAGATCAGTGAACTGTCCGCCATCTTGGATTGTTGCGGATGTGCATGTTACTTCACAACCAAAATAACGCACGCATATTTTTAAAGAAACACTGATCAATATGAGTCCAAAATTATATACCTCTGTCGCTAGTTCAAATATCAAATTGACTGAGAACATTTTAATCATCCACTAATTGTTAGTTTTATACGGCTCTGCTTTGACGTCGAACAAAAAATTTACAGTTAATGTGGTCCGAATAATTTATCCATGATGGCGGACAGCTCATTGTTTTCAGTTAAAATACTTCAAGAACTAAGCAAGATATGAAGAACCGACAAAAATTGTTTTAGATGGCGGACAGCTCATTGTTTTCAGTTAAAATACTTCAAGAACTAAGCAAGATATGAAGAACCGACAAAAATTGTTTTAGAGATAATCTTCAACGTAATATATAATCTTCAACTAAGACAGTAAATTCTTATTGTCACGAAACTTTAAAAGATATTCTACTCATAGTAATTATTTCCTGCCTAAGTCTCCTGATTAATTAAAGGATTTCAAATTTGTGTTTAGTTTTGAACTCTCTCTACTAGTGCATGAAATTCCGTAAAACAGTTGTTAGGGCGAGAGAACGTTATAATTATACAGTATATATACTCCATCATACGTCGCCATCTGAAATATGTTAACTCTAAAAATTATACAATATACCATTCAGCTTATAGAGATTTAAATATTACAGGATTTCTATATTGCCCAAAGTACGAATCCTAACTCAATAAATATAGGCTACTTGCTCCGAATAAATCTTCATCAGTGTCCTTGCATGGGTACAAATAAGATATATCTTACCTAGAGTTGATGTAAATTTAAATGTAAAACGTTACTGTAAATTAGCTACAGGTTCATGTGCTTGTGAAAATCCCCACGTTCAAATGTTAGGCAAAGGTTTTGATGGTAGTACCAGATGGTCGTTGCACATATGATGAATAGCTAGGAATTAAAATTACAAAATTACTTCAGACTGTTACTGTAGAATGTTAATTTCAATTATAGAACTGTAATCTGTGTTAGCATTCCAATTGTCTCCGTGTTGCATTCAGGACACATTTGGAGTTGGTGCTGAATGCATTTCAAAGGCGGCCATCTACGTTAGGATCGCGTTTCTTAGCACTATATGACCCAAATCTGACTCATTAAAATACCTACCTATTGTGTTTTTCGAGTTGGTTTTGGCGTTTACTCGCGAGCAGTATTTATTACATTAAGACTATGAGAACGATTACTGAAAGAATGACTGTTTGCCTTGACATTGCCGTCATTTTATGCAATCTCAATAAATGGATTGATAATTTGAGGATGGCGTTAAATTGAGAAAATAGATAAACAATAAATATATGAATGATAAAATGAACATAAACTTACACATCACTAGCTGTTGTGAAACGACCATGAAGTAGGCTTTCCAATGCCATCCATTTAACAGGAAGTAAATCCTACAAAATAGAATAGACACATACAGTACACAATAAGTGTCCGTATTGTTATTCTAATAAGCGCGAAAAGAAATTTTTCTGGTGAAATGAGAACTGTAGGCCATGTTGTCCATTTTGTTTTTTAATTTTCCGTGAATTGGGAAAATTCAAGTTCTGATCTTGAGATATCAAGTAAAATTTCCAGGGAAACGTGATTTCAAAGGAAGACTGATATCATAGTAAGTATATGAGAAATGAAATATTTCATATCCACAACAAAAAATTGCAGAGCCCATATCTTCACCATATGTTGTAGAGCAGAAAATATATATCCAGAAGTCATCTGACATGCGACATTTACATTGTACCTTAACATATTTTTCCATAAACGTATCTGAGTATTTAGTATTTAACATTAGTATAAATTTTGCATACGAAATGAGCTTTCCTGCGTTCTGATTGGTTATTGCACTAGTAAATCTGAGGCATTATTTACTAGCCTGCTAGTAAATAATGCTTTCCAAAAGAATGGCCTGGCAAAGTTGTTTGAAACCTTTTTAAACGATGAAAAAAACTCCCAAAAGAAGAACAAAAGTTTAGTGTTTTTCTATAAAAGGTATAAGACGCCTTTAAATACTTTGTATCAAACTTTTTTTGACAATTTCTATCATCTAAAAACTCCGAAACATCCGTGATACGCTTCAAACTTTGTCCGTTTTGTTTCAAGTTTCCTAGCAAAAAAATATACTTTAAGGCTGGCAAAACCTGGCTGTTAATAATATTTTTAAATCATTTTACTTTGTATATATATATTTGTATCTATCCGAGACTCTCTATGGTAACCATATTCACTTTTAAATGTTTTGTTTTTGTCGTGCTTTATCAATATATTTATAATTATGTTTTCGAAACTCGCATGTGAGATTTGTATACTAGCTATAATATCATCAGTTTTTCGGTTGAATTTTCGTATTTTTCTCAGTTTTTTTCAGGACAGAATAACCAGAATCTCAACAATATATTTTAAATGTCAATTCACCGCTACAATTTTATCTTCCATACCTATAGGCATTGATCTATTCTTTTGCAAAGTGTGTTTTTATGCTCTGTTTTGCTGAGGCTGAAAATAAACAACTTGTCGTTTGGAAAAATTTTCGCAAAACAAAGTTCGTAAGTTGAGTACAGCATTTCTCCACATTTTCAACTACAAACGTAGCCAGTCAGCCTGTCCTAGCTTGTGTATTATATTCTAAACAGAGATTTAGTAAGATAAAAAACTTTGTTCTGTTCTCGAAAAAGGAAACTACTTTTGAAAGTGCGTGCGAACAAGAGACACTGCAACACTATAAAATAAAGCAATTGTAAACCGGCTGAACATAACTTAATTTCTGAATTTTTAAACTGATATTTAAAGCTGTTGTTTAATTTCATATGCAAAATTTATACTAAAACAATTATTCGCCTCAGGCTCAGTGATTATGGTGAATATTCACCTCGACTTCGTCTCGGTGAATATTCACCGATAATCACTTCGCCTTCGGCGAATAATTGTTAATTAATAATAGAATTGATAATATTGTTTCATTTTTCGACTCTTTAACACTTAAATGCGCAATTTTGGAAAAATCAACGGTCTTGAGATACACAACACACTGCTCTTCCGAGGTTACCGCAAATAATTGTTTATAAGTAGTACTAACAATGCACAAACAAGTGCGGACAAGAGGGAAATAAACAATATTTACCTTCTGAGAAGAAAGATGAACCATTCCATGGGAAATATCCGCGGCAATTTTTAACAACTGAGGAAGATTTAAGGTCGATGCCAGGTTGATATAGTTCGATAAGTTTTCAGATGAAGCAGGATAAACTCTACTGTTGAGTAGCAAACGTCGTAGACTACCACCAGAACAGAATTCTGTCACCACATAAAGTTTACCTGAAACGAAAATGTTCTCATCTGATTATTTATTTATGTAGTTCAATCAAACATTCGCATAATTCACATTACAGTACATATAATCTATGCCACTTGTTTGGGTTTTCGAGTCCGAAAAAAGGACAACGTTCTAAACACTTGTGTCATACTTATGTTAATGTATGCAGCAGGCTGCTGTTTTTCAAAACCTTTCATTCAGAAAGCTATTTTAATAACTCCAACCGTCTTTTTCCGGCTCGAAAATATTTGAAAGCCCAATTTTTTGGGGGTTTTCGTTCTTTCATGAAAGAACGAAAACCCCAAAAAAATTGGGCTTTCAGATATTTTCGAGCCGGAAAAAGATGACATTTTAATTTATATTGTTACCAAACACTTGAAATCGTGTTATTTGGAAAATTCCATTAGATTACTGCTCTGACCATCCTATAGATTACTGTGGTTACCTGTTTCAGTGTGAAAAATCAATCCAAGAACGCGAATTTTTTTGAAAGATTAGATATTAGGAAACGGTGATCAGTATTTTTTTAAACTCGTTCGTTAGGACGTACTGAAACATTCATCTATGTAATCAATTCCTAATTTCTATTCATTGTCTTAACATTACACTATTTACGTACCTGCTAATGAGCAACCACCGATCAATCTAATCATGTATGGCGGAAAAAAACCAAATGGCGGCGGCGGAAAAGCATGAAAAAATGGCAATGATGTAGCTCAAAAAAATTTCATTCTGTAGAGAAATTCATATATGTACATTTTGTTTATGTATTAGAAATTCTCATATGCATTATAAAAATTTCGTAGTATATAGACAAATTATTAACATATCGACTAAACTAAATGATATCGATATCTATAAATGAGTTCTAGTCCCCTAGTTAATATTTATATTCTGTTAGTGGCCAAATGTTAATTTTAATTGTAATCCTAATAATTGGCTTGTTTAAGCCTTTTTTTTAATAATCAGTCGGTTTATTCGTTGCTGACTGCCCCGACACACTACGACAATATCTATTTTTTGTTTTGCCCAAATTTTAAAAAAAAGTACGACGCCAAAGTAGGTTCCCAAACGCCAAAAAAAGCACGACAATGCGCTGTGATCGATCGGATTTACGAATCGAAAACCACGATGAACACATCGAAATCGATGATGAAAATCGTCTTCGTATGTTGCTTTGTTTAGAACTGTTGTTATTGTTCAGTGTGTTGTGTTGGTTAATGTAGTTTTTACTGGATGCATGTTTATTTGCGCGCAAAATAGTCAAAAATAGCAAATCAAATACTTAAGCCACGTGTAAAAATGAAGATTTGGCTTGGTAAATACACACTTCTGTGAATTCATCAAATTGCGCTTTGCGAAATTCATCAATACAGAGTATAAATATTTATTTATTTTTTTTAATATTTTTTAATCTTACGCTTATTGTTGTATTGTAATGTTGTATTCTATTCATTAAGGAAATTAGCAAGAAATTATTAATTGTATTAATAGCAATAGTTAATATATGCTAGAATAAACTCGTACACAGGATAGTTTTTGGCTTTTAGTTATCCATCCCATCCAATGCTGAAAGCTTTGTGCATTGTAGTACTAAAAGAAACCTCTACATCCAACGTATGAATATCCTATGGTGCCTAGTACCTAAGTGAACTAACATTTGTGAACTTGCTTAAATCTACAATTTATGTAATTTGAGCCTGCAGGTCAAACCGCATACTGTATTGGATTTCTAGCCATGTAACATTTGGATGCGGAATTTTGCTTACTTCTTTTAAGATAGTCAGTTCAGACATTAGATCTGAGAGATCAGATTCTTTGGCACCATCTAAAATGTAACAATTACATGATTTGGAAACGAGGGAAAGGGTTTAAATACTCTGTTGGGAATAATTGTCTTTTTATGTGAATATTGTGATATTTGTTAGAATAACTTCATCGTTGAATGCCTGAGAGGATATGAATCAGATCGATCAAAGATATTTCAACAAAACTATACCACTTGCTGAATAATACTCTTATTGCACAACATAATCTGGGACTAATTTCCATTGCAAAAAGCCAACCAATTTTGAATCTTAAAAACATCTGACGGTTGAGCGCTGTTTGTGCTCGCACCATTTAAGCAAACATTTTTACTATGCTAAGATTTGAATGGATATTGAGCACTTTCAATTATGCTATTTCAGTTGTAAGAAAATGTTGATTTTGCTAGCACCTAAAGAAACTGAGCATTGCCGATCAACTATTTTCACAGTATATGAAAGATTACAAGCTAAAAATGAATGTAAACCATTTAGAAAGTTCCTCATGAGTTGGCAGATTCGATCTTTGCAAAATAAGTTAGCGCGATGTTTTGCGCAACATAGAAAATCCAATATGGACTAAACATAATTGCCAAGCCCTTGCTCAACTTTAAAAGCAAGCATGAATCGTTGGAAAGCTGAAGTGTTAGGCTTTAAACGAATATAATCATAAATGTCTTAGTTATTATATAAGATTAAGATTCTCTTTCAACTTCTTATCTAGCCTATAGATTTCATCTCGATGCTTCTATAAATTGCTCATTTCTATACCTTTTAACGTTTTCACCGCAACAAATTCGGGATCACCTTTCCCAGTTGTTAATAATCCTTGTTTAACAATTCCAAACTGTCCTTCTCCCAGTTTTTTGTCCAGCAACTTGAGATTATCTGGCACAATTTCCCAATCCTCCAACAATACAACGTAAGATAGGCCTTCCGCAAGGTCTAAAATAATAGAATAGAATGTCTATTTGTTTGTTTTTTTGTAGCATTAAAAAATGGCGGACATATAGAGGAAGAGTAACAACACGATACAGATAAACATCACTGATTTAACAACTGCATAGTGAATCTGCTATGCATATAAATGACGTCAACTGCGGTCATATTGTTGTGACCACTACAAATTGACAGTGGTATTGCTGGTGATTGGTGGGAAAGGAAACGTATTGTATAGATAGAAATTGGTCATCAGTGGCCTCTTTTTCTTCCTAAATTTGGACCAATACGGCCGTCTAAAGTCTCAATATCTAGTGTTTAAGACGCCTACGACTCATTGGAAAAGGTGCGGAAAGCTATCATGTCTTTCAAACTACATAATGTAGAAACATCTGTTCGGGAGTAAAAGGAATTTAAGCACCTAACATCTGTCTATGAAACATTGTCTATAGTTTCTCCATCTCTTTGCTGCTTCAATGGAGGACACGAATGAGGCAGTCGCCGGTATTAGGTATGAGTTCGGTGTGTATTATCGTGTTGTGTTATGTATTATCCTGCAGTAAGTTCATTATTCGCTTACCTATTTCTTCAGACCAAGGTTCTGCACTGAGTGGAGGCGCTGGATTTCCAGTAGCCATGATATCTGTGTTACTTGGATTGTCATTCCGACTTAAATACCATGATTGAAATTCCTGTGATAAGCAACGAAAACTGCATGTTATAATATATTCAATATATACAAACGTTATAATTTATAGACAAATACTTGCATGGTTGTGATGCAGTTGTATTTCAAAGAACTATTTGCAGAATACATTAGTTTTGCTGGGCTTATGTGTGAGAAAACTAAACTTCGAAAGACGAAAAGCATTTTTCATTCTACTGTAAATATGTTGAATAAATTGTACATTGAAAGAGGAAGTGTGATAAAAGTGTTATGGCTAATACAAGGTTGTTTGTCGAGGAAGTATAGTAATAATAATGGATAAATTATCATGTTCAATTTTTTTTATATCCGCACCTATCAAAATCTCGCTTCTGCATTCGGTCAAACGAAAAATTAATCAAAATATATACAACGGATGTACAGAGTGCAATACGGAAAGGTTCATTCTTACCACTACTGCTTTATTGTGTTGTTTTTTCAAGATTTTTCTTCGCAAGTAAAGTAAAAGTATCGAGAAAAAAATAAGAAACAGTATCGTCCCAATCACTGCGCCTGTAATGGCACCAACGTTTGAGCTTTTATATTGGGATCTTTCAGCCCGTGTTGTTTGAACAGTGGCTGTAGTATTAGTAGCTATTGGTTCCAGTGTACATGTAGCTGACAACCTGTCTTTAGTAGTCGGTTCCTCTGTCTTCATTCGAATTAGTTCAGTTTTCACCACAACAAGACTTGAACTGTCTCCAATTCCAACATTGTTAACGGCCTGGAGGTTGATTGTGTAAGATTTAAATTCGTCTAAAATGACAAACAAATATTATTATGTTAAATTTTTTAACAAAGTGATCTGTCTCCTTTTATTTCACTATACTGGTAATAATCAGGTATTATATAATTTTCAAACTGCCTGCCGAGTCCAACATCCTGGGTGGGCCAAAAATATAGCCCCCACCCCCCCCCCCCCCCACTATGTTTTGTGGTATGATAGAAGTTTAACATTTATATTCTAGATAAAATAATTCATTGATACTTGACTGATCAAAGTATCCACCGGTTGCCTTCTAGAGTCACTTAAGTTGCCGAATTAATTGGTTTGTGGTGTTTATATTACATCACGATTTCGTTTAATGCAAAATTAGGTAAACATGAGGCGCAAGCCGACCCTGAAAATCAAAAGTTCCTAAATTTGCTGTTTATTAATAGAAAAGACGTCAGATGAAAAATCATGCGAAAAATTGAAGAAAATATTGTAGGTATAAGAAACTTGTATTTATAAGATTTACCTTTTAAATGTGAAACATTGTTTTTTGATTTATTGTAACATTTCCTGATTATTTTCACCAACTTGCATATTTGGACAAGTTTCAATATTGGTGTCGCCAATTTTGGTGATTTAAATGGAAAAGGTATGGTTATTATTAATAGTCAAGTATCAATAGATCAAATTAAAATGATATGATTGTTATTTCATTCAGTATATCAATCTAAAACGTCTATTAAAATCAACGCCAGAAAATATATATAGCGGGGGCGTATTTTGGGAAACCCTGCAAAGTGTATATCCGAAACAAAATTAGGTATTCCAACTTTAACTGGTTATTATGCCTAAGCAATTTGTACATCGTAATGTTTTACATTACATCTCAAAAGAGAAAGCTTTAGTTTTCTCACGCTTGATATCAAAAACAATAACACAATACTTACTTAAATGTTCTATCACAGAAGGACTTGAATTTACATTTTTCTTCTCATACATGTCTTGCCCATCATTCTTTTTCCATGTCAATATATAATGTTTGATTTCACCATTTGGGTATTTTGGTGGCAGCCATGATACGTTCAGAGCATTTCCTTCAACAACTACTGTGAAATTTCGAGGGCGGCTTGGAACTATATATACAAAGAATAAACAAGGATATTTGATTCAGAGGCTTATTATTGGTGACGCAACAAAGTTACTCGAAAAATCCAGTGCTTACAAATAAGTTCTCGCGTTGTTCTTCAAATATGATATAGAATTACTTTCAATGAAAAATTAATTGATTTTGGCATTCTGAAGCGCCTGTCATGGCGAACGACGTGGTTTAACTTAATACCAAAAGAAATACCAAATTATATAAATAAAGAAACGAGGGCGCTATTTTCATACTTTGCAAATTTTAGCTTCGATTTGGCTTTGTTTAGCTCCGGAAATGTTGACATATTCATTCATTTTAAGAATTGGGTACACAGAGGAAAGCAGAAGACCTACCACAATAAATATTACAACCAACGAAACATCAAAAACTGACGTATTTTGCAATAAAGCGAACAAGATTTTCCAAGCGCTAGAATCTCAATCGTAATCTTCTCAACAGTCCTCTTGCGCATTGCTGCCCATAGTAATACTTCATGTGAACATATTGTATGCATAGCGCCTGGGGACGAGTCAGTTCCATTAAGCATTATGGAAGTTTTTATGGAGAAGAGCAATATGCCATATTTTTGCATGGGGCTGGGGCATGGTGCGTGGCAGCTGAATTCAATATATTTTTCCTATTTATATTTCGGCAATATAATAAATCACCAATTTACTGCAACAGCGTAAAAGTGCATTTGCTTCTAAATTGATGTTAAATGTGGTTCTTACCGTCTATGGGAGAGTAAGATATTTTTACCGGTGACGATATTTTAGTTGCACGACATTTGCTTTTCACGACACATTTGTATTCATAAGGAAACTTGGTCGTGTCTGGGCTATCCAGCACTTCAGCTATCCATGTTTCGGAACCATACATGTTTAGGCGAGTTGATTTCAGAGTGATATTGTTGCCACCTGTATCTGTTCTGATCCAGTGAACCTTTGTTGAGCTATCTCCAAATCCACGGCATCGCACACGGACTTTACCAAAACCCGTATATATCGTTGCATCTGATATTACACGGTGAATAGAAATTTTTGCCCCACATCCTGACACTAATGGTTAAAAAATTGTATCAAAAGTAACAAAGATTTATCGAAGAAAATTATCATCATAAACATTCCTATCTTATGACTGTCGAAAGTTCAATCGACCTCGGATCGCTTCTAAGATTCTGCGAAAAACTGATTTCCCGACTTCCCAGCCGGAAAGGTTAATAACATACAGCAAAGAAGAATTATGTATCAGAATAAATATATAATAGTTAGATGAAGGATATATCGATAGTTATACTGTAAAGAATGAAAAGTTCATCATCCTCTGGTCATCAGCCAAATTATCAACTCATCAACTCACCAATATTGCTGAAAATATCGGAATCAAGTGTTGTATCTACCCAGTCAAAATGCAAATCTAAAATCTAATTGCTAGGTGTGGTTTAAAAATGCCATTGCTTGCATATTGATATTGATATCCTTTCTCGCACGGCTCCTTCGTAATAAGAATAATGAAAGAAATGTTCCACTCAATGCGGAAATTCTATTGGATATAGTGTCTTGCGCAGTGGGGAAAGGGTTACTGTATTACAAAACTGAACTGAGTCGTAGGAAAATATAATATTATGTAGATCTGCAGCCAAAATATCCTTGCTTCGTGTTGGCCTTATTATTCGATTCAAATAATTTCATTTACGATGAACAAGTATCTAAATAGACAACAGTACAACTATACATTATAATATAACATTTATAGTACGCGAGCGTTGATTGGTGGAGAAGCGTGTTTCTATAACTGTATAGAAACACGAAAAATTTCCCCCCAAAACTTAAAATCGTAAATTAAACAATTTTATTGCGAATTATAAAACTTTAAACCCAATTTAAAGGTAATTTTAATACTTTAACTCATTTGTGACTATAAATTTGATTCAATCGTGTTTACGCACCCATGATGCATGGGTTCAGTATACAGGGTGTATAAAAAAAACTGAGACCTTTAGAAATTATCCTATTGACTTTTAATTAACTTCTCCGTGCATAAAATTCGATTAAATTGTGTTTACGCACCCATGGGTTCAGTATAGTACTCATGGAGGTAACTGTCTCATAACATTTCGCGAGCTGTGACAAATTCGACTTGTTTCGGCAGTCGGATAATGTTTTGATAAAGATGAATTTACGGCATGCTTTGTACTACGAAATAAAGTTGAATTTTAATAAAAACAGACCAACCCAAAACCTAATCCTAAAACTAACCTTAGAAATTCAAAACAAGTCGGGGAGAAAATGAAAAACTGACCCAACGGAGAATTGAACCAGTGACCAATGCGTTGCAGGCGCACCCCTCACTAAAGCTCACCTTCAGTTCTTCGGCAGAAATATTTTATATATCAGTTTGTATAGAACGAAATGTATAGGCTCAATTACACATTCACACGGGGGGCAAATCGCAATGCGCAGTATTTGAAAACAAATTTGCAGTTTGGAGGCCTCCAACGTACTCCCTCCTCTCAATGTTGAATACATTATTTAAACAGGGGCCGGTTGTATAAAAAAGTAGATAAAGTTAACTATAGTTAGTGCGAAAGTTAACCAATCGGAATCGTGAATTTTACAGTTAACTACTATTTAACTACAAAACGGGTAGTTAAAATGAAAACGGGTAGAAATTTCGAGGATAAAATTGGAATTCAATATTGAATGGGGGGAGGTTGGGAGGGGGAGAGCGTGGATACCTTTAAAGAGAAATCACCCATCGGACCGAAAATTTTGGCCTACATTGTAGTTCAGCATATTTGCTTCTTCAAAAATCCTTCGTACGGGCATGGTTTAAAGTTAGTTAGGTTAAAATTAGTCCTATCAAGCCACTAGGTTGTTAGGCGGTATTGTAAATCGGAAGGAACGGGATGAAAAAAGAATTTCTGTTTCTTTTCATACACATTTGCTGACATTATATATATCCTTTGTTGTTACTATATAGCCTATATATAGCCGGTCCGACATATAACAGTTCCAAGATATATCCAAGAAATTAGGCTCATGTTAACTTTCCCGAGTAAAATTGTGAATTATTTCCCATATTGGCAGTTCATTACCTGCGCTGAAAAATATTAGTATTTACACAATATATTTATGCCATGCGTTTGTTTTGGCGGGTCACGCAATTTAATTGCCTGCGGACATGATATATTTCGCCGTTCTTTCAGTAAGAAAATTCAAAAATATTAAATGGGTAATATGATATGACATTGGTGGACCAGGGTCATCAGTCAATCAATCAGTCAGAAAACTATCCATAGTCCCTATAACACACTGTCTGGAAACGCATCTAAGCTTTTTGTTCATGTTTGTGCACCTTCACGCTCAGGAAACACATAGTAATGCAGGAAGCAGCCAATAAAATCCGTGCAGTTGAATATTAAACAATTATTGAATGAGGTCGAGTAGGATATGAATAATTATTAAGCCCTCGGTTTGTGTTATCTGCCGAAGCCGAGGGCTGAGGGCTATTTTAATTCACATAAGCGTTTGAAATTACGCTACGAAATTTCCACACAAGCTTTACAGGTTAACCCCATTTACACTTCAAATATACAGAATATTTATATAAAAATACAAATGATCATGAAATTTTTTAATTTCGCCTTCCCCAAGGTCGGCGAACTATTCCTTTGAGGAAGCAATTTGATTTTACCGCTTTTGGTATAAGCCCCATAAAATAGCGTGACGTCATAGCGTGGTACATTGTTTTTCAATATACCACGAAATTACGTCAAATATGGTATATTTGTTTTCAATATTCCACGGTGACGTCATAACTCCAAATTTGGGCAGCTACCGAGCGGATATGACGATTTCACCGACAGCTCTTAGCCAATCAAAACTCTTGAATTATTTTCAATAAATAATAATAACATCTGTAAAACGAAGAAAACGTGCACTCTCAGTTCACCCTCGACATCAACCCAAGCACGTGGCAATAAACTTTCAAGTTTGCCGCGTTTCCAGACACTGTATTAGAGGGACTATGTCCTATCAAGACATCGGGACCAGAATTTCAAATATTCGCGTGGGTGTTGTTTATACAGAACAGCATGAAGTATGCACTTTAGGTGACGGATAATAGTGTTGCAGGCTCAAGGCGTAGCTAAGCAACGATTACAGAAATACAAAGAGAAGCTTTGGACCAGTATTTTCGTATCAAACATGTGGCAAGACAATCAATATTTCGAGTTTAGCAAGCGAAATAGAATATCACTTTTCCACCGCGAACTATAATATGGCTTCGCTCATTTAACGTCGCCAGCTTGCGGATTTAAAACAAAAAAGCAGGTGTAACAAAATCATAAACGGCGGAGAGAAAGCTATACTATTCATCAAAATAGAATGATTTCGGCAACTGTCGATAGTTGAATATTTCACGAGATATGGCCGTATAAATCTCGAAAATATAGAAATCCATACCTATGTAAAGTGAGGTAAAATATTTTAGTATTTAGTTGCAAAAAGCAGGGCGAGCATACAAAGTGATGAGAATATTTTTTATGAATGTGTTACTATAAGACCGCAACTTCTAGAATCAATTTCGACAAATGTTCCAAGATTTATATATAGCATGACATATTGAAATATTCTGCTCCCCTAATAAAAAATATAGGGCATTTGGCAGCCATTGTTGCGTGGATGCGCGCGGTAACCGTGAAACGGCTGAGACATGCCAATGTCCGTGATTTCTGCCCATGAAAATGTCAAAAACTATTATTTTTAAAAAATTCCAAAATTTCGAACTTTTTTAAATTGCGTGTGTTTATTATTAATTATTTTGCGTCTTTTTTCGTATTATTGTTCAGCACTCTCAGGCATAATTATACCAATTAGGCAAACGAGACTGAATAGTCTATCAGTGAATTGTCATAGCGAAAAAACAATTTCATTAAAAAGAGCGAGGACTGGAATAAATTATGTGCTAAATTATCTTGATATTTAACTAAGGTCAGAGTTAACATTTTGACAAAATTTATTGGAGCAATTACGTTAAGCAAGAATGTTTAAACTGTTCCCTAAATGGTAACCTCCCACCCAAATACGATTTTCGAGTTATATTTAAAAACTTGCAGTTAATCAGCAGTTTGACAATTGCTTGTGCTTGTTAACCATTCGCTTTCCTGGGGGGTTGATCAATCTAGTTCCCATTTCGATATACAACAACACGAATTTTTTCTCCTCTTTGCTTTACAATTAATAGCCTGTAGATATCAAAAGCCGCAATATTTCTATTCTTAAATATGTGAATGCTTAAATTGTCTTTACTTAATCGTTTGCATAACATTTCAACTGCACGTTCTTGTACCATTTTTTTCCAAAAATGCTTGAAAACTACAAGTAACCTATTCCTTTCGCAAATCTTTTCATTTCCATCATTTTCCTTTTAAACTTCCATCTTAACGTTTACTTCGTAATGGCATCTTAAGATATCCTTAATCTAGTACGCAAATGTTGCTAAAAACACTCATTAAGTTCACAGTTTCAGCAACACGGGTAAAAACTATTGCCATTTTTAAAAATAAACACGGATGCACGCGTGAAAAACAAATTTAAACTGGTAACAAATCCCAAAGTTAAACATAAGTTACTTACTTACTAAAAGTTACTGTGCACCGATTAATTTTGAAGATAAAGAGAAATCGACGTGAACCTAATAGGAATCTCCAACACCATTTTAACTATTCTTATACGTACTAAAATCGCACAGAAATATTGCCAAAATGAAGTTTGCTTGATTTCTATTGCAAAAATTGCTTTACAACTCGAATATGAACCGCCAGCTACAGTAGCGTTAATTCCACAATGAACAGGTTTACATATTAGACTCCCTTCACGAACTATTCTTGCCCTAGCACTGTTTGTTCTGGCGCTTAGGAAACAAATTGGGTTGGCAAACTATATATATATATAATTATATATTATCTATATATATATAATATACTTTTCTCCTACCTTTTGTAACGAATATAGCGATATTCGAATCTAACTTATTCTTGGATGTGTCTTCTTATATCTTTTTCATTAAAATTTTTAATATGAAAGTTTGCAAAAAGTGTACGTAACAGTCTGAGTAATCGATTTCACCTGTCGCAAGTCAAACAAGGCAATTTTACCAAAATAACATACAATTACGCAGTATGATGTTCAGGGGCGCACATTAGGGGGGGAGGGGGGTGTGGGGGATGTGACACCCCCCATCATTTGTCAATTTTCCAAAAGTCGGTAATTGTAAAATTACACTACTTAATTCGGTCTGAGTTGGTCCGAAACATCCTGTCTAAAAAAACGTATAATAAACGATACAAAAATTGTCAATAAAAGAAATCAACATTTCGAAACCCAGAGATATATTTTCCTCTTAAAGCAATATACTCAAATATAAGATGACATAGCCATACACGACTGCACAAAACCTCCTAACTTTTGCTCTGCCGGATTGTGCGTTCTATTTCCACGACAGTATTCTCCAGTAAAATTAAGTCAACTCTGTTGTAAAAATGCAGTTTCTAATTGGGTCTTTATGATGTTGAAGGTTACGTTTCGGGGGACGTTTTCTTTAAATAACTGCATTTAAAGAAAATTGCAGCGAATCGAAATATTTGAATTTGAAACTAGAGTGTTTGAAATCTTATATATATTAATGAAAGAGGTAGAGAAGACTCTGACGATCGATTTACAGACTCAAGTTTTTCAAAATTTTCCCCGTCGGCGCCAATATTTAACAATCGTTCTACACCCCTGGCACTACACATATTTTTACATTAACTTGTAATACACGTTTTTATGTGGTCAAACAAATATTAAAAGTCGGTCCCTGAACAATGGACACCCCCCCAAACATTTTTGAAATGTGCGCCCCTGATGATGTTAAACGTTTGTTCAAAAATTGAAAACCTTAGTTTCTATTTTCTACTATAAATAATCACATGTTATCGGGAAATTGCATTTTTCTAAACTATTATATTCAACTAAATTATTATTAGCTTTCTAGACTCTGCTATATATATATATATGCATGATATATCTGAACTCATGCAACACAAATGTAATATTACTTAGATATAATGTTGTTTTTTGTAAGATCTTCGCAACAAAAATAACCTGCAACAAATTTAAACAGGTAACAAATCCCAAAGTAAAACATAAGTTACTTACTTATTATAAGCTACTGTGCACCGATTACTTTTGAAGATAAGGAGAAATCGATGTGAACCTAATAGGAATCTCCAAAACCATTTACCAAATTTAATTAGCTATAATATTATTAATAATGAAGGAAATTTTTGCACTACCCAAAACGTAGTGCTTGTTGTGTACAAGGATGATGGGTCATATATATTACATGCTTATAACAAGCAATGGTCAGAAGTGTACCCTCCTTATTATGCCCCTCTACGTCCCAGGACCGGAAAGGGGGAGGAGGATTGTTTTAGATAATAAACCCTTAAACCTTGCCTGTATCCAACCATTATATCCTGGGGTGCTTATATCAAAACCTCCAATCACATGTTTATTGACTACATCATTGCATGTCAGACTTATCCACTTTTAGTACCAATACTGTATGCCATTGCAAACAGCCATAATGGTACCATACCATAATGATTATAGCTGGCCATATGTGCGACTTCTGGTCAATACTTAATTTTATATTAGGACGCCATAGTTTATGCTACACCAGATCTTGCTGGTTGTTAAATGACTTCTGTTTTTGATCTGACAAATTCGGTTGTATTCATTGCTGTTATGTACTTAAACACAAAGACATCTAAGTGACTCATTAGAGAGCACAAAAATTCTGAGAATGTAACCTGAATAATGATTGTTATACATTTTCCAACATTGAAATTTATGGGTCTGCCTGCAGTACCATTGATTCTACTATTACCTTAAATCTAAATCCAACATTTCCAAAGACCAAAAATGTAAATGACAAAATTAAATAATCAGTGAATACTCCTTTTAATTAAACAAGCTATATAAATGTTCTCTTGATTAATAGGTCACCTATGAGTTCTCCCTTGACAAATAGGTCTCCACGTTTGGTATTGTATAGGATAGGAGCAGACTAAGAATAATTAACTCTGAATGATCACTGAGGAGCACTTTCCTGATACGCATATTTTAGATCTTTTCAGCTTCATTCAACTTTAGCTCAAACAACAATGGGATAATTTACAACTCCCCTCGAATATTTGCCTAATCACATGAGGGTACATATGCAGCACTAAGTAAAATACTAATCATACCGCAATCACAGAATAGGAAATGACCAGAAAGGCCACTGAGCAGTGCAACGTGACGCCCTATTTTTATGCAGTTATCTGGCCAGAATAATGGCGGACCAGCCAGTTCAGCGTGTTTATTGGTCAGAAAATGCAATTGACTGGCTAGAATAATGGTAATGAACATGCGTAATGCGACATGTGCAGCGTCAAAAACTTCAAAGGTTCGGCCTCAAGTGGCCCTTCTAGTCATTTCCTATTCTATGCCGCAATGTTCCGCTGCATAGCTTGCCGCTGAGTTTAGAAATTTAAGAACCTTATTTTCTTAATAATTCAAGGTGGATTAACAGTAAGTTGGAAAATTATGGCTTATTGGAGAAACTACAGGAAGATTTCATCTGAACTAATGATCTTGAAGCTGCTGAGAGCAGTGAGGATGATAATAATATTAATGGCAAACAGCAAAATGAGCTAACAGAATCAGTTGACTACAGTAGTAGTAAACCCATCAGATGGCTTTCATTCTGATGACGAAAGCACTCTGAGATATACATCAGATTCTGGTACTGATGTTCTTGAAACTAACACGTCTTTGCCTCTTAGCAGTGAAGTAAGCTTGCGCCAAGAACTAAATTGTTGGGCAACTAAGAACAGATGCCAGAATAATGCCCTGAATGAGCATCTTTGTATTTTAAAGCGACCAGGGCATGAACTCCCAAAAGATGCACGAACTCTTTTGGATACTCATAGAGATGTACCTGTTTCATCTAAATGTAGTGGGCAGTATATCTATTTCGGTATAGAACCTGAGGTTATTAATATTTTGTCCAAATATCCAAACATGTCAGCCAAGCTAGCTTCTATTGAGTTACTTATCAATGTTGATGGTCTTCCTCTTTTCAAAGTCAACAAGTCATCAATTTTGGCCAATTTTAGGTCAGTTCAATAACTTGGATGTCTTTGTAATTGCCCTGTTTTATGGCAATACCAATCCTACTCCTGTTGATCGATCAATACCTTAATGACTTCGTCCATGAGCTTCACAAGTTGAAAGATCATGGAATTTTCTATGAAAAAGAAAATTCATAGTGCAGCTGAAATGCTTTTGCTGTGATGCTCCTGCACGTTGTTTCTTGAAGTGTATTATTGGTCATACTGGATATTTTCCTGTGAACGCTGCATTATTGAGAGAATGTGGAATGGCAAGGATGTATTTAATTCTGATGTTGATGATCCTTGCCGCACTGATGAAAGGTTTGCCATGTGCGAGTATGAGAAACGTCAAAAACGGGCCACTCCTTTAATTCATCATGGCATTTCATGGAACCGGCAATTTTTTTTGGATTACATGCATTTAGTGTGCTTGGGTGTAACAAAGCGTCCTAAGAAAGGGGATTCGAAAATGTAAGTTATCTTCACAGCAGATTGATCAAATATCTTCCCGATTATTGGTATTAAAAGGAGCAATGCCAAGTGAATTTTCTAGACAACCTATCAATTGCTGTATCTATAATGTATCAGTAGCAGCAGCAGCAGTAGCTGCAGCGGTGGCAGCAGCAGTGGTAGCGGCAGCAGCAGCAGGCGGTGGTGGCGGCAGCAGGTTGGCAGGCGGCAGTGGCAGCAGTAGCGGCGGCAGCAGTGGCAGCGGCAGTGGTAGCTGGCAGCGGCGGTGGCAGCGGTGGCAGTGCAAGCTGCGGCGGCTGGTGCTGCTGGCAGCTTGGCAGTAGCGGCAGTAGCAGCAGCAGCGGCAGGCAGCAGTGGCAGCGGCAGCGGCGGTAGCGCAGCAGTAGCAGCAGCAGCAGCAGTGCCAGCAGCAGCCAGCAGTAGCAGCAGCAGCAGCAGCAGCAGTAGCAGTAGCAGCAGCATCAGCAGCAGCAGTAGCAGTAGCAGCAGCAGCAACAGCAGCAGCAGCAACAGCAGCAGTCTTTCCACCTTCAACTGGTGAAGCAAGATTCTTCAAGGATGGTTTCGGGGTCTTTTTGCCGACAGCTGTAATGCGTGTGGTCACCCGAAGCAAACGATAATAGCGCGAGAATCGTAGAATATCAATGGCATGAGAGCAGCAGCAGTAGCAGCAGCAGCAGCAGCAGCAGCAGTAGCAGTAGCAGCAGCAGCAACAGCAGCAGTCTTTCCACCTTCAACTGGTGAAGCAAGATTCTTCAAGGATGGTTTCGGGGTCTTTTTGCCGACAGCTGTAATGCGTGTAGTCACCCGAAGCAAACGACAATAGCGCGAGAATCGTAGAATATCAATGGCATGAGACAGGGCGATTCTCGCCTCAACTTCAATGATCATTGCCGCCTTGGTCTCTTCAGGCAGGTGATCCGGTCATACAAATTTCTAGATTGGCCATTCTGATTCGTGCAGGTGAAGAAAGTCTAGTCCTGTCTGCCAAAGACTGTTCTTGTCAAGCTCGCTCGGATTCTTCGCTCGCGTTATCCAGTCAGTTATGTTAAGTTTCCCTTCAATCCAATGCCAATCACTCGGAGAAGTTCCTTCCAGCTGAATCTCGCCAATCCGCACTGCTGCATAGGTGTTTAATCCGTACGAATCTTTCTGAATCATTGCTCTAACTATCTCCGACTCCACGAGAAAATATTCTTTCTCGAAGATAAGCCGCGATTCTCTTTTGATCAACGCACTGAGCCTTTTCGAAAGCAACGCTCCGTTCAACTCCGTTCTAACGATTGTTGTCTTTCGAATTGGTGAGACCCTACTCTTTGCTGCTAGAAGATTGATACCGAAAGTCCCATTTTTAAGCTGCCATCTTACATACGCACATGTACCATATGCCTGGTCTGATCCATCGATGAACATCACAAAGGTTGGGTTGCCAACAGCATCAACTCGTTTCTTACATCTTCTAAACGTGATCTTTTCCATGTTGAAAAGCTCCATGAAATATTGGAACGACTCTTCTCTTAACGCGGCAGGGATTGGATCGTCCCAGGTCAGGTCTTTCGATTCTCCTATCCACAATTTTCTCATAAGTATCTTTGCCCTCGCGGTGAATGGAGCTGCGAGCCCAAGTGGATCGTATACTTTGTTGATCTGCGACGACACCATCCGCTTCGTTAGTATCGGAGTAATATGCGCGGGCACTTGTTTTTGAGTCAGATATGGTCCACTTCGTAGTTTCTTAATCTTCGGTGTAAAGTTAAGCTGCGTTTTGAAACAAAATTCGTCTCCATTCGAATTCCAGCGTACACCAATAACTTTCTGTTCACCCCTTTCAGAGCATACTGTCTCAGGATCTTATATCTGCTTCTCGCATACTGAATTGCTTCCCAGTGATCCATCCGAGCTGTCATCGTTCAAATTCTCTGATGAATAGATCCAATGCTTGATTTGGAATCCTCCAACTGACCAGTTGTCTCTCGTGCTGTTACCATAGTCTCCACGCTATTGCGATGTCGTCAACGTAAGTGTTGTTGAGGATGGTATCTGACGCATTCGGAAAATCATCTTTTTGAATTTCCGCTGTTTTGCGTAGAGCAACTGCATGTGGCGATGTTTCCCGCAGGTTTGTCACCGAACGATACGGACGTCATGACGAAAGTACTTGTCTTGCTATCCTGCAACACGTCGCACCAGAGAAATCTATGAGTGTGCTGATCGAGAACGGATATCTTTATGGCGTGGTACATACCGTATATCGCCGATAAATGTGATCGGACCTTCTCTGAATCTCACGAGTATGCTGAGCAGGTAGTTCATAAGATCTGGTCCCTTAGCCCAGTAGTTACTAAGTGAATGGCCCTGAAACTTAGCTGACGAATTGAAGACTATTCGACAAGGTGTGGATGTGGATTCTGGTTTAAATATTTCGTGGTGACTTAGATAATATGCTGGGCCATCATAGTTTTCAATTTCTTCCGGTGTGAGTTTCCTTGCAACCCTCCGCTGTACCATGTCCTCAATCTGTTCCTTGTACGTTTCCAGAAGAGGTTTGTTCTTCTGCAGCCTCTTTTCTGTAGACTCAAGCATTTTCAACGCTTCTTCTTTGTTGCTTGGCAGATTATCCGGGCTCCTAATCTAACGGTATGGTGCAACCCAATGATCGCCTTGAAGCGTCAATCCTTCTGCGATCAAATTTAGTTCCGCTCCTCCTTCAAAGTGAAGCTTTTCTCACCAATCGGGCACCGTCCACAGCGACAACTCCCACATTTCGGGAAGCATTCAACGCCAAGAGATTCAGTATCGAAAAAATCTACAATATTTACTCTAGCAACATGGTGAACTGTAGCATGTTGGATAAGCTTAGGCGTATTCTCTGCCAAATTTGCGAGAGACCCACCCAGACAACGACCAAATCGGTTTTTCAACAGAAGTAAATGCCCAGAAGGTTGCTCCCGCTCAGGATGATAACCTGCATATTCATAACCAATCAACAAATCTATTTCCCCATTCGGTCGCTGGATCTCCTCCTTGTTTATGTTTTGGAACAGATGCATGACGCCGTTGAGGTTAATACCCTCCACAGGAGAGGATATTCGATCAATTCCATAAACGCGGAAGTTGACAGTCTCCCCCGATTCGTCGATTAAGGGAAGTTTATCCACTGATGATCTCATATCTTCCTTGACACCGCCAACTTTGACAATCGACAGTCTAATTTCCTCTCCATCCAAACTTAGCTCGCGTGCTTTAGCAAAGGTGATCAGACTAATGGTCGCACCACCGTCCCACAGTAAATTCACTGGAGTAGCATTGACAATTGATTTTACTTTCATTACCTGCAGCAAGCAAGTTCTTGATTCTTTTCCATCTGCGTCGGAATTTGGCCAGGAAGAATGTGGTATATGGAATGCAATCTCTTGAACGTGGGCTACGTGTAAGGAATCATGGTGATATTTTGAACAACCATCACCGTTGCATTTGCAAAAATTATACTTATTCAAATATAATACCAATATGTTTCGTAAAGATTGTTACTATATTGCAGAGAAATAATACGTACACTGCCCCCTACCAATGGGCATTTTCGCCATATTTTAAGCTTATTCCTTGCTGATTGTCATGAACACAAGTAGAAATTCTCGAAAGTTATACTTGAGCTCTAAGATAGTTCTCAATAATACTCCAATCAAGTTTTGTCATGTTTCGACGAAGGACTAGTTTTACGTATTTAAACTTGGATATTGTAGAAGGCTTGGTTTGTTCAATAACGGCGCCTGTGCAAGTGTCTTTTTACCTTTTCGTCTAAATCATATTAAGTTCGTTAGCATCCAAAATTATTAGATTGTGGCTGTATCCAATAAGTAATCTAGCTACTAAAAAATAATACAAAATTTTACAATCCCATGTACGAGTGGAAATTATAATGTCCAAAGTATTTTCAAAGTTTCGCGCATGTTCTCGAAAACACCGCGTTGCCCGATCTGTCAGGGTGGGGCGAATATGTCCACGCATCACTCAAGTTGAATTTATCTTTCAAACTAGTTGAATTAATGAAGAAATGCGTTGTATATTTATAAAGCTCTATTCTTTTACAGGATACGAAAGAAAACTTTTGGCTAACATTCTATTTATAGTCTTAGTTTAGACAGCTTAGTACAAATTTCATACAGTTGAAAAAACAACTCCCTGTTATGAAGTGAAGCCTTTAAAAACAAAAGTTCAGCTCTCAGGAAATTTCATGGGTAGGTTTTCAATTCAGTCACTAAAAATGTATGAAATGTGGACAAAATATGGTACTTGGTTAATCTCAGTCAGACGCTCCAATAGGGATTTTAAGATCGGATCTACGCCGCAGCAGCTCGACGACGCACCTTCGAAACAAAGAAATTCTTCATGCAGTACAAAAAAATGAATGATTTTTGGTCCAACGGGTATCTTTAACAGCGGTGTAATTCTATAATAACGACTTTAAAATCAGCATTCTCACGTCTTTCGAGCAACGTGAAAACTTGTTGCGACGTCATAGGTCTACCTTATTGCAGAAATCGCATCTGTTCAGCAGAACTTGGCTATTTTTTTACTGTGTTCCAGTAATGAATTCCATAACGCTCTTTCTGGACTTAAATTGACACCGCGTCCTCGAGTTTGCCGCGTCGTAAATCTTAACTCTCTAATAAGCGTGTCCAGTGCGGTGCTTTCACATTGAAATGCCCAGATGTTTCAGAAGCGAATATTCACACAGTTAAAGAAAATTCCATTTTTTATTAATTAAAAAAGCGTTTTAAGATAGAACGACGGCCCATAAACTATATCGTTAATATATAGCATAATTATAGAACATTATTGAAACAATTGTTTTGTACGATATCTGATCTCGTATTAAATATATATTATATTATGCAATCTCAAATTCATTAATTATTAATGACCTGTAAACAGAAGCAAGAAATCACTACTGTGACGGCAGCTCTGGATATGTGATCTTAATTAGAAAAATTTTTTGGCAACTTAATATTACATTTGTCTAGAAATACAGATTCATTATTTTGTGAATTTGAGGTCAATTCGTCCAATTCGGACTTTATATCCAGTCCTTCCAATCAGTTGCAATTACACTTGTCAAGCATAGGTCAGACCAGGCCAGTCAAACATTACGGTGACAACTCCCCACTCCCGTAAAAACGCCCAAGTTGTAACAACCTGCAGCAGACCTGTACCAATGCATTTTCAACAACTTGTTATCGGTATGTGCTCGCACCGCTTGTTCCCAACTTGTTGACAACTTTCTACAAGGTTGTTCACTCAACAGATATCAACTTGTTATCGTCCTGCAAGTCAACAACTATTTAACAAGTTATTCGTGACAACCTTGTGGCAACTTGGTAAAATTACAGCATTGTTACAACTTGAGGCTTGCTAGAAGTCTGTACAACAGGCTTGATAGAAGTCTGTTGCGAACGCATTTGTTGAGAAGATATCCGCAGATTTTTCTACCTGTATTCTCGACCTACAATAGCATGCTTGACTCAGTGGCAAAGGGTAGCGCGCTAACCGCATCTACCACCCCTGCTTCTCTCTCAGTGCCTAATGCAGTCCTGAGAAAATATAATTCAGGATTACACTGGCTTCTTTTCTTAGCAAAGCTTTGTTCCAGAAAAATATCAGTGAAGTGACGCTTGAATTTAAATTAAACAGGGTTATCCTCCAATGAACAAATACTGCATAATGTGTGTTTTCGACATCGAAAAAAATCAGACCCATTGCAGCGGAGAGGAAACACACTGCAAACCAAAGAACCACGATCAAACAAGATTTTGCATGCTTGATTTCTTGGAGAAGACGTTTTTTTCCACTTTGTTGTTGTTCAATATAAGCCGGGCGTTTCTCGGAGCGAGCTAGCTTTCTTACAACAAGATAGATTTCCGTGTACGCATATGTAGTCAAAAGAAAAAATGTTAGTAAAATAAGAGCAACAAAGTATTTCAACGCCTTTGGAGTGCGTATTGATGAAATGAAAATTGTAAGGCAAATCAAGCCCCATACACCGATATAGGTCAAGAGGCGTCCTTTTGTAACATGCGTTTGGTATGAAAACGGGTGTAGCACGCCAATGTAACGTTCAACTGTCATTGCAGATAAGGTAACAGTCGATAGGCACGAGACTACGAGTACTGCTCGAATCAGAATCACGATAGCAAGGCAGCTTTTAATACCCAACAACGGCATATCTAGGAAGACAACGAACAAAGGTATGCTTAAAACACCAATCACACAATCGACGGCCGATTGTATTAGGATAACAAAGTAGCAAAGTTTGTTCTTCAGTTGAGATGATTTTCTAATTGTTATCACAGAAAGTAAGTTCAGGAAGACAGTACTAAATATCAACCTAACATTGAAGGCAATGAGTATAATTCGGTTTTTCGCATCCATCCTGCTAACGATTAAGACCCATTGATTCCAGTCTGCATGGATCATCGTCATATCACGACATTTTCCTGGAAAGGTGTCATTGACTTCGTTGGACAGAACCATCTTTGTGAGTCACGTAACTTTGCAAATGGCAAGATCTCTGCTAGTTTAGTGCCATTGATCCAATCTAATTGTGAGGCTAATTTTTGGACATTAATATACAACACATTTTCTTCACCCACTTAACAATAATTATTTATATTAAATCATTGCAAATAGAATTTAATTGAGAAACTCACATCCATACTAATTAATAGAAAAGTGGTTTGTGTATATGTTACCTCTTCCCCTGCAATATTCAGTTGCCGGATATGATTATAGTTTTAAGCCTGGGAACGAGGTTGGCCATATGTTAGAGAAGTGTTTCCAGTTTGACTTTGCCAATTTGGTTTTCCTGATTTAATTCCTTCTATAGTGAAAAACTGGATGAATTAACGAATAAGCAACGAGGCCGATCGAGTCGTCCATTTAACAATTAGACAACGTACCCGAGTTGTATATGAGCGAATAGGAAACGAAGACGAAAACTCGTTCTCGTTGTCTAATTGTTAATTGGTTCAGTGTTACAACAGGAAGAAACGGCCTTTTTCCCTTGCTCCAAACTTACTGTTATCCCAGAAGGAAATCTAAACTGACTTAATTCATGTTGAATTGCTCTATCCGTTCTAAACTGTTCCCCCTGTAACAAACATGCATCATACTTGTATCAATGCTGTTTCAACAACTTGTTATCAGGATGTGTTCGCACTGCTTGTTCCCAGCTTGTTGACAAGTTGCTATATAAGGTTGTTGACTCAACAGACTTGTTACAAGTTGTTCCAACTCGTCCTGCAATTCAACAATCTGTTAGAAAATTGTGAATGAAAATTTTGTAGCAACTTGATAAACTGACAGCGTTGTTACAAGTTGTTGACAAGCTTGCTACAAGCCTGTTGCGAACACATCTTGTTGACAGGATGTGAGACTTTTACGTGTGTAATAGAACAATATAGTTGATGTTCGCGGGCATAAATATATTTTTGGCCAGAGTCAGACTCATTTAAGGTGGCTCCCTACAGTTATTTTAGCTTTATAATAAATCGTTTTTAAACGAGTATTATCGCAGATGACGAAGTTTTTTATACTCGAGGGTAATATTCATCATCTATGGAATATTTAAAACCCGGTTCAGGTAGTGTCATCGTTGCCATGGTAACAATACGTAAGCCTGAAATGTGGTTACTATGCACATAAAATTGTCCGTATCTAAAAAACAAAGTCGGTGACCCATCTTTTTTATTTCATATAAGTTTTAAGCATAATGTTCTGAAACTATTATGAAAGTTTAATCAAAATCGCCAGTGTGCAATTTTTTTGAACTCGAAAATGTTATATGAAGATTTCTACACTGGCGATTTTTTTTAAAATTGAAATATATAAAATTTACCAAAATTAAAATTTATGGTCAAAATTTGAAGATAGGTTACCGATAAAACTAAAGAGTAAAACGCATATAAAGGTAAAAAATTGGGTCAACAGCTTCACGAAATTTCCTTATATAAAAACGTCGCTGACTAGTTAATAGCGAGCTTAAGATCTACGACGACGCGGCAGTCGACAACGCCATATAAATATGTGAATGTAAATTAAAGAGACCGTGATTATCGACTACAATGCAGGCTGTAACAACAAACGCGAAATGCAGCTATCCGTCCTTTTGACTTACCGTCGTCCTGAGGCCGTAAAAATGCTCTAGTTGGCGTCGTTAACAAGACAGAGACGACGTCGAGAATTCTCTTGGGACTACAAGTTTTTCCATTGCTTTATTACAAGCGAAAAACTTCATTGTTAGAAGGGCCGCGTCGTCGATGTTGGCGTTGTAGATCTTAAGCTCACTAATGAGACTTATGGCGGCCATATTAGTGTGACTTGATTAGTTTTTAACTGGTAATTTTAGGAAGAAAGAGAGGCCACTGATTACTAATTTATATCTAGAAATTACGTGTCCTTTTCCTGTTCCCAACCAATAACCAGAAACGGTTCAATCCTCTTCTAACATGTCGGCGACACCAAAGTATATTTGTTCTGGTCACACCAATATGGCAGCCATTGCCTTACTTATGCATAGCAGAGGCACTATCCAGTCTTTGTTTTGAGATCAGTGCTCAAGTGGGAAAAATTTCAACAAGTCTCGTCTATGTACCTCTCAACTGATCTCAAACGAAACTTTCTTGCTAATTAGCTTTGATGTAAATTAGTTGTCTGGACTTGATAGGAACGGATTTTCTGCTTGACATATATATTTCCCGTTTATATTATACTTCACAAGTAAGTCCACTCTACAATTCGGTACGAGCGTCAGTGTTCAGGACAATTGATAAGAACAAATTGAGATTTTCTGCATGTCAATTTCAAGCCAGGATAATTTAATACATGAATCTGATTCAACCTTGCAACCAGTGCGGGCCAGTCGTATATTTCAACGATCTTTGCGACCCAAGTTACAACAAGGCGGAAGGTATTAGGGAGCTGAAACGAGAAAGGGTAGCAAATGCAAGCATTTCATCAGAGACCGTTTCATATACAATGATACAACCGTCAAATTAATTGCAACGAGTTCTATTGTGAATTATATCTGCTCATGAATACAGTTGATTGCAAGAACTCTATTCACGAATATAATGAATGTCGTCTACATATTGGTGCACATGCACTATTAAACAAACGACTTTAATTATTTATACTGGATCGCTTTATCAGTTATAAGTGTGTTCCATTATTAGTATGGCATTATACCACAGCCGTTCTCCAACGGAGATCCATAAGTGTGTTCCCTTATTAGTAGGGTTTACCGCAGCCGAGGAAACGGGTGTATTCGTAGTCAATTTGTTGTGTTCTAAGTCATATGGAATATGGAATTTTTCTTGACTGCTCAACGGGTGAAGAATTTTTCAAGATGTGAGTGGAATACGGAATTCTCTCATTTTTAAGGGAATTTTATGGTTCACTAGCGAAGACACATGCACAATATCACAAGTTCTAAACACAGTAAAACACTTAATAAAATGTCCACACTAAATGCGTGGATAACACGAGACAGAGGAAATCTAGCCCGCGTGCAGGCCCACTGATGGAGAGGAATAGTGGGCCTGCACGGAAGACCGGGCATTTTATGTTTTCCGCGTTCGTACACGAACGCAGCATTATGATTGGCTGTTTGAAACGCCATTTGAAATTGCCGTTTGAAATGAGCGGGACTCTCAACATTCTCTTCGTTTGTCGTGTTCTTTACCAAATTGAATCATTGATACAAATTTCGTATTTTCCGCCCACAAGCATTGCACACACGATCTGATAAACGTGACGATTTATTTATAACAATGCCGATGGAAGCGCAAATCAATGCTAATGTGTAAAATCACTTGGTCTGATGATGATTCTTTAAAAGGATCGAAATATAACCATATACGTCTTGTTTTAGTCCATGAAGATCTTGAGTTTTCAAGACGTTTTCATTTCTTGGTTTTTGTTTTGTACTAAAGTAATTTCCAAAACAGGATGATCCATCGGCCAATTGTCCCGAAATGTTACATAGCCTGTTACGGTAGAAGTAAAAAACAGGTTAACATTTTAGTATACCTTCATTTTCAATGGACTGCCTCATTAGACCGTCTAAATTCACATAGGTATTTTGTTTATGCTCAAGGTCCCATAACTTAGTTGAAAGATCATCGAATGTTGGTCTGTCTTTTGGTAGATGACTCCAGCACTTTAACATTATCTCATATCTAAAAATGGTGAAGTAAATTTAGCTCTTTTTGACACGTTTCTCACCCAAGGGCACAGGTTCCCATGAACCGCACTACTTGAAGTACATTGATTATATGGGATACTTTTTAAAACAGTATTTTCTATTAAAGAACAATGTATAATTTTTTATTCAAATATATTTCATTAGTATGCGAAATATCATTCAAAGACATTTAACACTGTGCAATTTTGTTGTTAAATGTTTAAATTTCAAGACAAGCTGGGTCATATACTATCCCGTTATCGCTTATAAAAGGTATGTATCCGACATAGTGTACAAAGGGCTTTCGTCAAAGAATTTATATATAGCTATATATCATTAATTGTATCTCCTCATGCATGCATTGATATTGTTGTTTTAATCAACTACGAATTTTCTTAACTTGGTCAGAGAATTAAACTCAGGTAAACACTATTCATGATAAAGGGCGCTGGTCGTTCTTTGAATTTCTTTTTCGCGAATTTTCTTTTGTCGTTGCATGTATGATGCTTAACTATAACGGAAGTCCTTAATATGAGCTCATGAGGAGGAAAGCAAGGAGACTACGGTTCGAGCTAGAAATACGTTAACCATGCATATATTCCTGGTATTGGGCTGTCGAAGACTTGTTCCCTAATTATACTGGGTTTACATAAAGTACTAGGTAAAGACAGTCACGACAGTCAGACTGACAACGTGTTGAGATTTTAGGGCGCTGGTTTCGCGATGCCTCTGACGGATCAATGGCATAATCCGTGCGTCTGTTCTTGAATAGATCATAGCTTTCGACCAATGAAAAGGTAGTCAAGAATGAACTCAGATTGATTTTATAAAATGGTATATCTTACATCTTATCCGTACAGCTATCGACTTTCTCCAATCTATTCCCATTAAGTAGGAAACCTCTGAGATCCCTGTCTGAGACTGTTGAATAAGGTATATCACCTATCAATAGAAATATTAACGAATAAATCTTGATAAAATTATGAATAAGGAGAAGGATAAAGAAGAAAATAAATGAAGGTTTCACAATTTATTAATATTGTATACTTTTGTTTTTCAGTGCTTTGATCTCATTCAAATTCGTTCTTAGATAAAGAACTTCATTTTCTAATCATATTGCATTATTGCACTTCAGTTCCGCCGTTAATTAGCCAAGAGAATTTACTGTTGATACAATAAGTTAAGGTTCCTTACCCAATGTGCATATTTCCCACAAAACAACTCCAAATGCCCAGCTAAAATATGAAAAACAGTTCATATAAGTTGAATGTCCAGTCCGCAATTAATAATGATTATATATGGGTATGGAGAAGCACTGGAATAAATTTTGTCACAAGGGTAAATAAAGACTGAATTCGTTGTACTATAGGAGCTGATTTGTAACTTAGATCGAGGCCCGCTTCTTGTTAAATCTTATATAAAACTAGAAATACACGCATGCAACTTTCTAAGAGCTTGTTCATACGAGCCCAGCTAACCGGGAGACTCATCTGAGTGAGATCCGTACACATGTCCTTATTAATACATATAAAAATCATCGAGCTAGCTCGATTAGGTGAGATCTCGCCTTACAGTAGGTGGGATCTTAGTCAAGTAGAATCAAATTTCCATATGAATGCTTCATCCCACCTGACCGGGATGAACCTTTTTTCCCGATCTTGACCTAATATTGAGCGGCGTATTTAGAATATATAAACAAGAAATATAATAATTAATTGTCCTATGCAAAGACCATTATTAAAAGTCGTAATACAACATACAGTTTGTTCAATCACAACAAAAGATATTGCGCTGGTGCCATGCCGTTTTCATAATTTCGTTCCATCGAGGCGAAACATTCTCCGAGTTCCCACGGGGACGTCGAGAGAGTAGCTACTATTTTCAGTCTGGTACTTACATCCAGGTGTATGAAAAGGAAAACATAGCGAAGTGGAAAGTTATCCTGTCTTATGTTATGGACATTCGGGTGGTTTTATTCGTTATGCGCATGCTCGAGGACTAAGCCGAGAGTGGACTGGTATCTAGTAAGTTTACCATTGGCTAACATAAAGATTTTGTTTTCCAAAGTATATGTCAGAAGTTTAACCACACATTATATAAACAGATTGGGTTGTACGCATGCGCGAGAAAATTACTCAATATCACGCAATGATTCGCAAGATGGCGTGAGCAACAGTTACTAGCAAAAAGGTGCATGCATGACTATAAGTGGACATGTTATGCGTGACACTGCGTGTACATTCACGCCGCCAATTTTGCTAGTAAGTGTCGCTTACCCCATATGTCGTGATCCGCGAGGACACGGTCATCAAAGGGACTGACACCCAGTGAGACATCTTGTACATATCTAATCTGCGATCTAACAGTCAATTTTGGTAAATATCTAGATTTTGTGGGCACCTCACTCGATTGAATAATAATTGAGGGTTTTGTTGATGGAAAATTATTGAGTGTAAATTTATATACATTTATTAGACCTAACCAGGAACAGCTGCGAAAAATCGAATCTGCGGCCCTGCGATTCCGGTGCAGCGCTCTAACCAACTGAGTTACAGAGTCCAGTTGTCGAGCTCTAACCACAAGTTCATGTATATATATACTAGGGTACTGCCATGTTAAGTTGTGGGTAAATATCTAGATTTTGTTAGCATCTCACTCGATTGATGTTTTGATAAACTTTATACAGAAAATGTGATTTTATAAAAAAATTATTTTAAGAATATAACGTAGAACGACGAAAATGCTTAAACGAGCAAGGAAGCTTCGTGGGATTGTGTCGATCTTCGAAGCTAAATGAGCAACAATACATTCTTAAAAACGAGAAGACAATGTCTGAGTGCCAGAAACTATTAGTATAATTATACACAATGGCGAAGTGAATGTAAATTTGTTTTTGTCGTGCAAGAAACTAGCATTATTCATGATCAGCCAAACTCAGGCAATTGTCAGTACTAAACTAAATAGACTAAATCAGTTCATATTGTTCAAATAATACTGATAATTCTTTTTTTTTGTCTTTTGAAAACGGTTTTCTGCTAAATATTTGAATATAATCAAAATACTTTTATCTACAGAATTATCAATTTCCGAAATATATAATGCAGTTATGTCAATAAGCTTCAATATAAGGTAAGATTTAGCCGTCTATGTTTCGTAAAAAATGTTCATAAAACCCCCGTGAAGTATGACACACGTTTTAATTATAGATTTACTCGTAAAAGTTTGAATTAAGTTTTGTTCAAGCCACATGAATATATAGTTGTAAAATAATATTAAAGACACGATATAAAAGCACACACCGCCGGCAGAATTGATGAAAGTGAACAATTGATTAATATGTACTCGCACAGAAACCATATTATTCAACTGAGAATGGCATAAATTTCACAAATGTGCATGGAAATTCACTTCTTTATAGTTTATTGCTTACCAAGAGTCCAAGATCCGGCATTATTAAAAACAAAATTTATGTTTGTTGTCTTCATTTCACGGTTCCCAGCCACTGATTTTTAATACTCTAACCTTCACAATCCCGCGAGGCATCTATGCATGTTCAAGTACCTTCGTCTGTTAGTTTTTTTATTTTTATATTAATTAAGAAAATTTTCAAAATGACAGTTTAAACGACGTACGCATTGAAAAACAAAACCATTAACTTATCCAATCACAAGTTTGATAGATACCAATCCCCTCTCGGGTTCTACCCGTGCATGAGCGTATAGCGAAGAAAACCATTCAACGTCCTAGGTCCGCGACATAAAACAGAATTACTTTGCACTTGGCTATATTCTCCTTCATCATACACCTGGAGGGAAGCCTGAAGCGAAAGAATAACTGTATTATGGCAGTATTGATGTTAATATGTTTAATTAGTGTACTCACACATCACTGGCAGTAGAATAGCTTCGTTCTTGTATCGCTTCAATCGATAACCACCGGAACGGAATTTTCCCGTCAGTTTTCTTCACGTACGTTCCCTCACGTGACAAACCAAAATCTGATATTTTTAAAACTTTGTCTTCGCCAAGTAGTATGTTCCTTGCTGCCAAATCACGGTGAATGATGCCAAGATCCGAAACATGTTTCTAAGATAAAAATATAAAAAGACATATACCATTCGACTTTGCATGCTTGGTTGATTTGAGTATATAGTTAGAATACTGGGTTTGGTGGATAATCCAAGTGAGTAGAAATATACACAATTTAAGACCTAACCAGGAACGGTTGCGAAAAATGCAGCACTAGGTCCTCTTGCAGGAATTGAACCCACGGCCCTGCGATTCCGGTGCAGCGCTCTAACCAACTGAGCTACAGAGGCCAGGGCCGTGGGTTCAATTCCTGCAAGAGGACCTAGTGCTGCATTTTTCGCAACCGTTCCTGGTTAGGTCTTAAATTGTGTATATTTCTACTCACTTGGATTATCCACCAAACCCAGTATTCTAGTTCAATCAAGTGAAGTGCAAAAAAATCTTTGAAGTTTACCTTATCACAACCCGCACACCCGATAACCTATATATATAGAACTTACGGTTACAGCTCAGCAACTGGCCTCTGTCGCTCAGTTGGTTAGAGCGCTGCACCGGAATCGCAGGGCCGTGGGTTCAATTCCTGCCAGAGGCCCTAGTGTTGCATTTTTCGCAACCGTTCCTGGTTAGGTCTTAAATTGTGTATATTTCTACTCACTTGGATTATCCACCAAACCCAGTATTCTAGTTCAATCAAGTGAAGTACAAAAAAATCTATATAGTTAGCAATCTGAGTTGAAGCAAGTGGCTTGGGATTCAATGACTTTCAAAGACTTAATCTTAAAGACTGGGTAGTTAAGGTTTATGGATTATATGGCCATAGCCTTGGACCATTATGGATAACAAGCAATTCTTACTAAAGAAATTTAATTAATTTAAGACTTTGAATATTACTCGGCTATATCATATTCTGAATAAAATTTACCATTCCAGTAGCAATTTGACGAGCAAATGATTCCAATTCTTTAGTATCCAAAGAAGCTCGAGTTTCCTCGTTTATTCTCATCGCAATCTCCAAATTTACTTCTAAACATGATGTAATATATGCATGAAGCTAATGATAAACCAGTCGATAAAGAATAAACAGCCGTTATTTGCCAACTGCTTACTGAATTTGAAATCTGTTTATATATTCTATAATTTTTTATGAAATTTTCATCTTTCCTTTTGGTACTGTAGGCAAATCACGTACCATTCTGCACAATACTATACATTCATTGCAACCCGAAGTTTGTAAAATCTTTGGTTAAATAGCTGTCATTTAATAGCTATATATTGTAGAATGTACATACTGATGTACATGTACTTCTAGCTTATCGATTCGTCTATTCTTAAGATGAACGTTTTTGTTTGATCGCGTACATTTTTGTGAGGAACGTTCAGAAACCTTTTAGCTTACAATAGAATATTGTTGAAATACATTGAATTATATTAATTTTTGACATAATGTTATATGAATGCACTGGTGGAGGATGAAGGACATCATACGTCATATAGTTTTGTAGCTCATTCATCATCTACAGATCGATCATGTAATCAAGCCGTTTCTACACCTTTCTCGACGAAACATTCCCATAAAAATGTAACTGAAATCATATCCATTAAGCGCGATATAATCATGACCTAAAAAAATCTTATGCGTGCTTTTACAAGTTTTTAGTACCGTAATTACCTTCAGCTTGTTTTACACATTTTTCTTCCGACTTTTCCTCTGAATCTTCTGGCATTTCGCCTCGCTCAAAAAATTCCTGATATTTTTCATGAAAAAATGTCAATTCAGTATATATAATTTAATGATTGAAGAATGCGATTTCACTCTACGAGAAATTGTCAGTGCAAAAACATTAACACTTAGATTATTGAAAATTAGACATTAAAAATTACTGACTTATTAATAAACTCTTCAACTTAAACTTAACAAATTAGATATTAAGCTGAAATTAAAAGTTATACCTGGTCAGATTTTGTGACTGTCCGCGCAGCTGCTATGTCTTTACACTTTAATGAGAAATATAAAAGCATTATTATAAAATATCAAAGTTTAAAATAGAAGTGTATGAGAACATATGTAAATTGTGACGTCGAAAGTTGTGTTGTTTACATATCAATCCAACCTCAATATTTCGAATATGAAAAATACCATAAAAGAACTTTAACGAATGTTATAGTATCATTTTAAAAGTTATTTCCATTGGAAGTATATTTAGAACACGTAATTTTCGTTTCATATGTGTCCTTTAAAATTGGTACCCTAATTCGTTATTCTTGCCTTCACTCATTACGGAATTGCTGATCATTAGGCCAATCGTATTAAATGATCTTTGATAGCTAATTACCTTCTTTTTAAGAGACCTCAGATAGTTGAGTAAATTTCCGCCTGCCGCGTACTCCAAGACAAGACATATTGGACGACATCTTGTGCAGCAACCATACATCTGAATGACATTTTCATGTTTTCCAAGGTCCTTCATCAGCTCGATCTCCCGTAAAAAATCACTAAGTTCTTCTTCATTAGCGGACTCTATATAACGATTGTTGAACTTTTGTTCAATTCCTATACCTGCGAACACGTATGTTATTGCAATCGTTGCAATGATTGAACCGCGTCAGTGGCGTAACTACTATGTGTTCGGGCAAGGTGAATCCGGGGGCCTCCAACCCCAATGGCCCAAAGGGGGCCCCTTGGCAACCAGGCTAAGACTGCAGAGCAAAAAAAATTGACAGGGAAGACTCTGAGAAACGAAAAATGCATGAACGCAACAACAAAATACCAAAAAGCAGTTAAAGCGTTCTCAACCGTACGAATATCGAACATTTTACGTAAACATAAACTCCACAATTCATCTATATGTAAATGTACGTAAATTAAAGATTTATGGTAAAACCATACTAATTTCCAAACAAATTGTAAATTTTGATATGTTAAAATGTCGTTTTCTGACCTTCACAATTCTGTAAATCTTCCCCCAAAGTCCAGGAAATGGAATTTCAGAGACTCTAGATTTAAAAATTTTCCGGGGAGCATACCCCCGCACCCCCTGGAATGCTTGTGCCTTCGGTACTCGTACCGGGGCCTTAAATTTTAAACCGGGGGCCCCCAGATATAACGTTACGCCACAGAACCGCGTGCGTGTGAGTATATTTTTATATATCATTGACGAATTTTAGAATTGCAATCCATTCATCCTCTGATATTTAAAATATTTTTGTTGAAACACCACGATGTTATTTCCGCAAAGCTTTCAATTAGCATTTCCACATCCAAAAATGCGGAAATATATAATATTGGTGTCCCTAAGTTGTTACCGTAGGTTCGTGCCAACCAAGTATAGTATCAGACATATTTTTGCTCGCTTACATTAACAACCAAACGTTTCGGCACTCCCTCAGTATCTTGAGCAGGGGGGTTATCTAAAGTCGCAATGTAGCTACATATTATATACTATATAGGGATGACGTCATCTGCCATAAATGCGATCATTCTCATTTATACGTAACGATTTTAGCCCATAGCGATTGTTTATGGTAATGATCCATGCGTTACCCACATAAATGTATGGCATGCGCATGCATGCATGCGCGGGGAAAATCAAGGACCATTACTTCCAACAATATTATATAATCATGCCTAGAAAGTACTATCAATAATGATGATTAAAATTTATCGTAAGTCGTAACCTTTGACTGTTTTGATTGCAACGGTCGTCCATTCAGAATTATCATTAACTCCTTGGGCTTCACCAACATATACTTTACCAAACGCTCCTTTGCCAATCACACTGCGAAACCGTACAGAATCACCAGGTAGCTCAAATAGTCTTATTGGTTCAAATAGATATTCTGGAATCTCATACATATTGTCTTGCGAAACATAAATTAAATTCATCACTCTTTGATTGTTTTCATCTTCCAACATATCAACGTCAATGCTAATACATAAAAAGGGGAAATAAAAGTTTTTACTGGATCTTGTAACAATGTAAATTTTCCAATAATTTTACCTATCCGATCGCATGATTGCGTTTTGTACCTGAATGGTTAAATTCACCATGCTTTAGCGATATCGATCCCAGCATACAGAAATAATTTACATAATTTATCCTATAGGTACTTGCATTAGTATGTTCATCAATTACCAATTATTTCTTCGCTATTTCTTCTTTGAAGTACGTTTATTTGTCATACTAAGTACCTAGATATTAATACTTTCCCACTCATTCCAGTCTATAGTCTATATGTTAGACTCACTCAATAGAAAATTTTAACAATCGTATTGCGCAAAAATAATTCAACTCTTAGTTTGATTCTCCCACCTTATCAAAAACTGCCAAATTGCTATTATATTTCCATTAATGGCAATATCATTTATAATTTTAGAAGAATTCAAAAAGCTATTAGCTAACAACTATTAGCTATTGACTTTAATCTGGATCTTCTAAATTATGAATCTCACCCCAAAACTGATGAATTCATGAATATATTAGGAACCTCTTTTTTCCATCCATATATTCTGCAACCAACTCGAATAACTGATCATACTGCAACTTTAATTGATAATATCTTTTTTAACTCACCTGAACATTTTGCCATTAGTGGCAACTTAATTTATGATCTTACAGACCATTTACCTAATTTTCTAATAATTAATAAATATTCAACACTACCAAATAATGTCAAAATATTTAAAAGGGATTATTCAAAATTAAATGAATCCGCATTAATAGCTGAGGTTCAGTCAATTGACTGGTACTCGCAACTTCTGCCTAATGAACAAAATCCTTCAGAATTGTTTCACTCATTTTATGATAAAATAACTGAAATTGTTGATAAGCATATACCAATCAAACAATTATCTAAAAGAGAGATCAACACCCAGTCTAAACCTTGGGTAACAAATGGAATTAAGAATTCCATTAAAGTCAAAAATAGGCTATATAAAAAATTTCTAAAAACAAAGTCACCTTACTACTATAATAGATTTAAATTTTATCGAAATAAAGTAAATCATCTTTTGCGAATCAGAAAAAGACAATATTGAATGAATGAATGAATGAAATTTATTATCTTTCCCACAGAGGAGCTTTTCAAAGATAATTACAAAATTAGAAATACTAAAGTTAATTAAATCTATATACACTTATAAACTATACTATAAAAGTGTTAAATATCTAATTTGCTAAAAAGTCATTTAGTAGTTTGTTTCGAAGACTTCTCTTAAAATTTGAAACATTAGGACAAATTTTGAAGTTTGGCTCCAATGAGTTCCACAAGCTTACATGTCCGTTGGCCGGTAGCACTTTTAAACAATGGAATGTTCAACTTCTGGGAGTTTCTCGTTGTTCGCTGACTAATGTCTCCACGTTTAATAAATTGATTAGCTAAATAGTCTGGAGCACAGCCTGTCATGCATTTGAATGCTAAAGTGGCATTTCTCAAATACAACTCGCTAGCTACCGGTAGCCATTTTAGTTCCTTCAATGCTGGTGTGACATGATCGAATTTTCTTATACCACATACTATTCTACATGCAAAGTTTTGTATTAATTGCAATTTTTCTATATTGCACTTTGAAGTATTACTCCACACATTAGAACAATAATAAAGTCTACCAAAAACCAGACTATTTATTATGATGATGAGAGTACATCTGTCAAACGCATGCTTGACACGATTTATTTGCCCCAGTATGGACATACAGGTTGAGGTGGTCTTATTAATATGATGGTTGTAAGTTAAATTAACATCCAGAGTCACGCCAAGGTCCTTCGCCATTTCGATGGAATTTAGTTCCTTTCCCAACAGTGTCAGGGAAAAGTCATGTAATTTTGATAGCATCTGTCTGCTCCCAAACACTAGTAGCTTGGTCTTTTCCGGATTCAGAAGTAGGCAATTGCTAAAACACCAATCCCGAACTTTAATTAGATCATCGTTAATATTCTCTATAGCAAGTGATTTACTCTGAAGTTTAAAGGAGTGCAGGAGACCTGTATCGTCTACGTAGCAATGTGGATCACACTTTTGAGGTACAGCTGGAAGGTCGTTGACATAAATATTAAACAGTAAAGGCCCAAGGATGCTTCCTTGCGGCACACCGTTTGCCAAAGCCAAAGCATCCGAGACTACACTGTTTATTCGTACAACCTGTTGTCTATTGGAAAGGTAACTACTGAACCATTGTAAACACGACTGTGAAGCACCCATATCTTGTAACTTAGACATCAAAATGTTGTGGTTAACACAGTCAAAGGCTTTGCTCATATCCAATAAGACCAAAGACGTGACTTTCTTTTGATCTATAGCATTAAGTATGGAGTCTGTAATGCAAATTAACAAAGTTTCAGTCGAAAAACCACGTTTGTTTCCACTTTGCTTGTTTGAAAGTCTTTCTCTCAACGTAAGATATTCTGTAAATTGATTGTACGCAACCCTTTCACAAATTTTTGATAAAACTGGTAATAAAGATATTGGCCTGTTATTATTCGCCACTTCCAAGTGATCCTTTTCCTTTGGAATAGGCGTAACTTCAGCAATTTTCCAAGCTGTAGGAAAGGCTGACGTGGCAAGTGAAGTGTTAATAATTGATGTTATGGTTGACAATATAGGCTGAATGCAATCCTTAATCACTCGAATGGGAATTTTGTCTATACCTGGTGATTTGTTGTTAGGCATTGAGGATATTATACTTTCTACTACCACTTGTTCAACCTCTTTAAATGAGAATTGTTCAGATAATGGGTATTGTCTTGGTGTAAATTGATCAAGGTTACACGCAAAACCAAATTCGTTAGCCAAAGAGTTTATTTTGTCAACCGTACTATTGCCGACAGAAACAAAAAAATTGTTAAAATCTTCTGCTACGATTTTCTCATCTTGAGTGAAAGTTCTTTGTGAGGACGATTTTTTCGGTATACATAGTCGAATAATCTTCCAAATATTGTTTGAATTACTTGGATCTTTCTTAATGTGGTTTGATACAAATTCTCGTTCCGCAAGTTTGATTTCACGTTTAACTTCCCCTCTAAAATTTCTATAGGCGGACCAAGCCAAGGGGTCATTAGTCTTCTTGGCCTTTTTGTGCCAACGATCTCTTGTTTTCATTAAGGCACGTATGTTTTCATTAATGAATGGATTTGGTTTGCCTTTGACCTTGATGGATTTTATCGGAGCATGTCGTTCAAGTATATCATTAAACATAATGTTAAAAACGCCTAGTTTATCATCAATTTCGGTAAAGACATCTATCACAGACCACGGGGCTTGTGATATGTCATTATGGAAAGCTTCACGATTGTAATGTTTAAAGCTTCTAACATTTATGTAAACTGGTTTTGGACGAGGCCTTTTAAGTCGAAGTGTTAGATAAACCAAGTCATGATCACTGACTGAGCTATGCACAACAAAAGATTCCTTGACTTGTTTAATATCAGATACAAGGATAATATCTAAAAGCGATCTTGTTTGTTCTGTAACTCGTGTAGGTTCCTTAATTAACTGTGTTAGGTTGTATGCAAAACAAAAATATGCAAGGTCTTTGCAATCAGGGGCTTCTGGTTTCAGAAGATTACAATTAAGGTCTCCCAAGATATAGATAGGTGCGTTTAGAGATGCAGCATAAACAAAATTAGCAGCAAAATCTGAGTCGAAACACGCTGTTGGTGTATTTGGAGGTCTATAGACAGTACTTATTATGATGGATTTTAAATGCTTGACCTGTACCTTTAACCAAAGTTGATGAAAACCTGACGTAGAGATCGATGAAATGTCTCTAAGGCAAATGGTTTTGTAGATTTTACGTACATAAATACACACACCACCGCCGGTTTTACTGTCTCGGTCTACACGATGAATATCATAGCCTGGAATTTCAATTTCTAGATCGGCAATCTTGTTATCGAACCATGTCTCGGATATAGTAAAAACATCAAAATTATTCGACAAAATAGTTTAATAAGTAGAAAATGGTGTCGGTTTTTCAAAGATCGAGCATTGAGATGAGCTATCTTTAAATCGGTTGACTTCTTTTGATGATTTACAGAATAATTATCAGGGCCAGGATTTGTTTCAATGTCGTGGATAAGCTTTATTACCGGCCTGAAAGTTGATGTAGTGTTACAATAAAAGGGAACTGCTGCTCTCGACTTCTTCTCTCTTGAATAGCTCCTCAAGTTGAGTTTAAGTTTGAAACGCCGCTTAAGGCTAGCGCCTTCGACTTCGAGACAAATCCCCCGAAACTGGCATTTTGAGCTACAATTTTGGCATAAAGATGTAAAACGGTCTTCATGCCACCTCCAACGATCAAAACCATCAATAGAATAAGCGATAGCAAAAGACAATAACATAAAAACAGCAACTAATCGAGGACAATTTAAAACACTGCTGCATGACGCCATTATTATAATAATTACTTTGAAAAAAATGTTAATAATAGTAAATTAATATGGAAAGGAATCAAGCAAATTATACATCTAAAAACAAAATCCAATCATGTCCCAGCTAAAATCCCAGATGGAAGTTATGAAATATCAGATAAAATGGAAATGGCTAATTATTTTTCAAATTATTTTGCTAATATTGGTAGCAACTTAGCAAACTCCATTCCAAATGTAAACCATTCTCCACTTGATTATCTAGACAAAACATATTCTGATAGCTTTTACATTTATCCAGTAACATCTACAGAAATTGAAACTGAAATTTCAAGTCTAAAACTTGGTAAGGCCTGTGGACCATTTAGTGTACCAATAAGAGTAATGAAGATCCTGAAGCATGTAATTTGTAAGCCCCTGGAAATAGTATTCAATGCTTCTTTATCTCAAGGAATAGTACCTACTAATCTAAAAATAGCTCAAGTTATTCCAATTTTTAAAAAGGGTATGCAAAGTTCCCCAAACAACTATCGACCAATTTCTCTATTATCAGTGTTTAATAAAATATTAGAAAAACTCATGTATAAGAGAGTTATGAACTTTCTTAAAAAATATGATATTCTATATGAAAAGCAATTTGGTTTTCGAACTCAGCATTCAACTAGCCATGCTGTATTATGCATTATTGACAAAATTCAACAAGCAATAGAGGATAGAAACTATTCATGTGGAATATTTCTTGATTTTAGCAAGGCATTTGATACCATTGATCATAATATTCTGATCGGAAAAATGGAAAAGTATGGCATTCGAGGTATTGCCAAGGAATGGTTTGTCTCGTATCTTAGCAATCGACAACATTTTGTGACTTTGGATAACATATCCTCAGATTTTAGTTCAGTAAATTGTGGTGTACCCCAAGGATCAGTGCTTAATTGGCCCACTACTTTTCCTCTTATATATCAATGACTTTTATAAAAGTTCAAAATTTTTGGATTTCCATCTTTTCGCAGATGATTCAAACTTATTTTATAAACATAAAAATCTTGTGACACTCAATTCGGATATGAATAAAGAATTATTTAACATTCATACATGGCTTTGTGCTAATAAATTGTCTCTGAATATAGATAAATCAAATTTTATCTTGTTCCATCCTGTACAAAAAAAGATCACTTATGACATTAAGCTAGAAATTAATAGTATTGAACTAAAAAGAGTATAATAGTATAAGGTATCTTGGAGTTTTTATTGACTCTCATTTGAATTGGAAGAGTCACATTGACTATATTGGTAAAAAAATAAAACGAAGTATAGGTATTCTTTCTAAAATGCGTTATCTTACGGATATCAACACTTTAATTAAATTATATTATGCTTTAATATATCCTTTCTTAACCTATGGTGTGATTGCTTGGGGCTCAACGTATCCCACATCCCTGAACTCTCTCTATGTTCTACAAAGAAAGGCTGTACGTATAATTACTTTCTCTAAATTCGACTCTCACTCTAGTCCAATCTTCAAACTCCTTAATATCATCCAATTATCAGATCTATTTACATTATCTACAACCATTTTTATGCATAAATATCACAATGATAAATTGCCATTTGTTTTCAATGACCTGTTTGTCCCAGTTAAAAAAATACATAGTTATAACACCAGACTCGCATCTAAAGAATCATATTCATTGCCAAAAACCAGAACAAACTTTGGAATTTTTAATATTAGATATCACGGACCCAAAATATGGAACTCCCTTCTTGAAGATGATAAAAAGTTGTCATCTTCTCAATTAAAATCTAAGATAAAATTACGATTTATTGAGTCATATTAAGAACTTGTATATGTATATAATTTGGCCAGTTTATAAATTATATACAGTAAGTATTGTATTTGCTATGTTTGTTTTCTCTGTGCTTTCTATCCTTTAGTTAATTTGCTGCTTGTTTGTTTGTTTTTTTGGTGTCTTTTTCTATTTTTTTTTTTTGTGCCGGATTTTCATAAATATAAAAACTTCTGATAAAAACATCTGCCTGATTCATTTAGCCCTTATGGTTATTTCAGGTAGATAAGACCTACACCTATTGTAAATAGCATTTCTAAAATTATTGTAAATATTTAAAAATGGTCAAATAAATCCTTGTCGTTGTTGTTGTAACAGTTAAAGATGTAATCAAATACTTACGATCGTATATTGTTAATGTCCATTCTTCCAAGTTCCACAGCATCTTCGAATTCTTTTTTCATGAAATTAATTCGCTTCTCTTGACGTTTACGTATCCAAACGATGATACAAATAGCAACCAGAATGACAATGAGCGGGGTCAAAACAGCAGCAACTATAACTCCTTTGTTATTCGTCACCGGTTTTCCTAACAAAATTGAACGAATTTTTCATGATACTCCCAATTATAAGTGTTTTACTGTACGGGGCAGCCTTAATGTTTTGATGGTTTGTAACATCAGAGACAATAGCAATTTTTTCAGCAGATGTAGGCACACGACTAGATTTTCCCCAGAATATTTCTATAAAAACGCCCATTGCTTCCCTCACAAAACAAATGGCTGGCCTCTAAGAGCAGCTAGTGTACCGATTTCAAAAGAGCAGAAGTGAAGAATATGTCTATAATATCCTTCAGGCGGTGGCCGTTGAAAGTTCCGTCATTAAATCTCTGCTCTTTCGCTCTTAGAGAACAAGTAGTTATTAAGTATTTATGTTCTAGTAGTTATGTAGTCATATGTCCATACAAAAATGACCCTGTCAAAAATGAATCCTGGCCCTGTAAACTCCGTCGTTGCTGAAGTTTTAGTTTGTGGTTTCTGTATGAAGACTATTAAGAAAGAGCAACCTCGAATGCGATTTAACAAGTGCGATCTAATTTTCATCTTGAATGTCTTGGTCTCGATTTCGAAATATCTGGCAAATGCATTGTTGTATTAATACAACTGTCGAAGGGTGTTCTGAATCTATATCGTATAATTATATCTATACACGTACAGTTTGACCTACAATAATGCATGGCCGCCATGCTTGTTCAAGTCCCTACGCCCTCCCCGGGGGATCTAACAAGTAGGTGACGTCATCACAACATCACCCCCGTTTTGAACAAAAACATTTTCCAAAGATAAACTTAAATAAACGTTTAACTTGAATATAAAACCAAATGTAACTATTAGATAATGTTTCTGTGTTTCAGTTCTGTAATGAATTAATGAAGAGTTTATTGGATGTCCAAATAGACTTGTTTGGGCCCGGTTTCCTATGGATCTTCTCGGCTGAACCACGTCACTTGTTGTTCTGGTTGTTCTGGTTCTTGTTGTTGTATCAGTGTCTGATCCTTTTGATGAATGTGAATTTTATCGTCTTCACTCTCCACTCTCCCCTCAATCTTTCTGAAGAATGTAGCATTGCGTGTTATATAGTGTCTGCTATTCCTAGCGACAATCTTAGATCCTCTGGCCCGAACTACTCTACACGGGGTTGGTGAAAAGTTAGTTGAAAACTTGTTTCTTTTCTTCTGCTTAAACAACACAGTATCCCCGACGCTAATGTTACTCGGGTGTGCCCGTCGTCGGGCATCAGCATATGTTCTGCCTCGTTTATTTTGCTGTTCATCATTTTGTCTCGCTTCATTATGTCTGTCAATTACTTTACTATTTCGAGGTAGTGATGGTAGCTTTCCACGAATTTCTCGATTGTACAATAACTGCGCCTGTGGTATTTTGGTGGTTGAATGGGGTGTTGATCTATATGTCAGCAGAAACTTTGATAATTCTTGACGCCATGGCCGACCTTCCAAATTTGCTGTGCGGATAGCCTTGTCCAAGGGTTTCATGAAAGCCTCTACCTCCGAGTTTCCTTGAGGCCAAATTAAGGTGCGTTGAAGTGGTCTGCTGTATTCCCATTGCTATTATACACCGATGGAATTCGTTACTTTGGAAGGGTGGGCCATTGTCAGAGATGACTTGGGATGGGACCCCATGCCGGGCGAACACAGAGTCAAGCCTTGGGATGACGCTCCTAGCAGATATTGACGTTAGGATTTCGACAACAGGAAATCTTCAATAACTGTCCATAATTACTAGAATGTACTGTCCTGAGGGCAAAGAACCGAAAAAGTCTATCTTGAGTTTGTCCCAAACCAGGTAGTGGTGATGACTGTAGAGGTTCTGGTGGATTTGGTTGTGATGTTGCCTGGCAAGCACGACAGTGATCTAGTTCTGCTTTAACCGCCTTGTCCATGTCAGGAAACCAGACATGTTCTCGTAGCAATGACTTAGTTTTTGCCTGTTCTTGATGTCCCTCATGGGCAATTTGTATTACACGTTTTGTAAGGGAAGCAGGTATTACAATCCGAGTACCGCGAAGCAATACCTTATTGTCATAGTCAATAGATAGGTCATCTTTAATTAGTTTAAACTGTTTCAATTTGCGGTTGGACCATCGTCCAGTTTGGATAGCCTCTCGTATACTGGTGGCTTCACCCACCTCACTCACGGTTAGTGCTGGTGGCACAACTGAGATAGTTAGAAAATTGACGTATGTGTCCGCTACGTTTGTTTGAGGTTTGGTCCTAGGTACAGGGTGTCCCGACAGGGGGTCAGCTGGGTTTTGACTCCCACGTTTATACATAACTCGAAAATCATACGGCTGCAGACGCAACAGCCACTGCTCAATTCTAGCGGGTTGTTTAGAGACAGGGTTACCAAAGATTACTTCCAGTGCTTTGTGGTCAGTAAATAAAGTGAAAGAGGCACCATATACATATAGGTGGAAATGTTCTATGCCCCAGGCAATCGCTAGTGCCTCCTTTTCGGTTTGGGAGTACCGCCTCTCTGTCGGGGTGAGGGTACGAGTTGCATATGCAATAAAGCGAGGTGTGGACGTACCTGGATCTTTATGAGCCAAAATCGACACCTCAACTGGGCTGGCATCAACTGAGAGTTCTGTTTCTTTATGGCTATCAAAGTAACTCATCACTGGGCTATTAGTTAAGGCATGTCGGATTTTCTGAGAGGCATTTTCATGCCAACTGTCCCACCGAAACTCTATCTCTGTATGAGTAAGCTGGCGCAATGGCTCGGTTATTGTGGCGAAATCTGGGATGAATTGGGCACTGTAATTAGCCACCCCTAGAAGACTGCGAACTTCGCTGATGGTGGTTGGTGTAGCTGTATTAGCAAAAACAGAAACTTTCTTCGGATTTCTTCGGATCGAAACTTTCTTTGACCTTGGATATCCCCCTTCCCCTAGACAATGTTGTTATGTTGCGTTTTAAGTCTGGGGATAATAATAGCAACATTGGTAGGGGGAGAGGGGGGCGAAAGCCTAATGAAGTTAGTCGAATGTGTGTTCCGGAAAATTTAAGCAATTGCAGTTTGATACATTGCAGTTTTCGAAGTAACACGCAATCAGTTACCGATAATCGTAAAGGCCCATTTTACACATTTGTTTAAGGACAGACCACTAAGCTTTCAAATGATGCTAACCTTTAAGTTTTTTGAACAATTTTTAATGTTTAAGCAAAGGCAATGCTGATAAAGACTATATATGTGAATTTGACAAAATATTGCTCACGAGCGTCTTTAGTGCAAGTACATGCGTATGCAGTACATAAACCTAAAGGTTAAAAATACTTTGTAAGAAATGTATCAGGAGAATTTAATATCTGTGTTTTGCCGTTAATTGGGATGCTTTGTAAATATAAAGTGGACATAAATCGCATTTTGGGGCGAATAAGACCTACTGGTATCCAGTGGCGCCGAACGGTTAACCACAGTTAACTCACGGTTAACCATAAGCAATAATGAGAAATTTGGACTTTGTGGCGATAAATGTGCCTGCATTTTAGCATATTGTGCTGTTTCTAAACATAGTGTTAACCATCGAAAAGAATCAAGTGTTCACAACTATGAATTGTTCAAAACTACGACGGTTAACCACGGTTAACCACTGTAATTTAAATATACTAAAGACTCAATTATATATACAAAATAGTGGTTAACCGTGGCTAACCGTTGGAATACGCCAATGGTAACAGTAATTGCTCCTAAAACGTTTCTTAAGGCTTCCTTTATATCTAATAAAAGAATCAAGTCCCGAAAGGTATAAATTTATAACATTGCTTTAAATATAATTAAGATTTAGCTATGGTTAACCGTGCGGTTAACCGTCGAGTTATTATCCATTGAGTCTCAATCAAGTGCGCGTCATTTTACATTCGACTTTTGCTACGGATATATGTTCGCACACACTCATATATCCTAATTTATTCGAATTGATAATGCACTAGTACATAGCAAGTTCTGTTTTATATCCTATAAATGCTTTTAAACTCTAGTTATAAGCTTTTTATAAATGCTGTATATGACGGTATAAACTAAGACATGGTGATCTCGACCAAGATTTAACAGGCCTATAATGCAAATTACTTCAGTTTCCGGTCAGCAATGTCGGTAAAAATGCTCAAAATTGACTTTAAATTAGAGTGGCTTACACTGCAAGATGATAATTGCCATACAAGGACAGATCATATATTCTATGTACGATATTGGCAATAGTTATCCTGCACGCTCATTACCTTGACAGTAGAATTGTTACGCGCGCTATTAATTGCAACAGTCAATTTCGCGTATTATATGTTTATGCAACACTTAAGAAATAAATAATCGCACAATTCCTTTTAAATCTTTAAAACACGGTCTGTTTTATAACAATCTAATGCTTAGCAGAGTAATTCAGACGTTAAATCGTCAATATAACCCAACATATTCTCGCTATTTCAAGGTCCGTTCTCAGACAATCCTGGACATAACTTGTTAATAAAATTCCAAGGTGCGTCTGTCAGAGTATAAATTGTACTATAATTTATGTATTTGACCTTGGATATCCCCCCCTTCCCCCTAGACAATGTTGTTATGTTGCGTTTTAAGTCTGGGGATAATAATAGCAACATTGGTTTGGGGAGAGGGGGGCGAAAGCCTAATGAAGTTAGTCGAATGTGTGTTCCGGAAAATTTAAACAATTTTATCAACTGTTATGTCCACGATTGTGGATTTCGATTATTTCCATTGTTGACAGCATAGCAATAACTGTTCGAGCCACCCGATTGGCTGTTATTGTCGGAGGTGTCAAGAGGTCGAATGTTTTGTCATTGGCTTTGTCTCGAAGAACGACATACTCTTGCAAAGTGGTTTAATTTCAAACACTTACGGCACTCTTTGCCTTTCGCTGGGCATTGTCCGTTTTTATGTGGCCACTTCTCCCTCACAATTTCTGCAAATTGACCTGCCGGGTTTCTCCGCCGGGTTTTTAGTATCACGAACGGAAATCTGTACAATTCGTACAAACGGTGTTTTTGTGGCTCGAAATACTCGTTCAGTTTCTCGACTGCCGTATCATAGTCATTGTCCTCTCCTCGATCAGAATATTTCACGAACCCGGGTGCCTGCTTGGTATAAAAGCAAAGCTCGTTTCTTTTTCTTGTCGGTAATTCCGTTGGCTCTGATATACAGGTCAAAATCTTGGAGCCATATTTTTCATTTAGGACCGATATTGGCCCCAATATCCGAATCTGGATTGAAAGGAGGCATCGGCGCATAGGCCATCTTCATCGCCAGTGTAATGTTCTTTAACTTTTAATCTATATCGTATATATCTATACACAGTTTTACCTCCAGTAATGCATGGCCGCCATGCTTTGTTCAACTCCCTACACCCTCCCCGGGGAGGTCTAACAAGTAGGTGACTTCATCACTATAATTGTTAAGCTGCGTGGTTTTAAAATAGTTCACCAGAACATTCAAAGTCTTGCATGTAAAATTGACCATTAACTTTAAAATTAACTTAATCCGAAACATGGTTAAACTCAGACGTAAAAGATAGTGAATATGAAATACCAGGTTATCGGCTATTTAGAAATGATAGAATTGGCAGAAATGGTGGAGTTGCGGCGTACGTTCGTGATGATTTGACGGTGATCAGAAGGGACGATTTAGAAGCTACTTGCATTGAGTGCCTTTGGCTGGAAGTACATTTGCCTAAATCACGTAATTTTCTTGTTGCTACGGTATATGGACCTGGCCGGACTTCTAAATACTTTGATAATCATTTTACAGCAAAATTTAATGTTATGTTGGATGTTGCAGCAACTGAGGGAAAGGAAATGTTACTTCTTGGCGATTTCAACTGTTGTTTTTTGTTAACATCACGCGCTCAACCTGAGCGTAAACAACTTAAGTCGCTTTTCAATAGCTTGAATGTAAAGCAGCTTATCAGCAGTCCCACCAGAATTGATGAAGCATCAAAATCTTTGATTGACCTCATTGTTGCAAATTGCCCGCATAACATTAGTGAATCCGGAGTCATATCTGCCCATTTAAGTGACCACAATTTAGTGTATTGTGTACGAAAGTTAAACTGGAAAAGAGCCCCTGGTCAAGTAAAAACATTTAAAAATTATTCAAAATACAGTCCTAGTGACTTCTGCAATGATCTAAATCAGGTTAAATGGAACTCTTGTTCAAGTCCCGTCGAGGCTAGGGATTTAACCCAAATGTTGACGAACTTTGGAATGATTTTAACACTTCGTTTGTTGCAGTAGCTGATCGACATGCATGCACCAATTATTCAGAAACGAGTGCGTGGGGTGGACAATTGTCCTTGGATGAATAAGAGTATTAAAACGGTATGCGCCAACGTAATTACTTATTGAACAAAGCTAGAAAAACAAATCAGTACGAGGATTGGGCCACTTGTCGAAGATGTAGAAATCGTGTGACTAATGATATAAAGAGGACGAAAGCATCGTATAAATAGACGTCTTATTAATGATTGCCGTGGTGATCATAAAGCTTTTTGGAGAGCAATTAAGAAGATTTTGCTGGTGAAAAACAGTCAACACCTTGTTTTCGATCTGGGGAAACTTTTAATTCAGACAAGAAATCTATGGCAAATTATTTTAATAAATACTTCACCAATATATCGAATTGCTTGCGTGATTCTACGCGGTATCTTAATGTCTTTGATCGAAACATATGCTCACCATTTAATTATGGGTACCCAACTGTTAAATTCGAAGAACTGTTCGAGGCCGGTAAAGCTGTTGGCTTGGATAATGTTCCTGCTGGTCTTCTGATTGATTCGGCTGATATTGTTGCTAAACCTTTGACAGATATAATAAATGTTTCTTTGCAAACTGCTCAAGTACTCATTGATTGGAAAGCAGTCATTCTTTTATTTAAGAAGGGTAAAACGGAATTGATGGACAATTATAAGTCTATTTCGATATTGCCTACAGTTTGCAAAGTATTAGAGTGGGTAGTACACACGCAGTTGTACAATTATCTGCAAAGTTGTAAGATCTTTATAAGCCCATATCAGTGTGGTTTCCGGAAATGCTACTCTACGGAACTAACTGCTTTGTGTTTCGCTGACACCATACGAAGGAACATCGACCATGGTCAGATGACCGGGGCAGTTTATATTGACTTGAGAAAGACATTTGACACTGTCGACCATGATTTGCTTTTAAGTATGCAATTATGTATCCAACATTGGAGTGACTGATTGTGAGCTTTGCTGGTTTATGGACTACTTCCGAAATCGAACTCAAGTTGTGGACTATGTTATCTATTCCTGAAGAAGTATCAACAGGTGTACACCAAGGGTCCATTCTGGGGCCTTTGTTGTTCATTCTGCATGTCAACGATCTTCCGCACAGTTTTTCTCATCCGGACCGACGCTGCCTGTAAATAACGTGTTTATTTTTTATCATATGTAAAATTTAAGAATTTATTAAAATTGTAAAATTCCAGTGTACCGAAATAATTTGAGATCAGTGCAATTGTGAAATCAAAGCGAGGCTGACAAAACCTGAACGTTGAAAGAAAATACGAAGACGAAAACTGGCAAGAAACTCACAAAAAAACATAGTTTCTGTAAAAATGTACACGATATTTTTTAAATATGGCAGCAGAAAACATAGGAATGAAAGGTTTTGCCGGCCTGGTTTTCTGGTGTTCAGTTTTGCTTCGACAAGGATATTTAGGTGTTTACTTGCTTTGCCCATAAAAAACTCATAAAGTGAATCATGCAGTGAATGCATATGTTTTGACTTCGATCAACGCTTTCTACTAAAACTGGACAATGAAGAAGGTATGCTGTAAAATTTTTCTTGTCGTTTCACGATAAAAAACATATAGCCTCAACTTTGTTTGCCAAGGGCCAAGGCTTTAATTTATTTTTTTTTACAATATGTATACGAAAAGTACTTAACAAATGGGCAGAAAAATCATGTTTTCATTACATTTGGTCCATGTTTTTAAGTTTTATGTATGGGAAAAGTTTTTTCTTCTATGATATCTGTTTAAACTGTACTTTTTTAACTTTAATGTGCCCAAATATATACTGAAATACATTAGCATTTAAAACAAATGTGATTAGTTTTCTCGGCGCATCGTGCTTAGTATGAAGCCTTTAGAGTTGATGCAATTCATTTTTGTACTCTAACTATCGTTAGACTAGCTTTTTGAACTTTTTGGGTAGATTTTTTAATCTAAAAATTGTTTCACTCCTGTGTTTTGTCGCGTAATCCAGAACTGGTCCGATGAGTTTCAGAGCGGGCCGGATGCAAAAATCCGGACCGCTCTGAAACGCTCGCTAGCCAATCAGATTGCTTTATTTTCATAGATAAAGAATAAACGGTGTTATTCTTCTCTGCGAATCAAGCATCCATTATTGAAGAAAAACTAAACAAAGAACTTGCAGCAATTGATCAATGGCTCTGCAAGAACAGTTTGTTTATAAATGTATCCAAAACGGAAGCTATGCTTTTTTGCACTACACCCAAGCTATCTGGCGTAGACTCCTTTTCTATTAAAGTTAATGGGGTTCCTTTAAAGCGTGTTTCTCATTTTAAGTATTTGGGCGTGGTTTTTGATGAACGTCTAAGTTGGAATAAATACGTGAGGAATATTTTAGCTAAGGCAGGTAGTCGCGTTGGCATGCTTGGCCGTATTCGACGAAATGTTACTTTGTCCAGTGCAAATATTGTCAATACATCTCTTATACGGCCAATCTTGGAATACTGTGATGCAGTGTGGGGATGTTGTAGTCTGGGTAATAGTCATCCCATCGAAACTCTGCAGAAACGTGCAGGACGAATAGTAGTTAGAACGTCTAGTAGTGACAGTGCAGGGGCTCTGCTAAAGTGGCCAACACTAGCTACCAGACGTGATAAACACACTTTGAGTTTGGTTAAGAAACGGCCACTTGTCCTCAGTATTTTAAAAATTATTTTATTTTTAATAATAGAGTTCATTCACGTGTCACCCGGCAAAGCAATTTGCTTCATTTGCCTGCTTTTCGCACTGAGACGGCAAAACGGGCATTTTATTATTATGAATGTACAGTTTATAATCGATTTTATTCCAGTTAAATTATTTGCTTGACAGTTGTAGATAGTTTTGTAGGAGATTTAATATCTGTAGATAGATATTTATATATTGAACCGGCATTTTTAGGCATATTTATACATTCAGGGCTACTATTGATAACAAGTGGCCTATTTGGCCTCTGATTGGACTACCCTGGGCTAAATATGTATTTTTGAATTTAAATAAAGGCGTCTATCTATCTATCTATAAATTTGGTAACCTTGCGCAACATGGTGCATGAAAAAACAGTCTTTATTAACATTTAATGCTCTTCAAAGAACGATCAGGTACATTATATATTACCAATTATGAAGCACAACTGAATTTCTTACTTGTCGGCGTAAAACATCCCTCAGCCATAGGATCTGCTTGACATCGCGATCGATCTGTACGAAACATGATAATAAATTGTTACTGTACGTATAATAAATCACGAATTTTATTGAATAAATTTTATGTCATAAAAGTTAAATACATAGTTGGTGTGGGATAGCCAATTCAACAGGGATTCTTAATTCTTCTTCCCAACCTGAAATTATTGTCATCATGGACATGGGAGATTATGTATTTTCATTTTTTTCGGGGGACAATACCATCAACCTCCTTCCCTATTAGTACAGTCTCCATTCTTTGCCTCACTGACAACGTATATACGTACTGAGATTCCAGCATTTGAGGTTCTCTAGTCAATTTAGCTGATGAATAATGAATCGACCTCTACTCTTGTTAAATCCTGCCATAATCCCCGAGACACGCGCGGCCGGGGCGCGTCGGACGAGACCCCGTGGCGAGGGTCCTAGTTAAGGGCGTCAATCCTGGGGGGGATGGGGGAACGAATCCCTCACTTTTGGGTAGAGGGGGCTCAATATGTAATTATCCCCCCCCCACATGCCCTGAAAACGTTTAACGTGTTACATGCCTCCATAACTATTAGCAGGCTTCATCCCCCCCCCCCACTTTTTGAGATGTATTTTCGCCCTTGGTTCTAGTAATTCCACTAGACAATTTACACCAACCTCGTACCGAGGGCGTCTGCGCTTGTGGCTCTGAGACAGCCTCGTCCCCAGGCTCCAACTCGATCGCATGGATATCGCGCGTGGTCGCAGCACAAGGCAGTGCTGCGACCACGCGCGATATCCACGCGATCGAGTTGGAGCCTGGGGACGAGGCTGGCTCTGAGAGGCTTGTTCATACAAATTTGTTTGACCCTCGTGTAGCTAGCTTAATTATAGCATTAGCTATAATAAGAGCAAAAGTCGCGACAAATACTTTCAAATCTTAGTAATTCACATTACTACCGTGTATTTAGCCTTTGATATCATATAAGAACATTTACAACTAAATATACCGCCCGTGAACACAAACTAATAACATTTCGAGCCGGCGACATATTTGCTAGTGATTTGTATTCAACAATGGGCACTCAAAATGGTCTCGTCAGGCACGCAAAATCTTCTTCGTAAACTATGTACAGAATTTTGCACACGGTAGATGAGAAATCCGAAAGCACCATTGAATTCTCTATCAAGTTTCCCTAGTCTGCCCTTTTCAATCAAAAACTAATCCTAACTCCGTATTAGGACTTCAATATACTTAATAGACAATTTCTCAAATAAACCGATTTCCGAAAAAGACATATCATACTACAGAAAGTTTAGTGCACGATATCTGGAAAATCTGAAAACATCATTGAATTCGCCATAAAATTCCGCTTCTTTTTCATACCAAGCACTTTTATTCATTTTAAAATGCAAAAATTTGAAATCGGTCCTTTTTAATTTCTTGAACGTAATTCATTTATTACGTAGTTATTATATATTCTAACCAATACCTTTTGAAATATTCATAATTTGTCATAAACTTTGCCTTCCCTTTGCCTTTGCTTTGAAATGAACTAATCAGTCTTTCTTTTAAATGATGAATTCTTCAAATGTAAAATAGGATAATTAAAGAAACTTGCACCTACACTGACATGGGAAGCAGTGTAGGACCAACATTTTGCGTGATACTTATATCTTATTGACATTTTAAAGTAAAAGCGAAAAATTGTTTCATTGTCATTATCTTTAAACTACTTTCTCACATATTTTTAAAATCTCGCTCATTTCGCCATACTTTTGAGTTCAGTGGGAGGTCCATCCATGACACCCATGAAAAATAGCCATGCGCTCGCGATACCTAATGAATTTTAGACGTCGCTAGCGGAACGAAATTGGTACCTTCGCTCACGCGCATCGCGCGTTGCTCGGCCGTTTAAAATATGAGCAATAAGTCTGAAATAAAGAAATCTTTCGCTTTTACTTTAAAATGTTAAAACGAAATAGTCAACAGTTACGGAAGAAGTAGTAGTCAAGTGACGGCAACCGTTGTCGGTTTGAAAAATGCTGCTTATACACCGCTTTCCATTTCATACCAGTGACGGTGTAGCCTATATGTGTAAATTTCTAAGATTACCCAATTTTACCTGATTACACAATAAGAGAGAACAGAATTAGTTCATTTCAAAGCCAAAGCCAGAGGCGAAGTTATAGCAAAGCGTTTCAAGCAAAAAACAGTTACGTTTTATTTCTAAAGGTTTTTAACAAAACTTTAGATAAAATTGATGTTTATAATGTCTAATAACGTACCTACATTATATGTTTCGGAGATTGAAAGTATTAATCTTTCAATTGTTTAAATCAACAATCCACAAGAGATGGGGACTAATTTCGCTACAGTAATATATCTCGGTCAGCGGTCTGCTAGGTACCAATACTTCATGTTAAAATACATAAAATATAACAAAGTATGAAAAATATTTCTCAAACTCATTAAAATTCATGACAAAACACAAAGGAAATCACCACCGTATCGTTGTCTTCATACCAAGGTAATAAACACCCATAAATTAACTCAACTTTCGCGTTGAATTTCTCTTTAAAGAGGCTCCCTACAGTTTTAATTCTGTAGCACGCAAATGTGCTCTAAGGTCCATTATTTGCTCATTTTGCAAGGTATGGTCACGAGAATTGGCCATCAGATTGCCACAATATTGCGGATTACGAAGAACAAAAAATGTTTTTAAATATTTACGTTGCCATGGTAACAACGCGATTTAGAGGTTGTCGTATTTTTATCTTCTTTCTTAATTTTTTGGATTTTCCTTCGGTAAAACTTTTTTATTTTTTGAACACGAGCACCTAAAGTTCAAAGTATTGAAATATGCGATTTTAAAAAATTCCTCGCAGCCGAATTTTTTTTATTGCAAAAAAACGTTCTTTTGAGATTTAAAATCGCATATTTCAATACTTTGTCTTTAGGTGCTCGTGTTCAAAAAATAAAAAAGTTTTACCGAAGGAAAATCCAAAAAATTAAGAAAGAAGATAAAAATACGACAATCTCCAAATCGCGTTGTTACCATGGCAACGTAAATATTTAAAACATTTTTTGTTCTTCGTAATCCACAATATTGTGGCAATCTGATGGCCAAGTCTCGTTGCAAAATGAGCAATTATATTATAAGTAGTATCTAACGAGCAATTTGATTGGCTAATTCGCGTGCTTTATGACGCAATAAAGCACGGCCACCGTTTTGATTTTTTCTCCCTTTGTCCCCGCTTGTTAAATTTTCCACGGAATTGTCAATACAATATGAACAAAATTATAATAGTTTTAAATCCAAAGTCTGTCAGAAAGCAAGAAAAAGTAGACCTAAACGAGATGGAAAAAAGCCAGCCAACAAATAAGAACGGGATCCATAAACGGCGAATAAAGATTCGTAGCTGTTTCTGAGTTTGAAATATACTTTTTTGCTTGAAAGTTCGCATTCAACGGCGACAAGAAACGCGAAAATCTGTGCTATTTTGACATTTAAAGGTACAACAACTGTATTTAAACACAAACCAAACCAAATTTATCCACAGTTCTAGGTGCAAAAAATTAAAATTAACCATTTTGGCATTGATTTAGATAACACTATGTGTACAGTTTTTAAGCTGTCAAGATGCAACGTCAAAAACCTACACAAATACGACATGTTTATGCATTTCTTGACAGTTTGTCTGAGAAAATTTTTAACCACCAACAACTGAATTAGCAAAAAAAAACAAAAAATATTCAAAAATTACCTTCAAACAAAAACTGCCCGATATATTTGGTTCAAGATGAAAAATCAACTTGACAGCCAATGTCGTCAAAGCAGCTTGACAAAAACCCTTCGCTTTTATACCGAATCCAGGACAAAAGTGAAGCAGAACAACGAAAAACCAATCTGTCTATCATTGTGCACTATATTTGAAAAATTTTCAACAGTTTTTGTGCCTTTATAATCCCTAATTTTTGTTGAGTTGCAAGTTTTTCGCTCCTTCGCCGGCCAGAATTCAAGCGTAGTTGTTGCCAAGCAATGAAAACTTTGAAAAGCTTGCGAGTGACGTCAGTTATTACATGTTAGGAGAATATCAATATTGATCTTTGAACAAAATTGTTTACTGTGCTTATACCATATAATATAACTAAAAATTAAAAAAGAATTGTCTTGTTGTGTGTTGATGTATAAGCACGAGAGAATGTTGGAGAAATCCTCGAGAAGCGTGTAAGCTGCTCGGCTACGCCTCGTGTAGCTTCTTTCTCGTATTCAACATTCCCCCCTCCATTATTATTATTACAACGGCACGCGACCGATTTAATTTTTTAATTAAAAAATAATTATATATTATATATAGACTACTTTTAGCGTTTGGTCACGGGATCGGATAGAGAGACACATTGGTTGATTACGCAATTAAAAAATATAAAAAACAAATCTCGACGTTTTTGTGATTAAGATTGTTTTTTATATATTTAGTACACAACAATCAACCCTAATTTGTTTACATGGCTTTTGCTTTTTTCCTGCAGGCGCAAGGTCTGCGCGCAGTAATCTACCACATATAATAGCAAAGAATTAAAAACTCGCCTTAGTGGTTATGGTGGCAATGTTGGGGGGAATGTTAAGAACTCTCGAGAATGGGGACCAGCCGGCGTGCCTCACAAGCCTATGCCTCTCGTATCCTCCCAACATTCCGCATTTGCATTATTATCATACGTTTGATGACCTGCTTTTTAAATCTAAATATTTATATATATATATATTTATAACTTTTTAATTCAGCGTCGGCTACGGCAGTACAAACAGCAGTTAATTTAGGGGAGGAGAGTTTAAACAAAATAAAACAAATCTCTGATGACTAAAGATTTATATTTATTTTATACGCACATCATTACGAATCAACCCTGCTCTATGTGTAATACTTTTTTTTTTTTTCCTACGCAGGCTCGCGCGCAGCAGGCGGTATTCCCCATGAGACCACATTTTTGCCTCGCGAAATATTCAAATATGGCTGCCTGTCCTGACCAAGTTTTAGCAGCACTTTCGGCCCTTAAACTTGGTTCTTCTGGTGATGATACCGAGAGATCGGAGAAATTTTGGAACTCTGCCACAGTGGCTATGAAATTTTCTGTGGAAACGCTGTGGTTAGACGCGGTTTGGAAGTGTGAGGAGAAGCCAAATTATGGCATGCGAAGTCTTGATCCAATATTCGAAGAGAGATCTGCGAATAAGTTTGAGCTTTGAGTTTGGGCCCCCTCATTGATGGCTATCCTCATTGACCTCATTGAGGTCAAGAAACACTGGCCTTATGCCACCAGTGAAGTTGTTTGTGCCGTACACAATATTTCGGCATAATTGTAATGTCATTCTCGGCTATGGTGGCTCTATGAAAAGCAGCAAGTCGAGCCTGACTGTGTATATTGAGTCGTTCGAGACCGCCTCGAAACTGTTTTCGCCTGTGAGATTTGTTGCCTTAATTTTCTGAAGAAGAGATATTTTAATAAAGTGAGGGAGAACAACCGTCCGATGCCGATATATTCAGGAAGAGCTGCTGTTGTTGTGGGGAAGTCAGCGATACAACAAGGAGGACTTTTGCCTGGACTTGAAACTGCAAGCATTGATGAACAAGTAACTATGACTAAGTATATATTATACAATAATAACAATATAGTCGATAAATAACACTATAAATAGCGACCTATATTTGCAGTTTATATCATAATCAATACTAAAGTTAATGCACTGTTACATTATATACACTATAAATTTGTTTTTCTATCTTTCTGAGATGCAAACTATGAATTAGAGTTCTTAAAATATTTGTCGAAAGAAGTGTATGGTGGCACTTCATGGAATGATTCTTGCATTTTGTGTTGAAAAAAATTGCTAACCAAATAATAAACCAGGTGCTTGTATTTTGTAACAGTGCTGTAATAAACTCAGCAAATTCTTTTGTAAAGGGTTCATCATGTGCCATGCCACTGCCATGGGGCTGAAATTTCTTGGCTGTCACAATATTATTTAATTTTATAATTATGTCAGTTCCCTAACAGCTAATTTCATACCAGGTGGATCATTCCATGCTCAGGTTTTGACATAATTTCAGTAATATTTGAAGCAATGCAAACTTTGTTGCAATGCAAGCGAGAAAAACCAAATTATTGAGTCATCCTGATACTTTCCCATTTGTGTAAATCACTAATTGTGGAGCTGAGATGCATTTAACACTCTTGAATATGTATCATTGAATTGAAATATTGCAACATGTGATACAAAAGTTGCATTTCAATAGACCATTCCGGCAATTATGTCACAAGTACATGGAAGCGAGGCTGCGGCGGCCAGCAATAACACACACCTAGGCGCCTACTCACAGCATATATTGCTGGGGCCCCTTAGCCTCGCTTCCATGTAGTTGTGATTTAATTACCAAAAAGGTCTATTAGTTTCAATACACCTTTAATACTGTTTATTCAATTTTACCCAATGGCCTCGTTTCCATGTTTTCCTGATTTAGTGTGGCAGGTGCACATATAACAGTTAATTTCACATTCTGATTGCACAAATTTGTTTCTTTTGATCCTAAGCCCAATTACATGCTTATTCAGGTATTCTTAACTCCTTTGCGCATGAAACATGAGTGTGTATAGCACATGGAAACAAGGCAATTGGGTGAAAAATAACATATAAATAAAATTAAACTGCAATTTGCCAATTTATCTCTTTATTTCATATTGTGTACAAATCTTGAAAGTTGTTAAAGTTGTTATAATAATTTAAATATTAGTCGATCTATCACTGTTAATGAATGCAAACTAAAAAGGTTCTTTATGATATTAAATATCGATCTATCACTGTTAATGAATGCAAACTAAAAAGGTTCTTTATGATATTAAATATAATTGAAGTATGTTTGTTTCCTTGTACTGAAGATTTAAATTTACATAAATTGCCATTATGACTAAATTTCACGACGTCATCAATTTGTCTTGGCTGAATATTATAACATTAAAGTATATATTAATAGCTTTGAAATATATAATAGCCCAATGAAAATTGTCTGGCTGTGCACATTGTGGATATGATAGCATAATGCCAGTTAATTGTAAATATCAAAAACAAGAAAATGCTACTCGACTGCGATAAAACTGTAAACGCAACCTGTTAACCAAACAAACAAATTAGAGCAGCATTAAAAAAAAAAAAAACCATTCATTCAGGTTTAGTTTTTTATGAGACAGGCTTGCAGAGCAGAGAGGTTTGTTTGCTTTCATTCATTTTTTCTAGAAAAAACTATAAACAAATTAAGTTCTTTGTAGATTATTTTAGTAAAAAATAATATTTTTTTGTTCAAAAAAATATTCATTATTCAATAAATAATTTTACATTGTGTTTTATACAAAACAAAACTATATGATATTTTAATAAACAAATCTGCAAAACTTTTGTTTTAGTCTCAATTAAGCATTTTCTTGTTTATGATCGATAGGTATGTAATACAAGCAAATTGATATAATTAAAAGCCTACTTCTATGTACAGTACATGCTTTCTCCTAATTCTTTTCTCGCCCTAGGCTAGCTATTATATGATTCGCCTATATGGTTTAACTAATTATATGACATATGTACAGCACTGTATGAGCTAGTAACATAACACTGGCCAAGAAAACATTCAACCCAACACTGAGCCATGAAGTACATGCCAATATAAGTTTGCAGAAACCAAAAATAAGCAATACAAGCATACAGCCAAAGCAAGCCTCACACAAGACAACACAATTACAAAAACCTACAACATTACCGTACAAGGCATTAATTAAACCTACTAAAACTCCCCTGCGAGTTCGTTTTCTAGGCGTGTCAATAGAATACTTTTTTGGCCAGAAACAGAAAGGCCCTTTTCCCGCAAAAGGCACTTAAGTTGATCTACTGACAAAGACCGCAATGATTGCTGAGGATTTACCAAAGTAGAAGATCGCGAACCATGCATGGTGTCTTGGTGCACCTTCAACCCTGCTTTGTCAGCAAACCGCTTGTTGCACACAGTACACACACAAGGTTTGAGAACAGCAACAACATCAGGCAAAAGCATTTGCTCTTGAGCACAAGTAATAACAATGGCACACTCACAACAGAATTTGCATTGTGTGTGGTTTACATCATCTTTCTCTCTTCCACAATCACAGAATCTTGGTACGTCACAATGAGGGGGTTTACGGGATTTAAAATTCGAAGTGTATGAGGATGGAGAAGGATGGTGCTCAGGCAAATAGAAAGATCTGATGTAATTTGATCTCATTAATTGCCACCACTTTCCATTCTTATCAGTGCTCCGAGACCGATTTGTCATGGAGAGTTCACTCTTAAGTCCAGCATGTTTTGACTCTTTGGCCTGTAATGAGAGCATACATGTACCATACCCAACTCCATACTTTTCATACAACTGTCTTGCATGGTAAGGCAAAGCATAAGCAACAGTCCAAACAGTTACATTCACACTGTCTGGAAAGAATAGCACCAACAAGTTGAAATAAAGTTTACAGAATTCATTTAATTGAGAAATCTCACCAGGAATGTTAACATAAACTTTATTAAATAACCTCCAGCATTTCTCAAGTACTGCACTAACTTCCCAAGAGCTAGTCGTCGTAATTTTTCACCCTCAGTTTCATCTTGTGTTTGCAAGGAGTCAACAATTCGGTAAGAATACCTTGCCAGAGCAATAGCTTGTGCTCCGATAAGCTCCGATAAACACTTAGTTTATTCGACCGCTTAGCTTCATCTGCGTAATGTTCTCTCACCCTGGTCGATAGGTATGCCAGACCACATCCGTGCACAGCAGGAAGGGTATTAGAAGGAGCAAATGTTGAAGTCTCCAGCATTGCCGACATATTGTCAGAGGCAGCCACCTTGCTCAACTCCAAGACAGAAAAGTGTCTAAGCATATCTGGCGAGAGGCTTGAGTTTTGACAACTACCTGTATTTACTCCAACCTCATCTTCTATAAAACTTCCATCAATAACATTATTAGTGGATTCAGCAGCACTATCAATACCCTCCCCTGTGACGTCAGGAGACCTCTCAGAATTAGTGGCATGATTTTCAAAAGATTCTTCATCGAGAGAATTTTGACCACTTGGTCCAATGGGGGCTGATAATGTCTCAATAAATTTTTCAAAGACACATCGTAGAAGTGATTCAGAATAGAGTAAATCAAGAATCTGCTGCCAGGCATTTATCTCACAGTGCAAGGGGTCAGGTTTCACTCGGTCAGCAAAAATGACAATTCTGGGTTTTCCTAACTGGCGTATCCCATTATCAGCCATAAATGCCAGCTTCTTGCTATGCACTGTTCCTGAACTTAAACTTTTAGGCAGGCTGGCAAGGTATGTGTCCACCATACTTAGATGTTTCTGTCGCTCTGCCATAGTATAAGGCTTCCACAAATCTACATCACTTTGCCCAATACTCCCACCCATTGAGCACATATTGCCCTTGTGGACATTGGCATATGGTGAAGGATAGGTTGCTGCCTGGTTAACCTCGTTACAGGCCCAACTCTGCCAACTCATATCAGCACTCGGCTGAAACTAAATAGTGCACTCTTTACCTAATATCGTGAAAACACTTGATTCTAACAACAGCATCTCTTGGGTATGCTACTGCCAAAGAGACTGAAGAGCCTCATGCTTCTCACCTAGACTAACACAATGTAAAAGATACTGATATTCCCTGCTTCTAACTCTTTCCCCTAAGTTCCAAAAGGTTAGGCTACCAATAGACATGGAAAGTTGAGACGTTTCGGGAGCCCCATCATCGGAAAACTGGAATATAAAGTGGTTAGTATTACCTTGGAACCAGACAAGCTGTCGGAAGAGGTGAGGAAGTCTTAAATGAAGTTCCATTATCAAAAACCCAAGACCAGTAATTGTTCTAGTGACACCAGGTACATCAGGAATCTGACAAACACAACCAATATTTAGGGTTTTGACAAATTTCTCAATACTTTCATTAGATATATGGGAAAGCGAGAGTTGAGTATCAATACCCAAACACTTAACATTCCTTGGCACCCACACATTCTTATTTGGATCAAAAACAGAAGACTGCGTTTTACAAAGGACATTAAATTTTCTACGAGATAAAAAATTACTATAAACAACCTGCCATTTAAAACCAGACTAAATCAAATGAAACCAGACTAATTGGGCGTTGTCATATTCTTTGAGAAAGCCATTCCAGTAAGGACCAATCATCTGCCTAGAACTCTGAATCTTTTAAGTTTTGGAAACCCTTTCCAAGCTTAGCCAATAGAAATTAATCATTCTATTAGAAAGGTTTTCTGATTCTACCCAATAAAATAGCAGTATTAACTTATAGCCTTAGGTAAAATATTTCAGGTATGATAATGGATATGTAAGACTGTCAGATCATTTCCTGATACTTAACATTTAATAAGCTTGATATAGCCACAGAAGGTTCTTATCAACATGCCAACTAAAATCAATCTGACTCGATGTCTGACTTTCGAATGAACACCATATTATATAGTAAGGTGCTGCTTTTACCACAAGCACCTTTGGATTCCAAAAATTTGGACAGCTAAAAGCGCCGGAACTATATCGAGTATAGTACTGCAGCTTGTATAGAAATCACTCTTCTTTATAATTGAAACAATTAAAAGGCAAACGCGTTCCATATATTTTAGGTATAGAAATATGACAAATATGTCGACCTACCAGCACGAAATAAGACAGTTTTAAACTATATGTGTTAATTATCTATCAACACCACATTTCATGGTCACGAGATTACAAACTAAAACTCTTTAATAGGCTACAGCGTTCATTATAAGTACGCTTATACATCGCAGTAAAATTGGTTTCAAGAGTGGCATATTCTGTGTTCATTATGGCAACTGTGACTTAAAATTCTGGAACTTTGCCTTGTAAATACGACATCGTGATACGACTATGTACTACAGAACATTTTAAGCAAACGGTAAGGAATAAATCGCGTGTTGACATTCGCTGTTTATTAAAACAAACGGGAGCTTACTAGTATATAAAATATAGAAGATACAGTTTTTATCTTAGGAAATTTATTTCATGTTTGTCATGTTGGTATAATGTTGTGTAGCGAAAAGTGTATAAGTAACCGAAAACTATGAGAATTAATGATGTGCATGACTATTAAAAGGTTGTTTTATTCTTAGATCTTTCTGTGATATCAAAGTCAAAGACTAGAAGAAATTTCATGGATGAATCTATTAATAAACCCTACATGTCTTGTGATATCAAACAGGCTATAACTACTCTGTCTAACACCAGACAATATTATCTTGTCAAAGGGAGAGACACCAGCACTGTAGCATTAGCTGTTCTGTATCAACATTAATCTTCTCTACCAACATTATAGTTATGTATTAATTGTACTCTTTCATTGTTGATTTCTGACTGAAGTTTTTAAAGTATACTTGTTGTGATAATGTCTCAATGGACTGTCAAAAGAAATATATCATATATATGTGCTTATATTTCCCTAAATATAGGAGCAATAAGCTCCTGTAAAGGGGCCTGTCATGGCATGTTTCTATACTATAGCTTTCTTATTTATCGCTGTACTTAACTCCTTTGTTTTGATAAAAACAGTTTTTGAAACCCTCAGACAGAAATACAAAACATGCGAAAGCAGTGAAACTGAAAAAGGCGACAGTTTTGCATCTTTCGCACCTATTTTACAAACTGATCTCAATCTATTGTTTAATCATTTCTGCAATGATTTTCTAGTAACAAAATATCTTAACCTTACACCTCATGAAGTTAAATGAAATAAAACAGTTTGTTCCATTTGTTTATTCAATTTAGTAAAATTTACAGTGTGACATCATTTATACACTATATTAGTTAAGTAGAGATTTAAATAAGCAACATTCTTCCACAGCCCCTTAATCACTGCCCTTAATTATAATAGATCAGTGCTCAACAGGCATGTGAATTGCTGGTGTATAGATAACTGGCAAGAAGGCATGCTAGCATACAGACTGTGCTAGCCTGGTCCACATAAAAAATAATCATCCCTTAAGTAATTAGACCAACATGCTAAGTGCCCTCTTACCATTTAAATTTATTACTGCAAGAAAATTATTGTATCTAAATAAGTAACCAATAACATGCAGAATTAGTCTCTTCTGTGGGAAACTAAAGTTTTAGTTTTCCTGATTTAATCTTTGTGATAGAACAGTTGAACATTTTGGTAAAACATTTTGTAATTGTAGCAATCTTGCCTACATTTTACAAACAAAGAAATAAATTCAGTATATATGTTTCAAACCATTAGTTAGTCATTCTCCAGATGGGCTTGTCACTGACTATCTCATCAGTGACAAGATCAACTGGAAAATGGGTAATAAAAGCCTTTTTTTAATAAGAGGCATATTTTTTGCATGCTATATACACAATGTATTATTTATTATATTTACATGCTTTGTCAAAAATGACAGGCTCCTTTACAGGAGCTTATTGCTCCTATATTTAGGGAAATATAAGCAAATGTTTATCAGTTATAGACCTGGAGCGAGGGGTATTCCCCGAGTGAAAGGTCTATAAATGATATATTATACCGAACCTTGTACGAGCTGGGTACGAGCGGGGTATTCAAAACTCAAATTCCCAACTCAAGCGTGGTATTCGACTTGAATACCATGCCCCAGGGAAACGACTCAGGGTAGAAGTTGCCAGGGGCATGGTATTCGCTCAAAAATACCACGGTCATGTGGTACAAGCCTAGTTCTCTGATTGGACAAACTTATTGTGAGGTATAATATATATGATCTATTTCTTTTGACAGTCCAATGAGACATTATCACAACAAGTATACTTTAAAAACTTCAGTCAGAAATCAACAATGAAAGTGTACAATTAATACAGAACTATAATGTTGGTAGAGAACATTAATGTTGATACAGAACAGCTAATGCTACAGTGCTGGTGACTCTCCCTTTGACAAGATAATATTGTCTGGTGTTAGACAGAGTAGTTTAATATAGCCTGTTTGATATCACAAGAAATGTAGGGTTTATTAATAGATTCATCCATGAAATTTCTTCTAGTCTTTGACTTTGATATCACAGAAAGATTTAAGAATAAAACAACCTTTTAATAGCCATGCACATCATTAATTCTCATAGTTTTCGGTTACTTATACACTTTTCGCTACACAACACTATACCAACATGACAAACAAAACATACCAAAATGACATGAAATAAATTTCATAAGATAAAAACTGTATCTTCTATATTTTATATACTAGTAAGCTCCCGTTTGTTTTAATAAACAGCGAATATCAACAGGCGATTGATTCCTTACCGTTTGCTTAAAATGTTCTGTAGTACATAGTCGTATCACGATGTCGTATTTACAAGGCAAAGTTCCAGAATTTTAAGTCACAGTTGCCATAATGAACACAGAATATGCCACTCTTGAAACCAATTTTACTGCGATGTATAAGCGTACTCTTGAAATTTCTTGCTACAAAACTATAGTCACATTGTGTTCTTTCAAAATTAGTGTGAACAAGCTTGTATAGCCTTTGTGAATTGCTAGCAATTGCGAGATATGGGCTTCGAAAATATATTTCCCATAGAACGCCATATTGATTCACGCTGCTTTGGGGCTCCGGAAATAAATTTGCACGTCGAAAACTGGCTTCACTTTTGATAGGTAAGGTTGCTCTATCCAGTGTACTCTCAGATCAGTGGGGCTGACACTGTTCCAAACTGCGGTATCATATTTCGGATCAGGGCAGAAAGTGTTCAAGACAAGTACCGGGATATAGTATAATATATAGTGCTAGACATATGCAAAATCCTACATATAAGGACGAATATTATCTAAATGTTGTAATATTAAATTCTTATTATGAATAAAATAACTGAATTAATTGCGCATAGCTACGCAATATATTCATTAATGATAATAATTATCTCCGCATTTCGCGCCATCTCGTTTATGGCGGGAACGACAATACCAAATTTTAAAGTAATGTCGTTCATTACTTCATTGATTTGTGAAGTGCTAAATGGTGAATACGTGTATAACAGAAAACGATTAAACTATGTATACCAGTCTTAATACTGATAAATGAATATTTACATTTTTCGTCTTCGTACAAGGATCCTGTATATTATCTTGCTGTGTCATGATCAGTATAGACAATACTGTAGCATCGCTTTAATATCAATATTGCCACCTTACAACGTCATTGCGATTTTATCTGCCATTTTCCGTAATTTCCCTGTGAGCTTTAAAACTGTTTGTTATATGATTATAATCAACACAGCACTATCAGTAGAAACTAGAGAGCACTCCACCAATTCAGTCCCACACATCGTTCAGAGAGTTAAAATCAGAAAACGAGCATGAAGTTATATTTTTGAAAACGCTTTGTTATTGGTTTATTTTAGAAAACCTTTCTTTTACGTGTTTAGCTTATTGGTTCATTTCGGAAAGGCTTTCTTTAATGCATTGCTTTATTGGTCGATATCGGAATGTTTTCTTTAAGACGTTACTCTATTGGTCAAACTTGGAAATGCTTTGATGAAATATATCTTGAGGCCATATGCCGTGCACGATTAGCCAATTAAACCAAATCACTCAAATTTTCATATCCGCGCAATAAACTTCAGTAAAAAATACTGAGCTATAATTAAAGCATGTATTCATAGATAAAACTCAGTTGTTGTTTGGAAACGTAATTGATTTTTGATACAACCAGAAGAATAGGAAAAGAAAAGGAAATATGGAATAGAATGGAAATTCTTAAAAAGGATTTGAATTTGGTATGAATACTTCGAAAATTTTATCGCATTTGAAATTTAAAGTGTATCGAACACCCATTTAGCTCATAGTGCAAACATTTCAATAGCATGTTATTAATTTGGTTGCGTTCCAGCTGGGTCCGGGTTGCGGTGTTGAAACCGTTTGGGCGTTTGTTCTCGTCAGCTTTAAATAATATAAGGAAACAGTTCCAACCTAGCGGTAGCGGTTACTTCTTCCTTACAGTATGTCCGATATTCAACGTGGCCCTGCATAATTGACTTTGCTATGCGGATACCCAGCCACATACCTGTATAGTACTCTACTTGTTCTCTTATATTTGTTAATGTTATGTATTTTAAATTATGTTGAAAACCTAATAAATAAATGCTAAATGACACTATGCCATGGTACAAATCAGGGGTCTTATCCCTTTGGCACTCAATGTAGCAAAGGGCCCTTGTAAGCCTGCATGCTCTATATACCCCTGTACAAATAAGGGCTAAAAATAACGATTATTATATTTGCCACGATATATATTTTACGACCTACTTCATTTTGCCTCATGTCAGCACCAATATGGATGGGTGCCAATATACTGAGTGGACATCTATACCACCCTCTACTATCCTACCACGTATATTCCCATGAACCAACAGCATCTCCAAACTATTATTGCATACAGGATTTTGCATACAGGACTTCTTAGAGCCCTCTTGTCGTTGCAGGGTAGTACGCCACAGTGTATATCAGCATTTTATTATATATATAATTATTAGCAATCTGTATGTATTATAATACATCGGACTATGATCAGACCGATTATATAGTATATTGAGTGGATAGTATATAAGACCTATAAGTTATCTGTTATTGTCAAATTGTTTGTGTCAAGCAAAGCTTAGTATATATACTGCCCAGATTTAATATTTTCCGATTAAGGATCCATGTTTCGCTGTTTATTAATCGCTAAAGGCTAACCCTAACCTTGACCATAATACTAACCACTGACCCTATAACACCTAAACAGCCAGATCTACATCAGCACTTTAGGAGAAGTGGGTTGGGTTCGAATTCATTATAAAATATTAATCCAGTACGTTTGGTTGGAGTATTTACAGCACACCTAGGGCCAATATGAGTATTTCTAAGAACGTAAGCAGATTGGCACCACTAGGCGGGCCAACTCGAGTCAGGATTTTAAAGCATTTTTTCTACTCTGTATTTTATAGAATTTTATCTCGTTTGTAAGTGGTTCGTTAGAACTCGTTTGTCTCTTTATAGTAAAGATTAAGCGTTATACTCCCAATAGCTTTCGGCGCTAGTCACAATACTGGTAGGATTCCCTAACAAGCAGATATATACAAGCAGAGAATTATCTATGTGATGTTACCTAAATCGCACGTTCCAGTGAATGAGAGTCAATTAATCGTTGAAGCGAGTGAAAACAAGTTTTATCTTACCCTAGGAGTTTAACGAACTGCAGCAATCACGTATATGCCTATAGTCTAGATTCTGGCTTTCCAGACGCGAGCGTGAAATCAGTTGCGGGTGAACTCATGCGAAAAAAGAAAAAAGAATGCCCAGTTAAAAATGTTGCGCCCATAGGCGACACCCATCCTACATTCATCGCAGTTATGATGTCACCCTCCCCAACCTCAGGGACTCCAGCGTTAGTCAATGGACGACTTTGACTAGCTTCATGGGAGGACAATGCACCAAGCCCAAACTCATAACGCGGCTTAACCCACGTATTGATGCCACCTTTTCTATCACTAGCCACTTCCACATTTTACGATTCCTCTACATTCGTATTTATATACGTATGTATAGACGACTACAGTGATTGTGGGGCGCAATCAATGTCCCAAAGACTTGCTTGTTTTTGCGCATGATTAAAGTATTTGGCTTGGAAAAGTTTTCCAGAAAACAATTCCAAAATCAACCAATAAAAAGTGGAGAAATAGCCAAAAGGTTTCAAATTACTCAAAACAAGCCAAAGCGAGCTACGCGACCAACTCGTACTGAAATATAATGATTTTGTTACTCAGCTTCTCATCTACCTAGTCTTAAGGTGAGAAATGAGAATTTTTCTTGGCACTGTTCACAATTATCCATATAATACAAAACATATTCTTAAGACCGTTCTCCATATTAAACGTATCGTAACGTACCGTAGCATTTTCTAGTTTTGTGTCAAAGTCATTAGTTCTACACAAGTGCTCAGGAAACAAGAAAATACGCTACGTTTGGCTACACAATACGGTTGAAGTGGAAAACAACCTTTAAAACACATCATATTGTAAACTCAAGACTATGAATGCAACGATTTTATAACGCAATACAAGTTTCATAGCGACGCGCTATACTTGGTACATTGGATGCCTTATCATGACATGCGATAATTATTTCAAATTTTAGCGTTGGTTAAGGCACGCACGGTTAATTTAGGCACACACAGTGTTTATATGAAAGTTTCAATGGAAAGGGCTTCGGCACGGTAAGTGCTTTGTTGTTTCACGGTCTTGAACCGGAAGCGTGGTAGGCCACGAACCACAAGCGGGTATGAATGACGCGGAAACGTCGATACGGACAAGCGTACATGAGATACCCTGAACAAAACGTAGAGTATTGCAGTTGCTGTCAATGGTAATAAAAATTTTAAATTTGGGTACGAGGTTGATCGTTGCTGATAATTTTACCACGCATGTAAATAGTTATATTGACGAATTGTATATATCAGCTGTATACATTTTGTTACTATATTCACATTTTTTTTATGTGGTTATGCAATAACCAAAGTTAACAATTAAGGAACAGCGAGCGCGTAGCCTGAGGTGAAGATTCATGCTATAGCTACAAAAGCGTGGAGCATTGCGTGCGCCAGCTAATTGTGCCAAATGCAGCTTGTCAGGCGGATATATGTTGCCAGTTTACACAGAATACAAGTTGGAAAATCCCAACCTTGAAACAGCCAATCGCTTTCCACCGAGTAAATCGGTGTCACAAGTGAAAACGGTCAATACTCGAAATCGCTGCATGCCCCTTGCCTGAATTCAAATAATTGCAAATGTTTGGTAAACTGTGAACCTCCTACCTGTTGCACCTAAGTATGTTACTCTATAGGGTTAATAGAATATAGCAAAACCATCGGCCATAGGCTTAATTGTAAGTGGGTTCCATATGCGTTTATATCTTGAACCGTATTAAGTCGAAGTCAGGAAAAATTTGATCAATACTAGAAATAGCTTGGAATGAGCGCTTAAAAAACAGACCAAAAAACAATATCTTTCAACTAACGCTATTTTAAAAGGTTTTGCAACATGAACGAATGCAAAGCATGCAGCTTCGAAATAAATCTGCGTGCTGTTTTTATGGTTTTAACAATCTGAAAATTGGCTATAACTGGCAATAAGGTCCAAAATCCAAATACACAATTACTCGAAGAACGCCCTCAATTGATTTGTTGAAGCCTGAATTAATCATACCTGAATTATTGAAGCTGCTTAATGCCCGAATGCGCGGATTTGAAATTTAAGTGATTTGGTTTAATCTGTTAATCATGCACGGCATAGCCTCAAGGCCGTCTATTTCATCAAAGCATTTCCAAGTTTGAAATGAACAAATAAGCTAAACACGTAAAAGAAAGGTTTTCTAAAATAAACCAATAACAAAGCGTTTTCAAAAATATAACTTCATGCTCGTTTTCTTATTTTAACTCTCTGAACGATGTGTGGGACTGAATTGGCGGCAGTGAGTGCTCTCTAGTCTCTACTGATAGGGCTGTGTTGATTATAATCACATAACAAACAGTTTTAAAGCTCACAGAGAAATTACAGAAAATGGCTGATAAAATCGCAATGACGTTGTAAGGTGGCAATATTGATATTAAAGCGATGCTATTGTCTATATAACTGATCATGACACAGCAAGATAATATACACGATCCTTGTACGCAGACGAAAAATGTAAATATTCATTTATCTGTATTAAGACTGGTATACATAGTTTAATCGTTCTCTGTTATACACGTATTCACGATTTAGCACTTCACAAATCAATGAAGTAATGAACGACATAACTTTAAAATTTGGTATTGTCGTTCTCGCCATAAACGAGATGGCGCGAAATGCGGAGATAATTATTATCATTAATGAATATATTGCGTAGCTATGCGCAATTAATTCAGTTATTTCATTCATAATAAGAATTTAATATTACAACATTTAGATAATATTCGTCCTTATATATGTAGGATTTTGTATATTTCTAGCACTATATATTTTACTATATCCCGGTACGTGTCTTGAACACTTTCTGCCCTGATCCGAAATATGATACCGCAGTTTGGAACAGTGTCAGCCCTCATTGTGCACAAAATTCGCTCGCACAGATTATCAAATAATCCGCGTCGTTATTTTCCTTGCAGACAGCATTATGTTAAAGCATGTGCGGTTTAAGAAAATATTCAAACAAAATCTTTACACAATTTCAATATTTTTAGATTGAAAATTATAAAGAACGCCTATTAAAGAGTTTTAGTTTGTAATCTCGTGACCATGAAATGTGGTGTTGATAGATAATTAACACCTGCATAGCACATATAGTTTAAAACTGTCTTATTTCGTGCTGGTAGGTCGACATAATTTGTCATATTTCTATACCTGAAATATATCGAACGCGTTTGCCTTTTAATTGTTTCAATTATAAAGAAGAGTGATTTCTATACAAGCTGCAGTACTATACTCGATATAGTTCCGGCGCTTTTAGCTGTACAAATTTTTGCAATCCAAAGGGGCTTGTGGTAAAAGCAGCACCTTACTACATAATATGGTGTTCCGTCCGCACCATAGACAGAATAGTGCATTAGTATTCTGAAGTTACGTAATTTACATTTGTTGACATTAGCCAATCAGATTGCGCGAAATCCATGTGCTCGCGTAGAACTTCCGAGCGGCTTTGCTTGGGGGTGATTTGTTTTGATCGAAGACGAGTACGAAAATACGAGTTTATATTGATAAACTAAACAAACTTATACAAGAGAAAGGGAGCAGAACACAGATTAAAGATGTTATTACTAAAATTGAACGCCAAGTTGAAGCTGCAAGTTCGTGTAATCGCAGACTTTATAAACTTCTCCCCGAGGAGGAGCATAGCTCCATCGTGAAATGGCTTGAAGAAGTGGCTGAAAAGGCAGATGATGCTTTAACGAAAGCACACACTCACCTCGAAGAACGTATTGACGAACCCCCCTCGCTATCCGGTTCAAAACAAGAAGCGAAATCGACAACGTCGTCTACATCGAAGATTTCAATTCGAGCTGCCGAAGCCCGACGCAAGGCACAAATCGCACAATTGAAACTTAAACAAGTAGAAGAAGAATTCAGTCGACGAGATGAACTTGAACGTAGCGAAAGGGAATGATTATTTCAAATGCAACAAGCCTCTATCGAACATGAACGTCTCGAAAAGAAAGAACGCCAAAGACGCCATATACAAGAGGCAAAGGATTCGGCAGCCCAAGTAGAACTCGAAGCTCATCTCATAAACGTTGAAGAGCAGCCCGGCAGAGATGGCTCGGAGAATTTACAGCGAAGACTTAGAGAATTTAACGAACAATCTCACGTAAATAATGGTGTTGACGAACGGGTAAACGACGACATCGCGAGCAAAGAATTCCATCCGCCGGAAGGAGCCGAGCATAAATCGATCATTTCCGATGACAAAGCGAAGTCGACAGCTTCGTGGATTGCCGGTTTAACTACGCCCCCGAAGAACGAATCGACCGCTGAAACTAATTTAAAGACGCCTCGGACTCAATCTCCATTCTTGAAGTCGCTACCCAAACTAACACTTTATAAATTCGATGGTGATGCCCTAAAGTGGACTGATTGGGTAGGCATGTTTTACGCAATAATCCATCGCTCTGAGATGTCTCGTTCGAGAAAATGACACACCTTCAGCAGAACGTAGTCGGAAAGGCAAAGGCTGTTATTGCCGGTTTTCGATACAACGGCAACCTTTACCACGAAGCGCAGAAATGTTTGGAAGCTCGGTTTGGAAAACCTCACATCGTGGTTCAAGCCCATATTGACGCACTTACGAAACTTCCTCCAGTCGTGGAGGGGGTCCCCAGCAGTGTTTCATCACTTTCCACCGCTATAAACAATATTGTCTGGACGTTTAAGGATCTTGATTACCTAGACGATCTAAAGGCTGCAAGCAACGTGAGATCTGCAGTTGAGAAATTGCCATCATCCATGATCTTAAAATGGAACGAACATTTAGTTTCTCACAAGGCTTCACGACCCACGCTATATGTCTCGGAGATTGGCTACAACAACAAACTGAAGCACACGAATTACTGCCAATAAAGCCAAGGCAACTTCAGTTCAAAGGTGATCGGCACACCAAGCACACCGGTGCTTCAACGAACTCGTTCGCAGCCCACAGCGAAGCAACGACCAACATGGCTTGTCCACTGCATGATGGAAATCATCAAGTTACCTTCTGTCCCACATTTTTATCAATAACCACCGATCAGCGAGCCGAAGTCGTAAAGGAAGCTAAACTGTGTTTTGGTTGCCTCGTAAGTGGACATCGTTCACGTGATTTCCCAACCACGAAGCCCTGCGGCGCCGACGGATGTCCGAAAAGACATCACCACCTTCTCCACAACGCCAAGCGAGTGTATCAAAGTCGCAGTAATGACCAACATGTTAACTCTTCCTTTGATCGTCCCCAGTCTCACGTCCTCTTGAAAGTTATTCCCGTGACCCTTCACGGGCCGGCTAAGACAGTTCGAACATTCGCTCTGCTTGATCTAGTGAGCACTTGCTCTCTTATTAAGAACGATCTTGCTAACAGCATTGGATTAACCGGTCCTTCGGAAACGATGACTTTAAATGGAATTCTACGGCGTAATTCCATCATTACGAGAAAGTTCTTCGCACAATCCGTCGCAACGTTGGGTAGTCGACCAAGCAAGAACCGTTGAAAAACTAAACCTGCCGACTACCAAAGTTTACATGTCAAAGGAGAAGAACCGATGGCCACACTTTGCTGACCTCCTCTTACCTTCCATCGATGGAAATCAAGTCACGGTACTCTTAGGAGCTGACGTATTTGACTTGATTGTCCCCTTAGAAGTACGTACCGGTCCCAAAGGCACCCCTCGAGCCGTTCGAACCGCCCTTGGTTGGACAGCAGTCTCGCATCTACCTTCAACTGAACACATTTTAAAGGTCCATGTAACTACACCTGATGACGATCTGCGGCACCAAGTCCAGCAATGGTGGCAGACAGAGTCATTTGGCTGCAAATACACCGAAAGGACATCACCGTTCAATTGAAGATCAACAAGCGTTGGAAATCTTGGAAGCGACTACAAAGAAATGCGGCGATCGTGACGAAGCCGGTCTTCTTTGGAAAAACACTGATACGAAACTACCAAACAATTGCGTGGTGGCAGAACGACAGTTACAATCCTTAGAAAAGAGACTTTCCAGAGACAAAGATCTCGCAATTGCATACCAGATGACAATTGACAATGATGTAGAGAAGGGGTATGCTAAGAAACTCACGGCAGAAGAAGCGAACGCTCCCGTCAAACATCAGTGGTTTCTTCCTCATCATCCGGTGCATAATCCCAACAAACCTGGGAAAATAAGAAGAGTTTTTAACGCGGCCGCACCATTCATGGGTGCTTCTCTGAACGACCACCTTCTGACAGGTACGTCCCGATCTGTTGAACTCTTTGATCGGTGTTCTGATGCGTTTCCGTCAGGAGAAAATTGCTCTGTCAGCCGACGTCGAGTCAATGTTTTCACAAGTCGCTGTCCTCGAAGATGATCAAACCGTTCTACGCTTTCTCTGGAGAAATAACCATTACTCAAAACCGCCGGACGTGTACCAGTTCTGTCGTCACATTTTTGGTGCGAAGTCATCACCAACTTCCGCGAACTATGCACTGCACCAAACCGCGAAGGATAACGCTGACGAGTTTCCCGTTGCTGCAGAAACGGTCCTAAAGAACTTCTATATGGACGATTTGTTCAAGTCTGACGATATCGCAGTCAAAACCCAGTGAGAATGTCACCGAGGTGCTGCGAAGGGGCGGATTTCTACTTACGAAGTGGTGCAGCAATTCTCGCAATGTACTTGCTTGCATACCGGAAAGTGAACTTGCACCCTCTTTGAAAAACCTTGATTTGGGTGACCAACTCCCCATTGAGCGAGCACCAGGCGTTGCCTGGAACACCGAAACGGACTGCTTTGTTTTCGAGAATCGGACCCAAAGACCAGCCACCACCCAGAGGCAGGTTCTAAGCCTCATTTCTACCATCTACGACCCACTCGGGCTGTTAGCGCCATACATTCTCTGAACGAAGATTTTTCTTCAAGGTCTGTGGCGTACCAAGAGAGGCTGGGACGAGCAGATCGGGGTTGAAGAGTTAGCCCCTTTAATTGACTGGCTAAGAGAGCTTCTATGTTCATCTTCATTTGAAGAGCCAACGTTTTACCGGGCTGTGCCAACTAAACCAATCAGCATCCAACTTCACGTATTTGGCGATGCATCCACCAACGCTTTCTGTGATGTTGCTTATTTCCGGTTCCAGTACTCAGATGGATCGATCCAGTGCTCGTTTGTGATGGGAAAGACCAGAGTGGCTCCACTTCGACAATTAAGCATCCCCAAGCTGGAATTTCAAGCCGCAGTGATGTGTGTCCGGGTCTTGGAAACTGTGAAACGAGAGCACACCTACGCGATTGACGGATCCTACTTTTGGACGGATAGCAGTACATTTCTGCAATGGATCCAGAGTTCAAGTCATCGACACCCGACCTTTATCGCTAAACGTGTAGCCGAGATTCAAGACTCGACCGACCCATTACAGTGGCGACATGTGCCAGGGCGCCTCAACGTGGCAGACGAAGGCAGCCGTGGTCTCAAAGCATCCGAACTTAGCCCAGATTGTCGTTGGTTGAACGGGCCGGCCTTCCTCACTCTACGGGAAGAATTTTGGCCAACCCAAAAGTCCCAAACAGAGTTAAACGAAAGCGATGTTACTGAAAGCACAGACGCGGAAGACTGGACTGGTGTCACACATGAGATGGAGAGTCCTATCTTAGACCCCGCACGTTTCTCCTCGTGGGACAAACTGATCCGTTCGACGAGTTACCTTCTACGCTTCATCAATAACTGTCGAAAGCCGAATGGCGAACGTCAATTTGGAGCTATTACCGTTGCTGAGTGCGACAAAGCCAAGTTGGTGTGGTTCAAGAAAGCTCAAGTCGAAAGTTTTCCTGTTGAAATCCGTGGCCTCCGGACCAAAACACCAATTTCCCGCCAGAGCCGACTTCTCGCTTTAACGCCGTTCGTGGATGAAACTGGAATACTTCGAGCTGGTGGTCGCTTGCCCAAAGCGCCGGTTTCTTATTCCACCCGACATCCGATTATTCTTCCCCATAAGCATGATGTCACCAGGCTCATCATAACCGACTACCACCAGCGCTCCCACCACGAAGGTAACGAGCACGTACGGAACGCCATTCGTCAAGACTTCTGGGTCCTGAACTGTCGTTCGGCAATCCGCAAGGTCTCGTACGAATGTCCTTATTGTCGGCGACGCAGAGCACGTCCTCACGCTCCCATGATGGCGAACCTTCCAAGCGTCAGAATGAAAGCCTATTCACCGCCATTCTCCCACGTCGGTGTTGATTATTTCGGTCCGTTGACGGTGAAACATTTCAGAAAAACCGAAAAGCGATACGGTTGCCTGTTTACATGTTTGGTGACGCGAGCCATCCACATCGAAGTAGCACATTCTCTGTACACCGACTCGTATATAATGGCAGTACGTAGACTGATTTCTCGAAGGGGTAAACCGCAACTCATCCAATCCGACAATGGTACAAACTTTGTAGGTCCGGACAGAGAACTGAAAGAGTGCTTGGATAATCTGAATAAAGAGAAGATTCGGAACACGATGGTATACGAAGGAATAGAATGGCGTTTCAATCCTCCCGCAGCTCCACACTTTGGTGGAATATGGCAACGTCTAGTTCAATCCTGTAAGCGAGCGATAAAGGCGATTCTTGGAAACCAAACCGTGACTGACGAGGTTTTACTCACCGTCATGGCAGAAGTCGAAGCCTTATTGAACAGCCGTCCACTCACGCATGTCAGCATTCATTTTCACGACGATGAAGCCCTGACCCCGAATCATTTCCTCCTTGGTCGATCAAATCCGAATCTACCCCCGGTGTTTTCGTAGACAAAGAAATATCCAGCCGACGCCGATGGCGACAAGCTGAAGTTTTGACCAACCATCGAAGATGGATAAAGGAGTATATCCCCAGTTTACTGCAGCGAAAGAAATGGACGACTACCACCCGAAACATGAAAAAGGGTGATCTCGTTTTGATGGCCGATCCGGACACTCCACGTGGAAGGTGGCCGTTAGGGCGCGTTATTCGATCAATTGTTGGCGATTCCGGAGTAGTACGGGATGTCGAAGTAAAGACTAAGACGGGTACCTATGTGCGTCCGGTGGCGAATATTGCACTGCTGGAAGAAGCAGGCACAACTTTAGAGGATTTCGTGTCCACCTCTGAAGCTGACGGCGGACACAGGGCCGGCAATGTTCCGTCCGCACCATAGACAGAATAGTACATTAATATTCTGAAGTTACGTAATTTACATTTGTTGACATTAGCCAATCAGATTGCGCGAAATCCATGTGCTCGCGTACAACTTGCGAGCGGCTTTGCTTGGGGGTGATTTGTTTTGATCGAAGGCGAGTACGAAAATACGAGTTTATATTGATTTATGTTATGTTGAAGTAAAAATGCAAAAGTATATGTTGTTTGTCTCGTTTAATCTGACTATGTGATCGAGTTAGCCGAAACATATGGCATTCATTCGAAAGTCAGACATCGAGTCAGATTGATTTTAGTTGGCATGTTGATAAAAACCTTCTGTGACTATATCAAGCTTATTAAATGTTAAGTATCAGGAAATGATCTGACAGTCTTACATATCCATTATCATACCTGAAATATTTTACCTAAGGCTATAAGTTAATACTGCTATTTTATTGGATAGAATCAGAAAACCTTTCTAATAGAATGATTTCTATTGGCTAAGCTTGGAAATAGTTTCCAAAACTTAAAAGATTCAGAGTTCTGGGCAGATGATTGGTCCTTACTGGAATGGCTTTCTCAAAGCATGTGTTTTTGGATTGTGTATATTAATCTTTCAGTGTTTTTCTAACTATCCCTTCAACATATTTTCCTCTCCTATATTTACCAATTTGGTCTTCCATCACTGCCTTTAGGGCTTCTCCTGACACAAAGTCCCAAGCACCAAGCAATGCTCCATTTTCACCACCATGGTGAACTCCAGGACAATTTTGGTTTCTCCTCGTCTTCGGTAGCGGACTCCGGAATTTGGGTTGCGAATTGTATCCAAAGTAGTGCTGGTGTTTAGTCGACGTGTCCGAGATTGGGTTTTCTGATCAAGCAGAGCTTTATGTTTCTCATACTGTTTAGAGATTTCCTTAAACTTTTGTTCTTCAACACTCAACTTTTGTGCTGTCTGCTCTTGTTCGTTGACCAACTTATCCAAATTAGATCCTGTAAAAGTAAATATTACATTTTATAACTGGGGCTTAAATTAGTTGCAAGATACTATAGATGTGCATATTTATTGAAAAGGAGTATGAGAAGTATTGGCCGATGGCCATCAAGATGCTTGGATTAAAATAATATACAATTTTCTGTATCGCCAAGTTTTAGTATTATGGGATTATATTGCGTCTATTAATGGGCTGACAATTAAACAACATCTGCAGATATGATTGTTTAGTTAAACAATTAAATATATGCAGGATTCCTGCATTTACGAGTAAATATATGGCGTTAGACTCAAATGGTCAGGCATTACGGCGCATGAGAGTACATTGCATGCCAAAGATTTAACCGGACCCATTGGCACAGGGCTGGAAAATGTCCGGCAGCTGACCGCTGCCAGGAAATTTTTCACAAAAATTACTCGCAGGAAATTTATTTGTGTCTCGCAGGAAATTTTTGTTGTAAGTACATAAATACGACAGTAAGTATAACAGTTGGATAAGTACATAACACTGATGGCTGTAGGATGAGTTATAACTGTTTATTTTGACATTTAGAGTGGATAGCATTTCTTCTCTAGCTAGCTTACCGTGTAGTTAATTATAAACTTAGAAATAAAAAATAGCTTGGCAGGAAATTTCTATTTTTGGATTTTGCTGCCAGGAAGAAAAATGCTTTATCCAAGCCTGCATTGGCAGATAGTTTGGTTAACCTGTTAACAGGCAAGGCTTTACCCTTGGCAAATAAAATCATATGCCGTAAAGACAGGGAAAAAAAGCTGTGTGCATCAAGGTCGGCGACCCAGGTTAAGACAAAGGTCTTTGCTCAAAACATAGAAGTTAAGAAATTGTTTTATATTTTTTAGGTAGTTGGATAATCTACTCTACTCGACTACTTCTCACATTGCTACCTACACCGGCCGCCCCCTCTCAGAAGATTGCATTACCCGGGAGGGAATACGAATTTCTATAGCGCATGTGCATAGGGTGGAGGACCATGCTCATAAATCTGTACTGGAGCCCAGCGATGTGTCCTGCAAGCTTTGTTGTGCAATATGAAGGAAAGCATGCATTGTGAGATTACCTATTATCAAGCAAGACACTTATTTTGAAAAAGAAAATTCTTCCACATTACAGTGGAGAATAAAACAGTAAAATACTAAAAATGTAGGGTGAATCGAGGCGCAAGCTAAGGCGCAGGTATCTTATGTTGACAAAAAAATGTAGTCTACCTTGCAATAAGAAAATCCCACACTGCAGCAAAATTTAGTAATTTATAGCTTAGCCATGACCATGGCCATGTGGCTTTTTGTATAGCCACACAAATAAACATGATACCAAAAAGTGTTTCACCAAAAACTATTATTAACAGATAAATTTACATATTCACAAAACAAAGTGGTACTTACTGGCAACTGCTACCTTTTCCTCTGCTGCTGTAACAAAGGCATTTGTTTCATCTTGCTTTCCTTCCAGCCAGAGTTCCAGCTGTTGTCCGGCGAGCTCAATTTCCGCTTTCTTGGCTTCGATATTTTCGACATCTTTTGCCAACTGACTTTGCTGATTTTTCAATTTGTAGACAGTGGACGTCTGCCAGTACTCGTGAAATACTCTATTTTTGTCACATTTTCCAATGTGAGAGCAATTCTTGCTGCATCTTTTGCTTTTAGAACAGCGTGTCTGGCGACTAGATTTGTGAAGAACAGCAGGGGTCGAGCAAACAATACGGCGAACACAATGAAGCTTATGAAATCATACAATAAAGCGATTTACAGCACACTTTCTTACCTTTCTTTAGCGTTGCTATCCATATATATATGTTAACATATAAAAGTCCTTTCCTTTTGATTTTAAAATATTTTCATACGTTTACTTTAACTGAGGAATATTCTACATTTTCTCCGATTTCTATGCAATTTTCGCCTTTCTTGCCCAGTAGCTCACGCAAAACAAAGATTCGGGGGGGAGTTTAAAATAAGGGGGGGTATATAACCAATACCTTACTCAGGGAGCCCCTAACGGTAAGATTTGGTCAATCACGTGCTACTGTAAATAAGATAATGCTCGGCGAAGTGAGGTCAACTTGGGGACATATTACGCAAACTATTTTAACGCAATTGAATTTTTCGTTTGATATAGAGAAAATTTATTTATTCATATGCATTAAAAACATTTATTAGAAACGATAATAAACCAAAAATATATCGCTTCAAAGTGGGGCATCTAAAACCGCGCGAAATTCTCATGATAGAGAAATGGGAATTAATTTCCTGCTGTGCAGCCGGAAAAGAGAAATACTGTGAAATTCTACCTTAGAAGTCTCACAAAACATTTCGAAATTTTCATAAAACTTCAACTGTTTTTTAACAGTATTTTTATACTTCTAGAAGTTCGCACTTATTTTTGAGATTTAATATGTTGTTTCTTATTCTATAACATATTTGAATTAATACTAAAATACCTTTTAAGATTAATCAATGTAGTATTGACCACATAGGATGACCTACGCATTTTCAAATCCACAAACTATAATATACTGCATGCCAATACGGCAAAAGCAAGTATACAAAATAGACACTTACGCGTTTAAAACGCTTTAGTAAAACACGAAAGTCTTTCTTCGGTCTTTTTACTGTTTTTTCCTGCTGTTAATTTTAACATGTGAAAGTCCTCTAAACAATTTCCATTTATCTCGTTTTAGAGACTTTGTTTGTCTGTTTATGCACCGATTCACGAGTACAAAACAGTTTTCACTCGGCCCGAACTCGCGCATGCGCATACGTCCATTGCATAATGGCGGACAACTTTGCATTCCGCTATGTTGTCACATACCCGGGTGTAAATATCCGAGCGGAATTAGTACCCTCGCACGGCGCTTCGCGCCGGCTCGGGGATTAAAACTGTAGGGAGCCTCCTTAAATACTGGTTTGTTTAAGAAGTTATAATTATCATACACTCTAATTCGTTTATTATATTTCAAATCACTATAATAAACTCCTTCTCGTGTATGATATATTACATTTTGAAGTGTATGGTATGTGGATTTTTGTTTTACTCTATATTTTCTTCAACTGTCTGCTGGAAATGGATTACGCTGAAAATTAAAATATTTGGGTACTATAGTTGCTCAGTTTGCATGCGAGGAGTTACTGCATGCATGTATTTCTAGTTCGGACTTATGATCTTACCTCTGTATACACAATTTCCATTTATCTCAAATTGGTTTTCTGCGCAGGTACGCAGGTACATGCAGTTACGTTCTCCCGTTCCTTCAATCGGTATACACGTCTGATTTGCTCCACATGGGTTTTTCTTACATGGGTATTTATCTAGATATAATGTCAATGAAAATTTCCAGACTATCATGAAATTTTCCGTTTCTCTCCTATATTTTCGGCATTGTGCGCTTTTGCCTTACAGTCATTGGATGCTCAAGTAACATTAAATTAAGAATGGATTAAATACAAGGGACTGATTTGTATGGGTATTTACAATGACGAGCTCGTTAGGATATTGGTAATGGTATTGAACCTATTACTATTCTTAAATTTGGTGCAGATCGTCTTGTAGTTGCCCATCCTAATTAGTAGTCGTGTTCTGGCGGCACATGTTTACTACGCTATTGGCTAGAACTCCTAACCAGGGGGTTGGGGAAATGTTTCACGCTTTTCACTAGATTCTCACGCTCTAGTGAGCATTCTTCTTTTACGAAAAGGATTTTATAGGAATAAAAGTGTCTTAAAACTTATTATTTCCGTCGTTATACTGCTGTTGAAGGATACTGGACCTTGTCCTTGTCCGAAGAAACAGAACAAGTCGTAACTCACTCACATGCAGCTCCTTTTGATACTTTTTCATGCATCGATATTTATTGAGATTTACAATATTTTATTATTATTCTCATGAATGCAACGTTTTTCTAAATTCCCATATACTCCTTTGTTATTGGATTCTAAAGACAACGAAGTGAAAGCCAAATCGTCTATTTTGACGGAAATCTCGATTTTGATACCACAAAGATACTATAGAAAGTAGCCTAGTATATGTTTGTTGTTCTCAGAAATTGCATTATTTTTTTCGGTCGAAAATTTACAAAATTAACACGTGCAATTATTGATCGGAAAATTATTATAAAGCACATATAGGCCGTAGGATGAGCATCCAAAAGATTGAGCATCCAACGGATTCCGTTGCACCCCTCGTGGAACTACATAATTTTCACATGAATCAATAGATAAAAACTTTGTCATTGTTTTGGTAGCAAATACGCATGCGCATATCAGCCAAACTCGCACTGCGCATGCGCACAAAAACGCATATGCTTCGAAGTGGAAACACGCTTAGTTATGCAAAACAATCATGGCTGAAGATATTTATAAAACTCGAATATCCTCATGTTTTATGCATTTTGATGGCGTTACAGAGCAAAGGCTTAAGAAATTTCTTGAGTGTAGGTCTAAATGGGCCAAACTTAAATGTCAACAAGCTGAAATAGCTAAGACATCGTACGAGAACATCGATGAGGGATCTGTAAATTGACTCAATTCATAGATGGAGAAGAACCCTGACAGCATTAACTTAGAATGGTACCATCATGAAATGCTGAAAGAGATTTTGTGATGAAGAGAAGATGCGTAGACAACAGAGAAAAGAAGAAACTTCTACCGAAGAACCACATGTGGAAGTGGAGCCAATAGAACCAAGGTGAAAAATTACACGTCAATCAGTCGCAGAAGCTAATAAGACTCTGTCTAAAAGAAACGAGCATGTACTCCCAGAGATATGTATTATTTGTGGAAGAGACGCCTCTTGGTTCTCACTAGGCAAGGTATGGCCATTTTGATAGGTATAATGCATCCGTCAAATTCAAGCGGCCCATCCCCCCCGGGCCACTGTGGGGCATTTGACACTTTGGCTCCTCCCTGGGGTGGGGGATTTGAAAGCTAATGTTAGCCCGGGGGTAGGGCATTATAAAATGTTCTATTTTGAACCTAATAAAACCATTTTGCCAAATAGAAAGACTTCGGCTATGTGGTGCTAGTGTAGGTAGCATCTATACAATGAGCTTCGAGTCTTTAGGATCAATCTACCTGAAAAATTCAACAAGAACTTTGACGTTTCGAGCCGGGGCCCTTTGTCTGGAGCGGACTAAGGGTATCCCGCTCGAAACGTCGTAGTTCTCGTTGCTCAAAGCTCAGACTTAATTTGGCTGCAATATTCCACATTCTCTTGCTCCTAACAAAGCATGGTTTGTTCATATGGACACAATGCCAATATATAGCTTTTTAACACACAGTACATGTGGAAAAAATTATTAGTATTTGCTATGTAATTGTTTTGCCTTGTACCAACATTAAAGTGCTTATATTTTGTAATAATATCTGCTTTCAAAAGTGGAATAAGGTTCCCCGGGGTGGGAAATTCGCCACTGACTTGTCGCCCCACCATGGTGCATTGGGGGCGGGGGGGGGGGGGGCACGCTTGGATTTGACTGATGCATAATACTAGCGCAATGTGTACAACATTCTCGGGTTTGGTTTTAAAATATCTTGAATTGTGATCAATTAAGTTTATTTAGGGTAAAGTTGTTTCTAATGCTACAAACGTCCAACCTTGTTATTAGCAGATATTTAGTTTAATAATTTTGTTTCACACCAGGTAACTAAGAAGAGAAGAAGAACCCCACTCATGTTGGCAGAAACAATTGATGCTGGTACAGCTGCCGAGAGAAAGAATGATGAACAGATACTCGTGCAAATCCGGGGGAAAGACTGTGTAGCACTGGAAGTCCGCTATCACAAAGTTTGCTACTGCAATTAAACAAAATTTCTCAACAGAGAGACGAAGAAGCAATCAGAGACTGAAAGATGTACATCAGTGTACGAGAAGTCTTATGATGTCATCTGTAAGGGGCCACGTCCATATTCAAGTTGCCATGCAAAACGTCAAATTGACGTTTTTATCTAAACCCACCCACCCAGCCTCGAAAATGTCAAGCGTGCCATATGTTATATGGTAAGATTTTCTTAAAATATTCATTTTGCTACGATAAAAACGCTGAAAAAGTCACAGCATAATAGTTTTGACCCTTGACGTGGCAACTTGAATATGGACGTGGCCTCTAAGAAATTAATCGAGACGGAGGTCATTGGAACTAAGCAAATAAAGTATATGAAAGATTTGCTGGAGACATTTGTTATCATTGCTAAGGACACCGAGAATGTGGATGCATCTAGTAAATATAGAGCTTTTAAACTCAAGCAACGACTGATGAAAAGTTATCCCCAACTTGTGTTCTGTGTACCAAAAATGAGAAATGTTAGTGAGATTGTATATGTGGAAAATTTGGATTCTTCTGAATTGGTTGAGGAACATATGTCAAATAAGTCTGAAAACAACGATGAAGACTTTGATGAAGAGAGCTGTACCATTGATGATGATAATCTGAATTTCAACACAGAAACTGAGGGAACTTCTAAATTGTTCCTTGTTATTCTAGATAGTGGCAAAATACCAACTTATGTCACAATATAATATATGCAATAGTTCAAATACGAGAAGTAGAACTTTACCAGACAAAAGCCAGGACAGCTTATTGTAGAATACATACAATCTCGTTTTGGCTTATTGCACTGATGAAAATCTGGGCTCAAGGATGAAAACATTTCTTTCAATTATAGCCGGTTATGATGAAATTCGAGTTGGTGCCTGGGACATGTTTCTTTCACAGTTAAAGGTCCTTCACTGGTGAAGTCTGGCTTCATCGGTTTGAACAGATGGTTGGAAAAGATGGTTGGAACGAATGGAAAAGTTGGTCCAAATCGAAGATTGGTATCCATAGAATATACTTAAGTGATGGATGGAACGCACAATTCAATATCTTGCATAGTTATTCAATAATACATTAAAGATTCAATCAGAGGTTTTCGTAGGAGTTTATATAAATATCCCTTAATAAAGCCGGGGACAAACTGGGAAACATTGTTGCGCAAAGATATTTGTCATATTATTTGTCTTACCAATGTTTCAGTATGTCATATTGTCCCACCAGCATCGGCAAACAGAGAAAGAGTGTTTCATCAAATGTTTCTGAATTTGGTAGGAAATATTTTTGCTTTCCAGGAAGAAAATTTTGTTTCTGCAAATAAAAGCCAATGTTTCCAGATGTGGGAATGTTTCTTACGTTTGACCAAGGCTTTAGTTTAGCGAAATATTTCATTTGTTCCTTGATCGTGTGAATTGTATGTATATTTATATATTCTCCGTCCTGTTTGATACAGGTGGGTTTTTTTACCTCACACAAATTTGTATAAACAATATTTAATGTGTGTGTATTTATTCGTTAATCTTACAAGGATTGATCTCTATTGCGTGATTTTATTTTGTTGTTTTTACGGGGGAAATCGGGGAAAACCCACAGGGAAAATCCATTTTTCTGTCTGCGCGCGCGCAGTGCGAGTTTGGCTGAAATGCGCATGCGTATTTGCTACCAAAACAATGGCGGTTCGAATATTTCGAAGCGTGAAAATAGCAAACTTTGGAGGGATTTTTTTCCCAATTGTGCACCTGTTTCGCTTGGGGAGCAACGGATTCTGATCTGTACGTTTTTATCTATTGATTCATGTGAAAATTACGTAGTTCCACGAGGGGTGCAACGGAATTGCATCTTTTGGATGCTCATCCTACGGCTTAATAGTTTTCGAATTAGCATTCATTTTAATATTGGTGCAAGAAACTTTGCAGACACATACCTACGCATTTCTTGCCATCGTCATGGAAACCATCATCACAGGAACATTTGTAAGCTCCCTTGTCATGAAGTGGTTGACATTTGCTATTTGCTTTGGTACAGGTTACGCTTTCACATTGAGGTATGGCTATAGAAAGAACACGAAGTTTAAGAATTTCGCGACCAGTGGCGTAGCCAGCCCGCCAATTTGGTCCCGCTATGCAAATTTCAAATAATTATCATTATTCATTTATTGAGAAATTGATTGCTTTCACCGTCAATGAACACGAACAAATTTGCATAGCGGGACTAAATCGGCGGGCTGGCTACGCTACTGTTCGCGACAAGCACAAAAAGCCAGCATAAAATCAAATTGATATCTGATATAATTTTGAAAACACAAAAACTTGCGCTACATTTACTTTAATGCTTTATGACAACGAATGAAATTGTGTGTCAATCATTTCAAACATTCCTGTTTCATTATCAGAATAACAATACGCATGCAGGATTCCGAATGAAAATGGCGAAGTAATCATTCAAAATTATATATACTGTATGCGACTTGAGGTACTGTATATAGCAATAAAGAAAATATACTATACTTCAAACAACATTCATGGTGGGGAAAATGCGTTGGCCTTAACGACAATTACAAACCCAACAATAGTAACTTACCTTGAAAAAATAACCTATGTCTATATTTATGTACACAGTGATGACCATGATATCCTGTTATCTAAAACAAAATTAAAACTACTACTTATAAAATCTCGAATCATTTCTCAATTTTACGCATGATGTTAACTGCAGAAATATTTAATTAAATAAGAATGCGCGGTCTATAAGTGCACGGATTGCTTTTGGAACTTGGTCAGCAATTTATGAATTATATTAGTAAACGCAATTAATAGTTTCGGGGGAATACTTTCAAAATTGCAAATGAAGCAATGGATTGTATCGTATGAACATCGCTGGTTCGATTCCCAGCCTCGAAAAATCAGACTTTCTTACGTTTAGGTACGTTAGTACGCTGTTTGATTTATTGTCTGGATTTATTCTATAGGCAAGTCTAAATCTTTTGTTTAATCACCCCCCTCAACTAAACACTTTCACTTCAACAAACCGCGCCTTTTTTGAAACAAGAAATATGTTACCCCCAATGCATCTCTTTGAGGCACTCCTTTTCATCTTCTCACAACAACCAAACACATTTGCACTGCACGATTTAACATTAGTTGGTCTGGAGCCACAAGCTTATTTTAAATGCATTAAATACAAGTTATACAACGGTTGATTAAATCTTGCTATACCAACATGCGTAGGCTACTGACCAAATATAGCTTTTCTCGGGAGGAATACTTGGACGAAATGTTTTCATTTGAAACTAGTAAAATCTGAATGGACTAAGTTTGCAAAACTAAACGTTTTACAAACTTTACGGATCCATTACCCTTAAAAACTATAATGGTTTACAGAATGCTGATGAACCACTACTAATACTGTTTAAATGTTGTTCGATCCACTGTAGGTGGCTTTTGGGGTACATATTTGCGCATTTCTCTGGTTGTAAATATCGCTAGCTTTTGACTGCCAGTCAGTAGTTTTCGACGGTTAGCCGTAATTGTTGTCACTTGTGTCTTGTAACTGCTATTTACAATTGTGGACAGTCATTGTGTACACTGTAGATTTGTACATACATGTATACAGTTATACATTGAATATGTCCCCTATAACCAAGTCAGCAATTAAATCTATTTTTTGTGTGAAGAATTGACAATAATGCCCGGCACCGCGCCAGGCAGTCCTTTTTTTGTGCTTTTTGGTCACCTGCATGTACGGTGATAATAAAAATATATATACGTGGTACTTACCCTTAGATAATACCCTTTTCTATATGTTAAGTGAGGAATCGACGTGCTATATCGGTAAGCCTAAAAATAGTTACAGGAACTCGTAAAACAAGATCTAGAAACACCGTGGCAATGTGCAAACCTTTGGAATTGCCAAGCATTTCATATACTATATTGTGAACTGGGGATGGCATACAAATCTGATTATAGTAAAGTCTGAAGCTATCGAATCTTTATTGTCAACGTTTTAATTCGCCAGAAGGTTATGTTTTTGGATTTGTGTGTGTGTATTCAGGGGCGGCAGAACAGAGGGACTAGGGGGGGCTTAATCCTACCCTATGAGTAAGAGTGGGGGCTAAGCGCACCCTTCCCTTTTTAAGTGGATAAACCTCATACGAAGGTGTCAGATTCTTCGCTGCCTGAAATCACAGTTAATAGATGCTGAAATGTAAAATGAGATACTCGATATTTCAAAATGTCCTATGTAATTAGCTAACCTCAACCCCCTCGCCAACTAAAACAATCTTCCGCTTCCACTGTGTCCATTTGCTTGTTTGTGTCCATTTCCCAGCCTCGTACCCAGGCGCCTTGCTTGCTACACGGTTACGTGAAGAGCGCGCGGGACAACACGCGTGGGGAGAAATGGAAAATTCGGCGGGAAGCGCCTGGGAGAAAATGCTTTCAAGATGGCGGTCAAAATTTGTAATCAAAATGTCAACAGAAAGATATTATGCGAATAAAGACAATAAAACATTTTTCAAAACCATGATATATCAAGGCAACGTGTGGAGTATTTACTACAAGCTACAGCCTGGAAAGGAGTAAAATATAGACACTGTATTGTATCAGTGTGACACTGATTTTAGACATTTTAATATTGAAGGATTTTCGCAAATCACTGGACACTGAAAAATCTCAGTGGCTAAACGTTTATATATTATCTTTTAATGTTGTTTCATCTGCATATTATTATTAAATTGGATAGATCCATAATACTTTATAACCTATCAAGGGAAGAATGGGGTATATTTGTATACAATGTACTCTACATGTACAACTATAAAAGTTTATATTTGCATAATATTTAGCATGAAAGCCAGAAATGTTTTCAGCATACTTCTTAAGCAGTGACAGACATTTTGTAAAATATTGTAGGTGCAAATATGGTCTACTTGCATATTTTGACCCTTCTAGTTAGCTTCTATTGCAGTAATGTTCTGTTATGTTTTTCAGTCTTGTTTGGCTTAAATTTATTGCAAATATACTTGATGAATGATGATGATGAGGATATCAAGTTATCATGGTTGAAAAAACCTTGTTACAACTCTATTAGTTACTGAGTTTAGCAGTATCTTACATATACAAAACACTCAAAGGGCATTGCAACCATCCCCTTCACCTCTCAGTGTTTGCCACTCACATGAAGCTGAATTAGGGAAACCATATAGATGCCCAGCACTCTTCTCTCAATGAGTAAAATTGTCTGATGTAGACAGAGACACAGAGTGTAATATATTATACAGAACAAGTATGCATGGTGAAATTTGCATCTACAAAGTGTTGACCATTGGTCATACTTAGCAGTAACATTTTTCTGCCAAATTTGTCTTGATAAAATAGAATCAGAGTATGTAAAAGATACACATTTATATTTTTAATTTTAAAATCAATAAACAATACATTTTTGTGTGTGTACTCATTATTTAATTCTCCTGTCAGATAGGACAAATAGCTTAATAATTATTAAGCTTCATTCTTAATACATTCAGGAAAACTGACTCTCACACATAGTGTTAAAATATTTTTGCCTGCATCAGTAATTAGATCAAGTAAATTCATTTTAAATCAGACTGTTTGACAAATGAGTCATTTTAAGCAAACACACTATGTTCAATTTCTTCACACAATTTCTTCCTGAACATTGTTAACTGCTTGGATTATCTAGAAATATGGAAAGATGTCAAAATTATGCACTAGTTAATCACCCCAACCATTGATGACTTGTGGGAAATTGGTGATTTATGCTTCGATGATTGGATTTCCTCCTTTAGTATGGGTCATTCCACGCCAAATCGACTAAACTTCCTGCACAAGCATTACAGATTTAGTTGATTTTTGGTACACTTTTAGATCATTATATAATTAGAATTTCTGTGAATTTTCAGTAGATGACATTAAATTTTTCAGCAAAGCACTGCGTGATTGTCAGCGGCGGAAGTCGCCATTTTGACAGAATTTGTAATTTCGGCATAATTCGCACATCAATATCTCGTTGATCACTCCACCTATTAACACGAAAATTTGTACAGTAGTAAATCTGAGACTGCTCTTCTCAACCAATACATCGTTTAATGTATGTGGTAAAGGATATCGTAAATAACGGAGGATCAACATACTGGCAGAATGGAAAAAATACAAATTTGTCGTAGATTTGAACTACAATATCTTGGTAGATATCTGTCTAGGTACATTCATGTTATCCACACATAAAAACAAGCCTTCAAAGAATTCTTTTTAGCAATAATAGCCCGTTATAATTAGTCAGACATTAAAAATACCGATTTAAATTGCGGCAATATTTAGAAGTGTCTTCTTTTCGACGAGGGAAATAAGCATGTGGGACTAATCCGATAAACTCAAGATTTCGATGCATTGAAGTAGATGTTATGCTAAACCTGTGGTAGAAATGTCATTATTGTCCTCTGACTGGTTCGATATTAACGAGCGATCTAAAAATTGGTGTTTTTCACTAATTGAATTCAAATGTAAACAAACAAATTATTATTACTATAATTAATAAATAATAGTGATTTGACATTTATGTCAATTTCACCAAAAGCCATACAACATATCGCCAAAATATTGAAAATACTGGAACGGAACATACTTCTATGACTATGAAGCAGTACTGACTACCTCTTTAAAAACAACAATTACACAACGCGTCCAAATTGTACGTACACACGCTTCACAAAATGTATTTAAATATATAGTGATTACATTATTACACAATTGTGATGTCATAACCATACTTAGTGACGTAATATATAAAATAAAACGTTAAGTGTATGTATATAAAATAAAAAGTGAATTATAAAAGGTACGTAAGCTAAATATTGGATAAATAAAGAAGATTATATTGCTGAAATATTAATTAATTATACGTCGAATGGCAAGCAAGCTTGAACCTTGTTCAATAGGTATTTTACTCTGCTCAACTGAAGATTGCCACAAGACCACTTACGCAAGGAAAGTTGGAATAAACAAGTTGGCAGCTCTACTGGCGGACGACGTCGAACTAATTGTACGAAGGAGCGGTTTAAAGGCAGAGAATGATAGCGTTATCTGTTTTCATCATGAAATGGTTTATTTACGCAAGTATGAATTTTAGCAAAAAAGTTGTTGTGATCCCTTTGAAATGCATCCAACAACGGCGAGGGAAAAGTCTTTACGCAGAATAGATATTGCAAACGCGGACAAAATTAACAAACTCGTTGCGAAAGATATCAAGTCTGGTCAAAAGCTGTGCCCGAAATGTTCATCTCATCTTGGAATTGGAAGCATCGATGAAAGTTGCATCGAAGAAGATGAAGAGTATAAGCCTGAAGACGAGAATGAGTTACATAATCTTGCCGCCACATTTAGCTCCCTTGGTTTCACTCCAGTTAAGACTAAATTCGCACAGAGAGACCGTGCGGTGTATGCCAAAAGAAAGGCTCAAGAAGCGCAGACGGCTATTACTGACGAAGTTGCTCGTCGTTTAAAGGGCTTATGCAGCGAAAATTCGGTTCCAGTGAAACTCTCTTATTGAACAGAACTTTTGAAGTTATGAAGATTGACGTTTGGAGCTTTTCCATATCCCACTTCGTTCTTGAGATATTAAGATGTGTTTGATATGTAAATAACATCACTGTGACATCACACTGCATAATGAATTGTTGGAAAATCACGAATACCTCTGAGATTATTTAACCAATCGCCTTTAAACTGTCGTTTGTTTCTGCCTATCGCAGGACACCACATGCACATGCAGAGTTTCAAGTGATTTAATTCAATTATTTCAAAGATATTCGTGATTTTCCAACAATTCATTATGCAGTGTGATGTCACAGTGATGTTATTTACATATCAAACACATCTTAATATCTCAAGAACGAAGTGGGATATGGAAAAGCTCTAAACGTCAATCTTCATAACTTCAAAAGTTCTCTTCAATAAGAGAGTTTCACTTGAACCGAATTTTCGCTGCATAAGCCCTTTAAATGTTGACTCCAATGAACTTCAAACATGTCTAAAGTGCACAGACCTTGACGCAATCCTGGGTGTCGTGGAAGATATATCGCACGAGAATGAAGACGTCCTCGTAAACTTTATGAGATCTCGTAATCCCGGCACTACAATCCACTCGTTCGTATGGCCATCAACACGAGATGAATGTTGGATTCCTTTTCAGCATGTGCTATGTACCGTGCAAGAGCCGCTGCAGGTCACAAAGGGTCGAATCAAACAATACAAACTTAACAGTCCAGCAATTGAGATGATTGAAGACAGCTTTAACAAATTTTTAGATTGTTACTACAATTGACTATGACGTTTCATTAATATTCATGTTGAATTAAAAGCTGATTTGTATTGATTTAACTTTGAGAAAATCAGTTTGTACAAGACGCCCGACCAGGCGTTTTCTAGCTCCATCTACGGGTGAGCTGAGGTATTAAGGTCATTAAGGGAACAGCTGATCTGCAGTACTATAAACTATAGAATATAGCCCGACATTGTTAACTTAAGCTATTATTTAGTTGTTATTTAAGGTAATTCAGCTGTGCGCAATTTACTCTTGTAGGTTCATAAATACATAGTCGAAAAATATTGTTAAGATAGCTTTAATTAATATTAAGATAATTAACATTCTGATGGAAGTCACTTTGGCGTGATTGACATGCGTATAATTATAAATAACAAAGAATTATATTAATATTATTCATCAGGCGATATACGTGGACGGTATAAAGACTCAAAATGAATGTTTTATATCAATGATTTCTCGCATTTGTGACTTTTTGGCGGACATAAAAAATATTAGAAAAGGACTAGGAGATTGATAACAAAATCACCGGTTTAGTTAGCGCTTCATGCAATTCAGAATTTGTTCGTTTACATTTGAATCAATTAGTGAAATATCGTTTGTTAATATCGAACCAGTCAGAGGACAATAATGAAATTTCTATCACAGGTTTAGCATAACATCTACTTTAATGCAGCGAAATCTTGAGTTTGTCCGATTAGTCCCACATGCTTATTTCTCTCGTCGAAAAGAAGACACTTCTAAATATTGCCGTAATTTAATTAGGTATTTTTAATGTCTGACTAATTATAACGGGCTATTATTGCTAACAAGAATTTTTTGAAGGCTTGTTTTTATGTGTGGATAACAATGTACCTAGACAGATATCTACCAAGATATTATAGTTCAAATCTACGACGCATTTGTATTTTTTCCATTCTGCCAGTATGTTGATCCCCAGTTATTTACGATATCCTTTACCACATACATTAAACGATGTATTGGTTGAGAAGAGCAGTCTCAGATTTATTACTGTACAAATTTTCGTGTTAATAGGTGGAGTGATAAACGAGATATTGATGTGCGAATTATGCCGAAATTACAAATTCTGTCAAAATGGCGACTTCCGCCGCTGACAATCACGCAGTTCTTTGCTTATATTTCCTGAAATACTTAATGTCATCTACTGAAAATTTACAGAAATTCTAATTATATAATGATCTAAAAGTGTACCAAAAATCAACTAAATCTGTAATGCTTGTGCAGGAAGTTTAGTCGATTTGGCGTGGAATGACCCGTATGTGATGCAGGAACAAAAACAGTAAATCACTCAATGTCTGCATGACATATTAGACAAAACAGTATCTGTCGATACTAATGCATCAGTCAATTCTAGCATTGCCCGGCTCTCCGCAGACATTTGCAGACTTTCTTTGCCCAGGGGTCGGGTATTAGTACTTGCAAAATTTCCCAGGTGCCGGGCATTTGTCTCCCTTTCCGGAAATGATTGTTGTTTCTGCAGCAGCTGCGGAGAACGTGTGCTGCCATGAATATGGATGAAAGTATTTGTGTCATACACACAAACAAATAGAACTTGTGAAGCAAAACTTGCTCTGTTTACAAGGCTTAAAACGTCATTTAATTAAGAATGTAAAACTTTATCTCATGATATTCTGACAAATCTATGTGTTGGTGTGCCCTGTGGCCGGGCATTCGTCATTATTTCTTTGCCCCGGGGTGGGGCATTGTTGTGCTTTTTTTGCCCAACCCCAGGGAATTGTACACTTAGAGAAAAAAATTAGTGCAAATGCCCAGGGGGATGGACAATGCTAGAATTGACTGACGCATAATGCTCTGAGTTTTATATGGCCATGCAGGAACAAATGTCATCAACCTTGAGCATGCCAATGATCATGCATCTGTCATCTAATAGATCAAACTATCAAAGCTCTATACCAACCAAAATGAAATGGCAAATCTGCCCAATATTTTATTATATAAACTTGTTTAGATTTAAACAATACAAAATTATACAGAGCTTCAACATATCATCTCACAGGTATGCTCTTCATGCAGCTAAAGTGCACTTGCCCCATGCTATTCACTATATTTTAATATTTACTGGTCTTCAAGACATATCACTAATATATTACACTACTTACCCAGTTACCTCTGACTCTGGTGTGCTATAAGATATGCGAAGAGACAACGTTGACTCTTTAATTTACATGACTATATTCCACCAATAGATAATCATATTCGAATATATATATAATGAAAAAAATTCATACAAATTTACCTTCAAAAGTAATATTTTGAAGAGAATTGTCGATCTCATCCATGCTTCATCGAGAAAAGCATGCTAAATGCTCTAAAAATCCCCAAAAGTGGACGATAGTATTCAAATCTCAGAAATCGACAGAAAGCTGAGAAATCGACACGTTTTCTGCCAGGCGCTAAACCCGTACGTCGTGGCTGCGCACTTCAGTTTCCACGCGCGCGTCACGCAACCGCTTAGAACGTTAAAGCGCCTGGGTACGAGGCTGGTCCATTTCCACAGTGTCCATTTGCTCATACTCTTTCTGCAGAACAATGGCAAATAATTTCGCATTAAGATTCGGGAGATGAGCATATTTTGAAGTGATTTTTATTACTTTGGACGTTGGACACTTTGATTACGTACTTTGTTGTTTTCTGCGCAAAACATTTTAGTAATTTCCGTTTCCATTCCTATTATTCCGCCATCTTGAATTTTTTACGTTGTGCGCATATTGACACAGCGTGCTGTCTCAAATTTCTCGCCATGGGCCAAACGGTAGGGTGGTGAGATGATCATTTTTTAACAAACACGCACCCTCTTTTAATGCACCCTCATGTTCTTATCTGTCCCATAATCAATTAAAAAGAGAACAGCGTATGTTTGGCCGATCACTTACATTGGAAGATGCGTTCAAGTATTTTTCATAGAAAAGCTTCCATGATTTTCCAGTACTATATAGCTCCACGTGAATATAGGTCAAAGTCTCCATATTTCTCCAAATTACATCACTCCAAGTTAATAACATAGTTACGGCTGTGTTGTTTGATGTATCTCTTTCGAAACTTGCATTCACAAAGCCTTCTTTAGAAGTGGCTTTTCCATCTGATGTAAAGTATAAAAAAATCTAATTTGATGCTTTTAAAAAACTAAACAAATCAATAATTATGTATTAACAAGCTGAAGACAAAATTAAGGCATGCAGGCATACAACAATTCACGGCATATTAAATCAAACGGAATGAACCTCAGTATTTTTCACCCATTGTATAATATTTAGCATTATAATATAGCAGTAATTATATAGCAGCTGATGACGTCAAACTAGAATTTGTTCTTGTTGCTTGTGCTTGGTACTTTAAAATATTCTCTACAGATTGGATATACTGCGTAATTCAAGTCATAGATAAAGCACGATCGAGCGGTCGATTTGTACTGCATTTACAAACCCGAGCAGAAAACGATGAGAAAATCGAACAAAAAGGTTAATATGTTATTCAAGATGAGATCTGTATCAGATTTACAAACATCGAATTAAACATTCATATAAGTCAAAGCTGATAACATTGTTATGCTTAGTGTTATGAAGCGGACCATATAATGACTGGCCAATTGTATTAAGATATACTTACATGGGCATCCGCAAAAATTGATATTATTGATGTGTATACAACCTGAAAGTAGCAACAAAAGTATATCGAAATCATTTTCTTTTCTTTTTGTTCGTTTTGCATTATATTTTTCATATTATTGTACTTTGCGATGCTCTTCGGAAACAATTAAACAGAGGAAACGACATGATGCCCAGATCTGGGTTTTAGATCTTTCCCTTGAAGAGTGTTTTCTGACAACATTATTTGTTCAAACAGCAGTAAGTTACTTACAGGAATTTCTCTGGTCTGAATAAAATTAAGGGAAAAGCATATCATTTTTCTCAAATTCATATCGTGTATAGGTTCGCGTAAATTTATTTTAAAAATTCTTCTCAAATCCACGCTCAAATTCCACATAAACTCTTCCCAATTTATATAATACAATAATTCTCAAAGTAGCAGTTAAGTCCGTTTTGCCCATGGGCATGCATGGTTTGTTTACATATTTTCCATTTGAGACAAATCGAAAAAAATCATGCTGGTAAAGCTAGGCTTTTCACTTGGTCGTGGCAGTTGCGACCCTGTCATTTCGGCCGATGAAATAAAGTGACGATATCCTTACAAACATGAAGAAAAGACTGTTTTGCAATTGTTTTGTGTAGAGTATGCATGCAAATTCGACTATTTTACATCAATGGCCGAGACTTGGCTAAAGATGCCGCGACCAAATGGAAATCAGGCTTAAGCTTACTTGGAACATGGAAGATCCAGCTTCTTTCTGCTGCCGAAACGTTAGCCTTCGTATTCACAGCCTTCATCTATGAAATTCAAAATTCAATTTTTTTCGGAATTAGGACAATAAAACGTTATTCATAGAAAAACAACCAGCTTGTGTGTATATAGACATTATATATTCTTACTCGGAATTAAATGTTGATTGTTGGCCTGAATATTTAAGTTGTTTATATACCTATCGTTTGTAGTATTTTTTGTTTGTAGTTAGGACTCCTCGTAAATGTTCAATTCATATTCAGATGGTTTCTTTAAAGATTAAAAACGTGTGGAGAAGAGAAGAAGATGGATAGTGTATCTTAAAACATACCTCTAACTTATACCAAGAATTATAATATAGAGGCTTAACCTCATCGATGCTGTAATTTGCCTTTTCTTTGTTAGTGAAGACGTCCTAGGGGAAGAACAATAATCTTATGTTTCAAGACAGCAAGGCAAAGCGAAAAAGGAAGGAAAATAAGGGCATTTGATGCTTGCCAGCTATGCCTATGCATTTTTTAACGTACGTATACACACGGAAATGTTCAACTGGAAAACTCAGACATGTTCCAGTGATCACTGCCTCTCTCTGATTATATTCAATTTCAATATGTAATTCAGTATTGCAAATGGCGTAGTAAATGCTGCATATATGCAGAATTTGGTATAGCTATATTCTTAGTTAAAAACCCCGAAAATATTTGTGTCTAATGGACACACGTACAGCTGTGCCAACAACGTCTTCAAGCTTTTCAGTTGTATTCAGAAAAATCATCTGAACTCCCGACGGGAATCTATAGGGTTTCAGACTGCAATGCGATGTTATTTAGATGACATTAGTAGCGGGAGCCAGGTCTCTAAATAACATCGCACTGCCATCTGAAACCCTATATATAGTCTAGTGGTGAAACAACCGAACCGGCAATCGGACACACGGGTTTGTATAGATATATATATATGCAGAAATTTTCCCAGCAGAGTTCGATCAAAAAGTCTCGATCTGTGTATTACTGTAGGGTTATAAACTTGAAATTTCCTCGCGAAAGTGCGTTTCAGGTCATACAATTCGAAACAACATTTACATATTGTAATGCTTAGCCTAAGCCCGGGTGTTTTTACAGATGATTTCAATCGGCATGGTAATTTATCCGATAAAACTTTGTACAGCTCAGAAATGCACTTGAGTTAACAACATTTCGTGACATTACGTAAAACCAGGGACGAGAGAATCACGATTGCGGGGGAATGCTGTATGATATTGACCAACTTTTCCACTGGAAATGGCCAACAGTTTCATTATACAATTACTTTATGGTTTCCGTGTTTGGATATGATGGCCTGATCCAAACACGCGGGAATGTTGCGAGAGTTAAGAAAAGCGCGCGAGGGCCACTCCCCCTCCTTCCTCGCACCCCCCAGACGCTACATTCCTGAATTCCCACAGGTGCAGAAACCGCACGCTAAGATAGAAAACATAATTATTGATGAATATAAATTACAGGCAACGATTCGATGATTTGACAAATTTCAAAATCATGCACTTTCTATTACAAATGGCGCCAAAGATGACTCTTTCAATTCGAAAGTTCTATCCAGTCCTAATTTTGAGATCAATGCGGTGAGCTGTGCAGGCTGAAAACTTTCCTTCAGTTCAACAAAGCAGGTATAAACAGTATATACTTACTAATCCAGTGTGTAAATCATTACGTTCGCTGAATCCTTTTCTGTAATCATTGCTTATCAGAGAAAATTTTTGGAAAACGCCAAGCAGCTGCGTCTTGTTTTTTTCGGGGACTACAAAACAGAATTGATAATATAACATGTAAATTTAAACTCATTAATGTGGTATACAGGGTATATGTACCCCAATAACTACAAGCTGATCTGCATTTTATAATTCGAATATACATAGGCAATTGGATAAATAATTGAATATCGGGAGATAGTCTGACTACTTTTCGCTTTATTGACCAAAATGTTCGGGTCGGAATTTTTCATTGGAAGCTTATAAAGTCAGAAATTTTAAGACTAAGTGTGCAAAACTGGAATATTTACAAAACTATTATGGGTCCATTGGCCGGGAGAATCTAATGGTATTGCGCATTGCTGATGAATCACTACAACTTCTGCTTAATCTTTGTTTGATTAACTGCATGTATGAGGCTGTTGGATGACATATATTTACTATAGAAAGAAAAATGATACGAGACTCAGTCACTCCCCCCGCTGTCTCGCACCCACGCTGGTGACTGATATTTATCACAAGTTTAACTAAGCTTGCCAGCATGCAGTCTGCAATCTATAGGCTTCATTTCTATCTTCATTGTCTGTTATTGTTTATATATCATGCAGTTATAATTGTTAACATGCAGTTGTCACGTCTCTAAGTTATAGATAAAACATGCATGAGCATGCAGTCGATCTTTACCTGATATAGAAACTTGAGCCGAAGGCGAGCGTTTGTATATCAGATAAAGATCGGATGCGAATGTTTTATCGAACTTAAACAACGACCCTTCTTATGAGTTTATTGGCGAAGTAATTTTAAAAATAAACATTGTCTAAGCCGAGAAAATCAAAGCTGAAGTTTATGTAAATCAGGACAAACCTTTATCCGATTTACAAACATTGATTAAACAATCATTTATTTTGAATTTTCCTCATGAATTATTAATGAGTTTTTAATTGTATATAAAACTCATTGTTAGTTAGATGGAAATTTCGAGCGACGAGTCGACTGCAGATTGGCAGTCAAAAGCTATTGACAAATATATTTATAACCAAAGAACGTGTGCCGGTGTCGATAGGAGAATATACGAACTATGTATAAAATGGAGTGAGATGACGAATATCTGTCAAATTCCGACATTGAATTCTTATCTGCATGTCCATGCATGTCATCAGCAGACATTCACAGATATTCTACATCTTACCTCATTTTATAGTAACCTCATCTCGTCTATCAGTATGATATTTTTAGTCAAAATTACGGGCAATTGTCAGCACTAGTTATTCTTATCAAAGCTGCCGTATAGTGTCAATTATTTACTATATTAATTTTACGGTTATTATAAATGTCTTATCGTTCTGTTCAAGTCATGCTCATAAAGATGGCCGTCATAAGACCGCCTCTCTTTCCCTCCAGCCAGTTAGCATGATTTAGCGTGATTCGCTACATTATAGTCATAGATATCATACATACACGTAGTACTAGGCTTCCAAAGAAATACGGATTTTAAATTCACATTCCTTTGATAAGGGGTCATCAATTCCAAGCGAATGTTTGTTACACCACATGGACGTTTTTCGCAAGTTTCTAAAAAATAGAATAATAAAGCGGAGACTGAACTGTGAACATAGATATTAAAGTTTACGATGGAATCATAAATTGCTCTTCAAATGTTCGCGTTGCCTACAACGACCTATTGTAACAATGGAATAGGCAAAAGTGTAAAGGCGCTAGCCTGGTGGAAGAGGGGGACTGGGTATGACTCTCCGGTATAAAAATTCAGAAATCATCAATGTCTTTCCTTGCATTTTGTCACTCTAACTCACCTGGAGTGGCCGCAAACAGTAACTTATCTGGAGTGGCCACAACCTGAAAACTAAATTGTGAAGGTGGTTTCTATTTAAATGCTTAGACCGTTAAGATATTAAACAGTTTTCATCGTTAATTGAAGGATTTGAACAAAATTTTTTGTTCCTGGAATTTATCTATGCTTTGAATTGTTTGCCGAACAGAATTTGGCGCTCAAAAAACCACTATTTCTAGCTTGCTTTTCGATTAATTCGACGACCATGCCAATAGAAATCATGGCTCAAATCGTGCGCTTCAGTAGGGGAAAGTTACTGAGGAAGTTATTAGAGAGTTTAAGTAAGCGACGTTTTTGACAACAACGATGCAATGAATTCGACAATACATTTAAATACTGGAGTTCACTGCACGAATGTCTCGTGTACAGAATCCAGCCGTTAAATCACGAACTTGAAAACGCAGAGAAAACGCCGTTTCTTCGTTTAAAGCAAGAGCTGCATGCTGCGGATGTACGTGTGACGCCCGTGTTTCCAAAACGTCGCTTGCTTATTTCTCTAATATTTTCCATTTCTCAGTCTCGCTCCTATGATCTTGAACGACATTGAGTCTTCGTATGCAAGAAGCTCAATCCCGAGGGAGCAAGCAGGACGCTCACCCCCAGTTTTGGACCTTGCTATAATACTTTGTACTTTACGTTTTTTTGCTCCTCCACCTTTCTTGAATAGACTGATCCTTCTTACGAAGCTTTAATATGACCTATTCCTATAGCCTATAAATATGGTTCAATTCTCTCCAATCACAAGAGCACAGGATAAATTTTTCACTTGATAATCATACTGTACTGTTGGTTTTAAAAGACCGTCAATTTCACACTTACTTGTTGTATTGATAACATCACTCCAGTTGCTGAACGATGACGATTCATTCAATTTTAGAGCAATTACTCGGAATTTATAGCCAGTATTCGGTTCAAGGTCCTCTATGGTATACGTTGTTTGGTTGGTCTGGTGGATAAAAAGCCGAAAGAAATGCATGACGATATAGTATCCAACTATTTAAGCAAATGCGGAAACTATTATTGACATACAAACGGTGTTTATTGATCGCCTGCATAAATGTAGAATCCTAGATGGTCAGACATATTGGGATGTTCACTTTATTTCAATGAAGCATTCATAGCGAAATCTATTGATTATGAAGGGAGGATTGGCATTGGGATCACGATATGGATAATTATCTGTTTCGTTAAGCAATCAAAGTCAACTTACATAGTCGTATTTCTTTGTGTAAGGAAATACAACAAAGAGGTTACCCCTCTCCTGAAGACCCCAAAGTGGCTTAACTTCCAAAATATAATCAAGATTGCTGTAACTCTCCAACTTTGTCGTATTGAAACGCAATCGTATCGTCTGCCACCCAGCTTCAACCACTCTTGGTGCTGCAGGTTTTGGTAAAGAGCTTTCGGAATCGTTGGCTAAATCGACGAACAAAAGTTATAATCAGTTAAAACATGAAACTAGCTCTGCAGCTTCTCACGAAATGGACAGAAGGTCTACTGGTGACCTTTTATATTAATGTCCAAAAATGATTTCACAAAATATAAGTATAAAACATGCACTGATTTTCGTTAGTATTTGGTTAGGATTGAGGTAAGGGTTAGGGTTATGATCATGGGTTAGGATGAGGGTTAATGTTAGGGTTTGTATAAGCGTTAGGATTATCCTGGGATTACGGTCCTTACCTTAGTGACTATGTTAGGAATGGGGTAAAGTTTACGGTAAAATTAAGTTTATATAGGACTAGGTTGGGTTTGTGATATTGATAGCAATATCGATCCTAAATAAAGTTAATTACATACAAGATTTGATATTGATTTGATTTGAATTTCAATTACCTTTTCTCACCAGTAAACCAAGAGATTCTTGAAAGCACGTCGTATTACAAAAATCTTTATATCTTCTAAACTGCTGCTTAACCAAAAAGAGATTATAAAACTTGTAAATTCAACGTTTGGATCATTTCAGTATGTGCTGATCTCAAGTGTACGTAATGTTTACAACATGAGCGCCGTGATGTATTGAATATAAAATCACGAGTCAAAGGCAGGTGATTATCAACTCAATACAGCTGCAAGGACACGAATATTGAAACAACTTGTGAAATGAACAAATTCATATACGGCAAACTAGTTATAGGCACTAGTGTTATGGTAAACAGAGAGCTGTAACCATTTGCGTGTATAACCAAATGGCATTTTCATTACTCATTTCTATGGGTTTTACAAAGTATACATATCATTCATATTCATTCATACATTATTCAGCTCACTCCCATTGGGGCTTTTCAGTGACCGATTACATCAAGGATCTCGCCTACATATATTACTTACTTAGCCTACATTATTTATTTTTACAGCAATTGTGATATTACTTTCCTAATCTGTATATACTAACCCACCCAGTCAACTCTTCCTGTGGGAGGAAACAGGAGTGCCCGGGGAAAACCAACGACTTTCGTCAGAGCGTTGATTTTACTCTTTTCACATGAGTCACTGTGATGAGAAAGTCCTCAGCGAGAATCGGACTCAAGACTCAGAGGTGAAAGGCTCTTGCTCTGCCACGACTGCGCCACAGAAGCCCCTACGTACCTTTCACACAACTTTTCAAATTTATTGCATGCGAATGCCACTATTGATATACCTCACAGGATTTCAACAATCCCCCCCCCCCGTCCATCTCACTACACAACAGTATTTGAAACCTTTTGTAAAATAATAAAAAAGTTGAATTTTTTCGTTTTACTAGTAGGTCTATACTAAACAATTAGTTGTCTCGACCTCGTTGTCTAATTGTTAGTGCAAGTCTAGAAAAACCTGTGGAATATTTTTATTGCATCGAATAAACACAGAACTTATTCTTATTTGAATTTGCCAAATAAAAATCTACATTTCCAAAAAGGATTTCTAACAGTTTGTTATTATTAAAAAGATACAAATTGAAGTTTTTGGAAGAACGCTTCTTGCGAAGAAATCTTTTTACGAGGCTAAACAGGAGTTTGTTGTGTTTCCATGCGGTAACTCAACAGAACAGAACTTAACTCTCAGAAAGACAGAGATAGAAAGAATGTATCTAGGATTGATAATTCTTTATTACTAAGGATATTTGCATAAGAATAGGGCAGTATAGTGACAACACGCATAATTAGTTGTTTTCATCCCTAAATACCGCATGTCATAGCACAAAAACAAGAGCCTTTCAAACATAGATAAGCATGAAAAAAAGTTCGCGGTTAACGGTTGCTTGCAAATGGTAGTAGGTTTTCTCAACTTTTATGTAAAAAGCCTAAAAAACAAACTGCCAGCTTTAAGTTGTTTCTTTTTACGCATGTCGATTGAATGACATCATATTGGATATGTCATCGCAACTACCAACCGCAACTAATGACGCTGGTAGTCTGGGATGTGCAGGAATGCTTGTGGTTGTTGTGGAGGTGTAATGGATCACTTGCATAATGAACAAAACTTTGATCTAGGCAAAGAGAAGCAAATCAATCACTATATATTGACAGAAAGAACATCCTAAAATTAGTAAAACTCCAAAGTTTGGTTGTGAAATTTTGTAAAATACGGAAAATATAGCCTTGCGAAGTTGGCAAATTGTAAAGCCAATGGCACTTAAATTGATTTTCATCTGCCTTTTAGTCGACAAAACCGACTAATCGTAGAGTAAAACAAATTCTTCGTCGTCTATAATATTTTCAGCATGTGCAAAGATCAAAGCATCCCGAACAGCTTGCAGACCACCAACCGCCATGACAACTATATATTTAATTTTATTAGTCATAGACTGCCTTCAATAGTAAAAAACCCATCACGACATAATGACGAATAAATATAACGACAAAAATTTATTTTGTTTAAAACTACAATGATATTAGTAAACATTACTGTCATTACATATTAGGAAAGAAATATTATAATTAGTTTAAAGTCACTTATTGAAATCAAAGGACAAAGACAAATCAGTTCCACCATTTTGGTACGCCTATATTCCTTATGCATGAGAACGTTTGATCAATTTTAAATTATTCGTTTAAGCCTTGGAAACGTTTAGTTGTCCATACGTTTAAAATAAAAATAAACACCAATCAATAACAAGATGGCTTCGAAGTTCGATAGCACAAGTACTACAGCGTCGTCTTGCAAATCTAAATCAAATTTAAATGACAACACGACGGCGTTGTCGACCCAGTTCTCCCCGGTCAATTCACGTCGTCTTCACGTTCACGTCGTCAAATCTAAATCTATCTATTAGCCAATCAAGTTGCGCGTGATATACCACTTATATTATAATAGTTGTTTTGGATCGAAGTTCGATCCAAAAAAGTATTATTTCACGCTGATTACGTCAGCAGTTGAAAAGTTCGCGAGAACTACCGGATATTGAGAATAATCCGGGGCAACAATCCAGGAACAAGAATAAAGCTTGAATGTCTTTTAATAATAATAAGAATAGCACACAATAGCATGTAATCCTTAGGAATCCCTCCAAATTAGAATCATACTTGTCCATCCGCATTTAGACTGTAAATAGTGACTGCGCTTTACTTTGTTTAATGATGAGGATCAGTAAAGACCTTTAATTGAAATGTATTCATTCTATCACTGACTATGAGCAAAGACAGTAGCTCATTTGACATTCTTTAAACAAAATTGATCATGCTAACTTTGAACTAATTTGGTCAAAGAAGCGTTGATAAACCAGCCTTGAAATCCATACTAGCAACTGAATATGGGTAATAACAGTGAACAGACAGGGGCGTAATGTGGGGGGTGGTACACCCCCCCAGAGATCATGATCCAGTCGGTCTCAAAATGTGCAGTCGGTCTCAAGATATTCATTGTTAAATTAGACGCATTATGCCACGTAATGCCATGCGAGACTGGCTAAATAGTTTCAGAGACCGACTTCAATCGTTGCATTAATTAAAATATATAGTTTGCCGAGTATCCTGTTTCAATCTTTGTTGTAAAGCGCGACGGCGTAAAGCGTTCTTCTAGAATGTCGTATCACTCATACTGTATGTGGCGTATGTATGTTGAATATTTACAGAAGCACTGACGCACTGTAAATGCTAGAACCATAATTTACCAGTTGCCTGTTGCCACAACTGCTATAATCTACATATTAAATACTTTATGGCGAACTTATTGTACAGGAAGCTAAACTTATTCTTATCCGGAAAACTTCAAAAATCAAAATTTTCATTATGATACTAGCGACACTACTCAAGTCTGTGAATCCTGTCCCTAATAATTTTAGCACCTAAGAGTTTTAGCACTGACAGCACTGTACGTAATTTCTAAACACCAAAGGCAGTATGACATGAACTCTCATGCGCAGTACTCAATGTAACTGAAAGTCAGAGAACAAGTTTCTGCTCAATTTCCAATTAGTGTAATTAGATATAAAAACTTTTTTCTTATACAAGGTGGTCATTAGTATGTGTGTACATATTTTGTTTATTGAATTGTGTTGCCATTCAACGTATTGGAGCAGCACACGTAATTTTCAATTGACTTTTCGATTTATAATTGGGCAGGGGGATGGGAGAAGGGGGGCTGAGAGGTCATACCAAAATCGATATGTACACCTCTGTGAACAGATTTGTTAACTTATATAGAAAAGATGCTGATAGTACGTTCCAGGATAGTACGTTCCAGGGCATAATTTTTAAACTATTAGATTATTGCAAACAATAGCACTCATACAGCATTTTGACTGTATAACAACAACAGCAACAATGAAAACTTATAGAAACTATAGCAACAACAGTAACAAAAACAACAACCACCACAAACAACGATAACATTTATGCAACGGCAGTAACAACAACAATTATAACAAAAACAACATATTTTATTTGTCTTTTCATTTTATTTTCAAATTAAAACGACTGAATGATTATGAAAAACTGGCTAAAGACAGCGGAGACAAACAACAACAACAGCATCATCATCAAAAACAACAACCACGGTGACAACAAAATCAACGCGAAAACAACAACAACAAAAACAACAACAACAACAACAACAACAACAACAACAACAACAACAACAACAACAACAACAACAACAACAACAACAACAACAACAACAACAACAACAACAACAACAACAACAACAACAACAACAACAACAACAACAACAACAACAATAACAACAACAACAACAACAACAACAACAACAACAACAACAACAACAACAACAACAACAACAACAACAACGACGACGACGACGACGACGACGACGACGACAACAACAACAACAACAACTGAATACAACAATAGCAACAGCAACAGCAACAGCAACAACAAATATACACTCGTGCTTTGTATATTATATGTTAATTAATATTATATTTCCACTAACATTAGTCATACTTTGTATATTATTTATTAAGTATTATATTTATAAATTTACATTACAAAATTTACATTATTAAGCTAATTGTCAATCTACGGTGCTGATTTATATAATTATTTCATCATAGATCAATATTATCTCACTAACTGTAGACGATACACAGGCCCTAGGATATTATTTTCTCTTATAAAATTGTATCAAATCCAAACGATGGTTAATACAAAATAAGATTTCTGTACAATCATCTATTTCGACATGCAATTATAATTGGCTATCGATCTAATAGGTTGACATCCTTCATGGCTATAATAAGCCTCCTTATATATCAGTAGATAAGCGAAGACGGCATCACCTCAGCATTTCATTACACGTCACTTTGTGGGGGGGGGGACTATTTTCAGAGTCCAGAACGTGGTGGAGAGTCAGGAACATGATTGTTCCAAGCAATATGAATTCGTGTGCTAATATACATGTTTCTCATACCTTCCTGTTATTTGACAACGGCCATGTGCCGAATCTAATGCACTTGGTCGAGAAAAGCTCCAATACAGGACGCTTATATATAAGCGCCCTACTCCGATCTAACAATTAAGTTCGGCTTAATTAAGTTCGACGTTTGAATCAACGTCGAATTTTGCTGAACTGTTGCCGAACTTAATACGAGTTAGGTTCGACACACGAGAAGCGCGACGTTTGAACTAGGCCTTAAACGCCTTCCTTTTTGTACGCGTTGTACAACCGGCCCCAGCTGAGGTACAATTATATACTTATTTTCAAGTAGTTCCGCCGTGTACGTGGTGGTTACCATGCAGAATTAAGGTCTGCTAATTCTGACAATTATAGCGTAGTCGTTACATTTTACGAGCATTACATAAATGAGATGAATCATAAATAATTATATCAATTATGAATTATCATCATATATCACGCGAGTTCATCGATCACTGTACTTTTACCATAGAGTTATTTATAGCTACATGTACCTTTCTATACTTCACTACTGACATAGTAATACCTTTTCATTGCAATCTTTGACACATAGCGAGATATTGAGTTCAAGGGCTCTACATAACCCAATCACCACAACAAAAAAACAAAATACTTGCTTACGATACATCGGGACTGCAATCCTCGAGGACAACACGTTAAATGACACACATGTGGAAGTGACGAACAATTTCAATGATAAGATAAATATACTTTCGACACTGATTTCAATATCTGATACTTAGGCACGTCCAAGCCCTTATCGAACGAAACCGTCAGTACCGGTCCGCCCACCTAAGTATATATACGTGCATCTGTCGATCAAGACGTAAACAGCGAAATCGATTAGTTTCGATTCGGGTTCGAAGCAAAATAATGAATAACTAGTTCATGTATAGGAAATGAATAATAATAAATCATTGAGTTTAAATAATTGAATATCGGATTTATCGTGGGAAGGAATAAAGACTATAATGTCGGTAATGAAAACCAATACAAAGCAATGAATGAATAATTCAAAACACGACGAATAATGAACAGTTTGGAAGTATATAATAAAAAACGGAGTTACCAATGCACAATTATTTTTCTTCTCTCCCTGGTATATATATCGATACCTGCGTGTCAATTTTGAGATAATGCCGAGCGATATACGTTTCTAAGAAAGCTTAGAAGGCGTAGCTTTTAGCCCGTACATTAATCCATTGGTTTGGCGTCAAAACCAACCTGGCTATGCGTGAGTGTTAATCCTTAGTAAAGGTTGTACAAACAAACCGCGAGCCTTAATAAATATATAGTAAAATAAGCAAAAGTAAACGGCATTTTTCGCCCGAATATGCGTTTTTTCCAAAAAAAAATATTTCACCACACGAAGGAAAACGCAAAGTATCAAATTTGTGTGCAGACTTTGTGAGATTTTTTAAAATACAATTGCGAGAGTACAAAGTATACGGGTATAGTGCGCGGCATGGCTGTTATATAGTTAGCTTCAATCTTTAACAGGAACAATATACAAATTAAAGCTACAGATTATAGAAATATGATATAAATGGATGTACTTATGAAGGAAATCGATGAAATAGACTTCTATAATTTCTATAGTATAGACCAGCACTCAGGGGCGTGGCGACCGGGGGGGCGTGGCCCTAGTCTATAGGCGCTCCTGAGTACGTAAGCAGTTGGTCAATAGACTAGTGCAGAATTACTGGAGTGTAGCATACACGCATTGCCTCAAGTCATTCTTTGATCCTTTCTATTTTATTAAATATGTTAAAAAATTATTATTAAAAATAATTAAGTTAAAAAATGCTTCCATTTGAAAAATTTACTAGAAACAAGGACAATAAAGGCAATTGAAAGCTGTTTGGGCCAGTTACGAATAAATTTCATAGTTAAATTGTAATTGCTAAACATGCTTGTTAGCAATATAACATTTATAACCCTTTCAGAGTCGAAGTGATATTTGTGTAGTTCAAATGAACGTTAGAAGCGGCTTAGCACAGGGCCCTTTTAATTACCCCCTCCCCCCCCCCCAAGATGTAAATATTGATCCGTTTAGATGGGATATATCAAAATTGTCTCTGAAAATGCAGAAAATCAAGCCACAGAGACTCAACAAGCCACCCAGACCCCCCGCCATGAAATCAAGCCACCCATACCCCCAGCCATGTTCGCGAATCTTCAATATACCAGGTTTGTTAGGTCCCTTTTCGTTGATGTCTCCCCCCCCCTAACTATTTCTTAAAAAAGGCCCTGGCTTAGCAGAATCCCTTTCATATCCGATCATACACAGTGATGCAGCCAGCCCGCCGATTTGGTCCCGCTATGCAAATTTCAAATCATTATCATTATTCATTTCTTTACAAATTGATTGTTTTCACCGTCAATGAACACGAACAAATTTGCATAGCGGGACTAAATCGGCGGGCTGGCTACGCTACTGATCATACAACTATTCAGGTTTTTATAAATTCTTTCGTTTTCCCATATAATTTTGATACAAAAATTTGTATATACGGTGGAAAGACAAAAAAGTTGGTCATGTTCATCGGAAAAGTTGATCATAATGATATGACTCCCCCCCCCCCCAATCGTGATTCGTTCGCCACGCCCCTGCCAGACTAGGGAGTCCCTTAAGCTTGTATGAACTTCTCACTGTCTGACCAAATGTTGCTAAAACCTCAGCTGGCCTAAGTTGAAATTTAAATTAATGAATCATATACGAGCTAGACTATCTAAAGACTAAACCTACCATGGCTGTATAAATAGAGCACATTTTACATCTATTTTTTCTAGCTTGCAATCTTCAGAAAAACGGCAAAATCGAGAGCCAAATAGCCTACTTGGCAAAAAAGTGACCATAGTGAATCCAGATGTAGATCTAGTCTGGCTGTCTTGAAACTCTGCATAATTTGCATAAACATGACAAAAAGATATAACAAAGACTTTTGCCGAATTTCCAGACCATGTCTTGATTGACTATGATGGCCGGCATAAAGTTTGTCGTCGTTTGAAGATATAGAGAAGTTATATAATTGATTATTTTTCATCACTGCGTCCCAACTGCTCTAATTATTATATGCATGTTATAATTATTCACTCTATATATTTCAACTGATCTACACTTACTATTCTCTTAGTCTCGAAACCTTAACCAACTGATTTTTTTAGTAAGAATAAATGAATGCCATTACGAAAATAGAGCGTTTGAGAATAATATTGTTATCAATAAACGCACATTTACGATAATAGTAAATTTTCAAATTAATCTAGATCATCTTCAACTATATTTTTAGAACGTTTCTGTTAATTAGTTTGAAGATTATTTAGATTAAATCGAAAATTTACTCTATTCTATAAAATGAGTTTTGACTGATCACAATATATGACTTTAAACATAGCCGATCGAGATATGGTCTGGAAAGTTGGCAAAGTTCAAAGCGTTCATAATATGCTACGTTGTTCTCAAACACTTTTATATAATTTACTCTATTTTCGGAATTGCATTCATTTTATTATTCTCACTTTCTGCAATTTCTTACGTACACTGTATGAACCAAATGTTTTTACCAACTACTAAAATAATAATATATTCTAGCCAGGACCAATATGGTCATACGATCACCTATCATTTGCAGCTTTTTGAAGTTAGATATGTTTACACGGCAGTAAAAGTGTCAATGACGAAATTGCTATCACACATATACTTGTGTCGTCTTCAACCTTGAAGTAGTTTCGCACACTACTTCGGAATTGTAAACATAAACGAATGCGAAAAACATGTCAAAAGTGAGTGACTGTAGGGAATTTCCGCCTACTGTTCATGATGAGGACAACCAGCCAAGTTTCCCCCCCTAGCCAGATATGTAAACTATCATTTATTTTCCCACATATAAAAACTAGCGTGGAACGCTACGTGCAACTATTATATTTAATAAATGCAAGGTAGTCCTATAGTAGGTAAACGGCCTAATTAGATGAAATCATCAACTAATTGTATTTTAATTGATCACTGTTTAGGCCTGACAAATCGCAAATATTATTAATACAAATACTTGCTAATATAATTCTTAAACCCAATACTAAAACTATCGTGAAAATATAGCGGTGAAATGTTGCGATGTCGGCCTGCCGCCACTTAGACTTAATTACGGAAGGGTTACGAGAGCGTTTGGAGAACACACCCTCTGAATATTCTGTAAACTTCCTTTTTATGACAATAGTTCGTGTCTATAATTTGGCATAATGAGGCGACTAATATCTCAACAATACACACAGTAAAAACAAACTGGTTAAAATGACCAATTTTTATTGGTTGTAACCAATTTGAATTGGTCATTTTAACCAATTCATGAATTGGTTATTCTGAAATGACCAATTAATATTGGTTGAAACCACCAATTTTTAATTGGTTGCATTTTCTACCAATTTAAATTGGTCAATTTAATTGGTCATATCTGTAACCAATTCTAAATTGGTCATATCCGCAACCAATTCTAAATTGGTCATATCCGCAACCAATTCTAAATTGGTCATATCCGCAACCAATTCTAAATTGGTCAAATCAATAACCTATTCTAAATTGGTCAAATCAATAACCAATTCGACATTGGTCAAATCAATAACCAATTCTAAATTGGTCAAATAAATAACCAATTCTAAATTGGTCAAATCAATAACAAGTTCTAAATTGGTCAAATGTTGGGTTCGGAAACCTATTGGGCACAAGTGCCCCAGCGACTAAATTAATAGGCAAAATCCACATGTTCGAAAACTAACAATAAATTGGTCATATTCACAACCAATTATATTAATTGATTAATGTCAAAATTATCTTATTCATGGGCTTATCTTAGATTGGAGGTTGGAAAGGAGTACATGCCCTATACTCCCCCAAATAACTCCCCTCTGTATAATGAGCCCCTGGAATCAGGGCCTGTTCATATAAGCCGGGCTAGCTCAGCTAACTCGATTATTTGGCATTTTACTGTGGCTTCGAGACTGGCGTGAAATGAGTTTTCGTCAGAAAGACAGAGATTATCGTTGCTGATTATTGTTGCTTATATGCTGGACTGTTCAGATATTTGAGATCAGTGTCTTCAGTGGTATGCAGACGAGTGCCATATATGGGCACCCAGGATGCTTAGCGAGCGTGCACTCACAGCGCGTCCTTTCAAAAATCTTGTGGAATTAAAACTTTATACATGCAAATCATCCGCAAATTTTAACGAAATACGAAGAAACATTCCAATATTTGAAGATTGAAACAATCAATTGGAAAGTAAGTGTTAAACTATGTAAATATTTTTAGATTTTGCGTGTAAATATAGGGTACATAATCGATTGTTTTCATGTATAATTTTAGCCGACGTTGGTCGTTGGCCCCATTTGGCTTCAAGAATATATTATTAATAGAGATTAAAACTTTCTATATGCCTTTGTATTTACAGATTATCATATCAAGCAATAAATCTGAAATAATATGTGGTCCAAGCGAGTCGAACTGTCTAAAACAATACAAACGACTACAACTACACAAGTTTGTCTGCCACAAGGTTAAGGTATGAATATTGTTGATGATTCATGAATTGATACTTAATGAAATATTGACTCATTTAGCTTTGATGTTAATACAATCACCAAAGCAAAATATTTAGCTTTCTATGAGAGGAGAACAATCCTTCTTTTGTAATAATACAGTGTATTGTGCTATAATAATATCATTTCTATCCAGAAACTGTTATAGCATTATAGGCCATTATATATACTGGGTTTGGTGGATAATCCAAGTGAGTAGATATATACACAAATTTAAGACCTAACCAGGAACGGTTGCGAAAAATGCAACACTAGGTCCTCTGGCAGGAATTGAACCCACGGCCATGCGATTCCGGTGCAGCGCTCAAACCAACTGAGCTACAGAGACCAGTTGCTGAGCTGTAACCGTAAGTTCTGTATATATAGGTTATCGGGTGTGCAGGTTGTGATAAGATGTGTATATATCTACTCACTTGGATTATCCACCAAACCCAGTATTCTAGTTCAACCAAGTGAAGTGAAAAACCCGCACACATTATATATACTGACTGTTTATGTTGGTGGTTACGGAGGTATTTATATGGAACCTAGCCAGCATAGCTACCAGGGCTCGATTAGCTCGCTTTCCCAAGAGAAATTTCATTGGTAACACTTTTCAGGCCTTTCAGGAGTAAACATACCTGTGTTTAGCACAATATATAATATATAATATATCAGATGAAATATATATTTGGTAATTGCACACAGATAAAATGACATCCCTGCCAGATTTATGCTTGCTTATTGCTTGGACTTCCTATATAAAAGGGCCAAATACAGATAAATTTAGTGCGGCCCACCTTTTCTTTTTGTGTTGTACCAAACCTGAAATCACATACAATTTTCAGTGACAATTAATATTTCACAGTAAAAGCCCATAGAAATGAAAGTCACTTACTGAAGTTACAGCATTGTTAACTAATCTATAATATTTTTTTAGCTACTAAATGTTTTTAGGGGATCAATAATAGGGCTAACCTTTAGATCCTCCTGCAAGGGCCTATTATGTATTTATTAATTTAATAAAGGTTCCCTGAATAAATATTTTGATGAATGAATGATAATAATATTTTAACAGGGGTTTCATGTCACCCGAAGGTGTTTTTCGATGAAGCCCTGATTGATTGATTGATATTAATTTAAATACAGCATTAGTACTCTGGCAGGGATATTCCATAGGCTGGACAGCTTAGTTCCCAAATAAACAACTTGTGGGGCGCCCGGTCTTAATTGAAAATAACCCACAGGCCGTATGTGCATTGGGTGTAAAGTCCTCCTTAATATACCCTTGTGCATAATATTTTAACTCGGCAAGTGGCAATGCACCCTATTTTGCAGACAATACTGTTTATAAATGGCCAAGGGAAAAGTGTTGCACTTAGCCTATTAACCAAATTAGCACTGCTGTGAAGTCAGCAAGAATGATGATTTACAATATTTCTGGCTTATGTTGTCAAAATGTCAATGATGCACTGACACAGAACTGCTCAGATTTGGTATTTTGGCTGAAGTTAAAGTTGAGACAAAGCAGTTATGATGAGAATATCCAATTATATATGTTACAGTTTACCGGCAATGACTATAAGCATGGTACAAAGTATACATAATGTGAATATCATTCAAATTGTCCCTTCATGCATTTGTGTTACTATCAGACTTCTATTCACTCCTAGCTAACTTTGTAAGATTGCAGTGTTTCCTTCATCTGAACTTTTGAAATGTTTTGTTTTCTTTTGCAAAATAGATGTATTTGTCAAAAGAGATTTGTCATTTCGAATCTAGTATGTACAAAAATTGGTAGTATGTCCTCAACAAACTTATGGCTGATATCTGATGTGTAGATATCATAAGTGTATGACATAGGTAATGTTATTTGTTGGCTAAGAAAAACTTTTTGCTTTCTTACTTAAATTAACAGATCATCGAGGAAGCAAGGAGAGTCTTGGGAATTGGAGGTTGGGAAGGTAGGGATGAATTTAAGAAAGATTGTCTTCAATGGTTGACTGAAGAAATGAGACATTGATATGTTAAGGGATTAGTAAAGGAATGAGCCCGCCAAAAAGCCCATGATGCGTTGTTTGAAGATACTGATTAAGTCTGCACTGACCAGCTACCGGAAATTTAAAGCTGATATGCAATAAACTGGACTAAGTATTGCTGTGATCTATGGAATGTATATTCATAGGTATTCATGATGATAGATAGAACTTGAACTTTATATATATATATAAACTACCATGCAGGAAGTGCATGGATTCCTTGAAGAGGCAGTCAAGTGCATTTAGTCATGCATGTGGGATACAAGATGTAATAAAAGTCTTTGATCCACTTAATTCTTCTGACAGTATCCCTTGTATAATTGCATGTGAGATTATGAGTGAGTATTTTGTTTCCGTTATATCACCTCAATGTAGAGTGCATCATGTACTATGTATTCTTGCGAGGGTCGTCACAGAGTGCATATGCTGAATGGACTTGATCGCTTCTTTAAGCTCTTAATCTACATATACTGTATATAGCCACCGGTCGGGTCTAACCAGAAATTGGCCTGACAAATATACTGTATATAGATACATGCTATATATTCTAAATTATTAGTATATTTATTTTGTATTATAAACTTAGTATTTATTTGTAATTAAAACCTATGTGATTAATTATTTTTTCAAGGGTCTTTTGATTGGTTTTGGTCATTTTAACCAATTTAAAATTTGGTTAAAATGACCAAAAAAAATTGGTCGTTTGGATGCATCTGAGACAACCAGTTTAAATTGGTCGTTTTAACCAAAAAAGTAATTGGTCAAAATAACCAAAAAATAATTGGTTATTTTGACCAATTACTTTTTTGGTTAAAACGACCAATTTAAACTGGTTGTCTCAGATGCATCCAAACGACCAATTTTTTTTGGTCATTTTAACCAATTTGTTTTTACTGTGCAGGATGGTCAAGGGCGGCGAGGGGGGGCAGAGGGAGGAAAATACCCAGGGTCCAGAAAAGCTGAGTCAGGATGATCAGGTCATATCTCAAGTTTTTATGTGCGCCTATTCGTTGAATATACTATACATTTCTGGAATAAATGATATAATAGAATCCATAACATGTTAGCCAATTTTAAACGTGTACGAATTAAGACTGCATATTCTAAAGTTTTTTGTTCGTACGATAACACGCGCCCGAACTATATAAGAATCTTTCGCAAGAAATTCACCGGCGATAGTGGAGCAAGAACACTGGAAAGCGTTCACTATGCTCACTGGTGCACTCATAATGATGACGGGAACTTGCCTGTTTCTTCATGTGTTTCACATTCCTCGCAGGTTAAATACCCACGCATCCTCATGTCCGTCAACTATGTTATACATTAAATACATTTTCCACTTGTCGACCTTGAAAAACGTGCGTATAGTACTATTTGCAACAACACTGCAATTTTTTGGCCGATTTCAGATTTACTTAATTTTGTCATAATTATGTAAAATTATATGTCAGGTAATTATAAGCGTCATCTGAAGGTATCATCAACTAAACATATTTGTTATATCATTTGGCAAGACCTAGACTAAGGAACGATCGTACTATGTAAGAACATGGACCGCTCAAGCAAGGAAATTTAGTCGAATTGACAGAGTTTGGTATAAACGGATTCCCGGAAGTTTCGACTAACAAATCTAATTGGTAACCTCTGACATATCCAACGTTTAACCACTCAATGAATCTTTACTACGCAGAAAAGGTTAGAGCCTTTCGGCCAAAAAATGATTTCTGAAAATATCGTCGATGAAATGTTGCGGTTCTTGGCGCCACTTAGACTGCTACATAGCCTCTCCATATGGTACTAAGGTTTTGAGGGCGTTTGGAGAACACATTCTCAATATTTCTTTAAACTTCCTTTTTGTGACTAGAGTTCCCTTTGTTCTGTAGAAACTATGAGTAATCTGTGTCTTGAAAGCAGAACCCCTAAATCACCTAAAAGACCTTCCATTTACCTCCAACCACGTAAAAAGTACAAATCAATAAATCGTTGCGTATATACAACCTAACAGGCTTAAAGAACAACCCACTCAAGTACTGGCAGACATTTATAGGAATACCACAATACACAAGCACAACCTTCACATCACCCAGTGGACGTGAAAATGCTCATTCAACGCTATTTAAAGATAACATCGCTGTTGGTTCTCCCTTTGGAACAACAATATACATATATTTTATTTCTAATACATAAATAATTTAATTGTTTTGGAATAACTTTGTTACCGTTGTCAGGCATTTCCTGTTTCTCTGTCGTTCAGTTCCTCCGCATCTCAAACACGTGTGCATACCGACTCTGATCAGAGGAACGATGAGCGCCCTCACTGACAGACTCAAGTGGGCCTCCTCTAACTACATCTCAAAAATCTAATAACGAAACGTGCTTCGTATACGACATGCTAAATAGCTTCCTAGATTTGATAAGAACAAATGATATTTTCTGCCTGTTACGGATAAATAGAATAGATAGATATACAGTAGATAGTGTAATTGTTCTTGAAATTTCTTTACTTAAAACGTGTCTTTACATCATATTTACTTATCGTGTGTTCTTAGCCGTGTGAACAACAGTTTTGACATCGGCGTTCAAAATATATCTTAATTATAAGCGCTTTCTTAGTTCATAAAAGTTTCTTCGTATATAAACTCCTGTTCTTATCATGTTCTCTTTTATAAGGAATCTCAAGAAACTTGATTGAGATTCCTTTACGAAATCAAAAAACCCCAGATCCAAATATAACGCCTAATCGCAATCAGAAACTGTCCGATCCTTATTCCTATCTAATATTAGATCATTATTACCGAAAATTGATGACCTTGAGTCCACTTTGAAATTGAACGGTATTAGTCTTGCCCTTATTACGGAAACATGGCTGAATGGAAATGATGATGCAGCTGTTAGTTGGTGGATTAATAATAATAATAATAATAATATTTAATATTTATATTGAGCAAATTAACATGCTATAGTATATGATCATTACTTGGTGGATTATAAGCGACACAAACGACCAGACAGGAAAAACCACGAAAACGTTTGTATCGAGAACTATTCCGTTGTCCGACGTGACAGAAAGAATAAATCAGGTGGAGGGGTATGCGCATTCATTAAGTCCCACATTCCCCATAAAGTTTTAACTGAGTTGCATGAAGACAACTTTGAAACTCTTTGGATACATGCTCGTCCTCACAAACGTTTTCGTGGTTTTTCCTGTCTGGTCGTTTGTGTCGCTTATAATCCACCAAGTAACGACAAAAGTGAGTTTATGAACCATCTAGCTACAAAATTGGACATCTTACAATGTACCCAAATGCAGGTGTTTTCCTAGTTGGAGACTTCAACAGGTGTCCAATTTAATCCTTGCTTAAACATTTTTCATTGAAGCAAGTTGTAAAGGAACCTACCAGGAAGGATGCTATATTGGATTTGATCCTTACAAACATGTCTGATTTTTGCTCTTCCGTCGAGGTAATCACGCCTGTTGGACTTAGTGATCATAACTCAGTACTATGTACTCTCCAAAAAGCTCATGTACGTAACCAATACACTAAAATATCTATTAGACGGGGAAAGAGAAGTGCAAAACAGGCGTTCGGAGAATGGCTTACTAGAGTCAACTGGGCAAGCATGTATCGTGCTGTATCATGTGAATCAAAACTAAATATGTTCCAAAACGTCGTAACAAATGGACTTGATTGTTTTTTACCAAAGAGAACTGTCAAGTTGCACGACAAAAATAAACCTTGGATAACACCTGAATATAAAGATCTTATTGCTAAAAGACAAAAGGCGTTCCACCAAGGTGAACGTCCATTATATTGTAAACTCCGAAACCAAGTTGTTTGCGAAGGTAAGAGATTAAGATCAACTTTTCTCAACACCAAACTGGTTGAATTGAAAACAAATAAAAACAACCGGGAATGGTGTAGCCTGTGCACATCCTGTATTACACTGTAGGAATGGTGAGACACTGTAAAACAATTAGCGGGCTATCCTAAAAAGCATATACCCTTAACTTTTGCCTCAGATGGCCAGACCATCAGCGGAAAAGAACTCGCAGAAAAGATAAATTATGCCTTTATTTCTGTCACTTAACATTTGAACCCATTATCATATGTCCCAGATAGTGTCCACTCTGAAGATGTTCACTCTGAAATTTCATCCGAATTCATAATTAGTTAAATTGACGTATATACTAAGTTATCTACCATCTCATGTTCAAAAGCACCTAGGCCTGACGAAATCCCTAACTGGGTTCTAAAGAACTATTCACCAATAGCCTCGTTTTTTAATGCATCCATCCAACAAGCTTCGGTCCCCGCTATATGGAAAAAATAGGTACGCTATGGCGTACATGCGTCTACTGGTAGAGACTGAATAGCAATATAATTTACTTTTCTTCCAGGCATTCTGAAACTGGAAGTAGAGATACTTTTTTAAATATGTTTCACATCAGATTAGTAACAAAGTCATCCAAAGGGCATATTGAATCATAAGCATAGCAGACAGGGGCTGTAGCCACCTCCCCCCCTCCAATCATGATCTTTGATCTGATAGAAACCAATGTCTAAAGTATCAAGTTATTGTGTTTTAAAAATAATATAACCATTATAAAGAAATATATTATAAAACTATAATTCAAATGAACACACATAGGCAACTTGTAGTTCAATATGTCCATATTAATCAGTACAATATTACATGGTACAATATTACATGTAAATATATTTAACAAATTTTATTGCGTCTGTCCTTTCTCAGTTTATTAATATGTTATTATTGTCAAATGTTTTCACCATTGTCCACTAGATGTGGTTTATAAGAAACAACACGAATTTAACTAAACTTAAAAATACCAACTTGAACTTAAATATAAAATAACACAAAAGATTGTTTACTTTTGATTTACAGTATTAAATGACCAGCAAGTCAGATCTGAATACTTGTTACAATTTTCTACACCTGACACAATATTGGTCAGTGCCTGGCTGTTGCAACTGACAGATCACAATAACATGGCAATCTTTGTAATTCTGAACAGAGTGTGTTGAATACACCTGAAAGATACAACAAAAACATGTTGTCAATGCTCGATGCATTGCCATAGATGTATGCATTGCCATAGATGCATACATATGCACCAGTCAGTGGAAAGCCCCAACACCATACCCAGGGAGAATTATTGGTAGATTTGACCATATTTTATACCACACTAACCACAGTTTTGCCTTTGGGCTTTAGACAACATTAGATGTGCAATTCATTATATGCTGGAAACTTGTGGCAGGGGATCAACTAAGGATGGGTTTTCTTAAACTGAAGCCAGGGCAAATGTAATCCGTCACGTAATAGAAACTATGAAGGATAAGCATTTAAAAACCTGTTAAAATCATTGTTCCACATGTTTTTGTTCACAACATGGATACTTGGACTGTTAATGTAATGTATATGATTTGTGTTGCACTGCTGCATGGGATTGCAAGATGAGTTGACATCCATAACTTGCTAAAGTGGTATTTCTTTATGTACTATATCAAGTTTTATACAGGTTGTAAACTCCAAATCAATGAAATCATATATAAACCTCCCATTATTTTGTAATCCATAAAGCATCTTTGCCATCCATGGAATGTACATTATCCTTTCGCCTGATTTAGATTGATAATATTTCAAAGTAGGTATTGGTATTATTCATTATGTAAACAAAACAAGGTTGACAATGATCATATTAATAAATAAAAAAATGCATAAAATTCAAGGCTTCGACTTTGCTCAAAACATAAATATGAAAATACGCAACTTTCACAGTTCCAAAAATCAGTGATACAATTGGTACATTGAACTAACGCCCTGGGGCCGGTTGTTTAAAAGCAGGTTAAAATCCTTAACCCTGGGTTAGATAATCCTGGGTTAATTTGGCGTTGCTCAAAGGTCGGTTAGCGGTGCGATTAGTTAACCCTGGGTTAAGACATTTAACCCAAGAATAAATCTATGTTAAAATATATATCTAATATAAGAACGTTTTTGATTGGCTGAAAAGCGTGCGTCAAAACATGAAGCAACTGAAATAGAACTAAGCAGACATGATTTTGAGCATTTTAGAAAGTTCCGAGATAAAATAAATTCTTGATCAAAACCGTTTATATAGACCAAACAAATGAGAAATAGAACATATAAAATTAAATTTGCTCAATACATTATAAGCCATAAATTTTAAAATTTTAGGCAGTGCTTGAATAATTAAATTTGAGAACAAAATTAGACTTATGGCAGCCAATCAAATGAAATTCCATTTTTGTTAAGTTGAAAAACAATTGTCAACGCATGCGTATTGCAGAAGATCCTAACAAAACATGAAAATAGCAAAAAGAAGCCAAAGCAAAGTTGTTTTACAGCTTTCAAAAACAATGTTTGTTAGTAATACACTGAGTCTGCAGGCATTAGATGTGCAAAAACTTGTGATGTTCAAGAAAAGCAAATGGGAACTTGTAAATTAAAACTGCTGGCAACCGAATTGTTTGGCAAAAGAAAAAGGGTTCTGAGTAAATATATTGTTCGAACAAACCCGAAGGCGTACAAACAGCAAGTTGTTTTTGGTGGCAATAATGAAGGATGGCATTTCAAAGCTTTCGTGAGGTAATTCGTTTTACTTCATTGTACAATATCATGTTTACGGCTTTATGCCAAACAGAAAACTATATTTTGAAAACCATTTATAGCTATAGGCGTAGTACTTCTATTGTAAAATTGACCGAAGACCGGCGTAGTCTACAGTATTAACTATGATGTCCATGCTTAGACCATGACAATTGAAATTGTGGTGTCTTTAATGCTCGTAAAATTTAACGCCAGCATGTATAGGTAAAGCAACTCAATGGGCTCGTACAGGACGAATAAGAATCTCAATAATATTCAAAGACTTAGAATTTACTGTTTGAGGTTTGTTTTCATCCATAAATCTTTGTACACTCTTTGTTTCACCGAGATTTTTGTGTGTTTACGTGTTTTCCACTCCTTTCGACGTCCATTTTTACGAGTTAATCGGCCGATTAACAAGTTAACCACCTAGCGAGGTGGGTTAAATTTAACCCACTGTTTAACCCTGGGTTACTGTTAATCTAGCTTTGAACAACGCAAACAAACCTAAGGTTAAAATTTAACCCTAGGTTAGGCAAATTTAACCCTGGGTTAGCGTTAACCGGCTTTTGAACAACCGGCACCTGAACTTTAATCTTTCAAAATAAATAGTTATCTTACCTTAACAATCTTCGAAAAGAAACTTTTGTAAAGTGTTGTATAAAGCTTGCAGTAAAACTTTTCTTCTATCATCAATGGCGTCGGAGATCATGAAATATGAATACCGCATTTCCATATATGGTCTCATTAAAAATCAAGTTCCACCCAACTTTCCCACTTATCGTTCGTCTCAATCAAAATGCCGATGACATAGCGGCTACTGTTCCAGTAGACGCAAAAAGCATATGTCATCTCGGTTCAAAAGACAAAAGTTCTAACTGATATTAATACGGACTTGCGTCCAATTTCGCTCACACCCACCTTGGCAAACATTTGCGAACGATTCGTAGCGGATTGGCTTATTGGATCGATTATAGATAAAATTGACAAATGACAATTTGGTTCGTTAATTAAAGGGATCTTCGACAACTCATGCGTTATTGAGTTTGTCTGATTTCTAGTTTCTCTTTAGTTTCCCACAAATACAAATAAATACCCACGTATGGTTCGCTCAAACTATTGTAGAGTATAGATGTTTTTACTATACTCTGTTTTTATGAGCAATTGCTAAAACGCTTGCCTCAAAGCTTTAAAATGATTATAAATGTCTATAAATTTTCCAAAATACAAATCTACTTGCTCAATAATTTCAGGCATTCTTTTGTGAACTCTTCAAACTAGCACGCCGTCAGCGATAATCGCAAAGATAGGCTACTAGGCTAGCTAGCTTCTTTAATGGCTTCTTCACAGATATGCAGGGCTGCCGGCAGAAGGAGAGATCACGTGCAGGGCATTTCAGTCGGTTATACCAGTCTGTGAGTGCGGAGAGTGAAAATGCGGAACGACGAAAGTGCGTACCTTGTGCGTAATGTTAAAAAATGCGGACTGTTCCAATTGCATAGTGTTCTCATTTTCTTTTTAAAATGTTTCTAAGGAACTTTATAGAACTTTATGGGTAAAAATTCAACTAGCAATTACCAGGCTGTTGATCTTCATTATATAATATCAATGGTGTTAATTAAGATATTTAATATATTATATAATTCAGCTACTAATGACCAAATAGAGGAGTTTCACGTTAAATAAACTCTTAAGATTATTGCGTTGATACTTTAGCAGGATTTATCCATCTTCATGAAGAACATTCCACAAAAAAATTAAGTTTACCGTAATTTCTCTAATAATCCCCCCGGTCCCCGGGACCCTTATTTTTTCAGACACCTTTGGAGGGGGGTGGACTTATTGGAGAGGGGGGCTTATTTGAGAGGGGGCTTATCTATTTTCCCGTAAAATGATGTGATAATTTTGTTCAAGCACAAGATTTTAAAAATACTGATTTTAAAAATACTGACTAAGTCTAAGCGTTTTAATTAGTCCAATTTATAACCGTAGGAGCGTTAGAGGTCGACATGTACAAACTATACAGAAACTCGTTTCCTTTTTCCTCTTTTTTCGATAATAGGGAATTTTAAGCCCGTTTTCCACTAGGCAAATTTATTCGCGCGAGGCGAAGAACAAATATCGGCAACGTGATTGCCTAGCGAAAAAATACGCAGCGAAAAAGAATTAAGAAAGCGATCCTACTTTTTCGCGGTGAATTTCTTTCGCTAGCCAATCACGTTGCCGATATTTGCGCGAAGTCGAAAACAGATTTTAGCAAAATGAGTACGACTATGAGTACGAGATTTGTCATTTTCGCAGGTTTGCTTACGCCATCTCGTCTTGATAAATCTCGTTGTCAAAAGCTGGCTGACGACTACGACTGGTTGTTTCCCGATTGTGCTCCTAAAATTCTGCAAGAAATTCAAAAAGTTGCTACCTCGAAACTTCAAGTTGCTACTACTTGTTGCTAAATTTTACGATATTTTCACACAATACATAATTGTGATGTTTCAGTTTTATACTATGTCCGATTAATTTAATACTTTGACCCCTGGAGTTAGGGGGTGGGCAATCCGAGAAAGGATGGGGGTCACACAAAAAAGGATACCATGTTTTGTTGTGTTTGCAAAAATGTCACCCTGAAAACCTACGAAATGGCCATTTTGGACTACTAAATTTTCCGGGGAGCGTACCCTCGGAGCCCCATCGCTGTGTCAGACCCGATAGAATGACTAAACAATCGCCATAATAAAAAAGATGGCGCCGCGCGTTGGATTATGCGTAGGTCGACATGTTTCAGATATTCTGTCATTTCTGTGATTTTACGGGTGAGTTAAGTTTTCACAAAATACTTTGATAAAAACACACCGAAAGCAAAACTAACGATAAATGATGAAGGCACGATATCTTAGCTGTCTTCTGACAACTTCTTGTGTGCTATAATGCTTAAAAACAACTAAAAATAGCCAAAGTTTTCTAACTAAAACATCAAAAAATAACACGCATGCATTAACACTTTTGCTTAAAACATGAAAACTATTATGAATTCCACAAAAAAACGTAACACAAACAAAGAACAATAGCTTTGCTATGTTTTGACATACTTTTGTGTGTTGTGACGAATTGGACTCAGCCTTGCAACTGCAGCTTAAATACATTCTGCCACATCTTTAGCAAGATATTTACAACATATGTATAGTTACAACTAGTGTTCTATCTAAATGTAGTGTACATAATTTGGAATTTTGTACATAATGTGGAAGTAAAGTTGGGGGGGGGGGTTAATTTGAAAATAAATCGTTAGTAGGGGTGGGCCACTGGGAAAAAGTTTAGTATGAAGGGGTGGGTCACGCTAAAAACTTTAAGGGCGCTCTAAATTCCACCAGTCCCCCCCCCTTCCCAGATAAAAAATGAACAGTCCCTAAGTCTGAGCCAAAAGAACGTTACTAGATACAAACTTTATTTATTCTCACAAATTGACCGCGTATATTATTCACAACCTGCCTAGAAATAGCGGTGTAAGTTAACGTTTCATATTCTCGCTATTTGGAGAAACCGGCCACATCCCAATGAAACAAATACATACATATGCATATACATACAAACTTTATTTAGGAACGCTAGCCTCAACAACTTATAAGCTGATTTCAATGAGGGGCGTCAGATAAACATATGATACATAAGAAGATACTACAAACTACAAGATGCAACACTTCTATAATACAGATATTCCATTGGGAAAATGAAAAAGGACGAGCCAGTTTCAAGTCATTCTTTGATTTACGTAAATATACCGTCCTTTTAAAAGAACTTAAAGATGGAGCAATTTTTGCGTCATAGGGTAGATTATTCCAAAGTACAGCCCCATTATAATTGAAGCATCTTTTGCCGAATTCCTTTTTCGGCTTACGAAGTGCCAAATCAGTTTCTCTATTTCTAAGATCGTAGGTATTATCACTTTCATTATGTAATCGGAGGGTATTGTTGTGGTATGTAATCGGATGGGTATTGTTGTGCCTAGAGAAAACCAATGCTCTTATTTGTTGCAAAAAAGGAAATAATTTTGCTTTGAATTTGCGCGTATTTTGTATTGTTTAAATGCCTAAAATTTTTTATAATGGTATGTAGATTTAGCATTTTATTGCATGTATGATTAGAAGTGAAATGACGTGAAAGTGCTAGTGGAATTCGCGTACTGTTATGTATACAGAATGGCGGATAGCGAGGACGACGAAAGTTTAGCTGGAACTTTCGCGCAGCATTGATTCGATGATCCCATGTTTAAGCATTTTCAGGATACCTTAGATGCTGAAATGAAACGACTTACTAGTCTCGGTGTTGGTGCAAATGTCCGGCAAGCGCAAGCATTTTCAGAAGATCAGGAAGAACTTTTATGGAAATCCAATCTACTTGGCGCATATTCACCACTGACTGATTTAAAGACTGAAGACAAGGTAAAACGTTGTAGGAATGAGAACAGTGAAACGGCGCCCTTTAGATTTAATAATTTCACGTTTTTCGTGAGGAATGACTTTTTGACTTAAGTTTAAATTCGCTTTTATATAGTGAAGTGTGTGGTGTAATTTGTGTGAGATATTGTGTGATCATAGTTTGATGTTAAATGTTTGTTATATAAAATAATGTGATTACGAATTGTTTTTCAATATGTAGAGAAAATTAATTTGTTATTGTGTTGGTTGTATCTACATACACGCTTGTTAGTAGGGTTGTATCTAGATACATCCTTCCTGGGAGGGATGTATCTAGATACAACCCTGAAGATCAATTCAATTCAATTAATCAGCCCCGCTCTTCCCTGCTTGATATCAAATCCCTCCCCGTGCTTTTAGAACCTAAACCTAATGAACAGGTAATTATGCTAAATACAGTTTTATGAATAACAATGAAAACCTACTCAATCATGTAATAATGTTCCTTAATTATTTCTACCAAACTAAACTGCCAAGTGGGGACTGGTCTATACAAGTATCCCTCGCGCATATCCTGGGCACGAATTTAAGCCTTTGGATTTGGACATTATGTGAAAAGGTGTACAACCCTAAAAACGAGAATATAAGAATACGACTGGCACAGCATGTAATGCATTTTCACTCAAATTTATGAGCGAGGATATGGGTAATACTGGGTGTCCCAAAAATATGTGCCCCCCCCCCCCCCACTATATTTTGTAGTGTTACTATGTCACTTAGCTATGTTCTTCCATTAACCGTGCTTAGCTTTAATGGAGTTTCAGTTTATATGTTGGATGGAATAAGTATCACTTATCATGCCTATAAATTGATATATTTGACTGATCAAAATAGCCAACCGTATGCCTTCTAGAAACACTTAAGACTTGAGGTTGCGACACCAATTTTGCAACCGTCCAAATTATGGAACTTTATGTGTAAACGTATTTCAAAACTTTTATATAGAAGGATTTTTAAAGCGAATACTTACCTGTCTTCTCTAAAACTGATTATTTGGGGTCCCTATCCATCAAGATTTCGTTTCATGAAAAAATAAGTAAAAAGGAGGCAAAAGCCCTGGAAAGGTGGGGAAAATGCCCAGAATCTGCTATTTTCCATCCATTTTGTCCCAAAACAGCAAATTCAGTGCATTTTTAATTCCTTTCCCTGCTCGAGCTTTTGCCTCATTTTCATTAATATTTACAGTAAACCAATTCTTGATGTTAGCGACAACAAATCATGTGTTTCTAAATACCTATTTTGTAACAATTGTAAATATTTACTAAATTGAAAATGTATTAATTACTTATGGTTTTAAAATACGTTTCCCTCTTGAAATAAAGTTTTACTACTATTACTACTATATGAGCCAGGATTTTATGTTGAGACGCCTTCACCGTGCACAAATGTTTTGAAATTTTTCTTTTTAATATTTCCACAATACGGTTGAGTGATTCGACGACATGATTGCTTTATTAGGCGTAATTAGGAGAAGAGGAACCTCTCATCCTTTGTGTACGTCTGACGTCTGCCAGTGTCTGCTCACAAAATTATTTGACATCCCCGCTTAATTATTCGCCCTTGATTCCTTCCTGGCAGAGGCGTAGCGACGGGAAGGTTTTCAGGTACTTTAGGACGACCTTTGAGACATGTTGAAATCCGATGAGAAATGTTGGGGGTGGGGGAGTGTATACAATATATTACCCCACCTAACAAATTTGATTGCATTTCCGGGACTCTAAGAGGTCCCAGATAAAAAATTCCGGGGAAGCATGCCCCCGGACCCCCAAAATAAGCTCACGCCTTCGGCGATCGCTAAGCACATTACAGGCATTGTTCGTCGATCACTTCCAACTTCAAGCCCTAGAAAGGAGGTTGCTCACTCCCAACAGGTGTTTTAAAAGATCGGATAAGTTTCATTCAATTCAGGGGCGTGCTGACCAGAAACGAGACAACGATAACTCGTTGTAGGACCATAAAACTACTGATCATGAAATGAACCTTGAATTTTATCATTTATAACCCCTCCCTAGGACACATTTTGATTTTGTTTCTGGGCCTGGGCCTTTGTTCGTTGTCCTTTTGAAGTAAGACCCCAGCACGCACCTGGTTTCCCCTGGTCTCATTTAGTATACAGTAAATGTCCATTAGTATACAGTAAATATGCCAATCATGCAATAATGCCAATCTATAATCTATATGTTACGTACATACTCTTAGCCTAAACAACTATTTCAAAACATATCCTATATCTAACAATTTAGTAAATTTACTACACTTTTGCCTGCGCACAGGCGGCAGCAACTAGCCGGAAAAAAGGCGGAAATATACAAAATGGCGGATACAGCGTCAAAAAGTGAAAGATCAAACTGCTGTGAAAATTGAAAACAATGCACGAACGGACAGGAAACAAAGCTGTTTGGACATATTAACCAACAGTCGAGGTTTTTGTGCAATAATGGGCGCCATTCTCAAACGATGGAGGGTATGTTTCATGTTTTGATTTCATCACTGTACATACAAATCTGACTGTAGCCTGTGCTAAATTTTTAATTATTTATTCCATATTTTCTCATAGCGTGAAGAATCTGCTGAAAAAGTGTTGGAATCTTTAGAAGAGGTAACATGTCAGAGTTTATTTAAAAATATTTTACTACTATTTTACTATATTTGACTACATACGTTACATTAATGTTGAATGGCTGAATGTGTTGCCCTTCAATTCCTTATATAATTTGGTTACCTTGTATAAAGTGTTTATAAAAAGCTTTTCACATGCTTGATGGCATTCTAACACCCTTCGGTCAAAGATCTTTGGCAGGGAGTTTTATAGTAGAGGGCATACAACCAAACAGTAGCTTCATGGCAGATATATGAAAAGATCCAATCATCCAACATGGCAAATCGATATTTAGAACTATTTATTTTACAGTACTGTGCAAAAGTAGCTGCAAGACACACCTTTACTTGGTTTGAGCAAAAGGGGGATGACAAAACCATGACTTTAACTCCATATTGAGCATCTTTACTTGAGTAATTATTTATAATAAGAAGCCAAGCTGCAAACTGGATCCTGCAAGGCCTCGAGAAATTAAACAAAATTTCTATTGAGTCAAAAGGTGTCATTTGGATAAGATTGAAAAATGGCGAGAACAACAACTATTTTGAGGTGACCTAAAACTTCTGCACAGTACTGTAAATATGTAGTAATTAAAAGTGATAAATCAATGGTGACATTGTTGATGGCAATTTTGGTCACTTAATAGTTTTTTGCTTTGTTGGTTTTCTAAAATTTATTATTTTACTGGCGTAAACCTCTGGCACGCAAAAATGCTGGAATGCAATGAGGTTGACATGGTTTGAATGTGTTTCATTTGCCTTTAACTGTTGCATGTTGTTGAGCCAATGGTCCACAAGATCAACCATTGTGAATGATATGTAGGTGATTGGGTGCTAAAATGCTACTGTTTAATACTCTTTTGTCAGTATTAAGGTCATCTTTGTTAGATAGTCAAAGCAAAATAACAAATGTCTTCATTTTACCAGACCGATGAATAAGAACAATGACTTCATTGTGTCAGAACAATGAATTCATTGTGTCATAATAATGTTTCATTGTATAAGAACAATGGCTTCATTGTTTCAGAACAATTACTTCATTGTGTCATAAGAATTCTGCATTGTGTCAGAACCATGTATGCCTGTATTGTGTCATAACAATGGATTATTGTGTGAGAACAATGGCTTCATTGTCCAGAACAATGACTTCATTGTGTCAGAACAAAGCTTGATTGTGTCAGAATATTGGTTATATTTTGTCAGAACAGTGGCTTCTTTGTGACAGAACAATGACTTCCTTGCACCAGAACTACGTCTTCATTGTACCAGAACATTGGTCTCATTGTACCACAACAATGGCTGCATTGTACCCGAACAATGGCCTCATTGTACCAGAACAATGGCTGCATTGTACCAGAACAATGGCCTCATTGTACCAGAACAATGACTTCATTGTACCAGAGCAACGGCCTCATTGTACCACAACAATGGCTGCATTGTACCAGAACTATGGCCTCATTGTACCAGAACAATGGCCTCATTGTACTACAACACTGGCTGCATTGTACCAGAACAATGGCTGCATTGTACCAGAACAATGGCTGCATTGTACCAGAACAATGGCTGCATTGTACCAGAACAATGGCTGCATTGTACCAGAACACTGGCTGCATTGTACCAGAACAATGGCTGCATTGTACCAGAACAATGGCTGCATTGTACCAGAACAATGGCTGCATTGTACCAGAACAATGGCTGCATTGTACCAGAACACTGGCTGCATTGTACCAGAACAATGGCTGCATTGTAACAGAACAATGGCTTCGCAATACCTTTCAACCCTAGGCTTATTCTATTCACGACTTACGAACAAATTGTCAGTCCTTGGGGTTGCTGGTGACCTATTCTTCATTCAACTTATATATGGCCATAATAAATTTATTACATAGATTTGCAAGAGCATGCGAATCTAACTCTGCGAGTCAGAGTCTCCTGTTTAGCCGAGTTTAAATGAACCTAAGTGCATGACCTTAAGTCAGCAAAACTGTTAATAAAGAGTTTCTAGAGCACAGCAAATGACTGGCATAACATTGCATTCGTACGTAATGTGACGATTTGGTGTTTGTTTGTAGCAACTCCAAAAGCTCGAGTCTGCCCGTCAGAAAGATGAACATTTTTACCAGCGGTTTATCGGTCGTCTTATGTTCTACTCCATCATTCTGTACATTATATCAGCTGTGGTTATGTATTTTTACTATTTTCCAAAGTATTGGAAGGATAGGATTACAAGAACTCTTCCGTTATTGATTTTCCCGCTAATGTAAGTATGCGCATGGGTCAATGCAAGAAAGTTTATTATAGAAGCTAAATGGCTATTCTTAGGTACATTCGAACTATGGTATATAAGGGTAAAAAGAAGCGCTGCACGCGAGCGACGAAAAAAGGCGCGAGAAAGAGAGAGAAAAGTGGGGAGAGCTGATTACCCCATACGGACCAGTGAGCTCCATATAGATCTGGAGTGAGAACTCGCGTCCAGTGCGCGGTTTGCACAAGGCGGCAAGGAGTGTGCCAAAATTTCATGTTTTTACTTCGATTTAAATAATAACATTATGATTGATGAACTAATAACTTGATTAGCGATACGATCCGTTAGAAAATACTGGAATTAGCTGGAAAAAATGGTATGAAAACTATTTATGACCTTCGTAGAGTTTGGACACAATTGCTGCCATCTTGGCTTCACTTTTCCTATTGGCCGAACATTAGAAATTCTTACTCCAGCTATATATGGAGCTCACTGATACGGACACAGAACCTCCTTATGAGAGGTTGACTTGAAACAAATCTATATCAGTGTGACCAGATTTGGTAAAATATTTTAATTTTGGTAAAATTTGGTCAATTTTTAGAGATTTTAATGATTCAGTAATTTTTTGGTAAAATTTCGTGTTTGAATGTTCTCTTATGTAATAGAGATGCTAAAAGCCTGCAATTACCGATGAATGAAACTCTCTTGCCTGCAAAACCCGCTAATTTCAAACATGGGATAGGAAATTAGCAGGGTTTTCAGGAGTCATTAGAGAGCTTAAGATCTACAACGCCAACGTCGACGACGCGGCCCTTCTAACAATGACGTTTTTCGCTTGTAATAAAGCAATGGAAAAACTTGTAGTCCCAAGAGAATTCTCGACGTCCTCTCTGTCTTGTTAACGACGCCAACTAGAGCATTTTTACGTCCTCAGGACGACGGCAAGTCAGAAGGATGAATAGCTGCATTTCGCGTTTGTTTTTACAGCCTGCATTGTAGTCGATAACTGCAGTTGAAACGTTTTAAAAGTCACGAATAAAAAGCTGTGAGCTAAAACAAGAACGTTGTTCAATCACGGTCTCTTTATATTCACATATTTATATGGCGTTGTCGACTGCCGCGTCGTCGTAGATCTTAAGCTCGCTACTAATAGTTCGCGGGCGCAAGTTGTGCTTTCATCGTGTAAAAACGAGTGGCAAATGTTGTTTTTATCTTTTGATTTTGACGTTTATTCAATATATTTGAGAGCCATGGACAACCAAGAAATACTGTGAAGGGTTAGATCGATTTAAGTCCAATTGAATCCGGCCATTTACCCAGTTCACGAGCTTCAACAGCCGTACGGCTGGACATATTTTTGCCTAGTTTTGTAATTTTGCTGAAGATGAACAAGTCGGTATTTTGATAGAACTGTGATATTTTTACTGTTTAACTTGTAAAAAACATGCAAGTATCACTAAACGACTTTTATAACCTTTAACAGTTTTTATACAATAGTTAATAAATGTTTAATAATAACTACTTACTAACTGAGCGTGAGGTCTGTACGGTAAAATATCAAGCTGAGATCTTGCTGTATTGACCGAGCGATAGCGAGGTCAATACAGCAAGACCGAGGCTTGATATTTTACCGTACAGACCGAACAGTCGAAGTTAGTAAGTTGTTTATTATATGGCATTTCAGACAACAAAAAACAATTCATTTTGCCAAAAATTGGTCACGCGAGGGCAAAGTACAAAGTCCGAAACTCAAAGCCGGTCATTTCAAATGTCAAAATAATTTCAATGATACGAATTTGTCTTAGTTTTTTACAAATTTATCTAATCTTAGCTTAGTAAAACTACTCTACAGTACCATTTATAGAATAAAATATAAAATTAATAGAAAATATAGTGATATTGAGCTATCGGATCAAGGACAAAAACAACTTTGCATGTTCGAAAAAACAAAAATATTCTTGACTGTTTTAGTTAAAAAACATCGTAAAATTTACCTTAATATTTCGACTTGAGCCAACAAAACTTGATTTTATCCCTTGTAGTTATCCCTTTTCCGTATTTTCCGTTTATTTTTCCTTGTTTTAAATTATTTTTAAGGATTTTTTAATGCTTTTATTGGTTTGAAATGTGTTCAAGTCGTCGCAGGGCAATAAGAATACCGTATTGCCCGTGGGCAATACGGGAAAATCCTGCCTCGTCAGCGACCAATCAGATTGCGAGATTCACCAAAACAAGCACTTGCCATATAATAAACTCTTATTAGTGAACATTATATCTAAAATATTTTTGAAAAATTCACTTTTATATTACTCTCAAGATTTTTTTATAGTTATCATAGTTAAAATCACTCATCGGTGTTACTGATGCTTTGTCACATAAAACTAAGGATTATTCAAAGTTTTTTCATTACAAATCTTTCAGGGGCCGGTTGTATAAAAATGTAGTTAAAGTTAACTATAGTTAGCGCTAACTACCGTAGTTAAATCCTTAACTATAATTAGTTAACTACATGACTTAACTGCGTTGCACAAAACGTAGTTAGTCGGGTAGTTAACTAATCACACAGTTAACTGCGCGTGGGGTTCGCGTGGGGTGATTAAACATGAAATAACACAAAGTAAGCGCTAATTAGCAACCGCTGACAAGCATTTTGAAAACGACTGCGGATTCATATTTACCAAAAATGGCGGTATTTTGATTCAAAATATTGAAAAATTGCAAGAAAACAAAACATAAAGACCAATAAAGTCTACGAAAAAGGCGTATTTACCATGAAAGTCAAACTGCAGTTCTTTGGTAAAAACGACATTGTTTTTCTTTGTTATGGGTTGCCTCTCGTCATCGATAAATCTTCCTATGCAAAAAATATATTCCGTTTTCGTCGAAAAGACCAAAATTATAGCGTTTTAAAAGCTCACGAGTATCAGAAAAAACTTTCTAGGGAAGATGATGATTGAAAACCCTCGGTAAGCGTTCCTTTTAGTATTTTTTGACTGATTAAAGTTCATCACTCCTACAAAACGCCATATTTAACTACGTTTTGGGAAGTTAACTATGCCCTTGAGCATAGTTAACTTTAACTACTTTTTAACTGCAGTTAACGCTAACTAGGTTTTTATACAACCGACTTAACTACGTGGTTAAAGTTAACTACCATTTAACTAGAAAATGGGTAGTTAAAACGTAGTTAAGAGTTTTATACAACCGGCCCCAGAATGGTAAAAATTATTTTAAAAAACCGGGCGAAATATATTTTTGTTTTGATCGTCGAATTTGCGTGGGAAAGTCCACGTATACTTGCCACGCGTTTTTGACTCTCGTTCCGCGATCATCTCATGCATTACTGTAGGGAGCCTCCTTAAGCCCTAGCGCACCGAGGGTTAAAATTAGTTCTGAGGTATATATATAGTTTATATAGTTTATATAGTTTTGCAAATCTTATCACTATTTTAGGGACCACTCATTATTTACAGCCTAGTTCCTAGGCCTCTAAGCGTTCTCATTAATATGCGAGCAGCCTAGTTCCTAGGCCTCTAAGCGTTCTCATTAATATGCAGGCTGCTGTTTAGAGGCCTAGAACAGGTGGGCAATTTGTCGACGCTGACCGAAAACAGCGGGCTCATTTCTTCTTGAGTTGCCATTTTCGCGCCGAAGAGCAAAATATAAATTTTCGGAGAATATTTTAGCTGTTTACTATCAAATATGGTTATCAAACAGTTGATAATCTTACTGAGGAAGGCCAACGGTTTCTGAAAAGCTAAAGTACGTCGAAATCGGCTTTGGAATAGAATATATTTTCACCGGGGAAACATGAAATAAATGGATGCTGACATCAATCACAAGATTTTGCCCATGGCTACAGAGCTAGTTGGATTTAAACAAATGTTAAAAAGTAAGTGAAAATGTGAACTTTGTGAATTATACTTTCATTAAAATGTTTCAGAAGGTCTCCTAATGCCAAACTAAACGGGTGACAGAGCTGTCAGTATACCCATATTTCAATGTTTATGTTGAATTGACCCATCTTTGAAGTATAGCTTGAAAGTTAGGGTATGCTCATCACTTGAAATTAGGTTTAAATCAAAGTTTTATCTATAGTATTTTTATTAGAATTAAAATTATTCATGGGAAAAATGCGCCAAAGGGTTGAAATTGCCCTTGTAAATGTACACTATTTTTGACATGTTTGGGTTAGTATTTTGAAAAGGTGTTCTGGAAGGAAAATATGTCTTCAACAATACTGGTTGATCCTTAAAAGGCGTAAATTATAACTAGTGTTCTGTAAATCACAGAAAAGTGAAAAAAATCTGGTCCATCAACAATATTTCGGATTGTATGAGGTCCCGAATAGAGCTTATTTCAATGATGAATCTGTTTATCTGGAAAAACTTTGAAAATTTAATAAATCAAGAATTTGACTATGCTCGTCACTCAAAACCATATTTTACTAATTGCTTTTTTACCTGGTTTTGTAGCAAAGCCAGTTATTTGACCATGAAAAATGCGCGCGATATAAATTTTTAGCTCGGAATATGGGTGTGTCAGCCATCACCAACTGCAGCCCCCTTAAGAAAATGTTATAGCAATTTGGTATTGATTCATATCTTACTGTTTTGTGTTTACAAAATTATTGGTAGAGTAACTGGCATATCATTTTCTATTTTGGCTTGGATTTTAAATACACCTTCCAGGGCATTATTGGCCTACATTTGCCTTACAATTCCCATGTTTTTGGCCATTTCTGCAAAGATTTATATGATTTCTTGCAGATAAATTCTTCTATGGTGTTGATATAACACTGTCACGTCTTGTAAAAGGCTCTTATTAATCATCTTGGGTCTTTTGGAAATATAATATTCACATAATGTGCTCTTTTACGTAAGCTCTCAATGATGAGGAAATGGTTACACATTGACATTTTGTGTGGCGATTGTGCTTACTTTATTCAAAACAGTGTTCTGAGGTCATAGATAGATAGATCAACTTTATTTAAACACATTGGCCTTTTCAGCAAAAGCTGATTTCCAAAAGGGATGTGTACTTACAAATTATTATTTATATACTAGCTCTAATATTACATACATAACAAATACAATTATATACCTATATTTAGACAAAAAATTAACTACTATTTTAAGTCGAGATTAAGGTCGAGGAAGATAGCTTTTTACAGAACGAATTATACGATACCGAATTGCGTATCTCTTCAGGTATCTGATTCCATAGTTTAGCCCCACAATATTGGAAGCTTTTTTTTAAGGATTCCGTTTTTGGTCTTGGAATATAAAACCTTGTTGAAGAACCTCTCAGATTATGGTCATGAATGGTATTCAGATTTTGGAAAGCTTCGCATAGTCGTTGGGGGGCTAAACCATTAACTGTCTTGTACATGAGCCTGGCTTTCATTTGTGCCCTACGCTCTTCAAGTGTTACCCAGCCTAGAGATTTTCGTGCCAAAATAGACTGACCATGTTCATTTTTTAAGTTCATGATCAACCTAGCCGCTCTGTTTTGGAATTTCTGTAGACGTTCGCTTAGGCCTTTATTAAGTGTATCCCATACTTCACAGCAATAATCAAAATAAGGTTGGATTAAGGCATTATAAACTTTTATCAAAATGTCTTGTTCGACATACTCCCTCATTTTAATAGCCCCAATACCTGATGATATTTTACTGCTAATATGGTTAATGTGTTTTTCCCAACTCAAGTTTTCGTCTAATTCAACTCCAAGAGCTTTGGTATTTTTAACTTTTTTAATCAATTGATTATTTATTTTAACTCCTTGATGGGTATCAATATTACTTATTTTATGTCGTGTTCCAATTACAACATACTCGGTTTTCATTATATTTAGACTTAGTTTATTTGCACAAAGCCATTTCTGAACATTCCTCATGTCTACGCTCGCCCTCTCTTCCGCCTCACTAATTGTTCTGCCTACTGCCGTTAAGTTAGTATCATCAGCAAACATTCTTGGAGTTGTGCGTTCTAGGCAGCTTGGCAAATCATTTATATACATAATAAATAAGAGAGGGCCGAGTATACTTCATTATGTCAGTGCTTACTATCAGTCATTCATAGTGCACTTAGTAATGTTAGCCAAATTTATGATTATACAAATTGTTTTGAGAAACTAACAGTATTTATGTGAATTAGACCTGGTGTGTTTACAAAATTTAGAATAATAATTTAAGTAAATTTGACTTTTATTGTATTTATATTTTATACCATGTGTTTAACACAAGTAATCCCGTATTTATATATCAGGCTTATAAAATGATTAAAAAAGTATTGAAAAGTCGACAAACATGTTGTATAATTTTTGTTATTGATATGCATATTTAGATTGAATTAAATTACATCGAATTCCTTTGCTCAAATGAGTACTAAAATACTGGAATCTTTCAGATCAGTGAAAAATATTATTATTCCTTATATAGCTAAGTATTTAATCTGTTTCTGTTTAATTTAAACAAATGATGGGGAAGTAACTTGGGGAATATTGATGGTTTCTCAAAAAGAGCGAGCTTGCCTGTTTTCAAAGCATAAAAAGAGAATAAACGGAGCAAAATGACTTCTTTAACATTTTAAAACCTTTGGGAAGCATTGCAAAATGTTTTCGATTAATTTTTGCAAAGTTTCTTTTGATTGCAATGCTGTTTTATCAACTTGAAAAGCAGAGAAATCTACGAAACACTCCTTCCATACGTCGCCATATTGAATTTCTTCAACTCGCCCCAGGGATTGTGCCGAGTTTCGCTCATAAACTAGCGCATGCGCTTGCAAAATGCCCACCTGTTGAGGCCTAGAACAAAATGTTCAAAGTTTGCAAAAGTGGGGACAATTTGTCCCCACTCGTTGTATTGAGATCAGTGGCTTCATGCTGACAAAATGGCGAAAACTCCAATGAGCGAGAATTAAAATGTTGATAGATTTGTATCAAATTTCATAACTTATTGCGACGTACAAGTTTGAAAATTTTCCTACATTTTGTGGTTAATATTGAATAGAAAGAGTGGTAGACACAACTGAAGCATCCGAAAGACTATTTAAGTAAGGCGAAATTTAGTTTGAAAACAAGAAATCCCGCGAAGGACTGAAGGTGAGAGCTCCAGCTGCGAGTGTGACCCTGATAAAGTGGAGTTTGTTACGCAACTTATTGTTGTGTAGTTGCAAAACAATCATTTCCATTTTGTTTGATATTTACATTTTAGGAAGTGCTTCACCCGTGAAAGAAATCTTCCAAATACAGAATGGGTGTACAATAGAAGAGGCAATGATAGCATGCAGGCACAAACAGGGTCAATTGTGAAGGAAACAAGGTCATATTGGTAAAAATTGGTGAAAGTGTCATACATAAAATATTATAGAGAGCTTAAGCAAGCCACAGCCCACAGATGTACAAAATTGAATACATAATTATTGCATAAGCAGTTCTTGCTGGAAATCAAGAACAGCAGTCAGTGTAGTCCCACATTTGTGATTTGAAACAAGTTCAGCGGTCACCATCTATAACAGCTTGTTTGAATTCCGATCGGTGTTCATTTATTTATACATAAATGCTACTTGCTAGAACATTCACAAGGAGCAGCATTTAATTTGTATTAGTAAATGAATTGAAGCACCAAACTTGGCACAATTAAATGAACAATAATAGGGTAAAATTAGGGATTAACATTTAACACACTGATTAAACTTAATAAATATAAACAGTGTAAAACAGTGTAATTATAATAACATCATTAAATTTATTATTATTATTCAATTGTTATTAAGCAGTAATGAGCCTCAATACATCTTCTATTACTCTCCAAGGAAAACAATTCAAAACATATATTATATTTTATTATATTTTGTACATGTAACATGTCCAAAGACTTTCTCCATGCCAGGTTGTCAACCTCATATTTATTATCTCCTGTCTTCCATTCATTATAAACTCTGCCAAATTCTTCAGCTTTAACAGGTATCTGTTGATATAGGTACATGCCACTAGAAAATTGCTTAGTTTTTCATTTTTTTCATCAACATCAGGGCCAATATGTATGCAACTTGGTGATGGTTTTCTCTTTAGCTTCAACAGTACTATCCGAAAAATGGCCTTGTACACTTTACCATCAACATGCATCAATTAATTAAATAATTATAAGAATATTTCAGATTTTAAATAACAAATTCATCAGAACAAATACACTTGGGGTATTGTTATTACAATAATTAACTTTTAGCCTCACATGAATGCATATCTTTTTTATGAAAAGGGGGCCTTCCAGAGAATATGTGATGCTTTTTGGTGATTTTTGCCACCCCTACTCCCCTTGTGACAGCTATCATTACACTCACTCAAAAATTATGCGACTCTCAGCCTACCTCCCCACCTTCACAATGATATAAATAATTAGTAATTTGAGAGTGTGTGCTGGAACAACCTTTAGTCTTTTATTTATTTTTACTTCTGTCACAGTACATTCCTATACCTAGATTTCTCATTCAAGTGTTTGTTGACTTTAGTGTTCTCGAGAAATATCAAGGTACATAGTAGAAGGTGTTAGTGGATGGAATACTTGAACAGAAATTTATATACATTTTAGACCTAGCCATGCAGGAGCAGTTGCGAAAAATGCAACTTAGGCCCTCTGGCAGGAATTGAATCTGCGGCCCCGCAATTCTGGTGCAGCGCTCTAACCAACTGAGCTACAGAGTCCAGTTGCTGAGCTATTAACCGCAAGTTTGGTATATAAGATGGGAGTGATCATGCCAGTATATGGTGTATGAGTAAATATCAAGATTTTTCTCGCCATCTCGTTCAATAAGATGAATAAAATTATTATTAATCTTACATAATATATAGTTTTCAAATAGAATATGGATTTGCATAAACATTGTCTTGCTCTATTTCAGTGCGTCTGTCACATTTAATACACTGCATGTGATACTTCCTCCTGCTTGTGTGACAATATGTGACTCTTGTTTAAGCACTCCCCTCCTTTCCACCCAAAGCATCATATATTTTGTGAGTTGGCCAGATTGTCCTGATGGGTGCACCCTAACTAAGCCTTTTAGATTTTGTATTTGAGGTGCATGCTTGAGGTAAGCCAACCTATGGCTATACTATAATACTTGCTCTTCAGGTCTTCAACATCTCATGAAATAAAACACTTTGAAACAAAATTAATGTATAAAGTACGTATATATATATGCAGTGACAATGCAAAATTGTACAAACACATAACGTACTATAAACATTGCTAATGTACTATGACAACTATGTCAAGTATACAAACAGATCGTGCTGTTTGGGTGTTTAATACTAAATAGTTACCCTCAATTTTTGTCATTCTTGAAATAAATTATTATAATTCCTTTGACTTCATGTTTTATCTATATTGTATGGACATACTTACATTGATTTGTAGATATTCGGCATATCCCTCCATGTTTACAAAATCTGACGATTCCGCCATATTGGAAAACATTTTGTGCTAGTCATTGATATAGTGCTAGTCCTCTAGCGCACATTTCATTCGGGGACGTCACGGAAATATAGAACGCGCGTATAGAGGACTAGGGACTAGTCTACATTATTTATTGTACAGGGGGGTCTGAAGAGAAGCTGGGGGGCTTCTGCATGCGTGTATTCCTAGTTATCTCTACTTTTTAAGTTAACACATTTATTATTTCGCTCGCAATTTCGCAGCTGACACACGAGGAAGTCGCTCATTTTGACGGCCATTTTGAGGCTTCGCCCCACCGGAACACTTAGACATCAAGGTTCGCCAGACAAATTTCAGTCAAGTTGACGCATGCGCAGACATTTTTATCGTTTTGAAAATTCGTTCGCAATCAATTACAGTAGAACTCCTTGTATTCCGTTGTGTTCCTGGGCTAGTGGATCTAGATCTGTTGCTACATTTACACTCAAATATCCTTCTCATAAACCCTGAAGACGAAGCTACTTCTTATGGGCACTCGTCAATTGCTGTCTAGCCTACCGAATGGCTTTCACGTTACATTACTTGGTAAAGATATTTACCCCGTCCTATCAGCAAAAGATCTTGGTATTATCTTGGATAGCTTCTTGACCTATGATGACCATATCACAGAAGTTGTTTCAAAATGTTTGGCTGCTCTTTGCCAAATTAGTCGTGTGAAACATTTGCTGGATACAGAAACACTTATTACTATAATTAATGCTTTAGTGTTCAACATGCTGTATTATTGTTCATCGGTGTGGTCTAATACATCAAAGAAAAACATTAATAAATTGCAGTGTGTGCAGAATTTTGCAGCACGATTAGTTACGAACACCAGGAAGTTTGATCATATAACACCTATTTTGTCAGAATTGAACTGGTTACCAGTAAATAGTACGTTGAATCTTAAGGACGCTGTAATGACTTTTAAATGTCTAAAAGGTTTAGCTCCAACATACTTATCAGAAAAGTTTAAAAAACGATCGCAGTTACATAATTGTAACACTAGAAGTAAAGATACGTTACAAACTCCGTTTTATTATAGTGCCTCCAACCAACGTTTACATTTTTATATATAAATTAGAATGTATTAGATTAATTCTGAAAAGTCCATTGGCAGAATTGATAAGGTATAATAATAATAATAAATATAACAAACTTGATGTTTGCAGTCGTAAATATGTCTTTGGCTCGACTCAAACTAATGGCTTTGAAGATCAAGTTGTTATTTTCCCAGCCACCGAGTTGCAATGGCTAAACGTACATGGAAACGACAAAAGTTCTCTATCATCTGACTGTAGTTCATTGTTTAGTAGCTGAATTGTTCATTTTTGCCCGCAAGATAAACCGAAATGCCCGATAATTTAGAAGTTATAATAATCTTAAACCTTAAACTATTTTAACTTTACAAGAACTATTTTGTCATTCTTGTTACATAATTTAGCCATTATTATCAAACTCTCGCCCTATTAAGTTAAACATTTGCTAAAATTCGGGTTTAATATCGTTCGAGATCCTGAACGAGGTCAAACAGCTCAGAAATAATATGAGGTAATTTACGATTTACGTACTTGCTTATGTTGTATAAAGAAGGACTGTCGCAGTTATTGCCAGCTGCGGCAAACCTAAAGATTAATGACGCAAACAATACAAAAATTGAGAGAAATGCTTCAAATATATCAAAATGTAGACACGCAATTCCGAGGTTAAATCGCAATGAATAGGTATGAATTTGGTATGACAATATGCGCCTAAACATGTAGATTCCAAATATGGATTTGAGGAGACGTTAGATGTTAAGTAGATAGCACTAGAACCCGTTCTCCTTTCATTTCCGCTCCACGCGGGAATTTCAGAGCAATTCCCTTAGTATCGCGTGAAATTCAACCCACAAGTCGGACTTCAAAATGTGACGAATCTTTATCAAAATCGTCTTAGAAGATGAACCACACGTCAAAATTTCATATTCCGCTTCTGAGTGAATATTATTTTCAATTCACAAAGCACGCGAGCAAAAAACTGCATTTTTGGAGGCGTTTATAGAGCGCTTGATAGGGGTTATTAGGGTCTGTAACATGATAAGGCTATTTTTTAATAACGTAAAGAAATTAAAGCAATAAATCAAACATAGCAATACGAGTTTGCTATATATCTTGAAAAAACCAGAATCTATTTGTAAATTGTTTAATAAATACATAAACTAAACCAAATACAACTTCAAAACTTTTAAAGTTTATGGATATAATCTTTTCGATTTATATGTACATTACACTTTACAATCTATGTCCATATATTATCTATACTTTTTAGATTTAATATATTAAATATACCATATTTTTCAACATATATATGACGATCAATTGTACATAAGTTTTTTTGCGGTTTGTTTTACTTTCTTTACTTTAAGTTCTTTCAAATAAACATTTCGATATAGTCCGTACGATAAACTTTAGCAATATTAAACAGAACTGTATATCATAATTATTAACAATCTATATAAAAATTTAATCTATTTTTCTTAACTCAAACTTTGCACGACGTTTCAGCAATGAATTATCCGGAACCACTTTCAAGTTTCGTTCATACCAGATTCGACTAACGAAACCGGATACACCATCGTTGACCACATGCAAGACTATCCTGTACGTGAATCTGATTGTGACCAAAACAACCATTTTGTCCAATCAAGTTATGATTACGTGATGCTGTTCATATTAATCGACTTCTTAGCTTACATTGTCGAAAATTCAATGCTTGACATGAACGATAACTTTGAAAATTTAGTCGATGGTACATTTTCTGAACATTAATGAGTGTACTGTTTTCGCTACACTTTTCTCACTTTTCGTCACGACACAAACTGTTATAGTCAGCAAAATTCTGGCAAAATTCCAGAGAATTCCAGAAATTCTGGCAAAATTCCAGTCCAGGCAAAATTCTGGGAATCTTTTCCAGTTTAACGATTTCTTGTTTTGTATAGAGAAATTTCTGACGCTCGGAATATAGAGACTTGTAAGTTGTTGTCGTATGTGAGTGCGAGACTCTCCATCATATCTTCGTCAATCTTGGTCATATTGAATTTATCACTGAATCATCCACGCATAGGGTAGATCTCGAAAGCACTAAATATATGGTTTTCTCACTCGCCAAAACAGATATCCAACTTCTAAACAGACATCGCCAAAACGTATATCCAAGTTCGAAACAACAGGTTGCATTGAAAACATTGCGACATATTTCACCACGAGAATTTCACTGGAAAGCACCATCCACAAAATCGAATAAATTCGGCTAGTCCAAGAAGATTTTCAAGTAGACGTATTATATGTACACTCCATCCAAAATCTTCGACGATAAAAATGATCTAAAGCTGATTATTATACTCACAAGTGTTTCACGGGAGTGCGTCCCGATGCCAACCGAAATAGCTCGTCTTTAATCGCGCGCACTAGTGGTTCCGCGGGCTCTCCCGTTCTAGTCCCAGGTTCACCAGCAATGTCACCTCCTGGCATGTCAATCGCTGTGTCACGTGGTACGCCCGTGCCCTCAGACATTGTACCCAGTGGAGTTTCTTGCATTTTTGATAAGAAACTGGAATTTTGGGGATCCAATGTACCAGGCATTTGCACCTACAGAAATATGGAGAACACAATCAACGATGAGTGGAATACTACAGTACCTTCATATGTTTGAATGTTCTGAATTTCAACTTTGAAGCCTTAAAGGCCTTTCTATCTACACACGTAAAACGCACAAGTTGTAAAAAACCCGCTGCAGATTTGTACCAATAGTGCTGTTTCAACAACTTGTTACCAGGACCTGCTCGAACTGTTTGTTCCCAGCTTGCTGACATGTTGTCAACGTCTTGCTGACAACTTGCTACAAGGTTGTTGACTTGTTACAAGTTGTTCCAACAACTTTTTATCGTCCTGTTATTCAACAGCTTGTTAACAAGTTGTGAGTGACAACCTTAAGCAACTTGATAAAATGAGAACCTTTTTACAACTTGTTGACAAGCTTGCTACAAGTCTGTTGCGAACATGTGTTGTTGACAAGATGTGAGATTTTTACGTATGCACAGTATAAAGCGCTGGAAGCCGCCACGAAAATCACACTTGGGAAACAAATTGAAGTGTTTTTGAAATTTTGTTTCGTGGGAATCAATATTTTCCGCAACAATGCTTTCATGGGAAAGAAAACGGGGAAACATGCCAAGAAATATCGGAATGTTCTTGCCACAATTTTTCCTGGTTTGTTCAGAGATTATAACAGCAGAGAAATAACTTACATTTCGATAAAAATCTTCCATCGCGTATTCTGTCGCGTATGGAGACCAAACCAAGCCACCCTGGTAAATATAAATAAATAAAGTGGCGGAAATAAATACCACCAGATTTATTTGAACATGAAAACAACATGATGATATTTCACTGATTTACTTATTTATATATATTTCAAGAAAATCAACAAAATAAAAATAAAATAAAATATCCGTTTTTTAAAAATTCAAAAGCGATAATTTTCACATGTGAGATTATCGTAAATAATCTCACATGTGAGATTATCAGTTTTATCAGTGCTCGAACTCTCTATAAAGCACTATACTTTATATAATAAAGAGCAATAAACATTTGTGGGTACAATCGCATGTTGTTCGTGTGATGAAAAGTCTTCTTTCGACATGTAGAAGTGCTTAGAATCTTTTTCATTGTAATACTCATAATAAACAGCAATAATTTTATTGGAAGCACGGTTGCTGTAAGGTCAAACTATGTTGCGAAATTCAGGTTTATGATCTATATGCTATTCTTCGTAAACGGATCAGCTATTATCCTCGCAAAAGCGTAACCCGAGTTTTACACCCGAGTAAAACTAGTGGAGTGAGAAGTCCATCAATGATCGTGGGCGTTTGGCTATGTTTCATGGGTGGAAAAATATATGAAGTTGTCCTTCAGTAGCATTGTGTAAAGTACATGGGCTTAGCCAGAGGGCTTAGCCAGAGGGCTTAGCCAGAGGCCCGTCCTCCCGTCTTTTGGACGGATATTTTTTAATGTGGACGGGCAAAAAATGTTAAAACATAAAAACAAAACTCTACTATTTCATCTGTAGTAGTTAGTATAACAGTGCAAGCTTAAATTTTGCTATAACATATTGACATTCAACAGTCACTGCACTTACCTTGACCAAGTATTATTGTTTTGGGGAGGGGGGCAGACCTAGTGCAGCAGTAGCACTTTAGACGGGTAGATTGGTAATCCTGGGTAAGTCCCTGGTAAAGTATACACTTTAAAAGCTACTGGGTAGAGTATATAACAATCCTATCTAAAGCTCTTCAAAAAATTTCGTCTACGACATCATCAGAAAGCTCTCTGGTCTTTGGTACTGACGTGAGGGGTGGCTACATCCATGTATTTCTAGTTAACTAACTGCAATACCAACGGTAAATTTGTAAGCTGACATACCATTCCATCGGGGGTTTGCTGAACTGGAGTGAAATGCAATTTACCAGAAGGATCAGTGTAAGAATACGGGTGGCCACCATAAGGCCTGTAAGCAGTTTGGTTGAGAGTTCTAGAAAAAAATATATAGAAAATATAACCACTGTATGCAAGTAGACAGGACATGCAGTTAACCAGTGTGAAATATAACTAATCCCGTAGTTAGTTATAATGCGTGTATACTTCTAAATGTGAATAGGCATTATGCTTGATTGCCGCTGAATTTTTTCGAAATGATATTTTTAATGTCTTATCTTATTAAAGCTAAAATGTTTATTTAGACTTGGCAATAGACGATGGTTAGATAGATACGGTAAAGAAGGTAACACAAACAGCAAAATAGCCGATAAACTTGTGGCCCCTACTAAAACTTAAATACTAAATCTTAAAAGCAAACCTTTGTTTATCAACAGGATCCCAAACGACGAGGGGATTCTTCGTCACCACAGGTGGTGGAGGTGGTGGAGGGTACCGGGGTGAATAGCTACCTGACATTCCAGGATAATATTGCGAGGGGAATGGAAACGAACTTTGGGAATTCATAAACCTGCGTCTATGTCTTGCAGAAGGAACAGACGCTCGACCGTGTGATGGGGCTGGTTCCGGGAGAGCTGGTGTAAGAGTTGCAGGTCTGGGGTATAAGGGAGGTGGGTGTTTAGATTGAGGGTAGCTTTGAGGTTTTCCACCTGCATCGACCTGGTCAGTACTTTCTGGATGATGTTTCTTCGAGGCTGATTTGATTGAAGTGAAAGCGTCGTCTATGAGAGCAATCATTCTCTGTCGTGCTTCACCCATACTGATATCTGAGTCCGATTGTGATTGATGTTCCGCCTTAGGAACCTTAAAATCATTCATATTATTTAGTACAAAGTAATAATTATGTGGACTGTTTGATTTTGCACAATACTTTCACTTCAAATATTAAAGTAACGCCATATTAAATTTTGTCGGGAGAATCATCACAAGCGTTCCAAACTGTTCGCTGTATGTCTGAAAACGGGATAGAAATAGAGGAAACGTCGAATGGAGAAGATTAAGGAGCGTACTTATAATAAGGAAATTTCAATACGCATATGACACAGTGATGCAATGCGGGCTCATATTCACGCCGTTTAGGATCGATTTGACATTAATACTAAATTACATTATTCCAAAAATTACTGGAGTCCAAATTACCTTATTTACGTACCAAAAATATATTTATCGTTTTTTGTTGCTTTTGGGTCTCTCAATGAGGTATATAATATAGTCGAAATATATCAGCATTCAACAAAGCGTTGGAGATCAATCAAGTTTGTAGAATTAAGAGGAGATATTCTATACATTACGTCATACGCGCTCAAAACTAATGAGTACAATGCCGCTTGGGTTATGAATGGATTTCAAAATTTCTAATTTTTTATACGTTTCACAATCGGCAACAACAAACTCAAAAACTACTCTATGTTTAGTGCATAATCTATAAAACTACACTATAAAATAGAGAAATTTTAGATGGTACGCCATTTTGATACCTGAATTTCAGCAAGTTTTGCTTCAATCGGCATCAATTTTAGAGCATCAATATTTAATAGTTATATTTTAATTTACATTTTCTATCTCTTTTATATATATATCGTTTCCCAACGAAAGCGAAAATAACGTAATTTTGGGAAGTACGACAAAAATATTTTAGGTTTTCAACGCTTTTCATTGCAAGAAGCAGATTTTGCGTCTTAGACCGATCGTTAGAAGCAGAGGAAATGTATTAACTGTTCAATATATAAGAAATCATGAAAAATTTCAGTATGTTGACTTTCTGAGCGGAGGCACGCACACTGCCCTACCCCATAATATATGTGCAGCTCACTCTCCACGTCAGGGTAAGGTGCAAATATCACAAGTTATCGCACCATATAATCACCCCGACATTCATTATTTAACATAATTTCTTACCTTTTCCTCCCGGGGACTTGTTAGTTTCTTAAATCCTCGTAGTTCAACATTTCCCTCGTCATCACTTGTCTCAGCTCTTATCCTATATTTACGACGAGGCTTGCGACGTGGTTTCCTGAAGAATAAAAAGTGACATGTTATACTTAATGGTCACTTTATCAAACAGAAAGCCACGACTTGTACAAAGATTTTGTACAATAATTTATTGAACAAACTTAATTGGGAAACGCTAATAGACCGCAGGGGAACTAAAAAAACATTATTGATGTGTAAGGTTAAACATGGGATTGCACTGAATCAATAGAAAATTTGTTTAGCATTTCCAATAATCAAAATTACTCCTTAAGAAGTAATTTGAACAACTTTAAATTGGATAAGCCAAAGACCAATTTCATGAAGAAAAGCATTAGTTGCTCCGGTGCAAAATGTGGGAACGATCTTCCAGGCGACCTTAAGAGTAAAACAACGAGTCTAAATAAGTTTAAAGCTATTCTTGGCGGTACAGAGTAGTTTTGTATATATATTTGGTATTCTTGTAAATAGTAATTAGTGCATGAATAGTAGTTATAGATTAATTCGTAGTTTAATAGAATTTTTTTGTAAGTACAGGTTTAGTTTAGGAACGGCCGCTTGGAAAACAGTTTGTCATAAAGACTGATAGGGCTACCGTTGTAAAATATTTTTAAATAATAATCTATGGTTTATTCTGACCTAGCTTTTAACCGTGTGCTTATTTTACCCATGGCATGCTAACAAATTGCTCCTTTATTCGTGTCGTTCCCGATATATTTAGATAAGATGGTCTTATGGACTTTGCAACAATCAACTCTGACAGACTTACTACTCTGGTGAAGCTAATGTATTACGTGCAAAAATGGATGAAGAGCGGTCAGGTAAAGGCATAATGATTTGGCCATTAGACTGAGGTCTTCGACAGGTATTACACACTTTACGGAATGGACTGATGAAAACCCGACGAAATTATTAAGGCTCGTAATAGAAACAAAATATGACCTGACAAAGTATTTTCCTTTTCGCAGTTCAAATGAATTCTGGCCTGCAATTTCTATTTTTGAACTGCCATAATGGCCCCTACTCGCGGCTACGAAAGAAATGAATGCCAATTTTCTTCATGCATTTCAATAAAATTTATGTATTTGCCATACTGAGCTGTTCTGTTTGACTATTAAGTCTGGGATTAACACTTGTATGTGGTCAGCAAATTGAATGAAACAGTCTGTCGAATTTCGCCTGCCATTATATTTTCGACTTGGCAGTTCAGAATTGTTTTCGCCTGCCATTTCTCAAATATAGCTTCTTTTGGCCATTGGTCAGCCGCTATTTCGAGACCAATCCTCTATCACTGTGACAACCCATTTGCTTCTCAGTACAAATTACTTACTAAAATGTGCTTATACCCAAAGAAAAAAGTTCATGTCAAAACGGTCTAAGGGATTAATCTAAGGAATTGCTTTCCGTAATGGCTATTATCAAAATATGTATCCATGGCCTAACCTGACAATAGGTTGCATTATGTCTGGATCAAGCACTGCACCGATTTCTTGCTGCGCTCTTCCCCAGGCTTTCTTCTCAGTGAAGCTTGGTCTCTTGTTTCCAGACTTCGATAGTGATTCACCCAACTTCTTGTCACGTTGTCTTTGCTTATTACGCCATCTTTCTATATCAGCCTTTGAAGATTAGAAAAATTACCATAATTTAGTTGCAGTTATAGTGTATTGTACAACTCATCAACCTAATGATGAATATTCAAAATAATTAAATGTTTAATAAGTTGTTGCATCCATATACAGCATTCTCTAGATTTGCATAAAATTTACCCTGGATAGTTTACCCTTAGATCCTTCATACAAAAAAGCACAACACAATACAACAACACAATACAACAACACAACAGAACACAGCACAGCACAACACAACACAACAACAGAATACAACACAACACAACACAACAACAGAATACAACACAATACAACACAATACAATACACCTATTACGATAAGCATTACAGATTTTCGCTTTGTCAATTACCAATTGTAATCTTTTGACTTTGTTATTTTAAAGATAAAGTTGTTCTTGTATTTTATGTAACTAGTATATTGTTACCGTAAGTAGGGAATTGTCTGGGATTGGCTGTCCAATTTCAAAAAGTACATTTTAACAAAATAATAAACTAAGTTCATATCATTGCGTTATAGAAGTGGAATGTTCTTACCTTCGTTTTCATCTCTTTTTGCACAGAGCCCTCCTAAAACATTAAGTATATATTTAACAATTACAACATGAGCTCGAGTCGTATATGAGCTGATAATCGACGAGGTGCGTAGCATTGAGTCGGCTATCAGCCACAAACGACGAGAGCGAATGGTATAATTGTTTTATAATATAGTCTTATAGTTATACTTATAGACACTAGATAGACATCGGATTGAAAATTTTTTTCATAACTTAAAGTGAAATAATCGGTTTTAGTACAGTATTGCTTGATATAAAAAGTTTGAGATATTTTATATAATTTTTGTATAGCAACGTAAGTGCTTACTGACTGCAAATTTATTTGTTTTATCGTGCGGCTTTTAGAAAAATTTATATTCTCATGAACTTGTTTTTTCGCTAGGAAATACATTTAATATATAGCGAAAGACCACCCTGCCAATGATTTTTGGAGTCTTTTCTGTCTGTTTTTGACCGTTCCAAAGCGAATATTTCGCTGTTTTCTGGTTCGCAAAACTCTTGTAGTTTTTGTGCCGTCATATTGTTTTCGCTACTCACTGTATATGTAAGAAATATTATACGAGCTCGAGTCGGATATTGGCTGATAGCCAACGAGGCGCTTCGCCGAGTTGGCTATCAGCCAATATCCGACGAGAGCGAATATAATATTTCACTTATAATATAGCCAGCCACAATGCTCCATTCTATAAAATTAAACGAAAAATAAAAGATGTTTTCATGTTTTGTTTTATTTTTATGGCCAAATCAGGCGAATGCAAATTAAAAAGCGATTATTTTGCGATACATATTTACTTTCGTAATTTCTTTTTAAGTATAAATTTTATACACATTTACATTTGGCTTACCGTCAAAAACCTTCATTCCAAATTTTGTTGCCTTTTTTGTGTTCTTAGGCGTGCTATTTTGAAGCAAAACTCCAATTTCTTCATCATTCATGCTTACAAATCTGGAAGCCATTTTGTTTTTTTCCCTACTAGTAGGATATTGCTCTACTAGTAGGATATCACAAAATATCCTGCTAGTAGACAACCAATCAGATTGCAGCATTGTGGTTGGCTATATTATAAGAGCTGATATACGTACAGCGAGTAGCTCAGCCAATCAGATTGCAGAATACGTCATACACGGTGGATGACAATATTATTATAAATAGAGTTACTGCATCACTGGAAAAATGTTTGAAATCCATACAATGGAAATGATATTTCATGCTTGTAAACGTAGTTTAGGAAAGATAAATATTTCAACAAGGATTACTACCTCTTCAACAACTCTACCAATAAGCGATGTGGGATTCTTATCGATCGGTGGTAAACTTGGTTCGGGATGAACAGTTGGACGGAATCGAACTGGAGGTTGTATCTCCTGATGCCTAGGACCACCAGTCATCACTGCCACTGGAGGTAATGTTCCAGCTGAATGCTAAAAAGTAAAATTGAACTAAAATTAAAATTGGACAGAAACAGAAATATTCCGCAAGCCTAAGGCCTAAGATAAGCTAAGCCTAAGGCCAAAATAAAATAGAATTGTTGGTTTTAAGTTTCCGACCGACCTGTTAATTAAATTAGTTAAATTTCCGACCGACCGACCCATTATTGACAAAGTTACGAAGATCGTTTCCAATCGTTTAAAAAAATATGGTTTATATAAAACATTTTGTATGTCTCAATCATATCTAGTCATGTTATTGATTTCTATGTGTTTGTCTACAATTTTGTATCAACACAGTACTCACAATATTTTTATTAAATAGAATGTTTTTCCGACGTACCTATACTCATATAAAACATGTTACATAGAAATGAAACCTGAAACCAACTATGTATTTTGTGGCCTAACATGGATCCACCTAAATTAATTAAGGCCCGGTTTAGACGGCGTAGATTTCATCAGCCGAACTTCATTCAATGAATTAAGTACATGTCAAGCAAGGCGTTTGAATCAGTTGATTCACATCGAAAATGTCAATCAAAGGGTATTCCAAGGCCACATTTATTGTCAAAATACAGCAGGACCATCGGTATTTTGGTGTGCCACGTCGCCCATGCAATGGCAAGTTCGAAATACTTTAATTTGTTTTATTATTTAAAAATTATGTTAGTACTTGCCAAACAAATGCAGGCAAATTAAAATTTTGGTTAGCAAAAAAATATTTCTTTTCGAGCTCTACTTGTTTTTGTTAGATCATGTATAATGAGTGAGAATTTTCAATATCTCCTTGCTTACTTAAGCCTGGTTCACACCATGAAATAAGCATAAGGACAAGCGCAAGCATAGCGGAACGCTTTGATGTGCTTATGCTTGCGCTGTTCTCACTGCGACGTAAGAACGGAAGGTTTTGATATACTTACGTTAATGTCGGAACGTTTGATCTCTTATGCTTACGCTTGTGCTTATCTCACTTGTGTGAACCGGGCTTAACTCTAACCGTGCTTGTGTGTTCGTTGCTACAATATATACTATTATAAGCTAACAACAACATACCTGATCAGTAAACACACTGTCTTTGGCCGTAACCACGCTGTCTTCTTCAGATTCTTCGCTTTCATCCTCCTCGTCTGACGGAAGAGTTTGCTGTAGAGATGGGGGAGGCATGGCTTTTCTTGGCGTCTCCAGCTGCATTCGTCTACCAACGACGACATTAGACTCTGGACGTTTACTTGGATTAACATTCATGTCTGTTACACTTTCGTCCCCACTCTCTTCCTCGACATACGCAGGATTTGTTCTGTAAAAAATCATAATTATGTTCTTTATTGCTAGAATAATGTATCTTCAGTCAGAGTTGTTAACGAGTTCTACGTTGCAAGTCCAAGTCAAGTCACAAGTCATATAGTCTAAGTCCAAGTCAAGTCACAAGGCATTTAGTCTGAGTTCAAGTCAAGTCACAACTCACAAGCCATTCACTCCGAGTAGCAAGTCAAGTCACAAGTCATTTAGTCTAAGTCCAAGTCAAGTCATAAGTCATTTAGTCTAAGTCCAAATCAAGTCATAAGTCATTCACTTCGAGTAGCAAGTCAAGTCACAAGTCAAATAGTCTAAGTCAAAGTCAAGTCACAAGGCATTTAGTCTGAGTTCAAGTCAACTCACAAGTCATTTAGTGCAAGTCAAGTCACAAGTCATTTAGTCTAACGCCCGTATTCTAAAAGCTCACTCACACTCACACTCAATGAGTGGAGGTTCAATCTGAGCTTCTCTTGAGTGTTAATTCTGTTTTTGAATAGCTGGAGGGTTAGTGCTGAGTGCTGTATGTGACTACTCACCCTCCAGTTATTAAAAAAAAAACAACATTCATGCTCATGAAAGATTTGACCTCCACTCCTCCATTGGTGTGTGAGTGAGGTGAGCTTAGAATACGGGCGTAAGTCAAAGTCAAGTCACAAGGCATTTAGTCTGAGTTCAAGTCAAGTCATAAGCCATTCACTCCGAGTAGCAAGTCAAGTCAAAAGTCATTTAGTCTAAGTCAAAGTCAAGTGACAAGTCATTTAGTCTGAGTTCAAGTCAAGTCACAACTCACAAGCCATTCACTCCGAGTAGCAAGTCAAGTCACAAGTCATTTAGTCTGAGTTCAAGTCAAGTCACAAGTCATTTAGTCTGAGTTCAAGTCAAGTCACAACTCACAAGTCATTCACTCCGAGTAGCAAGTCAAGTCACAAGTCATTTAGTCTAAGTCCAAGTCAAGTCACAAGTCATTTAGTCTGAGTTCAAGTCAAGTCACAACTCACAAGTCATTCACTCCGAGTAGCAAGTCAAGTCACAAGTCATTTAGTCTGAGTCCAAGTCAAGTCACAAGTCATTCACTCCGAGTAGCAAGTCCAGTCATACGTCATTTTGTCTGCGCGTCGCTATTTTATGTCAGAAATTTTATCACGAAGTCGCGGAAAAAAACCCCGATTGGTACGAAAATACGCCAGCGCAAATTCTGTCCATGCGCCAAATTGTACAACACGCCGATCGATCGATCAAGACGATTTTCACTAGATATTTACGAGTTTACGTTTGACTTGCGTTGGTAACAAGTCATCAAGTCACAAGGCATCAGTCTGACCCATCGTTTTGATGGCTCACTCTCTAATTCCACACTCACCTCCCTCCAAGATAAAGAACTAAGTAAATTGGACAATATGTTAGGGGAACATTTATCAATTCTAAAACTCTTGGTAATTTCTACGAGTACAACTACGGGTATAAGACTGGATATAGTCACCCTCCGGTCACGTAAATGTCTCATTTGCATTACAATTAAAACTGCTGTGCTTCATTTGAGAGAACTTGTTCTTAAGATGATGTAAAAACATCTTTTACGAGCTTTTTATATCTTGACCCGAATTCACGAAAGTAAGTGAGGGGTCCGCTTGTGCGGTCACGCGAGAATATTACGTCATGCTATATAACCGGCAATCTGGGTGGCATATCATGGATTTCATCGAAGTACCGTTTTCGCTTGAGAAATGCTGATGTCTATGTGCTTAGACAATCTATATCTAGCTAGAATCCCTGAAGAACGATGAGTATTTTGGTGTATAGTTTGATTTAGCCTGTCTAGAACTCGAGTTAGTTAAAAAAAGTTGCCGTACGTATTGATGTCAGCCATGTTGCATTTCCTTTTAATTAGTTGGAATTTATCCAATGAAAATGGTGGAATTTGCCGCGGAAAAACCGAAAGCCACACAATTTCCAGTTGTGACGTCACTTGCACGAATATAGTCTTGGGTAATTGTGGACATGCACTCTACGTCATGTAACTGAGACCGGAAGAATAGAAGTATTGAATTGTTCAATCATACATTAATTTTGTGTTTCACGTATAGCCAGAATAGAAGTGTCCACTAAATATGTTTGGTACAGGCATATTTAGAGCTCGACAGCTGGACTCTGTAACTCAGTTGGAAAGAGCGCTGCACCGGAATCGCAGGGCGGCAGGTTCAATTCCTGCCAGGGACCTATAGTTGCATTTTTCGCAGCTGTTCCTGGTTAGGTCTAATAAATGTATATAATTTACACTCGATAATTTCCATCTACAAAAACCCTTTTTTGTCGGCTGTATAAACAAAATTGATAAAGGTGCACTCAATGGAATATATTTTCGAATTTAAAACGAGTCAACCGAGGCTATTCAAAAGAATGATTGAACTGTTGAATACTTTGATATGCATAGTTTAACACTACAAGTCTCATGGCCAGCTACAGGTTATGATTCAACTGCCATTTAATCCCGACGTAGAACGCGTCATTTGGATGAGAAGTCAACACAACACTATGAACTGGCGTATGGAAAAATTACTGGACAAAAAAATTCTCACCTCGTGCTAATGCTTTCTCTACTAAGAACTTTCCTTCTCATAGAGCCTTCTCTCACAGGAAGTTTTCGTGGAGCAGTTCTTGGTCTTGTTTCACTCTGGCCATTTTCTTCAACAGCGACAGCTGCTCTTGTCCGTGTAGGAGGAGGCCGGCGCAGTGCCGGTCTGGGTTCCGGTTCAGAAGCGTGAGTCATCTGTACAAAAGTCCCCAAAGTTGTCAAAAGTTCATACTAAGGGCTATAAGATATGGAGGCGACCCAGCCCGGGTACCCATGCAGGCTTTCCAGAAACGAATTTGGCTCGTCAACACAAAGCACCCGGGCTTATGATATAAACATGTTTTCCACCCTGAAATCACACTTTTGCGAATAAGTTTCACAAATATAATCCACAGAAACGATCACAGAGATATTTTAAGATTGAAATCTGTCGAGAAAATGCCATTTACAACATTGTACTGGCGTAAAATGCATTAATACTTAGCGCGGATAGGCGAGGAAACCGGGGTCATCGCGTATATATGGAAAATACCAGCCCGGTTTAAGCTCGCCCCATATAAACAGACCCTTGCTAACACATTAATTATTTATAGTATATATAGACAGCACCTGTCAATTGCCATGATCATTGCATGCCATATGAAAAAAACAACACCGCGGCTATATGGATGATTTCTTACCAGTGCTAGGAACCTTGACTAAGAACCTTCATCTTTAAGGTGAAATCGAGGGTGAAATATTAGCAATATATTGCATTTTCCCATTTTATATTCAAAATAGTACGTCCATTAATAATATTATCAAAATAATAACCTTTTTCCTGTTGATCAATTTCAACGAAACCTTGCGTTTGCAGGGCTAGCTTTCCGTAACGAATCTGTTTTTGTAATTCCCAATAAATTTTCTCGCAATTTAGGTAAATACTTTATAAAAAGATGTCTATTTTTAAGTGGATGGGATGCCAATCAAAGCGCTCGTTTGCGACCAGCTGTACACACCTGCATACATGTATTATACAAACAAAAAAGACAAACAAAAAACACATGTCAATAAAATTCGCAAAAAAGTATTATTACAATTTAAACTAAGAAACAAAAAAGCATTACCTATAGCGTGCGTAGACACACTAGAGTAAGTAGATCATCTGCTATCACTGGTACTTTTTATGACGTGCCCAAGTGCAAGACAAGTACCTATCAGAAGTCATTCCTAGTTCGTGTTAGGACATGGAACACATTGGCTACCGACTTTGACCTTAGCATGGATAACATCAATTCTTATAAACTGTCTTAAATAATTATTATTACGCATCATTGGCCGCACCGTACTGTATGACCCGGACAATCCCAGAACGTTTAAGACAATTTGCTGTAAATGTAATGTATCGCGAAGCTTAAAGCGATCTATTGCATGCTGCTTTTAACAATTTTACACTTTACTATGAATAGATTCTTATATCTGCATATTTTAAAGTAGTTTTATTGTAACATATACTGTACATATCTATATCTTCTTATGTACCGTAGATGGGTCCACAGTAATTGGCCAGCGATAATGCTGTTGTGGTCACGTTACCGTCTACCTTTTGTAAATATAGACGGTGAAGCTAATAAATACTAAAAATACTAAAAACTTAGAATAGAAGTCCCATCTTGACACTCAATGTTTAAGCAAGAGGAACAAAATTCAACAGTGATATCACGAATTTATTACAAATTCATCACTGAATTAGAATACTGGGTTTGGTGGATAATCCAAGTGAGTAGATATATACACAATTTAAGACCTAACCAAGAACTGTTGCGACCGTTCCTGGTTAGGTCTTAAATTGTGTATACTGTATATCTATACTCACTTGGATTATCCACCAAACCCAGTATTCTAGTTCAACCAAGTGAAGTGCAAAACAATCATTGAATTATGTCTCTCTTCTCTTTTCTTTCTCGAACATTCAGTTTCAAGATGGAACTTCTATTCGGAGTTTGTTTGTTCAGAAAATACGTGTTTTTACACACTCCTACCCCCCGTGACTACATGTGACGGTTGTCATCACCTCCCATCGAAAATTACGTGACCCTGGGCCAAATCCCCCTCCTCCCAAAATATTATATTTTAAGCAGCAATTGAAAATGTGTGCTGGAACAGCCATTATTTCTCCACTTTCTAATAACACTGCATTTCTAATTCTCAGTAGTTTCCCATGCAGGTGCTCCTTCAACGATAGCATAGACAGAAATTCTAATAAAAACGCACATCTGCCATTCATAACAGCTCAATTACGCATGCTTTTGTAAACTGAGCCCTCAAGATCTAGTGTCAGCATAACTCCATTTTCACGAGAAATACTTCATGCAAGATTCACACTAAATGGTTGTTCGTGGTAAAGAATGACGATTTACACCTGCAGAAAATTCTCATCATTTACTCCATTAGCCTGCGAGCAGCCGGTTTTAACACCAGCCTCTCCGTCACGTGACAGTGCTTATGATACCCCCTCACCCCCTTGTGTCAATATGGGACTCTTAGTCAAACACCCCCCTACCCCCCAAAGCATCGCATATTTTCTGAGGCAGTTATCGGCAGGCAAGAAATTAAAGCGTATGTAAGTAATAGCTGGAAATTGCCAAAAGTATATATAACAAAATGTTGCAAAAGGGCAGTGCGAAATTTGAATAATAACTTATATAATAACGACATTAAACTCGATTAACGTAAAGTGCACATGTAATGTTTGGGGATTTTACATATAAATTTGTGATATTCAGAACATTCTAAAGCGAAATGAAATATATCTTCTTCGAAAAAAACTTCATCTTCTTGGCCTTATGGGCTGTTAAAATTACCGGAAGTGACGTCAAATAAGGCATCAAAAGGAAACTGATTTGCATTGCCTTGTTTCACGTCATGTCCGCTAACTTTAACAGACAAAAAGAAATGAAGAGGAAGTTTTTTTGAATGAAGATGTATTGCACTTCTTTTTAGAATGTTCTGAATATCACAAATATGTAAAATCCCCAAACATTACATGTGAACTTTAAAGTGGCTGACAAGTCCGTTCTGCTTAGGCGCGTGTTTTGTTTACATATTTCGTTTCAAACAATAGATAATTAAGTTAAAATTCCGATCTATGGGTCTCCACCTTAGCTCATTACGCATTCAGAATACATCACGAATGGTAAAATTGAACTGCTGAAGAGAAAATGTAGCCCCAAAACAACAAAATGATTTCAAATGGAAGATTTTAAGAAGGACCTCTTAGAACGGTAGGGACAAAATTTGTCTAGATTGTGTCAGAATTGGCTAGAGGTTGAGCAAAGTAAAATACAACATGCTTTAAGAGCAAAGACCAATAACTTACTTGAGCCTACTATTTCAAGACGTTATCGTGCTTATAAGATCGGATAGTTCTTTGTGAAGTCCTGCACGAATTATATATGTGACTGTATATAGGGTTAGGGTTAGGATTGGGGTTAGGATTGGGGTTAGGATTTGGGTTAGGATTGGGGTTAGGATTGGGGTTAGGATTGGGGTTAGGATTGGGGTTAGGATTGGGGTTAGGATTGGGGTTAGGATTTGGGTTAGGATTTGGGTTAGGATTGGGGTTAGGATTGGGGTTAGGATTGGGGTTAGGATTGGGGTTAGGGTTAAATTATACATTTTGTGTACATAGGACTGCATAAAGAACAAACCGTAAGATCAGAAACATAAAGTTTATCATGTACTTGTCTAAAGTCTATAACTAATTGTTAAGTAGTAATAAAGTAGGTGTTTGTGCAGATTTCAAGATTATTTAAATATGTTTAAAAACAAAATATGTAAATAAACCACGCCCATGTCTATGTCATGAGCAGAACGGACTTGACAGTCACTTTAATCAAATTGAATAATAACTTACCCTTGGTTTATGAACTTGTTCCTCAGTTGGAGAGCCTGCTTCGGGTTGCACTTTCGTGGGAGGCGCTCCTTTCTTCCATCGGCAATACAGTATAATAACGAGAATCAAGAGTAGAAAGCCTACAGAGCCAGCTATTACAACAGGGATAAACCATGATGGGTAGTCATCGTCACTATCAGAGGCCCCTGAGGTAGTGGGTGTTAAGGGGCGGGGTGTTGAATTGACAGTGTATGGTGTGGTAATACTGGACATCTCGTTAAGGGTTAGTCTTTTTAAGATTGCGCATGCGTAAGTGGCGTTAAGGATGGAACCAGCATCTGTGATGTAATACGTTACGTCAGCAAAGTCGCCTTGGGTCCGGCTAGCTTCAGTGACCTGAAAAATACATATAAACAAATTTTTATTCAAATATTCAGTCTGATGATATTTTAAACATTTCATCATTCGATTTTCATGTCTCTTTTATCATCGGATTTGAATCACTACACATACACATTTAGCTAAAGCATAGACGCATAGTCCCTATAACAGTGTCTGGAAACGCATCTAAAGCTTTTGTTCTATGTTTTTGTTCATGTTTGTGCACCTTCACGCTCAGTAAACACATTGTTCTCTTAGCATAATGAAGGAAGCAGCCAATAAACTCCGTGCAGCTGAATATTAACATTTGTAAAAACGTGCACTCTCAGTACACCCTCAACATAAACCCACGTACATGGCTACAAACTTTCAAGTTTGCCGCGTTTCCAGACACTGTATTATAGGGACTATGGCTAAAGTAACTGCGCGTACCCACCTCACCCCTCCCACATTCCCTTAGTGTTTTGTATACTGCTGTTGCATTTGTTACCCAGGGAATGTATATATCAAGGAAATTCTACACGCTGCTAATCCTTTTGCCGAGTTCCGATCTGGCAATAATTGCGTTAATATTACCCGAGCCGGCCGGCCTAACCCATATCTCGCTTTGCATTTCTGGGATCTTGGGCAACCAGGCTGGATCTTTCTCATATAAGGCTTCCAGCGTGACCGGACGTTTGGCCGACAGACATTTGGCCGACAGACGTTTGACCGACAGACATTTAGCCGACAGGACATTTGGCCAACAAGACATTTAGCCGACAAGACATTTGGCCGACAAGACATTTGGCCGACAAGACATTTGGCCGACAAGACATTTGGCCGACAAGACATTTGGCCGACAGGACAATTCACCGACAATAAATGTTATTCAAGATGTTGTTTCAAATTATTGAAATGTCGGTGAATTGTCCTGTCGGCCTAATGTCTTGTCGGCCAAATGTCCTGTCGGCTAAATGTCTTGTCGGCCAAATGTCCTGTCGGCTAAATGCCTGTCGGTGAAAGGTCATGTCGGTCTAGTGTCTGTCGGTCTAGTGTCTGTCGGTCTAGTGTCTGTCGGTCTAGTGTCTGTCGGTCTAGTGTCTGTCGGTCTAGTGTCTGTCGGTCTAGTGTCTGTCGGTCTAGTGTCTGTCGGCCAAATGTCTGTCGGCCAAACGTCCGCGCACCGGCTTCCAGGGCTAAGTGTAAAAAGGCTGTTTTCCACTGCACCGGTATCGTAGTGAAACGTAGCGTATTTCGTTGTTTCCTGAGCACTCGGGTAGAACTAATGACTTCGACACAAAACAAAATGCTACGGTATCTCTCTCCTCCGCAGAGGCTTTTATAGGCGCGCGAATGAAGGAAGAGGAATGATATTACCGTTTAGCGCATTTTAGTTATTACCATCTAGCGTATTATACTTAGGTGATCGAAAGCCTCTGCGGAGGAGAGAGCTACGGTATGTTAATACGATACTTTTGAACTAGAAACAGCCTTAGAGTATTATAAAATGCTAAACCTAAGTTTACGCGAATAAACAAATAGACTGTCTAAAGGATATCTGTTCGAAAGATTACCATCATAAAATGTACATCTGCAATAGTTTCTGTGCGTTGTAACTGTGAAATTTGATCGCCAAAGTGCAACATGAAGGTTCGCTATCCGGAAATATATATGGTAGTGCTCAGCCCGCTGAGCCTGGGAGGTTTAAAGTTTTGAAGAGCCAGCCAGCCTAAATGGCTATAAATACTCGGATGTAAACGTCTCCGTGAAGCGAGCTAGCTCGGCTACTCGGGCTGGCATTCCTCCTCAATATAAACACCCCCTTGATGCTGCCAAAAACGGCATTACTTTATTCACAGTATATATCAAATCTGACTACTTGAGCGCCGTTTATATTATTATAAGTATATACTTAAATTGTTAGGTTAATTTGCATCATTGATACAAACAATTGTACAAACCTCTACAATCAGGGTAGCAATTTGAACACAAGTACCATATTGAATCAGAAATGTATAATTAACCCACAATATTGAATGATTTACAAAGATTTGCTATCGCCGAGCTATTTATTACTAGGCCATATTGTTTTTAATACGAAGCTGTAATTTGAGAAGGTCATGATTGCGGTTGCTAAGGTGTTGTATTATTCAGTGTAAACAATGAACAGATATACACAAAAATATCAGTCTAGAAATATACTGTTTAAAGTCAGCTTTATGGCGCATAGTCTCTTATAAGAGATACGAATAAAGCGATTGCCATGTATCAATTCGAACATCTCTGGACAGCTGGACCCAATCAGTGGTTGAATACATGTATAGCTGGCGCCTGGCGGCAGACACGCAATTTTATATGAGATAAAGGTATAAAGTTTATATGGTTTGTATTTAGATATTTATCATACAAATCAAACGTTCGTGTCCTAGCGCTCGACATAGAACAGGGTTTATATTACAATGTTTCGGATGCCTTACTCTATGGCATTTTCACTACAAACTACGCTATGTACTTATATTTTCAAAGCACTTCATAATTATACAGTCGAACCTCCCGTAAGCGGACACCCTCGGAACAGAGTCATAGTGTCCGCTTCAGCCGGTTACAAACGAGCAAGTTTTCTATGACAAGTTTTCGTATGGCAAGTTTTATTTGGCAATTTCACGTGTGTACGTACAACAAATATTCTATGACAAGTTTTTGGTTTTCTGACCGCCATGATAGCTAATACAACAATAGATTGCTGACCAACCGTATCTAAGTGTTCAAATTACTTTGACAAGTTTTCTTTGTTGACCCACGGCCATACAGACGAGCAAAATTAGTACTTTGGCAGCTAGCATGTTAGCTTTTGAACAAGTGTACTTGTCATAGAAAAACTTGGCAAAGTTGCGTACTATACAGACGAGCAAATAAAACCTGTCATATGAAAACTTGTCATAGAAAACTTGCTCGTCTGTAACAGGCTTTACTGGAGTTATACCCGCTTATATCATTTTAATATACGAGTCCTATTATTAAGAAGTGCTAACTAAAAGAAACAAAATATCTTCGACTAATTAGTAACGTTTTGCCGATAAAAAAAAACTTTACAAGTCCTAAATCTCACTGTATGTTTGCCCGTGGGCAGTGCATATGTAGGCTTAGTCTAGGACCTGCATAGGAGTTTGTATGCATTTCATTTAGCACAGGCAATCTCAACTGTTTTAGGGTAAAATGACCATGGCGGTCAACATGGTATATGTGCCAAAACCTGAATCCGGGACGAAAGTCCTGAAAATGACCCCGCCCTGAAACGGCAGTGCCGACATAGCTCTACCTTCCAAAAAGCAAAAGAGACAGCCTTTCTGAAGTGCTTATAGTGTTTAGAAGGGTTGCTTTTAGGAGTGTTATTGGAAGGAAAAATTTGTCTAAGTATAATATTTTACAAGAAAATGACCATGCACCACCCCAGGTCAACTGCTAATTATGCATGAAATAACTCATATACCTGGCAGAGATTAAATTTTCTTATTTCCTAAAATTTTTTATCATGGGATGAAAAACTATGCTTAATTTAATATAATTATTGTAGATTTCATAAGGATTGACATTGTTTTGTTTAAATATGATACATTTTATTTCACTTACCCCCCACCAAAACACGATTTCAGCCATATTTTGCCGTCTTGTTTGCTTTTTATCGCCGAGTCTTGCAAGTATCATCCAATTGTTGTACTTTTACATATTGATAGATGGCTAAAGAAGATTTCAACCAAGTTTCGTCAAGTTTCGAAGCAGTGCAGTGTATTTTATCCACGATGTTGTGTCCTTCGATATTTCGTCAAATATGCCGCCATTGCAAGCCTCGCAGCTTCTCTGCCCGATAAATGCCACTTCTTCGTCTTCATATGTATTTAGATTACACTATCCAAGAGTGCTTCATTGTAGAATAGTCCCAATTGAAAAATTGAAAACATTAGTTGCACTTGAAAGGCAAAAACCTCCCATAACACATTTAGGACCAGAATCAAGAACACAAGTTTAAAAATAATTTGAAAGTCACGCGCAATCTTCGCGAAAACTCCTCGTGGCCTACTTAACAGGGGGGGAATATTTTCACAAAACGTTTGTTCGCCACCACAGAACCCAAGTAAAATCAGTAAATATATTATATTTATTGTATTTTTATGATTTATGATAAAAACAATAAATTTTTGCCGTATTTTCTATTGTTTTTATCATAAAAATACAATAAATATAATATATTTACTTGGGTTCTGTCATTCTTTGGTGGCGAACAAACGTTTCGTGAAAATTTATCCCCCCCCCTGTTAAGTAGCCCACGAGGAGTTTTCGCGAAGATTGCGCGTGACTTTCAAATTATTTTTAAACTTGTGTTCTTGATTCTGGTCCTAAATGTGTTATGGGAGGTTTTTGCCTTTCAAGTGCAACTAATGTTTTCAATTTTTCAATTGGGACTATTCTACAATGAAGCACTCTTGGATACTGTAATCTAAATACATATGAAGACGAAGAAGTGGCATTTATCGGGCAGAGAAGCTGCGAGGCTTGCAATGGCGGCATATTTGACGAAATATCGAAGGACACAACATCGAAGATAAAATACACTGCACTGCTTCAAAACTTGACGAAACTTGGTTGAAATCTTCTTTAGCCATCTATCAATATGTAAAAGTACAACAATTGGATGATACTTGCAAGACTCGGCGATAAAAAGCAAACAAGACGGCAAAATATGGCTGAAATCGTGTTTTGGTGGGGGGTAAGTGAAATAAAATGTATTATATTTAAACAAAACAATGTCAATCCTTATGAAATCTACAATAATTATATTAAATTAAGCATAGTTTTTCATCCCATGATAAAAATTTATAGGAAATAAGAAAATTTAATCTCTGCCAGGTATATGAGTTATTTCATGCATAATTAGCAGTTGGCCTGGGGTGGTGCATGGTCATTTTCTTGTAAAATATTATACTTAGACAAATTTTTCCTTCCAATAACACCCCTAAAAGCAACCCTTCTAAACACTATAAGCACTTCAGAAAGGCTGTCGCTTTTGCTTTTTGGAAGGTAGAGCTATGTCGGCACTGCCGTTTCAGGGCGGGGTCATTTTCAGGACTTTCGTCCCGGATTCAGGTTTTGGCACATATGCCATGTTGACCGCCATGGTCATTTTACCCTAAAACAGTTGAGATTGCCTGTGCTAAATGAAACGCATACAAACTCCTATACAGGTCCTAGACTAGCTCGGCGATAGCCCGGGGTGACGGTACTAATTCCGCTCGGCTCTTCATTACACCCGGGGGGAAAGGAAAGCTATGGGGGCTATGTTTCATGGGTGGACCTCCCACTGATCTCAAATATACGACGGACTGTCATGGCGGACATTCAAGAGTGACAAAAAAGTCCCAAAGACATGATAAATGAAAACTTTTAAGAGGATTTTCAATTGTTAAATCCAGGACCAGCAAGAACAGTCAAAGAACTGCAGATATACAATAACTTTGGAATTTTAAACGCTACAAAGAATTGCAGATAATTTTCAGAATAGCCAGACGAGAATGAACACAAGAAATCCACTTAACTCTCCTGATGGTATACGCTTCTACTGGGAACGTCAGTTATTTTTTCTTTTATGTGTTATGAAACTTATCGTCTGCTAGTAATACAGTAGCATCGTCTACACTATATATTTGAGTATTCTATAAGTTTTTTCAGCAAGTCGTAACCCATACCGTATTTACTGGCTTAAGCGCCGTGTCGCTCTTTAAATTTTTAGTGTTTCAGATGCGGCACTTATTTGAGGATGGCGCTCTTAAAATTGTTTCATTTGCAAAAGATGGTCACTGGAAAAAGGGAGAGAGTTAAGTTAAGGCTCTTTTCCACTCATCGCAAGAGCCAACTCGTCAACTCGCTGCATGTACTTTCATCCAATCACACTGCTCGACAGTCAGATGCAAGCACTCGCAAGCTCGCTGCGAGTTGGCTTTGCGATGAGTGGAAAAGAGCCTTTACGCTTGTTGTGCAGGAAAAGTTATCCGCCTTCGGAACGGAAATGCGCATTTCCAAGGTTAAATGAGAGAGCATTGAAATATACTCACTTTGAACTTAAAAACACTGTACGAACGGGAGAAAAAAAAGCCGAGCCTGACTAAAGATTGAGATGTACTATTGTTGCATGTATTTACTTCTCGGCTCTTATTTGAGGGTGCCGCTCTTTAATAATAGCATTCTCATATGCGCTGCTTAAACGGGGGCTCCGCTTAATCGGGGGGTGCTGCTATATAGCTGGCAATGCGCCCAGATGCGCTCTAATTTAGTATTTTACTCTGTCTAACGCCAGTTTGAGGCGCGTTTGAGGCGCGCGCGCTCCGCACGCGCCAAGATGCGCATTTTGTGACCCGACTATTTTGTTTTGAGAGTATGAAATCGCGCACCTCGTGTTCGCCACTTCGCGACTTTTAAGTTTTTACGTGAACGGATTCTCAACATCTAGACTTATTTACTAGCCTAATGCGTTGCAGACAATGTAACGTTGCAAGGTTGCAAAGTATTAATCTAGTCTCTATTGGCTTAGTTTTTGACTGTTTTGCAAATGCGCGCCTGACGTTAATATGGCGCGCGATATGCCATGCGCATGCAAAAATGCTCACGGCCAGGCTTGTATATTACTTACCACAGCATCGATGCTCCCTAAAGCCCTTTTTCTTCTGTTCCGAGATCCTTTTAATTGTGCCTTGACATAAACTTGAGTAAGTTTATTCGCAATCTCTTGTTTAATGGCTTGCAGGTCAGATACGCCTTTAAACTGCATATTCTGAATGATATAGTCCAACGCCCTCGATTGTAAGATACCTGGGATATATGGAGCTACCAACACCTATCAAGAAAAAGAGATAGTTTGATAAGTGAACAATGTCAAGATAAATATTTTAGAAAGACAGAGTATATCCATGACACTAGGTAGGTAGGTAAAGGTACGTTAACTTCAACTAATTGATTGATTAGAAAACTAATGGACGGATTTTGATTTCAAAATATTTACAAATGAATAACAAAATTTTACAAATGAACAAAAAAAACATATAAACTATAACTTATATTACTTATATTATTTATTATATAAATTTATCATTAGCATTTGCATCGCTGGCATGTAATGTTGAGATATTATATAAAACAAGAATTTCTATTATTTCTAGCCAAAGAAGCATTTATTTTTATATTTTTGGTTTTTAAGTTGACAAGCGCATAGTAGACAGATTTCAAGGTGTCAAGTATTCTTTTAATTTTTTTTCTTTGCTAATACTGGCAGATATTTTACTTTATATATATATATGATATATGTCCATGCTAAATTTCGTCCAGTTTAGTTTATGTTGAAGCTTTTTTTAGTTGAGAACTCTCTTATCGGCTCATCTCCAACGAAAACATTGGGTTCTGAACTCAAGTTTTTAATAGGTGTTCGATTCGCTTCAAGCAGGATGTGCTAAATTATACACTGTATAATATGCTAATTGCCTAATATGTTTGTTTAATTAAATCATGATTGGTTTCGTTTTATCAAGTGTTCGTGTGAAAGCATTTCCCTTCGCTTATAACAACTCTATAGCTAAAAATGGTAACCTTTACGTATAGTTGTCAACGATTTAATTTTTGATAGGTAGCGTGATTTTAGGAAGATGTAGCCTGCAGCCAGGTTATGTGAAAAGTATTTTTCCACACAAAAACGGCATGAAAAATATTATGCACGTGCTTTGCTGAGTTCTATATGGTCATAGTGAAAAATATCACGGCGTGCATACATACCTTCTAAAAGTCGCTGGCCATGCATATCATGGATTTGAGAAAAATAACTACATATATACACGAAGTGCATGCTTACAGTATACCACAACGCCATGTATCCCCCTCAAAGTTAAATGGTTGGCACGTATTCGGCTTGTGCAAGCGACGTCACAACTCGAACTTGTGTGGTTTCCGGGTTTTTGGGGGACAAATTCCACCATAAATTCAAACTAATTAAAATCAAATTCAAGATGGCTGACAATTTTTGACATCAATGCGTACGCCAACTTTCCTGAATAACTCGAGTTCTAGACATGGTAAAACAACATACTATACACCAAAATACTCATCGTTGGTCAAGGATTCTAGAGAGGTATAGATTATCTTATAACTCTCGGTATTTCGCAAGATATAAACGAAAACGGCACTTCGTGAAATCCACGATTTGCCCCCCAAAATTGCTGGTTATGTAGCATGACGTAATATTCTCGCGTGACTGCACAAGCCGGATACAACAACACTTTGTTCCAACTTTGTGCCACCTACCCTTTGTTTTAACGCCGCTGACAACACAGTCTTGCCAACATAAAAAGTCTCTCGCACTCTCGTGCGGTTAACTGTAACATTTCCCACAATGATAATAAATTCAATATATGTTCTTCCAAGTGGTTCAAAAAAGAGTTGAGTAACCTATAAAGTGAAGAAAGAATGTAAATAAAAAATTACCCATTTTATAGAAATCTCTGTACCTTGTGACTTGCAATACATTTTGCTAGAGTATGAGTAGTGTTTGGAATGGGTAACGGTTCTCAAGGATATGAAATTATCAAAAACACGGACGTATCAAATATGTGTAATGTAAAAAGCAAATCTGAATTTGTGAAAAAGTAACATACTAAGCTATTGCACTGTTTCTTTTATGACGTTTTTAGGATTTTGCACACTGTTGGCCCATAGGATAGAACGTGGGTTTGACGAACATGACGTAAAAAAGTATAGTTCTAGTTTTATGGTTTAAATGCAAGTGAAAAGTGTTGTTGTATTTAGAGTATAAGAGAATGTCTTTAGAATTGGTATAGAGTGTTATAGAATGATAGAGAGTTCGTAGTATGTATTAAGATCGCGTTAAGATTGGTTAGAGTGTGCTAAGATTGAGATCGTATGGTAAATAATGTATTTAGAATGGACTAGTTTGAATTGATTGTAAAAAATTGTTGTGTGAATAAACGAAAATTAGAAAAAACGAAATACAATCCCTGTTTGTTGACTGAACCAGCGAACGGAAAATTCCATATAGTTTAACCGAACTTGAGCGAAGGATTTTCAACATTAGCCTTCCACAGGAAAGTGAAACTCAAGACGAAATTTAGTTGTTATCAATATCTTAATTGTTCTCTTACTATTGTTACTTGCCCACGCTGTACTGCATTAATTTTGGACTTTTAAAGCTGAGAACCAACAGTTTAAAAACAATATGCATTGATGTTTCTTTAGAAATACACGATACTCACTGTTGCCTTTACTGTGTCGACAACTGGCAAGTTTTTCGACGTCTTGTAAAAGCTGGCAATTTCATTTTCAAAACTGTTCTTCACTGCCTCGTCAGAAAGATTTTTCTGGCTGTTGGTTTCGACAAGCATGGCAAGAACTTGATTCCTTGGAATAACCATTAGTACTGGTCTAGGACCCGATAATACCTGTAAAATAAGGTCTGTATTGAGATAACTCAGAGCTACAATATTTCTACTGTATAGTTTAAAAATTAAAAAGTCTGTTTTAGCTAAGCATTGGGAAAGCTAGATGTTTCCTCCGCTATTTTCTGCTTTTCTCGCCCTTGGAAAATCTATATCCTCTGAAAACTGTTTCCGAAACGCTTCCCGTACCCATGGCGGTTGCAAACATGCCACAATGACCATTGTATTAGTGTGACAGTAAATACTTTATATGTACTTCTCAAACTCATTAATAATTCATGAGCAAAACACAAAGGAAATCACCACCGTATCGTTGTCTTGATACCACGGTAAAAAACACCCATAAATTAACTCGACTTTCGCGTTGAATTTCTCTTTAAATACTGGTTTTTTTGAGAAGCTATATCATATACACTCGAAGTCGTTTATTATAGTGACTTAAAAACACCTCAAAGTATGTTAAAAAAACACACTTTTCGGTGTTTCAAATCACTATAATAAACTCTTTCTCGTGTATGATATATTACATACAGCACACAAATAGCAACTTTTTTGAAAATAGATTCACACTAATTTCACATGCATGCTGGCGATTAAATGGAAACCAAGCTTATGAGATAATATCGAATGTTGAGGGTGTTTGTAGATGGAAATTTCGAGCGAAAATTTTATACATATTTTTAGACCTACTGTAACCAGGAGCAGTTGCGAAAAGTGCAACTACAGGCCCTCTGGCAGGAGTTGAACCTGTGGCCCTGCGATTAAGGTGCAGCGCTCTGCCAACTGAGCTACAGAGTCCAGTTGTCAAGAGCTATAACCACAAGTTCATATATATATACTACAGTAGGGTGATGCCAGTGTTTAATATAAGGGTAAATATTCTAAATTTTGGGCATCTCACTCGATAGAACTGAATGTTGGTGGTGTTTGTAGATGGAAATTTCGAGCGAAAATTATATACATATTTTTAGACCTAACCAAGAACAGTTGCGAAAAATGTAACTATAGGCGCCCTCTGGCAGGAAGCGAACCTGCGGCTCTAAGATTCAACATTCAGTTCTATCGAGCGAGATGCCCAAAATTAACACATGCAGCTATTTAGATTATATAGTCATGCAGCTATACAAATTTAGAATGGTTTGATATGTATATACTTCCTCGATCATAACACGTACAAAATTGTTTATTGAAACAACGAACAAGAATTCACTTACATCATAACCAATCACGGAGCTCATTTTTTGAATAGCAATACCGTTCATGGTATTAGCAGCAGCTTGGGCTGATAACGTTCTATTGTTTACAATGACAATATATTTAACGTCCACCTCTTCCCCATCTCGCTGTATGTTTTTGACCTAAAAGTAAAAAATACAGTTCGCACAATGTAATCATTTAAAGGATACGAATTCAAGATCTTCTGAAAGTTTACATTTTTTTAATGATTTCGTTTATAAGATACAGTATTTTTGTTTGGTATATGCGTCGATATGATGAATCTATAAGAGGTCATTCGCAAGGTCCAGCCCTGGTCAAACGAGCCTGAGAGAGTTGACGAGCCTCGCTCGCGTTTGACCGCCAACTCTCATCGACTCTAATGCCTATAGCTCTTATCAACTCTCATCAAATTTTGATGAGAGTTACGCATGGTAATATCCAGTCAACTCTCATCCATGCAACTCTGGTTTTCGTTTGAACGGGGCACGAGAGCTGAGAAAACTCATTACAAAATCTCGCTTGCCAGCTCTCATCCCCATTTGACCAGGACATTTTAAAAGTATAACTGCGTGAAATCCCGAAAAATTTCGACACTATATACAGTAAACTTCACCATCCAAAACCACAACAAACATTCAGATCATATCTAATAAACTAGTATGTAATCATGAAATTTCACCATCGTGATTAAGAGGTTGCTGATGACGCCATTTTATTTACATATCAAGTAAGCTAAACTACTGTGCCGACCTAAATCAATTGTTGATGTCTTTTCACGAGGTGGAAATGTATTTCCATGAAAAATAACACAATTCCGATTGGTTGAGAAATGTACCATTATTCTGTTCATGGTACAACAGCACAAATCACAACTATCCAAAGAGTTTAGAATGAATTATGAACAAAATTTTGAAGATGGCGGTTAAATTTGAATGTAAAGTATTTCATTCAAGCCCCGGACTTGAAAACGAAAATGAGAGTTGATGAGAGCCAACGAGTTGCAACTCTCGCTCGCGTTTGACCGCCAACTCTCATCGACTCTCATCGACTCTCATCAACTTTAAGCTGGTTCAAATTTTGATGAGAGTTGATGAGAGTTTTTGCTCGTTTGAATGGTACGCGTGGTAATATCCATTCAAGGCTTTAGGCAATTCCATTACCGTTATCCAAGAACCAAAAATGTGGTAAACATTTTGTATTGAGAACCGTCAACATATATTCGAGCTGGAATATATTTCAGCTAAATTATTAAAAACATAAATATAATAAGTAGCATATTACCTCAACACGTGAATCAGGAACAGTGCTTCGTTTCCGTCTTCGCCTTTCAATAAGTCGTCCTCTCCGGTAAACTTCGTAAAGTTTCTCTTCCATGTTGGTTTGAAACGCGACAGTGTTTACATTAATACTTTCAGATACTTTTAAGGCAATGAGCAATATTGAGTTTTCATTGACGGTTGTAGTTGGCGCATGCGTAGTAGCGACTGAGGATGACTGTACGATAGAGGATACGGTTGGTAAGATTTGGATTCCAGCGGATGTCAAGGACATATTTGGTGTGACCTGGATAACAGTGGACGTCTTAGAAGTATTCGGTGTAATAGTGGACTCTGAATACAACAATGATGTTGCTGTCGCTTTGGATAAAGTTGGAGATGGTAACACGAGAATTGCTGTGTTCGACATTATAAATGATGACATAGTATATTCTACTGAAACACTTGCAAATGCAGTATTACCCATGCTGGTACTGATCCGATTTGAAGCGTTCAGGCTTGAATGTGCTATGCTCAGTTGAATCGATAAATTGCTTATTGAAACAGAAGACTTTATTGGATATGTGCTTAATGTTGAAATACTGCTCTCGTTAACAACCAAAGTGCTTTCCAGCGACGGCTTTACGACAGCCGATGTCCGATTTACTGATGGGTACAGCAATTCTTCAGAGCTAGCATTAAAACGGAGTTCGCTAGTAGAACTTGTAAAAATTGCCGTTGGCAATAGTATTTGTGAACTTGCAGTTTTGTTGACAGGACTCGTATCCAGTTTTACGGAAGATTGAACAGAAATATTTACAAATATAGTCGAATAGCTGACTAAGCATAAGCCCAATGACGATGTTGGTATGACATAGTGTGTAAAGTAACCACCAGAATATTTTCCACTTGTATTGATACTTTTACTTCGAGATTCTGTTGCTAAAACACTGGGCGAGATGGAATTAGATTCTCTAGGTGATGTAGATGACGAGTTTACAGTAAAATGATCTTCAACGTCTGTCGTTTGTTCCATTTTTGAAACAGAGTCGGCTATTTTGAGCGAACTGTTTTGTTCCAAACTAGACCGAGATAAGATATAGCTTTCATCAGGCAACATTGGTGTAGCTGTTATAACTTTGCTTCCAACGATAGAAAACGATGGAGATGGGCTTGGTGTCATAGCCAAATATGCGGTCCCGATGCTGTATGAAGTGTCTGAAATGTTTCCATCGATTAAAGATGTGGCATTATGCAAATATGTAGATACGCTTGCGGGGTCGATGGTCAGATTTTGAATCGACTGCGAGACTTGTCTTTTAGAGTTAACTTTCAACCTTGTGGAATTAACCATAATTGACCTTGTTGTGATATTCACAGATTGGTTGACAGAAATATACATTAAAGAGGATGGACCACTTGGTGTATTTAGGAGTGGCGAAAGGCTATACTTCAACGTCGATGTAGCAGATGGAATGTCCCCGAGACTTGAGGTAACAACAGCAGAGATGTTAAATACCTGATTTGATGAAAGCTGTCGCGTTGTCCCAGGCGAAGGGAGCGTTTCTACGGGAGATGGCACGAAAGCTAATGATTGATTACCAAGAGGTGTTATTAAAATAGGAGTAGGTGAGGAGGGTGTATCTCGCATATTTCTTGATGTGGTTGGGGAATCTTCATGAATAATTAATGTTGTAGATGAACCCAGAGATAAATTTCCATCCGTCGAGTTATTAATTGATTTTTGAGCGGATGTCAAAGCAGTGCCAGTGGAATAGGCTCGAGCAGTGTTATTTATCATGGATCTGTTCACGCCCACAGAGCTAATGGAGTAAAGCGATGACTTTGTTCCAAGCGTTTGTTCATGAACCTTTATCAAGGTTGATGTAAGAGTACTTGACTTCATTATGACTGCATTATACGATAATTCAGACTTGTTGACTTTCGTATCGTATCCTGGTTGTGAGGTCGACCTGGTAAAGTTAGAACTGGAGGTGTACCTCGTAGACGTGTATGAACTGTCTTGAATGGTGGGCGAACTACTCATAGCACTCTTTAAATATGTACTCATGTCTGTGTGCAATGATGATTCAAACGCATTTATTTGGGTCTCGTATGTTTCTTGTGAAATTGACGAGGTAAGGTTAGGACTGGAGGTGTATCTCGTAGACGTATATGAAGTGTGGTTGATGATAGATGAACTACTGATCACATCAACGTTTAAAGATGTACTCATGATAGCCCGATCCGTTGACATATGATGATTCAAACGCATTTATTTGGGTCTCGTATGTTTCTGAAATTGACGATAGAATGGCGTGTTGAGGAACACGTTCAACGTTTAAAGATGTATGATAGCGATCATTGGCATATTAAGGTAACTGCTAATAACTCTCTTCTTCTTTTAGTATGTTGGGGAAAGGACGATAGAATGGTGTGTTGAGGTCGACTGGGTTGAAGTAATCATTATCTGATGCCTTTCAGTCATAGTTGGTGAGATCAGCTCCTTGCTTTTACTTCCAAAATTACTATTGTTGAACAACACTGCATTTTTACTCTGGAATCGATATATTGTGCTGTTCCGTACTATTTACTTGCGATGAACCGAGCTGGATAGTAGAAGCAGTCATCAATGGACTAACTTCATTGATTGAGTTGGTTGTCGAGTTAAAAATCCGAGCAGAATTCTTTGATGATAAAGAAGATTCAACGAAGCTTGCATTACTTGTCATGAGGGAACTCGTATGTTTTGGTGGAACCATAGATGCAGAGGAATAATCCAATTCTTTGGTGGGAGTCGACATTGGTATACTGGTTGAATTATAACCGTTAATAAGTATATTTGATTCTTCTGCTAATATGGAAGTCGATAGATTCCAACTAGGTGCCAGGGACGCTTTTTCAAAACTCGATGTTTTAATGAGTAATGGATTAGACGTAACTTTTGTTGCCTGGATTGAAGAAGAATTCGCTACCAAATATGTTTGAACAGCTGAGTGAAGGCTTTCTGTCAGCATAGGCGTAAATCTTTGTGTAGACAAACCTCCAACGCTTTCCATTATCTCCATTGCTGAAGTACTTGATTCTAATGAAGATATATTGACTGTAGGTGTTATCGTATTGTTCTTAATGTCACTTTTATTAGAACTACTGCTGATTGGATTTAGCAAACTGGTAGGTTCAATGCCTGCTTCTCTTCTTTTCCGACGCAAAGGTATATTTGCTGTTTCACTGCTTGCTAATAAGGTAGGTGTTGCATGTAAACTCACAGATGGCGACAGTGTATTTTCATGCGTAGCATTCGAGTTAAGGACACTTCTATCTGTATTAACTGTAGTTAGAACCCCAGTAGGTTTTATAGATGTCAAAGTACTGTTTCCAATCGAGGTAAAGGAAAAGCTTTTCTCAGATATGGTAACGGACGCTGTTAGTGTTACATTTCCATCATTAAAAGCACTGTAAGTTGTGGTTTTTGGTGATACTTTAGGTAGACTTGCGGTCATGAACTCAGTTTTATTGGCAGCTGAATAGGAACTGAGATCGCGAGTTGCCTGATTTAGCAAAGCTGGCACACTTAACGAAGATGACAATTGTATAGTTGATTTATCAGGGAATACCGATATATCAGGTCTATTTAATGAAGGTAGTGACGATAGAGTCATGTTAAAGACTGATACATCGAGCAAAGCCGATTTAGCAGAACTGCTTTGGTTTGACACTAATTCCTGCGATAATGTTACGATGGAAATTGGTGAACTCGGGATTAAACTCAAGTTATTTAAGGTCGGTGTTCCTTTAAGTACAGGCGTTGGTTGGGTTACGTTTTGGTTTTCAGTTTTAATGTTCTGGGTATTTGTTGTATTTGTTCTAAGACTGACAGTAGCGACAGTACTCATTGTCGTTTCATAAGTTGGAACATTTGTAAGCTTCAATGAAAAACTTAATGGTAAAAGTGGCACAGTAGTATAATTAGCCTTAAAGTAAGCTGTGGTATTCCGATTACTTCTGTGGTCTGACGACATGGTTGTCTGAGCGCTCCATGATGTTTTGATATTGCGGCTTGAGTTGCTTATCGAAAATGACTTAGGGAGGGAGGTGAAGGATAGCACATCTGATTCGTTCACGGCCCGCGAGCTGAACTGAAGTATTTGTTTTGCAGATACAGTAGACAAAGGTACTTCTTGTTGCATGGAACTAGAAGTTGTTGTCTTTATTACAGTATTCTTTGTTAACAAGCGACTTATTTCTGAAGGGACTATGGATGTTTCTTCTCTTACGAAGCTTCCTGAAATTATGCTGGAACTAGGACGACTGGCTGTACTTACAATGTCACTTATATACCTAACAGATTGTCCCAAAGTTGTCATATACGTCCCGTTTTTGCTCATATTTGTATAAACCCGTTCTGGTTTAGTAGACACAGTATATGAAACTGACGATGCGTTAATGTAGTTATTAGACATCTCCTGACTAGACATAGCAGGGGCTGAAGTAGTTAAAGTCGTTGTTGTTGCATTGGAAACATTGAAGTTATCATATATGTCGACGGAGCTGCTCTTATTAGACAAAGGAAGAGGGTTGACATGTTTCGATATGTCGAAAGATTGCGTAAGGGAAGAATGTTGTACCGGTGTTGGCATCGGCGAGATAGATCGCGAATGATTACTCACGAACGTTGTATGATTTCGGATGTCTGCTGTTAAATTACGACTTACAGTCAATTCATGTGAAACAAATGATGACACTGCCAACCTTGACACAAAATTATCACTGTATGAAAAGTTATGGGATGGCGTAGAAAAGGACTTAGTGATTATCTCAGAATTGGTACTTGTTATAGCAATTGTTGGATCATGTTTTGATTGCACACTGGATTCTATTTGATCGGGCAAGCGTGACAATGATTGCGTTGGAGATTGTTCTTTCTTTGAAAACACTTCCGTAGATCTGTTTTCGGCAGACAATCTTGTCGAAGGAGTTGGCTGTAGCTGGGTGCTACGTGAAGGTGATTGCGTATTGTTTGTTTGGCGAGACAATGGCGGATGTTCAAGCGTTGAGATTGCACTCGTTACAATGTCAGCAGATGAACTTGAATAAGATTGCATCACTCTACGTGATACCGTAACCACGTATGAAATATAGCATGGCGTATAAATAGGAACCACGGATACAGTGTTCATTTTTGATGAGCTTGCTCGAACAGGCAACGGGCTGGATGTTTGTACTATATGTCTCAATGATTTGTCAGTCATCTTTGGAGATGACCGAGAAAACAAATCACTTGAAGACGGCCGACTAGCTGATGCTGTCTGAGAAGTTGAGTTGATCGTACTCTCGATAGATAACTCAGAGTAACTTGACACTGCGCTGTATTTTGAGTTGTCCTGAACGTTAATGCTGTAGGAGGATTTACCACCAAACGGAGCACTTGCCTCGACTGTTGCTTGGCTTAAATCAGTATTTATAGATAGTAGGTTAGAAGAAACGGCAAAACGCCTAGACGTGTTATACACATCTGTGGAAGAATATCGCACTTTAGATGATACCGCAATCGAGATGGTCGATGGTGCGTGATTAGATACAAGCATGGTGCTGGACAGGTTCTGTCGCAGGGATTGCGTTGATAGTTGGTTGTTCATTGTTTGCCTCTCGCTTGCAAAGCTTGTAAATGGTTTCACGTTGAAGGTAGCATTGTACGAATGGGATATCGAGTTCAACAAACGAAGAGAACTGGTAACCTCGGTAGTTGTGTTCTCCTCAGAGTCCACGCTGCTCATATTTCTGGATTTTGAAAGCAGCAGTGCAGCTGTGCGGTCTCCTTTCGACAATGAAAATGCGGTTGTGTTCTTGATAATTTGCTCAGTAAACGATGTGAATGTTGCCAATGGCGTAGTGGAATGAACTGCGGTTGTCTCATTTGTACGGTATGCATTACTTGAATGATGATATACTGAAGAAACAATAGCACTGTCCGCGACTGTCTTGCTTTTTAATATGTCACTGCGTGAAGAGACAGCTAAAGGCACTGTAGAAAAATGTTTCGTAGAATTGTCTGTCCATTCATCAATAACAATGGATGAGGCAGCCACAAAAGCAGAAGACACAAGTTCCTTGGTTTTCAGTTCTTCTTGTGTTTTACTACTAGTATTGGAAAGAACACTCGATTTTACAGGTAAAGTATGACTTGCATTTGCCGTATTCATACTGTAACGTTGAGCATGGCTGCTATAATTGAGTTCTGTTATTGATAACGCAGCCGTTGCAGTAACGGCAGCACTTATGTTTCCAACTTTGGATGCACTTGATCGAGTTCGACTTGTTTCACTGCTATTTAGTTGCGCAGGTAATGATGTATTAATTATGCTTATACTACCATTTATACTACTGGTTACTTCTCCTGCTTTCCATATACTTGAACGAGTTGGAATTGGTCCTGAACCGCTATTTAGTTTCATCGATACTGATGCAGTGGCAACATTTGTACTACGAACACCACGGGTTGTGTTTTCGACAAGCAAGACACTTGAGTGATCAAGATTACTTTCTGATTTATTCACCTTATCTATGCTTGGCCATGACAATGATTTAGATGCGCTCGGGTGCAGACTAGGAGTAATATATGGTGGTACTATAGCACTATTGCTTGTGTTTAAGTTTATACTGCCTTCATACCCAGAAGAATTTGCAGAAGTCATTGTTTTCGTCCATTCGATTTTAGCATGAGATGACACAGTTTGATTTGGTTGAGGAGATATTACAGATGCGTTACGAAGCGCTGGTAAAACGTGTGTCGTTCTGCTTACAAATTTCGAAGTTGTTTTGGATATATTAAAACTACTACTTGCATCAATGGCAATTAAAGTAGTATGAAGTACTGAATATGCTGCAGTTGAATTTGGTAATGTCTCGTTACTTTCATAAGCATGTTTACTTGAAACCAACTGAGGTACTGCAGTCTGTGTTGCTTTCACTGAGGAATTACTTTCACTAACTGCGCTTGAAATGGGAGCTGTAACAATCACACTGGAATGTAGCTCAGGTATTCGTGTTGTAGATACCTCATGAAACGTGCGAGAATCGACCACACTAAATCTTGAAGTTCCATTCGTGTGAGCTGTCTCGGTATTTCGTACATTTGACGTCTTTATAATGGTTTCAGCGACGTCTGATCGATTACTTCCGGTACTTTCAGGATATAAAAATCCTGTGAAATTCTTTGTTGACAACATAGATGGTATTGGCAAGCTGGATGCATTGACCATTTGTTTGGCTGATGAGGCGCCATAATCTGCAGAACTTTGATTTCTAGCGATATCTAAAAAACGCAAACATATCTTGTATTAAGGAAGCCGTGGTTTGATCTAGAAAAGATGAAAAACACTTCGACGCTTCGATCGAAGACCGTTCGTACGACAGTAACTCTCCTGACGAAAGTCCCCAGTTCGCTGGGAACGTGGATTTGTTTTTAATCTCTTATATCAACAACACAGATGATGGTGAACTTCAGGTTTAAATCTTTTTCTTGTATTAATATCTCTGGCTATACAGGATTTTACAATGGTTTGACTTGGTGTTTCTCTATTTTCTGTGTGCATCGGAGTAGGAACTAGTCGAACTTGTTCCGCACAGTCGAACTTGTTTTTAAGTAAGGACTGCTCACGCCATCATTGAAGGTTTAAGTAACTGAAGTTCTACTCAATTTACACCCATAATGGCACACCGAGCAGACTTATATTAAATGTTGCGAACAAAATCGCCCCTTCGTTGAGCAGACTATCACGGCTATCTATAAGATGGATGACCTAACATCCCCGACCAACTGCAAGCCTATCTCCCTGATTTGCGAAGTCTGCAAGGTTATAGAACGATATGTTATCAACACCTTGCCCCATGGTTCTACCATTTACAACACGGATTCCTTAGGGGTAAATCAACAACAACGCACTTCTAGAAGTTTACCACGATATTTTAAACTCTGTTGCTAGTGGAAAAGAGGTGGGCGTTATCTACCCCGACCTACCTAAAGCTTCCGCACAATCTCCTTGGGCCTGTTGTATAAAGAAGTAGTTTAAATTAACTATAGTTAGTGCTAAACTGTCTTATTGGGACGCAACAAAGGGTTGTTCTAGAATGATTGGCTTCACGCCACCTCTGAAGTGCTACAGGTGTCAATTATTGGCCGATTTATGTTTCTCGCAACCTAGTCCCAGGCTCTCTCTTCGTTGTTCAATATTATTTGTTCCTGCGGTACTGTGCCAAATGAGTTCCACGTGCTCACATGATCACATGCCAGCTTCAGAACGACAGGGACTAGGCTGTGTTTCTCGTATATATCAATGACGCTCCTGAATATATCAGGCTAGCTCAAACTCAGGTACTCAACCGTCGCCCTATTTGCAGACGACTTAAAACTATATCGAGCTATGGACGTTCCAGGTGCGGAAAACCTTCTCCAACAAGACTTAGACTGTCTCCATAACTGGAGTCAGGAGAGGGCAATGGAATTTCACTCATCCAAATGTAAGCTGTTGCATATCTCAAAACGAAGACCATCAGTCTAATTGACAGGAACTACTTCACAATCGACAGCTCGAGACAGGAACTACAGTCTTCGCAATCGACCCGACAAACAGTAGCGTGTAAACGTACTTTTAGCAGTGACTACGAGTTCGACTTCGAGACGAGATTCGTCATTTTCGCCTGTTGTTTGCATACGCCATCTCGCAAGAGTCGTAGTCTTCGGGCTTTTGAGTACGAGATTTTTCAAATCGTAGTCAAAAGCTCGACGGCTACGACTTTTGTGAGATGGCGTATACAAACAACACGGCGTTTGGCGCGAAAATGACGTACTCGTAGTCATTGCTAAAGCTCCCTTTTATCAACTTTGTAGCAAGTTGCCAACTTCATAACTTGTCCGCAAGTACATATGAGCACTACTATCGACGTACGAGCACTACTATCGACGTACGAGCACTACTATCGGCTTGTTGAACAAATCTTGTACCTATATGGCCGTGTTAAGCGTGCAGTACGCCTGTAACATACAATACGTTGTTACGTACGGGTATGTAGCCAGAAGATAGAGTATCAAATCACATTTTTGGATCAATTTTCTAGCAATATCTGGTTCTTTCAAAGTTCCTGGGATACGTTTGGTTTTCGAGGTAATTGTGAATGCTACTAAGACTGTATTTTGCGCTGCTTTTTGGCATGCTAAATTTCCTGATATCATAATTCTGGAGAGCATGAAGTGGTGATAATACCTTTGGTAAAAGATGAGGGAACATCCCCCGGCCCTGATCCCCGTCTTACATGATGGATGTGCCTGCTGGACAATTAAGTAAATGGAATTATAATTCTGCGTGCAGAGATCAAACGTCTCCCTACATACATACAGTACCTTTGAGCAACAGTGTTATGATATCCGGGAAGAGGGTTAACAGCATTGATTTAATAATTTCATGCAATGACGGGAAACACTAAGTGTTTTAATGAAATTTATAAATTTTCTATTGTTTTTCCACCATCCGCATTTTATCCACTATCCTAACTGGTCGTACTCAGACCACCCTATGTGACGGCTCATCATCTACTGCGCAGCCAGTGATATCAGGAGTTCCGCAAGGGACTTTATTGGGTCCCCTACTGTTTCTATTATATGTCAATGACCTCACAGATCAATTGGAATGTCAAGCAAGATTATACGCTGATGACTGTCTTCTTTATATATCTATTTCAAGTGCTTTAGACATGCATAAGCTACAGCAAGACCTATCAACATTGGAACAATGGCAGCATACTTGGCAGATATAATTTAACTTAAGAAATGCTTCATAATGTGTATTTCGCCTCAAGACATCCACCTCATATGCCATTTACTTTTGTAATACTAATTTAAGTTATGTTGATATACATCCCTATTTAGGTGTGACACTGGATAGTAAATTGAGATGGGACACATTCATATTATTACTTGTAAGGCCACACAAATTCTAGGTCTTATTAATTTCTGGTTCTGTAATGAGGAGTTTAAATGTACTTTGTATAAGTCAAAAGTTAAACCCAAGTTAGAGTATGCATCTGTTGTATGGGATCCACATTATACATGTGATATTGACAAGTTAGAGAGAGTGCATAGATCTGCTGCTCGCTGCTGCAAAGGAGACTATAGATGGACTGCAAGTGTCACTGCTATGACACTTGATTGGGAATCCATGGCTTGTCGCCAACAAGTGAACCGTCTGGCAACCTTGTATACGTTATCACATAATTTAATTCGCCGTAATAAAAAAGATGGCGCCACGCGTTTAATTCTGGGTAGATCGACATGTTTAAGATATTTTGCCATTTCTGTGATTTAACGAGTGAGTTAAGTTTTCACAAAATACTTTGATAAAAACACACCGAAAGCAAAACTAACGATAAATTATGAAGGCACAATATCTTAGCTGTCTTCTGACAACTTCTTGTGTGCTATAATCCTTAAAAACAACTAAAAAAGCCAAAGTTTTCTAACTAAAACATAAAAAATAACACGCATGCATTAACACTTTTGCTTAAAACATGAAAACTATTATGAATTGCACAAAAAAAACGTAACACAAACAGAGAACAAAAGCTTTGCTATGTTTTGTCATACTTTTGTGTGTTAAAACGTTTAAGAAACAACTAAAATAACGAAAAGTTTCCTAACTTTAGACAACAGCTAGTAACACGCATGAATCAAACGTTCGCTTAAAACAGTGAAAGCTTTTGCGAATTACACAGAAAAACTTAGCATAAAGAAAGAACAATAGTTTTACTATACTTTCAAGATGTTTTTTGGACAGAAATACTTTCGAAGTAGTTCACATCGTTGAATAAATACTTTGTTTGTCAAATTTTTTCGCTATTTACATCCCCGATTCCTGGCCTGTTGTTCGGAATGTCTTCGTGTATATTCGGATTTCTTTAGGATTCATTACCAATTCAAAGTAAAAGAAATGCAAAATCCGAAAGTAATCCGAATATCCGACGACATTCCGAATAGCAAGTCTGAAATCGCAGATGTAAACCACAGCAAAAATTTTGACAAACAAAGTATATTTATTCAACGATTTGATTTACATTTCATCCAAAATGTACTTGAAAGTATCGTAAAACTATTGTTCTTTGTTTGTGTTACGTTTTTTTGTGCAATTCGCAATAGTTTTCATGTTTTAAGCAAAAGTGTTAATGCATGCGTGTTATTTTTTTATGTTTTAGTTAGAAAACTTTGGCTATTTTTAGTTGTTTTCAAGCATTATAGCACACAAGAAGTTGTCAGAAGACAGCTAAGATATCGTGCCTTCATCATTTATCGTTAGTTTTGCTTTCGGTGTGTTTTTATCAAGGTATTTTGTGAAAACTTAACTCACTCGTAAAATCACAGACATGACAGAATATCTGAATCTTTTTTATTATGGCGAATTGAAATAGACACAAGAAATTTTATTAACTTTGCATCCGTGGAACTCATAATTTTAAATATTTTATAGAACATTCGATCAAGGATGCCCTGCATAAGTTCTCATTTTTCCTAGAACAATTAGAGAATGGAATAAGCTCCCTCTGGATTTAGTTAATGCCAGTTCACTATCTACCTTTAAGACTAAACTCAGAAAATATTTACAGGATTAATTTTAAGCTGTAAATAGGATTCTAAATCTTGATTTTTTAGTAGCACTATTTTAGCTATTTTTTAACTCTTAATTTAATGTTGGCGTGATAACTGTACATTGTATATAGTTATTTGCAGACTTAATAAATGTAGATGTATGTATGTTATTCGTATGTCCGTTTGCCCCGTCCGTATCCACATTATATCTTAACCAGTGAGCTCCATGTGTATCTAGAGTGAAGCCAAAGATAGCGCAAATTGATGGCTAGTCCCTTTCTATTGTTTTTTTCTGCGCGGTCTGCACAAGGGGACAAAAGTGTGCCAAAATTTCATGTTTTGACTTCGATTTAAAGAACATTATGATTTTATGAACTAATAACTTGATTAGCGATACGATCCATTAGAAAAAACTGGAATTAGCTGGGAAAATGGTATAAAAACTGCTCACGATCTTCGCAGATTCTGGACGTCAATTTCCGCCTTCTTGGCTTCACTTTTCTTATAGCTAGGCCGAATGACTGAAGTTCGTACTCCAGATATATATGGAGCTCACTGATCCTAACCTGTTTCTTATAATGACTAAATGATAGTCCAACTCCAAACGTAGAAGGTAAAACAAATTTAATAAAATGTTGAATTTCGTAGTTACCGTTGTTTTGAATTGGATGCGAATTTGGTTGTTCATATTTCCAAGCTACATGATTCAGGAAGATTAATTAGACATATACTTGCTGTTACTTGATTATCTCTGTACACGTTTTAATGCAAGCAGGCCAGTTTTACTAACTGAATAAAATGGAAAGCAATTATACTATTCTATTTACTTTATATCAACCTCCATCCACCCCGTCCCCAAATCTATTGTGCTTATCAAGGGGTCCATGCAAAATTTTGGCCATTTCACAATCCCATTTTATGATATTCCCTATCCTCTGCATATATAGATTGTGGAGATAGCCGCCATTACATGTTTAATATTAATCACATATTTCAAGGACATGCACTTGCCAAATTTGTTATGCTGCTTGTATAACTTTGTTAAAGAAACTGTCTACCCCGACTCAGAATGTTACTAATCATCTTGTTCATATTGTAGACATTGCACATAGTAAATGATGACCATGTGCAAAGTATTCTCTTATGATCCTACTACTACTTGCTTTCAAACAGCTACTACAGTAAGTTACCCGGCTTCCATATGAACAGCGCCTTTGGAGAGCGGGCATAGCTCAGTTAGCAAGTTAGCCCACTTAACACCAATCATCTTGTTCATATTGGACATAGTAAATGATGACCCTGTGCAAAGTATTCTCTTCTTATCCTACTACTTGCTTTCAAGCTGCTATTATAAAAGTTACCCCGGCTTCCATAGCTCAGTTAGCATGTTAGCCCACTTAGCAAGATCTTGTTTTGCAGTCATGTACTTTTATACAGCCTGGCTTGCCCAGTTCCCAAAAAGTTGCTTGGATGTAACAATTAATGTGTACAGGCAACAGCTTTCTAAGATAAAATTTTCCTAATATGTAAAATTTTTTTGCACTTGTTAGCCGTGAGGGCCAGCACAGTTGTCCAAACTGCCAAATTATACCAGCGAGCAGTCTGATGGAAATTTCTAATTCCACTCTGCCAACTTCCTCTAACCAACTGGTTCTTACTACTCAGTTAGCAAGGAACCATATCCATAGTCGAGGAACTATTCATATATATGAGCAAGGTTGCTCACCAGTGCCAAGTTGCCATGTCACATATTAATATGCTTTCAAGATGGCTGTATTCATATTGAGTACCTTGCCTGGCTTGTACACAATTATTAGTCAGATCTTATTGAGCATATATTGAGATCCCAAAATTGGTATGGCACAATATTCTGAATCTTTAAGCCTGGTTTCATTTGGTTGTACACGTAAAACTGTCGTGAACAAATCTTGTTCAACGATGTGTCTTTAGTGTGCTCAAATCAGTCTTTACTGACTTTAGAGGTATATATCAACACTCCACAAAACTTTGATATGACATATGTTCATGACTAAATGGAAACCATGAGGCTTTACAGTGCAGGGCTAATTTCCATCCAAAAATCATCTAAAATGCCTTAAAACCTCCAGACACTAAACATTGCAATAGACAGAAAGAGCATTTCTGAAAATATACACAATGTTGTTTTCTCACCAACAATGCATGGGAATTTCTTGCTAGTGCTTGGCGGCCAAGACTATGTCATGTGAGGCAAAAGAAAGATGGCCACAAACTGGCCCAAAAAGGCTAGCTTGCCTTTTTGGGTGTTGCATCAGTCTGGCTCATGTCAACAACCCCTTAGAGGCAGTTCATTATGGAGCTAGGCTGGCCCACTAAGTGACATTGCCTGGTAAGAAACTAAGATGAACTTTGACTTGAAGTGTTTATATAAAAATTCATCCCGTTTGCCTGGACAATTGGGTTGTTTTACATCATTTCTAACAACTTGTGGCAGCATCTCCTTCTACTTTTGTCCTGGCAAACAGGTCAGCCTGGTTAGCAGGTGTTTATATGGGCAATTTTCATCTCGGCTGCCAAGATCTTGCCGCTTTCAAATGCAATCTCTGCAGCCGGCTGGGTCAGCTTGGTCGCATATGTCCATTCTATTATAAATGTTATTACATGGTGATTGAAATCTAGCTTTGTGGACAGTCCTGCTAAAGGGGCAAGCTTGGTTTACTTACAAATTAACAGCCCATAGATACAATATGAGTGGCATTGTGCATATATTTATAAGCTCCCTGCTGAGCCACACACAGTGTATATACACTTAATAGCTAAGCAACCTACATGTATGTAAATTTAACATTTCTTTCATAATAATCTATATATATATTTATGACAAGACTTCCATCATGCACATAGCTTTTAGACATATCCTATACATCTTACAAATATGAGAACATTTACTGACACAGTTTGAACATAATCACATCAACTGTACAAATAACATTTTGCCCACATTTTAGAATTACATCATTACTTTAAACCATTACACAGCAGAGCCTATACTGTAAAATGTCTATTACAAATCCCCACCTTATGCATTAAAGCATTTTGAGAATTATATTCCAGCATTAAGCAAGACCGCTTGGTTAAGTACAAGCAAATAATAAAAGCTAGACATTGTTGACACAGCACTCATATTTTCGCGCCTTATATAAAATGAAATACGAGATGTGTTAATCAGAATACTTCAGCATGAGAATTCTATATTTCTATCTTAGTAATTCTATACGCAGTCAATATAATGTTACAATATAATTCCCAGATCAGTTTTCAAATAAGAGATTGCATTTAAGTGAGTCTAATATATTTTCAGTGGACACGCTTATAAAGCCAAAACATATAATCTGACTGAGACGAATAGATCAATAACGTGACGGTATATTGTAGTCATTGAAGTTGTATTTGTAACAGTATTTGTAATCCGTAAAAAGAATCGTCGAAGAACAGGTCCACTAATATGTAGTCAATACCACGGTGAACTCCAGCGAAACCGCTAAAGTTTGTTTTTAGAAAGTACAGATCGATATATATGTAAAGTAGTTCAAGGTTTATATAAAGCGAATGAAATACACTTTACTATATACTGCTATGTCACGGTACAAATTTAAAATTTTAATGACAAACTCTATTTCGTACTCACAAATTGTAATGAAACACGCGATAGCATTCGAAATTTACAACTCAAAATGTTCGATTATATGCCTTCGAAACTAATCATTACGCGTGTTAAATTTGAATCCTTGAATGTAAACACATGATACGCTTAAGTGCTCACCTGACAGAAGCAAATCCCTTGAGCTGTTGACAATATATGCCAAACTGTATGAGCTTGCAATATCACTCGCCGTTGCACGGGTATCCACAAGCAATTGGTTGAAAAATATTAACACCAACAACAATCGGCATCTCAAATCAAAAGATACAAGCATTATTTTCCTTAAAATGTCGGTCTACATCATTCAAATCATTGTTCTTAACTGAATAGCATTATAGCACAAACTATAAGTTTTGCATTTGAAAGCATAATGAATCTCTCACTCCATTCTATTGACAGCTTCGTATGTTGTTATAGCAACCAAAAAAGCGTTACTGCATGCGTGATGAAGGGAATATTACCCGTACGGAACATTGTCATTTTGATAACAATATTCCGCTCGGGTAAAATTTTCAAGGCACCGTGGCACACAATTTGTCTGTATATTAAATTGAACAATATGTAATTTCCGCTAGGCAAAAAAGCGATGTTCATTGTAAATATTTTTTAGTGAAATTATATTATCAAAGTTCCATTGAAAGTATTTGAGATCTATGTTATTTTCTGCTTCTTGGTTAATTTACTTACCGTGTCTCCTATTTCATGCATAGGCTATCCATGGCCCAAAACTAAACTTTTATCCATGGCCCAAAACTAAAGTTACGAAAGCCCTAGCCTGCGCGGCAGGCTCTTGGCATAAATAAGAGCCTGCAACAATCTCTAAGAAATTTGGTATTTCGCGGCCGTGAGAGGCCGCGAAATGCTATTGGCTGAAATAATAATATATGCCAAAATACGTATAATTGGGCCAAAAAAAACTGTAAAAGCGGTCCTAAATGCTATAAATGCGTCCTTTTTGAAAGTGTAAATTTAGGTTTCAAACTGAAACTGAACAGCCACCAATTGTCGAGATGTTTTGACGGTTTTTCTCATTGGATAACTGCATTGACAAGTTGAAGAACATGGATATAAACTATATTCTATAAACTATTATAAATACGTATCATCAGACATCAACTTGAAATTATGGCAAATATTTTGTATCATATTAAAGCTAAAGACAAGTTTGGAATATCTGTCGCTGTATTTAGACTTGTTTTATCGTTTTGCCCGTTGAATATATGTTGTGTCTTAATATGTTACAACTACAAACAGTCATCTTGTATTTATGAAATTTACCTCGATTATTAACAAACTTTGTTCGGCTTATGGTATTTTGCGAAACGAAACGGGAAATTGCGAAACGGGAAATTGCGAAACGGGAAATTGCGAAACGGGAAATTGCGAAACGGGAAATTGCGAAACGGGAAATTGCGAAACGGGAAATTGCGAAACGGGAAATTGCGAAACGGGAAATTGCGAAACGGGAAATTGCGAATGCAAGATACTTGATACTCATTACCAGCCTAGACCTAGGGCCTTTACTAGGCAGGCGAAGCCTGTTTGCAGGTTAATCGACTTCGTGACATCACGAGGCAAATGCTCGTTTTTCCTCCTTCCCGCCAGCCCCCCTCAAATGCTGTTTTGATCGATGGATATCAACACGGTGTCCCAAATTAAACGGAAAAAGCAGAAATAGAAATAAGAAGGCCTTGGGTCAATGTGCCTTTATACTATATTGTAGAAGATTGGTTGGCTTGTTTACAGCCGTTTGGCTACCAGGGACTGGAATCGAGCTTAGAAGATTGGATGCTAGTTGCGATATTAAAATATTGCAAAATACGCAGTTTAGGCACTCAGTTGATAAATGTCACAGATCAAGAAAAAATATGAACGTTTGTATGATATAAAATACTATTCACTGCGGCGAGGTTAACTGATAAGCTCGGTACGGCTTAGTTTCAGCAACAACAATCACTTTGTTGGGAATTGTTTGGACACTTTTATATTATTATTATGTTGGGATATGCTGTTAGGATTAATTAGTTTAGAATATAAGTACATTTAATATAGCTACAGTTATTAGTGTTGACAGATAGATAAAGCTAGTAAGATGAGATAGAGTGAGAGTGTGGGTGAGAGCACGGTTAATAGAACTAGATGGTTAGGCTAGCTGGACCACGTGACAAATATGTTATTGTCCTCTTTTTATTAACGTCACGTGACGAGATAAGGGGGCGCTTGTTATGGAAAGTGTTGACAGATATATTGTTGACGTCGTGTGCGTATCAAATATCTTCGATTTTTCGACATTGTTTGACCTAAATTACAAACTTCACAAGTAACATGTTGTAGCCATGCCTTGAAGAGATAGTTTTGAGGTATGGTCGGTCAAAATTGCGCGTTGTATGGCTGCTCAACTAGCAGAACACACGAAGGACGTTCGCTCTTCAAGATACCAGTTGTTGGCGCTGCAGACGGAGAAGAAACGGCAGCATTAAAGAAAACAGCTCGTGAAGAATGGCTTCGTCTGCTGTTGAGAACAAGACAAGTCACAGCTGATTTGAAAAAACGCATTGAGGCGAACAACATCTTCTTTTGCGACCTTCATTTTAAGCCCGAATGTATCATTTCGCGTAAGTAATTATAATATTATTCGTTTGCGTTTTGCCTAAACATTGTCATGGGTCACTGCTCACATACGCGTCATTATTAATTGTAAATGATAATATAGAGTTGTTTTATTTTTTAAGATCCCAACAGAAAGGTTCTTGCCACTGGTAGCGTTCCTACGGAGAACTTGCCAACAAAGAGTCACGAAGCTGAGACTAAAAAGCGTTGCGTTTTAGTGAGATCTTCGACTGATGACGAACCTAGCACATCAAAGGGCATATCAACCAGTCTAAAGAAAGGTTCACTCTCCCTGGAAAAGTTCTGGAAACATATCCAAAAGACGAAGTTCTCGGCAGTTGGAAAGTAGAACAGGAAACTAATGAATACGAGATCAGGCTAGAACTACACGACGGCTGTCACATTATTCCAAAGTATACTATAATTATAGACTCTGGTTTTACGTTTACGCTTTTTGTATATAATTGGCCTATCCCCGATGAACACGCGATATACCAAAAACGAGCTCGATCTGTAAGACCTGAAAGTATTGGCGAACTCTTACGATCAATCGAATCTGCACAAATATGCGAAGGATTGCCTGAACTTACAGAGGTTAAGGATATTGCGTTGGACCCTGTAGATGATGCTCGGATACCAGGAACAATTATTCGCCATTCTCTTCCAAAATTAGTAACTAATAATGAAGCATTGTTTGAAGTATCGGTTTCATTCAGGTCAGTAGACTGTTCACTTCTCCAGGAAAACAACACAAACTGTGGCAAACCTTGTGAGCTGTGTTCAGGTGCACTGAATGCAATCAAAAAGTCTAGTAGGAGGAAGTCAAAATCTGCTGCTACTCCGGCCAAAAGTAAGCACCACTTTCTGCATGTGGAAAAGAAAAACTTCGCGTTACGTTGGAAGCTACAAGACTGGAAAATAAGCAGCTTCATGAACGGTTGAAAAGCCTGCAAGATAAGATAAAAAAGGATGGGGTTGAAATTAGTGATAAACTCGAGACAGACTTACTGAAAATAATGAGTGGGCAAAATCTAGAGGCCACACCTCATATGAAATTTTTGGCAACAGCAAGTGGCTCTCCTCCAGTCGAAGAAGATGGGCAGAAGATATCATCCACAGGTGATTAGATTTGCCCTTTCCATTCATGGCAACTCACCAGCTGCGTACAGGGAACTTAGAGATAGCGGAGCCCTTGTACTTCCCAGTGAGCGAGTCTTGAGGATTACAAGAATTATTTTAAGCCGAAAGCCGGGATCAATACGGAGAACATAGAATGCCTAAGAGAAAAAATCCAATCTTTCTCTGAAGTGCAAAGATATGTGGCTCTGGTGATGGATGAAATGAAGATCCAATCCAATCTTGTCTTTGACAAATACTCGGGGGATATAATCTGTTTCATTGATCTTGGGGATCCAATTGTCAACTTTGCATGTGTGGAAGAAGAAACTTTGGCTACTCATGCTCTGGCATTTCTGGTAAGAGGAATGTGTACTGACTTGAAGCATGTCATTTCATATTACTTGACTGGAGACATCACATCATTCCAACTGATGCCACTGTTTTGGCAAGCAGTATCTGTGTTAGAGCTATCTTTGCAGTTGTATGTGTGTGCAGCTGTGAATGATGGTGCTTCGCCCAACCGAAAGTTCTTCCGCCTGCATGTTAATCTGGCAAAAGATTTGGAGTGTGATGTTGTTTACAAGACACCCAATGTCTTTGCAATGTCACGCTTCATTTATTTCTTTGCCGACTCCCCCCATCTGATGAAGACAGCTCGAAACTGCCTCTACAACTCGGGGTCTGGTTCTCGCAGCCGCTATATGTGGAACAATGGCAATTACCTCCTGTTTTCCCACATCGCTGATCTATTTTACGGTGACCAGGAATTTGGGCTTCACACCCTCCTAAATTGACGTTGGACCACATTGTACTGACATCATACAGCAAGATGAAGGTGAAGTTGGCAACACAGGTAATACTTGCGCACTTCTTTTATACACACCCTGTGGATATCATCTCTCATTTCAGGGCTCAAAATTTTCAGTATCCCAATATCCACAGGATACCAGATTTTAATTTTGGATATTAGATATTGTAGGCTTAGTATCCTGATGGGATAGTATAAAAATTTTGAATTTCCAATCGAAATTACGCTGTACATTGTAGCAAAATGTTTGACAAAATAGCTCTATTTTGGCAATTTGTTTCTTATTAGGTGTATTTTTTGTTTGTTTGTCGGTTTATAATACTGGTTTAATTGGTTTAAAATACATATTTCCATAATCATTGTTATACAATTAGTCAATTACATTAATAATGATCAGCATATGGATACTGGCAAAATATTCAAATCTTGAGCCCTGATTGATGCCAACAGTGCAGTGGTGTGTAACCCATTAAGCTGCATTGTGCTGTAATGCGCCCTATTTTGTTTGTATACCTAACTAATGCCAGATGACTTTACTAACTGACTAACATACGCCAGACAAGGGGAATGTCTTGCACACTAATGGGTTAAATGTCGTTTTTCTATCTATATCTATGTAGGTTCTCAGTAAGTCTGTGATGACAGCCCTCCAGGAAAATGAGAAAGAAGAAGTCATGGAAACTGCAAAGTTTTGTGGCATGATGAATGATTTCTTCGACTGTACTAATGTTCGGTCAACCACTGAACATATCAGGAAAAGAAATCCATTCATCAGGCCATATACATCACCTGAAGATGAGCGGTTTTCTTGGTTGCTTGAAGTTTATCAAGTACCTTGATGATTGGAAGGAGAGTATTTCAACGCGTCCTGGTGAATTCTCGGAAAACAGCAGAGGCAAGATGTTTTTGTCATTGCAGACATACGAGGGGCTTAAGATCTCGGCTTTTTCCCATGTTGAAGCCATCAAATTTCTCTTGGAGCAAGGATTCCAGTATGTCTTGTCTGAGCGATTCATGCAAGATGTACTGGAGGATTACTTTGGTCATCAACGCAGCAAAGGAGGAAGATCGGACAACCCAACAGCTCAACAGTTTGGATATAATGACCTTACAATTGCAGCTCAAAGAGACATTGCACCAGTGATTCGAGGAAATGTTGGGGAGAGGTACGAAAAGAAAAAGTGGTATCAAGTCAGTGATGAACCAGTGCACAAGCGGAAAAAGGTTACTAAACATTCTGATGGTTAGATTATACACAAATTAATTGTTTGGGTGCACATTAAACAGTCACACAAGTTTGATCCTGTCAATGATTATTCATCACTGACTCTATTGTTTGTGTGCATTTAAGCATAATTTACAGATGTTTCTATTAGTGCATTAAAACATGTTAGAGGATTTATGTATATCTTTTAATGTGCAAGGGATTTATGTATATCTTCTCTCCCCTAGTAGGGTAAAATTATATGAGATGCATTTGAGCACAGTTTAAAGCATATGCCACATGGTGTGTAATGCTTTAACCACTTTGATGCTTTAAACCATTAAGCTGCAGTCCATACTACTACAGGTGTATATTCTTTTACTCTGTCTAATGCCAGAAGATGTTACTCATCAAAGGGTAGTACATTTGCTAATTGTTTTGCTAACCAAGGGAGAACCTTGCATGTTAATTGTTATAATATTTGGCTCCTTCAGATGTGCAAAACTAATGTTGTGATATGACTAATTGTTGTTGTTGTTTAGGGACTTATACCTATTAGGGGACTGTATAACATTAATAAGATATTGGGACCTATTCGATTAGTCAAAGCTAATGACTATTGACACTGTCAAGAATTAATTGTACTTAATTTAATAAGTTGTTGGCATGGTGATATAATAAGTTTGTTGAAAACACAATGATTATTTATTTACCAAATTATTTATTTGGTTAATAAATAATCATGGTATCTTCCACAAAAATTCAATTAATAGTACTTGTTCACTTTTGGAATTCTTAACACCTATCAATATTAGGTCTCAGACATAATGTAAGATTTACAATTGATAGGGGCTGATAATGTAAATAGTGTTTTGTAAATATAATAATTGTGAATACAACATTTACCACATTTGAAACAAAATATGAATGAAGTTGCAACATGGTCAATATTGTCTGATGTTAGAAAGGAATTACTGTAAAGGTTATGAAGATTCTGTGTTCACTGTCCTAAAACTTAGAGCTTTTATGAATCTTCCCTGGGCAGAGCTGGAGAATTTAACCCCTTTAAGTAGCATTGCACCCCAATGCACCACATGCTACTCTATTTAACTCTGTTCCACCACCAGTAATTTTACTCGTCAAGGGTAAAGTGCTGGCACTAAATGGGTTAATCAGACTATCTGCCCATGTGTCTTGTTAACCCTTTACATGGTATTGTGCCCCAATGCACCTTACTTTGTTATTTTACTGTCTAATGCCAGACAATTTTACTCATAAGGGGAGGGTGCTTGCACTGAATGGGTTACTAGTAAACATTAATTCCCCCATATCATGTTATATCCAAAAGATGGTCATTGTGTGAGAATTTCTATTTGAAGACATACAATTACAAAGATAATAGAAATAAATTTAATACATGATATATACAGTGAAATATTTACAATTGCAAAGATGATAGCATCACTTTCTTTTCAAATCTGTCCTTAGGGCTTTCTTTTTTAGTTGCTTTGCTTTTATCTTATATTTAGTGATCAAATCTCTAGCATAAGAAAATGAACGAACTCTTATATACAGTTTAATAATATTTTCCAAGCACAGTTTCTGTGTAGAACTGGACAGTTGACCTTCTGTTGACACAATGTTATCCCACAAGGATTTGACAATGGGTGAGCTTAGGGTTAAGTTTACTATCGTTTCAAGAGGGATATTTCTCAGAACTGTATCACTTTGGTCGACATGTTCCCTGAAACAAATCTCTGCAATCTCTACTATCTTTACCAAGTCCCTGCAAGGTGTAACAAGGCCTCCTCTTGTTCTAGCAGAAATGTAGTTGTTGGGCTCTGAACTTTTAATACTCTGCAATAATCCCTGTAGCTCCTGGCTGTTTTCTCCTTTCTTGGTTCTACTCAGTTGGTAGAGTTTCGCAATTACATACCCTGCAACATAGGTGAGAGGTCCATACTCTGCTGGGTCAAGTTGTGCCTGTTCCTTTGGCATGCTTTCGGCCAAGGTTTTACTGCTGTTATAGAACTTGATCAAACGTTCTGGGAGATGAATCATAATCAAGTTGGCTACTCTGTAATCTTGACAAGACAGTAGTTCACAGGAGCGTGGGATTAAACCATAAAATAATTCCAAAAGCTTGTCTTGATTCTTCTTCCTACAGAATGTTTGGTAGATTGGCAGCAAAGCACTGAACAAAGCTTCAGTAGAAGATACTGTGTCCAATCCAGAAATGATTTCTGCACCATAGAGTTTCTCCTCGATTATCGTGTCTTTGATTGCTTTGACAAAAGTATCAAGATCGTCTTTACAAAGGTTAGCATCACTAGGATGACTTCCTGAAGACCCCTCAGGCACAGAGTGTTTTGAATTCGTATGTCTTGTCAGACCACCTTTCGACTTGCAAACTTTGTCGCATAAACTACAAGGAAAGGACTTCTCACCATCAATTTCCTTCAGGGCATCAGAAAATTCTGAAGTCATCTCATCGGTTTCAGCCTCGGTAATAGCCACAGATACCTCAAAGTTAAATAGATCATCATAATCGTATGACCACTCAGAATACGCCATAAAATCGTCTTCGTGTTCGCCTTCATTTCCCCGTCGTAAAGTACGTTCACTGTCGTCAATACTTGTCTCACCGACCTCAAATTCTTCACGCAGCTCTTCTGCTTCTATATTGCCCTCCATTACAATAAAAAACCTTCGAACGATCAGAAAAAAGCACTTTTGATAGCTGTAATCTGATATTCTGCTAATGTTTTCCTACAAACGCCACTCATCGCACCCCCGTATCTCGTCACGTGATATTTTTTTCCTTTGATCCCCAACATCATTCGCCGCCCCCTTTGAAGTTTCGCCGCTAGCCAAACCATCTAGTTCTATTAACCGTGGTGAGAGTGATGCGAGTCAACAAAATGAGACGTTAAATATATTTTATAAAAACCTACAAATTCGTGTGAATGTTTGCGTAGTAGCCGCGGTACTTTACTGCATTCGCAACAACTTTAAGAAAGATAATTCACACAAAAACTACTAGGCCGTAGGATGAGGGTCGAAAATATGCTTAGAAAACAGATTCCGTAGCACCCCTCGTGTAACTACATAATTTTTACATGAATCAATAGATTAGAACGTACTTAGTTAGAATCCACTTCCCCCCAAGCGAAATAGTTGCACAAATTGAAGTACAACCTCTCCAAAGTTCGGGCTTCCTCGTGTTTCGAAATCCATGAACGGCCATTGTTGTGTTGCAACTACGCATGCGCTTGACCACAAAACACTTAATGCGCACGCGCAGATAGGAAAACTGATCTCAATAAAACACGCATATTAAAGATGGCTACTAATGACGATATGTCGAAAATTCGAATATCCTCATGTTTTATGCATTTTGAAGGCGTAACCGAGCAACTTTCTAAAGTTACTCGTCAAAGGCTTAAGAAATTTGTCGATTGCAGGAATAAATGGGCGAAACTTAATTGCCTGCAAGCTGAGATAGCGAAGGTTCGTATGATAAGTTTGATGACGAATTCGTCAATTATTCATACTTGGCAGAGAACACAAACGAAAGTTTTGATTTAGAATGGTACCACCACATGAAATGCTACAAGAAATTTAGCGATGAAGAAAAGATCCCTAGGAAAACGGAGCTAGTACAAGCACGGAAAAGGTCGCTAATACCGTAGACCACACATGCCACATGGAACCAGCATTTACCAGCCGTGGAACCCAGAAGAAAGATTACACGCAATTCAGTCATTTACTCATTTCAGTGGACCAAGACCTTGCCTCAAAGAAACAAGCATGTACTACCAGAATGCTGCATTATTTGTGGAAGAGATTCGTCTTGGTTTTCAAGAGACAAGGTATGATTATGTACAATTTCTTGTGTACAGTATCTTTATATTCTATGGACCACCCTTTGGTGGAAAAGTTGTCATATTGTGCCTTACTGTCTTGTGCATATACCTATATGGCTATATGATATTTTAGATATTGGGTGCGTTGGATCTTAATGGGTTAATTATCCAGATAATAAGTTTATTTAAACAAGCATAATATAAGCTACTCTGGATTGTAAAGTTTATGAACACAATGTTCATAAACTTTACAAACCAGAGTAGCTTTATTTTAATATCTGGTTAATTTGTCAAATTCACCCTGCTTTAGGGGCTGTTTATATGAAACCTGGATGGCTCGCTGACCGGGACAGCCGGTAAGCGGGATGAATTTGTCTTGTGTTTATATGAGAAAATTTCATCCTAGCAGGCGGGATGATTTTGTTGTTTTGACCTTTGACATTGTTTTGACAGTTCTTAAAAATAGCTTACACACAAATTGGTGGTGGCGTCTCTTTCAACTTTCATCCCGTCAACCGGGCTGACCCGGTTAGTGAGTGTTTATATGGGGAAATTTTCATCCTGGTAACCGAGATCTCGCCTTTTTCAAGTGAGATCTCTGGAACCGGGCCAGCCCGCTTAACCATATAAACGCACAGTAGTTTTTACTATAAAATCAATAACATGGCGAGATCTTGCTAAGCGGGCTGGCCCGGTCAGCGAGCCAGCCCGGGTTCCATATAAACAGGCCCTTAGTTGGTAAATGCCATTTTTAAACAGGCATTCTAAACTTGTATGTTTTGTGTAGAAAACACAAAAGAGAAGAGGAACACCACTAGTGTTGGCAAGTACGATTGATGCTGGCTTATTACGTACGGAAAAATGATGAGCGGATACTTGTGCAGATTAGAGATAAAGACTGTGTTGCATTGGAGGTCCGCTACCACAAAGTTTGCTATAGCAACTATACCATATTCCTTGCAAGGGAGGCAAAGACGACCACAACATGTGCACCACCAGTGTATGAAATATCTTACAATGTATTCTGTAAAGAAGTCATTGAAACTGAAATCCTCAAGGGAAAAGCAATAAAGTACATGATTGAGAAATTTGTTGTCATTGCTAAGGAAACTGAGAATGTGGATGCATCGAAATACAGGTCTTCCGAGCTCAAGCAGCAGCTAATTAACAGTTATCCCCAGCTGGTATTCTATTTGCCTAAATCTAGAAATGTTAGTGAAATTGTGTATGCTGAGAACTTGGATACTTCTGATTTAGTTGAGGAACATATGTTGAGTAAAGCTGAAAATAGTGATGAAGAATTTGATGAAGGCGACTGCATAAATAAACAAGGAACCTGGACTAATAAAATTGATGGGAAGAGAGTTAGAAAATAAATAAGATTGTGAACACTGAGTAATACTTATTTATGGCATATCGTAATTTATCTATTAAGCACCCCCCTGCCCCTCTCCTGTAAGCAATTAATTTATAAAATCGTGAAGCGTGAAAGTATTGTATTTTAAAGATAATTATGATATTTTACTGATACTTTGGTACGTAACATCACTATACCCGATGTTGCATAAATATAAAGAGAATCAAACGTGCAAACAGACTCTTTGTATATATTAGAAATAAGCCCCCCCCCCGAAATTAATAGAGAAATTACGGTATGCATGTTCTATAATGTTTAGGATTGTGATCATATTTAAAGCCTGAAAAACAGATTTGCTTGCAAAAACGTCATGCAATTGCTGTAGTATAAAATAACATCATATTTTTAATAAGTTATTATTGTAATGTTGGCTTGGAAGTGTTCCTGGCGAGGGCTTGACACGGTACATTGCTCAGAATGTTTGGCGAACTCCATTAAAATGCACAGAACATAAAAATATCATATATTTTTAAAACAATCCGATGTCATCTTGTATTACTTCAGCCCTGCTTTCGCACATTTCATAATTTTTTTCTTGTCCAGTTCTGCGTTGAGATCAGTTTTCCTATCTGCGCGTGCGCATTAAGTGTTTTGTGGTCAAGCGCATGCGTAGTTGCAACACAACAATGGCCGTTCATGGATTTCGAAACACGAGGAAGCCCGAACTTTGGAGAGGTTGTACTTCAATTTGTGCAACTATTTCGCTTGGGGGGAAGCGGATTCTAACTAAGTAAGTTCTAATCTATCCATTCATGTAAAAATTATGTAGTTACACGAGGGGTGCTACGGAATTGAACATTTTCGACCCTCATCCCACGGCCTATACCACTACACGTACGGTTGTAAAACTAAAACAAACGTTGCTATGGGCACTTATTTCCGGTGGTGCGTATCACGTAAAACTGCTATAAATACTGTATTTGATGCAAGATTCCCAAACCGCAGGTATGCAGAATGAGTTATGTTGTAAGAACGGCCGAATGTAATGAACATCCAACGAAATATAATTTCGAAAGCATCAAGCAACGTCAGCCAATCATTATCCAGTCTTTATTAATACAACTTTAAAAAGTGAGAAAATAATAAATGTTAAGCTATCATAAGGCCAGTTTACACGACAAGCGTTTTCGGCACGGCACCCCTAAAAGTTGGCACCCATGCCCAAAACTTTGCGCACGGCACCTTTGACTTTTGTCGTATAAACGTGACAAAAATCGGCTCCGATGTCCAAAATAATTAAGGTGCCCAGACTTCCTGACGAGGTAGTCTCGGCCCGTCTAGCGAGTGGCACCGTGCCCAAAATGCGAAAATATTCTGGAAGTAATCTAGTTTGAGCCTGCGCAAAACAATTCGTTGATTTTCCAACATGGCTTCTACGAACAAGTAGCGAAAAACAAAGAAAAACAGAAAGAACAAACTAATTTGAATGATAAGTAACATCTAAAAGCTTATTGAATAGATGGGATCCCAAGTCAAACTGGGTGTTAGCTCTTCTGTGCATTGAAACCTCCCGGATTCGTGGCCGAGGATGAATCGATATACTATTGACTCTACTTTTTCGTTTCAGTCAAAAGAACAGTATAGCATTCCTGTCGCCCATTGACTCAAAGCATTTCAAACACAAACAAAACACAAACAAAACACATCGTAATCATTAGAATGTGGGGGTGCCTTACCCCAATGGGCACGGTGCCCATTAAAAAAGTATCCCTTGTAAAAATTGTGGTGTGAACGGGTGCATATCGCAACTAGCATCCAATCTTCTAAGCTCGATTCCAGTCCCTGGTAGCCAAACGGCTGTAAACAAGCCAACCAATCTTCTACAATATAGTATAAAGGCACATTGACCCAAGGCCTTCTTATTTCTATTTCTGCTTTTTCCGTTTAATTTGGGACACCGTGTTGATATCCATCGATCAAAACAGCATTTGAGGGGGGCTGGCGGGAAGGAGGAAAAACGAGCATTTGCCTCGTGATGTCACGAAGTCGATTAACCTGCAAACAGGCTTCGCCTGCCTAGTAAAGGCCCTAGGTCTAGGCTGGTAATGAGTATCAAGTATCTTGCATTCGCAATTTCCCGTTTCGCAATTTCCCGTTTCGCAATTTCCCGTTTCGCAATCTCCCGTTTCGCAATTTCCCGTTTCGCAATTTCCCGTTTCGCAATTTCCCGTTTCGCAATTTCCCGTTTCGTTTCGCAAAATACCATAAGCCACTTTGTTCATGTAATCATAGACTGCAACATATTATGTTCACTCATAACTTGTCATATTCTATTTATTTTTTTCAAGTTTATCATTATATTTGAACCTAGGATGGTATTTTCTTCCTTAATTTAAAGTTGCCGTTCTTATTTCGTAAATTATTGTATTTTTGAGTCGGTCGCGTGAGTATCGGTATTAACTGTTTATGAAGTCAAAATTTTTGTTATTCATTTATAGTTCATCATGAGACGTGTACCACATATTTATGTACGTACTAAAGCGACGTTGGCTTGTATAAAATTTTGTGTAGTGTAGTGTACGTTTTTATTTCTTAACGACATTATATTGTAATATTAATAACTTTGAAAGTTGTGTTTTGATTTTGAACTATTAAAAGTAATTACGTATACTTACGCATACGATGATACGAATTTCGAATATGATTGGTTGCATTTGACATAAATTATCATTCTAATTAGGTGGGCGGAATCAAATTTCCTTGGAGATTGTTGCAGGCTCTTATTTATCCCAAGAGCCTGCCGCGCAGGCTACGAAAGCCCGAAAGCATGATTATTAATGCCATTTCATGCACTTTAAGGGAAAGATTTTACAGCATTCTGCTTGTCAGAAAACGACATATAAAGTGTCAATTTGTGATTGCTCCTTAGTTGATTTTTAAGTGTTTTTAAAGGATTATGGGAGGGCGTAATCTGTCCATCTAGTATGAATTGACGTGGGACGCTTGCTTTCTACGCCTCTGACTTGGTCGAAACGTCTTCCCATTCCTAGACTACCAGTAATCGTCATCTCCATTCGATTCGAAAACTAGCGGGACATAGTTTCGAAAAGTGGTCATAAGGATCCATAAATTAACCCAAACTTAAAGACAAATTCTTCCAAAAATACTAATTTCTTTGAATATTAATTGCGGTTTATAATCTGATTTCCTAACACTTCGAAGTTGGTACGAACAGAGTTGGCTATGTCGCCTCGATTTTTAACAAACTTCTCCATGTTTGGAAAGCGATAATGAACGGTTCTCGCGAGTAGTTTAGTTATTTTATGCCTACGGGCTCTAGTAGTAGGATTATAATGAAATATATGATTATAAAAAAAAATGCCAAAAATCTACAAGAAGATCACATCAGAATATAGGTGCTGTTCCACGTTTAAGGGAGTTTTATTAACATAAACTCACTTCTTGCTCTCTAGGAATACCAGGGCCTTATTGACATATAAGTTGTTATAATGCCCCCCTCCGATCCCCCAACCAGTAAACTATGTTGGTCCCCAGTAACTACGTCCCCCCTCATTGAAGGTGCTCTTTTGTCTAAGATATAAGCAAAAAAGGGAAGAATTTGCTGTAAGTTCAATCTACTAATGGGATATATTAAAAAGTTGCCCTGAAAATACAAGAAATCAAGCGCGAAGGGCTCAAAATCGCGTTCTATTCTCTCATTCGCTTCTTATTCGAAGACCGCCTTTCATTCCCTCACCAGCCATTCAAATCCGTAATTTCATCCGTCTGTCCCTATCCGCCTTTTATCCTAACCCCATTCATTGAGACGCTCCACCATTGTGTTCGTCTTCATTCTAAAACTCATTGCGGGAAATATTACACAGAATGTGTCTTCACAAACCTTAAGTCACATGTGATTTTACTACGCGTTTAAATACAAACATGGAATCTTATAGCTGAGTGATATCCTTTATTTAAAACCGCATTTCAAAAACGACAAAAAGTACATTTACTTTACATGAAGGACGTTTTCTATTTAGACTAACAATATGAATAAACGATGCTTTTTTGAAAGTTTTTCCGTAAAAAATACACTCTTTTGAAACTTTTATCAAAACTATAGTAAGTAAATTAGGTGTCCAATATTTTTTCGATCGTTCTTGTTTTAATTTTATAATTCGTTTTTAACCCAATATTTTAAACTATACGTGGTTTTGTGTGACATAATTTAAATCGTTGTTTATCGAAGGAGTTTAATAACAATGCAATGTATAATAAAACAATTATTGAATTCGGTTTTTGTGATATCCGGAATTATCAAGGTCTCGGTAAGTGTTATCAGTCTCAGCCTACGGCTTCGCCTTATAACACTTACCTTGACCTTGATAATTCCGGATATCACAAAAGCCTCATCCAATAGCTGTTTATTATGGAATGAATACTGCAGTGAGTGGAGGTTTCTTTGATAAGGAAGTTGTTTCGCACCCTCAACTTGGAGCACCACTTTATTTCGGACGATTGCCACGGACTACAGGCCACACTTGTTTCACCCTCGAATACTCGATTTGGTTTTTTCGATATATTTTTTATTATGATATGAACACGAAGAGTCGACTATAAACAAATACATTAGTGACCGGTCATAAAGTATGTGTACTGGGGGGTGGAGGGTAATCCAAAATACTACCATAAAATTTGGCACCCCCAAAAAAGCGTCGGAAAATATTTAATACCCCCTCAAAGGCGATACCGCCCCCTCCCAACGGGGGCGTACCCCCCCTCCCAACCAATCACCCTCCCCCCAAAACATTTGAGCATTTCCATAAATTTAATAGTGCTCTTTTACACAACATCTATCCAATCCGTACTTTTGTATGCTTGCCAGTATTCCATTAATAGGACTTGCCTGACTATCTTTTCCGTACCTAATAATAGAGTCAAAAGAGGCCCGGCCATGCGCATTATTTAACAGTTATTCTGCGAACTCGAGTCGTATATGAGCTGATAGCCGACGAGGCGGGATAGCGCCGAGTCGGCTATCAGTCATATACGACGAGAGTGAGTAGAATAACTGTTTTATTATATACACAAGCTCTGGATCTGGATATTTACTTTTTTCAAGTAAAACTTGAATTTCCTCTTCATTTAATTGTCCAAATCTGCCAGCCATTTTTCTACTTTTCTCTACTAGCAGGATATGTAAGAAATATTATATGAGCTCGAGTCGGATATTGGCTGATAGCCAACGAGGCGCTTCGCCGAGTTGGCTATCAGCCAATATCCGACGAGAGCGAATATAATATTTCACTTATAATATAGCCTTGAGCTGGTAAACCATTCTATAAAATTAAACGAAAAATAAAAGATGTTTTCATGTTTTGTTTTGTTTTTATGGCCAAATCAGGCAAATGCAAATTAAAAGCGATTATTTTGCGATACATGTTTACTTTTCGTAATTTCTTTTTAAGTATAAATTTTATACACATTTACATTTGGCTTACCGTCAAAAACCTTTATTCCAAATTTTGTTGCCTTTTTTGTGTTCTTAGGCGTGCTATTTTGAAGCAAAACTCCAATTTCTTCATCATTCATGCTTACAAATCTGGAAGCCATTTTGTTTTTTTCCCTACTAGTAGGATATTGCTCTACTAGTAGGATATCACAAAATATCCTGCTAGTAGACAACCAATCAGATTGCAGCATTGTGGTTGGCTATATTATAAGAGCTAATATCCTGCTAGTAGAGGACCAATCAGATTGCAGAATACCTCATATCCAGAGCTTGTGTATATAATAATTATGGATATATCAACAGAACGTCGTGACGTATTTCATATATTTTTCAATATTTCAATCATTCTAAACGAGTAGGGGAGCTACCCAGCTACCCGACGGTAAAATTACGTAATCAAAGACTGTTCAGGTTGCAGAGATGTCAAACTAATAGGTTCCGATCGAGACACTTTCCGATAAATGCTACTGTACTACATTGCAATTTAATTATTATAGGAACATACACTCAATTTCACATAGTATTAGACTCATTTTTTGTTTCGTACCCCCCACAAATGTCGTAATTCGTCTCATACCCCCCCAAAGGTTAGATAATTTGTTTCGTACCCCCCAACTTACCCTCCACCCCCCCAGTACACATACTTTATGACCGGTCCCTTACATGACGTTAAATAAAATAAAGGTTTAACTATAAGTATATATATAAAAGACAAAAACTACAGTTCGACTTACTGATTTTCATTAGCCTGTCCGGTCGTTTTTTAGTTCTTTTTTAGGTGGAAATATAATAATAATTTACTAAACTATATTAAACATACATTCAGCTCTGAATATGTTCCGAAAACCGGCATGCGGGCAATCCCGTTTTTAAGGCTTTAGCTCGACACCATAGATATAATAAACCTAGATTGCTGACTCTATATTGCTGACTCATACCAGGCTCATACCTAGCGGACGCATGACCTGCATGATAAATCCAAGACTTTAATTCAGCGTCGGCCACGGACATATAGAACAAATTGAGGGTTGCTTCGCGTGTGCCTAAAGGATATATACAAAATCTCGACGTTTCGAGCTAAAGCCCTTCGTCAGGAGAAATTAGTAGACAGATAAACACATTACATCAGCTTTTATAGCAACGCTATAAAAGCTGTCACGTGAACAAAATATTAACCAATGAAAATAAAGTAGTCATAACAATCATAACAAAATATAATTAATATGTAAAGATATAGCCTGCGTGCAGGCTTCGGCGCGATTATAGGGCCGAAGGCCTGCGCACAGGCGTTACACTTACCAAAGCGCTATAAATGTCGTACAATGGAAGGGAAGAGGGGATATAGAGGAAAGTATATAAGAAGTATTTAAGAGAAAAGAATGAGCTAGATGAAGTAGAGGCGCTCATTGATACCATCAGGCTGAATGGTGCCAAGTTTAAAAATGAGACGCTTTTCTTGCTTCCGACGGGTATTGCCACCAATAATGGGATGAATGGCGCATATTTTCATATCAGAAAAGGAGTGGTTGGCACTGTTGAAGTGCCTAGCAACCGGTTTGTTGTGCACATTGTTCTTAACATCACGCAAGTGCTCAGCAAACCTATCGCCTAAACGTCTTCCAGTCTCTCCGATGTAGAGCAAGCCACATTTGCTGCAAGAGATGCAGTAAATGAGGTTGGAGGAGATGCACGTGAAACTGTGCTTGATGACAAACTGAGATTTTGGAGCCGAAATACAGGTGGCGAGGTTTAAATGCTTACAAGTGTAGCACTTAGCACGACCACAGGAAACAGTGCCAGCTGATTAATCCAAGATGGCCGCCATTCAGGGCAAAAAGACTATAAACTCTACGGGGAAATCCATATTTTTTGCATTTTGCGTCGTCCCAGTGTTTCGAATCCACTTCGATCAAACTTTTTTGGCAATAACTACTTATCGTGGCGATAGCTGGGGATGAGTTGATGTAAACATATCGCTCGCCGAAATTTGTACGAAATCGTCACTTGGTCAGTTCGAGTGAATTACTCTGGTTTAGAGTATTTTATAAAGAAAATTTGTGGGTTTCAAGGCCAAAGAAGTATACCTTGAAGGCTTTGGATGCAGAATGGACCGTTTGGGATGAATTATATTAAAATATCGCTCGCCGAAGCTTGACGTGAAAATGTCACTTGCTCAGCTCGAGTGATTTACTGCAGACAAGTACTTTAAATGTACTTGGTTTAATACATTTAGTCATTAGATATTTTGAGGAATATTCGGAACATTACTTAGAGGATAAAAGCAGTATTTAAAAGTTAAGTCCACAGTTAACTGACGCCAAATATCACCTAAAGGTGAAATTTGACACACAAACATTGTACGGTATTTCAAGGATGGAAATATTAAAACATTTATGAAGATGCAATGCAGCCTATTTGAACTCACTGTATGAAATGGCAGACAGCACTACTCATGAAAGGAAGCATTCTGATCATTATATTGATTAGGCTTTTCCCGGGGAGATCATGAGACCAGACTGGGTAATATATGGCAGATTTCGACAAGGATAAATTTATGCAGCATGGAAAAATTCAAGTGCGTATAGTGTGCAAAATTGTGGCAAGTGCAATGCAAATCAGTATTGTTTTAAAACATTTAGCTTAACATTTAACAAATACAGTCTCAGTGTGCAACCTGTTCATGTACTGAAAAATATCAAGTATGCATCGGCCAGACTTTCCATGGTGGTTGTGAAATGTAAACCTCTATAAAATAAATTCTGTTCATTTAAACTTAACAGTTTCATGTATGCTTGGATCAAATCCGTACATTGTTATACTAATATTAATTATCATTTCTATAGTAAAAATATATTAATCCTTCAAGTAATTAATGGCAAATTTTCCTACTTTGTTGAACCTCAATAAAACTAACATGAAGTTTTCTTGCGTGTCCAAAACTAAATTTCTTGACATGTCATCTAGTGAGAATGAATGTCCAGATTAACAATATGTTAGTGTTTTCTATTTATGGTTCTTTTTAACACGACATTTAGTAAGCTATATTTTCCAAGGCTGCCCAGGGGGGGAATTGCTTTATGAGCCCCAGATTTAAGTGAGCCCCAAAAATACTATAAAAGGAAAAAAAAACTGGGGAAAGAAGCCAGAGGGTTGTAAGAGGTGGGGGCGGGATCATAATCTCATTTCCATTCCCAATTTTATTTGCTATTTTTATTGCTTTTTTCTAATCCCAGTTGTCTCAGCAAGTAAAGCCTGTTACAGACATTACTTTTATCCTCTAAGTAATGTTCCGAATATTCCTCAAAATATCTAATGACTAAATGTATTAAACCAAGTACATTTAAAGTACTTGTCTGCAGTAAATGACTCGAGCTGCGCAAGTGACATTTTCATGTCAAGCTTCGGCGAGCGATATTTTAATATAATTCATCCCAAACGGTCCATTCTGCATCCAAAGCCTTCAAGGTATACGTCTTTGGCCTGGAAAACCACAAAGTTCCTTTATAAAATACTCCGCTAAACCAGAGTAATTCACTCGAACTGACAAAGTGACGATTTCGTACAAATTTCGGCGAACGATATGTTTACATCAACTCATCCCCAGCTGTCCAGTTTGCGTCTAAAACCTTCACCATGAGTAGTTATTGCCAAAAAAGTTTGATCGAAGTGGATTCGAAACACTGGGACGACGCAAAATGCAAAAAATATGGATTTACCCGTAGAGTTTATAGTCTTTTTGCCCTGAATGGCGGCCATCTTGGATTTATCATGCAGGTCACGCGTCCGCTAGGTATGCATGAGTCAGCAATCTAGGTTTATTATATCTATGCTCGAAACAGAAGTAGAGCTTTCCGCATGCTTTTGCTCGTGGGTAGTTGGTAGATGAAGCTTCATCATAAGCGTTAGCTTTTGATTCCGGCAGATTTAGATGAATATCATTTTACCGTAGATCCTTAGGAACTTATTGCCAAAGAAGAAGGTCAATAGATACGAACTTAGAAATAAATCTAGTAACTTTCCAAAGATTAATACAGACCGTTTTAAAAATTCTTACATTAACCGTCTAATTTTTAAATATAATTTAGCATTGTAAATAAGTAGGTTTTATCCTTGTAATATTTAATCAGTTTATGTCTAATACGATGTAACATAAGATATGTATTTTTTATCTTGGCAATGTAGAATTGGAACAGTTCACATGTGAAATGATATGTAAAATTTTTGTAAAGGGTCGATGGGATGATTTTGATAAGTACTCACATAAATAGACAAATTTCAAGTTATCAGGAGTTTGTTTGCTTGAAAACACTAAAATCTAATCTATATGCTACTTAGCAGCATATACACATATACATTGTCATTGTCTATAGTTAAAATCTAACATTTTCACGGAGTGGGTTTAAATGATGTACTGTAACTTCAGTAAGAGTAATAACAACCATGCAATGCTATGGTATATGGGCTGGACAGGGCTGGACCATGTGAAGTAAACAGCCTTACATAGTCATGTTTACATGTATAATAAATTATATAATTTACTTAATTATATATTATTGTGTACTTTCACTTTTATTTGTTTATATCCCATGGTAGCAAAAAGCCAATGTTTGTTCAACTGTTTCACAAGTAGTTATGTTAAAAGTCAGTCTATGGTTTTGGGGAACGCCCTTCCATCATGACCGGTGTATAATGTGGTTTTTCAAACTAAAGCAAAGTCTATTGTTTGTTTTTGTTTTAGGTTCATAATTTGACACTACAGTATTTACTGAAACATGGATCATTGGCATAAATAGATTAACTTTCTCTTCAGCCTGTGGGACTAGATTTCAAATTTCAAAGATAATTTAACTGTGATATATACCAACAACGATCCCCTACTAGTATACATGAACAGTGTTTGAATGGCTGTACTGCTGCATGGTGCTGTGGGACTACACATTTGTTACGTGTATTATAATGACTATCTGAGTCAAGTTTGAAATATCACTGTGATACCAACAAAGATCTCCTACTATACTTCAAACATGTTTGAATGGCTGAACTGACGCATGATCATGGTCTGCATGAAAAGGGCTACAAAAACGTACCCATTGACATTGTACACCAATCGGTTTTATTCACATTAACCCTGGATATCTGAATACAATCGTTTGGAACATTAAAATTCATTGGTGGAGATGCTGTTTTTCTGAATCGCAATTCGTAACTATGCATGAGAATCATGGTTGAATATTTTGGAGAACAATTACAGAGGAACAATTACATTAAAACTTAAAATCATCAATAATGCTATAAATAACCTTCCTCATAATTACCTGTTTATGATCATTTGACTATCTATTTTCCATAATATATCAGAATCACAGACTCCAGTGTATTGTAAACACAACATATAGAAGATCTAATATGCATGCTAATAGTTTCAGACTATGTTACATTCTATATTATTTAATTATATGTAATTCTATTCTGACCATGCAGTAATTCTATTCTGTAATACTCTAACTAAAATATATAAAGTGTGTGATTACAATTATTCTATGTTTGTCACTGACACTGGCCCCATCAATAACTTTGATTCTAGACGGAGACAGCATTTTCCTTGCGATAGTAACTTCTAGTATATTAATAATCTTTTATTATCCATCTTCAATTAAAAAGTACAATGGATTTACATGGTGAAAACTAGAACCTATAGTATATACCGGGTGGGGCAAAAAAAAGTACGACTGTTTGATTTAGTATAACTTAAAAACTAAAAGAGCTATTACACTTAAACAAGATTCTTTGCATTCAGCGATGTCTAACTTAAATTTTGATATATGCCATGTGCATTTGCATGCAATATTGACTGAAATAGCGGCGCTTAAACTTGACTAAACACTTTTGGAAGTGTCGAGAATTAGCTAAAAACGGCCTATTAAACTAATTTGATAACCGTTACCATTTTATCGAAGTGAAGTTGAAGTTAGAAGTCTTTCTTGAATTGATATGCTCTTTTATTCTAACATTTGGCCTTCTAACTTCAACTTCACCTCATTTAAATAATACTTACGATAAAATGGTAACGGTAATCAAATTAGTTAAATAGGCCGTTTTTAGCTAATTCTCGACACTTCCAAAAGTGTTTAGTCAAGTTTAAAGTCAATATAGCATGCAAATGCACATGGCATATATCAAAATTTAAGTTAGACATCGCTGAATGCAAAGCATCTTGTTTAAGTGTAATAGTTCGTTTAGTTTTTAAGTTATACTAAATCAAACAGTCGTACTTTTTTTTGCCCCACCCGGTATATATATTTTCTTTTATAATTGTGTAATACTATAGACGTGATGGTAATGTAACATAAACGTTAGTTAATAGTCTAGTAAGTTGTAAGCTTGGTATATACTGAGTAAAAGTTGTTCTAGATCTCAAGCTTTATTACTCAGAAAATACTTCTGAGTCCCCGAGCGGGGATCGAATCCGCGACCTCTTAGTTTCTTGGCACTTGACAAAATTACAGATGCTGATTGGAATTGAGAGAAATACAATTATTGAATTAATTTTAATCTGTTATTACAGTAATAATTTTCCCCAAAACGAGCAAAATGCTAATAATGTAATAAGCAAGTAATCATTGCTCATTGCTCAATTAAATAGGGATTAAAGTTACTATGTTTGTTGAAAATTTGAAAATTTTTGCCACTCGCGGCTCCTCGTCAATTTTGTAGTTCCAACTGTACAATATCATATTAATCTAGTATCGCCATCTTGTGATAACCTATACATATAAGCTACTCGGCGAGAGGTTCTTCGCGATCTGGTTCGAGTAATGATGTCATGTCTGCTTCGTACTTGAAGTGTGTCTGATTTTATAAAGTCTGCAAGTTTTAGGAATCAATAAAAAAGGGAGAAGGGTTGTTCCCAGGTATGGGGTAGTCTCGGCTCCATATACTTTCTGATAAACTACACCGCCTACAAAACAGAGCTGTGCATGCGCATTCTAACTAGGTGTAGATACGAGTACCGCTCTGTAGATCTTTTGGAAAAGCTGTATTTGAAAAACCTGGAAACAAGAAGAAATGAGCAACTACTGTAGAAACTTTAATGTTTAAGGTTAGGCACAATATGGTTCCTAAATCATTGTCCAATCAATTTAAGTATTGACCAAGTCCAACACAGTCAAGGCAGGACTTTTTACCACCTAAACCGAATACAAATTTTAAGAAAAAATATTTCAGCTGCAGGGGAGCGGTTGTTTGGAATAGTTTGCCCGCAGATACTAAAGGAGCAGAGACGATATATTATTTTAAAACATTGATCAGAAAATGTAATAACTTCGCTAATTATTTGTCTATTGTTTATTTAATTAATAATTTGTATTAATATATTGTATGTATAATTATGGTTTATTCGTAGTATTAGTTAGTCATACGGCCTATTGCAAGATCACCTTTTTGTTTTTTAAATAGGTTTTTGGTGAAATAGACAGACACCGTATTGAAATAAAGTGAATAATAATAATAAATCATTTGCACTGAAATGGCACTATCTAACGGTTTTAATTGGATATAAATATTTACGAAGGTATTCTTTATCATGTAAGTAAATGAATTTTAAAGAGTTGCATGAACTCATAACAGTTTGTTATGCACTCGGAGATATAGACGACGTTGATTTCGCAGTTATATGCGTCGAAAAACTTAGTTTTACCATACCAATCATATGGGCGATTCAACCTTGACGAAATCGAGGAAGACGAATGTATTGCCGAATTCCGGTTCAGAAAAACCGATATTCCAGATCTGGCCGCAGCTTTAAACATTCCTGATGTGTTTTATTGCCCACAAGGAACGATATGCTATGGACTGGAAGGCCTTTGTCTCATGCTTCGGCGTTTGGCTTATCCTTGCCGTTTGAGCGACCTTGTTCCACGTTTTGGAACTACCAGAGCTATCGATGATTTTCAACGAAGTGATTTCGTTTGTCTACGAGTGCCACAACCATCATATTAACCAGTGGAACAATCTGCTGCTTAACCCCATACAACTGGAAAGATATGCTGCCGCTATCACAAGCAAAGGAGCAGCACTAACAAATTGTTTTGCGTTTGTTGATGGGACTGTGAAGGCAATTAGTAGGCCAAGCAATCATCAGAGCCTAGGCTGGTATACAATGGCCACAAGAGATACCAAGCCCTGAAATTCCAATCAGTAGTAACCCCTAATGGCATGATAGCAAATCTTTATGGGCCTGTGGGTAAGTGCATAAATTTATAACCATTGCATTTAAAAGTGCAGGCTTTAATAGTTCTGCTTGTATTAATAGATTATTACTATAAAAATAGAGGAAAAAATAGATCATGCAATGCAATTTCATCTACTCAAAAACTTCGAATTTTTATTGCCAGACAAAGTTGACTAAGGGGCTGTATATATGGAAGCAGGGCTGGCCTGCTTAGCGAGGCAGCTCAGTAAGCGGGGTAAATTTGTCTTATGTGTATATGAGAGAATTTTATCCTGCTTGCTGGGACAATTTTGTTGTTTTCGCATTGTTTTGACAGTTGTTAAAAATAGCTTGCGACGGCATCTTTGAAATTTCATCCTGGCAGCTGGGCCAGCCGGCTTGTGAGTGTTTATATGGAGAAATTTTCTGTAAATAATTCTACGTGCAAAGTATGGATAAAAACATTTCATCTTTTTTGTTTTTATCTTTGTAGAGAGGGAAAAAAACATGATGCCAGCATGCTTCGAGAGTCAGGGCTAATGACGATGCTTGAAGAGAATGGACTTGGAACAAACATGCAACCTATGTGCATTTATGGGGATCCCGCATATACCCTCTGACGATTAACTTGCAAGCTCCATTTAGACTAATGCAACCTAATCTTGACATGGAGGCTTTTAACGAAAGTATGAGTGGCGTTCGTGTGTCAGTTGAATGGTGACATTGTCTCCAGTTTTAAATTCACGACGAAAACTGCCGATTTACTGTTTAAAATATTTTAAAAGACAGCCTAGTATATAAAACAGAAATTATAAACTGATAAACGATACTTACAAGGATAAAAACGACGAAGATATTTTTAAAAAAGAGCTCCGAAGTTCACGTTGTAGCTAGGACACCAAACTGTATGTTTTCACATTCTCGACGTCTGTGACGACAGTAAACGCATGCGCATTTGTTACACACATTGCAAAAATTTTCATCCAAATTGAGCCAAAATTTTATCGAATTATCCTTGGCCCATAGCCGTTTAATAGCTGCCCTGCATGAGTGCATGTACTCTGATTCTGCAACTGAAAGTTTACCACATGCATGTGACTAATTATATGCAGGCAAATGAGCCAAAATCACCGCTAATGAGTCCAAATCTGCATTCTGCATATTCTACTTCGTGCAAAAATATACACATTTTCACACTGTATCGCATTTTATTACTGCACATAATCATATCTCATTGATCACTGCACAAATTGGTTATCACTGCCCGTTAGAATAATCCCTGCTGTATACTTTTTTGCAATAACGATGCTCAAATTGAGTTGGGGAGAAAATTTCTTTATACGACAGCGCGTTCAGATTCTCCGCGTGCAACTGACACGCGTGACTACCACGCGTGACGCGCGTGCATAATTAGCCATTAATGACGTAACAGTAGTAATTCAGGCGTACGCCAGAACTTATTAAAACATTTCAAAGGAAAAACAAAACGCAATCGGCAATTCTCTAGCTATGAAAAAGATTGGAAAACGTCCGCTACATTCACAGGGCGGCAAATCTCAACTGCGCTCAGCGAGTCAAGTACAAGTGAATTTATCTAAAGGCAATTATGCAAATCCTTTGCGAATCTTGGAACCCAACAGAAAAAGACTTACTTCTCTCAAGGCAGAACGCGTTTTACGCGTCTCGGAAGAAAACATCAAGAATGTTCAGATTGTCTTAATATTGCCAGAGGTATCCACATATTTCTCTTACTATTGTATACTTAATTCGTCATGCAGTGCGTTTAAAGTCTGTTTTCCACTTCAAGCGTCGTAACTTGCCGTAGAACATATTTCTTTCGTGTAGAAGTCATTAAATTCCACCATAAGGGTAGCTCAGAAAACTATGAAAAAATTAAGCATACAACGTTTCAGTAAGATACAGTTTACGTGGAAAACAGGCTTATTCTTTACATTTTGATGGCAAATGGATGAGTTGGATTTTCATGGCATTTTCCTTGTTTAGCGCAACTTGTCCATATTCTTTCAACTACATTATAACACAATTTTAGTTTAATTCGCCAGGCGTTCATTGGTTCACGAATGGACGTAAAGCTTAGTCTTAGAGTCTAGATTTATATAGTTTTTTTATTTTATTTTATCTTATTTTAATTTGTACAAAATAGAATTTGAACACAAGACGGATATAAAATATATATCTTAAGTAAGCAAGCTGATGAATAATTCGCGAAAAATGGTTAAAAAATGCCGAATGTTTGTCAATAGATAGGACCATATATAGACGAAAATAAGGCGCGGCTAAAATACTGAAGTCTCGAGTTAATTACTCGTATAAACAGCGAATTGTAATAGTAAGACGCGACTTATTTTTTAGCTAGTTTTAATAAGCCCTGGACTTATTTTAGTCGCGAATTGCGAAGAAGTTGACCGTTTTTACCAGTCGTTCACGACTTATAGAATCCGCAACTTATTTTAGGTGTCAAACTGATACAGTTTTCGTGAATTTTAAACGTTTTATTACCATATAAAGCTCGCTCTTCGCACAACAACAACGTTTTTTTCAAAACTCCACCAAAACGTTCGACCGCATGCGATTTGAATGACATTTGTCGGCTATTACGCGTGTATACTAATTTATGAATGTTAATTATTAACAATTTATTGGCAATCTCCAAAACCGTCTATATCTAGGCAGAACGGGAAGATTTTCTCGTCTAGGCGGGATGGTGAGTTTATATGGATAAAATTCCTTAGCGGGATGAAGCCAGTTAAGTGCTTGGCGTCATATTTTTTGCAGGAGAGGGATTTACACGTGCTCAGAAGGAAAGGTCATCCCGGCTATTAAGAGGGATAGAGCGTTTATATGGGAATTTTTCTTCCCAGCTAGACAAAAGCAGGATCATATAAACACTCAATAGAGTTTATATTACGAGCGGGATCTCGGCAACTGTCCCGTCCCGCCTAGCCCGGATCATATAAACAGGCCTTCATTGTTCGATTTTATCAGCTGAAGGGACGGTAAACACGAATATTCCTACTGTATGTGCTCGTTTGATCAATATTTGGGTCGTGCAACCTATCCCTAAAGTCCGACAACTCCTGCTTTATTACCTACTCCAGGTGTTTACTTGTTAGAGTATGTTTTCACCTGGGGGTGTTTGTGTGTTTATTAAAACTCAAAAGGTATTAAATATTTTAACACGAAACTTTTGTAGGCCTAATAGCCATAGACCTGCAAGTACAAATTGATTGAATTTTCATTCAATTTGGATAAAAATTGGATCAGAAATTCAGAAAGGTTTGTACTGCTTTCCACTAGGCCTGAAAAAAACTGAATGCATAATCAGTGCATGTGTTTATTCATGAATACTTAACTTAACACATTAACTGGCAGTACCCTACCACTGACGAGTAAATTCGTCTGGCGTTAGACAGAGTAAAATACTAAAGCTTAAGTAGGGTGCATCTGCATGGACGCATTGCCAGCTAACGGGTTAGCAAGAGACACTGGCAGATAGTTTTGTTAACCCATTAACTGACAGTACCCCACCCAGTGGCGAAGCCAGCCCGATGTGAGCGGTCATGCAACGAGCGCCAAAGGCGCGAGATCTACTAGGGGGGTCCGGGGGCATGCTCCCCCGGGAAAATTTTGAAATACTGACTCCCAGAATTGCCATATGCAGCAATCTGGGCATCAACTTCTACGAATAGCTTGACCTAATAAAGGAAAAAATGTTGAGAATTTTGCATATTTCAGAGAACAATAATGAAGGTTAACACAAAAATAGGAAAACCCATTCAGAATAATATCTAAATTTTGACTGTTTCGCTCAGCCGACAATACCGGCTTCGCAACAAAGAAAGCATTTTCACGAGAATTGCCATAAAAGGGCTAGATTATGTCGTATTGTAATAAAAATGGATTCATTTCAAAGATATCGCATGGTTGTATTTACGAATTTGTACCGTGTAAACCAAAGGTAGGAAAGCGAAATGAATATTTAATTAGTTTATATTATTGTTAATTTGTAAACAAAACAAAATTCAGAGTGTTTAAAAGCGGCTAAATTGGCCGCATAGCGTTGTAAACAAACACAATTTACTTCTCTAAAGAGATCGTAAAACGCTGAATCGAACGGTGGTATTGCCATCTACATAGCATGCACCGAACCGAAGATATGTCCCCTGCATGCCGGTCAAATAGTATTTCCTTGACGAAAGATCTGGCGTTGGTCGCTGTCTCGCTGCTTAACAATAATATTTTGTTCAGCAGTGCTGCAGTAGCCCAAGCAAAAAAGGATTTTCTCACCAACTCCGAAACAATATCGTTATTAAACTTCGAGTGAAGAAGAACTCGAAATGTCCGAATGACTTGTTCGTTCAGGCGGAAAGCTTCGAGCAAAGAGGCTGTGATCAGGTTGGGCTGCCTGTTAGTCATGCAAATCGAAAATTGCATGACCATAGCGTCAAAAACAACCGCATTGCGCGTGCGCAAATATCGTAAGCCAATCAGAAAACAAGAAACCTAATATAAAATAATATTAGCTAGTCATGCAATTCTGAAAATGCATGACCAAAACACGCAGCGGGTAACCACGCAGCAATTCCACGCACTCGTTTTCCACTCGTATTACGCAAGCGGTCATGCATGTGAAAATATGCATGCCCTACTCAGTTGCCAAGGCAACAAAGCCGAAATAAAAAACATACGAGAATATTCAGCGAAAATATCGCGTAAAGACCATTGATTTATGTCAAAAAATATAGCATAAAGCAGCTGAACGTGAAAGGCAAAGACAAAGCGTAATTCTATTTTAGACAATTTTACTGAACTGATTTTTAAACATTTTTAGGGAAAGTTTTAGTCATGCACTGCATGACCTGCATGACCGCTGGCTTCGTCCCCACCACTGACTTGTAAAATCGTCTGGCGTTAGACAGAGTAAAGTACTAAAGTAGGGCGCATCTGGGCGCATTGCCAGCTAATGCGTTAATTTGTTGGCGCAGGTATGCAGTCCCTGAGTGTTCTCTAGTGTATTATTTAAGATATGCGCTATTACAATTACTCTTAGGTTATCAACTCGCTGGAAAGATTTAACATTGTTTTCGGGCAGGAATTATACGCGATGTTGAAAAAACATGAAATCTTGAGACAGAAATATGGATATAATGTTGATCAACTTGAGCAAGGCAAGAGGCTGGAGAAAGAATATAACGAATGGCTTGAAATGAAAGAAAGGCAAGGTGACTTGTTTAGTGAGTCAAGTTCTGAAACGGAAAGTGAACCAGGTCAACAAGAAGAGGAATTTGTTATTCGAGTGAAGGGACAAAGTATGACAACTTTACATCAAAGCGTAGTAATGGCGGCAATTGAACTGACGAACTCTGTAAAGAATATTCTAAGGAAATTCAAATCCGATCCGACTGCAACGAAAGCCGTACTAGGTAAGTGGCATTTAAAAATGTATGCATGCATGGATGGTAATGATCGTGACTAAAAGTGAAGGTTTACCTCATAACTGCACTCATTGGTTTGCTGTGAAATATTCAACAACAAAAAACTGCAAACACGTTTATAACAGATACCAAGTACAATATGCCAAAAATGAAAACATGTCTTCTATATGCAAAAGCCTCTTCAATTCGCTCTATAAATCTTCTTCAAATATTAAGCCTTGAACGAATGTTCGCGATGATGGCGACCTTCCCAAATTGCTCGGTTTTACGAAGCCCGGATAATGCTAATCACTGAATAGTGATGTCCTCAAGCAAAGAAAATAAGTTCTAGAATTTAGATAACTACTTAATATTTTCATGTCCAGTCCATAGTTTCACAGCTTTATCCAAGGTTGAGCAATCCGGCCTTCGCACACCCGTCTCAGTGGCGTTGTAACTGCGGGGTGACGGCATAAGAATCTCGTGTCCCCATCCCCTCATGCTCTCTTTAAAGTTTCCATCTCTCTAGCTGAAACAATAGGAAAATTGCCTTTCTCTAACAGATGGGCCGCCCTTGCGGCGAAATGCCTCTCCAATTTCAAGTTGCTTCCTACGCCTATACTGTACGTACCTTTACAGTTACTTTTTGCCTTGAAGTCTGTACGTCTCATACAGTTCTAAATAATGGTTCTTATATAAAGCATGTAGTTCTGGCAGTTAGAAACTAACATACACAGTTCTATATGAAGATACTTACTATAAAGAATATTCATCAGAAAATTACGTCATGTGAACTGCAGTGAAATTTGTGCAGTTAGACAGACCTAAATTGCCCAATAATTACCGTTATTGACAACTATTGGAAACATATTGAATTTCTATTCCATATAATTATAAGAAAGTACTGTATTCTGACAAATCGTGCGAATTGACTGTAGAGGGATTTGATACTTTAACAGGTTTTGTAGATCATTATGAAGAATTTTCTACGAAAAGTTTTGGTTTGTACAATAATTATTTCCAGAGTTACGGAGATTTTAATAATAGCATTGCTGACGTCAGCATAATTTATAGAGGCGTTAAAAATGCTGTTTTTTACCCATAACGTACCTGGTAAAGGTTTGTTTGGTTTCAAAAGTGTTAGTTAATCCGTTCCAAATTACAATTGTAACATTTTGGCAGAAACTCGTTCAAATATGGGCTTCACAATTTTGGCCGCCATGTTTGTGATACAATAGTATTTGACCACAAAGGCACAAACATGACGGCCAAAATGCAAACGTCCAGATATGATTGCATTTCAAATAAAATATCCAAATCGAACTTGCAAAAAGGTAAGACATAACTTAAGGAGGAATATTTGTATGTACCTAAATTTTTCTATTAAAACTCGGTGTAATGATCTACAAAACATATAAAGAAATCAGCTTTTCAGGTTGCGTAATTAAGATATTAGAAATTTTGTGACGTCCCATGATATTTTGTGACGTCATGTGAAATTCATGTATAGGTAATATTAGTATATTCATTCAAAATGTATCTTTACGACTGATCTGATTTCTTAGAGTTGGCAGATAATTTATCAGGGATGAACGGAAATTTTGTCAAGGCACTTCAAGATCAGCAGTTGATCGTCCGTGAAAAGCTCCTGACAACTCCGGCAGAATTAGAAGAGAGAAAATATTACATCGGGAAGGTTGTTCAGAGAGAAAATAAAATATTGAAAATCAAAGAGAAATTACAAGTGGATTATGATCAACAAATAAAAATCAAGAGAGAGGAGGTACGGTACAGTACGACCGAGAAAAATCACCAAACTTAGAGGCTGTTTCTTTGGAAGCCGGGCTGGCCTTGCCCGGTAACCGAGATCTCGCGAGCCGTGTAGTATTTTTATAGTAGAAATTACTTTGCGTTTATATGCATGGGCAATCCTGCCTGTCCGGTTGGCGAGATCTCACTTCAAGCATGCACAATATCGGAAACTAGGATAAAGAATTCCCCATATAATAAATCACTCACCGGACTGCCCCGGTTGCTCGCACGAAATTTCAAACAGATACCGCCGAGAGCTCTTTAAGCCCCGTACAGACGAGCAAGTTTTCCATTACGAGTTTATTAGTTCGTGTGTACGGCAAACAAGTTTTTCCGATCAATTTCTCAAAAGCTGGTATGACTAGTTTTTAAACAAGGCTCCTTGTTAAGGCTATTCACATGCCTTTTGGACATTCTACAGCACGGTCTAGCTTTCAGACCCCCACGATTGTTTAAAAGAAATTTACAACATTCATTATATAATATGGTACATACATGCATACACAATTACATCAAGGACATAACATACCAATTATTTAACGCCAATGGAGGTTCTATTACCTATTCTTATAATTGTCAAGGAAAACTTGTTCGTCTGTGCGGAGCTTTAATGTCAAAGGTAGAAACAAAAAATCGACCGGGCAACAAGAATGAAATTTTCTCATCTAGACACAAGGTAAATTTATCCAGCTTACCGGGTTGTCTCGCTAATCTCGCTGGCGGTCCGATTTCCATACAAAAGCCCCTTAGTGGACTTGATAGTCATCTTCGATGTCTAAAATTCATGCTAAATGCATCAAAATCCAGGGTTTCTTATAATTTATTTTCTCTATATTTAATTTCTGAAAAACTTGAAATTTCAAATTGGTATATAGCAATCTACATCATAAGAAGGCTTGAAAACCACGAAGTTTTAACCACTTGAAAACCATTAAGACAATTAATGGATTACTTAAAGATTTTCCAAACCTATTTTTCGTAACGCGAGGTTAAAACTTATTGAAAACGGTTCTCGCAATTTTGCGCGATATTTAGTCTCCCAACGTTTGGAGCAGCAATAGCTGAGAAAGCATTTGGAAAACCGAGGTATACCCGTCTTTTGTATTGCTTTAGTTTTTTGCCACATTTCCAGTGATGTAAGTGATATTTGATAGAGGTTTTTTACAAGATTTTTGGAGAATGGTACTTTTAATTGGTAAATTTAAAAAAAAAATTACTTTGACACGCCGGCATGGATTTCCGGATGGTCCACATCTATTACTAATAAGCACACCTATCGCGTTCGCCAACACTACCGATTCGAGGATTCAGATCACGCATGCAGGTGAAATGTTTTAAGTCTAACAAAACCGTACACAATTTATTATTTGTCTATATACCGAGAGCAAGTTATGGCAAGGACTTCTAGATGGATGTACGGGTACCTCAAACACGCTTAGAGTGATAGAAACACGGAAAATTCCCACTAGTTTCAATACACGAGGATTTCTTAGCAATTAATTGCTACTTCACTCCTTCATCATAGTTGTATCAAAATCCAGGAATTCTCTAACAGGATAAAACCGTTGGACTACAAATGTCATTACTGAAAATTTAAGAAAACCTCTGCATCATAGGATTGAGAAAACCTGAATATCAAAATTTATGTGGCCGGCGACGAGAGGGGTGGGGGCGAGGCGGCGAAGTCGAACAGAAGGGGGAAATACCCATGGCCAGGGTCTTTGATGGGACCTGGAAAATTGGCTCGGCGGTACGTACCAATATGAGCAGACTTTGTGATTGGTTGGTTATGACAATAAAGAAAATAAACTAAATAAATCGTCTTTCTAAAGAACGAATCATAAACACTGATCACTCTGGTTTCAGAAGACTAATCACAAAACATGCTCATATTAGCTAGGTACTTACAAGGAAAATTTGGGTAGGGATGATTGTAAGGGTGTGATGGGAAGCCTACATAGCCAAATTCATAAGGATTACAAGTATTTCTAAATTCTAAATTCTATTCTAAATTCCTATGACAGAACGTCTATAAACACATTGCTAGCGATAGGGGTGCAGAATACTGCACAGAGTTCACGTTCTTCCCGAGCGTCATGTGGCGATGGGGCAAAGCAAAACGCCTGTGTACAAGATTGAGGGAGGGGTCCGCGTTCCCCAACTGCCCTGGGCCACGAATTGGTCTCGACGGCCATTATAGTCGGTATATAAGAGTTCTAATTCCAAGACATTTCTTCTAGGAGGAGAAACAAACCTCTGTGATTGACAAACTAAAGGAAGCTTTACATTCTCTGAATGAGACAACCAGCAAAGAATGTTCCAAAATATTAGCGGATGCAACTCAAAGAATTCAAGCTGATGTCAAACATAGTGATACAAAGCAAAAGATTATGACACAACAAATTATTGAGACGAACAAAACATTTGGTGAACATTTGATACAAAATTATGAAGACGAACGGGAAAAGAGAAAGGTATTATTGATGTTCGTATATATTCTTTAATGAGATATATATGGCACGCTGGTTTAGACAGCTAGCAGGCACCGCGGGGCACCTTTTAATTGAGAGACTAAAGATCTCTGAGTGTGCAGTGACACTGGTATCGTGTGCAGAAGGCGCGAGACCTTTACGGGGGTATGGGGGCATGCTCCCCCAGAAAGTTTTGAAATCTACAGTCTCTGAAATGCCATTTCATGCACTTTGGGGGAAGATTTAAGAGCAATGTCACAAGAATTATTTCCAAATATTTGGTCGAACGAAAAGCTGCTGACCACCAAACCTACTGTTAAGACTGAAGAAGAGAATGAAGTGCTTGATTTGATACCTAAACATTCATACATATAGCACGAAAAAGTCCCACGACTTCCTGCTACATTTAATTAAACAATAAGCTTTAGACATAACAGAGATGTTTTCTTCAGTCTAACTTCTTTATGGGTGTGACAAATTATAACAGTTTAACTATGTGTATTCTACTAGAAATCACAATATGCATGACAAATTAGCCCCCAAGCCCACCTGCTCCGCGGTCCCTAGCAAGTGGAACCCTTAGTTCGCAGGTGGCGAGCACTGATTGCGGTTAGCCCGCTACCCCTTACGCCTGCTACTTGACTCAGCCCTTATTCGTGAGAAAGTGATGTAAGTAAAGTTCGATTGGTTCTCTCCTGTGCTTCGAGGATTCCTCTCGAATTGAAGGTTGCCTCCTTCAATTCACCAAAAACTAATATTTACGTCTAATTCCCATCAGCGTCAGATCTGTGTAATTTATTGGGATTAAATAAATGAGATATACAGTAGGCCCAAGCCTGAATTTCAGACAGCCACTGTTGAGATGTCCGTCTGAAGACACTTGGCGAAAACCCAGTCCAGTGACGTCACTCACTGAGAGCAATAATTATGCATAAATTATGAAATACATTACACATTCAACATCTGATCTGATAACAAACAACAATTGCGAGCATTTTCCATGCGAGAAATATTGTTACTTTTAAGTACTTTCTTCGTACTGTTTCATATTTTTTAAAGAAGATATATCTTTGTAATACAATCAAGTTTGTTTTTAACGAAGAACGGCGAAGTCGGACCAAAAATTGACGAGAAAATTCGTATAGAGTAAACGAAGGAGTGAAGAATGCACCCACAAATACATTCTCAGAGCCAGAGGGAGGTTCTTTTCAACATTTTAAGGCGAGTTCGCTTAGTTAAGTTCCGACTGCTCGCCATTTTGGCCTACAAATATGTACATGTCCTTGCTCGATTTGTATCTTGTATTTTTTCAATGATCGAGCCTTTTGCGTGAATTTGATTTCGCCCCGGCTATGGTATTTGTAAAAACACCAAACCAGAAGAAAGCATTTTGCCTATGTTGCTACTAGTTCTACTGTTGTTTTAATATTTTCTGTTTTGTTGTGATGGTTTCATTGCCCGTCAAAGGCTTTAGCGTTAGAATAATCTGTCAATATATTATATTCATAGCTACTGTATAACTTGATTATAGAACAGTAAGAATTTGATTACAAAACCTGTTGCTTACTAAATTTGACAACTAATCTAACATTATATCTGAAAGGTTTGCAAAGCAAAAAAACTATGTAAATTGGAAACAGTTCTACTCAAGTTATAGCTATGAATATAATATATTGACAGCTTATTTTAACGCTGAAACCTTTGACAGGTAATGAACCAAACAGAACAAAGCGGAAAATAAACAACAGTAGAACTAGTAGCAACATAGGAAAAATGCTTGGCAAAATGCAAAACACCGGGGCAAAATAAAGCATTTCAAAGTCCCTTTAAAAAGGAATTTGCCTTTGTAGCTATAGGCATGCGCTTAATATCGAGCAAAAGATATTATAGCTTGGATTTGTCAATTTGAACAAGTGAAAAAATTCACGCAACAGACTGGATCATTGAAAAAATACAAATCGAGCAAGAACATGCACATATTTGTAAGTCTGGTTCTGAGAATGTATTTGTGAACGCATTCTTCCCTTCTTCGGTTGTTCTATACGAATTTTCGATTTCGCCGTTCTTCAAACCTGATTGTATTACAAAGTAGCAATATTTCTCGCGTGGAAAAGGCTCGCAATTGTTGTTTGTTATCAGATGTTGAATGTGGAATATAATTTCATAATTTATGTGACGTCACTGGACTTGGTTTTCGCCAAGTGCCTTCAGACCACTGATCTGAAACTAGAACTGGATAGAGCATCCTATTGAATTCAATGAGCCAATTTTGAAGCCAGAATATTTTTAATGAGATCAGATTTTTAAATCTGTCAAATTCTTGACGAGTCAAATCGTTAGCTGTTTAAATTAGTTATGTTATGAAGCAAATATATTTTTCTATGCAACGTGAAAAATATATAGCTTCCAACATCTCTTCTAAAGAGTTTTAGAACGTTTTAAACACCACATAATGAGGCTTATGGCGGCCACATCGGTGTGCCCTCATTAGTTATTCACCGGCAAATTTAGGAAGAAAGAGAGGCCACTGATGACAAATTCTTATCGAGACAATATTTTTCCTTTCCCACCAATAACTAGAACATGTTAGAACCTCTTTAAACATGTCCCCAACACCACAGTAGATTTGTTGTGGTCACACCGATATGGCCGCCATTGGCTTCATTTATGCATGGCAGATGCACTATCCAGTCCTTGTTTTCAGATCAGTGCTTCAGACGGACATCTCAACATTGGCCGCATTTGCGCAGTTATAAAGCGATGCTGAGAACGAAAAATGTCGCTTTCCACGAACAAATAATTGCTCTTAAGCCCGTTTTCCACCACTGGGAGAACGTAAATCGAACTCGTCCAGCATGTTGACGTGAGACATTGCCATATTCATTCGCAATAGCCTTAACTTTTTTCACAACGCTTTTTCAGAGAAAATTTAAGCTTTCTACTGAGGTGTTTAATTGGATTCAGAAGTATGATGCTGATATGGGAATGCGACAGGTAATGTATGCATAATGTTACTCTATTGGCTAAACTGCGGGGCTCGCACAGCATTAAGACCTGGTTTACTACTAGCATTACAAACTTGGGGGAATTCGTATACTAAAGACTTTTCACAAAATAGAAGTTCAGGATATGTTATGATGTGACTGGTCACAATGGGTCAGAAAGGAGGCACGTAACCCCGAGGGATTTTTAGTGCTAGTGAAAGAAAGGCCATTGGGCATACAGTCGACCAAAATGTCTTGTTAATCCTAATGTTATAGACAATTTAACTCGACATAGAAAAACCGCCTTGGCATTGCGCGGTACGGTTATATTGGAGGTAGTACAAAGATATTTGAAAAATACAATCAGTGTGGGCGGAAGCGTGACAGTACGATATTTTGAATGTAATATACTGTATCATTTACGAGTATACACTCAGCTAATTCCATTAACGTTGTCCTTTGGACGTCAAAACTAACGACCACTAAAACCTTGACCTCCAATTAGCGCGAAAAGCACAATGAAGTTGTGTTTTGCAAAACACAACTTCCATGCTTCCATTCATACTCCTTTTGCCTTTTTCGCTTAGAGCTGAACGTTTTGCGATTTAGAGATTTTACTTTGAAAGGACAACCTTAATTGAACAAGAAGCTCTATTAAGCGTTAGTCGCGGGGGCTGGAGTTATTAAATTTGGTCACTCTAAATATTGACAGACACACAAGCCAATCAATTAATCATCAAAATTGGAGGAGGTTAAACAGCCGGATACAAAACTAAATAGTCTTAATCCATTACAGGAAATCGAATATTTAAGGCATTTGTAAGGAATTTAGTTTTAGATTTTTTTATCCAAAGCTTTGAAATTATTTAAACAAATATCAAGATGTCAAAATCAGCCAATTTAGATGACATTTAAAAAAACTATTGTTTAAAAATGCAGCCAAAGCAATTCTACCAAAGATTAAGGAATTTTACCCAGGAAGTGAGAGACTTGAATATTTGGTGCCATTTGCTGCGTTTCGGTAGGTTTTTTGTCGATTATTGTTGCTCTACAAATAATTTTATTTTTCGCTAAAAATTGTTGGGTTGAAAGGACAATTTAAAAGCTAAACTACCCATATATTTAAGATATTTACCAGATTAGCGTAAAAAGCGTCCGCCATCTTTAATTTTGATCCAATGACTTCTTTCCGATTTATGATTTACCAAGACCGAAACCCTAAGTGATCCCCCCGCGACTAATTAGCTGTATGCAGGAAGCTATTCTAGTAACTATGGGACTGAGCTCATCTTCCAACTATCTGACTTTGATGCAAATTTGTATCACGTTAAGGATGAATACGATGAAGTTTTGATTGAAAGAGATCACTTGAGAAAAGACCTGGACGACTTAGGGCGCCATTTTAGTGTTTTGGAAAAGGAATATCTGGAAATTCTCGAGAAACGAAGATTGGCCGAGGAGGCTGAAGAACGACGAAAAATGGAATTTGAGAAACAAACCGCTGCGGTTATAAAACTGCAAGCTTGTTGGCGTGGATATCGTGTCAGGAAACAGATGAAGAAGAAAGATAAGAAAGGGAAAAAGGGAGGAAAAGGGAAAAAAGGAAAGAAGAAATAGAACATGTACATTTATCTCTTGTCATTCAATTACACACGATCTTTGTTACAAAATGTTTCGTTATTATCAAGAGGTACATCCAATATTAATTAATATATTACCAAATATAATAATAGTACGGCATCATCCTTCATAAAAACAAAACAGCGAATATTTGGCTCACAAGTAATATTGTTTCTTTTACAAACTGATTTCAGTTTTAGTGTTAAATATGGTTATGTAATTGTTTTCCGTGAATGTTTCACCGACTGCAATTCCCTAGCCTGTCATTCCGTTGCAGCGCTCTGACCACGAAGCTAATTATAATTATACGAGTCCAGTAGCCAAAAGCCAATGTTAAGATAAAGTGTAGACAAAATGTGATTATTATGTGCAAAAGAATATCAGTGACAGACCAGACAATACCCTTACGTATATATTATAGGATGGACATGGCTATATGTGCCGGATTGCTACCATATTACAGGTAGAGCCACATTACTGCAGCAAGCACGATTCCTTTAACTTTATCATGTAACATTGTCCATGTATCTGAGCAATTTGACAAACAATTCGAAAGGGAATTATAATACACGTTAAGGATAATATAATCTACTGCACTAGTCATTAAAATGTCATTTCTTATAAATAACATACGAACGTCGTCCCTATATCCCGAAATGTATGGCTGTATAAAAATGTCGTTGAATTCTTTGTAACTTGTCTCGCTTTCTTTGTATCGCTTAACCAACAGCTCCCAGTTCATATATCCAATAACATTAAACGATTATTCAAACAAAAGAGTCGTCATGATGTGGTGCATTCTTAGGGCAGTTTGTATATCTTACTGATCCGTCTGTAGTCGATGCATTCTTTGGCTCAGTTGTGCCGGTCAGTGATCCTTCATCTACTATTTGAGCAACATTTATATACGATTTCTAAAATAGATAGATTTAGGAGATTGAAACAATAATCTATTACATGCTATAGGTACACACATATAATATTAGGAAACAACGTAATGTTGAACAAATTGAGTAAAATTAAGTGATTTTGGGATGCTTTTTGACGTGCATATCTTATTCAGCCCTTGCAAGTGACGCCACAACTCGAAATGGTTTGACTTCTGCTATTTTGGATGACAGATTCAAACCGTTGATTTTAACTAATTGAAGCTAAATCCAACATGGCTGACATTAATAACTCGTTCTCCAACTTTCATTATTAGCTCGAGTTCTAGACGTGCTAAACCAAAAACTATACACAAAAATACTCTTCGTTGTTCAAGGAACCTAGAGAGATATAGCTTGTTTTATAACTCTCAGTATTTTCTCAAGCTATAAGCGAAAATTGCACTTCGATCAAATCCACGATAATGCCACTGCCCTGCATCAGTCGAATTTAGCATGTTTACATAAACATATATGAACACCTGCACAGTGACTAAGGTCCTGTTTATATTATCCCGGCTTGGCGGGAGGGGACAGTTGCCGAGATCCCGCTTCTATCCCGCCTAGACGGGATCCCGGCGTCTGTTGCCGGGATCTCGCCTAGCCGGGACGAAAAATTCCCATATAAACACTCTATCCCGGCCAGGCGGGATGAACTTTTCTTCTGAGCATGCGTAAATCCCTTTCCTGCAAGAAAATATGACGTCAAGCACTTAACTGGCTTCATTCCGGCAATTTATTTTGTCCATATAAACACGCCATCCCGCATAGGCGAGTTTCCCGGATAGACGGGATGAAAACGCCCCGTACGCCTAGACAGGATCATATAAACAGGCCCTTAACTAATGTTCAGTTAAGTTTGAAACGGTTGCACAAACTTGTATCTTTCTTAACCGATTAAAGTTCAACGACATAAATCAATAGATTTATAGTTTTATCAATTAACTGAAACACTTGTATAATAGCTAATTAGTAAACTCATATATTTATAGAATTTATTACACGGCGGCGCGAAGATATGAATTTTATCTTCGAGTGGTGAGAACAATATTTTACGAATGAGCGCAGCGAATGAGTAAAATATTGTTTTCAACACGAGAAGATAAAATTCATATCTTCAAGCCATCGTGTAATGTTCTTTTTATTATATAGTCATCGTGAAATTGACAACTTCAAAACACAAAGCCATTGGCGGGAAGTGATCACGTGATCGATATCCTCACCGTGACATATTTTCCATATGTTACTGTCTATTATATAATACAAATTATTATGTACCTCATTATCCAAAAGCATGTTTTGAAGCGATTTTTGTATCTCCTCAAATGAAGGTCGTTCTGTTGGCTCAACTTTCCAACAATTTGTCATTATTTCATACCTAATAAGAAAATAATGAATGTTTAGTCACGAATGCTTGGATAACATAGATCATCCAATATGCACGTGCATGGTAGCATTTAAAAATTTGTTACAAATATTCATCTCTATCATGAACGTTTCTGCCTTCTTGCAAAATAATCGATCATGGAATTGATTTTAAAGAATTTTAGACATATATGACGATGCATGGAATATAAGGAAACAGTATCGTCTCGGACTGGCAGTTCGATGTAATGTCATCTCAGCTATGGAATTATGATTTAAAATACAGATAGAGGGTAATGTTTTAAGTAAAATTTTGGATGTTTGGTGTTCAAAGCTTGCAAGGTTTTTCATAAGATGCAAATATTTTTTGTTTTGTTTAATCGCCATGTTCGATGACTCGAATTTTACATCCAAGATGGCAGGACAATTAGAATACACTTAAATGTTGTGAAAAGTCAGCATTTTTCCTAAAACTTGCCAGCTGATTGAAACAATATCAAACCGTTTGCCTGTCTCATTTCGTGACGTTTGGGTGCATAAAACCAACAACAAAATTGCATACTTTCACTAAAACACCACTCAGTATACTTTTCCTAGTGTTCTAGATCCATATCTACTATCTAAAGCAGATGAAGGTCACGTGACCTCTTAATGCAAGTCGCAAATTATAAATCATTAAAAATAATTGAGTTACTGTACTTACACTTCATCAGAACATTGCGCTGGCTGTGACATGCGACATCCAGATCCAACGTGACTGACAATATTATACGGAGAAATGTTTTTGTAAGGCTCTTCTCCTAATTATTGAACGATCAAAAATTCCATTAACACAGAAACCGATAAACACAACCTGTCAATCTAGTCCTTTAAGTATTACAAATTTTACTGCCCGGTAAAAAAACTCACTGATCTACTGTGAAGTAAACCGCGAATTATATGGTGACATGGGTAATTTATATAAATTAGAGATATAGAAAGCGTACATTTATTTCTATGAGTCATAAAATTGTCCCTACAATTGGGCGGATATATCATATGAAATGGCTGCCATGAAAAAGTGGGAAAACGATAATTGTCAAGCACGCATTCTTGATCTACTAATTCTACGGACATTATCCAATATAATTGTAATTCGTCACTTATAATGACAATTCAGCAACAGCTACATGTCTCGGGGGAAACCGAGAAAAAAATGTTCAATTCTTACCTAGAGTTGTAATTTCATGAAGAAGAACACCATAGCTCCATCTACATCAATGAGCACACAAAGCATAAACTACAGTACGTCTGCAACGCTGCATGACAGTTGCTTTGGAATTGTGTTGCGCGTTTGTTTCCAATCGCTAACTATCGCTTATTAGGTATTTTTAGCAATACGAGAAAACTAAGAACCAGTGCAGAAGGTTGTCCTACAGTATATATGTTCCGATACTATGCGGCTCGCCGGCTCTCACGGTGGCAATTTGGCGTTTCGTAAACGGTCGTTGCCACCAGTGACAGTCGATGTCACCATTTTACCGCCGTTAATTGCGTCACATCATGTCTATATGGAACTCGATCACTTCTGAAATTTTAACGCCAAGCGTCAAGGTTTGCAATGGTTATCAATGCTTTTGTATATAGATTGTAGAAACGACTCTCAAATCACGATTTAACGCCAAGCGTCAAGGTTTGCAATGGTTATCAATGCTTTTGTATATATATTAGATTTGGATAACGACGACTGGGGAATTCTTTCGCCAAGCGTCAAGGTTTGCAATGGTTATCAATGCTTTTGTATATATAGATTTGACAGAAACGACTCTCAGGGGAATTTAATGAACAGTATCCCACTACTGTCTTTAAACGTTAAGAAACAGATAAAGAAGTGTAAACGGTAAATTAAATCGCTAATCAACTGCAGTGTTTTCTAATCAAGAGACTTGTTATAAAAATATTCACTACGTGTTAATTCTTCGCAAGAAAAACTGAAAGAATTATATCAGTGTGCAATTGAATGCACTGTTAGTTGCGACTGGCAATATGAATTGTACATATAACTTACACATCACTTGCTGTTGTGAAACGACCATGAAGAAGACTTTCCAATGCCATCCATTTAACAGGAAGTAAATTCTACAATACGGAATAAATCCATGCGTCATCAGTATCAGCATTAACATTTAGATTTCGATACAGATCGACTTCCTCGACCTCCTCTTTCCTTCTGTCGGATTTAAAGTATAATATATACAGCTAATTGCATTAAGGTTGTCCTCCGACAAAGCTAAAAGGTAAAAGCCAAGTGCGAAAAGTTCGATGGGATTTATGAATGAAATATTCATCTCATCATTGAGAACGCTAATGAATATATTGTTATTATGAAAATTTCCTCATAATTATTCAATCTGCATGCCAAACGGCAGAACAAGACTATGATTTAAAGTTTCGTCCAAGCGTGGCCGCTATAGCATAACAGAGTTTAACACTATCGTGATAGCACAGCTACACAGAGATTACTTAATTATTCGACATTTCAACAACTGGCGGGCTCCAGCATATTTGAGGTCCACGGGGAGAAAATTCGCTGCTTTTTGCCTGCGTTCTACTGCATTTCACAACTATCTGCAAGTTATTTGTAAACAAAAACTGCCTGATATTCTTGGAGGTATTACTTATAGAATACTTCCAATGCAATCACTGGCAAACTCCATGAACTTCTTTTCGAAAAACAACAACTAACGTTTTTCCACATGCAGTTTAGTCATGTCGGTTAAACTCGACAACAAATTGGTTTAAACGGGAAAATAGGTATTTATTCACACGCAGTTAATTATTTCAAACTAGTCGCTCCCATCGTACTTTTCGCGCTTGGCTTTTACCTTTTAGCTTTGTCGGAGGACAACCTTAATGCAATTAGCTGTATAGTGTGATCACCAAAGTTGAACTCACTCGATAATCCATACAAATGATCATAATCGACAAGACACACTTTGGTAAAATGCTGTGTACATTGTGGAATGCAAATGTAAGATGTTGTTAATTTACTGTTGTTTTTAATTTAGTTATACTTACGAAGTTGTTTATTTTTAAGTATTGCGTATTAAAACAATATCACACAAGAAAAGATTAATTAAGCCAAAAGCTGTGAGATTCAGACCGTTAGTTGTCAAGAGAAGGAGCAAGTTCTTATTGTCATTTATCTGTTTATTAATGTAAATGTTTATATAATAATGTTATCGAGTTTCTACTTTTAGTATGTAAATAGTTTAGGAACGAGTAAAATATTTTGTTGAAGTAAATATTAAGTATAAATTAGGACAGAATTAGGTTAATTTACCTGATTGTTTCGTATATATTCCTCAGCTCCACCAACATCTCTCGCTAAACCAAAATCAGACACTTTTGCCATATTATCTTCACCAATGAGAATATTTCTGGCGGCCAAATCACGATGGACAAACTATTAAAATACAAAATATCCAAAATAAACAACTACACAGCGAGTTACCTATCAAAAGTAATAAGCAGGTCGGAATATGCGCGTAAAGTAGCAATTATGGTCATTGATCGGAATAAGAAACTTTTTCGTTCACGGCATGAACGGTATAATACTGTGTGGTATAATATGAATATAATCCTCGAACGAATAACATTCACTACTCAAGGTTTCGACGCCGGCCTTATATAGTCTACTGTTTTAATCGGCGGAGTATTTGAAGTCGCAACGTGGGTCCCTATATATATACTCGAGCCACAGGCATGCCAAGAAGCATGATATTTAAATTAACATATTTAAATTTTGATTATCGTGGGTAAATACTAACATTTTTCTCGGCTTCTCGTTCGATGGGAATAATAGTGGATGGTGTTTGTGGATGGAATATTCGAAGGAAAATTTATATAAATTTTTAAACCTAGCCAGGAGCAGTTGCGAAAAATGCAACGTAAAATGCATCCCTCCCAAATATATACACGAACTTGAGGCTAATGCTCAGAAACTGGACTCTGTAGCACAGTTTGTTACAGCGCTGCACCGAAATCGTAGAGTCGCAGGTTCGATTCCTGGCATGAAGAGGGCCTAAAGTTGCAATTCTCCCAACTGCTCCTGGCTATGTTTAAAATTTATACAAAATTCGTTCGAATATTCCATTCACAAACACCATCAACTTAGATTATCATGTTTTGAACAAAAGAGTATCTCCGCCTTGCGATGACGTCATCCCTCGAATATATATAAGTGCATGGCCAGGTTACGGCTTTAACATAATGATGATCGAAGACCAACGACTGAAGTTTCGAAATGCTGGGTTGTGAATGTAATTTGTACGTTGATGGTATTCATTTACAAAAACAGAGTAGCGAGCGAAATCAAGTGTCGTTTGTTTTTGTTAAAACTGAGAACGTGTTGTCGGTGTCTGGAAGCTGGCAAATATACGCTGTTTTCCACTTCAAACGTATCGTAACGTACCGTAGCATTTTCTTTTGTGTCGAAGTCATTAGTTCTGCCCGAGTGCTCAGAAAACAATAAAACACGCTACGTTTCGCTACGATACGGGTGTAGTCGAAAACAGTCTTATCGGCTTATGTCACGCTATTTAAAAAAACGGTAATAAATTATTAAATAAATAGATTTTGCTACTTCTGCCATCATGCACAATAGACATGTTGCATAGCCATAGGCATGTTCTATTTTTCAAATGATTACAAGGTATGACACAGATGTTATATAGATAATCCTGAGGAATCTAGTAGGATTGTTGATAACCTAGATTTAAAAAATGGGCTCATAAGGACTGCTCGCCTATCCGAGAGGCGAATTTTGTAGCTTATAGTCCGGAACAAAATAGAAGAGAATATGTTCACCATTTTGATTTCATATTAAATATAGAAAGAAAAATCAAAAAAGACAGAAGCATAAAGTTGTTCCATGTAAAGTCCGTTCTGCCCATCACGCGATGTAAACAATGCCCAAATTTTGCGTTGTTTCGACTAAATTTGGACATCTTCTAAATCAGAAACTCGAATCTGTATTTATTTAAAGCATAGCGAACCAGAACACATCATAATTTTTTTAAATATAGCGTGTTTAAAATGTACACAAACGGACGTTGCCGGTTTGTTTGCATGGGGACTTTACATCACCTTTAAAATATCTGAAGCGATGATTCATGGTGATTCGTTCCAGGCATTCGATGTGCGAAATTTTCATTCAAATGGAAATGCTAATTTCCCGAACGTACTAATTATGGCTAATTTACTGCTTAATAAAGTTGATATTTTACAATGGTTTGAGACATCAACGATAATTGGGACATAATCATCTTTAATCACTGTTTAACTGGAGTTAACGCTAAGAACACTGCTTTCATACAACCGACCGTTTATTGCATGATTAACGTTTACTACTACTTAACTACAACGGGTAGTTTGGAGTTCTTTTACACCACTGGCGCCAGATTGATAAGCACAGCAAAACAGGCATTTAAATGAATTGCAATTATAGCCTTATTGCCGGAAACATCTAAATCGTCAGCTGTCTTCGTGGTTCCGTGAAATTTTACAGTTTTAGCAAGCATAATATAGATACGAACAAAACATGCACATCAGCAAAACAATGCTTGCGAGACAATCAGCCATGAAAAAGATAGTTTGTATGCAAATTTCTTGTGAAGTTTTAATCTTTCCCGGAGAAAGGTTTCTACAACAATACTTTTTAGGGTGGATTTACAAAGAGACATTTAGGATACATCACAATTTCAGATTTTCCTGCATCAATTTTTCTTATAGTTTGCTGATGTTTTAAGTTTGTGTTATTTGAATGCATTGGAATTTAAACAATAATATGTTATAAGAACCATTTACCTTTACATTTTGCGAGGAAAGATGAATCATTCCATTGGAAATATCTGCAGCAACTTTTAACAATTGACGATGATTTAAGGTCGATGCCAGATTCATATAGTTTGAGGAGTTTTCTTCTGAAGGATAGACTCTACTGTTGATAAGCATATGTCGCAAACTTCCACCAGGACAGAACTCTGTGATCACATGAAGTTTTCCTAAATTAAATAATACAGGTTTTTACAACTCATCAATAATTCCCATGGATTTTACATTAGTTAATGGCTACATGATTTGGAGACTTGATGCAACTGATTATCTAATTATCTATGTATGCTAGTTACCAGTTTATGCAAAAATGTCGTGGTCCTTGTCGTCCTACACATGTGGCGAACAAGGATAAATGTTAACAGGACTGTTATATAATAATCTAAAGAATTCAAGCGATTTCATTGGGCGAGAGCTATGCTCTTTTAGAGGACAGATGCACGGAATTCGAGGGCACACAAACATTGCCTTGTTTTTACTCAATTTTACGGCAAAAAAATGATGGAAGTATTTGGAAATTCTGCGCAATTTTTTTTTGTTCATGGGCAAAAGAAGATATCGAGACAGATTTAATACAAGCTCATGAAGACTTTGAAAAGCAAAAAACAGAAAAAGCCGGTTGGCTGACGTAGAAAATCATGTTGTTTGATATAATAATTGGTGGTGGGGAAAGCGCGATCGACTTAAAGTTTCGGGTTTGGTAAGTCACATATCGGAAATAAGTCATGTAAGCTAGTAATATTGGATCAAATTTCAAGATGGCGGACGTCAATTTCATAAATATCTTAAATATACGGGTGTGTTTGCCTCTAAATTGTCCATTCAACCCAACAATTTTTAACGAAAAAGAAAATTATTTGTAGAGCAACAATAATTCGACAAAAAACCTACCGAAACGCAGCAAACGATTGTTTTGCTCGATTCCAGGGCTGTTTTACATCCAGTATTGATGATTAATTGGATTGGGTTGTGTGTCTGTCAGTATTTATTTCTCTTGTTCTCACGATCAAATTTACGCGGATCACTTTATTATTCTGTAATACTGTATCTTAATAGCTCCAGTTCCCACAACTAACGCTTAATAGAGCGACTTGTTTTGTATTATTTCTAATTGTTTTCAAAAATCTTATTTTACTATATAAAACATGTAGATAACATTTTGCCATTATCTGCTCAGTTATAGATGCACAGAGGACGTGGTAACATGATGCAGGAAATTTTATTATCTTTAGTGAAATGATTTAAATAATTTTTGAACATACACGTATTTTTGGAACAAAACGGTAAGAGAGTTAAACTCCAAAAATACTTTCCAATTAGACAAACGTCTTTTCTCGATATACTGCATGTACATCTATATAAGGCATTAGCCAGCATTCGATAATTAATATTTTATTATTTATTTAAAATTATTCATGATTTCTGATTGACTAACAGCCTACGGTGAAATCGCTATAGTAACTCATTGGCTGTCAAATATGGACTTGAAACATATTACCACACGATTGACGACATACGCGTAATACGAAAAATATAGCACATGTTTGACGTCATGCCAAACACGAACAAAAACAAGTCTCGTCGTTATTTCAATAATTTTTAAGTTAAACTCGCAAGTGCGGATGTGTTTTATATATTCTAAAGAAATACTAAAACAATTATTGAATTCGAATTTCGCATGACTGAAGTACTATCAAGGCCTCTGTTTGTGTCATTGTCCTCAGCTTTCAGATGAAATATCCAACCTTGATAATTCGTGATATCATGCGAAAACCGAGTTCAATAATTGTTAATTGTTTTTTCAGTCTATAACAGTATAATTACCATCAAACTATTTGCCTACCTCCTATTGAACAGCCTCCGATCAATCTTATGACATTTGGGTGAGGAACTTTGTTCACTTCCTTTAAGACAATCAGTTCGGACATCAGATCTGAGAGATCAGATTCTTTGGCACTATCTAAAACGTAAGAATTGGTAGGTTTGAAACGAATATAAATGATTCAGTAGAATTCTCGTGAGAGGAACATTATGTTTTACCGTACTTAAATTATAAACTATAATGTCAATTTTTCGTTAAAATCTATAATGAAAAATACAATTGTAATATTGTTGATACAAATACACTGTATGCAACATATCGATGAAACATAATTTTTGGATAATTAAGAAACTTTACAACGTGCCAGTTTACATTTACTTGAATGAGAAAATGAAGCACTTTAATTAAAACCTACAAATGGCCGCATAACAAGCTGCTTGCATCTCTACCGTGTTGACAAATATATTTGGCTCTATTTAAAAACTCTTTGCGATAAATGCACAGCAGCGCTAAAAAATTCATCTGTATGCGAACGACATTCCAACACTTATACTCTATAGTAAGTTAGAGCAGTGACGTGGCCAGAGGGGGGGGGGTGGCTGAGTTGTCGGCCCCCCAGGAAACATTTGGGCTAATATAAATCCCTATGCTGCCGCCCCTGCCCCTTAGTATTCCCCCCCCTTGACTGAAAAACCTGGCTACGCCATAATGATGTACCTTTTAACGTTTTCACAGCAACAACCTCAGTATCGTCTTTCCCAGTTGTTAATATTCCTTGTTTAACAATTCCAAACTGTCCTCCTCCCAGTTTTTTGTCCAGCAACTTGAGATTGTCAGGCGCAATCTCCCAATCCTCCAACAACACAATATATGAAAGTTCTTCCGGTACATCTAAAATCACATTGTCATTGTCTTAGTTTGGGTAAACACAGAAAAGCGGCAGCCAGTGCATGATTTACTGTGGAAAATTCTATTTTGTTTTTATAAGCGTGCACTGGATATGTCTACTTCCAACTTGTTTATTCATATATCTTAATTTACATATTACAGTAACTTAAGATATAGATTAAGCAAAAATCTTGTAGGAATGCGTAGTATATAATTAGTGTAGGATACTTGTAGGGACATTTTATGGTAATTATTCATTGTTTAAAAATTATGTGACTTAATCACTTCTAAGATGTATTAAAGCAAAAATGGATTATTCGTTTTTTTCTTCAGACGACCGGTTGTACTAGTTTTAATCAACTATGAAAATTTCTATCCAGCTTCGAGCTATTATGCTGACAAAAACAAAACGACTCAAAAATACAATTAAATCCAAAAAAGAGAAAATCTGTTATAAAGCTACTCTTATTATTCTCAAGCAACAGAAAATCCGTCAGATATATGGACTCATCTCTTTTCGTCAATGCCGAATCTGGTAATCTTATGGTTTTATTTCACCGTTTTTTATCTTTTCAAGAGTTAGGGGTTTTGGTTAGGGATCATGTTAGGCTAACCCATAGCCCATAAACAGCGAGACATGAATCTATAGCTTAAATATAAGCAGAAGAAGAAAATATATTCGGCAAATTGGATCAAAATTTTGGGGGATGATAAATATTCAACATTCCAATAGCTAAAAAACGGGTTGGAAATATTCACGAAATTCTGCATTAAATTGTTAAAACTGAAAATTCGGCTGTATTCCACATCACACTTTTCTCTTTCCGATCCTTTGGCCATTACAAATTTCCAAAATTCCGCCTCACCCCTGAAAAATTAACTAACCTGATTTTACGGGCAATGCCTCAGCTTCGTTTATAGGTTCTGGTTGTTCCGAGGTCAAGATATCTGCGTTAGTTGGATTGTCGATACGCTTAAGATGCCAGGAGTGAAATTTCTGTAATATGGAACGTAAACATTATATTTAGAATATATTCAATCGAAAAGTTGCAAAGAGAAATATTCGCCCGAGTTTCGACATTCGTTTATATAGCATGAGAACATCCAGAGCAGACGGGACCAAAAACAGCCTTTAATTGACCTATCCAAGAATACTATCACATATGAGAAACGTAATAAATATATTATATAAATTAGAAGTTCAACCATACCCTCACTGACTTGTCGTGCTGTTTTTTCAAGATTCTTTTTCGCACAAGATACAAAATGAGCAGGATAAAAATAAGAAATAGTATCGCTCCAACAGTGCCGCCTGCGATAGCTCCAGCGTCAGAACTTTCAGCATCGGACCTTCCAGAAGGTGCGACTATTTCAGCAGACAGAGGACTAGAACTGTTCCCAATTCCCACATTATTAACGGCCTGAAGTTTGATTGAGTAGGTTGTAAATTCTAAAACACAATCAAGTAATATGAGAACATGCAACATAAGCTTTAACAACATACAAGTGTGGGTAGAGTGTTGCAAATATTCGGCGGTTGACTGTTGGGTAAAACTACCTAAAAATTCATCGTTCGTTTCTATTTGATTTTCTCCAATTTTCGCCATTGACAACTAATACTATATTTTTTATGTAGTGTTTTATACAGTATGTCTTTCTAAGGGAGGTGCGTGGTATGAACTTATTGTCTCGTTCGCTGCGAATCTAGTTAATATTTCATATCGTAAATTAATCCCTTAAGCGTGTGTGTGATGGTACTAATTCCGTTGAGGCGGCGGCGACGTCTAAAGTCCATCACGTTTTGCTAGCGCATGGCTATGTTTCATGGGTGTGATGGGTGGTCATCTCACTGATCTCAAAAGTATGGCGGATTGTCAGGAGTAGAATGAGTGAGTTTTCAAAAAACATTTGGGAAAATAGTTGAAATTGGGCCTTTTTCTCGTTTACCTCAAAATGTAAAGAAAAAATAGTTGAATATCATGCAAGAAGTCAAGTCACGGCAAGAACCATTACTATAGGCCAACAAGGTAATTTGTTTTGTTTATTAATGTGTTTGTCGATTTAAACAATGCTGGTTATACACTGCTTTTCATTTAAAATCAGTGACGATATAAGTTTTTTTGATTACCCGATTACCTCGAAGAGACCAGAATTACTGTTCATTTTATACCAAAGTCGAAGACGAAGTTTAGAGGAAAGCGTACCAGCTTTTATAAGGTTTTAGGAAACGTCTAAAATCCAATGTTTGAAAAAATGAAGCTTATATAATGCATAATCCATACCTGCATTATATATTTCGAGGTTTGAAAATTCTGTAGTTAAAAATATTAATTTTTCAAGTCATTTTGTAGAAAAAATATATAAAAAACATACGAAAAACTTTCCGTGTATGACGACTACTGTAACGCCACAGCGATATATCGCGTCCAGCGGTCTGCTAAGTAAGCACCGATACTTCATGAAATTACTACATGAAAAAATTCGCATAATTAATCATCTTATTGAAGGACGAAGTACGATACAATGCCTGGATTTTTCTATTTATATTTTCTTCAAGAATGAATAACGTTGAAAATATTTTGGAACTATAGTGGTTCGGCTTAAAAATGCGAGGGGTTGCTGCATGCATATATTTCTAGCAATAGTGTAACTTTATGGTACCAATAAAGTTGTTAAATATATCGAAATGATATTAATAAAATATATTCAAATGTTGAAGACTGTGGCATGATTCATTTTACTGGTGTAAAATGAAAGAGTTGTGTCAGTGTAGGTATAGCATCTCATATATAATAAGCCTCGGGTATTTAGGATCAATTTACCTGAAAAATATAGCAAGAACTTCGACGTCTTCGCTCGAAACTTTAAAGTTCTTGTTGTATTTTTCAGGTAGATTGATCCTAAAGATTCGAAGCTTATTCTTTAGTTCGAAATGCTTCATAACAGGGACACTGCATCTATACCTTGGAAACTGCTGCTATTGGGACTCGGTCAGTTGTCATATGTCAAAAGCAAAATGGGTTTCAATAACGCTGTTGGTGCAGTATATTGTGCTCCACTAAATTGGTAATCTGAGTTATCAGAGCGATGGATTTTTAATTCAGGGTATAGCATTGGCTTGCACCCTAGTGCATTCGATCTGTTCATAACTTTGGGCCTCACAATACACCATCGCACTTAATGTAATCTCATCCTCGTTCTAGGTTCTGGATTTACGACTTTGGGCCACCTAGTAAGTTTGCTAAGATATTAGTCAGAGTTTGAAATGGGGCATCAGCCAAGGCTTTAAATATCTTAATAGATGCAGTAAAAACAGCGATGAAAAACGTGCTTTCCTAAAGGTGGAATGGAGAGGAGAAGAAGGGGGACATCGTTAGAAAAGGAGAGAGGAAAAGGAAGGGGCGAAAGTGAAAATCATCCCCAACATAAGAATTGCTCAACATAAGAGGAGCCACCTTAATTAAATTTGCCAATTCCTCTTTGAATTCCCTAAAAAGTTTTGGCCCCTGCGTCAAGTTACCGGACATCCCCCTCCTCCAACTTTGAAAGCCCAATCCCGACACTGGTAAGTATGTCACGCTCGGTGGTCGACGGGCTTTGGCACCAGATCACTTGTCTTATAGATTGTTAAAACATCATTTTGATCAGTGCCCTTATACGAAATAGAACAATAATTAAAAACCAATATTATACTCACCTAGATTTTTAAATATATATCGTGTTGTTGTTATGTTAACTTTCGAATACTCTCTTTCAGAACTGTTTTTCCATGACAATATATAATGTTTCATTTCACCATTTGGGTATTTTGGTGGCAGCCATGATATATTCAGAGAAGTCCCTTCGGCAATCACTGTCACATTTCGAGGTTTACTTGGGTCTAAACAATAAACAAAATATTCCACCATGGAGTATACTGTTCATACTTTTAAAACTACACTTAATTTTAAGCGTACTCTTCCTAAAACGTGACAGGTATAAAATTCAACAGTACCAATGAAATCAATTTTTCGACCTCGACTTTCGACCCTCGACCTCGACCTTCCACCCTCGACTTCGACCTTCCACCCTCGACCTCCACCTTCCACCCTCGACCTCGACCTTCCACCCTCGACCTCGACCTTCCACCCTCGACCTTCCACCCTCGACCCTGGACGAAAACCCAAACTCATTCACATTACATAATTAAAAGTGGAGTTCAAAATCCACGGAAATTTGCATACAAATATTTACTTAGAGAGTAATTGGTTCCAAAGAGAAGGAAATTAGAACAGATAAAGCTGTCCAGATGAGTTGAGTTAAGTTTAAATTTTGGTTTTTATGCATGAGCTATCTATTTAACTTCATTAATGGGAATACTATGACACTCCACATTCTGTTCTTTTTCAGTTTTGAGATGTACTGTAAGAACAAGAAAATAAAATGTATACTCACAGTCTGGCAATGTGGTAAATTGATGATTTGGAGATAACGCTTTGCATCCTACTCCATAAAGTATATGATAACTGTAATTGTACTTCTTGTTTGATTCTGAAATAAAGTCATGTGAAATGAGCTCATCGTAAGAAGACATCCAAAAATAGTAATGACTTCACTAAGTATTAGTGTATACTCCAACGGGGTAGATTTTCGCCTGAGATACAGTAAAGCTAAGGATACTTTGAACTAGTAGTAAGATTAAAAGCTAAACAATTTCCATTAAAAGTCCATGATTCTCTTCACTTTACTCCACAGCTTCAAAGTGGCGCCGGCTGGATTTTTTATTGAGGGGAAATATACATTACGTTACTTGCTTGTAACTACGCGGAAATTTGTTGAATTAGGGGTCTCTGAAACGGCAGTTTGGAGAAAAATATTTTTAACAGTATTTTCAAGGATGTAAACTTGCAAATATTCCTACCAATCTTCGTTTTTATAAGAAATGATTCAGTTCAAACCTTATACTAAGTAACAAAAAATCGAAACAATTTCCCCACACAATATGTCTGGGGGTCCTCCCCCAGAGCATTTCTCCAGGATGCATTATTTGCGTTTTCTGGATCGAATTCGCAAACGAATTACGTCCGAATTGACCGTATTTTTAGTAACATTTCAGCTATGTGGCCAAGTGATCAAGTTCTTTCAAGTAATTTAACATTCTATTTTAGTTATCCTTTTACAAAATATGACGACATTATCTTGAATTTTACCGATTTTTTGACCTTTTAGAATTGGGGGTAGTTTACACCTCCACCCCTCTCCCCCCTCTCTTAACATCCCTGTGTACTAATGATATTAGCGAGAAAAGTTTTCGGACCGTTTCTTGTCATACAAACAACGAAGCAATGTCACTTGTCACTTCTTGAGTGTGTCTTATTTATCTTTTATGGTTGTAAAGGTAAGTAGATTTTGACTTTTGAGACAGTATATATTGTATCAAATATATTTCTTGCCTTCTCATCGGATTTGGATGGAACTAAAATCACACTCTGAAAAATTATTGGGGAGGGGGGCACCCTTGCCCGCACCACTGCAGCTTCACATCTAACTTTATTAGATAGCTGTATAACCTAACAGTTCCCTTGTTTCGCTGATAGGCTGTTTCATGCACATCACTCCTTGGAAAGTTCCTATCCTTAATAGTCCGTAGCTGGTAGTTAACGCTAAATTCACATCGAAACAATCTTTCAGCTCTATTTAAAAAAAATATTTGACCGATCACATTGAATTTTGCCAAGCATGGTACATATTTTAAGCTTTGTAGAAACATGGCATAACTTTTGGTTGCAATGAAAACAGCACATAAACATTACAATCGTATTCACAGCCAACAGCTGATATGACCACCAAACTTGGTAAGACTGTTTATCTGGTCGTAAGATGGGCAATCAATGATCAGTTTTGTATCTTTTACGGTCGCTCCTTAGTTACCATGAAAAGAGGCAATTTTCAGCATTCAGACTCAGCATTTAACCCCCAAAAAATTCCAACCATTTATTGCACAGCTTGCAACTCGGTAAATAGCCTTACCATGTTTTGTGGTCATACCTCTTTTTCCCTTCAAGTAATTGCTGTTGGTGGTGAATACGATTGTAATTTTTGTGCTGTTTTCATTGCAACAAAAGCCTATGTCATGTTTCTACAAAGCTTAAAATATGTACCATGCTTGGCACTATACTTGTGCTAAATTGCAATGTGATTGGCCAAGTATTTTCTAAAATAGAGCCGAAAGATTGTTTTGAATCATTTAGGGTTAACTATACCACCTCACATGTTTGATTTCAGATCAAAATTGTATGTCAATAGAAGTAAATGTGGCTACTATAGTACATACCTAAGCCATGAACGGTATATTCTCGTGCAACAATGTTCAATTTATTTGGTGGGTGTGCATTACGGACTGAAAAACTAAATCCTGTGTCTTCGGGATCAGCGTCGTAGGTCCAAGTAAATTGAACTGAACGTTTATTTGGAAGAGCATCAACTATTATTGGTTTTATAACAGCAGAGGATGGACAACTATGACCTGGAAAGTATAAGTTTGGATCAAATTCAATTTACCCGTGGGTTGTTTTCTTGCCTACAGAGTAATTTCTTTCAAGATATTTGTTCCTTTCCTTCGTTTTTAACGCACACTGCGTCACACATGCAAAATGAATATCCGCAGAAAGAAGAATGTTTTGTATCATCAACTGAAAACTCTAAGGATTGTCCACGTTTGATGTATGAACCTTTTTCATTTGGTAATAATCAAGAGCTTAATAATCAAAATTCTTTCATTTGCAAGTCATTTTGCATGTGCATGTGAGACGAAAGATACGGTAATTTCAATATCAAATAAACTAAAATAACTCAAAAACAAGGTGAAAAATAGAAATCTAAAACAGGAGTTATTCTACGGTATTATATGATCTTTCCAATAGGACAATAAAACATTTTGCGTTAGGGGTATTTTAAGTCCGGTTTAGTTTATGTTTAGTCTAAAATTAAATAAATATTTGAATCCAGCAATGAAACTGATTTTCAACTATATATATACCGACGATAAAACCTCAAAAGTACATCGTTCCTTACCCATCGTAAACGTAAAGAGAATGTCAACAAATCGCTGATTTTCTATTTATACATGACTGCATGCATTCTTCAATGATAACCAACAACTATTGTATGTTAACTAACTGGTGTATGATATGGCTTACCAAGTGGAGGAGAGTAAGTTATTGTTAGCGGTGAGGACAGTTTAGTTAAACAACAATTGTTTTTAACAACACATCTGTATTTGTAAGGAAATTTGCCCCTGTCAGGTCTATCCAGCAACACAGCTTTCCATCTTCCAGGACTCTCCAGGCTAAAGCTATTTGCCAGGGCAAGGTCAGATGTGTCCAGAGTGACATTATTGCCGTTCTTATCTATTCGGATCCAGTCAATTCTCATTGCATCATCTCCTTCTCCAGCGCATGTTACGTTTACCTTACCAAATCCTGTGTAATTATTGGATTCTAGTCCAGAAATGTTTGTCTGAATACGAATATATGGGCCAGGACCTAAAGTCAAAGGGAAGTAGATGAAGGGAAATCAGTTCCATGCATAAGATAATGTTTTTTAAAAGAATGGACAGGGAAGGACAGAATGGGAAAAAATGGTACATTAGAAAATTGGAAGTTCTGGAAGATTGAAAAGAAATACAAAAACCCATAATCAAGATAAAGATATAAATGTGCATGCCAAGCTTACCCTATCGATAATTTATCAGCCTTACAGAGACAGTTCCTGATTATGAACTGTAATAAACATTTCCGTGAAAAATATATTTGTGTTGACTAAACCGACTAAACCTGCAAGCAACAGTTCAGATAGCAGTGGCGAAGACAGTCTAACCAATTAAATGTTTCGATATATAATTGATCAGCGATGCACAAACGTTCGTCAAGAACAAGTTCAATTGCCATAATTTTTTCCAAACGACCGAATACGGTCTTAATCTGCAGTCCTACGGCGATAGTTTCGCTAAGTAAACTTATGTTGTTATCGAGCTGTGCAATAAGTCTTATCCCGCACGCTTCTGAAAAACGGACTTAAATTATTGACGTATATAGCCTACATTTCTTAATACACAAAATATACGATCTTTTTTCATAAAATTATATGATATATAGGTTTAAAAAGACTTTGTCAGCAATCTGCGACTTCAACGCTAGAAACACGTGTTGGCATTACCATAGCAACGGAACTAAAAATGTTGAAATGCGGACACTTCGTAAGGTGTTCTATTACGGCAATACATAAAGCCATATAGCAGAGAAAAACTTTTTTATGACAAAGTGAATTCCATATATTTTAATCCTCATGGAAAGAACAATCGCAAGATGTTTGAATCAAGTCTACACGTTCAGAATTTCAGTGAGTAACGTAATGTCAATGAATTTGTGAATCAAGCAGCTTGTGACCCACTTATGGAAAACTTTTGACTTGATGAATTGTGCGCCGATTTCTGCGCCAAGAAGGTACAACTATAGGAAACAAAATATAACAAAATAGGCTTTCTGCGTCGATTTGTGCATCAACAAATACCGTTGTGCGCCCTGCGCAGAGCCTTTTCATTCCATATACTGGTGTCCACTGTATAAAGTAAGATCTACTATAATATTATACAAATTAAATTGGATCGCTACGTCAGTATACTAGAAAGCAGAATATAGTCAAAAACAATATTCGATAAACACCGCTATTAACGAAATATGACATTGGAAAGTTTTTCTTTTTAATGGTCAAATTAAGTTTGTAAACAGATATTTCGAACTTCACATTTGTTTCAATTTGTTTTGTAATATGGCTAGCTATTAATACGCTATACGGTGTGGAAAATCGTTTATTTTTTGCAATTCTGAACGTGTAAACTTGGTTCAAACATTTTGAGATTACTCTTTCCATGAGGATTACAAATATATACGGAAATGCGGAAATCACTTTGTCATAAAAAGGTTTTACTGTACTATATATGGCGCTCTAAAAGGGCATCTTTAGGTTTAGAAAAATGCAACGTAGGCCCTCTGGCAGGAATTGACCTACGGCCCTGGCGCCCTACGAATCACGTTCAGCGCTCTAATCAACTGAGCTACAGAGTCCATGCAGTTGCTGAGCATTAACCGCAATTTTTTTCGCGTCATCTCGTTCGATATAGGACTAATAGTAGAAGGTGTTTTTATAGATGTAATACTCGGACGAAAATTTAATATGTACTATTTACAACACGAGCGGCAGTGTTGTATCGGATAAACAAACTCGAGCCGAAGTCGAGAGTTGTATATCCGATACAACACGGACGCGAATGTTGTAAATGTCTTGTGAAATTCATGTAGAAGTATTAACTATATAGGTGTGCGCTTTAAGAGATATATCTTTTGTATAGCAAAATTATTTTGGTGCTGTTTTGTCATTACTATTCAAGTATACTTTTATAATTAATGTGCTGTGTAGGTAGTTAGAGTATGCCCATGGGATAGGTGCATTGTGTGTATGGCTAAATAATTAAAATTTATTCAAACTTAATAATAATAATAATAATAATAATAATAATAGTTTATTAGAACTCTCTTGCATGCAGTTAGTTACAAAAAAAACTGAATTAACGAGTACTTTACAATGGATACAAAATAAGTTATAAAATAGTACATGAATATGCTTTAGAGTCTAGGCTATTTACAAGAGTTAAAATCATTAGGCATTTACCAAAATAATAAATAGTGCATGCATAATTATTTACAACTTATCATACATATTAAAAATCTTAACATATTAAGAGTATTTAAATGTAAAAAAGGATTGAGCTTTAATTGTTCTACAATCAGTAACATTAAATAGATAAGATCGATCAGTGTTCTGTCTCAAATTAATATTATGGTTTTCTCGCCTCATTCTCGCCATGTATTTCTGACGTATTTGGACTCTTCTTGTGCTTAAAGTTGGTAGTTGTGCAAAATTCAGGGCCTCTGCATATGATTCACTCTCCGAGAAAATTATCTTTAGTGCTCGTTTTTGCACCGACTCAATTTCCTTCGACAGATAATCCGGAATGTTTTGCCAAATAGGAACGGCGTACTCAAGTACCGGTCTTACTGTGCACAGGTACACTTTCAGTAAACTCTTTTGGTCGACCCCAGCTCTTCGCAGGACTCTTAAAGGGTATAGTTTTTTGTTGGCCTTCTTAACAATGTATTCAATATGAGGATTCCATTTTAGGTCGCTACTCAAAATGACACCCTTAAGATTAAGCTTCATGTTATGCTCATTAGCAAATTCATGTATATCAGAGACTGCAAAATTTAGGAGGCTGATAGAGTTCCTAGGAATAATCTCGAGGGCTGAAGTATCATCCACAAATTTTGTACGAAGACGCCAATTAGCCAGTAAGCTATTTGTCATGACCGTAAAAAGTACTACGCCGAGTTTAGTCCCTTGGGGTATTCCTCGCTTCAGAGTTTGCCATTGCGAAAGGACACTTCCAATTCTAACACGGCCTGCCTACGATTGAATAAAAAAGCTGTGATCCAAGACAGCAGAGCCGGGTGAACCTGCAGCTTATCCAGTTCTTGTATTAAAATAGAATGATCAATTAGGTCAAAATCTTTTGAGAAGTCTGCGAAGAAGATACGAGCACCAGATTCGCCCCTGTCCAATGCCTCGTGAATTGTTTGCATCAAGTAAAGGAGGGCATCTGTTGTTGAGTGCCCTTTGCGGGCATATTGGCGAGGGTCGATTTTACCTTCCAAGTCCTTTAATAGTCTAGTGCAAGTAAAGCCTTCCATAACTTTCGCCATTGAAGAAGTGAGTGAGATTGGGCGGATATCATTTTCAATTGTTTGAGGAGATGATATCTTCGGAACTGGAATTACAATAGAGGACTTAAGTGGAGATGGGACATTCGCTTCTTTCATTGACTGGTTGTAAATATTGCCAATTCAGGAGCAAACTCTTTCAGGATTCTATTCGGGATATTATCAGGGCCGATCGCCTTACTAATTTGCAGCGATGCTAATGCTTTAAACACCTCACTTTCCGTAACCAAGAATTATTCCGGGATTTGCATAGGTGGAGTTGGTTGGCTCAGAGGGGTGAAGTGATCTGTAAGACTTACAAAGAAGTCGTTCACTTTATTAGCTAGGGATTCTATATCCATGTTGTTATCAAGGAACGAGGGATAGCTAGCAAAGTTCTTAGTCCATTATGCTCTACCAAACCCATTGTCAATGTTCGAAGCAGTTCAAGTAAGTCTGACGGAATCTTAGCCGACATGGGAAGATCAAGTGGTCTAGACGTAACCACGACAGCTAAGAAATATCTGGCTTTGTTTGAAGATTGTTTTAACGAATTTGATATTGACATAAGCGATGATATTTTAGCAAGTATATATTGATGTGTCCTCGGTTTTTCCCTTTTCTGTGCCGTCATGTTCTAGTGCAAGTGCAGCGCCAAGTACAAGTAATTGTGTGGAAAATGTTGCAACTAGTGCAATGTTTCATAACTGTAAAATTAACTTTATTATGAACTCAAGAAACTAGTTTGAAATTAACTAATTAAGGTTTATACGTTGAGTTGCCAATACGACTGTAATAACAGATTGTATGCGTGTGTGTGCGTATGTTAGAAATGGTAAAATCTTGTTCAAGATGAAATGTGTATTTATATCGTTTGCAAGCTAGTAAAGTCTCCTATAAATTATACAAATCTGTACCATTTGATACAGAATACTAAGAAGGCTATTAGTGTTCTGTATCATTTGATACAGATTTGTATCATTTGATACAGAATACTAATAGCCCTATTAGTATTCTGTACCAAATGATACGGAATATTGATTAGCGGGATTAAGCGTTTCCAGTTAATTACTTTACCCCACAATTTCCCTGCAGAGAAATCAAAGCCCCCCCCCAGCTTTCAAACAGTGGAACTAGTATCGGATATACAAAGGTAATCACGTGTCATAAACCACGAATTTTGAATGGCCTTTTTGCTTATGAATTATTTTAGAGTTTCACAAATACATTTTTAACCTGATTGCTCCTGGCTATGTCCAAAAATGTATACAAATTTTCGTTCGAGTATTCCATCTACAAACACCTTCTACTATTAGTCCTATCGAAACTGAGATGCCGCGAAAAAATCTTGATATGTATTGCCGTAATAGAACACCTTACGATGTGTCACCATTTCAACATTTCGTTATTGCTATAGTGATGCCAAACACGTGTTTCTAGGGCTGAAGTCGCAGTCAAACCTTTTTGAGTCGAGGCTGATATTGGCTCAGAACTGCTACCAATTCCCACATGATTTACGGCCTGCAATTTTATATGGTATGATGTATAGCCAGCTAAAAATAATATAAGAAATTATATATAAATAGAATATATTTATGCAATTCTCTTTTCAAAAGTTAAAATTGTATATAATTCGGGCGCATTAATCAGCTATTGGGAAAACTGTTCAAGTTTCCCTCCCAGTTTATATAACATATCTTGAACCTCCGACTATAAGCCCCCCTAATATAAGCCCCCTGTATATAAGCCCCCTGTATATAAGCCCCTGTATATAAGCCCCCTGTATATAAGCCCCTTTTATGCATGCACCGACGTTCAGGCCATTCCGTGAAATACATTGGCCATGCACGGACTTTAAGCTAGTATATATGCTCATAATTGAACATGCAAAAGATGTGATTTATATTGATATTTTATTACTATTAAGGGGAATGTTCTTGTTTTCATTCGCTGTATAGTTATTACTACTAACACAAAATTCCATTGATTTATAAACTTAGGCCTTCCGTGTATATATAATCTATTAAAAATGCTTACGAAAGAAATATTAGCCTAATTGGCTTATAGTTGGACAGAAAAACTTACTTAGGTCTTTAATAATGGAACGAGTTGAGGTGATATTTTTTTGTTTATACTCCTCTGTTGAACCAATCCTTCTCCAAGATATTATGTAATGTTTCATTTTACCATTTCGGTATTTTGGCGGCTGCCATGTTACATTTAGTGTATTTTCTTTGACAATCACTGCCACATTTTGAGGTCTGCTTGGAACTAAAATAGGCAAAATAAAATAATTATCAGAGAAGACCATTTTTCAAAGTGTATGCGCTAGCTGCATCGTTCTTAAACTGATGGCATCATTTCTCTACTTACTTCTCGCACATCTCTATATAATATGACTAATATGCTATAGAGGGAGATCTGGTCCTAGCGCGACAATTATTAAATAGTCCCAGCAACTAAACGCTAAATGGTGCGTCTAGTTCCAAAATAGAACCACAAACTAAATGACAATGAGCAAATAAAAACATTTGATACAGGTTTTAATATTATTTATAACAATTGCCTGGACAATATGAAGAGGTCACGACATCAAATAAGTATATTACATTGCATTTGCTTGGACACCGGTCCATAGAGTTCAAAGTTCCTTATCTCATGCCATATATCGTTAGGGCAAGTTTTCTTAATCATTAGGCATTATAGGCAGAAAATTGAACAGCAAATCAGATCGCTTGATTTTAATGGATATCAGACAGGAAAATATGTATGTACTTACTATCTGCGAGCGTCCAAAAGCGATGAGTAACCAGGAATGTACCGCATGTTTTCCCATATCGTATTATGTAATTGTAGTCGTACTCTGTATAGGGAACTATAAATTGTAAAATAGAAATTTGTTAAGAACACGTTTTAGACTGAAATAAACATGCATTAATAATTCTATAATTTATTTTCCCACCCAAAGTCTCCGTTCACACCCAAAGTCGTAGCTAAATCAACTAGAAACAGCTCATCTTTTATAATTATATTGTTCCGAAGTCTACAACATTCCTTTTTCAAAAAGCTACTTTGTCAGAACTGCACTACTCTGGAACACACTTTCTCATTCTACCAGTTCATGCCAATCATGCAGTTAATGTATTTAAACTGGCCTGTTCAATCATAAAATGCTGCTTTGAATTTGAATCCTGAAATAACATCAACATGGAAATATATTATTTTTAAATGCATGACGATCAAAGACCTCAAAATAGCACTGTACGGACTTGTGCTATTTTGAGGTCATTGAAAAACTCACGGGTGCAGGTTATATCCAAATTGCACTCGAAACCATTCCATTACGTATATCAATAAGAGTTAAATATTATTTGTAAATACCTAAGCCATGAACAACGTATTCTCGAGCAGATATGTTGAATTTCTTTTTAGCGGATGCACCCACCACTTCAAATGCAAAACCAGTGTCTTCAGGATCAGGGTCGTATATCCAAGTTAATTTGACTGAACGTTTATTTGGAATAGGGTTCAATGTTACTGGTTTGGTAACAAATAATGGGCATTCTGTAAAATAGGAATAGAAATCACATTTTGACAGTTCATATTACACAGTTCAAACTTTTCAAGGCACACTGATACATAGTCACACGAAAAGTTGCTTATTTTGGTTTATGGAGAGGGTCAGCCAGCTATACTGATAGAGTAAGTCAAGGACATCTTGCCTTAAAACCTCACCCCGGTTTTCTCATTTAACACCATTGCTAATTACGATGTCATCCAGTAAAGAATAACCAATCACAAGTCACAACGCACTTCATATCTGACAAGTTTTCAATATAAGCCAATCAGAGTATAATAGATACTTCCCGAATTTGCTTGAGTGCACACGAAACAATAGCTTGAACTCGAGGCGCACAACTTGACCCATTGAAAATAGTGTTCGTTTTTCATTGCCAGCCAGACAATTCGGGAAATGTGTATTAGTAGACAGGATGAAATTATGATCATAGTTCGAATTCATCGAGTAGTGCGATAAGTCAACCAAAGCATATTTCTGGACTTTTCTACATATAACCACCATGAAGGATCATGGGGGGCGGCCATCCACAATCTTAATTGAACAAATTGAGGGTTGCTTCGCGTGTGCCTAAAGGATATAAACAAAATCTCGACGTTTCGAGCTAAAGCCCTTCGTCAGGAGAAATTAGTAGACAAATAAACACATTACATCAGCTTTTATAGCAACGTTATAAAAGCTGTCACGTGAACAAAATATTAACCAATGAAAATAATGTAGTCATAACAATCATAACAAAATAGAATTAATATGTAAAGATATAGACTGCGTGCAGGCTTCGGCCCGATTATAGGGTCGAAGGCCTGCGCACAGGCGTTACACTTATCAAAGCGCTATTCGAAATGCTCGTAATCATATGTAAAAGGAATTAAGGCATAATTAGGTCATATATATGCAGATTATGTATCACATGGTATATACATGGTATTTAAAGGACCACACCTAGCGAGAATTGCACCATTTAGTGTGAATTCCGTCGGCCAACACCAGAAGGACCGATGGTTGTGTCGCAAGAGATTAACAGAGCTCTCTGAAAATATGGCGTTAGTACGGTGCTTTCATATGTTACGCTGTACTCAATTCCTAGCTGATAATTGATTCTAAAACTTGTATTGTTGTAAGATAATTGTCAATGAATAATGAATACAACATTACGGGTCGTTAAGTGTTCCTTGGGCTTGGTTCAGTCATACGGAGTTAGTAACCAACATAAATTATAGACTATCAAAATATGGTGGTGAGGCATGCCTGAGTAGCTATGTATAGAAGTGAAGCATTTTAGGGTCATCAAGTGATGTCGATATTTAAGAGATTTTCTTGGATGGATTCTATTGTCGGCGGACTAATTTATTATAGATGACATCATGCTAAATCAGGTCAGCGTTTGTATAGGAAATCTATCCCTCCTTGTTATAGTGTATTTGCTAAAGGAAATACGAGAACAATTATAGATACTGTATATACATTGTGCGAAAGTGGCCAGATTATCACCTGCTTTCCCCTATATCCAAATGTACATGAGTATGGGCAGCGCCGTTCACTGGGGAAATAAAATTTGCTCGACTTAGCCGCATTTCTTTGTACCAGGGACTAGGCAGTCATTTTCAGTTCTTCGTCTTCGTGTTGTTGTCCGGTCGCCACGAGTAGCGATTGATATCGTCGTATTCGCAAAATGTATGAGAGCGTCCATTGATATGGCATGAAGCTTAGCCGCAGGGCAGGTGCAGCTTCCCCTCGATTTCCATATTCTTTGCAATTACGGTGCGGCAAAATCACCTTGTGGAGAGTGACAGTCCTGAAAAAGAAAGCTCCTTCACCCAATCTTCCCCCGGTTAATTTACTGGGACAGGACGGTCGCTCCTCTACTGACGGTGGTTTGGTTGTTCTCCCCACACATAGGCCCGGGACAAGTGTCCAATGTGGGTATGGGAGTATGATTCTGATTTTCATGCCAACGTAGTGAAAGCAGCTGAACAATCCGAACCCGGGACTCATTGAGTCAATGGCCTGGGGAGTTCTGCTGCTGCCGTTGGTGGAGGGATGGCCGTCAGCCCGAGTCGGGAACAGCTGAATGAAATGCTTCAAAGGGATGAGTTGGGTAATTCTGCTTCTTTTCACTCAAGCGAAATGTATAATCATCATGAACAGTGGGTAGAGATCGTGGGTGAACATCTAACAGCACGAGAGGAATAGGTGCTACAGTGGATAAGAAAAAAGTATCCATCTTTCCACATTTTCCTACATTGTACGGGAGTATTTAATGGCCAATATTACAAACGCCTTCGACCACGCCAAAATTGTTTGGAATAACCGATCGTCTCAGCCATTTGTTTATTTTGCTTCAGATACTTTATTCGATCGCTTGTATACTGGGGAAAACCCTGATTAGTAAAGTGCGATTTGTCACTACCAAACCGACCAAGCATCGCTTATGCCATATATGATGCCTCTTTCTTAAATGACAGGATATATTTAAGGTTTGGGGTGAGGTTTGGGATGAGGTATGGGATGAGGTATGGGATGAGGTATGGGATGAGATATGGGATGAGGTATGGGATGAGGTATGGGATGAGGTATGGGATGAGGTATGGGATGAGGTATGGGATGAGGTATGGGATGAGGTATGGGATGAGGTATGGGATGAGGTATGGGATGAGGTATGGGAATAAGGAGTAGGATTGGAAGAAAGGGAAGGATAGAATAGGTGGTTAGGGCGGGGTGAGCAACTGAGAAGAAGGTGGTTGACCAATATTTTCAGCCCAATACCTTAATTCAACTGAACAGATGAGGCGAGCATTGCTCAATAGAATACTATTCGAAATGCTCGTAATCATATGTAAGTGGAATTAAGGCATAATAGGCCATATATATGTAGATTATGTATCACATGGTATATACATGGTATTTAAAGGACCACACCTAGCGAGAATTGCACCATTTAGTGTGAATTCCGTCGGCCGACACACAGAAGGACCGAAAGAGAAAACACCCTCCCACCAGCCCGGAAATTCGTACGGTTCGTGCGCCGACAGCTTCATGCAACCTCGCTACATCGGTTCAGACCAATATTTTCAGCCCAACACCTTAATTCAACTGAACAGATGAAGCGAGCATTGTTGAATAGATTACTATAAATGTCGTACATGGGAAGGGAAGAGGGGATATAGAGGAAAGTATATAAGAAGTATTTAAGAGAAAAGAAAGAGCTGGATGAAGGAGAGGCGCTCATTGATACCATCTGGTTGATTGGTGCCAAGTTTAAAAATGAGACGCTTTTCTTGCTTCCGACGGGTAACATTGCCACCAATAATGGGATGAATGGCGCATATTTTCATATCAGAAAAGGAGTGGTTGGCACTGTTGAAGTACCACTGTTGAAGTATTTGTTGTGCACATTGTTCTTAACATCACGCAAGTGCTCAGGAAACCTATCGCCTAAACGTCTTCCAGTCTCTCCGATGTAGAGCAAGCAACATTTGCTGCAAGAGATGTAGTAAACGAGGTTGGAGGAGATGCACGTGAAACTGTGCTTGATGACAAACTGAGATTTTGGAGCCGAAATACAGGTGGTGATGTTTAAATGCTTACAAGTGTAGCACTTAGCACGACCACAGGAAACAGTGCCAGCTGGTGACACAGAGTCCTGTCGCAGTGAGCTGTGCACTAGGGTTTCCCAGATGTTTTTACTGTGTCGAAAAGAGACTAGTGGGGTCTCGGAGAAAATGGAAGACGTTGCAGGGTCATTTTTAAGTAGATTAAAATTGGGCAAATGATGTCCCTTACTTTAAAATTGAAGGGATGAAAGGTTAAACTAAAGGTACTTTTTGATTAGAAATTGCAATCGAAGGTTCTCTTAAGGTGTCTGAACGGGGTATAAGGGAGGCCTTGTTAAGGGCAGTATCTAAAAGTTGGGAAGGATAACCACGATTCACAAAAAAGCTTCTCATTTCTGAACATTTGGCATCGAAGTCGTCGTCTTCACTGCAGAGGCGACGAAGACGTAAGAATTGAGAGTAAGGGATAGCGGTTTTAGTGTGCTTAGGATGACAGGATGAGAAGAGAAGATAGCTGTGGGAGTCAGTAGGCTTGTAAAAGACAGATGTGCTCAGCCTATTACCATTGATAGAAATGAGAATGTCTAGGAATGATACACTGGTCTCACTGATCTACCATGTGAACTGAAGTGCTGGATGGAAATCATTAACAAAGTTAATGAAGCAATTCAGAGCAGCACGCGAGCATGATGCAGTGCCCAAGCAATCATCAATGAACCGGCGATTGAAGTCAGGTGAGGGACCAGTGTATTGTTTGAAGATTGGTTTTTCCGCATAACCAACAAACAAATTGGCATAGTTGGGTCCCATTTTGGTACCCTTGGCCACACCACTTATTTGTTGGCAATGTTCACCATCAAACGAGAAATTGTTCAAGGTGAGCACTAACTCTGCCAAGCGTACCAAGGTGGTGGTAGATGGATCCTGAATTACCCTTTGGTCTAAAAAGTATTTTAGTGCTTGAAGGCCGTCTTGATGCGGGATGACAGTGTAAAGTGATTTGACATCCATGGTGAAAATGAATTTGTGTGGACCCTGAAAATTGATGTTGTCACGAGTTTTCAGGGCATGCTTGGTGTCCTTGATATAAGAAGGCAAGTTCTTAACCAAGGGCGCCATGATGTGATCGAGGTAGCTAGAGAGGAGTTCAGTGGGCAACCACAAGCTGACACGATTGGTCTGCCCGGGTTGTCGGGTTTATGAATTTTGGGTAGGAAATACATGACTGGTGTGCTTGGAGTGGTCACTAGGAGATTGCTTGCCTTTGCAGGTAATTCCCCAGTCGTGATGAGATGGTTGATTGTGGAACGGATTATGGTGTTGTGTTTGGATGTCAAATCAGTATCAACCCTGCTATAAAACGAGGTGTCGCCCAGTTGTCTGTGAGCCTCTTGACGGTACAAGTCGGCCCTCCAGACGACTAGGGCACCCCCCTTGTCAGCAGGCTTGATCACAATGTCATTCCGGGTACGCAAAGACCTAGGACTTCTATCGCCGGTTCATTGATGACTGCTTAGGCACTGCAGCATGCTCGCGTGCTGATCTGAATTGCTTCATTAACTTTGTTAATGATTTCCATCCAGCACTTCAGTTCACATGGGAGATCAGTGAGACCAGTGTATCATTCCTAGACATTCTCATTTCTATCAATGGTAATAGGCTGAGCACATCTGTCTTTTACAAGCCTACTGACTCCCACAGCTATCTTCTCTTCTCATCCTGTCATCCTAAGCACACTAAAACCGCGATCCCTTACTCTCAATTCTTACGTCTTCGTCGCCTCTGCAGTGAAGAAAACGACTTCGATGCCAAATGTTCAGAAATGAGAAGCTTTTTTTGTGAATCGTGGTTATCCTTCCCACCTTTTAGATACTGCCCTTAACAAGGCCTCCCTCATACCCCGTTCAGACACCTTAAGAGAACCTTCAATTCGGTTGCAATTTCTAATCAAAAAGTACCTTTAATTTTAACCTTTCATCCCTTCAATTTTAAAGTAAGGGACATCATTTGCCGGAATTTTAATCTACTTAAAAATGGCCCTGCAACGTCTTCCATTTTCTCCGAGACCCACTAGTCTCTTTTCGACACAGTAAAAACATCCGGAAAACCCTAGTGCACAGCTCACTGCGACAGGACTCTGTGTCACCAGCTGGCACTGTTTCCTGTGGTCGTGCTAAGTGCTACACTTGTAAGCATTTAAACCTCGCCACCTGTATTTCGGCTCCAAAATCTCAGTTTGTCATCAAGCACAGTTTCACGTGCATATTCTCCAACCTCGTTTACTGCATCTCTTGCAGCAAATGTGGCTTGCTCTACATCGGAGAGACTGGAAGACGTTTAGGCGATAGGTTTGCTGAGCACTTGCGTGATGTTAAGAACAATGTGCACAACAAACCGGTTGCTAGGCACTTCAACAGTGCCAACCACTCCTTTTCTGATATGAAAATATGCGCCATTCATCCCATTAATGGTGGCAATGATACTCGTCGGAAGCAAGAAAAGCGTCTAATTTTTAAACTTGGCACCACTCAGCCTTATGGTATCAATGAGCGCCTCCCCTTCATCTAGCTCGTTCTTTTCTCTTAAATACTTCTTATATACTTTCCTCTATATCCCCTCTTCCCTTCCCCTGTACGACATTTATAGCGCTTTGATAAGTGTAACGCCTGTGCGCAGGCCTTCGACCCTATAATCGAGCCGAAACCTGCACGCAGTCTATATCTTTACATATTAATTCTATTTTGTTATGATTGTTATGACTACTTTATTTTCATTGGTTAATATTTTGTTCACGTGACAGCTTTTATAGCGTTGCTATAAAAGCTGATGTAATGTGTTTATCTGTCTACTAATTTCTCCTGACGAAGGGCTTTAGCTCGAAACGTCGAGATTTTGTTTATATCCTTTAGGCACACGCGAAGCAACCCTCAATTTGTTCTACATGTCCGTTGCCGACGCCGAATTAAAGTCTACACAATCTTAATTGTTCCTCCCTCAAATGAAGGCCGTGCCTTTAGAGGAAAGGCTAAAACGAAGAGTTCAGACATGCATGACAAACATTACGTTCAGACAAACGTTTTAATGTTCGGATAACCGAACCTTACATATATACTGAACATCCAGTCTGTCTAGATGGAAAAGAGTATCAAAAAACTGTGTCCGACAATGCAAGAAATCAGTAAGCACCAAAGGCACAAGATACAGGCTTGCGCTTTTCCAGTTCACTACCTCCAAGTAAGTATCTTTTTTCTTGAACCTGACAAGTTCTTCTAAATGTCCTGAGGTTTTGGTTATTAAGTGTTAAATGTGGTTCTTACCTGAAAATGGTGGAGAATAAATAATTTTAAGCATTTCAGATTCTTGAGTTGTGCAGCATTTGTTTTTGACAACGCATTTGTAGCTGTACGTCACATTTCTAAGTTTTGGTTTGTACAGCAATACAGCCTTCCATACTTGAGCTCTAACATCATGGAATTCAATACTAGTTGTATTTAAGGTGGCATTGTTGCCGTCTGTGTCTGTTCTTATCCAATGAACACGAGTCGAGTTATCTCCACCTCCAGTGCAATATACTTGGACTTTACCAAAACCAGAATAAGATAAAAACGGTAATTCTGTTTGTATTTCTTGGATAGTAATAATTGGCGTAGACTCTAGAAAATAAACAGTTCATTGTAGAGAGGTGAAATAATTAGGTGAAAGCAATATGCGTTTGAAACCATATGTGTATATTGGCAGAATATGTGTTTGAAACCAAGAATTTGATCGCGTCACCGGGGACAAATTTGAATGGAGATGACGGTAGCAATCAGCCACAAAGGTATCTCCGCCTTGTTGGCCGATGACGTCAACGCTTGAGTATATAATGAATTTACATCATCCCTGGCAAATTGATCGGGCTTTGCATTAATTTAGCTACTTAAAACCAGAGTGGCGGGTAAAATATGTCTGATCATAATTATAGCCTTATTCCATATATAAGTATTAGATATAGAATCCGTACTCCTATCTCTACCCAGTCAAAATTTTGTCTCCACAAAATGGCGGATTTTTAAAGGCATGTAACTCGTTCCAGTCTGCTACGACAGGGAATTTCACGAGGTTGCGAGGAGTGCGAATTGTTTTTCAAACAAAGTTTGCAAAAGAGATTTAATATCGAGACTTAAAGTGGGGAAAAATGTTTTGTAAAGAAGAATAGAAGATAAACATATTCTTGTGGAGTGTTTTTTAATGAAAAAGATTAGTCCTGAACGTATACAGAAGTACTGCCGAAATTTTTGTTGAAGAACATAGTTTCGGGGTTGCTGGGAAAAACAAAACAACTCGCAAAGAAAAAGTCAAAGTCAATAAGTATGTTTTAAAAGATATTTCAATCATCGCACAATTTAATACTTTTCATATATTTTTCTGCGTCATTTGAGACAATGCTTTTGAAACGACAGCTTTCAACGATGAATTCAGCAACAACAATATATATTCTGTATAGTCTATATAGTCTATATAGTCCATAATATAGTCTATTAGAAAATCTGACGAAGTATAATTTCGTAATTCATAAGATAAATTGAACAATTATTGGTGAAACGGTGATTATCAAATCATTAGCAAAACATGTTTCAAGAGTATAATAAAATGATGTTTTATACGCGAAACTATACTTGCCGCTCGACTTTGCAATTTTAATTTCTAGTTGTTTTTGTAAAATGCACTACTGCATATAAATTAGACAGCACGACAAAACTTTGCGACGATAAAAACTTAGTTTTAGCTTTGTTTATACTTTGTGTTTTTCACTCCTATATATAGTTAGTTTAATATTGCGGATTTATATATAAGGGCACGCATGAGAAAAACTGGATACATGATTTGTGATCAAGTCCGCATTCTATATCTGATACTTCCATGCCTTATTGTCGCGCAAACCTTAATGCTTCAACGTTTTGACCGATTAATCACGTTTAACCAGTCTCTGATTGGCTAACTTAATTGTCAACTAATTCAAATGTTCGTTACAAACACTTAATTTCACATGAGAACGGATGAAGGAGGAACTGGCCATTGCTACTCACTATTGATAACGTAATCTGTACCTACTCTGTAGTCATAATTAAGAGGACTATAAAAAACTTTGTTATCAACAAGATACGGACAGACCATACGGACACGTAGCTCTTTGTGTTGGGCGGTGTGAATAAATATATAATATTCATTTGTTCAGTAGAATTTTTTGGTTAATTCTAGTTCCCGCATTGATAACAATTATGTTATTGATTGAAGAGATTCGTTATCTTGTAAAATGGCGTATATCTTGAACGCGTGGTGCCAGTGTAGGTAGCTTCAGGATCAATAAGAACTGCGACGTTTCAAGCGAAAGGCCCTTCGTCTGGAAGTTAGTATAGCGTGGCACCCACGCGCGAAACGTTGAAGTTATTTTTGAATTTCTCAGGCAGTTATGTCCTAAAGATCCTCAGCTTATCGTAAAATAGCGTATCATTTCGATAAAGAAAGTCAAAGGGCGTTCATCATCCTTATTTCTTGCCACTGAGTACAGAACTGCATGGGATGCAGCGCAAAGAACATGATCACTTGATGTCGAAGGCTAACTCTAGGCGAATTTGTTCGCGCGACGCGAAGCGAAAATTCATTTCGACAACGTGATTGGTTAGTGAAATAGTTTTTTGGCGCCAATTTTTTCGCTAACCAATCACGTTGCCGAAATGAATTTTCGCTTCGTATCGCGCGTACAAATTCGCTTAGTGGAAAACGGGCTTTAGTTAGGGTGGGTGGACCAGGAGGAAACTCTCTAAACACAGAAGAGAACCATGCAAGCATACATTTACTTGGATAAGTTTTCAAGCATATCATGTCTATGCAGGCTAGTCTCCCATCCTAGGTACCACACCGTACCGTCGATCTACGCAGTCTGTATAGCAGGGTTATGACCACTGACCTATGCTAAATGGACTGAGCGCTCGATCTATTTTAATTCGGTGTCCGCGAAACGGCCGGCGTCATATACGTCCTCGTTCTCATGCGGAAATTTGCTGACATGCATGCAAATGCGTTGATAAAAGTCTCGTTTTATATATTTTAATAATTATTCAGACTCAAAAAGATTGTTCATGATACTTAATTTTGTGCTTTTGATGTGAAAAATTCCTGAAAAATCATCATGGAAAGAAAGTCGATCAGTATATAGTATATTATAGTAAATGTGATTTTCAAGAAATTAGCACTGTGTCAAGTTTGTTTTCAATTCTCAATTAAAGTCGCAGATAGCCGTAGAAAGCTTCACAGAAACACAATATTTTACTCAGGAAAATTTCAGAGAAGATTGTCGGCAAGAACTTTTCATGTCAACAGTAGAATAATACTTTCATAAAATAAAAAAAAATATGAAAATATGTAGCATAAATACCAGTCATTATTCAAAATGAAAAGGTTTGTTTTCAAACGTGCAAAACGAAAATATACTCCTATCTTTGAAAAGGTTGTTCTAAACTCGAATTTAATAAATATTTACCAACAACAACAACAACGTTTGCAAAAAAGCAACACAAAATTGACAAAAATTTTAAAACTTCATGTCGTTTCAAAAACACAATTCACGGAATGCGGAAATGTTCATCGACGCGAGTATATCTAAATATAATTATGACTCAGCATCGGTGCGGACACTTTTTGGCCTCGAGCACTCAGTCCAGGTATAGTACGTATAGGTCAGTGGTTATGACTCAGCCATAAAAGTATAACTCTTAACCGCTTCTGCAACTCGTACTCACCATTAGTTGGAAAAGTACGCGGTGCTGTAGTTGGAGAAATACTCGGTGCTGTAGTTGGAAAAATACTCGGCGCTGTAGTAGGTCGGAAAATATTTACAGTAACAGATTCTGATCTTAGCTCATCGCAGCATTTTCCAATTGCAAGACATTGGTAGGTATATGGAAATTTATCTTCGGGGGGCGAATCATCCAATTTTGCTATCCAACTAAAACCTAAAGACGATTTATTAAAATGCCCGTGGTTTAAAATTTTGGATTCTCCGTCCGAGTTATTCCTTATCCAACGAATTGTATTTAAATTCCCAATAGCCTCGCATTCAAGTGAAATTGGAACACCTGGTGTATAAACTGTATGTCCCTTTGGATGATTAAGAAATAATATCGATGACCTAGAGCCTGGCAAACAGTCTAAAACATAGAAGAAAATACATATATGTTAAACGTGCATATATGACGTGATGATTCTTACCGAGTTAAGGTGCAGGAATTAAGAGCTGTTAAAACAGTCGGTATGGTGACATAATTATTATAAATATGTATATTTTTTGCTTTGTTGTTGAGAGGTAGTGTCATGCAAAATGGTAGCTATATGTTGCATATCTTTCCTATTTTAACAATTTTCGAAATTATTTAAAGCTGATATGATTTCATGCTCTCTTCGTGCATTTTCTTAAACGTTTTTCTGTTGGTACAGGATAAAAATTGAAAAAGTTGACAATATTCTGCGAAGCAGATTATCACCGGGCTAATGTGGTAATCTTGGATGGCGATGGGATATTATATAGTATAGTCAAGATCAGTCATTGCCTCATCGTATGAAAGGCGATTTACTTGCCACCAGTTTGGTGTATATTTCAGTGCTCCCGTAGGGAACATAAAACAGTAATTAAAATGGCGACTGATTTGGAATATCGTTTCCGACAGTGCAGGGAAGTCCTAATAGAGAAATGTATGATAACTGAAGGGCCCAAACGGAGAAGTACGGTGATTTACTGATTTTCAATCAAGGAAGATAGAGTCTTTACCTAATCACTTTACAACCACGGAATTAAATTGAGGAATTTAATACTGATCTTGAGCGACATTCATATGCTTTTATTTTGTAAGCAGCCAAATTTACGAAATTGCTAATTACCTGATTGGTGGTTCAATTTTTTATATGAATGCATCAATCAAATTAGCGCACATTTCTGAATTATTTCAAAATTTTCCCCTGATAGGATGACGTAAACTTGCCAAATAGGGATCAGATATTTTAAAAACTGGATATCATTGAGTATATATACTTTCGGAGTTCGGTGACAGTCAGTCACACAGACATAACAATTATGACATTACGCTACAGTTTTATGTATATATTTTCATGTATCTGCACGTTTCATTTGGATCTATAACACACCATTCGGCTTTTTGCACATCTCTATACTTTGAGACAAAGTAGATGTAATAACGCCAACAAATACAATCCAACCAGCTAGTCCCATGGTGACTTCTCCCAAATAAGACACGGTGAATATTTTCCAAATGAAGTTGCCTGTCAGTTCTAAAATGAAAAAGCAATAGCAGTAATGCAATGTTGTCAAATTTACGGAATCCGATGTCGTAGCTTTACTACGACGGAGCTTAAAGAGTACATCACGAAGAGGATTGCTATCAACACAGCGAAATCCATTATATATAGTACGAGATAAATAAATTAGTGCGCTCACGACTGCATCAATGCAGATGTTTCACGATTATACATTAATCCTGCAGTTATCATAAAATTGCATCAATGCTTTTAGCTCAAGATATTGCATTAACCTAGTCTAGGGGCAAGTCACTGATTTAAATATCGTACACCTTCAGAAAAATCACAAAAAAAATAACAAAAATCACAAAAAATCACGAAAAATTCAGCAAAAAATAGACAAATCACAAAAATATAGAAAAAATGTCAAACAAATGGGGGAGGGGGGAAATTATTAATGATGCAATAATATTGAGGCCATATTAAGAGCAAAGAAAGCCATATTACCTCAAGTTCAAACATCATTTTCGTTTTGGCGCACCATCCAAAATCTCTATATTTTTTATTAGTTTATAGGTTGCGCCCTCAACGTTTACTTTTTAGGAGTTTATGCCGATTGAAAACGTATCAGTTCAGTCATTCGCGCTTTGAGCGCGTGCTACTATATATATTATACCATGACATACAAAAATATTTCTTCATGAAACAACTCATGTATTCTTAATATATAGCCTAAGTATATTATTTTAAGTCTTCCGTAGTAACGACAAAAATTGAAATTTACACTTTAAATAGACTTGGCAAAGATAGTATAGTATGCGAAATTGAAAAACTAAAAGCGGACAGGTTTGGAGCCCGGAAGCATTGCTTGCTCAGACACTCTATTCAAAAACATACCTCAATAACTAAAATCTCTATTCTACATGACGAACATTTCTCGACCAAGCTGTCGATCGTTGTGCGTGAATATGAAGATTCTTCGTCAAATCTTCTTTACACTATAATGATATTTTTCCTATGTTTTCTGTATGATTATATAGGATGATCTCTTCATAGCTATGCAGTGGCTTATATATATAGCCTATATATATGTCTTATTGTGTATTATTTTATCATCATCTTTTCATTATTTTATAGAATTGTTTTCTTCCTTGTTATTTTGATTGCAAATTTTAATAGGAAATTTACAAGACTTGTCAATAATAATACGTCAAAAACAGGTTACAAGTCGAACAACGGCAAATTCATGCATTAAAACAATCATATATATTGTGACATATTTACATCTATTTAATATCGAAAAAATTCTTAATAAATAAGAATTGGATGATATCTTCCCATATAGTATTAATATAGAAAGTATAGGGATTTTTCGAGAAAAATGTTTTAACCAATCTCTCCAAGTTTCGTTTTCCACTCTTCAGCCCTGTGCTTTGTTTATACAAAATAATTATCGTATTGATCATCCTTTGACACAAAAGCAATAAATGTCTACAATTTAATATTTATCAGCATGCATGAGTATTACTAATATCATCGAATTTAGTCACACGTTAACCTGATATATAATTATGCATAGCACACATTGCATGAAGATGCTCTTTTCATAACAATTTTTACCTCAAAATGGTATGTCGGCGTTACCTTTGTTTAAACGCGGGAAGAAATTTGTCGTATTCTGTCGTTGAGTGCTTCAAGGGAGTTTGTGAAAATGTCATGAAATGCGAGGTTTTACATGCTTTCAATTTATTTCATTACCTGATATTATATACTCCAAATTAATCTGATGAAATATATTGACACCTACAGAAAATACATGAGGTTTAACGAATCATGATTCAGACAGTGCGGGAAAAGGGAAACTGCCCACGATTATACACCGCATGCACAATGGAGAAGTGTTCTTCCAATCGAAATCTGAATGAGTTCCTCCGCAATTTGTAATCACGGAAATTTTTTATATAAGTAGATATTTTATGTCCGATATGCTCCAACGATTATGAATTGATAAAGTCTCACAATTTGCATGGTGATGCCATAGTAACCAATCAAAGATATATTCTATATATAATTACTTAAAACTGCACTTGATCGAAGAGTTGTTGCAGCAATTAAGTGCAGGGCGAACAAAACATGCTGCAACAATTTTTGATTTTTTGTTAATATAGGCATAACTTATCACATACTGTTTGTATATTCTATAGGAGTCACATTCATATTTATGTTAAAGTTTAGCAGAACAAGTTATTAATATCCGTAAAACAAAGAAACTAATCTTATAAGCTCCGATCTACCCAAGTAAACTAACATGTACAAGGTACATATTAACTATAATTCATACATGACACTTTTCTGTCTTTTCAGCTAAACTTCCTGTCAGAAAGAGGCCCTTAAAAAATCCCACATAGAACAAAATAGCCAATATCATTAAAGCACGCAATTCCCGTCTGCCGCTAGATGCTTCTAGAAGTGTTTCAAATACCGTGTTATCTGAAGTAAAAGATAACACTATATTCTAGCGACTGAAAATTTCCCCAATTGAATTGCCGCCAATTCGTCAAAGGATGAAATATTTCTTTGCAAACATCAAGCCTGCTGCTGAACCAAATACTGAAACATGTCCGACTGTGACTTCACAAGAAACGAATTTTCAATCGTTCATGACTCATAGTTATACAATCTTTAAAATCCTTACACTGGAATTATTTTTACTGATGAAGATTGAAAACAACCCAAATATAGCCATAGCATAGCACAGCCATAGAAAATCCGCCTTAGAAATAAAAGAATGAAGAATTAAATGGTACACTACTCCACAATAGTTTTATTGTATCTCTAAGCGAAACCGTGTAAAGGCTGCGGTACAAGCACTAAGTCTAAGAGCTAGGTCATAGTCCCTATGATACAGTGTCTGGAAACGCAGCAAACTTGAAAGTTTATAGCCATGTCCGTGGGTTAATAATCTCGAAGGTGTACTGAGAGTGCATGCTTTCTTCGTTTTACAAATGTTAATATTCAGCTGCGACATGCGCACTCTAACGAGCAAATTCAAAGAGCTTGCAAGTGACGTCTAAATTTATTACCTTAAAAATTTCGGCCATATAACATGCGTTCCCAATCTTGAGATTACGATTTTATGAACACGATTTTATGAACACGTTTTAATCAAAACTTTTACTTTTTGTTTATTATAATTTTTGACGCTGTATCTTTCATACACAACGCCAGTATGATTCTTCAGCAAATATATTGCTTTTTTGGGAAAGGAAATTACACCTTGCAAATTTAAACTAAATTAAACTAAAACAGCTGCTTGGCAGTGATTGTCTATTTGGTTTGTAAAATAGATCACTAGTTTCCCAGGCCGAAATGAGTACGAAGTCAACTTTAAAACGTGCGTAAACTCATGTTAGTTGGAAAATAAGTACTTGAACTCTGTATAGTTGGTCCGAATAGAGATTGAGTTACTGCTACTGTCCTTGGTAGCTAGTTAAAGTTTAGCCTTATCGCTTCAGGTTTATGTAATAGCTAGAATTTTATTATGTTTTATTGTACATATATTAAAATGCAAGTCAATATCACGGTAGATAAATATTTTGACATTGTGTTTATATTTGTGTCATGATCTGAGCGATATTATTCCGCCTCGTTGTCTGCAATAATATACTAGTCGCTTGATGAAACCAAATACTCAGAATATTATTCTGTATACGGAATATATTAGGTAAAATGACTTTTCGGGGTATCAAGTGGCAAGGCAAGAAAGGTCATATGAAATGAGACGCTCTGACACGCACTGACTGCCGGCCAACAATATAATTATTAAGGTCGCCGATTTGCAAATATTAACTAAAATAACTACCAACTATAAGGTATAACATATGGCATTACAGCAACTTGGCAGTAATAAAGCACTGCTATAATGCGGTAACAATATTCAATATATAGCGAACTGACTATTTCCAACGTTAATACTATCATTTGTTGTAAACTCATATCTAACTACGAATTAATTTAATGTTTATCTAAGGATATATGCTATTAATCGTTGTCAAAGAAGAAGGATTGGTGGTTTGCAAGACATTGAGCATCACAATACGGCCCCAAGGCACTATATTATACTGACTTTCCAAGCCGATTTAATCAGTATTGTGTTTATGCCAAAGAGTATAGTAAACATTTACCTTGTAATAAGTTTTCACCAACACTTCCCCTGAAATCTGTAGTTTGTGGTCTTTGGTTTACCGCGAGTAGGTATATATATAGACAACATTAGACTAAAGCATATCTTTAATATCAGGTTTGATGATTAATGATATACAAATACATATATGCGAAATAAACACAAGTATGCACGAATCAAATTTCCGTCCAACAACAAGGTTGACTCATAGTTCAGGGTGCAAGAAGAAAAGTCATTGAAACGTAAAATTATTCCTGTGCCTGTATAATGTGACGTATTTGTGTGGGAGTAAGTGTTCAGTACGTTTTATTTGATAACTTCCTGAACAAATCTCACAATGGTTTCGTCACAGAATAGACGTCATAAATTAAGGGGGTTAAACAGATAGTATTCATGCCATAGAATTGTCATATTGAGGGATTTCGTAACATGTGTAGACCACTTTCATAATTCAGTTTAGTTTAAATAATTATTCCTTTATGTGCATCTTAATAAGCCTCATTAACCTCGTTCAGGTTAATAAATTCTATTCAATTTCAGTCACAGAAACGAGGCTGATAAGGCTTATTAAGATGCACATAAAAGAATATTTAAACTCATCTGAATTATGAAAGTGGTCTATGGATATATTTCGCGGTTTTATAGATGATACAAGCAACTGCCAATCGCGTGGAAGGGTAGACGTAACTGTTTGTTTTATCTACAAATCTGGGTAGGATTAAGATCATTGTGAAACAATGTGTGCGCTAGTAAAATAAATAAATAATTGATAATTATTGGATGAGGCTGACGGGCCTTGATAATTCTCGATATCACGTGAAAGGAAGCACCAAGCAAAATACTATGACGACAGACACGATTCCTTGTAAACAATATTACCGGAAACTCACTTTTTCCGCGACAAAAACCAACATTTACACCCCGATTTGGCTGTTTCTTTTTCGGGTTAACTATTTCCGACAAACCGTCTATTTTCAGCAGTTGCACGCCCCCCTCCAGGCGCGCCGAAATTTCCGCAACTGAAGGTAGTAAAAATTAAGGCACAACTTTATAGAAATAGATAATAGCATGATGCATTATTGATCCTGAACAAAAATAATACTGATATCGCTTTCAAATTTTGCACCGCGCTCGTGGTAACATGATATATACCGAAAACAAAGTCAGTACAAATCTCGATATCACGCTCAACCTCATCCAATAATTATTAATTATTATACATTTTACTATTTTTCGTCTTCTCATTGGTTGCAAGCCTACAGATAATTTTCCGTATCTGGATGCGGGTATGTAAATCCCGTATCTGCATGCGGACATGACTGATAAATCCCGTATCTGTAGGTGCCTGCGTTGTTTTTCAGCGGTATTTTGCATGAATTTCAAATGAGGGGGAAATTTTTATAAAATTATTTTGTTTTGACAATGGCTTCTACTCGTTTCGCCTCCATTTCAACGGAAGAAATAGAAAAAATAATTGAAAACAAAGATTCAAAAAACACCAAGAGAAGTACAAAACTAGCGAAAGAGGTTTTCCATGAGTATTTAAGTGAAAAGAAGCAGACAGAAAAGAAATAAAAATGGAAAGTTTGATGATTTTGTCTGTTTTGATTTATTTTCGCATGGCTGACTTGGTTGTTTTTGTTGCAGAATGAATAATAAATGAATAATAGAAGAATTATTGAATTCGGCTTACGCTGGATATCAGAATTATTCAGACCTCGGTCAACGTTATCCGCCTCAACTTCGCTTCGGCAGATAACGTTGACCTTGGTCTGAATAATTCTGATATCCTGCTCAGCCTTAATTATCTGCAGGTGTGACATCATAATTGCATGACATCACGATCGAATTATCCGTAGTCCATCAGCCAATCAAAACGGAGATTGTATAAGTAATGCGTAATAGAAGCAAGTGTTGGTGTGCACGGAAGACAGTCTGTAAATCGTCCGAAATCATAGAGCTGCGGACCCTCGGAAATTCGAGGTGTAATTATTAAATATTTTGCACAATGAATGGCATGAATAGTAAAACAAATGCTAGATTGATTAAAAATTTCTAATAGAAAGAAAATTGATGCGTGGCAAAGACCGGGGCAAACACAGATTTAAACCACGTAAACGTAGTGTAATTCAAGGTGTAATTATTTAAAATTTTGCAAAATAAATAGTTAAACACATACTAGCACATGCGTGGCAAGGACCGATGGACAAATCACTTACTTAAATATACCGGATGCATCTTCAGAGAAATCAGAAAGAAAAGCACAAAAAAATATAAAATTAAAATCACAAAAAAGAGACAGCGACATAAATCCAAATTTTCCTAAGAGGAGCATTGGACCACACTATAGAACTATCTTGTACTACGCAGAAAACCTTAGCAAGGGAACTCTCTGAAGCTTCTACTGTTGCGTGCATTGTAAATGGTCTGGTAACTAGTTGCTGTCGAGCGTAGCGCAGCACACTAATCTTGATATAACTCGTGCCAGTCTCCTCCCGAACTATGTACAGCGTGGTTCAATCTCGATTATGAAAAATTTTGGATGTCAGATTTTGACAAACAATGAAATGATGACGTTCTGTGACGTATTATGTTTACTCTGAAATTTAAAGTTACCTACTCCATTTTGTTTACGGAAGAAATATTAATTATCCGAACATAGTCCGAACACCCATCACGGCGATGGCATTTTCTGAACTAGCAGGCGATGTCATTTTCTAAACTAGCAGGCGGCGACGACGAGGCTGCGAATTGCAAGAAATATTATCTTTTTATCAAGGTAAGATGAAGTGTAAACTTATTTTTTATTGCTTACAAGCAAACAATGACTTTTTGCTTGAAGGGAATTGGTTCCTGCTTTCTTTTAGGTGCATACAGTGTGGAGCAATTGTGTTCGCGCTGATCGGTTTGATCAGACTTTTATATCGTTTGTTTACACGTATTCAAACTATATTCAAACTATATTCAAACTAGGGTACATTCAAACTATATTCAAACTATATTCAAACTAGGGTACCTGAAAGGTAGGGAATGCTGCGGGGACTGTTATTATTATATAGCTTCTTGAAACCTGGACCCACAGTATATGATGTGGTTGACCCATTGTAGCCAGGTAGACATTGTAGCCATGTAACCATTGTAGACATTGTAGTCATGTCTTTGACTTCAATGGTGTATAGTCATATGACAAATGTGAATGCATGGGATTCATCATTATTGAATGACATATTGTGTATTGGAAATAGCTATAGGCAGCATTTCACTTGCTATAGTAACTTCTAGTTTATAGTCGTTATATGTGTGTAGTCGTGATTTTGTAGTTGACGTATGTAATTGTGTAAATAGGTACAGCTGTACCTCGGGTGGGACAGCAATCAACGGACTCACAAGAAACGTGCCAGACCATGGGCAACAAGTTACACTACCAATGAGATATCCCCCCCCTACTTAAAACCATGATCGAATCTGACAACCGCTAACTGAAAAGTGTCCTTCCTTGACGGTGCCCCTTTACCTTTGGAATGTTCCCGCAGCTTGTGTTTTAAATAGTATAAACTGGGCTGCAAATTTAAAGGTTGCTCAATACAGGCTACATGTCACACGTATATTCCTAAAATATATCTCAAACAAATAAGGAACCTGCACGTCTCTTCTCGTTTCTAAGCTTATGTAATTTCCCAATCCTTTCTCTATTTTGCTCATGCCGCACTACAGCATTGCAGCAAGTCCCGCCAACACTGCATGTGCTTGCATGCATACTCTCTACTTGCATATTACTCCATAATAAACACATAATATCGACAATTTATTATCAAATATTAATATCTACAAAATGTGCGAAGTTCCTTACAAAATAATGCAAATTTTAATTCACGTTTTTCGACATTTTAACGCATGCATATAGACAATTTGCTGACAATTATGCTTATTGCTCAGGTAACTATATAGGCATCGTTTTCTTTTTCACGCCATGCATTATACGTTTATGTCACCAATAAAAGTAATTTCAATTTAACCATTTCATTATATGATATATAATATGTACAAAATACAGTAGAATTTGACTATAATAAAACCATTATTACTATTTGTGTAATTATGCTGCGTGTCTTTAAAAGAGAAAAGAATATCTACAAACATGGTATATTGACTCCAACTCTATAAGCTTTTTGCAGTGAGCTGGATGATGGTACATTGCAAATACAGCATTTTACCTCAATCTATATTTAATATAAAGTACTTCTTTCGTGGTATTCATGCATTTTAATGTTTAAGCTCAATTCCATTTAATATGAAGATTTTGTAAGTGTTTGGGCTTATAGGATGATCCACGACTTAACGTAAGGGGTTGCGATGAAGATATTTACCTATCCTTTGGTATAACGTAGGTCATTCATACTTTCGACGCTTATTCTTCGATCATTTGTCAATACATCACCACTCTCTTCACACATTTCAACAACGTTTATATACACTCTCTAAAGGAAAAATATTTATACTAGCATATAAATAGCATACCAAAATAGGGCAAAATTTAAATAACACGTTGGATGTTATAGACTTTTAGTATCCTTAAGGTGGCTCGATACATCAATTCTCATAAAATCCTTATGCAAGAATCGTGAAAACAAGACTGTATGTTTCATGAAGTTCAACCGTGACCATTCGTGCGCATGCGCAGGAATATTAACGAAAAAACTTCCTGAATGATCAGACATGAGCAGTTGTACATGCCATCTCGCGCCATTGCGCGTGTTCTATAGTGTGTTGCATGTCAATTGCTGACGTCATTAAGAAATTCAATTTTTGAAAAACAGTGTACGAAAATTCGTTATTTTGTTCGGCGACCTATGTTCAAATTTTACTCGCTGTGTTGTACCACAAACAGAAAAATTATACCAAGAATATAAAATTATCCAAGAAAACAACATTTTTGCCTTTTAAAGAAAACAAAAAACGGGGTTTTCTGTTCCAAATACACGAAGCAATATTTGAGTGAATTTCGTATTTTAAAAATATCAAACTGTGGTACACCTGATATTTTTGAAAACTGTAGCGAGCCAGTGTAGGTCGCGCTTTCGTAATTTTAATGATTTACTCTCTCAAAAAGCCAAAATAGCGTATTCCATGGTCTAACTATATTGACTGATTTAGAAATTACAGCAATGCCAAGAAAATGACAAACAACTCTGACTTATAAATAGTTTTCTTACATTATCTGTTTCTGCCAACATTTCCTTCACTTGCTCGTTGATTTCTTCAAAAGATGGCCGGTTTTCCTGGTCGTGTTCCCAGCATTTTGTCATCATGCTATATCTGAAAATGCATATTAAATATAAAAATGCAGATCATTATACATACATACATACATACATACATAATTTATTTGAAGCTCCTCGTAAGGCTTAGACGTAACTGTTTGTTTTATCTACAAATCTGGGTAGGATTAAGATCATTGTGAAACAATGTGTGCGCTAGTAAAATAAATAAATAATTGATAATTATTGGATGAGGCTGACGGGCCTTGATAATTCTCGATATCACGTGAAAGGAAGCACCAAGCAAAATACTATGACGACAGACACGATTCCTTGTAAACAATATTACCGGAAACTCACTTTTTCCGCGACAAAAACCAACATTTACACCCCGATTTGGCTGTTTCTTTTTCGGGTTAACTATTTCCGACAAACCGTCTATTTTCAGCAGTTGCACGCCCCCCTCCAGGCGCGCCGAAATTTCCGCAACTGAAGGTAGTAAAAATTAAGGCACAACTTTATAGAAATAGATAATAGCATGATGCATTATTGATCCTGAACAAAAATAATACTGATATCGCTTTCAAATTTTGCACCGCGCTCGTGGTAACATGATATATACCGAAAACAAAGTCAGTACAAATCTCGATATCACGCTCAACCTCATCCAATAATTATTAATTATTATACATTTTACTATTTTTCGTCTTCTCATTGGTTGAAAGCCTACAGATAATTTTCCGTATCTGGATGCGGGCATGTAAATCCCGTATCTGCATGCGGACATGACTGATAAATCCCGTATCTGTAGGTGCCCGCGTTTTTTTCAGCGGTATTTTGCATGAATTTCAAATGAGCGGGAAATTTTATAAAATTATTTTGTTTTGACAATGGCTTCTACTCGTTTCGCCTCCATTTCAACGGAAGAAATAGAAAAAATAATTGAAAACAAAGATTCAAAAAACACCAAGAGAAGTACAAAACTAGCGAAAGAGGTTTTCCATGAGTATTTAAGTGAAAAGAAGCAGACAGAAAAGAAATAAAAATGGAAAGTTTGATGATTTTGTCTGTTTTGATTTATTTTCGCATGGCTGACTTGGTTGTTTTTGTTGCAGAATGAATAATAAATGAATAATAGAAGAATTATTGAATTCGGCTTACGCTGGATATCAGAATTATTCAGACCTCGGTCAACGTTATCCGCCTCAACTTCGCTTCGGCAGATAACGTTGACCTTGGTCTGAATAATTCTGATATCCTGCTCAGCCTTAATTATCTGCAGGTGTGACATCATAATTGCATGACATCACGATCGAATTATCCGTAGTCCATCAGCCAATCAAAACGGAGATTGTATAAGTAATGCGTAATAGAAGCAAGTGTTGGTGTGCACGGAAGACAGTCTGTAAATCGTCCGAAATCATAGAGCTGCGGACCCTCGGAAATTCGAGGTGTAATTATTAAATATTTTGCACAATGAATGGCATGAATAGTAAAACAAATGCTAGATTGATTAAAAATTTCTAATAGAAAGAAAATTGATGCGTGGCAAAGACCGGGGCAAACACAGATTTAAACCACGTAAACGTAGTGTAATTCAAGGTGTAATTATTTAAAATTTTGCAAAATAAATAGTTAAACACATACTAGCACATGCGTGGCAAGGACCGATGGACAAATCACTTACTTAAATATACCGGATGCATCTTCAGAGAAATCAGAAAGAAAAGCACAAAAAAATATAAAATTAAAATCACAAAAAAGAGACAGCGACATAAATCCAAATTTTCCTAAGAAGAGCATGGGACCACACTACAGAACTATCTTGTACTACGCAGAAAACCTTAGCAAGGAAACTCTCTGAAGCTTCTACTGTTGCGTGCAGTGTAAATGGTCTGGTAACTAGTTGCTGTCGAGCGTAGCGAGGCAGCACACTAATCTTGACATAACTCGTGCCAGTCCCCTCCCGAACCATGTATAGCGTGGTTCAATCTCGATTATGAAAAATTTTGGATGTCAGATTTTGACAAACAATGAAATGATGACGTTCTGTGACGTATTATGTTTACTCTGAAATTTAAAGTTACCTACTCCATTTTGTTTACGGAAGAAATATTAATTATCCGAACATAGTCCGAACACCCATCACGGCGATGGCATTTTCTGAACTAGCAGGCGATGTCATTTTCTAAACTAGCAGGCGGCGACGACGAGGCTGCGAATTGCAAGAAATATTATCTTTTTATCAAGGTAAGATGAAGTGTAAACTTATTTTTTATTGCTTACAAGCAAACAATGACTTTTTGCTTGAAGGGAATTGGTTCCTGCTTTCTTTTAGGTGCATACAGTGTGGAGCAATTGTGTTCGCGCTGATCGGTTTGATCAGACTTTTATATCGTTTGTTTACACGTATTCAAACTATATTCAAACTATATTCAAACTAGGGTACATTCAAACTATATTCAAACTATATTCAAACTAGGGTACCTGAAAGGTAGGGAATGCTGCGGGGACTGTTATTATTATATAGCTTCTTGAAACCTGGACCCACAGTATATGATGTGGTTGACCCATTGTAGCCAGGTAGACATTGTAGCCATGTAACCATTGTAGACATTGTAGTCATGTCTTTGACTTCAATGGTGTATAGTCATATGACAAATGTGAATGCATGGGATTCATCATTATTGAATGACATATTGTGTATTGGAAATAGCTATAGGCAGCATTTCACTTGCTATAGTAACTTCTAGTTTATAGTCGTTATATGTGTGTAGTCGTGATTTTGTAGTTGACGTATGTAATTGTGTAAATAGGTACAGCTGTACCTCGGGTGGGACAGCAATCAACGGACTCACAAGATACGTGCCAGACCATGGGCAACAAGTTACACTACCAATGAGATATCCACCCCTACTTAAAACCATGATCGAATCTGACAACCGCTAACTGAAAGGTGTCCTTCCTTGACGGTGCCCCTTTACCTTTGGAATGTTCCCGCAGCTTGTGTTTTAAATAGTATAAACTGGGCTGCAAATTTAAAGGTTGCTCAATACAGGCTACATGTCACACGTATATTCCTAAAATATATCTAAAACAAATAAGGAACCTGCACATCTCTTCTCGTTTCTAAGCTTTTGTAATTTCCCAATCCTTTCTCTATTTTGCTCATGCCGCACTGCAGCATTGCAGCAAGTCCCGCCAACACTGCATGTGCTTGCATGCATACTCTCTGCTTGCATATTACTCCATAATAAACACATAATATCGACAATTTATTATCGAATATTAATATCTACAAAATGTGCGAAGTTCCTTACAAAATAATGCAAATTTTAATTCACATTTTGCGACATTTTAACGCGTATAGACAATTTGCTGACAATTATGCTTATTGCTCAGGTAACTATATATAGACGTCGTTTTCTTTTTCACGCCATGCATTATTAGTTTATGTCACCAATAAAAGTAATTTCAATTTAACCATTTCATTATATGATATATAATATGTACAACATACAGTAGAATTTGACCATAATAAAACCATTATTACTATTTGTATAATTATACTGCGTGTCTTTAAAAGAGAAAAGAATATCTAGAAACATGGTATATTGACTCCAACTCTATAAGCTTTTTGCAGTGAGCTGGATGATGGTACATTGCAAATACAGCATTTTACCTCAATCTATATTTAATATAAAGTACTTCTCTCGTGGTATTCTTGCACTTTAATGTTTAAGCTCAATTCCATTTAAAATGAAGATTTTGTAAGTGTTTGGGCTTATAGGATGATCCACGACTTAACGTATGGGGTTGCGATGAAGATATTTACCTATCCTTTGGTATAACGTAGGTCATTCATACTTTCGACGCTTATTCTTCGATCATTTGTCAATACATCACCACTCTCTTCACACATTTCAACAACGTTTATATACACTCTCTAAAGGAAAAATATTTATACTAGCATATAAATAGCATACCGAAATAGGGCAAAATTTAAATAACACGTTGGATGCTACAGACTTTTAGTATCCTTAAGGTGGCTCAATACATCAATTCTCATAAAATCCTTATGCAAGAATCGTGAAAACAAGACTGTATGTTTCATGAAGTTCAACCGTGACCATTCGTGCGCATGCGCAGGAATATTAACGAGAAAACTTCCTGAATGATCAGACATGAGCAATTGTACATGCCATCTCGCGCCATTGCGCGTGTTCTATAGCGTGTTGCATGTCAATTGCTGACGTCATTAAGAAATTCAAACAGTGTACGAAAACTCGTTATTTTGTTCGGCGACCTATGTTCAAAATCTACTCGCTGTGTTGTACCACAAACAGAAAAATTATACCAAAAATATAAAATTATCCAAGAAAACAACATTTTTGCCCTTTTAAAGAAAACAAAAAACGGGGGTTTCTGTTCCAAATACACGAAGCAATATTTGAGTGAATTTCGTATTTTAAAAATATCAAACTGTGGTACACCTAATATTTTTGAAAACTATAGTGAGCCAGTGTAGGTCGTGCTTTCGTAATTTTAATGACTTACACGCTCAAAAAGCCAAAATAGCTTGTTCCATGGTCTAACTATATTGACTGATTTAGAAATTACAGCAATGCCAAGAAAATGACAAACAACTCTGACTTATAAATAGTTTTCTTACATTATCTGTTTCTGCCAACATTTCCTTCACTTGCTCGTTGATTTCTTCAAAAGATGGCCGGTTTTCCTGGTCGTGTTCCCAGCATTTTGTCATCATGCTATATCTGAAAATGCATATTAAATATAAAAATGCAGATCATTATACATACATACATACATACATACATAATTTATTTGAAGCTCCTCGTAAGGCTTTTCAGCTCAAATTTACAAGATTGTGATTACAAATATCTATGTTACAATTTACAAATTTATGTTTACAAAGTTAAGAATTAACTATCTACGTAGACTATAATAAAAGATTAAATTTCCATTTACTCTATAAAGTTTAATATGTAGAATGTCTCTTAATTTAAAAAGTCTTTGAGAAGGTCCTTCTTTAAATTATATTTAAAGCTTAGAACCGTAGGTTTAGATTTCAGCGATTCATTTAAATCATTCCAGAGAGTAGAAGCTCTGAATAAAAAGGATTTCTGCGCTGTAGACGTTCTATAGAGGGGCTTGTGTAATTTATTACTCTGGCGTGTCACTCGACGACTGATCTCAAATCGCGATTTGAACTTTTCACACAGATAATCTGGTAAGCTGTTGTTCATACACTTATACATCATAAGGCAGTCCCTTAAGTACAAAATCTTTTCGACAGGAAGCCATTTCAATTGTTTTAGAACAGGCGTTATATGATCATATTTACGAGTGCCTGTTACTATACGTGCGGCAAAATTTTGTACAGTTTGTAATTTACTAATATTCTTCTGACTTATGGCAGACCAAACAGATGAGCAATAAAACAACTTTGAAAAAACACAAGATTGGATTATCGTTTCCAGAATTTGTGGCGCAAATAAATTCTTTATCCTATTAATTTGGTGCAGTTTCTTCATGCACGACGATACCACTTGTTTAATGTGCTCGTCAAAGGATAGGGTTGAATCCATAGTCAAACCAAGATCTTTAGCATTTTGCACCGGATGTATGGTCTTCCCAAGAAACGTGATTGTTGTGTCAAGTGGGATTTGTTTCAACATCTGCGGTGTACCAAAAAACATTATTTTTGTTTTACCGGGGTTTGCAAGAAGACTATTGTTACACAAGTATGTAGCGATGGTGGAAAGGTCTTTATTTATCGTCAACACTACATCTTGTAAATCGCTAACACGAAATGATAAAAAGAGTTTGGAGTCATCAACATAACTATCCAACTTGCTATTGAGTGGAATAGAAGGAAGATCGTTAATGAAAATATTGAACAATAGGGGTCCCAGAATGCTTCCTAGTGGGACTCCTTTCGTAACGGGAATCAAGTCAGATGTTTCAGCACGTACCAATCCGAACAGCTTGCATCCGACCAGAAAGATAACTCCTAAACCACTCGAGTGTATGAGACGATATTCCGCAAAGCCTTAGTTTGTGAAGGAGAATATCATGATCGATACTATCAAAGGCTTTGCTTAGATCAAGTAAAACTAGCACAGTGATTTTCTTTTCATCAATAGCGTCAAAAATATAGTCGGTTACCATTAAGTGAAGTGATTCAGTTGAATGTTTCTGTCTATTGCCACTTTGATGTCTTGTCAGTCGACTATACCGCTCTAAGTAAGATGACAATTGATTATAAGCAATCCTTTCACATACCTTGGAATTAGCAACTAATAAGGAGATTGGACAATTGTTGCTTGCGACTTCGGGATCTCCTTCTTTCACATGTGGCACAACTTCAGCAATTTTCCATACAGTGGGAAATATGTTAGAGGTGAACGACAGATTTATTAAATCTGTTAAATGTTTTGACACAACAGAGAGACAATCTTTTAATACATTTATTGTCACTTTATCGTTGCCAGGGGATTTATTGGAGGGCATATTCATTACTGTTGCGTCCAGTTCTTCCCTGGTTATTTGACTTAGAAAAAATTGTTCTGTCTGCGGGCAGTCTTCTACAGGTTCACGCTCTGCGACTGGAATAGAGTGGTCTTGCGCCAATTTCTTTACAGCTTCCGCTGTAAGGCTGCCCTCCGAAGCAAAATATGAATTAAATTCATTTGCCATTACCTTGTGATTTGATACCAATTTCAATTCACCGCCAGATTTATTCGGCAAGTATCTCCTAATTGTTTTCCAAATGGCTCGACTGTTGTCTTTGTTTTGTGCGATCTCATTATCAACAAACAACTTTTCAGCTTCATTAATCATTTTATTTGTTTCAGCCTTTGACTTCTTAAAGATGGCCCAGTTCAAGTCGCAACGTGTTTTCCTTGCCTTACGTAAATTTTTATCTCTTATTTTCATTTGCTCTTTAATTTCAGGTGTAATAAAGGGATTCGTCCGATGTTTGAAAGACATTAGTTTGATAGGAGCGTGAAGATCTAGTGCCTGTAGAAACTCGGTATTAAAGTGTTCTAAGCGAATATTTACGTCAGTTATTTCATCTAAAGTACGCCATGGGACTTTTGAGATGTCTTCACAAAACTTTTTGCTGTCATAATTTTTATACGTCCTTGTCCGAAATTGAGATGGGCATGGTTTGGGTGCTTTGAGGCGTAATAAAGCGGTTATGGTAAAATGATCACTAATAGAATTCTCCAGAATTGTTGCTTGACTAACTTGTTGTGGGTTTGTTGTCAATATAACATCAAGGAGGGTTGCTGAGTCGCTTGTGACACGAGTTGGTTTTGATATCATTTGTGATAAGTTAAAAGTAGCACAAAGGTCTTTCAGTGCTTCAGATTCTGGTTTTTCAGATAGTAGGTCACAGTTTAGGTCACCTATCATAATAATATCCTTACCATATAAAAGGGCTTCTACAATTGATGTTGTTAATTCGTTATCCAAACAGGTTATTCCACAGTCCGGTGGTCGATACACTACGCAAAGCAAAAATGACTTTAACTTTTCGTGCTGTATCCTTAGCCATTGCTGTTGAAAGCCCTCATCCGATGTAGACGATAATTCTTTAAGCACGGTGACCTTCAAGTTGTCACGCACATAAGCACATACTCCGCCTCCGCGTTTATAATATCGATCCAACCGAAATAAATTATAGCCAGGTATTTTAACTTCGGCATTACTCACTGTTGAATTAAGCCAAGTTTCCGATGCTGCAAAAATATCCCAGTTATTTTCAGCTACCAATTCTCTGACTTGAACATAGTTGACTCTGTTCTTTATTGAGCGAACATTTAAGTGAGCTAGGCTGACATTTCTTAAAGATTTATGTGGTATATTATTTGCCGTTTCGTTGGGTCGTACATAAATTAAGTTCGCTGGACACGCTTGTCGTCGAAACTTTCTGCATATCCTTGGTATACGAGTTGAAATTATTGTAGAAATACGTGCACCACCAGTAGCTATATTGTTTACGTTACTAGTTTGCTTTAACACAGTCTTATCAATAGGCCCAGGATTTGGCTGAACATCACCGGAAAGCTGTAGTACGATGTTAAATGTTGCTAAGCCATTTGTGTAGTAGGGACATCGGGTTTTACTGAATTTCTGTCCGTTCCTTATACAATACCTCAAAGAAATCCTCGGGCTCGCTTCCTTGCTATTTAATAAGCATATGGGAGATGTGAAACGAGATCATTTCGCTCGATAGAACTGTTGAAGAGTTTTCATGGATGGAAATTTTGAGGGAATATTTACATAATATTTATACTTCGCTCGATATATCCATTTAGAAAATTCAAACTTTTCATCTTCCAACCTCGTTCCCAGTCTCTTCCCTCCTCTGGTAGGAGCTGGTCACGTGATCTGCTAAAATCTAGCAGATTCATCTAGTAAATTTGTTATCTCATTTTGTTGGGAACGAGGTTGACAAAACTGTGCACCTGGCGGAGGTCAACAGATCCTTTTCACCTACTCCCCGAAACAACAACAACGCTAATTAGGAAACTGCTAGATTTTGGCAGATCACGTGACCAGCTCCTACAAGAGTCTATCCTCCACAAGAGGGGAGAGCCTGGGAATGAGTTGTTCATCTGAATTTTGATTAACAATATGTTTTACTTTTGTTCAAGAATCTTTGAGCCGAAGTTAATTCTATTTTTGGAGGATCGACTACTAACATACGGAAGTAGGGGTCATCCTAAGAAAAATGTAGACCTTATTTCAACAATGAGAAGTAGTTGCGAGACTGAGGCCAATCGTTTAGTCATGCTATTTCAGGGTACATTAATAGATAGGGGTGAGCATTCTTCGGAAAATTTTGAATTTTAGAAGTTATGCACGATGGCCATTTCTTGCGTTTTCAGAGTAAAAACGTGGTTATGGTTTTGCTTTAAAAATCTCTGCATGAATGCTTCTGCTGCAGTATAAAATGTATAATTACAGTTATACTTAAATCTGTGACATAATATAAAATACTCAGTCACGGATCGTTCCCAGAATATTTTCCAAAGCACAGCAATTATAGTCACTGAGTGGACAGAAGTGACAGAATTAAACAATTGCATGAAAATAGCAACATAGTATGTTTGAATGAATTAAACTGAATATTAAACTTACAGTTCTTCAGAGCATTGAGATGGTCTTTCCATCCGTTTTCCTGATGCGACAAAAGTGAATGTTTCGAATGGAGAAATTTCTGGGTACGGTTCTTCTCCTGAAATAGTTTCATAGAGAAAGGTCAAGATCTAATGCCATTTGGAACAATTAAGCTCTATTATTAATCTAAAATACCAATAGATAAATTTTCCTAACACTGTTTGTCATGATCATTGCTATCCAATTCACAATTTGAATAAATCACATGCCTATAGTTACTATTGTTCTAGTTTGCGAAGAATAGAACAAAGTATCTTATAGCAGTAGAATTATGTATAGGAGATATCCACTCATATAAATCATTCTAATTCTTAGTAGTTTGTTCTACTCCATATTTTCGCAAACTAGAACTATAGTAACTAGGCATGTGAGTTTTCCAAAGTTGCTAATTGGGTATTATAAGCAAGCGTTAGCCAAATTTGTCTATGGTCAAGATCGTCTCTCTGTGCTTGTTCCTAAAAATCGTTAAATGAAGCAATAAGGCAAATGCTATTTCTGATGTTCCAAAAGTATAGATACCCGCTGAATGGAACCAGAAACCTAACCAACCTATATTATAGATCTGTAATTTCTGATCTAACCAAGATGAGAATTCATTTGATGAGAGTCACAACTCTCGCTTGCGTTTGAACCCCAACTGTTATCGACTATCAACTTTGAGCTGGTTCAAATTTTAATGAAAGTTGATCGACGAGAGTTATTGCTACGCGTGCATGGTAATCAGGGCCCCCGAAAATACAAAAAACCCGCGATTGGCAGTGCAATCAAAGATCTTGCAGGGCAACGCACTCATTGTCCAGTAGCGCATGGGATTTAAGGGAAAGACCAAAACAACAAGATTAGTTGAATTAATAAATTCATATCCTATGTGATTTTTAAGATTTTACGTAAGAACACATTCTGTATTGATTTTGCACAGATCAATACAAAATACGATGAATACTGTTCCAAAACAATTATAATAATCAATATGAATTTTTACTTATAGCGCTGCAGCTGGACATCATAGGTTTTGGCAGGGCAATTCTACGAGATACCCCCCACACCCAACGAATAGGTGGTATAGTTAGTTCACACTGTATGATGGTAATATCCAGTCAACACTCATAAGCCGTTTCACGCAACTCTTTTTTCCCGTTTGACCGAGAAATTCTCGCTTCTCAACTTTCATCAACTCTCATCCTCGTTTGGTCAGGACATTAGTGCATGTGAATTGATGTGAATCTATTTGCCTTTGCACAATTAAAAAATTAGAATGCGAATTATGTGAATTTTCTTGAAACTTACTACGGAATAGTTTAAAGGAATCGTAAGCATTAAAATTCTAATATATCGTAAACGAGCCTTACCCAGTGTTGTGATTTCCCACAGTACAATACCGTATGCCCACCTTTAGAACGAAAGATAAAAAAACCAAAATTATTTTTCTATAATTTTCAATAAGATTTTTACATTTGTAAACTATATCTCATGCAGTTTTCATAAATTATGAACAACCCGATCTTTTAACTTCAGGAACGATCTGGCCAAGGTCTTTCCATCAATATACAATATAGGTGACATCTTACTATCTTATAAAAAGATATAGTGATGATATATAGATATCGCGATCAACTCGGCTTACAGCCGTGCATGTAATATAAGATAACGTGTGGCAAATGTTTTGTCATGCACTTCTTTGAATATTACTTTAGTATTTACAATAGTTAAACGTTTTTATTCCTTCTTTGCAACCAAAATAATTATGTATTTGTATGCACTATTTAAAACACGAGCAGGAGTGCTTTATCAGATATAAAACACGAGTGCGCGGCTCGAGTGTTCTATATCTGATAAAGCACGAACTACGAGTGTTTTTAAATGGCTTGAAAAACGACCCATCTTATGAGTTCATTGGCGAAGTAATTTTAAGAATAACCATTGTCTAAGCCGAGAAAATCAAAGCTAAAGTTTACGTAAATTAACATGATTTTTTATCACATATAAAACCACTGAAACGGTAGTGATTTCCTTTGTCTTTCCTTTGATATACAGAACTTTTATGTAGACCACGACCAATAGGTTAAGATCGATGGCAAGATGGCGTCGTTATGTATGAATAATTCAATTGTCACCATCAATGAAAAGCCTCAGGCAATTTTAACTTTTTCTTCTAATAGCCTGTTTTCTTTAATTTATTTCAATGCTGATACACCATATAGAACATGCTCTATCCCGGTTTAATTTGAAATTCAGAAAATTATTTAATAGTAAGTCTGTTAACTGCATTTAGCTACCGCACTTTTCTTCAACTCTAAAGCCTGGTCCACACGAGTGAGATAAGCAGAAGCAGAAATACAAAGGAAAACTTTCCCCCTAGGGCTTAAAAAGAGAAAGTGAACGAATTTTCTTTTGAAATATCTTTTGTTCGGGCTTAGCTCATGCTTCGATGTCTGTGCTTATAGCTTGTGCTCATGTCGACATGTTCACTACATCCCTTTGTTTTACCTTTTATCCTTCCTGCTGCTTGTGCTTATCCTGTTATCCAGCGGTAGGGAAAAACGCGCAAAAGGGCCCACCACTTTCTTCAGTATAATGACAAGACGTCTAATTAGTTCCGTCTATTAAAGGCCTGTTTTAAACGTCGAAAATTGAAGATCAGAAAAGCCATTTCCTGCACTTTCTGGCACCGTTTCCTGCACGGTTCTTTCAGTTCGGCCAAAATAGAATAAATACTTTATACTTATTTCCAGTTTCCACCTAAGCTTTCCAACTTTGCTGTGCATACTTAATTTTTGTTGTTAATTAAAAACACGGACTTAATCCATTTTAGGGGTTATTAGCCCCCCCCCCTGTTAAACCGCTGCCCTGTTGCTGTCATGTCCATTTGTACCATAACAGGGACAGGGTTGGTTCTTAATGTAGCCCTACGCAAATTGTTATAGGGTAGGGGTTAGGGTAAGGCTTGGGATTATGGTAATACACATTTCGCGTAGAGCTGCCTGAAGAACACACCTGTTACACGTACACGTTATTTAGGTGTAGCTAAAATTTTGTGTTTACTCAGCACCTGCTATGCAGAGTTACAACTACAATTCAACTGTTGTCACTTGTCAGAAGACAGGGGTGAGTGGGAATTGAACTAGAAGACGAACAAATAAAGGGATCTTTGGTTTGCATTTTTCACTGTTCATTAAATAAACAAAATAATTTGAATTATTATTTTGTTATCGTCTTCAGCTAAACATTCATAATTAACTTCTGGTGAAAGTGCCCAGTCAACAGAGGCAGCAAGCCCTTTTTTCCCTTCAATGGTGGGGCACTAGAAAGGGCCCACTTCGGCTAATGCCCCATCACGACACGGTATTAAAAATGCCCTGCTTATCTCACTCGTGTGAACCAGGCATTTCTTTGTTGCCTTCTGGGCATGTTTAACAAGAAAAATATTGGCAATGTAAAACGAGATTCGTGCTCATAATATCTCTGCGAATATACTTTTTACCCAACATCGCTCCGTGTCCGAACTTTTGTTGTAAGTTGCAGCAAAAATTGCCTCGTGTAACATTGCCCTAAGGACAACAATTCAATTCTGCTTACATCTAGCCATAAAGATACCTAATAACTGTTAAAATTTGATTTTTTACTGTACTTACACATCGCTTGAGGTTCGAAATATTCCTTGTGTGAGGGATTCTACTGCCATCCATTTCACTGGTAATAAATTCTAAAAGCATTTCCATGGTAATATTAATTGAGATTCCGTCGTTTCGACATAAGGGAAATTGACAGAAAATATGACGAGGGACCTTGTCCGATGTGTCTGAATATATACAGTATGCTGTCTAGTTAAATATTCACCGTAAGTTGACTCTTTTCATGAGTCTAGCGCAGATGATATGCCCAATGGATTTCTATTTAAAACTGCAACCGACGAAGAAACACTACTGTTTCAAACATTGTCATAATATTATTGATACATATACTGTACTCAAATTTAACAATGCAGGTGAGAAATTACATACCCTATTTGACTTGACATACATCTGATCAACTCCAGTAATCGGCCTTGCTAAGCCAAAATCTGACACCTTCGCCTCAAAGTTGGCTCCGATGAGAATATTCCGCGCTGAGAGGTCCCTATGAACAAACTAATCAAAGCAAAACATTGTTGTCAGACGACAGGAATATAGGAAGATATGCATAAACATGTGTCATATAGCGTGTTATAATTTACCTTCTTTTTAAACATTTGAACCCTCAGTCAACTCTCATGATTAGTATAGGTAATAGCATGGTTTCGAGTGCAATTTGGATATAAAATATAACATGCACGAGTGAGTTTTTCAAAGACCTCAAAATGACACGAGTTCGAAGGATTTATGCTTGTTAATAATATGCATAAAAATGTTCGAGACAATTATACTTTCAACTTACTAGCTTCGGGCCTTCGGCGAACCGTCCACTGATATAAAATTTTCGCTTCATTTATTATTATCTGTATGAGTTGCCAAGCATTTGAAAGCGAACTGAACCATGTGGATTTCTTATAAATTTCATGTAAACTAAATTTTCCACATTTTAAAGAACTTTTAAGTCGTCAATAATCTGAATTTGCTGACAAATTTCCCGCGTAAAGAATAAATATAGAACCTGATGGCCAAGGAATTTTCACATATAAAAGTTATGTTAAAAAGTAGTAACCATGAGCATGGACTGTTTTGGTATTTTTCATTCTCATAAATGTCTTTCATGTGTTTGATGAAGAAAAGGTCGACAGAGCGAAATGCGAGGCAAGCTCTCAACTTTACTGTGAATAAGTTTTACATGTATATAACATGAGTCTGTTCAGAAATCACGTTGTAAGTTGCAGTAAAATTACCTCGTGTAACATGGCCTTAATTTGTTTTGAGAGGACACAAAATAATAGCTTGAACCCAATTCTGACCATGTTGTCCACTTGAAGTTTTAGTTTGCGGCCAGTGGCGTACCTAGAATATTTCTACTGGGTGGTGGCCATTCCAAAATTTACATGACGACCCTGGGCCACCCTCAGTAGAAGAGATGTAGCATGCAGCAGATGGATGTACGTGTTATGACAGCCTACAACGACTAAAACATTTAGTTAGATATCATTTTGTTTGTTTGAAATTTTAAAATTCACCGATCATGTCCTTTCAAATTCTACGTTTTAACCGACGAATGTTAAGTTATCAACAGTTCAGGTGTAACACCCCTACACCTCCTGATCGGTACGCCACTGAGTGAGCCTCAATCTGCCCCGTAAAAACATAAAAGCATGTACTTCCATTGTATCTTTCAAGAAAGCTCTTTATACTTATTATATGGAACTTCTACATACTACTTTGATAGCGACGGGATACGAACATATAAAACTATTTGCTCAAAATGTCGCTCAAAGAATATCAGGGCAGTTTGTTGTCGTTGATTTAATTAATTCAACTATTATGTAAATCTAATTTTATATTTGTAATTATTAATAATTAATTATTTAAATGTTTGTCTGTAATGTAACATGTGCGGGGCTTAGCTTGACTGGACTTCGAGTCCTTTCTTTGCCCTGGAAAGTTATTAAATAGAAAACATGAATTATGTCGTGCTGCTTAAGGAAATCAGACGGTCCCAGTGCACCGATCCCAGTGTACCGTTATTCCACGACGCAACTTTAATCAACCCTGTGTCTCAGGTTAACCCAGATTTGGTGTATTTTGGAAACCGATGTTTGAATCCTTGCATTCATGAGGCTGAAGTAGTCTTTTTAAGATTAATAGCTATGCTGGAAAGGCTAATATCTTACTAAATATGATCAAGTTGTTAGAAACTCATACCTGACTTGCTGCTAGGTGTTGCATTCCATTGGCAATGTCAAGAGCTATCTGTAACAGTTTTCTGTGACACAAAGTTGAAAAAATATTTGTATATTCTGAAGGGTCTTCGATGCCTTTATTATTTACCGGTACTCGACTCTTTCGAAGTAGATGCCTTAAATTACCACGTGAACAAAACTCGGTAATTACTAGAATGGGTTCTAGATAAAAAAAGCGTTTTACGACGTGCAAATCACACGGTACATCATCAGATGGCATATTCTAGCATTTCTAAGATTTTGTATGCTAGCAATTATTGGAATGGATAAATATGTATTTGCAGGTACAATTTTAATTACAGTGCTAGGGGACTCAGAGTCTAGGGAACTCACACATATACCTCCGACAGTGAATGGGTTATTTAAACACATTTTAATAATCGACATTATGTCGTTTTAGGTAGATTATGATGAGATTTACTTTGTTCAATCAGACTTATGCTTTTCTACATCACATACCTTCACTCGTGAATGCTCCAACTAGTTTTATGACATTTGGTTGAGGGTTTTTGTTGACTTCCTTCAAGATATAAAGCTCCATTAGGAGATCAGAGCGATCCGCAGCCGAAGGTGCATCTTAATAAACGAGAGTTTAAAATTTGGTACGGTGGCTGTTATACTACAATCATATACTTGTCAAATATATTAGACTTTTTAAAAGCCCATCTAAAATATTATTGCATGGTAGAGTTCTTCCTTTTTTCTCTCTGTGTTGTCTATGAAATTACTTCTATTTTAGCTTTAAAGGATTTGTAATGACGTTAGGTAATTTAAAGTGCATGATAAATTTGCGAACAAAATCGAAAGTCTGTCAGGAGATCTTGAGTACTATATATCTGATATCTATGTATGACAACTTTCCGTGTGATAAGATCACGTGGACACATACCTTTGAGCATTTTGACAGCCACAACTAGGCTATCGTTCTCTTCTTTTTTGTATAACCCCTTCTTTACTACGCCAAAACATCCTCCACCCAACTTCTTATTAAGGATTGTCAGATCATCTTTTTTTATTTCCCAATCGTCCAGAACACAGATGTAGGACAGGATATCTTCTAAAATTTAAAAGGTTATTCATTTCAGTGGTGAATTATTATTGGCATCGAATATTATATACCGCTAAACCTTATATGTGAAGTTGATGAGACCTTTAATATTGTTTTCCACCTTTGTGATGTTCAAATGTGTATAATCATCAGCATTCGTGAATGCCTTCGACTTCTTTGCAGATAATATTGACATCATTTTGACTATTTTTTATAATATGCTCAGTCTCATCCTGTAAATGCAACTTATGAACAACAAGGTACGAAAGCAATGTTCAAAATTCAAGTTTTCCTACACAGTTTAATTTAAATAATGCATTTGAATTGCCGTAAGTAATTAACGAACTTTTCATCAGCAATTTTTAATATACTTAATTGTTATCAAGGCAAGTTTACATAAAAATGATGAAAAACAGTATGCATAAATAGACTTTCCTTCGTCTGGTTCCTCCTCCATCCTGTTATGTTCTCGAATGGATGGTAATTTTCTTCTGGGAGAACTCTCAACATCCTTTTTCTGATCAGGAAATAGAATACCCAGGTTATCTTTAGACGCTGAACGCCCTTTATTTAACTTGAAAAATCAAAACAAAAATATATTAAGTTCGCACTAAGTAAATTCTAGTGACGTTTTAAAGATTTTTTTTTTCGTTGACGAAAAGTTACGCAAAATTTGTCATTTAGAAACTACTTTTATAGGTATATCCACGACTGCGTGTATAACTAGTAAGGGACTGCTTCGCCAGCAAATAGAGTTGTATTTATGATCGATAATTATCCCCGAGCACGGCGCGGGTACTAATTCCGCTCGGATATTTACATCCGGGTATGTGAGAACAGAGCGGATTTGCCGCGGATTGGCAAAGGCGTAATGTCACTCAGTGCGATTATTACAATATTGATTAAGCTTAATAGGTGTTTTAGCAAGGTTAAATTTGAATTTGAAGAAACAACATAATCTCAAAAACTTAATTTCAAAGGTAGAGTTTAAAAAACATTACTGTTTAAAAGCAGTTGAAGTTTTATGAAAATATTATTTTTTTGACGTTTTTGTGAAATGTCTGAGGTTGAATTTTACAGCAAATCAAAGCAAAAAAAATACATAATAACACACCTACTTTATATAGTTAGGCAATTCATAATTCATATCATTATTTTACAATTTTGTACAAAAAGTAAAAGAAATACACAGTGTTGCATGTTACCATTGGTACAGTGATTGACTGAATACTTCATGTTACAATAACTTTTGGGAAGTATAATTGCATAGTTTGAATGGGCGAGGGATTCTGCATGCATGTATTCCTAGTTCATGTACTAATCTGAATTCAGTTCTTTTAATTAGCACGGGAATGCAAGAAAAATATTTGTGAATTTCTCACCAATCTTAGTCCAAATTAATCTACATTTTTTCGATTTCTCCCCGGCGTATGGCCATTAGTTCCACAGATGGTCGTGTTGAAATGCTCGCTATTTTTTAATTATCGTGATCACACACACACACACACACACACACACACACAAACCCAGGTAGAAACATGCATTGTCAACTGGCGGAAATAATTACAGTACGTCACCAGGTGAGTTAGATAACATTTTTTTAGAAATATGCAGTAGGAGGGTGCCATCGGTGGATGCTAATAAATATTTTTTTATCGAAAATGTTTCAGGTACAAATATTGACGAAAATGTATTAACTTTATTGAATTGATGTTGCCACAACCTCATGTCAATTAATTAATGAAGCTAAAGTTATTGATATCAGGTTAATAATATCATTTCAACATTTAGTAATATATTTTGATGATCCAACAAATTAAATATATATATCACCTTCCGGCCGGATACAAATTATCGCCAAAAATTATTCCTATTTCCCTTGCCAAACGTTTTTGGCAAGTTAGGACCTAAGCGACTGGACTATACTAACTGACTACTTGATTTAGATGGAAATACTAACCTCATGTACAACTCTACTAAACGTTTCTTCTCGAGCAATTCTTCGTTTTCGGTAAAACGACATTGTAATTGCAAATATGATAAGTAAAGATAGGAAAAGAACAACGACAACAATAATTGATGTTGTTGTGTTCCCATCGCTCGCTCCAGAATTTGGAATCGCTAAACCAGAAAGAGAAAATGGAACGAAAATTTTGTTATATGTTTGAAATGATATATCTTGACACGGCGTGCTTTGGCTTACTATGCAATGTTCAGTGTGTCAAAAAATCCCCCCCCCCCTTTCCACTATGTTTTGTATAGTATTTCACCGTTATTTTTGATAAAAGTTTTTAATTTTTATACTGGATAAAATAAATATCCCTTCAATTTAATCCATTCATATTTGAATGACCAAAAATGTCGGAAATTATTCTATGAAATTTAGGAATTCAAATTAATTAGTTTCAGCAAAATTTGCCATTTGATATTTATCTATTACAAATTCAATACTATTCACATGTTTACAGCATTATTTTTTCTCTTAATCGCACGGTCTCTTTACCAAGGTTTTCTGTCAAAACGGCAAATTCATGACATTTCCATCTCTCTGCCGGGGCTTCAGTCTCACTTTTACAGTTTTTTACATCAAACAAAATCGTAATATCTGATACAAATGGGTAGAGAAATCTTGAGCGAAATCATGTTTACACTGCAGTTAAACCTTTCTGAAGATTTCATGTTTGAGGAAAATTTGTTTTTTCTATAATATCTGTTTAAACTGATTCCTTTCACTTGGCCGAATAATGAGCATTTAAAACGAAATATATAGTTTTTCGTCGATTTATATCTCGAGAAGTATCTGACTTTTAGTCGCATTGTTCTCAAAATAAGTGGTCAGTTCTTGTGTACATCGTGCTTAGTACGAAGTCTAAAGACTTTAGAGGTTGATTCATTTTCGTATTTTTACTATCGTTAGGCTACGTTTTTAATACTTTTGTGGGATATTTTTTATATTAAAAATTGTTTCACTCCTCAGACCCTTGTTTCTTTAGGCGTGAAACAATTTTTCGATACAATTATTTCTCCTAAAATTACGAAGAAGAAGATTGTGTGCCAATAACAGTTTTAACAATAATATTTTTCTCCGCAACCCTAGCAGAAAAGATTTTATCGACTAACAATTTTTGGGGAACACTCGCGTGACGATATACATAACACGTAAGGGAGCCAGCATTAGAATTTTGTGACGTCAAGCGCAACCCACCTATTCCCAGCTTACGTTTTGGTGATATAACGACATACGCATTTGAAAGTTATATACCTTTATCTATTTCCGAGCAATATGTTCCATTACCAAAGAAAGTTTCTCGACAATGACATTGCGTTGTTTGATTTGACGACTTGCAGTTTACAGGGTCGTCTTCGGTATTACATGTAGAATTGGCACCACATTGCACTAGACCTAAGTTAAATGTGAACAATGGATTTTGTTGCGTCAGAAATAACGACGCTCATTTATACAAATTTTGTCCCAAAAGCTATACAGTCTCGTTTGAATTTCTTGAACAACGAGGAATATTTTGGTGTACAGTGTGTTACATTAGCATGTCAAGAACTCGAGTCATTAAGGAACATTGGCGTCCGTATTATACAGTAAACAGCCATGTTGGATTTCCTTTCCATTTTGCCCAGCGAAATTTGCCCCTAAATGGTGGCGGGAGCCAAATAATTACGTGCAAGGGTTGCATATGGCAATGTAAAAGAATAACAAAAATTACACTCGTCCGACACATACATGCAATCTATGTAGTTTGACTACCATATATATATTGACAGATTTTATTGCAATTTCGGCCGGGTGTTTTTGATTACGCGTTTCATTTCGTTCTAGAACTGCTGACACCATAAAACAATATAAAAATAGCAATATTGAACCGTAGTTATTATGAGGAAATTAATTGACTTACGGTAACAATTTATTCCGTCTCCAGTGAATCCTGAATTGCAATGGCATGCAAACGATACACTCAACTGGACACAACTGGCATTAGGATGGCACGATGAAGTGTGTGAACAATCCAGTATGTCTGTTTTCAAAACGATAAACAATGTTAAAGACAGATAAACTACTTGGTGAATTTTTCCATATCCAGTACCTTTCATGTTGACAATTACAATTTGTACTTTAATACTAATCTATGTTAATATACAAGTAATATTGTGCATAAAGTTGGCTTTTGTTTAATATCAAGTAGAAGGTATACTGTTTATAAAGAGTACCTTTCTACACGCACGGCCCTAATTGCTTTGCATAAAATCGATCAAAAATGTTACATTGATAAATAAAATAGACTATTTAGTATGCATTGTCCAGTTCAAGTCTTGCTTTAGAGAAAGGAAGAATTGTGATAAATATAGTTTGAAATAGGATACTATATAAGGTATAATATATAAGAACAAACAAGTTTATAGATAGATGAATATAATATAATGTTATTTTCTGCTTGCATGGACAAACGATATTATAGCCCAAGAGATGGCGTGATATAAATAACACATGCACGCCGTGCAAAACGTTCCCCTTGGTGCGTAAAATCTTCTGGCGTTAGACTAGCAAATAAAAAACAAACAAATGTGCATGGCGAATTAGAGAAATTGCGACTAAATGGGTTAATATTTAATTTTACTTTCTTGAGACTTTTTGATCAATCTATCAGCAACAATAGAAATGGACTTTCAGATGTCAACGAAAGTCGTTTTACTTCAGTCACAAGAACTTGCTTTCTCGTGGGTTGGGGGTTACTGAAAACTCCTCGACATTTTGATTATTTTCAATAAACAGTTGAACAGGATGATTTTTGTACATTTTAAGTAATGTTCTGAAAGTTAAGTGCTGCCTGTAGCCAGATCTATAGCATTCATTGTAGAGGCTATATTCAAGCTGAATGACCGTGATTGTAAGAACCATGCATAATGGTATATTTAATGTTTGCGTTTTAGTGTATTTTTAGTATATGTCGTATTTATTAGAGACATTTAATCAAGAGTTCGTCTAAAGCTTATGACAGTCGAAAACTTTACAGAGATGCTAACATGAAATTAATAAACAGAAACAAATCCTTAAAAGCTTACTTGTGCAGTTTTTGCCATCTCCAGTGAAACCTTGATTACATTTGCATTGAAATGAAGTTGCATTTCCAGTACAAGTCGCCTTTTCATGACATGGCGATGGTTTTGACTTGCACCCTTTGTTGGCTTTGAGAGAAAAAGGTTGCAGATTTTGAGAAAATTGAGATATTTTATTTTATTTCATAATTGCTTATATAGGTCTATAATATATCAAGGAATCCAAAGACTGCACCCTTTAGAAATGCTTATGTCAAGCGGATCTCAATATTGCGCGCATGCGTGGATTATCAACATTCTTATTCATTTGTTGTTTTGCTTTTGAGTATACGAGGGAGAGTTTCTTGGGTTTTATAGCAGGGGCAGTGGAACAGAGGGGTATAGGGATGTTTGATGGGGGAGGGGGCTAAATCGCCGCCAATAGGAATCACAACGGGAGAAATTAAGTGGTCAGATTATTCGCGAACTGATGTGCATGCAAAATTAACACAATGATGTCAAATCTTCCCCATGCAGAACGCAGGAAATGCCATTTCAGGGACATTATATTTCAACATATTCCGGGATAAAACCCCCTAGGATTTGACCAGCCTCCTCCAACCAAACCAATCTTCCACCGCCACGTGCTGTTTTACAAAATCATTCTGCAACAACTAAGTACTATAGTGCTCTCAATATAATATAGAAAGAGCATGGGAAACTTATAACGTGTTTTTCACTCCTCGATCGAACTTTTACAGATACGCGCTACCTGTACGTAAATTTCTTTTGTGCAGACTGTATATATGGTACATTTGTGCGCTACTTTTGTCACGTGACAAAAACGTCAACATATGTAGACACGTGATCGAAGTTTCCAAACCCTGTCGTATATGTTGACTATCAATTACTTACCCAGATAAGGTTAGTATTATTATAAACTTTACGTTTGTCTTCGTATATTTGATTACGGTCGAGGTGGTTTGGACTTTAAAGTATATTTATCTGAAGAGGTCGTTCGCAAACCTATCACAATAATTCGTAAAAGTTTACGGACAGGGAAATACAATTATTATAAATTATATTATTACAAATCCTTAAAAAGCTAACCTGTGCAGTTTTTCCCATCTCCAGTAAAACCTTCTTTACATTTGCATTGAACTGAAGTTGTGACATTCTCATGTCTTTTTTCTGTTTTTTGTTGGATGCGTTTGTTAGGCTTTGAAGAAAATTTTGAAGAAACAGAGAATTAAGAAAATTAAGAATTTAAATATCTTTTATAATTTTTTCTTATTTCTTCCTAGACCCTTTATTGTAAAAAAACTAAACTCTGGTCTTTGGAAAACATTTTGCCAATTAGAATTAGAATGACATCAGCTCAGCTTTGCCGAACTGCTGATTTAAATTATAATTGGAGAAAATATGTGAGAAAATCGTTATAAAAAATATCAAATAATTTCACATAATTTTTTTACATGATTTTTTATTGATGAATTTTTATTTTATTGGACCAGGAAGAAAAATTCATATTATTCGTTTCAGTTACATATATGCTTTACTTACATCTGAAAGTAAAGGTTCATATGTGAAAACTAATTTCACATGTGAAATATTTCATATCAGGAATTGAAACAGTTCACATATGAAAAGGGATGGACACATTATATACATGGAAGCAGTAACGATTGAATGATTTAAATTGACATATCAAATAGAAAGGACCGAATAACACAATAAAGCACAACCAACATTTTCCGAGTAAGGTTTATAGGCCTATGTACGTTAGTGAATAGAGGCGATAATAATTCTATTTATAATTTGAGAAAGCATCATCATAATCTATTTCGTTAAGCTTTTGATTGGTAAGCATATTGCAGCGAATGCCTGTAATTGAAAATAATGTAAAAGATATATATATATATATATATATATTTCTAAAATTCATTAATTATTCATAGGCAAAATACAAAGGAAACTCATGACCCGTAGCGGATCTATATATTTGATATAGACTTGCTAAAATTTTCTCCTTCAATTTTTACACCGTAGATAACATCAATCTTCAAAATTCCAACGCCAGTGAGCGTACAAAACGAGTCATTTTAGAAGTCATATACAAACCTTGCAGTTCGGCCTATATCTGATCTAAAACACTCGGCTGCGCCTCGATGTTTTAAATCAGATAAAGACCTCTCGCGCGGTTTGTATATATATGCTCCTTCACTTGTGTTGTTGAGCACTCTGTGAGGTTAATTGGTGGCTATAAGCTATAATGCAAAAACTCACTTCCCATGTGGTCGTTTGAGCACTCTGGCCCCAAGACACTTCACGCATGTCTGGATGCGCATGTGTCTGAGTATTTTACCACATGCGCTTGGTGAGGGCAAGAGTATGGTGTATAAATACGAAGTCACTCGCATCTAGACTGCGTTACAAGCTGCACTGACGAGCCGTTGAACGGCGAAACATGCATGTCTGCAGATTTGACTATATATATATATATATATATATACTTCCGCAAAAATGTCAATAATTTGAGTTCAAGATTTTGTTGTCATTAATTTGTCGAATAATTATGTAATAGGTAACGATATTTTCCTAGTCTAATGTGATTATTATTCACAATAAAGAGTCTACAAAAGAGTGACAATTGTTAGATTTACAACGAAGATTTTAATAACGAGGATATTTGTTTTATTGTATATTCAGCTGGTTAATTAATAGACTTTTCCAAGATTATTTTCTGCAATTAATAAAAAAGCTAAAGCAAAACAATAGAGTTATAATTCATCTATTTTTCTTACCGTTTTTGGTGACTGACAAATTCTTCGACGAAACACATTGAAAGGCAATGTGGTTTGCACGGAAATGACAAGCATATGTAAATTTACCAAGGTCTTTTATTCCAGTTATATTGTAATGACATTCTCGTTGTTTAGTAAAAACGTCTTTACAACTGTGGATTGGCAACTGCAAATTTGGTCCGAATATGTTGATCTCTCTTATCTTATAGTTACGTGGATTTTCTGAACTCGGTGCTTGACCATCAGTTCCAATGCATTGAATTGTTATGTCTGTCCCAGGGAGAACAGTGCTACCAGGTATGAAGGAAATATTTCCATATATGTTTTTAGTCAGCGAAACTAGAAGATAAGAAGTAATGACTAATATTAAAGAAATAAGCAATAATTAAAATAACGCAGATTCAACCATATGAAGAGGGGAAAATGGCCAGAAACTGAACACACTTATATATTTACTGAAAATGCGCATGAAGAAAGAACATGGCGCCTAGAAATAATAGGAAATGTGTCCACCTGGAGCAATATGTTAAGCAATATGTTATACAAACAAAGGATTACTTTAAGATATATAAGTGGAGTATATATTCGCTAATGTACCCTTTACAAGTTAAATAGCACGAACTTTAGTAATGAGCTTGCCTAACAAACATTTGACGATTGGAGGAAAATGATGTAGAATTTCATGTTAAAGTAATGTCATTGAAGCTCAAGCAGAGTTTTCTCGTGGGCTGCATTTGAAGAGTTTGGAATATTATTAGTTCAGCTTTCTATGCATTTGACTTTTACCTCATATGTTAAATTATAATTATTATATAGCTTGCAGTGCCTTACTGCTCGAACATGACCTAATCGAATGTTTCTCTCAGCCGTCAAGGACAATGGCGCCATTTTTGTGCACGCGGGTAATTATAGATTATAAGGTTGAATTAATAATCTCTTGCAAGTGTAACTCCTTTCTCCTTTTAATCAACGAACGATCGCTGCCGCTGGAACAAGGGTCCAGGGGTATAAACCCTACGTTGCAACACTTTTTTAAAGTGTCCTTCTAATAAATAATAATTAAGTGAAAGGTCGAAAGTTGATGTCAAGAAACGTTCTAACATCTATACTTTAATTGTTTAATCGTGATGCGTGTATACCATGCACCCATGTAACCTTTCAGATGTATAATAAGATGTCAGTGAAAGTTGTATACTGTATCATTGCCAATCTGATCGAAATCTTTTGATATCCGGTACATCTATAATGTTACATGCTTCCACTAGAGAAATGAATGGCTTTCTTCTTTGTTCAGGCTTATGCAAGTTTCGAAAAGAGTTGGGATCAGGGAAATTCGAGAAACCCACGAGTTCAATAGTAGATTGTTTTTTCCTATAGTCGCGGGCGCCAGATCAAGGCTGTCATTTATATTAATTCACATAATTCTTATTAGGACAATTTTGCCATGTCAATCATTAAACCTGTCTCATGTTTATGTAGTTTACCTGAATTTGAGCACATTGGTGTAAGCATCGCATGATTTGGTAAGACCAAAACGAATGTGGAAAATATAATGGCCAAGTTCATAACTGCTTTGTTTCTACGTTGTTGACTTTTGAGTGCCGATATATCTTCTTTCACAGAACTTCCAATTTTCTTCAATGCTAAACTAGACTAAATCAAAAATAGAATTATGTTGTTAGTATAAATCGAGGTTTGAAATGTAATCACATTAAATAGCGATCTGTCTAAGGACTAAGTGGTCAAAATATTCTAAAATAGCTATGTAAATATTTTTTACTAATATTATATAAATAGAAAGCTCATCATAAAAAGTTACTAGATTAGCGTTTTTTTCGGAGCGTTTAATACCATGAATTGGCATTGGTTAAGGAAGAGCGAAGATGTTATTTTGTGAAGTAATGCTGTCGCTACAGGCAGGAGTTTCACGCTCGTAGGCGATTTTCTAAATTTCGACAGGATTACTTCACTCTATTTACTTAAAGTGAAGATTATGCAATAAAAATATATGGTTGATAGATTATTAATTAAAATGCGAGATTGCATGTGTGTCAATGAAATATAAGCTGAACATAAAATTGTTTACATTATATATAAATTGAATAATGAAAGCAATACTTACTTCTTATCGTCATATTACTTCATAGTCGGTTCATGAAAGGCATCTCAGAATGTAAATATATCCTTGCACGAATGAAAGATGTATATCGTGACCACAAATATAACTTGAAAAGCGAAAAAAGTTGATCAAGTTTTAACCTCGATATTATTTCAATCTTCTCTTTTGGCTTTTGCCGTTTTCAATAGATGTTCTTGATAACACAACTCTTTCAAATTTCATACTTTTCTGCCTACAGTTTTTCATACACCTTTTGAGCCAATATAAAAAACGGATCTTTCATCTATTTATCAACGCATTACTCAATGGATTTCCTTTCCATGTGAATTTCTTTGTTTGAAATGCGTGTTAATTCCTAAATTTCTAACTTACAATACGTTCATTGTAGGCAGTATTCTTCAATATTAAGCTACGTTTGCTTTGGTTGGAACTACATTACCTGAAAGATGTTTCAAGCAACGGCACTGCATCAAGGACGTTCGTGCCTTACATTGAAACAATATTGAAAAAGTGGCTGTTAAACAAAGAGACTTGCCTCACACATTATTTAAGTATTTTATACAGCATGAAAGGCGTTTACATGCAGTCATTTAACGGAAGCATTATTCGACTCAAGTGGAAGCGTAACTAGGATACTACAAAAGAGTTAGTAATAATTTCTAGTGCATAGAATTTTTAAAACGTCTCGAATTATGATATCCACAAGATTCCAGAAGAAGTCTCCCGAGTATTCGATCAATATTACTCCTCTTCTCATACTTGACTGGAAGCACTTAAATTATACGCGAACAGCGAAATTCGGCGCGCATCCAAATGACGCGTTCTGAGTCGGGCAAAAATCACAGTTAAAGAAAAACAGTAGCTGTGACTGGATTGTTTAAGATATGCGTATTAAGGTATTCAAATGTTCAGTCATGCATTCGTGTTTTTATTGTTGTGATATGTAATCACGAATGCATGACTGAACATTTGAATACTTTAATACGCATATTTTAAATCATCCAGTCACAGCTACATGTTTTTCTTTAACTGTGATTTTTGCCCGATTTTTGCCAGAATTTCGCGATTCGTGTATTTCGACTCTCCTACTCTCCCCACCTTTTCCTCATTCCTTTAAATTAATTGAGTTGGGAACAAAATTAATTTTATCCGTTCCAAATATACCGTACATCCCACGGTGGACACTTATAAAGGTTTTTGTTTAATGAAAGACAAATTGCAACACGTTTATCCCCCCCGTTCACGAGGGTACAATAGAGACCTTACGATTTAAGACGGCAACGTGACGACGACGGCTATAAATACAATGAAATTTATAGTATTTTAGAATAGAAATGAATAATTAAAATCCCACGGGAGTTTAGACGTCATCCACGCTCTGTTTACAACGGTAAACTACAGATTTTTACGTCTTGTGTGCAACGTCTGCATTTCAAGCCGCGAGAAGTGGTACTCAGCAAATTGGCTTAGTACTGAAGTAGAAATCTTCTAAACCAAAAAGCCCTTATCTCAACTTCTTTAAACTGAAGTGAATTCATACGATTGATAATACACGACAAGTTTTATTTAATTGATTTATTTGAACGAGTTTGTTTTGGCCGTCGTCGTTCGCGTTGCCGTCCTACATCGTAAGGTCTCTATTAGTCAACAGCAGCAGCGTAGCAGTAGGTCAAGTGAGTTTGGTAAGTTAGGACGGCAATGTCATGAAACGAAATGTGGATGGAATATTCGAACGAAAATTTATATGTATTTTTAGACCTAGCCAAGAGCAGTTGCGAAAATGCAACCTTAGGCCCTCTGGCAGGAATCGAACCTGAGGTCCTGGTGTTTGTGGATGGAATATTCGAACGAAAATTTATATACATTTTTAGACCTATAGAAACTTGAACAAAAGCATACATTACTAAAACTGTATTTGCCACTTAATAGTATACAGAGTGTCCCAAAAAAAGGCTACCTTTTCAAATTCAAATTAGCATGTTAATTCAAGCAACCTATTGTATTCAATATCCCATGTGTATAAAACTGTGTGTTTTTACGCATTCGTAGTTCAAAAGCGAAAATGAATTTCAAAAACTACAATAGGTTGCTTGAATTAACATGCTAATTTGAATTTTAAAAGGTAGCATTTTTTTTGGGACACTCTGTACAGGGTGTCTCAAAAAAAGTGAACCCTTTGAAATTTAATACAATAGTGAACCTTTTGAAATTGAACTTCATATTTGCATTTTCTTTCAAAGAATCTATTGTACCCTATTGTATTTAATTTCAAAGGGTTCACTTTTTTTTGAGACACCCTGTACAGTGTGTCTAAAAAAACCCTGAACCCTTTCAAATTCAAATTAGCCATAACCTATTGTAGTAATTTGACAGTTCTAATTGCTTTGAATTAATGGTGCGCAAAAACACAAGGTCTTATACACATGGGAAATTAATTACGCACCATTAATTCGAAGCAATTAGAGCTGTCAAATTACATTTATCCCAAACCTTTGATTTTTATGCTAGTCACAATGGTGTTACTAGAGGCGGAAATATGGGGGGGGGGGTGTTCAAGCTCATGCAAAATCCTTTATTTCTATGGTTTGTAGACAATTGAACTAACCACCAATGTTGTAGATTAAGTTTAAGTTTTGTGAATTTGAATAAAATTCTAAATAAAATAAAGTTAATATACCTGTTCGTTTGAACCAACACGATATAAGCACTATAATGTAAACCATAAATTGGTATCATATCTAAGTTCACCTCAAATACAACGGCAACGGCAATGAAGACGTTTTCAATAACAATAACAATAGCATTTTTACTCTAATTAGACTAAAGTGGCTGCAAACTGAATTTTGCTGAGCACGTCAGTATACTGTGTCATTCTATTTGAAATCCAATATTCAAAAAACATCTTACTTGATAAATGATGATCTAGGATTAAATGCCTTATCTTATCAATATATACAGTATATATTTACTAGGTTTGAATACAGTTAAACTATACTTGGCCTAGTTTAGAGTTCATGATCATAAATTATTCATAAACTCTGTGTCACTGCTATATATATGTTTTCAAAGAGAACTTTATAGCCTCGTTACCAAACCTTTTCCGCGCCGCTTTAGTAAAATAAAATTTTCCGAATTGTGTCGTAATTCGAGCATTTTCTAAAGTTTTTGCGGCATTATCTTTTTAAAGTAATTATATACGTATATTAATAATTTCTTGTTCCCTATTCCCTTCCCTTGATGTAGCATTTTTGCATTTTATATTTCTTAAACAAGTGGAAATAAACAGGTGTGAGCACGTGTTACGGACATAGCGTGATAGCGCAATACACAGGAAAGAATATTCAAAGTTCACAATAGGGTTAACTTTATACATATATAATGGCTTTCTACATTGCTTTGCTCTAGATATTTTGACTGATTTAAAACAATTTGCAAAATATACTTAAAAATCCGCTGGAAATTTAAAAGTTGTGAAGTTGTCTTATGAAACATCTATTGAGGATGAGGAGTCATTGATTGTCCGTAATGTACAGACCTTATGCGCAGACGCAAGAAATATTGTAAAATCACTAAGCCATCACTAACCGATTTCTCATGTCTGGAATTAGTAAAGAAATTAGGATTGGGTTGAGGCCGAGGCCTGAACAAACACTCATGCTTCTTCTAATCAGGTCATTAAAATAGTTTCACATACTTTAACAGTTGTATACGGCTTCGTAGAAATGATACCATGTGACCGTCAGTGGTGTACGGAGACCCATCTCCATATCAGTGTGGAAGGCTTCATATTTTGTTGGTTTACCAACTAGAACATTATATATTATGCAAATTTACCGATTTGCGTTCCATGCATGAATGATCATTAATAAGATATTTATGGTCAAGTTTATGAATACAATCTTTTTCAACGACAAACATTTGAAAGTGTGCTCCCCTGCCCCTGTCACACTCGACATTGTACGTCGGTGGTTAAAGTGTAAAGCTGTCTATATGTAACACCTATTTTCAAATGCTTAAATTTAAGAAAAATGTAATCTAAACTTTCTTTGACTCAGAAATAACTAAATTCAATCCGTTTTCCTTCCACGTTTCTTCAAGTTTCTCGATATATTTCTTGATATCATTTATTCCGTTGTTAGGCTGATGTATATCTTTCAAAATGTCCATCGTTGTCCTTCCCACCATTCATAAACCCAATATTAATGTAAGCGGTCTGGAAGGGAAGAAATTATGCAAATGAAACTTTAGGTTTTGACTAATCAAATCAACTCTTGCAACTGAAGCTATTCTTTATACGAAGATATCTTTCTATGAAGATCACTTCACTTTATTTGACATCGTAGGCCTACGTGCGAAAAGAAGTATTTTGATCACGTGATCGCTTTTGTATATATACACTATAAAAGCACATGTATTTTGTCGAACATTCCAAGTAGTTTTTATCCTAAAGATTCGCAGTATATAGACGCTCTCTAGACTGGAACTACGCGTTCTATAAATATTATATCAGTGAATGTTGTATATCTTGCTATCTTACCTCTGCTTCTTCTAACATAGCAGACAATTTTTGACGTAGAGTTGTGAAAGTAGGTCGCTTTTCTGGCAATGTTTCCCAGCATTCTGACATAATCGAGAACCTATAAATTAAAATAAAAAAACAGACACAGTAAAGGTGTTTGTTAAAAAATTGAAAGCCAAATGCACAGATACGAAGCCGACAGACAAACCACAATGAAACAATCAGTGGCGCAGCTTTGACTTTTTGAGTGTGGGGGGTGGAAGCATTTCAATTTTACCGACAAAATGGCCGTGACCCTCATGTGGCGTGGCTTATCATGTTTTTAGGTTGGCATGTCAATTTTTAACCTCGCGGTTCCAGAGACTTCAGAGAGTTTCCTAGCTAGGGTTCCCCGTGTTACTGTGTAGTACGAGAAACGCTGATCTGAATACGTCTGGCACCCAGGGAAGGTAATTTTTACAGTTAATTCAAAACCGATGACGACAGTACGTAAACAATAAGACTTATAGGATGGTTCTCACACTTCTCGTTGTGGTTTGTAATGGTGCATATTTACTGCTCCTTAAATTTCCTTTGAGCTCCTTTAAAACTGCTAAACCTCGTGTTTCATATGAGAATATGGATTGGAAATAGCGTGTGTATTTTCAAGCTATACGTATGAATCCATAACTAAGTTTAAAAGTATTAGGAATATAGAATGCGGGCCAAAATCTGCTAGCTGAGATTCTGGTGGATGTTCTCGCGAGAAAATTTTGAAAATTTAAACTCGTGAAAGCTCGGTAATGCATCTAAAATTCTGCATTTTTCGCTCGCGTTTTATACTTCTAACTTCCAGGCCACCTAACAAACGCAAACAGTTACAGCAGTCTATAGACTGTTTTGCCAAATGATGGTAACCCTTCAGAGTATGATTTCATTTAGGTATTGTTGTAAAGTATATACTGTCAATGAATCAAATATAAAAACCCGAGCGGAGAGATGAAGACGTTTACATTGCGTGAATTACTGACTAATAATAATTATGTACATGTGGCTTATGTCAATTAGTTGTATTAAACCAATGGGGCCGGGAAGCATGCTAATTACGATGAGTTTCATAGCACTTCTATAATTACACATGTACGCGACGGTTAGTTGCTTTACACAATTTTCAATTTGCAAAAGAATCCTGACAAGTACGACTATATAAAGAAGAGATTAAGATTAAGGTCTTAAGGTACTTGTGTTCGCATGATGTGATAATGTGCGAAACATATAACGTCATAGAACATTCCTGGTTCTGTTACATGTCGTTGCAATTGTCCGACGGCAATGACGTCGGTAAAAAATCTTAAAACCAAACGTTGAGCTGGTCTATCAATTCATTCCCAAAATTTTACCGACAATAGATTATGGTTTTCCGATCATTCCATCCTTTGACTTATTTACCGACTGGTAACAGAAAGGTGAAGTGTGTCGTACCCCCACCCCACCTCGTTGTTTTAAGAACAGTAGTCAGATTTACTCACAGATAAGGCGAACAGCGATCAGGTTTCCCCAATCGACCACCTGAACCAACATGAGACATAATATCGTGTGGTGAGATGCCTTTGTATGGTGATCCACCTGGATGAATGAGGAGAAATTGTCATTTAAAATTTGCACATATTCTACACGAAAACGAAAAAACTTAGAGCTTCTTACAATAATAAAAAATTAAATTTATGGTATAGTACAGCAAACGAGGGTATAATCGATTGAAAAAATTAGAATTACCAATATTTGATATTTCCCATAAAAGAACACCGTAGCTCCACCTAAAAATACGTTGGTTAGATAACATTACAAGGCTAGAATAGGGTTTCGGAAATGTATGATTTTAACTACAGTATGTACGCCTCATAAAATAAATTTTGCTATAACTCTCCTTCCAAGCATCTATCATCTACGAGAAAGGAGGCGAGATAGAAGACGAGCCGCACACATTGTCAATAAAAATTTCCATAAATAGCATAGTCTGTTTGTTCTATTATGTTTTAGATTCTTTCATATTATTAACTATGCCAGAACTACCGTTACAGCACGCGGAATTATTAGTAATTTATAAAGCAAACACAAAGGAATCCGCACCATTTAGGGAAGCTCCCTACAGTTTCCATTAGGTATCAGTGTTTTGAATTGAAAGCTCTTTGAAAGGTTATAAGCTTAGAAAACTCAAGCCCTTTATTCCTCGTATATCAAGCAATAATATTAACACAAGTTTTTTACTGTTCCGTTGCCATGGCGACATGACGTCATCATTTACCTTGGCAGTTTTAGCCAAAGAAGGTATGATAGCGGAAAAATAAGGTCGGTGACCTACTCTTTTTTTGCATAAAGTAAATCATTATGAGATTCTGAGTTTTGTCAGAATTTTTTTTCAAAATGCCTAGTGTAGTTTTTTTTTAAAAGCCAAAATTCAGTTTCACAAAAATTACACTGACGATTTTTTTAAATTTAAGAATTTATTAGAACTTACTACATTGAATACATAGTCAATTTTGAGATATGGTAACCGGAGAAACGAACGAGAAGAAAGAACCTCAAAATGCCATTTTCTGCTCGCGAAAAACACGCAACGCCTAAACAAAATACTGACCGATCACGATATAGTGTTTGCGGGCGCATGTTCGAGTCACTCGCTGGTAAACGAGTGGTAAAACAGGCTGCTTTTTTATATGGTTTACAATTGTGAGCAAAATTCTCTTCGTTTTCGTTACCCTTGGCTTGTTAGACCCAAGACTGTTTGTTGGTGGTCCTTTTTTCTGGTCTGGTTTGTCGGTGGTTTACGCATTGAATTAATCCAACGTCTCTTAAATTTGTTTTTATTGTTGAAATCGGTATGAAAACTTTTCAAAACATTCAAACAATTCCAAATTTCATTAGTTTTTAAACTTTTGATTGCTTTAAAGAATTATATTACTTTGATAGTTCTAGACTGCCTTGAGGAGAGCATAAAATAACATTTTAGAATTTTTAGTCTCCAACACGTCGACAATTTTGGACATTATAAAAGATAATACTGAACGTAAAAACGTAAAAAAAACATACTAAAAGAAAGCTTAGAAACTGGTTAAGAACATACGTACTGTTTGAATTTCAAAGATATACGATTATAATGAAAAAGTTGTAGTTTCTTCGCAGAAAAGTCTCGAAAATAACTTCCCACGGCTTGTTTCAAAATTTTACCGGGACACGAATATTTCACGCGTGAGACGCGAGGGTGATATAGATCAGAATCTATATAGATAGTGTTTCAAACTGTACGATAACTGTAGGGAGCCACCTTAAGCCTGGTTTTCCAGCCATAACTGTCGTGACCAATTCATATTTGACGATGTGAATTAACCTGCTTCAGTCTTTGTTGATTGTAGAGATATATCAACACTCTATTACATCGGCTACTTTGATCTGTTCGCGACTGCTACGACCAAATGAAAATAAGGCTAAAAAACCTGCACATATTTAGTGAAAATCTGCGATGAATACTTCACCCGACGTCGCGAAGCACCTTTTTTCAACTCACACTCGCTACGACGCTATAAATCACTATAATTATAATATTACTAGTAAATGCCTGCTTGTGTATGATATACTACAATAACTACACTTACACATCACTTGCAGAAGTGAACTTCCCTTCAATCAAGGCTTCAATTGCTGTCCATTTTACTGGTAATAAATTCTTAAAATAAAAAATACATATTCTCTTTAAAAACGTTAAGCCCAATACTATTGTGTTTCGTTTTAGCATTAATTTGGCATGTAAAGAGTGCTTTTGGGTGATTGTACTGCTTGATCAGATTCGTCATCAATGAATGAGTAATTTATGTCTTCAATCAATCAGTGAAGTAAAAAAAAAATATTAAAAATTGTATAAGATACCTACCCTTCGGCTTTTGATATATTCTCCGGAACTTGATGTTTCTCTTGCTAGACCAAAGTCTGATATCTTCGCAATCCATGACTCTGTAACTAAAATGTTCCTGGCAGCGAGATCACGGTGAACGAACTGTCGTAAGAGGAATAGAAGTTCTTGAGGAAAATTGCCACGCCTTGCTTGATGTGTTTTAATGTCATGTGAACATGCGCACGGCGTATTTGAAAATAATTGAAAAATATCTTATCCGATACTTATCGATCCTAATTGAGGTTAACAACGTACTTCGACAGATTTTTAAATGCTTAATTCCGCCCTCAAATAATTTATGGATTAAATTTAGCGCAATTGAGCTGAAACAAAAGATATCAGGCTCCAAGGTTTAAAATATTGTTCCCATTTAGTAACAATTAAGATAATATTGACTGACAGGCATTTGCATCCGCCTCTTTTATTCATTAATAAATGAATTTTAATCACTTCAAATTTATAATGCAAATCAGCCTTAAGTTAAAAAGATAGTAAGTCGTCTGAGGATCTATTTAATTCTTGAACAAATACTGTCCCACCAAAAAATCGCCTCTTATCCTGGTGGACCACGCCTCCCATGTGAACGGTTCATGATGGCAAATTCGCAAATCTCCACGTTCTTTGCTTACCTTCTTCGAGGCTAAGTGCTCCATACCACATGCCACATCCACTGCTATACTAAACAGTTGTTCGTTGGTTAATTTCGGTTCTGATGTTGCAGGGATATTTCCATTTAGTATTTCACCGTACTTTTTTAAAACATCTTTTAGGTTACCTCTTGCGCAATATTCAGTTATAACTGAAATTGGTTCTACAGAATGAACATATTGAAAAATTAGGGAGAGTTTTAGCTACTAAATAACTCCTTCTAGGTCCAGCCTTTCCCATAAGATAGCTTAACGACGACAATAACACCAGTGGAGATACAAAATGTCGTCCGCACAAGAAATTACGAACAGCTACGAATGTGAATCGAAAATGCATGCATAGATTGCCTTTCCTAGTTTAAACATGCATGAAACTGCCGACGGCACATTAAACGTCTAGCTGTCTATTCTGTAGCAGCGTGATGTTCGTGTTGGCAAAATATCGACAGCTTAGGATTTCTATTAATAACTACAGTAGTAACAATGTTACTGATAATAACTTGAAGCCACTTACGTTCTGAAGTACACGCACCAATAAGTGTGAGAATATTCGGGTGGGGTAGGGTGTTGACGAATTTTAATATCCGTAACTCTGTTAGTAAATCTGAGCGATCTATTTCCGTTGCCTTGTCTGTAATAGAAAAAATATATTAAGCGTTAGAGCTGTAAATACTTGAATTAAGATCATAGATGATAGTAGCTTTATGTCAAAAGGATTCAATCTAATCTAGGTGTTTAAAGAAGATGTACGTACTTAATTGAGCAGCATAAAAAACTTTTCGATGTCCTTAGCTAATTATTTGTGCGAAAGCAAGTAATCAAACGCCACGCCCAATATTGAATAATACACTTTATCTCGCCCAAAATCAAATTACCGTTTCAGCCTTATCCGAAGCAAAGTGAAAATATGTTGCTACGAATATGTTGCGAGTCTTTCTCTCTTTTTGTTAGTTGCAATTGAACTCACACTTTCGCACCTATCACTAATCGTGCTCAAACTCTAATTTTTGTTGGTATCTTGCGAGCGATGATTTGTGACGTCATGGAATAATATATCATCCGAAATGCATGAACAACGGAACTGCACCGCACAAATTATAACTGAACTTTGTATAAGTAGTTGGTCCCAAGTGGCCTCGTTATATTTAAATTGCGTTTGCTTTTGTAGTTAAATGTTTTCACCCAGCAAACGTCAGCACACACCGGTACCAACCGTCGTCCATGTGTGAAGCCTGGGGTTAATATTAATTTCGCGGCAATTTCTATAAGAAATTCCTAGTTCATTGAATATTTACCTTTAAGGATTTTCACTGCAACAGGAAGATCAATATCTTCTCCATTTTCATCACGTGTCTGGAATGTTCCTTTTTTAACAATACCAAATTGACCAGACCCCAGCTTCGTGCTGGTTATTGAAAGTTGTTCACGTGGTACCTCCCATTCATCAAGAACTGTCAGGTATTCGGAATCTAAAACAGAAAAACATTAATTATTATCGACGTTGTCTCTATTACTGAGTTCGCATATGGGGGAGATCACTCACTTGGGGCCCGAACAAAGCTCAAAGAGGTTGGAGCATATCCTTTGTTTGTTTGTACGTGGGTAAATTGCGGTTTTATTTGGCTATTACCTCCTTACAATCAGAGCACATGAGGGTTTTGTAGAATTAAACTACCCACAAACCCTCAAGTATATAGATTTCTTTCACTGTAAGCGTAGTGCCACTGCAACCAGGCATTCAAGATTATAATACAATTAAAGAACAAGTTTTTCTTCACCCCATCGCGGTAGTTAGGGGGTGCAAATTTCCTTTCCACTGCCCCCGTAGTTCCAGTAGCACTAGGCCTAACTATGCAATGGAATTTATAGTAAAATAGCGGAAAAGGGAGTAATCCTTTCACGTATTGTATATAACGCTTGAAACAGTGAGTTGGTTACATTTGGACACGCACGCTGTTACTTCAAGAATGCGATATTCTAATTCAAAATGTGCAAAATATATGCAAATGTTCTCTCTTAAACCCAATTTTTGCAATCTCGTGTCCATTTTTTGTTTGCTGCAATCAAATCTTGTGTCAGAAAAATTGACATTTCTTGGAGGAATGGAGGAGCCTGAAGATTGCGATAGAAACGTTCATTCTGTAAAAATTAGTGGTAAAATCACAAAAATCAAAGCTTTGTAGATATGGTGGCAACATAAAATTTGAATCTTTCCGCCATCCTAGTAATGTATACCTGCATCTGTTGCCTCTACGTCTGCAATTTCTTCATCTTCTTCAAATACATCATCAAGCGATACTTTGGGGGATAAAGGCGATACATCAACAGTTGCTGTGTTTTCTGTTTCAGGGTAAAGTATACCAAGATTCTGAGCTGCTCCGGTTGTCATTTGAACAACTGGCATCTAGAGGTTCAAAAACATAATATTTTTTAACGTTAGCTTGTTTGGTTTTGTATTTGAACAATTAATCATGAAATAATTTCTGACTGTTTATAGACATATAACTGGGTGATTTTCCCTAGTCCCCACTTCTCGCATATTTTCGCCCCCAGATCTCGCCTATTTGCTTCCGTCCCCACTTGGACTTTTGGGAATTCCTGTTAGTACATCATGGCCGCATACTACAATTAACTGGACACTCTTGCTTTATGAAATATGAATAAAAAGGCTAATATACAAGGTACACATACAGTATCGTCGAACTTTCGTTTACGTTTCCTGAGCACCAACCATACTGTACAGGCAATGCCAAGCAAGCATATAATTAAGACAATAAATATAACAACAGGCGTTGTTACGTCACTTTCTTTACGGTTGGATTTATCAGAGTCATTGTCGTCAGAGTCATTGTCATCAATCGCATCTGAAATTAAAATATAAGCAAAGAAACTTAAAATATTTCTGATTTAATGAAATACAATTATTTCAGTGACTTGCAACACAATGTCTATTCAGGAAGATAATAGACCACAAATCGTATGACCGTTCTTTTTACTATCATTGATGTATTGCAGCCATAATATTAATGGCATAATATACAATGCTAATAAAAATATATTCTCTCCGACCAAAATAAGACCATACAAAATTTAATTAGTTCTGACAGAATATGGCGTCAAATGATTGCAATGCTCCTGCAGTATATTATTTTATAAAATAGTCCGAGCTTTCTTATATGACTATCAATCTACAGTAATTATTCACAAAAGTTTAATATCGTTAGGTAAAGCCCGCGCGTCTATAAGATAGGGCGGCGAAACGGCTAGATAATGTCGTGATCAATGTGTGATGCGCTTTGGGACTGGGGCGAAGCGCCCCAGTGTAATTTTTAAAAAAACAACAAGGAGTGGAAAAAACTCCAGGTGGATCGAGTAAATGATTAATATTTTAAAAAGTATTCAGTCGATTGTTGCTGTATTTTTTCAAGATGTTATTCAAGCCTTTTAGCGTTCATACAACAAGTTTTAAGGCGTTCTGTACTATCTAACATATAAAGTTTTGTGTTTTAAATCTCGAAACATTTGTGACTTCCCCGTCCCATTTCGCCCCGCTCGGAAAACAATTTACTAATTTCGTACCTTAGAATCGAGCTAGAACGTAGCTTTTTTTAAGACACCACTGCCACGAATTAAACTTTATTCCTGCCCAATTTTGTCGTGTAATTGAACTTTTTTTGCTATAGCATGTCAACTGCAGCAAAAAAATTTGGTTGTAGTGTAAAAATTTCTCAGGTTCGAATGTTTTGAAAATTCGCTTATTTCAAAGGTAGTCAAACACACTAAGACTACTTTTGCAATTTCAATCTACACAAAAATATATATGCTTCTTACCATAAGAACATCATTTGCCAAAAACAAACATTTGAAGAGATATTGCAGATTTTGTAAAGACGAAGGGTCATTCCATCCATCACGAGAGCTTCGGCAGTTCCTACCCCGGTTGGTTTTATAAAAAATTCAACCGGTTCTTTTGGCACCAGAACTTAGTAAATCCCAGGGTAGTTTTAATTTGGTATAAATATCGTTTCTTAATTTTTTGAACTTTTTTTGCTACCTGCCATTGAATGCGCACCAACCGATCATTTAAATGGGGAAAGTATGACAGGCAATAGACAAATTTGGCTAATGCTACCCAATTCACAACTTCGGATAACTCACATGCCTGGTTACTATTGTTCTAGTTTGCGAAAACATTGAATAGAACAAAAGTAACTAAGCATTAGAATTATGTATAAGAGCTATTCACTCATGTAGATCATTCTAATGCTTAGTAACCTTTGTTCTATTCAATGTTTTCCCGAATTAGAACAATAGTAATTTCTGGCCTGTGTATATAACAAATTTGTGGTAATTTTCTTCAACAAATAAAAATGTCTCCACATGCATAAGAATAATATTTGGGGTTCCCGCGCATCACACATTGATCAGGGGTTACATTGCCGTTTCGCCGCCCTATCTTATAGTCGCCCTGGTAAAGCCAAAAGAAGAATTTGAATGTAAATTTATGTAAGTACGTTAATCAAATTTTCACCCCTCACCTGTCATTAAAGTCTCATTAAATGCATATATCTTCGAATCACCATTTGTGGTACGCACAGCCATGCCAATCCAGTATTTAATATTTGGTTCTAATAAAGAAATGAAAGGAATTTCAAGAAATTCACCTCTTGAGTGAAAAGGTAATAGACGTGAATTTATAATAATGACATAGGGCAGAGCTGTAGTACTTGTAAAAGTTTCAACAAAGTATGAATGTGAATGCAAGTTTGTCGTGCAAATGCCACAATCAATTAGCCATAGGCGCGTAGAAAGCAACATACTGTATAATAAACACATTTCACCATTACAGATTGAGGATTTGTTGTGACTTAGAGCACAACTTTAATGTTGTTGGGAAATCACACTTTTCTCGGGCCAACTAAACAAATTGTACTAAAGTGCCACTGAGCCCAAAAATTATTTTTGTGTATATGTGTAATATTTCTATCATTCTGAGAAGAAATATAATATATCTTTATATAGTAAATATCCTCATCTTGATCAACATTTTCACTGTCAAAGCTGCCGGATATGATGTCATTAAGTGAATTGTAAATTAGTTTTCCTTTGCTTTTTTATGTTAAAATTAATCTAATGACATCATACCCGGAAACTTTCAAAGTGAAAATGTTGATCAAGATGAGGATTTTTACGAGAAAGATATATTACATTTCTCAGAATTATACAATTATTACACATACCTGCATAGAAAACATTTTTGGGGGTTATTGGCACTTACCTATCGAATATAGTCAATTTGGGAGGTGTATATATATTAACTGATACAAAATGATAAGACCATAGAAGAAAATACAAAGTATTTTACCATTACCTAAGCTTTTGATTTTAAAGGAAGTAATCTTTATGTCGTCGATACATTTTTGAGGTTGTGCAAGCTGCGATATTGGGCTTTTAGTTGACCAATATATCAAGAAGCTTTTATCACAGTGTTCTACTTCATATTGCCAGTTAATGGAAATTGTATTGTTATTTGTTACACTTGCATTCATGGAGAAACGTCCATCTTTATTGCTTGTACAAACTGCAAATAGATAGAACATACAGTGTTTGCAATAAAATCTAGGGATGTTGTATATTTTTGCTTCTTTATCTCGCGAGTAAATGTGTCCACCGTTAGACAAAATAAAATACCAAAAAATTCTAATAAACAAGATATATACATTTATACAACGAGTGGTCTGGGCAGAATATTAAAATAAGATCAGTATTATTTAATTATGTCAACAACAAAATATAAGTATGTCAAATTTGGAAGAACTTTGAATGTCACGAAGTATATTTTAATATTTTCTGATTACAGTATATCCAATCACTTATCTTATCACTTAAATTTCTCGAAGGAATGTTCATGACGTAACGAGATTTCTTACTCCATTGAGCTATAGTCACGTTTGCCAAGCACCTCGAAAAACATTCAATTGTAGGAGCCTTACTTGGACGAAGCGATTTTCCAACTCTGTATATTCTTGAAAGCCCTTTGCTTGTTTCAACAGCCATTCCAACCCAGTATTCACGTCTGGAATTAGTTTCTATAAATATTAATGATGAATTACATCGATGCCAAATTTGCCTAATACTAACAGTTAAAACGTTTGCTTGCGAAAAGCGTATAGACACTTGAGGACAAAATTTCGATCTCCTTACCTATATCTGTCATTTCGTAGGAAGTAACGTTAAGAGGCAACTTCTTTGAACTCGATTTTAAAGTGACTGGTCCATCGTTTGACCAATATACACGAAATCCTCTATCGCAGCTTTCCAATCTATATTTCCATTGATAAGAGATGGTCATTCTTTCTGTGAGAATCGCATTAACGCTAAAATTGCCTTCTTTGTCATTGGTGCAATCTGTAATGTAGAAGGCAGATTTTAACACTTCGCAATCGCAGGGAGCTTTCAAGTGTACTTGTGCATGGTTGTACAGCGGATCAAATCTTAGCGATTCGCGCAAAATTTCATCGCTGCAATGATGGATGAAATTCCATAAGTATATCCAACGACGGTCCGAAATCCCTAAATGGAGGGACTACTGTGAACACTGTGCCTCTTTTAACAAACTGATGAGTTGAAAATGTGTTCGAAAGATAATAAACACACTGGGGCAAATTATATATTGGCTTTATATAAGGCAACTATAGTATTAGCAAAGAATCATTATCAGTCAATCGTACCTCGGGAGTATATTTTCAACACAGACGTTAATATTTATGTTCAAAATTATCATGCTCCACATTCCATTTTTTTTTGTTTAAAGTAACCCCGGAGAAAGAAGTCACAAATTTCCAGATCAGGAGAGCGTGGGAGCCAGGGCCAATCTCCGCGTTTGCCCATCGCCGCATCGTTACGTTGCTTGTATGCAGGGCCGTCCTCATAGTCTGGGACCTGTATATATGTTTGTATGTATTTCATTTAGGACAGATAATCTCAAGTGTTTTAGGGTAAAATGACCATGACGAACAACATGGCATTTGTGCCAAAACCCGAATCCGGGACGAAACGTCCGAAAATGACCACACCCAGAAACGGCATTATGGTACGGCTCTAACTTCTAAAGCATAGAAGGTACAGGTTTTCTGAAGTGCTCATGGTGGTTAGAATTGTTACTTTTAGGGGTGGCCATGGGGAAATGAAAAATGTCTGGGTCTAATATTTTACAATAAAATGGCTACTCACCAACACTGGCAGCTGCTTATTTATACATCCTGCAACTTCACACGCCATAGAAGAGCTATATTTTCTTATTTCCTAAAATCTTTTCTCTAATATCAAAAATGATACTTATTTAAATATAAAACCAATGTATTTCATAAAGATAGTTGTTATTTTGTCGAGAAACGATACGTTTTAATTCACTTACCCCCTACCAGAATTTCCTTTGCTGTTTATCGCCGAGGATCGCAGAAATTTTCCCAAAGTTATACTTGATCCTATTAATAGTTGACTGACGAATATTCCAAAGATGTTTTATCTGGTTTAGGAATAGTTCTGTTTATTTAACCTTCGATATCGTAAAAGCATAGTTTTGTCTAATTATTGCGCCAGTGCAACGTGCCGTCGCTTCTCTGCTCGATTACTCTTGCAGTTATTGTCTATATTCGTTGAAATTACAGCATCCCGAAATATTCGAATGAAATTAATGGGGTGGTTTATTCCCCAAAAATAATAGTTTAATGGTCAATCTTTTTGTTGGCCGGCACTTTTCTACATTCGAATATTTCAGGATGCTGTAATTTTAACAAATGTGGACAAGAATTACAAGAGTAATCGAGCAGAGAAGCGACGACACATTGCACCGGACAAAATAACGCTTTTGCAATATCGAAGGTTAAATAAACAGAACTACCCCAAAACCTGGTAAAACATCTCTGGAATATTCTTCAATCAACTATTAATAGGATCAGGTATAACTTTGGGAAATTTTCTTTGATCCTCGCCGATAAACAGCAACGGAAAAGGCCAAATATGGCCTGGTAGGGTGTAAGTGTGTTATAAAATGTATTGATATTGTATTGAAATAAGTATAATTTTTGATCATAGACAAACAATTTCAAGAAATAAGAAAATAAAGCTCCTCTCTGGCGTGTGAAGTTGTAGGATGTATAAATAAACAGCTGCCTGTGTTGGTGCATGAGTAGCCATTTTCTTGTAAAATATTAGACCTATATACATTTTTCACTTGCAAATGACCACCCCTAAAAGTAACCATTCTAAACGCCATGCATATGAGCACTTCAGAAAACCTGTTGCTTTTATGGTTTAGAAGTTAGAGCCGTACCATAATGCCATTTCTGGATGTGATCATTTTCGGACGTTTCGTCCCCGATTCGGATTTTGGCACATGTGCCATGTTGTTCGTCATGGTCATTCCACTTCGTCCTTTATTTAAATTGTGGCTAGTGCTTTCTCGCACGAATTTGTCAAACGTTGATTTTATTGTATGCCTAGTGGGGACAGGAACACCATGCATAGCATCGTCCCGAGCATCTCCTTATCACTTTTCTAACATTGTTTGTTTTAGCGTAACTCAAACTTTTCGATGCAAACTCAAACTCTTTGATCTTTCGTTAAACGAGGCATCTTTGTGATGTTTTATTCCTCGATCGCATGCAGTTATGAATTTTCATCCCAAGAGACTTAAAATATGTTCCCAACTAGAGAACATTCTTTTAACGTGAATTATTACTTTATTTTTATTCCTAAGGGTTACCAAGTCTACTCAACGGGGGAAATTTGCTAGGGAATAATGTAAAATTAAAGTTGAAATCATTGAGGTTAAAAAGATTTGTTGTAAACTGGCAACTTTTTCCCCAATTAGTTTGATAAGCCGAACTTTGTCGTTTTCCCGCCAACTTTTAAAACGCCCCGCAACGTCAAATACTTGTATCTGCGTCAATATTGTACGAAAATTTAAATGTTACATATCAAATTCTAAGTTAGCCCTTTCTGAATGCAATGGAGGTTATTTGAGTGCGATAGCTCTTATATATAGTTTTTATGCTACATGATGTCAAACAGTGTATATTTTATTTTGGGACACCCGGTATATATAACAATTATACCATGAGCTCGAGTCGTATATGAGCTGACAGCCGACGACGTACGTAGCACCGAGTCGGCTATCAACCATATACGACGAGAGCGAATGGTATAATTGTTTTATAATATAGTCTTATAGACATTAACTGCAACAATAACATAATCTTCTCTGTTGTAATATTTACAGTTCGTTCACCAGCAAATCTTGTCGCGATTCCGATTGAAAATTTAAAATGTTTTTGTTCTGGGTTTTTTCAGAACTTAAAGTGGAATAATCGGTTTTAGTACAGTATCGCTTGATATAAAAAGTTTGAGATATTTTAAATAATTTTTGTGAAGCAAAGTAAGTGCTTACTGACTGCAAATTGATTTGTTTTTTCGTGCAGCTTTTCGAAAAATTTATATTCTCATTCATAAGCATGTTTTTTCGCTGCTCTTTCGACTTTCGCTATTAATTTTGTAGAAAATTTTTATTTATTAAAACTAATTTCTATATAATTATTAAATGTATTTCCTAGCCTGGAAATGATTTTTGGAGTCTTTTCTGTCTGATTTTGTCACTTTCAAAGCGAATATTTCGCTGTTTTCTGGTTTGCAAAACTCTTGTAGTTATTGTGCCGCCATATTGTTTTCGCTACTCGTTGTATATGAGCTGATTTACAGCGAGTAGCTCAGCCAATCAGACTGAAGAATAGGTCATATACGTTGGATGACTATATTATGACTAGAGGTTACTATCGCAAGTGGAGTGATGCCTCAGAAGTCTGAATGTTTTCTGAATTACTTGATTGCGTACTTGAGAGGATAATATTTTACCTGGTAGGTTCGTTTTGAAGGCGTACAAGGTATTGCTATTGCTAAAGCAAATAATCTATTCCAAATACATGCCTTTGGGGAAGCAACAAGGTTGCCTTCAATATTGCACCAGGTCACTCTTGTCAACGCTCCTATTCTTGCTTGATGCACTTCGAGTAACCTGAGCATAGAATGGAAACCCTGGGTACGAGGTGAGGTCACTTAGGTCAATGGGTTAAGTGAATACATTAAAAGTGAACACATGGACATAAACATCAAAATTAGAAGAAAGTTTAATGATATAGCTAGCTAGTATGAACAAGGTATGTGAAAAACCTAAATAAATTGAACCTTAAGTAATGCATATTAATATCATAATTGTTAATATTATTAATATAATAATTGCTAATACCAACTGAAATAACATCAATATTGTACCATCAATACAACAAATGTGGTTTGGAATGCAAGTGGAATCCAGTTTAATTCTTGTGTCATTATGTGCACCAATTCGGGCACAATATTGCTCAATTGTTACTCCTATATATTATTTAAATAGGCCAATAGCTAGTCATACTTTAATTACAAGGTCTTTATACCTATGCTAGGTTTGGTTTTCGTATAGGCACACACTATGCCCCAGTCTGTTTAGGCACACACTATGCCTATGTTTTCGCTTGGCTTGTTTTAACGAGCACCACGGCTTCGTTATATAATTTGAGTTGCGAGATACCCACTTGCAAATAGTGCCTGGTCTGAATGAAAAGCGTGAACACAAAGGCTCCTGTGATAGTGTGAGAACAATAACTGAACTCACTCCAACAAATCTAGAATATAGAAGAAAACAACCGTGAAATATTCTGAAAAGTAGAAGGTGTTAGTAGATGGAATACTCGAGCGGCAATTTATATACAATTTTTAGACCTGGCCAGGAGCAGTTGCGAAAAATGCAACTTAGGCCCTCTGAAAAGTAATCGCATTAATTTTCACTTTTAACGCAAGTTTATGTAAACCATACACAAATAAATGGCAACAAAAACTCGCAGATGAATCACAACATTACAGTAGCACAAACGTTGCATGCCTCAAAAACATTTAGGAAATCGAATTTAATACGCAATGCGACCTATTTACAAATTTTATTTGTAAGAATATGTAATACGCACCTAATAAAAACAGTGTAACGATGCAATGTTGGCCAACTTTATCCACTGAAAATATTCCAACAATCACGTTTGCCCTCAAATACTTGCCGTTTGAAGTAGGTTGAAACAACCCATGTTCCAAGGTGGCATTCGTGATTTCCAAACAGTGCATCCGAATACTTCCGATTACTTCTGTAAAGATTCTGAAGTATTAAAAATTAAATTTCTTCCAACTTCATTTTACGTCACAAAAATACCTACGTCATCCGACATCCAAAATTTTGCTTTAACAATCCACATAACCCGGCCGGAAGTAATGCGCAAGAGTTTCCGCAAGAATAGGAGTGCTGCCTCACGGCAGCAAATATATACATATCGTTTTTGCTTACCTCAAGGTATCCGCGACAGCCTGTTTCACGCAATGTGCGATCATCAAGGCGGAGAGGAATATCGAAACTCAGATTCTGTATTTATAGTAATGGTCGAAACATGGGCGTGTCGGCGTTGAAACTTTCCATGCATTCCTTTGATTCTAACTTATAGAAGTATTGTTATTTTTAAGTAGTTTTATCCATGTTTTCGGAACATGTTTCAGCTCGTCAGATGGCGTTTCACCGCCCATTCTTATAGACGCCCTGCTTCACCTAATCATAGGGCTGTTTGTATTGAGTTATCGTTCCAGTTTATATAGAGTTCACTGTTGTACCCGCGCCCAGAGGAGATGTGAAGACTATACCGGCATGCAACGCGGTCAGATTCAGATTATTACATATTATCGATTTCTCCCCAAATATATATTAGATTTGTCCTTCTTCTGTGACACTGGCTACAGCGAGAGATTGGAATTGTGTTATTGCCATGAATTTATTGACATGTTGGTCTTCTTCAAAGTTACTCACGGGATAATACATATAAATAAAGACTCACTGCCAGTACCTCAGAACCGAGAGAGAGTAACTAGATCAGCTCACTCAGACATGCAGTAAGCTTTACAAAACAACAAGGTGCAAGACGGCAACCTTTCAGAAGTCTTACATGACAAGATCGAAGAAAGTATGGAACATTCTACCATCAAACATGACCAACAAATCAATTGATTTTAATGAATTTAAAAACGCTCTATATATAAGGGTAATATAAATCGGCCGCAACTGATATTTTCAATATTGAAGATCCATGCACGAGCAGGGAAATCTTTATGTTTGTCTTCTAACAAATCTCGTACATTGTCCTGTTCAAAATCGTTCTGTTTTTAGTTAATTATCATTAATGACGTTTGTGTTATAATGTCATTTTTTACAGCTTTCGCTATATTTGGCGAAAGCTGTGCGTGTGATAGTGGTGTAAATATATGTGTAATTGTAATTGTAATTGTCAAAGCTAGAAAAAACCTATAGAAACAAAGGAATGCATGGAATGTTTGAACGCGAACACGCTCACGTTTCGACCATTGGTATAAATACAGAATCTGATTTTCGATATTCCTCTCCGCCTTGATGATCGCACATTGCGTGAAACAGGCTATAGCGGAACCTTGAGGTAAGCGAAAAACTATACATATTTGCTCTATCTATATGATATCGAGCACTGTTTGGCATTTCGTGAACCAAAACACGCTCATGACAATGTTTCCGCGTAACCAATGGCAACGGGCAACAATGCATTTATTTTTCCCTAGGGAAAATAACAAAACCGGAGTAAAGTTGCTGTTTTTTATATATAATTTTTCAGACAATTTTTTATTATTTTGACATTTGGTATATAACAAATCACATATGTTTTGTGGCCCCTCGACCGCTCGTTGTCGGGTCCACAAAACACACTTTTCCCTCGGCGTCAGTAAATAAGTGTTAAATATATGTTTATTTTGCCGCAAAAAAAACGAATTAATAGGTCCACACTGGTGTGACGCGGACCTCGTAAACAGACCTGTAGTTACGGACTTAATTATAAATACTAGTTAAATCATATTCATTTTTTAAAATATAGTACTGTATTTAAGAATTAAAAAACGAGTCGCGTGCCGTTATGGTGTAACAATGCACGAGGGGGGAATGTTGGGAGAATACGAGAGAAGCTTGTAAAACATGAGGCGTAGCCGAGTGTTTTACACGCTTCTCGAGTATTCTCCCAACATTCTCCCCTCGTGCATTATTACACCATAACGGCACAAGACGAATTTTTTTAATTCTTTTATATGATAAGTGGTAGATAAGCACATTAACAATTTTGTTCAAAGATCAATATTGATATTCTCCTAACATGTAACGTCACTCGCAAGCCACTCGCAAGCCACTCGCAAGTGTGACGTCACTCGCAAGCTTTTTAATGTTTTCATTGCTTGGCAACAACTACTATACAAGCTTGAATTCTGGCTGGCGAAGGAGCGAAAAACTTGCAACTCAACAAAAATTAGGGAATAAAAAGGCACAAAAACTGTTGAAAATTTTTCAAATATAGTGCACAATGATAGACAGATTGGTTTTTCGTTGTTCTGCTTCACTTTTGTCCTGGTTCGATATAAAAACGAAGGGTTTTTGTCAAGCTGCTTTGACGACATATTTGGCTGTCAAGTTGATTTTTCATCTTGAACCAAATATATCAAGCAGTTTTTGTTTGAAGGTACTGTTTGAATATTTTTTGTGTTTTTTGCTAATTCAGTGGGTGGTGGTTACAAATTTTCTCAGACAAACTGTCAAGAAATGCATAAACATGTCGTATTTGTGTAGGTTTTTGTGGTTGCATCTTGACAGCTTAAAAACTGTACACATAGTGTTATCTAAATCAATGCCAAAATGGTTAACTTTAATTTTTTGCACCTAGAACTGTGGATAAATTTGGTTTGGTTTGTGTTTAAATACAGTTTTTGTACCTTTAAATGTCTTAAATTTTCGCGTTTCTTGTCGCCGTTGAATGTGAACTTTCAAGCAAAAAAGTATATTTCAAACTCAGAAACAGCTACGAATCTTTATTCGCCGTTTATGGATCCCGTTGTTATTTGTTGGCTGACTTTTTCCATCTCGTTTAGGTCTACTTTTTCTTGCTTTCTGACAGACTTTGGATTTAAAACTATTATAATTTTGTTCATATTGTATTGACAATTCCGAGGAAAATTTAACAAGCGGGGACAAAGGGAGAAAAAATCAAAACGGTGGCCGTGCTTTATGGCGTCATAAAGCACGCGAATTAGCCAATCAAATTGCTCGTTAGATACTACTTATAATATTATTACCCTTAACTATCAGTATTGTGCTCTTTTTGGAACATCCTCTACCACCACCAGTTAGTCTTGCAACACAGATATACAGTTTTGCATCTGAATGACTGACATTCTTGATATTTAATGTACAGTCTAACGTTTTTGCTCTGGTCTCACATGAATTAAGTTCGTTATTTTTTTCATGAATGCTAAGAACAAATCGGTCTTTCCCGATATCGCCAAGTGCGACTGTCGATGCATTGCAATATAGTTGGATATTTGATCCAACTGTTGTCACTGCACTTGGACGGAACTTCATGAATATTACAGGTTGGATGCCATCTATTTTGAGAATATAGAGAAAAATGACAGTTAATTATCTATTTTATCTAGCAGGAAATTTCGTAATATATTAAACACCAGGACTGGGCGATATTATCTTTTGTTTGACCAGAAAGACTGAGATTTGGAAACCGTGGACAAGTTGGACCCTTCGGAGATGGTTGGACTCCTCTTTACCTTGCGCGCGAGTCATACTATTCAGCGGTCAAGCATATATACAATTCCTTAATAGTTCTTGTCATAAATTGAAATGTCCAGTGTCTCGATAGCGTTCAGACATTGCAATGAAAACGAAGACAATCACATGAAACTACTATGAAATTCATACAGTCGGCTTTCGTCGGTAGTCGGAGATCTCTACATCATTTTCGGCCTTCTGAACTTAGCTTAGTGCCCCCATGACAAACCCATGACATTCCCGAACACATTGTAAAATATGTTGCTTCCTGTTCTGAGAAATCGGGTTGGAAAAAGCTCTCGCATTATAATTTTGCGAATGCAGTCTTCTGCCCCTCATTGTTGTCTTTAGTGCGTGTAGTCTCCCGCCCAAGATTGAGTGTGCGATATTGTCATATCACTCATATGATTTATTAGCTAATTCATTCATACAGTCGGTTAAATTATTGTCGGAGATCTCTATATTGCTTTCGATTTTCTGAACATGACAAACCCACAACATTCAACCCCTGTTATTAAAATAATTGTTATCCTGTTATCTGGTTGGAAAAAGCTCTCGCATTTGGAAAGCCTCGTATCATAATTTTTGTATAAATAGCTTGTCTTTGTGCTGTGTAGTCTCCCGTACGGTCCTAGATTGGGTGTGCGATATTGTCATATCACTATATGATTTATTAGTGTCAGGGATTATTCTAAGAGCAAAAAAGGGACAACATTTAAATTTTGTGGCATGTTAAACAGCGATGGAGCACTGAGTAGTTTTGTAGCTTATCTGTTGTTAAATGCAGTACTTAACTACCTGAAAATTGACTTCTTCTACGAATTCGCCAACGAACGGGGGGGGGGCATTGAAGACATCTACACAGGGAACCTACATCAAGGGACCTAACTGGAATGTTTGTTGAGGTGGGTCTTGGAGTCTACCCCACTGCAATTGTTTTTCGAATTCCTATTTCTGAGCGCTCTAATCTGGTGATTAATTTTCTGCAATAATTTTCTGAATAACACCTATGTTTAAATACTGAAGAAAAATTTTTTCTATACTGCACAAAATATAATTTATCACTGCACAAATCTGATTTATCACTGAACAACTTGGTTATCACTGCACGTTAAAATAACCCCTGATTATTGTTGTTTAATTGACCAATGAGAAAACGAATTGTGTACATCTTGACGAATAACATTTTTACGGTATTCCACCCCAGTTGTAGATTTCCGAGTGTGGGGTGAGACATCACCTCTAGAGAGGGTGATCACCCGCCTCGCGGGACTATACCCAAGACTGCATTCAGCATAGAAAGCAATGGAAATATGGCGGGAACAGAAGAAGCAGAATGTTCACCGTCATTTCAATTGATTTGAAACAGACTCAGCCGAGGAAATTGCGAGAATTTTATAAAACCAAGACTTTAAGCGTATACCAAACGTTCAACAAAGTATGCTGTTTCGGTCTTTGAGGACAAGGGAAATGTCTATACTTTACTGAATGTTTTTGTTTGATATTTTCCCAAATGATGAGGTAATATTTCGCAGAATCTCCTTTTCTCCTGCCCTATAACACTCGAAAAAATTTGGAAATCCTGCAAGGCTATGCAAATAATATGGAAACGATTTTTCCTTAGTATTTCCATGTCATATATCTATAGTATATCCAGAGTATGCCCATTGCATTTCCATAATTATTAGTATAATTTCCATATCAATTGCCATTTTCATACTATTTCCAACTAGGATCCATACTTTTTCTATAGTAAGGATTTTGAGAAAAATTTTCAGTGTAAACGACAAATTATATTTCTATAGTATTAAGACGATGTTACACGAGACAACTTTTAGCCACATCTCGCAATGGAAATCATTGCAGAACCAAACAAATTTCGTGTAACTAATTCACTTGTATTGTGAGTTGTCGCTAAAAGTTGTCCAGTTTAGCATTGCTATCATACCTAAGTTTGATATGAATATAAGCCTAAGTTTCATAAAAACACACACTCACGCGGGCAAGATCTGCTGAAAGCGAGAGGTAAAGCAGTAGCAAGTGCAACAATAGCCAGAATAGTTGCTCTGTTTCTTCTCATGTTTTCAAGTATCTGAGGGCTTCTGAGTCCAGATCTGAAGATTGATTTTTATGGAAGAAACTGTGTGGAAGTAACTTCTAATTGAAAGAAAGAAACATTTATTATACGGGAAATTTTGACACCTTTAACATTTTCATCAGTGAATGTAAAATGCATTCGTGCATTGTAAGGATATTTTCACCAGTTGTATCGATTGGTAGATGTCACTTGAATGAGTAATGAGTAAAATAACAAGATTATATATTATATGTTTCGGCAATAGCATGGTAATAGCATGAGGTCTTTGACTTTTGAGAAACTCACGAGTGCATCCATGCATTATCCAATTTTTTCGAAAAAGCATGCTCAATTACTTATCAATAATATACCTCAAATGATTGGAGACAAGTATATACTATACTTCCAAGTATTAGACTTGCCGACTCGCGTCTCCTCTCCAGCCAATGGTATATTATTATTATTATTTCAATTTAATTGATAACGGTGACTCTTCGGCGTTGGTGCTGCTTTCCAAGGGGCCGTTAGTCTGTATACATATATTAAAAATAAATATTAAAAAAACTATAACATGACGAAAACAGTTTCTATAATTGCAATGGATGCATGCATACTAACTCATATTAACTCTTATTAACTCTCACAGACCCATTAGTTTTACAACCCCATTCCAAACAATCCTCCACCTATATGTTGTCACTGACTATCCCTCTCCAACTCGTTAAGGTAATTTGCTTTGAAGCGAAATGCCTTCCTTTGTATCTGTTACAAGATCAACCTAGGATCAACCTCATACTTCACATCTATATTCGGCATTTTTTCAGTTTCGCGATTTTATTTGCACTGTTGCCTTCTATAAGATAGTACACGCGTAATAGTGTTTTCTATATTGTTCAGTTGGACGAGTTCCTATTGTGACGTCATACGAACAATTTCGTACCAGTCTCCTTTGCGCGGTTTTCATATTTTTCACAACACGAAATTCAATGTTTAAACGACAATAACTTTTAAACTATAATTCCGATTTCAATTCTGTTTTAAAACTAACCTACTTATTTAAACCATAGATTTCAAAAATGCAAAGTCTCATTTTATGACATGGGCACTTAAATAAAAAATACAAGTCTTTTACGACAAATATATGCCGAGCCGGTTAAGATGCCGCTGAGTTTCGCTCGCGATAATATAACTATACCCCCAATGTTTGTTTCCAGCAAATCAGTCGTCAGACTGGAAGTTAACCAATCAACCATTTAGAAACGAATTACCTTTAAGTTTCCCAACAGATGTATTCTTCTAAACACTGACAATTGTCTTGGTCGTACGTGTTTCGTATTTGAGAGACGCCATCATGACTGTTTGCCCATATCGTTTTTGAAGTCATCAAAACGATAAAAAGTATTCTTCATGTACATCAATCATCAAATGCCTGACAAATATAATACACTCAAAATGTTTTTTATTTCTTCGCTATCAAACGTAATATTTTAAATCGACCTTTTCTGATAGCCTACGTATTATGATTTTTTGTTATAACGTTATAAAGGTTGCCTTTAGCAATGTTTAAGTGCTTTTATCCGGTTTCTTAGGTTATCAAAATATATAAAACTTGAAAGAAATATATTGCACTCTTTGTCAAACCACTTATGTTTGATCTTTGTTGTCACTCAGCTGCTGTTTCAAAGACAAAAGACTTTGTACAGGCTGCCAAGAATTTTCCCAAGCAAATAGATTAATATTTTTCAATATTTAATTTCTATCATTAACAACCAAAATACAGCAATTCCTTTCATATTAATCTTTTTCTAATCATTACCATTCTATTCCCTGCATTAATCCGCCATTACCATTCTATTCCCTGCATAAATATATCCTATATTAAATTCTTATCTGACGCTTTTCTTAATCTTATTCTAACCATAATCCTAACCTTAATACTATACCAAAAACCATAGTTCTACAGTAACTCTAATGGCAACGACTGGTTTCCATTTGGTCGTAACTGTCGTGACCAAGGACCTGTTCATATGAGACGGGCTTGGCCCGCTTTACCGAGCTGATTCGCAAAAAGAGAGATGCCGCCCTGTATATTGTTTTTATATGTTTTTGAGACTTGATTTACATGGGATCCGGGCCATCCAAGTTTCCCAGCTCCCGCTTGAGCGAGGGGTGATCCCGTCTCCTTGAGCTCATATAAATGCACTTAGCGGAGTAGTTGCTGACAATAAAAATAGTGTTTTTCGAAATAAAAATACATTTCGCTTTCCCGCCAAATTGCTTTCGCTTGCCGGGCTAGCCCGCCTCGTGTAAAGCAAATGACAAACTGGCCTGGCAAAACGTGCTAGATTGGTTGTTCTGATTGGTTGTTTGTTAATTTATCATACCCATTCTCTTTTACCCCTACGACGTTTTGTGTAGTGTGATTATGCTTGTGTGGAAATCTATAAAGTTTATTGAGCTGCCAACGTTAGATAAATTCCTCAATTCGTTACTCAACAATAACAAACACATTATAGCTTTAACAAACTTTGTCCATTCATTCGCTTCTCGTATGAAATTAACAATCTACTATCATTATGACAGATTATGTCAATAACAAAACTGTGAACAACAACATAATATAAGGTCACAATTGAACTAAAGTTAACATTCGAACTAAATTTAGCAGTTCGCTACTTATAGTATATATTAATATGATGGCGAAGAACAGGATTCAAGAATCGACCATAATCTATATAAAGGCCGTCATGATATACTATTCAGTGCCTCCATTACATTGTGTATGTCTTTCACACGGAAATTTTTGTCTACCAAACGTAGATTTCTATTCCACGAGGATGCAGATTCTTTTCCCATTTACAAATAAAAATTATTTTCTTGTTTCACACTTCCCTTACTTAGACTTTTGTTTAAACCTTTGTCAGACAACAGGACCATAGGCGTACGGGCACAACTTTCTTTAGGGGGGCAGCCGAAATTTTGCCCGAATTTTAAAGCTTAGCCAAATTGCCCGAATTTCGATAACAACTTTTTGATAACAATAATAACCACTTTTAATTTTATTTAACAAATTAAGTATCTTTTTTTTTGTCGAGGGGGGGTTGTAAAATTTTCCGGGAAGCTCTTAACTTTATCATCTCTTTTTAAGTACAAAACACGGACATTTATCTTATAAACCATAATTTTTTCAACAAGACGCAAACCAGATAAATAAACAGTACTGTAAATTATAAAATTCTGTTTTTGTTTAAGTTCAGACTAAATAAATCTATTTTGCCCGAATATTCGTGAACCATTTGCCCGAATTACTTCAAACTCCCCTGCCCCCACGTCCCGTACGCCTATGAACAGGACATTTTTCACAAGATTTTACCGGGAGAAGCATGCTTAAACATCCCTTTTTCTGCACGACGTAATATCTCTGCTGGCCGAGAATAATTGTCTGTGCTTTTTGTATTAATCTGGGACTCGGACTGTAAATCTTCTATGGATCCTTCTGTGAACTCGCTCTCTAATAACCCTCCATTTTTGAGGAGAAAGACCCACTCCCTCTATAACAACACGGTCAACACCTCTTCGTCTATCATTGCTCTCACAGCGAAGGAACACATTTGTATGCTGATTAGATCTAAAATCATGCGAGTTTTTAGCTTACAGGATTTTTCACGTAATGACTAAATCAACAAGCATATTAAGCGCACTCTCGAATAAGCACCTCCTAAAAGGTGACTCAAGAATAAATAAGCCACCCGGGGGACTCAATAGAGGATTTGGGACATACGTACTGCATGCGATTACTCGCGCAAAAATATTCAAGTAGTTTTGTTACATGCCTTAGCCGCGTCATTGCGTTCCAAGCGCACTGCTTTTGCGTGCAAAACATTGATGCGATTTATATTCCATAAATATATTTATTAAATTTTACATCATTATATATAGACAATATTATCTATTTAAATCAAACTACAGTGTCCCGTATATCTCTAATATGGTTTAACAAAATGAATAATAGATGAGCCTTATTGCAACTTACGATTAATTATAATAACAAATTATATTCATATGAGGCACTCATCCAGATCATATTACATCGCATGCTTGTATACGTTGCCTTATTAATTTATCAATACGCATAATTATACAAGCCACCAGTATGGTATTATATTAGAAAGCAAAACTAATACACTGAAAGGTCCACTGAAACTTTCAGGTAATGACTATAAGTGCGTAACGTATCCAAAAAAGGACTGGAAAAGCAATATTATTAAATTAATTAAAGTAATATAATTCTTCTGGTACATTATTGAAAGGAAATATAACTTCTGATATAATTTTGAAACCATTCAAGCACTCCTTTGCTTTTTGAATAAAGACTATACAAAGTGCGATCGTCGTTTAGACTTTTGCGTCTATATTAAAATTTCACTCGTGTATATATTTGATAAAATTGTACTCGAAACCATGCAATTGCTTGTGCAAGCCTTATCATCGCCGAAATTATTTTGACAACAGATTTTCCATGTTTTTCGAATGAGATTTCCTAAACCATGGCAAAAAATATTATTGTCCTGGGTTGTATTGGAAATTGATTCAACGGTTTCAAATGAATTTACTACCACAGATTATAAGATCAGTGTTAAATGGTATCAAATAGTGATTTACCTTCAATACTTAGGGATAATATATTCATATTTAAACAACTGCATTTTTGTGCCATTCAGTCTTATTTCAAATTAGTGGCTAGAACTACAGGTCAGATAAACCATTCTAAACAGTTATCTGGTAATTTTTCCTCACTCTGTTCTGATCTATTTTACAAAATACATTCAATAATATTTACAGCGAAATATTGTCTTCATTTGAAGTAATTTTGGGAAATGACATTCCTTTGTAGGTAATTGCCCTTGCACGTAAATGTTATCTGTAAGTTGTTCTCCATTCCACAATATTTATAAGGATGTGTCGTGTTCGTTTGAACCAATTTTGTGAAATCCTTTCCCTTTGCAGGTCTTGCAGTCCATGTGGTTCTTGGATTTACCTCGAATGTAATTCTTGAACATCCTCCACAGTGGTCGAAGTGAGCCCATCTCGCCCTCTGGGCCGATCATACCCAGGACTGTAGTGAATAGGATCAAGGAATACAGAATAGACAGACCGATGGTACAGAAGATAAAGATCCCAAACTGTTTAAAGAAGATAATTTTTGCAGCTAACATGAAGATTGATGATCCTAAGGTTGTACAAGCACCAGAGGAAACGGATATTCCGACATGACCCAAGGTATACTTCACTCTGGCAACCCTATCTTGACCCTCAAGTTCCATGTATCCATCAGCCAAATGAACGACATAATCTACCGCAAGACCGACAACCAATGTGAGATTAAGAGATTCAAAGACTCCAAGATTCCAGCCAAGTATTGGGATTAATCCAAGAACACCGCATGTTACCATAGCAATTGTTATGGTCGCCATGATACCAACGATGACGTTTGTTGTGGCAAGTGTAAGCACAACCAAGGAAAGACCTAAACCTGTACCGATTCCTGAGATAGCACTATCGACCAAAACCTGAAGAAAAGTGATAAAACGAAATCTTACTTTTAGTAGCTAACATTACTGATCTGAAAAGTTGGCTGGATAGCGAAAACTATTATTCACCTGTTCCAGGAAATAATGGCAGTTAAGCATTGCTCGACAGTAGTAATCCGACATTACTAAGGAGCCAAATGTGCCGGAATGTTTCAAGTTCTATTAAAAGCGTCTTTAAATTTTAAGAATACCAGATAACTAGAATATTTGTTATATATTAAACATCTGGATATTGATAAATATATATGTTATCGCCCCTTAGCATGGCTCAGTACTGCCGATTCCGCCATAACACTACATTATTTTGATACCGGACATCGATATTGGAAATATTGTCCGATCAGTGAAATCATGTTCAATTAATCGCCGGCGAGATGTTAAAATCACATCGTACAATAATAAACGAAATATCGTTTTTTATATCAGTGTTCTATATAATCATTGGCGATCATTTGCATCGTTATCGATTGATCCTTAATCGATTGGTTTGCTGATTGCCCAATCCATGGATATCCACTCAATCGCTCATTTCATTGATAAATCTATCGATCTGTTTAATATCTATTCTTCAATCAATTATGTATCGATTGATTTGAATAAAACATACCTTTTGAACCTTAAGCCATTGCCACTCATTGGTTTCCGTGACTGTTGCCTGGAAACCATTGTTACATGATGAAGGCATGGCATTCATCTAAATAATAGAAGTTAATAAAATTTAATGATATTTACTTTGTCATATATATTTATATAACTAGCAAAGATTAATCACTGTTGTCTGTGCGGTGCATAATGAACTGTTTGTATCAACTGGGCAAATTCTACTGACCTTAGTAAAGAAAATAATGCCTTGCTATGACAAAAAGTTCGAAGTAATCTTGTAAGTGAATCTTAGATTGTAATCAATTAAAAGTAAAAGGCCATCAAAAAATAGAGTCACCTAGCCTAATTCATGGCCTTTCACTTCCGCAATGGTTGATGCGCTGGAGTGAGAAGCCTAGAGAGTGGCTGGAAACGAGAAGGCCTAGCACAATTTGCAAATTTGCCATTCTAGGAACTATTTTTGTCCTTCTACGAGTAAAACATAAACAAGTCAAATACACCTAAATTATAACTTACCATACGATATGAATGAATCTGCTTTGATAAATATTTAATTTTTCGAATGCCGTTTTGGAATTGCCTGGAATTAGGCGTTAAGGATTTGCGAAATGTGCTAGGCTTCCCGTAAATTTCACGTTCTCGTCTGGAAAGACAGGAACTAGACTACGGTATATATAAAAGAAGCCCCTAATAAATCTTTTAGCAATTTACAATCACGATCATTTAGAAGATTGCACTTACCTCTTCCTGGATAAAGTCTTCCCAGTTATCATGGATTGGTAAGCCATTCTCGTATCCCAGCGTTATAGGATTTAATGATGTATTCAAAGAAATGGCAATATACAATATGCGATTGCCAAACTTGTTTCCTTTAAGATAGATAAGATATAAATCGTTATCATGAGAAGAACAATGCATTGAGGTACGTTAATGATGAATACAAGAGGGTAGATTCCTAGGCTGATTATTTATGATACAAATAAAAAGGTCAAAAGTTTATAAATGATTGAAATCTTGTTGTTGTCTTAATTGATGCTGATATTTTGAATGGTGGTGGATTAGCCTGTGCGCGTATGACCTTTACAAACGCTGCAGCATAATCGGGCTGATACTTTAATAAGCATAAAAGGCAATGACATCCTTGAACAACCAAGGTACATGTTTTCAACCCCAAGTAATGAGCTGAGAGATGCACAAACAGACTAAGATATAAGTTGTTCATTCAACAGATTTGTTATCCGAACAACTGTCCTGAAATTTCCATTGGCTAAACAAAGTCTGAGCAATGTGAACAGAATGATATATAATTATACCTTGTATAGTTGCACCTTTGGAAATAGAACTGGGATCAATTTGTCCGCCAAACATATCCTGATATTTATCATAATCATAGCTTGAGGCAAAGTTTTTTGCACCTCCATCTGTTATGAAATAACCCAGTCCAACTTCAAAGAATCTGTAATATGTGTCCGGGAATGAAACGTTAAACTCATCAGGGTTAGCTTTCATAAGAGTCGTCATTTTCGCAGAATTTATAGGGAAACTGAAATCAGTTCCATTTGGGTATTCTGTCTTGTTGCCTTCAACCTAATAAGAAAAAAAGAAAAATGTCAACAAAATTAGAACATAAACTTTAAGAATTTTTAGTAGGACACTTTGGGGTGTTCTTAAATGAAGCATAGACTATTGACTACCTGTATATGTATTATTTCTATCACGGTTCTCGGTGGCAGGACGTTTTCTCCTACTGTCATAGCCGCATAAAAATGTAGCACTCTTCTTAAGCATAACTCAAGAAATCTTCTCAGACATGTAGGAAATTAGGCGTTATCAATTAATCAAATTATTTCAAGATACAGGAATGGAACCTCGGTTGAAGGGATAAATAATGTCTTACTGTAGGTAAAATTGGATGAAAGAACCACCGCATGCCAAAACCCCACCAAAAGTTGCCAAAAATAATATCCCCGGCGACAAAAAATCCCAACTCACTAAATTAAGACACAGCTGAATTCAGGCATTTGGGGATTTCGTCGTTGGGGATTTCGTCGTTGGGGATATTTTTGACAGAGCTTTTGTCATGTGAGGGTCTTTTCGGTACTAATCACCATGCCACAACGCTTAATAAAGTTCTCTATATTTGACTGTACTTACCGCCAAATATTCGTTCATCCGTTCGAAAATGCATTCAATTTCAACTTCACCAGTGACTTGACTTCTTCGGAGCTTCAATTTGTCCTCTTGCTCACGAGGGAGGTTTTTAAACTTTTTGCACAATTCCTAAATTTAAGGAAAAAGAGCACCAAATATTATTTCCAAGTTATTGATGCATGATGCAATGATGGATTCTTCATTTTTTGACAGATATGGATGGTGATAGATAATCATGGAAGATTATGGATAACGACAAATGATGACGAATAATGGCGAAAGATGATTGGTGTTGAGAATGACGAATAACGAATGATTATAATGATGATAATGAATGATTATAATGATGAAAATGAATGATGATGATGAAAATGATGATGATGGATGGTAAATGATTATGGATTATGATTGATGATGGTGATTGATGATGATGTATATTAATAATGATAATCGATTTTCGATGGTGGTGTAGAACGATGTATATGACTTACAAGAATAGCATTTTGGCAGGGCGGAGGATTAAGATCAAAGCTTTTATCAAACACAGTTGTTCCTTTACATTCGAAGTCCGTGTGATGACATTCACTCCGATCTTGGTCTTTTAACCCCCAAACGACATGTACAACGATCACTTTATCTTCCTGACTAGGACGGAATGAATCTTTTGAAAACGTTCTCGCACGGCCCCAATTCGTTTCATCTGACCAGGGGTTTATCTAGTTGTTGAAAAGGAATATTTAACATCAGTTTATATCAAAATTGTTCACTCATAAGTTACGACAGAAAAGAAAACATACTATACAAGATAACATACACATATAGATTTCATGCAAATTTCACAAATTATACTCGTTTCGGGATTTTCGAATTTTTTCCAATACAAATTCCACATAGTACACTAGACTTCAAATCTGAGGAAACTATTCACGTTTGTAAGATGCAGCAACAGTGATTTAAGATATACATTTTGATAATATCACTACAGTTTGCCGGCATTCGGATCGTTTGTCCATGAAGTTCTAAAAATGACACTGGGCTAAGCCTTGTTTTTTCTGCGAAAAATTTACAAATTTACAGGAAATTTACAAAGATGGCCATTTTGCAAACCACAATTTATTAAAAATCCACATTACCATCAATATTTCGTGGTATTAATATATTCCGCGGATATTTATCCCATAGCATATGACAATGCAGGAACTTTTAGTATATCTGATAAAACGTACTCATTTTCAACTCACCTGTTCAGTGGCGGGCTCCAATTTTGTAGCAAATGTAATGGATACAATAATCAAGACCGTAAAGCAAAAAATTACAACCCATCGAGTTATTTTGTGTATAATAACGTATTCGAAAAACGGTCCTTCAAAGAAGTGAATGACGCGCTGCGTGACGGATTTGCTTGGTTTCTCTTCAGCAAGAGTGTCCGCGCTTTGGCTTGTGTTGGGTTTCATTGTACACATTGGCCAACAGCAGCAATTACCATCTCGATCACGGTGGTACATCATTATGACCGTTGGGAAGAAGAGGATAACTGATAAGTAGTTCACGATGATAAGAATGCCGGAGAACAACCCGAATGAAGAAATTGCCAGTAATGGTGACTGTACGTTAGATAGGAAGGCCATCATTGTTGTGAACGAGGTAATCAGTGTAGCCTTGGAAGCCCGTTTGTACACTGTCGTTAAACGCATGGCGAGATTTTTATATGTGGTGTGGTGTGATTGTTTCCACGAGTCCATAAACACAAATATATTGTCCGAACCAATTCCAAGGATGATGAATATGGATAGAACATGGAATATTCCAAAGTATCTGTAATCAAACACGACTCTATATATGAGATTTGCAATATTGAAACTTGAAATAACGCTGAATATGCCCCACGAGGTGATCCACACGGAACCCGTTTGTAACCACATGAAAAGGAAGATAAATGCGAAACTGGCTACGGCTAACATCATATCAAGTATAACTTGTTTGATTGTAGCCTCTACGAACAATGCTTGGTTATTATAAACGAAGTCCATATCACCTACACCATCTTTGAAAGTGTCTTGCAATTCCTTCTCGAATGTATCTACAATTAATTTATCAATTTCTTTTTTTTGATCATCATCGCGGTCGTCTGTACTGTTATATCCTTCAATTGGCCAGCCCGTATACATCAGAGTTCGGGTGATTTCAGATTGCGCTTCGTTCTGGTTAACGACAGAGTTTTTGCCAAGATGAAAATTCAATATAGCCCTGCTTACGTTCATTGATTGCGCAGCCTGAAGAACTTTGAAAATGTTTTTAAATGTTGGATCGTAGAAATCGGGGTTCATCTTTTTATAGGAACCATCAAAAAATCGCAGAATAGATAAAGGTTTTTTACAACTCGCATTTGTTGTGTTACCAGCTGTGGAATTTGTTGTGTTACCAGTATACACTAATTGGCAAAGTTTCCTTTGATATACGGTGTCCAAGAAAATATTATTTTCAAATCTTTGTAAATCGAGTAAATTTTCCCTGGTAAAGACGTTACCACCTTTCTCTTCGTAGAAGAAGAGCAGTGATTGATATTCAACGCCCCGTAATCGCTGGTTGCCATTAAGCTTTAGGATATCGTCATCGTCTTTAACGTGAAGCCAAGCATCGGTTCGTAGTTTGGTTGAATCATCTTTCAAGTCGAGTGGAAGTGTAGAAAAATTGACTGGTATCACTTCATATCCCGCGCCAAGTAGTATTCCGGTTATAAGGATCATAAGCAAATGCGCACCCAATGCAATTCCTATTAAAAGATTGAAATACAGTATAAATATTACAAACAGTTCCGAAAGGAGTTTCACGAGTCCTGTGATATTTTAGCCTGCGAACAGGCCCTCTGTGCTAGAAAGGAGGGCCTGCAAGGATCCCTATAGTTTCTTCGTAGTGGCGTTCGTATAGAAACGCAGTCTTCTGATTGGCTTAAGTGTTAATGATTGACGTATTGGCTTCGCTGGAGGTAGTCGTATTTATGGAAAGATTGTATATTTGTTTTGTATATTTCTATTATTGTTTTAAAATAATTTCAAGAGATTGTTCTGAAGTACGTTTGTTTTTAGAGCAAGCGAAGGGCTACAAATTCTCAAAGACACCTTGAGAATGAACACCGAATATTTACAAATATATAGTCAATATTGAGTTGATGTTCGCGGGCATAAATATGTTCTTGGCCCGTTTTAGACTTTATATTTTAACCCGAGCGGCCGAGGCGACGGTTAAAATGTGCCAAGAACATCGCCATCCTGTTCGTGTTTCTTCACATTATATTTAACTGTTTTCAGAACTATTTCTACAATTTGGATTCGTTTAATAAAAACAAACTTGTATTTATTTCATTGTGTATGGAGCCAATAGGATCTATGCAAGCCACCAATAGGCAATAATAGTATGGCAGACTTGCATTCCCGTGATTTCGAATATAGTTCCTGGTCATTTTTCTAAACGTGCTCCAAGTCCCTATTTACTGTATCTGATTCACATTTAGCTCGAAGAATGAGAACATAGTTTTAAGCCACTCGTCGCGTTCAAAATTCAGCGGGTTCAAATGTATTTTGTTCGGTAATATATTCATTATAGCTCTCAAAAACGCAACAAGTTATTAAGTTGTTGCAATTATATTTTAATTTATTTGTATATGTTGATATATTTTTGATATATTTTTCTGGAGTATTTAAACACATATTATATGTGTACGGCTATATTATATGTATAGGGCCGTGCAGGCCCTCCTTTTCTAGCACAGAGGGCCTGTTCGCAGGCTAGTGATATTTGGGGGAATGTAAGGAATGTAAAATATATAGTATTAATTGCAATAACAGTAAGACACTGGGTATTGAAGGCACAATAGCATGCGTTTTCAGTAACATGCATTTGTCTTATGATATAACTTCGCCTCATTCATGTGTTAAATGGGTGGTTACAATTTCACATTACCCGCATGAGATTATATCTCCTGGTACCTAGGTTTTCTTTTTGATACCGCCAATGTTCCAATTAGAGATTTACTTACTAGACATTTAGGGCAATATGAGTTACATTTTAGTTGTGGTTACCGAGCATAATTCGTAACGGACAAATTTAAAAACAAATTCATTTGTCTGTCTGCTTTGAAACTGGTTATTGTGCAAATTTGACATGAATTAATGTAAAACAGTCGGTGAAAAAGAACATTTAGCCACAGAACATGAAACAGGTGCATAGTACTTAAATTACACCATAATGGTCTTTTTCGCGGGCTTTTCGTTTTACTCACTCAGTGTAAACTGAATTTTAAATGTCAGCATTTTTATGAATTTTATTGTATTTTTACAATTTTTCCGCCTTCTTAATGGGACTTAACTTAATACTAGACTACTTATGGAAAAATCAGTTAAATAAGATTGGACTGGACAACTACGAAAAAATGTGCAACTCGGCAATTATATAGCTCTACATGAAAAATTGTCCATTCATGTGATAAATATTAATCCGTCGATTTTGTATGATTAATCCGTCGACAATGTATTACCATTGATTTTTTTTTAAATCCATTCTATGCCTATGAAAATAATAAGATGGAAATGGCGATAAGAATGGAATTAGTATTATTTCCATAGTTATTGCCGTTTTCATACTATTTCCAACTAGTATCCATCGTATTTTCATAATAGGGCTTTAAAAAACTTCCACTGTACTATTAAGTGGCGTACCGAGAACGTTTCCACTGGGAGGGTGGTGCTTAGTCCAAAATTTACCGACGACGCAAAACAATAGAGAAATATTTTAGTTGCGAAGTCTCAGTGAGTCGCGCTTTTGGATCCAACCTAGAGGAGTTTGGGGGCATACTTCCCCAGGAAAACTTTGCGTTTTTGAAGCATCAGAAGTGCATTTTCCGTGCTTCCTGAAAGGGTTTTAAATAAAAATGGTAAAGTGTTTACACCGAAGAATTCAAAATTTTGACGGACTCTTTAACTCTTTGCAACTTCAACCCCAAGTTTTGAAATAATATTTGCTCGCATACAATTACAAGCGTCAGTGAATTGTTCCTTTTGATATATATATTCACAATGTGAAAGTAACGACAAACTATTAGAGATTAGTTCATTGTAGTTGACTATGCAAGATTCCCAACTCCGCGGTCGGCACGCCACTGGTACTATTCAATGTCCTTTAAAGGGCTAGTATGCAGATGCCATAAGGAGAGCTTTAACGACAGTTGGCAATGAAAATCGTTGGCAAATGTCCATTAAAAATTGTCACTTAATTTGCATGCAGGTAATATATCGCCCTTAAGAATAAGTATTAGCCTGTCAATACTACTTCAACGAGAGCACCTGCGTCGCGTACGTAAGGTCAATATACAATATTGCGTTCTTGTAAAAATACTAATTTGTTTTCCGATCTGACGGATTTTATCCACTTCTGTCCTAGCAACGCCAAATAACAAATATCCCGTTCCCCAAATGCACTCCGATTTAAACTCTCTAAATTCGCACTCGCTGGGCGATACAGTATCTCTGAGTTATTGATCTCTATCTAACAAAATAGAGATAACTGAATATCTACGACATTTATCCATAATCTAATCTATAGATATGTAATATCATTTTACTGACAATTGCTGAAACTTTAATTATTATTGAACGATTTCCTTGGCAACAGAATATATTACTAATGATTATTACTTGGATTCAATATTACTAAATGTATACGCTACTAATATAACTGAATATATATTTAGTTTCTCATACGTCTTAAAATAAAAAAAAATTAACATATACTGTGCATCTTAATTGTTTATCAGTCGAACATAACCGGCAGTGTTTGATGTACACAGTAGACTTAAATAGGATATACAGGCAAAACAAATTTAATTGCTTCACATATTGGGCAGATAACGATTGAAACCTTGCATACTTTTTCCCATATATGACGATAATCAGTGTCTCTCAGGAGTGTCTAGGGAACAAGGGAACAAGGGAGCGCGGAAGATTTTCTAATGGGAACAAGGGAACACAATAGAAAATCGTAGGGGACAAGGGAAATGTGCGAAAAAGGAAACATAGGGAAATTTTTGAAGGGAAAATGGAAAAAAGGGAAGATTTTCATGTGAACACGGAAATACAGACCCCCTCCCCCATAATATTGCAACAAAATTATAATTTCAAAACGACCAATGGGCAGTCGCTTTTGGTCAGACCTTCTTTGTAACTGAACAAGAGTTTCATATCGAATATCCTATCCACGCATATCTCCTTGGAGACATAACAGGAGAGTAGAGGGAGAAAAACGAGACTTCTAAACTTACAGTCAATCAAGTTCACCGGAAAAGATACATTTGAACTTCGAAACTAGGTCGTATATAGGCCATGAACATACATGTAGTTGCATCGTCATCGTTGAAGTCGTATACGATCTGTATATCGAGGATATTGCATGCATGGGTAGCATTTTATCCCAGCCCCCACGATTGTTCCGCAATTTATAGAAACGTTACAAAACAGATTAATAACAACGTTTTGTGTTTGCTGTTTAAATAACGTTCGATGGTTCGTTTTCCTATTTCACGTTTTGACCGCTATAATTGCATGTCATCATTCGAGCCTGAACTGAGAATAAAAATTATCAAATGTTAAACTTAGACGCTGAAAGGGGTAGGATATTGGTCAAAGACAAATTCAAAGTTAGACAAAGACATTATGTAATCTTGACTTCGGTGCTGATAATAATATATATTGTGTACAAATAATGAATGTTTATGAGTGCATGAGGTGAAATATAGAATTTTCCATTTCACAAAGCGACAGCCGAGTGGAATGGGAAGTTCCATCTTTCACCGAATGAAAACAATTTTACCATTGTACGAATGAAAACATTCATTATTTAAGAAGTAGAAAACGAATCCGCGTGCTTTATGGTGTGATAAACCACGAGGGGAATGTTGGGAGAACACTTTGATGGATGGAATTTAACGAAAACCAAACCGTGGATTTTTGTACTATACGATTTTTGCCATTAATTGCATGGCTGAGCGTGCAAAACTTTATCAGTTCAACGTCACGTGATCATAATCAACCAATTGAATGACGAGAATCTACTAAGGTATTATATAATAGAAAATCTTCAACTAAGTCTAATTTTTTAGCGTGGCTGAGCGAGATATAAGGCTACGAGTTTGAGTTGGCGTATTAATGGTAATTCTATATAGGTTCATTTTTCCAAAATAAACTAACTTTATACTACTGTACGTCTACGAGTCACGCATTGTATTTATATGGTTTATTACGCGAATTTTGATTTAAGACTCTGTGAACGGTGAGCTGGGCCAAAAATAACCAAATTCTAAAGAATAAAAATTTGAAGAACTTCTAATTTCTGAAAATATACGCGAGAGTTTAATTTAGGTTTATTGACTTTATATACTAGTAATGTATACAACTGCAGTTGCTGCCCAAAATGAGCATTAAATCATTCTTGTTCATATGTAAATTGGACTTGCACCTTTGGTCATTAACTACCCCAAAATTGTATGCATAGGATTTAGATTGCGGTTGGTGGGCGTTCTTCAAACTAAATCGAACATGACAAAGGTCAAAGCAGTGTCAACAGAAATACATAGCTGTTGACACAAACGCGTGTATACTGTTTAATTGGAATTTGGTCGCGGCCCCCGTATATCACGTAGCAGTAGATTTCAAATTGGTGAAGGGCAAGAAAATGAGGCATCGCTAAGCATACTAGGCATCGCTATCAAATAATCAGGACCAGTTACATCTTATATTTAATACTAAAATATTTCTAGGTAACTAGATAGGCGGAGTACATAAAGTGGTGACCAAAAAAAGACAATGCTCAAACAGTGATCCCAACTTCCGATCTTGCCGATGTTATAAATTAGTAAAATTATATATAATTACACGATTGGACTTCGTCTCTATAAGATTTTGTACTGCCTATAAATACTATATACTATATATTAAAAAGAAAGAATTTTCCCGATTTATTTAAAAATATCCACAACGTAACTGGATTCGTTTAATGTTAAACTCGGTGAATCGAGCATCGGCGGATTAATTCTATATTGGCATTGGGTCGAATCAAATTCACATACAATATTCGTAAAGGGAAGCGTTGGAGTTTAACCAGGCGTATGCTTTAACTTTAAGTGGCAAGACAGTGTGAGAGTGACCTTCCTCAAAACCGCGTCACGCAGTCCGGTCATTCAATCTGTTATTGGAGTCACAAGTAGCTGTCAGTTTGAGTTGTGATCGTGTGTCGTGTGTAAAAACTCCTTGTCCCAAACTTTTATAAAATCCTGCTTGCATACTATTTATACTGATTTACGTGTGGCACTGTATATCAATCGAATGTTGAAAGACACGGCGACAAGCACAAATACACGAGGGAGCGTATAAAATGATATGAAAGAGCTCTTTTACTTAATGACAAGGAAAATACCCCTATTAGTCACTCTTTTGGCAAAATAGCTGTCTTGTACATCGCGTATTTTACGATTGAATGGCTTATCAATATCAATTTGCAAACGAATTAGTTGCATCGGTTGCAGGCGGCGAAAAGCGCCGGTAAAATTCGCTTACATTTGTTTATTAGGAGAAAACGAATGTTAAAATGTTTATAGGAGTATATTCCTGCTATTAATTAACAAGCGCTTCGCCTACGGCGGACTAATTTATGTTCTATCGGCCAAACTAGGACAAAGACAGTGGCCCAGCTGCTATGTGCATAATTTGTTGTTCTGTACTATATATCTACACGATACATGTACTAAGCTATTCTCGTATTCTATTTTTGCTCTGCAGTTCAATGATATCGTAGTGATTGCGACATATATGATGCCATATAGATAGAAAGCTATTCGGTTGAATTTCGGTTGAATTTCACGATCGTTTTAATCATATTAAATATTCTGCAGATTAAAAGCATACCTGCTGTGTGTATTATTGTTATGTTCAATTTAGCCATGTTGGGACTGAATACGCTTATACATGGATTGCGACTATTAAAAATACGTGCACATACCAAAAGCCAAGCGATGATGCTTCACAATAAAACGACAGTAGCCTAACGGAGTGTTTTCGTCATCATCATCATCTTCGCCATCGTCTTGCAGCTGGTTGCTATCCGAGGCTTTACTCTGTTCCTGACTCTCCTCAAGCTTGTCAACTTTATCATTCTCGTCAATTTTATTATCCTCATCATCTATATCTATAACTGCACCATTCTTCATCTCTTGTGGCGCCACGGCGTTAATTTTGCCAAGTTCCATTTCTGTCATTCTGTAACTTGTGTAGCTCCGTGCCTAATGCTGCTAGTGACTAAGTGATGTGCTTTCAACAATGTTTATGTGCACTGCTCTCAAAAGGCACTTCCGTGACGTCATACGCGGCCTAATGACGTACTAATCTTTGTTTCCATATAGCCGTGCCCATTCTTAATCTTGTGTGGGCTGTATAAGAGACATTCACGTCTCAAAAATAGTTACTTAGGTAATTCAAAACCAATCGTATATTACGTGTTCTTTTACCTAGTCTTAACCTGGAATGTAGCATGCATTCGCAAAAACTTGCAGCTAAAATTCTAAAAACAATATGAAGCAACAAGCAGTAACTCGACTGCATGGTCCCAGTGTAGGTAGAGTCTAACGAGGTTTCGGCGGTGGAGTAGGATAAAACTACCTGAAAATACAATATCAGTACATTTACGTCATATATTCAAGTAAAACCGAACACAATAACGTTTTTAGTGAACTGTCGCGCAGACGTCACTATCGAGTCATATAAGCGTACAAGATTTTCCTGCGACTCGATTAACATTATTATTGAAATGGCACATTGTTTGAACTTTTAACTCTAACTCCAGTGATATTCGCCACACGACTCATAGTGAAAATCTTAAAACCTTACGACTACGTGTTATATGAATAAAATTTTCAATTTTATCCGAGTGATCAACCGGTTATATTTTGGGCTCTCATTTTAATACTTACTATATATTTTTGACATTATAAGAACATTTTTATATATTATACTAATTATGCTGCACGGTCGTATTGTGATGAGCTTATACAGTAGCACGATACGCGGCGTTGAAACATTCAACAAGAATTGAACTTCGACGTTTCGAGCGACGACCCTTCATCTGGAACGTTGCTATTTAATACTTCCAGACGAAGGGCCTTCGCTCGAAACCTCGAAATTCAATTCTTGTTAATTTTTTTAGGTAGTTTGATCTTATACACCGACAGTACTGTATCGTGTATTGACACTAAGAATATATGGTATCATATTACGCTGCCAATGACTCTCTGAAATTAAACGTTGTTTTGCGAGTCATATTACATTGTTGATAGTGAGCTATGAATGATAGGTTTTGAAACATAATATCCGTTAAGCTACACGCAACGTTGTTATCTGATACATATGTTACTTCCCGACTTACATATAACGCAATATAAAATATTGTTCACCTTAAGTTAGTACGTCAGAAATTGTAACAAAAACATACAACACTTTGGAGGCAAATTTTTACGAAAATTTACCACTGTCATTACCTATATATTGGTAGCCATTTCCTTTAATTTGTAGGTGTCAATCTACATGGCAAATTTGCCATCAACGTCATTCGCCTTCAACGTTACAACAAATATAAGATTATACGAGGTAGAATATGCACAAACACATGATAACAGTTTGAAATCCCAAGGATATAGACAGCTGACTCAGTATTGCAAGCTAAACGTCAAAACGTGAATTTATATTAGACGACCAGTCAAGTGCAACCTAGCCAGGCAGCTTCGGATTGATTTTGGAAAGAAGATTTGCCTCGTTGCCACGCGTAATTTTGGACATAAATAAAAAAATCAAGGTTTTTGTGAGGTTTCTCCGCCTTTGAAGTACCGCTTTGTTAAAGTATGGTATTTAATGTAGTATATATATATTATGCCAAATATGGTTTGCACGTAGAGAGTTCTAACCAAGCAGATAATATACAATTATTGGACGAGGTTGAGCAAAATATCGTGATTTATCAGTGGCGAGCAGATCAATTATTTGCCGATGCCGAAGGCAGAGGCAAATAATTGATCTGCGAGACACTGATAAATCACGATATTTTGCGATAACCGAGTTCAATAATTGTTTTATCATTTACTTAATTATGTGCGAATTTTTGCGCGCGAATTTTTGAGGAAGCCAATGCAGTGCACAATTCCAAAATTGACAGACAATAACAAGTCACCAGGATAACAGGAAAATATTTTAATTAAATAACGTATTAATAAAATCACAACAATATCAACTTTATGAAGTATACATGATTTAACAATCACACTAGTCTATAAAAATAGACATACGTATACTTAAATTACTGTTTGAAACTGAATGTACAGTTGTAATAATTGTTCACTGTTTGTTGCTGCGTGGACAGTTGCTGAAGGTTTATCTCGTTTAAAACCCGTTCTTCTTGGGAATCTGTAAGTAAACTTCCAACTGATTCTTCTACATGTGGAGAACGCTTGGCGGCCAAAATCATAGTTGGTCTCTCGCCTGTGAACGACTCGGATGGCATCTTGTCTTCATTCAGAGGAAAGCACAACGCTTCAGACATTTTCTTCTTCTTGCTCAAACTTGTTTGGGCTGCATAACTTCGTATGCTGTTTTCGCTTTTGTGTCCAGAGACTGCCATGATATGTCTGGCTTCGTACCCACATTCGTCGAGCATTGTGATCGTAGTAGCTCGGATTGAGTGATTTGTGTAGATTAAGGAAAGCTTAGCGGCTATGGATATTTTTTTCATTTTGTCGACGAGTGTGCGTTGACCCACAACCATGTTGTCGTACCAAACTTTGTCGCTTGTACTCGCTGTTTTCTTGGGTCTCTGAAAAAGGAATCCATTCTCAGGATTCAGATGAGATACATACTTCTCGAAAGACAAAACTGGACAAAGCGGACTGTCTACGGCAAACATGACTTGAGTTTCTTGAGCTTCATCAGTCTCGCGGCGGTTCTTCGTTAATTCGTCCTTCACTTTGCTGACATATTTCGCACCAGACGGGTCAATTTTGATTGCAAAATCCGCCTTTTTTAACTCCCTTAGATTCTGACGACCTCGTCTACAAAAGTATAGCATAAGTTCAAAGAAAACTTTGTTTTGCAGTGTCTCTGGGCTGCTCAGATAAAATAATCCGCTTTCATATAGTTTTTTGATATCATTGTTGTTGATGGGTGGTTTGTGCTGTGTTTTCGCTTTTCCTTCTCGTTTTAGCTTAACAACTGTGGCTTGAAAAATAGCGTTTGCACTACGAAACTCTGGATCTTTGATGATATCCATTGCATGGGCGCTAAAGAACCGTTGTAAACTAAACCGAATCGCTGTCAACGAGGTCTTTGTATACAAATCTCCATTCATCTTTCTTGCCTCGGCGTAAAACTTTCCCAGCACCGCCGAAAGTTGATCTTTGGACGCCACTAATTCGTCTTCTTTCAGCTCTCTTTCTTTTAAATATTCGCGAAAAACATTTAGTGCAACTTTGGTCGCCTTCTTCGTGTTGTCAGCATCTTTTTGGTCGAGCAAACAGGTCAAATCGTCTTTCGACAGCTCTGCAAAACGGGCCATGTTTACTAATGATTATAAAATGGCTAAAGAAACCGATATTTTGCAGCTAAGCAGTGCTTGCCGAAAGTGCGCATGCTCAATAAACTGTTTGCACCAGTTATTTGCAGCTGACGTATTATTTACACCAGTTATCTGTAGGTGAATTAGCCAATGACAATTGAGAATATAATTATGTGAATGATAATACAAAATATTGCGTAATTCATCACCGACTGATTCAAGCACTGATTCACCGAGGTATTCTTCACCACACCGACTGAAATAGACACTTTACAAGAAAGCTGGTATTTTATTGATGTATATATATATCACCACTAATCGAAATTATCATAAGCCATATATTTCTGGTCAAGATTATTCACGTGTTGGCTACTTCACTGGTGGTAAATTTACATCGCAATTTCGGCTTCATGAGTCCTGACGTGCATCGCTATTTGACTTTTAAATCATGCAATTCCACGTAATAAAGCTTTACGCCAGAAATGCATTTGTACGTTGCTTGGAAGATGTTCAAAAAATGATTATTTATAAGGATTCTGAAAGTCACTTGAAATAACATGTCAAATCATTTTCTTTAAAAGTAGATTTTATATTGGGATTATATACAGAGTCTGATTTGACCTGTACAGGACGTAGATGAATCGCCGGACTCGATCGCTCGACGTAAAAGAATGACGTAAAAGAATGACGTAAAATAAATCGTATAATCCTAATTGCTATTTCCCAGGCGAAGTTTAATAGTTTGTCGCCTTGGTTCATTAATATAATGTAGGAATCTTAATATGTTTAGTTCTCGGGCGGGTGAAAATGTTCAATATTTTCAAGCTTCGAAATGTTGCGATCGATTGTTGAAGCTCTGGAAATGGGAAGAAATGTGATTTCTGTGATAATAGATATGTGTGGGAGGGAATTAAAAAAGTTTAGTGTTAGCGTAGGTCATTCATTCCGGATTTTAGCACTTATTGCCCATTTAATTGCATCATTCAGTTGCAATTATGCTGGGATAATAATATATTTAATAGCGTTTAATTATTTAGTCTTAATAATAAGTACATATGATATAATTATCAAAAAAATTGTATTGAGTATAATATAATGGCAATGTAACTGATAGGTAAGGACATTGAAACAGATTTTTAGAAAAGAGACCAACGCTCTTTGCAAAGGGTAGCTGCTTATCACATAACAACAACGCTAGAATTTAATCCTATGTTATATATCAAGGAAATTGAAAGGTAAAAAAAAAGTCAATAGACAATAGTTGAGCATTTTGAAACGGTAGGTAGATAGTCATATCTGTGGGCGGAAGTCGTTGTTATGTAACTCCCTCTTAGGACGGCACATTGCAAACACTGGATTGCACTAGGTACGTTTGAACTGGAATTTGGACTGGACCTTAGACTTACAAATTATATTTTCAGTATTTCCATTGATAAAAAAGTTATTCCTCGTGATTAACAAAGAGCCTTTTAAAATAATGATTATTTAAAACTATAAATGAAGGAATAAGGATTATATATCTATACGCGTTGCAATTCAAACTAAATTATTAAATCGGTTGCCGTGACTAGAACAAAAGTACAAATTTATTACTGGGAGTAATACTTAACACCAGCATAAAACAAGTTTGAGTTTATGTTGATAATAACAGCTAATATGAATTTCAATATGTCTCGTGTATATACATGAGTAATCAATTACATTAACCTTGAACGGCAAAACCCCCTTCTTCGAAAATATACTGCCCACAACATCCGTCAACCGGTGAGGATAGCCGTTCCAAACTAGAGTGTAATTGCCCCTTGTAAATTCGGGGAAGTAAAAGACATATTCCAACTGCATGGATAGCTCCTTATGATACAGTAACAATGCTGGGATATTATTAATCTATTTTTTATATCACGATTAAAATGGTAAATGGAGCATCAACGATGAATGTCAGAGACGCGGCGGAATGGCCATATATAAGGCATTGAAACGAGGAATAGTATGCGAATGTATTTGTAGTTATTTGCAGTTACTGATCATTGCGAAATAGTTAATATAAATTTGAAAATGGCTCATGAGTAATCAACATTAACCTTTACTTAAGATCTTTACTTTAGTCTGTATTCAGTAAACATTAAAAGCGGCCGACATTTTTCTTGTTGAAAATCGTGAGTTGCTGCACATCAGTACTGATAAATTTGTCGAATATAAACGAAAAGTGCGTGTAAAAACGTGACTATGTACGTGCGAACTCGATAGGTATACTCATTTTTTGTCTTGTAAACTTATAATTTTAATCAGGCAGGATCCAACCTTCGGCACATCAGTGTAGCGCCATGATAACGTATAGGCCATGATGGCGTGGATGCTGATGAGTAATTAAATCGTACGTAGGTTGAAACGAGTTGAAACGTGATCGTTTGGGCATTTATTCAGTGTCGTTTGCTTTTGAATTTAACTCATCAGGGTCGAGCAAGGTGGCCGAATTTCCTTCAGGAATTTCCATGCAAAACAAGTCCAGAAGATCGGAGATTGTGAAGTAATTCTCTTTTTGACAACTACTTAATTATCAATTAGTGGAGAGCACAGATGGTTTGTATAATTATCGGAAAATATTCACGCAACGGCATACGAAAATAAAAAAAAGTTTACAGTCATACAAATGTGCATCTCGCTACTTTACGAAAAAGCGAATAAGTTATGATGACCACAACTTCATGTATGCTGGGACCAGGTATTCATATTGCAACTGCAATTCCAAATTATGTTTGCGATTGTAAAATTCCAAAAAGGGGGCGATATTCTTAGGAAATTCGACACTGTTGCAGGCGACATTCCAAGGAAGCCCCCCTCCCCCCCCCCCCGCCCTGGGGGAAAGGTAAAATTGTGGTGGTGGGTGAATTTCCTGGCACGCCAGTTGTAACAATTACTTTTCGCCATTAATTTCCAATGGTTTTATGATAAATGGTTTTACGAGAGTTCAGCAACTGGACTCTGTAGCACAGTTGGTTAGAGCGATGCATCGGAATCGCTGGGCCGCAGGTAGACTTGCTCCAAGTCTGTCTCTTATAGGGGGAGTATATTAGGGCGCGCGAAAATGCGGGCGGGAGGCGGGCGGCGAGAAAATTGGGAGAGGAGAGCGCCGTCCGCCTTAATTTCCTCCCACCCGCATTTTCCCACTCCCCAATAAAAACCCATATAAGAGACAGACTTGGAGCAAGACTAGGCCGCAGGTTCAATTCCTGCCAGAGGGCCTAAGTTTCATTTTTCGCAACTGCTCCTGACTAGGACTAAAAAATGTATATAAATTTTCGTTCCAGTATGCCATCTATAAACACCTTCTACTATTACGGCGGTTGACTGTTGTGTAAAACTACCTGAAAAATAGAATGAGAACGTTTCGAGCGAAGGCCCTTCGTCTGGAAGTTGACACTAGCAATTTTGTCGGCGATTTTTCTCATCCTGATTGATGTGTCGAGCGAATGACATATCAACGTATGTCTTTGTAAAACCGATCCCATAACGGTCACGTACTCTTGTTCGTGAGTCCACTCATTCGCATGCGTCAAGAGGAGAATAATCGTCGACAAAAATTGCTAGTGTGAACAAGGCTTAACAGTCGGGCTCGGGCTTCTCTCATGATTTCATGCACAGTTTATTGATTTGTTTTGCCCATAAGTACAGATTTATATAGGTTATTTACAAGAATAGAAATGAGATGAAACTCAGAACTGGAATAGGGATCTAGTTGAAACCGTTCCCTTTATCGGGCAGTGTTGCCATATTATGGCAACAAATAAATTATCCTCCAGAGCATTGATCAACCTCGTACCCAGGCTTTTTCCTCTTGGGGAGAAAAAACCCTGGTGAACGCCGGTCACGTGGCTCCCAGATTTTAGGAGCTAAAGTGAAATTGTACTGAGGGAGGGGTGGTTGAGGAGCTTGTTGAAAATTTGGAGCAAGAAATTGCGACAAAACTTTTTTATATGTACTCGTATTTATCATGACATCACTTGCTACAATAGCATCGAGTGTTGAGTTACATTTCAAGTGAGAAGTTGGATCAGATCCAGATTTCAAAACAAAACCAGGCATGTCAAACGAAAGCAGGCGTCGATAAAACCACTATGATAAAACACAGGACATATCTTCTATAAACTGATATGATTGTAAAATTTTGCCGGAACCTTAGTCCTTATCCTGTCTGGTACTCTAACCTAAAACAAAATGGATATATTTAATGCTGTGATATGGAATTGCTATAAAATATCGGGAGCCGATCGAGACCCTCGAGACCCTCGATCGAGAGTTTCTTTTTTGCTCTACTACAGGTGCAGGTGCATGATTAAATGAGAACTCTAACTCTGAAAGACTAAATGCTATCTCATATATATATATATATATATATATATATATATATATATATATGTGCGAATGCTTACGACATGACTATAGCTATGCATCAGTTTTTATGAATTATGTACCGAAATAAAACGTGCAGACATAATAAAATAGAAAAGTATTTTGTAAACCTGATCCGTTCTATCATTCCTTTGTATGCGCCTTGGGGGCAAGATAAAGGTTAATATTAAATAAAGGCGATATTTAATACACTACTATATACTATATCGTAATTTGAATTTTCCAAAGCGGCGGAGGAGGCTATAAAATTTTGCCTTCAGGCTTCAGACTTGTATACATGTTAATCTATAGAATCGGCCAGAAAATTAAAAGGAAGTGATCGAATAACATAATTTAGTAATTTCCCTCATAATTTTTGTGTCTTACTAACTCTTAAACTGTAAAATGCTTCAACAGATTTTAGAGTGGACATCAATCTCTGCATGTTAGCTGGTGTTTGCTAGAAGGCACTGTGTCTATCGGCTATGATGCTTTAAGATATATGGTCGCTCGTGAAAACTCTATTTATCTTCAATATTAACTTATAGCGTTTAGAAATAATAACAATTCTAATGGTTTATTTCAACAATATTATGAATATAGCTTTATATATATACCGGTATTTTAAAATATTCGATTGTAGACAAGAGGCGTCTGATATAAAACCGTGCTTGAGTCATGAGAGAACATTAAACAATGTACAGCTCAAAAGCATACGATTTTGGTTGGTTTCTTGACTTGTCTTTTAATAAAACTGTATACAACGTTTTTAAAACTTAAAAGCAAAGTATAAAAACCAAAATTATCAGGTAATTTGAACTATATATGATTCCCAAGATCGATTAACATGATACCCCACTCCTTGCAATTGAAGGGTATAATTTTCAAGTGGAAGCGTGTGATATGAAACTTTCCTACACCCCCTTAGGCAATAAATTTTTAAAGAGCCACGTGACCAACGTTCACCAGGGTTTTTTCTCCGCAAGAGGAAAAAGCCTGGGTACGAGGTTGAGCATTGATATGTAAACCTTTCACTATGCTAACATGAAGTACTGGTCTGCATATTTTGCTATTTGTCATTTTGTTTTGAAGCAATGTAAAATATTGGCTTTTCACGACGCAAATGTGAGTGTTTTATTACATTTTAGTGCGGCATAATTGCCCAGTTTTTTCTAGGTTAGTTATCATTATCTATAATGCGTGGCCAGGTCGATATTTAAAAACCGAAAAATAACCGCACAAATATTATCGCTGCCATTGTTGGCGTGTGAAGTGAAACGAATTTATTGCTTAGAGAGTTCAAAAAAATTTGTTGCCGTATGGCAACAACGTCCGTTTATGGTCATATGTTGAGCTATACAATACAAAATGGCGTTAGAAGTTCTTTTCATTTTTAGTTGAACTGAAGTGAAGGAAATATATTCTTCAATCAGTTAATATAAACTCCCAAAGGCCAAAATAGGTATATCTATTATAAGTACATTTTGGGTTGCATAAAATACCAGCTAAGTTAAAGATTTTTCTATGAAATAGCCATGTGAATATATGAATAACATAGACATACTTTAGTTCCATTGACATATATACAGTGACATGGCCAGGATTTTCAGTCAAGGGCCCCCAAAAATGGAGTAGAGAGTAGGGGGTAGGGGGTAAGTGCAACATATAGGGATTTGTATTAATCCGAAATGTTTCCTAGATGGAGCCGACAACTCTGCCAGAGGGCCACCGGCTGAGTTGTATGTAATTGTATACATGTACTCAATTGTTTTATCAATCTGGCAGAGATAAAATGTATACCTTTTAGCTGTAAACTGTATTCATTAGGCCGGATAATTTTGTTCTGCAGGCAATAAAGGATGGAGGCGGAGAAGAACATGATATACTATGGGAGAGGAAGTTTGGTATATATTAGAGCTACGTTCAGATTTGGAGTCGTCAAAGCTTCAAGATGATGATTATATTGATCAAGTAGCCTTCGAAAATTCTGTACTTAGTGATACTATTCAAGAAAATCACGTTGGAGATGTAGAGATTGACTGTTCAGATAATACCTATCACTAGCCAGAGCACAAGGAATCAAAGAATCGATGCCGACATTGCAAGGCAGTAGAACATATTGCAACAAGTGAAATGTTTGCTTGTGCCTGACTAGTGCAAGAAACTGCTTCAAAGACATTCACACTGGCTGAACAACATTATGGTAACATAAGTTAAGCTAGGGTCATTGTCGACATTATAAGACACTGGCTTCTGTGCCTTGAACCTAAATAAAACAAGTGAATGTACAAGTAATGTAGAATTTCCTTTTTTTCAAGTAATATAGAATTTCCTTTTTTTCAAGTAATATAACATTATTATGACTACTTTCATTGTCAGTATTCTCATGGTGTCACAGCACTCATATATAACTTCGGCGCAACCACGTATGCCCCCTTCACCCCCTCCTCCCCCGAAGCGGCCATAAAAATCGACTAAAACCCCTAGCACTATGGTACAGCAACAAGTAAATTTAAGTCAACTAGCACTGGGCTTTGCAAATTTGCCGAAAAAAACATTCTGTCAAACATCCAAACTCAAGATCTGTTCCATCAGACTTTTTGCAGTGTTGCCATATGACTTACCCCCCTTTTTTCTTCAGTTTTACTATATATTTTGCTTTACTATTGTTTTTTATTTTTGCAGAGGAATTAATATTTTGACTGCTATTTAAAAATTTGCACAGTAAAGGGTTAAGGATTTTAGATCAAGATCCATAGTTTACTGTTTTACAAGATAACAATTAACCTTAATTATTGATAATACGTAGATAAGGTAAGTAAAGAGTTACAACTATTTTTACCATACTATTTTACAAGGGTAAAAGATGAAAATGTGCAATGTAGACAGTTCAGTGCATGTAAAGTGTGAAAAGTATTTCAGTAGGAATGTACGAGTACGAGTGCTTTACCCGCGTTTCCAAACACGCGGCAACCAGTAACACTAAATGGCAACAGCAACAATAACAACAAAACAGACACAAACATTACTAATAAGTTTGATCATGGTACATGTTTTGATAATTCCAAGTGAGATAGTTCTAGGTCTAGTTCTCCTGGAATGAATTTCTAGGATCCTGAAGCAGATTAACATCTTTCATCTAACAGGTAAAACTTTTTAGGCTTGCAGCTTCCGCAATGTCCCCCACAGAATCCAGACCATTGTCGACGATCAGAGCGCATGAGTGCCTTGTATATACGATTAACACATTCTGGATATGAATGAATCCAATACGATATCTCGTTTGGTAACAGGAAATTTGTACCAGTTACATCAACCTTGAAATTTCCTTTTCTGGCTCCTGCATCGCAATTCCATGAGAGACAATCGCCAGCAGTTGCAAAGCCATGAAAACCATTTGGTATACTTGTGGTGGCAAATGTGAAGTCTGTTATGTTTACTGATATGTCATCGACATTAAGACGAATCTACAAATAATAAAAATGCATGTACTGCTATTTCTATACTTATACAGATTTGAAGGTAGATTTTCAGGTATATCCGCCGGTATGGTTAACCAACGCTTTACCGTGTAGTACCGTTTAATGTCGATAATTGACGATAAACTTTATTGAAAACTACTTCTTGAAACTTAGCGCGAGAGAACGGAATGCTCGATAAAAGAAACTTGCAGGAAAATCTTGATGGAAAATGTATCATGTAACCGATTGACAGATCGAGTCTCGCTCAATATTTCTCAAACGTGATCTAAAGGGATCGAAATTAGAACAGTACGAAATTTTTAGACAATCAGTTACATGCTGTACCATGCAATCTCGAAAAATGAATTTGTGGGAATTTAGTATTAACCGACTATAAATATTTCATTTGTAAAATTTGATTTCATGATCAACCATTTGTTTTTCATAGCGATAAGTAAATTTATACTTCAAGCGATTAATACCTTTTCAAAGCGTGTCCACTCTTCTCGACGTGAGTTTCTATTATAATGAAGTGCAAAATTATTTCTCCCTCCGGTCGGCAATGTGACATATTCTTTAGGATTTGTAGTATTCATATCTACACAGCAAATCTTTGCGGATTGATTACATTCTGGCCATTTCAAGTAAAGATCATACTCTCCATCAATTGTACCAAGACCACTTTCTTGTATTTCTTTACATGTTCTTGGATCTAGGGAAATAAGTGAACGCTTATTCTTGTGAGCTTAAACCTGATTTAACTGTCTCCCTCTGGGTCTTAGAGAAACTGAAAAAACGCCGTAACCACTGTTTACATACCAGCATCATACATCAGTAATCCATACATCAATAATCACACTTTTCCCGGACGCGAATGACGAAATCGCTTGAATGTTTTGAAACATATGTATTCGGCAGGCACAAAAACTAATATATAGCCAGATAGCTATAGGGTTCTCTGCTGGTATCTCCCGCATACCCCAGGGAGCTTTTGGCACCAATATAACGAGAACAGTATGAGTGGAGAAATATAAAGATATACGAATGCAACGAATAAGCTACAATTTACACCATCAAAATTTTCTTTAACTTAATATTCTGTTCAAGTAATTTCTCTGATATAACAAGCCAAGATCGCACCTGAAGGCCCTTGAATACTAATTGTACATTCAGCATTAAATTTCATAAATCAAATAGCATCTTGCAGGCTACGATTTTATATTATATTAGATCTTGTGTAGTATTTTTATTTTCTCCTTCTATTAAATCTGTTAGGTGTTTTAAAGTCAAATGCAATGATTTTAATTCATAAATTCAGACCTTGTCCAGCAAACACGAAACATTGTTATATCGCCACATATCTCGTTAAATTCCAACAGTCGAACGTCGTTGATAGTTTTAGAGAAAAGTTTTGAATTTATTTCTTTGAAAATTTACGTCTAAAATCGTCTTCAAAAAGCGTAAATATCTCAAATTTTTAGTCCAGTTCTCCACTTTATACAATCAGGCATATTTTCTTCCCAAGTACCTATACCCACAAGAATATTTTCTCTGCAAGACTTTTTCGTTCCTTCGATTCAAGAAAGAAATTCTCGTTTTGTCCCGTGGGTAAGTAAATTATTCTCATTAAGAATGTTTTTCTTATTTCAAGAATATGTTATAGAAAATAAGTCTTAACTCAAGAAAATAATTCTTAGGCAACTAAGAATATTTTTCTTGATATAAGATATTTTGTCTAGAAGGTATTCTTGAAATAAGAAAAATATTCTTAGCAAGAATATTTTACTTACCCACGGGACAAAATTAGTAAAATTTTCTTGCCAAGATTTTTTTTCTAACCAAGAATGATTTTCTTATTTTAAGAATAATTTTCTTGAAATAAGATTCTTGTCAAGAATATTTTACTTACCCACGGGACAAGCAAAATTTTCTTAAAACAAGTAATTTTGTTCTTAAAATAAGAATTATTTTCTTAAAATAAGAAATCGATTTTTTGCAGTGCACATTACTGACATGTCGATTTTTGGCAGACAATTAACCAAAGTTTTAAGTCTCCAAGTATATTACGCATTGCGCAATTTCTGCCAAAGATTGCACAATTGTGCCATGAGTTGCATGAATTTACCATGAGTTGCATGCGGAGGAGGGTAAATCCAGACGATGCTTATGTCCTTGTCATATCCTGTAGTTTTAAGGATGTGTTAATATTAACGAGAATAATTACTGGAACAAATTTATGCTAGGTGCAATTTCATGGGACGCCTATGTTATTCATAAGTACCTTAGTTTTATCAGAATATACTTAAGTGTTTTGAGGAAATATTATCAGGAAAGTAATGAAATACAAGAAAGTCATCATAGTTGTTTGTAATACCTTGGTCGCCCAATAAAACGTAAAGAACGAATTTGTTGAAAGATTAACAGGAAGCTAGCGTGGGCTCGCGGCTATACAGGGTGTATATAAAAAATCTAGTCAAATTTTGGCATGTTATCGCGCGCATAATGTTTAGTTTATAGATATACCTTTTTCACTCAAGTAAAGATCACTGCGATCAATAATGGCTCAATACGATGCGATGAAAAAATAGTGATCGAAATCACATTTTCCCACCAGTGGGAAATGCATTGCCAGTTAGTCTGCAAACTTCCTGTTTCATAAAATGTTTCAACCCCCAAATTTCGTTGTTAAATCGCGATTTGAACCTTCTTTAAATTCGCCAAGACTTGATAAATAGCCCATGGGTTATGCCATCTTATCAAGATTCTTAAATTTGAACCCGAAATGAGAATAACTTCAATAGGCAGACAATAGCTTTGCACTGAACTCATAATCGTGGAAAAATGCGTTTTCGACCGGCAATTTTTAATTGCATCGTATTTGGTCATTTTTGATCGCAATGATACAAAAACAGCATCATTTGACAGCTAAAAGATTAATCTTTATTGGTATGAAAAAGGTATATCTATAAACACTATTTATACACCCTGCATTGTACAAACTGATACACTGACATAAGTCGTGCGGTACTTACAAAGATAAATATTTCTATCGCAATATTTTCCTCTATAAGGAAGGTCACAATTGCAAAATGACGTTCTATTTTTACATCCACCAACACATCTTCCACCATTCAAACATCGAGAATCAGGACACTTGTAGGTTGTCGGATCCTGGATGAAAATAATTATAAACTTGCACATCAAATTAGGCAATGTGAAGCAAGAGTACTTTCAACGAGTGTATTATCAACGATAATTAATTAAATAACTGAAAAGGAAGCATAATGTGAAAAATGTGGTTTCCTGCTAGCTGAAATACACAGATAATCGCTGCTTAGGTATACTTGGCAGGTGTTTAAGTTGATGTTAACAGAATGTCGTTTTGCCATTCGAATTAGATTCGATTGCTTAACTTGTTTTCCTAATTATGGCGTTGGGTCAATACTTGGCTTTACCAATTGTCTCTCAATATATTCTAAACAGTTTTATCGTGGAAGGAACCGCTAAAGTACACTGTAACATTACAGTACCTAATATGATTGTGTTTACACACTGCATGAATACCGGCTAGCCTTACCGACTCATGACAAAACTAAAAACTAACTAATACACGCTTCTGAAAACTTACTTTGATTGGCTGGAGTAAAAAGTAATAGTCAAAGTTTTCATCTTCTGTTAAAAGGCCGGGCTGTTCGGCAGCCAAACCATGAAGTAGTTCACAGTTTTTCTCTCTATCACAAGAATATTTCCTGTAGTTAACAGATCTGCAACATTCATCTTCCCGCATACAGAAGAAAATACATTCAACTCCTGACTTAGCGTTGATATGTTTAATAGATGAATAGTTGAAATAATGACCTGGAATTAGAAAACAATTTAATAAACATAATCGAGTTTGGTGTAGATCCTTCCAGCAGTATTAGCTGGTAATAATTCTATTTGCCTCAGAAGTTGATGATTACAAGATTAGAACCACACTTACCATACTAGAAATACATGCATGCAGCAACCCCTCGCATTTTCAAATCGAACAACTGTATAGTTCCCAAGCGTGATCAATTTTCAGCAGGCGATGTAGATTAAAACAAAAATGCAAATATCATCCTTCAAACGCGTAGATTGTTTTATTTTATTTGAAGGGTTTTTGTAAATGGAATTATCGAGTGTAAATTATATTGTTTTTAACATGAAGTATAGAGGCTGAGCAGACTGCTGAGCGAGATACTGTATATCGCTGTATGTAGCTGTATATCCAAAATTCAGCAAAATACAAGAACAGGAAACTCAGTTGTCAATCGAAAAATATTTAGCTACAAATATTAAAGATTATTATATACACAAGCTCTGGATATGAGGTATTCTGCAATCTGATTGGTTCTCTACTAGCAGGATATTAGCTCATAACCTGCTAGTAGGGAAAAGTAGAAAAATGGCTGGCAGATTTGGACAATTAAATGAAGAGGAAATTCAAGTTTTACTTGAAAAAAGTACGCCAAAATGTTCTGTTCATATCCAGAGCTTGTGTATATAATAAAACAGTTTTTCTACTCACTCTCGTCGTATACGACTGATAGCCGACTATCGCGCCTCGTCGGCTATCAGCTCATATACGACTCGATCGAGTTCGTAGAATAACTTTTAAATATATGGGTAACAGAATAGAATGGTTTTTGTGAAGCATACTCCCATATTTTTTCAAATTCAAACGTAAACATTCGACGTTCTAATGAGGACGTGAGGTTGAATGAAATTTGATATCACAAAATTCTACATTAAAACGGATTCTCAAAGGAAATTCATGCTCTCAAATTACCCCAAATCTATACGCACGTAGCTCAACGTGCTGACCTCAACCAGGCTTGGGGATACTATCCACGCGGCTATAAGGAGCATGACAGGGCCTTTTTAAAGAAATCATCAGTGGGTGGGGCCATCGTCGAAAGGGGACGTAACAAGTAGGTGGTGTATTACAGGTGTGGGAAGGCGAAGGGGGGTCTGGGTGGAAATTTTTGTATTCTTGAGTCTCTATGGCTTGATTTCCTGCATTTTCAGAGACAATTTTTGATATATCCCATCTAAACGGAACCAGGTTTTGTTGTGAGAATACAATAACTTTCCTCTAAACTCAGTTTTTTTTCCCTTTTTGGCTTATACTTTGGACAAAAGGGACCTTCACTGGGGGGACAAAAATAGCTTACTGGGGGGCCAACATGGGGGCTGGGGGGGCTTTGGCCCCTCCAGTACATTAGTTAAAAAAGGTCCTGGAGCATGAGACAGGGGGTTCAATTCTTATCTGCCCATTTGAATTATATACCGGACAGAAAATAAATGCCAAATGCTCCTATACCCTGTCCTGTCCTATATCTATTGTACTATGATGAAAAATAAGTAATTAATTGATTGCAATTGATTGATTGATTGAGATATGCAATCTCTGAGTGCACTTTGGTTATACAGTTAACCAGCCGGTTTTACAAAACTAGATAAAAGGCAAAGATTACTCAACATAATTACAAATTCTTCTAATAATTTTTCTTATTTACGCTAATATTGCTAATGGCAGCTAATGCCCTGTAAGCTACAGCTGTTTAATAGGAAATACTCATTATTTATTGACGACTGTTTTAACAGACTGAAACTAAAGCTTTGAGTAATGATGTTTCTTTTCACCCAACTACTGAATGATATTAACTTGTGGAAAAGTCCGATCAATTTCAATGAACTGGTACTTGGTTTGCATTCTTTTTTTCTTAAAACACTGATTTGATGTGCGTAACGTAGGCCTATAACGCGCAGTGTGTTTATTGTTATAGCTGGAGATAGTACCTGTAATTAATAACTATATTTTACATTTAGTCGATAGGTTTCGTTGGAATAGCTCGCACAATCGATCTGCAGATATAGCTCAGTTATCTGCTAACTAAAGCCACAAACAAGAGGCACATTTATAAGTACCATTATCAAACGCCAAAATCACATGGAAAGATTGTACTTGAATAAAAACGGTAGAAATATCCAGTCATCTGTAATGAGATAAAAATAGCCACATTTTCAACAGGCTTACAAACATAAGCAAAAATACAAAAGTCCTGTTGACAAGTGGACAAGGTAGAAATAATTTTGTATTGAGATTGTTCGTTTCTTGTCTCTATACATATTTAGTAGAAATTTCCAGGTGACTATCGATTTTCCTGCATGCTGATTGGTCCAAATTGAGCCTCTAAAAAGTGATAGTCACTGGTCAGTGACTATCACTTTTTTTTTCAAAATGGCTTCTTCGCAAGCTGCCGAATTTAAAACAAAAATCGTTTTTTGAGCCTGATTCAAAGTTTTAAATGAAAAAAACTGCCGCTAAATTAAAGGAGGATATATTTTTGACATTTTTAAAGGTAAGCGATAACAAATACACTATTTTTCTTCCATGAAAGGCAGCGTTTTCTCGCTGTTGAAATGAACATGTATAAAACTTTTTCCGTACGGCTCAACCACAAGTGTTTATTTTGAAAATTATTCGTTTTATCCTCATTTATATCGTTATATTCAGCAAAAACCTAGCTGTGATATATTTTTAAAACCATTCTACTTTGTATTTGAGCCTTTCCAAAGTATTTTTCTCATGAAATTGTTTGTTTTTGTTTCGCTTCGATATGTTTTTGACACTCGTCTTTTGCCGGCATGTTTTTAATAACCGGCCTCTGAGAAAAGCGCTGAATTTTGTCCTATAGCCTTTTCAACTGACCTCATAACTTTCTGTGTTTGTTTTTCTCTTTGAAATTTCTACTAAAACAATTAGTCGCCTCAGGCTCGGTGATTACAAGCCTATAGTCACTTCGCCTTCGGCTCAGTGACTATAGGCTTGTAATCACCTCGCCTTCGGCGACTAATTGTTAAATAGGCCTATATGCCTATTTCGAAACTTACACCTACATGCATGTATGCTTCTTTCAATTTATCTTCTCTCATTCCTATATTTGCGACATTAGCGAGAATTTTAACGGCAGCGACAAGAATTTACCACATTTCCCCTAACGGTTTATATATTAAGGTTTTGTATCGGCATAGTGTGAACGTATTCTAAGATTTTACCTTCTTTATTTCCATCGAAGCAAAAATCTGCCATTCCCTCGCATTTAGAAATACTTCGTAGCTGCCAGATGAATAGTAGGGCGAAATACATGCGTAGTGCGCAATGTTTCTTAACAGATGTCCACAAATAATATATCATCATCACGATTCAGAATATCTATTTCTAACTATTGCATGGCTAATGCTCAATATTTTGCAAGTTGTTCTTGCCGTTAGTTGATCATGCTGTTAATACACGAATAAATTTTCAAATTTACGAAAAGCAACTCATAAGCCAATATGGTATTGCAAGAAACAGAAGGCACAGTCAATTATGTAATTACTGAACCAACATGGGTCGAATTTGTGCCAATCACAATGCTTGTTTACATTTTTTGCGGTGGACCAAACGAGTTGAGAAAATACCGCCGTCTCCCAAGGCTTCCGACCGATCCGTATGCCATGAATTTTGCAGTTGTTCATTGATTGTCTTGCCCAGGGACGTAGCCAGAACTTTCAAAGGGGGGGAGCCCTGCGGGTATTAAAGCAAGCCCGTAGCTGGCCCTCATTCCTTGGGGGGGGGGGCACTTTTGGCTATCACCTATTCCACACCAAAACTTACATTCTTTGGATTAAACGTAGTTGTGGCTATATGTGGGGCATAATTCCTGGTTTTGCAGTAAGTATTAGCACTAAATATTACCAAAGGGGGGGAGCCGCGGCTCCCAAGGCTCCCCCCTGGCTACGTCCCTGGTCTTGCCTAAAGTGCGGGAAACTTGAGGTGTCATTATATCATAACTCATTCCCTAGTTTGCCTTCGAGTTATACAGTAGTGTTATTTTTACATAGTGTCAACGAGAAGAATGCGAGTTTTTGTTGTCAATGAATATTTTAAAGCACAACTGCCGGAGAGCAGCAATTTTGCTGCGAATTTACATTGACAATAATACTTCTGGGAAGTCAATATGTATGGGGCACGAGTCAAGCCATCCATATTAAAATCGGCGAGATTGTTCCAGTGAGGCCCTCAGTCATCCATACACCTAGCATTGTCTACATAATTGGTCAACACTCCCAGCAACAACTGCGACTTCAAAACCTTACCCACTAAACAACTACTACAAAGTAGACTAAAGTCAACTACAACCTGCGACGGAAACATGTACAGTTTACAGTTTACATGCACGTGCGTAATAACATTTTACAGAATTATATATACCGATTAGCGATTGCAGATTTTCTATTTCACTTTTCGATCTGAAATTCGTCACCGCGAAAGCAAAGTAATACGAGCAGGAAAAATGCTGCATCTTGCAACAAAAAATTGATCTCAATGCATGTTTTTTAGAAATGTTTACGTATGTTGTCTCATGTTTGCATGTTACATTCGTACTTAACCTGCACTAAAGTCATTGCATCTTATATCAATGTTTTGTGACATTGCTGACCATAGGCGTAGGAAGCAACTTCAAGTTGGAGGGGCACATCGTCTTAAGCGCACCTCTTCTGTTAGAAAAGGGCACTTTTCTCATTGTTTAAACTGGAGAAAAGGACACTTTGAAGAAAGTTATGGGAGAGGAGGGGATGGGTGGAGCACGTTCACCTGTGCCCCCCCCCCCGGGTATTTACGCAAGGGTTGTTAATTAAAGCCAGTTTGATAAATGAGCGTTCTGCGGACGCTACTGGTACTGGTACTGGTACTGGTACTGGTACTGTCACTGTTACTGTTACTGTTACTGTTACTGTTACTGTTACTGTTACTGTTACTGTTACTGTTACTGTTACTGTTACTGGTACTGGTACTGTCACTGTCACTGTCACTGTCACTGTCACTCTCGCTGTCACTGTCACTGTCACTGTCACTGTCACTGTCACTGTCACTGTCACTGTCACTGTCACTGTCACTGTTACTCTTGCTCTTGCTCTTGCTCTTGCTGTCGCTGTCGCTGTCGCTGTCGCTATCGCTGTCGCTGTCGCTGTCGCTGTAGCTGTCGCTGTCGCTATCGCTGTCGCTGTCGCTGTCGCTGTCGCTGTCGCTGTAGCTGTCGCTGTCGCTGTCGCTGTCGCTGTCGCTGTTACTGTTACTGTTACTGTTACTGTTACTGTTACTGTTACTGTTACTGTTACTGTTACTGTTACTGTTACTGTTACTCTTACTGTTACTGTTACTGTTAGTCTTACTCTTACTCTTACTCTTACTGGTACTGGTAATGGTACTGTTACTGTTACTGGTAGTGGTACTGGTACTGGTACTGGTACTAGAATCGATAATAAGATTCTCAAACATATACAGATTTTTGGATAAAAACATTCAAGCTTCTTCTCATAAATGTATGATGCCCCCAGAACATGGGGAAAATTTACGAAATGGCGGTACTCCTCCTAAAGATCATCCTTAATAATGTCAGTGGAATAACTATCTGCAAGGCGTTTGTTCCTGGACAACTTCTGCACTCGGGTCGGTGGGGAGATTAATGACAAAATCAAAACGGTGTCCATCCATATCAACAGCTTTAAATATCCCTGAAAGCTGTACCAAAAGACTACAAACGCTTTACATTTCAAACTGGTGAATCCTCCTCGCGAAAAGACGCCTCATGAAGAAGGCTTTCTCAAGAATCTCTAAGATTTTGGATATCACTTCGTAACGACGAAAGATGCTTAACAGCGATGGAAATATCCGCATACTCTAAGACCTTGTTAATATTGTCGCGTCAATACACTGGAGTTCCTTTAACGAAAATGTTGCTATTAGGATATATTCAAATGACTTAATCCATTCAAGCAGATGCTCAGCATCACTGAAGGCTAAATCTGTCAAATCAAGGTCGGTTTGAACATGAGAGAGTATCTGTATTATCTTGACGTGATTCTTTACGGATATTTGTGCTCCATCTGGTGTCCGATAAGCTGTGCAGTGATACGCCGGGCTTTGAGAATTTTGCAAAGAGCAGGTCTATAGGAAAATAGATTGATCATTGGCGAAGAAACTTTTAATTTCGAGAGCAACTTCTACCTCATGAACACCATATAAATTCAAGGTACGAGCACACTTCAAGATGAAGGCTTGAACTCCATTGTAGCATCATCCCGACAATCATGTTTCATCTATTATCGTAGCGATGTCCTCTGCATTTAGCAATGTGAATGTTATGTTCTCCGACAATGCGTAAGAAGATGCAGATTTGATTCTGAATAAGCAACAACAGAAAGCTGTTTCATTCGACACAAGCCAGTCCCCAGCCTCTGTTTCGCCATTCGGAATTTTTTTTTGAAAATCTGCTCCAAAATCTTTTGGTAAGCTCTCTGATGATAGTTGCTCTAATCGGATTTGTAGCTAAAGACGAGGTCGTAGGTTGAGGAGGTGATACAGCTTTTCCCCAGTTGATTTGTTCGAGCGTACATTTGCACTTCTCCTCACTTCGATCGCGCGTATTTTTGCTTCCTTTTAGACGACTCGGGCGATTTGAGCGGTATGATTTAATAATACAACTTAACCCAGCAAGTTGATCGAAGTCTTTGTAAGGCAACTAAATGTTTGTCTAATGTTCGTTTGCCAATCTGTCAATTTGTTACTTGCCGAGCTCTTTATTTGATAAAGCAACATGGTCACAACAGGTCAATTTATAGTACAGCAATATAATACGATGGCGCAACACCCAGAAGAAGGGAGTGTGTTTCGAAATTTACATTATCTGCGAAACCACAAACATTTAGCCCACGCACGCCACAAATTATGTTACACGCTACAGATTTTTGGCGCGAAGCGCCGCTCGAGGGTACTAATTCTGCTCGGATATTTATGCCCGTGTATGTGAAAATATTGTGGAATGGAAAGTCGTACGCCATTTTTTGTCATGGACTGGACTGAGGTTTTTTAAAGTTATACGCATGCGCAAATTCAAGCCGAGAGAAAACTGGTAACTAGCAACATCATGATTGGCTACAAATTCGTACCCAAGATTGGATTGGTTAAAACAACGATCTTGTTTTTTTATGTATACGTCAGAAAGATAACTGCCATTTTGGCATTTTAATTTTGGCATTGATATGAAAACTTTTTTCAAAATTGTACTCTGGAGTCGGGACATATTAATTGAGTAAAGCAAGATAAATGAAAATGTTTTAGAGGACTTTCACTTACTAAAGTCAATAGCAAAATAAATCAGTCGAAAGACCGAGAAAGGACATGGTTTTCGAGTTTTAAAGCGTTTTAAAACGCTTATATTTGCATAAATATAATTCTACTACGTCATCAGCTATGGTCGTGTCAGAGTTGTACGAGAGAGCATACGCATGCGCGAGATAGTCAGTTGTATACGTCTTGTTGTGAGAGTAAGTCACGCTCTTCGAAAAAATTTAAAATCAATTCCATCCAGAAGACAACATTTGATCAGAAGCCAGAAGAAAGATACAATTGAACTCCTACAGATAAGTTCTTTGTCCTCTATCGTTCTTTGTTAGAATTTGTATTGTTTTTATGTAAAATGTCTTAATTATGTCTAGCGAATCGACTTCATTAACCGTCGAGCACGACGCTTTGTCTGATGAGTGCGATACGTACCAGTCAGCCGCAAATACCGAGGCACAATTAATCTCGGTGCTCTCAGGTATGCAAGCTACAATCCTGGACATAACTTGTTAATAAAATTCCAAGGTGCGTCTGTCAGAGTATAAATTGTACTATAATTTCTGTATTTGACCTTGGATATCCTCCCTTCCCCCTAGACAATGTTGTTATGTTGCGTTTTAAGTCTGGGGATAATAATAGCAACATTGGTAGGGGGAGAGGGGGACGAAAGCCAAATGAAGTTAGTCGAATGTGTGTTCCGGAAAATGTAAGCAATTTTATCAACTGTTATGTCCACGATTGTCTGTGATACATTGCAGTTTTCGTAGTGACACGCAATCAGTTACCGATAATCGTAAGGTCCATTTCACATATTTGTTTAAGGACAGACCACTAAGCTTTCAAATGATGGTAACCTTTAAGTTTCTGAACTATTTTTAATGCTTAAGCAAAGGCAATGCTGATAAAGACTATATATGTGAATTTGACAAAATATTGCTCACGAGCGTCTTTAGTGCAAGTACATGCGTATGCAGTACATAAACCTAAAGGTTAAAAATACTTTGTAGAAATGTATCAGGAGAATTTACTATCTGTGTTTTGCCGTTAATTGGGATGCTTTGTAAATATAAAGTGGACATAAATCGCATTTTGGGGCGAACAAGACCTACTGGTATCCAGCGGCGCCGAAAGCTTAACCACAGTTAACTCACGGTTAACCATGAGCAATAATGAGAAATTTTGACTTTGTGGCGATAAATATGCCTGCATTTTAGCATATTGTGCTGTTTCTAAACATAGTGTTAACCATCGAAAAGAATCAAGTGTTCACAACTATGAATTGTTCAAAACTACGACGGTTAACCACGGTTAACCACTGTAATTTAAATATACTAAAGACTCAATTATGTATACAAAATAGTGGTTAACCGTGGTTAACCGTTGGAATACGCGAATGGAAACAGTAATTGCTCCTACAACGTTTCTTAAGGGTTCCTTTATATCTAATAAAAGAATCAAGTCCCAAAAGGTATAAATTTATGACATTGCATTAAATATAATTAAGATTTAGCTATGGTTAACCGTGCGGTTAACCGTCGAGTTATTATCCATTGAGTCTCAATCAAGTGCGCATCATATTACATTCGACTTTTGCTACGGATATGTGTTCGCACACACTCATATCGTAAGTTATTCGAATTGATAATGCACTAGTACATAGCAAGCTCTGTTTTTTATCCTATAAATGCTTTTAAACTCTAGTTATATGCTTATTATAAACGCTCTATATAACGGTATAAACTAAGACATGGTGATTTTGACCAACATTTAATAGGCCTATAATGCAAATTACTTCAGTTTCCCGTCAGCAATATCGGTAAAAATGCTTAAAATTGACTTTAATTTAGAGTGGCTTACACTGCAAGATGATAATTGCCAAATAAGGATAGATCATACATTCTATGTACGATATTGGCAATAGTTACCATGCACGCTCATTACCTTGACAGTAGAATTGTTACGCGCGCTATTAATTGCAACAGTCAATTTCGCGTATTATATGTTTATGCAACACTTAAAAAATAAATAATCGCACAATTCCTTTTAAATCTTTAAAACACGGTCTGTTTTATAACAATCTAATGCTTAGCAGAGTAATTCAGACGTTAAATCGTCAATATAACCCAACATATTCTCGCTATTTCAAGGTCCGTTCTCAGTCTGTGATACATTGCAGTTTTCGTAGTGACACGCAATCAGTTACCGATAATCGTCAGGTCCATTTCACACATTTGTTTAAGGACAGACCACTAAGCTTTCAAATGATGGTAACCTTTAAGTTTCTGAACTATTTTTAATGCTTAAGCAAAGGCAATGCTGATAAAGACTATATATGTGAATTTGACAAAATATTGCTCACGAGCGTCTTTGGTGCAAGTACATGCGTATCCAGTACATAAACCTAAAGGTTAAAAATACTTTGTAGAAATGTATCAGGAGAATTTACTATCTGTGTTTTGCCGTTAATTGGGATGCTTTGTAAATATAAAGTGGACATAAATCGCATTTTGGGACGAACAAGACCTACTGGTATCCGGTGGCGCCGAACGGTTAACCACAGTTAACTCGCGGTTAACCATGAGCAATAATGAGAAATTTTGACTTTGTGGCGATAAATGTGCCTGCATTTTAGCATATTGTGCTGTTTCTAAAAATAGTGTTAACCATCGAAAAGAATCAAGTGTTCACAACTATGAATTGTTCAAAACTACGACGGTTAACCACGGTTAACCACTGTAATTTAAATATACTAAAGACTCAATTATGTATACAAAATAGTGGTTAACCGTGATTAACCGTTGGAATACGCGAATGGAAACAGTAATTGCTCCTAAAACGTTTCTTAAGGGTTCCTTTATATCTAATAAAAGAATCAAGTCCCAAAAGGTATAAATTTATGACATTGCTTTAAATATAATTAAGATTTAGCTATCGTTAACCGTGCGGTTAACCGTCGAGTTATTATCCATTGAGTCTCAATCAAGTGCGCATCATATTACATTCGACTTTGCTACGGATATGTGTTCGCACACACTCATATCGTAAGTTATTCGAATTGATAATGCACTAGTACATAGCAAGCTCTGTTTTATATCCTATAAATGCTTTTAAACTCTAGTTATATGCTTATTATAAACGCTGTATATAACGGTATAAACTAAGACATGGTGATTTTGACCAACATTTAATAGGCCTATAATGCAAATTACTTCAGTTTCCCGTCAGCAATGTCGGTAAAAATGCTTAAAATTGACTTTAATTTAGAGTGGCTTACACTGCAAGATGATAATTGCCAAATAAGGATAGATCATACATTCTATGTACGATATTGGCAATAGTTACCATGCACGCTCATTACCTTGACAGTAGAATTGTTACGCGCGCTATTAATTGCAACAGTCAATTTCGCGTATTATATGTTTATGCAACACTTAAGAAATAAATAATCGCACAATTCCTTTTAAATCTTTAAAACACGGTCTGTTTTATAACAATCTAATGCTTAGCAGAGTAATTCAGACGTTAAATCGTCAATATAACCCAACATATTCTCGCTATTTCAAGGTCCGTTCTCAGTCTGTGATACATTGCAGTTTTCGTAGTGACACGCAATCAGTTACCGATAATCGTAAGGTCCATTTCACACATTTGTTTAAGGACAGACCACCAAGCTTTCAAATGATGGTAACCTTTAAGTTTCTGAACTATTTTTAATGCTTAAGCAAAGGCAATGCTGATAAAGACTATATATGTGAATTTGACAAAATATTGCTCACGAGCGTCTTTAGTGCAAGTACATGCGTATGCAGTACATAAACCTAAAGGTTAAAAATACTTTGTAGAAATGTATCAGGAGAATTTACTATCTGTGTTTTGCCGTTAATTGGGATGCTTTGTAAATATAAAGTGGACATAAATCGCATTTTGGGGCGAATAAGACCTACTGGTATCCAGTGGCGCCGAACGGTTAACCACAGTTAACTCACGGTTAACCATGAGCAAGGCTATATCAAACAAACCGACTCAAACCGGACGGTTTAAGATACCCATCACATGCCAGCAGGCCTTTTTTATCCCAGAGGGGGAGGACACAGTTTCCTCCCAGGAGACCGCAAAATTATCAGAATCGGAAACAATTCAAAAAGAAATAAAAGTTCTAAATTAAACAGCAGGTAAATGACTTTCAAAAATTTGTTGACATAAAATTAATTCCTTATTTAACCAAGAAGGTTACCTCCTTTCAGGCGGGTCAAATTTCAAATTTCCACCGTGAATGGCAAAAACTTACCACTGACCCTGACATTTTAGAAATGGTCTCAGGGGCTCAAATTTCATTTAATGGCACTTGCCCTGTTCAACACCAGTCTCCCCCCAATTCCCTTCCCCAAGTGGAAGAGGACAAGATAAGGGATGTTATCCAGGAATTATTAGATAAACAAGTTATTGTCCCTTGTGATATTGATTCAATTGAATTTGTTTCACCAATTTTTACAACGCCTAAAAAGGATGGCAATATTAGACTTATTCTAAACCTCAAGAAACTCAATGAGTCTGTTGAAAACTACCATTTTAAAATGGACAATATTCACACAGCTCTAAAGCTCGTCACAAGAGATTGTTTGATGGCCTGACTAGATTTAAAAGATGCTTACTATAGTGTACCCATCCACCCCGATTCTCAAAAGTTTTTAAAATGTTCATACAAGGGTAGATTACTTAAATTTACTGCTTTCCCAAATGGCCTTTCATCTTGTCCAAGAGAATGTACAAAACTTTTTAAACCAGTCTTGGCTACCTTACGAGTGAAAGGTCATACTATTATAATTTACATTGATGACCTATTCCTGGTTGGCCATTCTTACAAACAATGTGTAAATACTGTCGTTGAAACATTATTGTTATTACAAAAACTTGGGTTTGTCATTCACCCATTGAAATCTGTGTTTATCCCTTGCCAAAAATAGTTTTCTTGGTTTCTTGATTAATTCTCATGAAATGACTATATGTCTTACTCGTGAAAAGAAGGACAAACTCACTGCCCTTATTACAAACATTCTATCATCAGCAAATCAAGTTAAAATTCGACTTGTTGCCAAGGTGATTGGCCATGTGGTATCAAGCTTCCCCGCAATTGAGTTTGGTCCCCTTTACTATCGTAAACTTGAAAAAGACAAAGCTACAGCATTATCAGACCACAAGGGTAATTTTGAGGCCTCTATGACTATTTCCAAAGAGGGGAAGGCTGAATTAAATTGGTGGTTAACAAATCTACATAATTCTTGTAAAGCCATTCTCCCAACCCCAATAGACATTGTGCTTTACTCAGATGCCTCTAAGATTGGTTGGGGTGCAGCCCTGGGGGATCAATCCACTGGTGGGAACTGGTGCAAACAGGAGGCTGTATGCCATATCAACATACTTGAAATGAAAGCCGCATTTTTTGCCTTAAAATCATTTGTCTCACAAGTGGCAGGAAAACATGTAAAACTTATGCTTGACAACAGTACTGCCGTGTTTGTGATCAACAACATGGGAACCAGCCATAATGATATGCTGAACAAAATTGCTGTGGATATTTGGGAATTTTGCATGACTAACCAAATGAAAATTACTGCAGCCCATTTGCCTGGGTCAGATAACATCATTGCTGACAAAGAATCGCGAAAAACTTATCGTGAACTGAATGGAAGTTAGACCCATTCTATCTTCAAAATGCAATCAAAACGTTGAATTTTAAACCAGAAATTGATTTATTTGCGTCACGAATAAACAAACAGTTTGCCAAGTACTGTTCATATCGGCCTGACCCAGAGGCAATGTATATTGATGCTTTCTCTATTTCATGGAACAACCTAAAGTTTTACTGTTTCCCCCCTTTTAGCTGCATTTTACAAACAGTTCAAAAGATAATACAAGAAAAGGCAACAGGCATGCTTGTAATCCCAAACTGGCCAACCTCTATGCATCGTCTACTTGCCCTCTTCTTTTGCAACCTCCTCAGGTTTGCCCATCCTCTCAAACACTTCTTCAAGAGTCGCACCCGCTTGCCAATAAATTAGAACTGAAAATATGTCTTGTGTCAGGCAACAACTCACTACAATAGGTGTATCGCCAAGCTCATCCGAAATTATCATGGCATCTTGGAGGGATGGAACCAAATCCCAGTACCAAACATATATTAATAATTGGAGCCAGTTTTGCCGTACCACCAACTGTGCATTTTTTAACCCTTCAATTCCTAAAATTATTGATTTTTTAACTGGCCTTTTTCATTCAGGTTTGTCTTACTCAGCCATAAATTCTGCACGCAGTGCATTGTCTGCACTTTGCCAGACAAACAATACTACGATTCCCTTTGGTCAACACCCTCTTGTGAAACGTTTCATGAAGGGTATATTTGAATTAAGACCTTCATTTCCGCGATATAAGTCTATTTGGAATGTCAATATTGTATTCAATTATTTGAGAAATCAACCACTAGTACATGACCTGACACTGAAAGATCTTACAATCCGAGTAGCATTCCTTCTGTTACTTCTCAGTGGGCAACGATGCCAAACAATCCACCTCCTAAACCTGGACAATATGAAATTATCCCTCACTGAATGCGAATTTGTCATTCGAGAAAAGGTCAAACAAACAAGAGTTGGACACCATATAGCTCCTATTACCTTTGAAGCATACATTGTGCATTATAACACACCTCAAAGAGTATCTTGAACGGACTAAAAACTTACGTAGCCCTGATTGCAAAAACCTTTTAATAAGTTTTGCTAAGCCTCATAAAGGAGTGTCCCGCGAAACAATTTCACGTTGGTGTAAAACGTTGCTTAATTCTGCTGGAATAAACGTAAAGGAATTTGGGAGTCACAGTACCCGAGCGGCATCCACATCCTATGCTGCACATATATTAGGAGATATAACTCAGATTCTTGAATCTGTGGGTTGGTCTAATGCCACCACCAGGGGCGGATCTAGGGGTGATCAGAGCGATCACGCGACTAAGGTAAAATTGGCCAGAAAATTGTTAAATTGAAATAGCAGTCCAGTTATCAAACTTCGCGCAGTGTATTGTATTGAAAGTTTAACAGTCCAGTTCTGAAATATCACCCAGTAGCAAGGCCTTCGAACATGAACGCGCAGAAAAGCGGTCTTACGCATGAGTTTTGCACCCTCTGTGTCAGATTCCAGCCATCTGATTGGCTATCTCGATTTTTGCGCGATCTGTGGGGAGTTCTGATCGCTAAAGCGATCAGGGGCTTGAATACAGGCTATCCGATTGGCTAATTAAAAAAAATCCTGAATTCCCATTGGCTGGATTTTTTTGATCGATCATCCGTTCAGGCTTTAATTAGTATGCACGGAAAGGTCCATGACGTTTCGGGTGCTTTCTGATCGCTGCTTGACCTCTGAACTAATACTAGCTATGTCTGTCAGTATTTACGAAACCGTATTAAAGGTTGCTTTAGAGATACGATCGACAATATCTTAAGATATTGAAGCTGATCTAAAGAAGCGAATAGACGGTGTACCGAAGCGTTCTATTGAAGACTTATTGAGCGCTGTGAACAACACAACCTTCTTCCTCGCACGAAATTTTGGTGCGGAATCCTACATCCCGAAGTACGTTCGAGAGAAAACAAAACTAGATATAGCATTGTAGCTGTTGTAGACTGTAGTGGATTGTGCGTCTGTACCATCGTCTGTACGCACATGCTATTAAATCGGCGGGTACGCGTATAATAATAAGAGACGAAATTTACATAATATTTCGATCAGTCAATTTACATAAATACTGCGGCTTAATACAGGCAGTTTCAGTTTGTTTATACTTTGTTTATGCCTCTTGTCGAATGTGGACTTTATATATTAATCAGATACTTAATAATACTGTATTATTTATACCTATTATAAACTACAAGCACATGACAATGTGGCAATGTGGCATAGCCTTGTGTAATGCGATCTCTACAACATGTATGCAACAAGTAAAATGGATCATGTTGCAATTGTGAATACTTATTCAAGGCACATGTTTCTGCTATGAATAAAACTCGATAAGCAACTATATTTTGTTATTCAATGCTATAGATTAAAGACACTAGAAAGCTGGGTTAATATTTTACTTACACAATAATCAATACTTTGTAATCCCAGTTTGTTTAATCTTCGCTTGGCGACCCCCCCGGTCAAAAGTACCCCCCCGGTAAAAAGTACCCACCCCCAACGATGTTCAGCAACGAAATTTTTGACTAACGTATGAAAAATCCTAGATCCGCCCCTGGCCACCACGTTTCAAACTTTTTATAATAAGCCTATTACTCGTACATTTAACCTGGGTTCTACCATTTTAAACTCAAGTGCTAATACTTATCCGCCTTTGTTATAATATTATGTTACTGTTACATATATATTCCATGTACAAATTTTGTTTGTGCTTAATTTATTGTTGTGGTTACTCTGTAACACAAGAACCTGACTCCATTGTTCACTGTGAAATCTCGTACAACTCTGACACGACCATAGCTGATGACGTAGTAGAATTTAAAAATTAAACGAGACTTACCTGTAAGTTGAAGTTTGATTTAAATTCTACAAGTCATCAGCGGGGAGTGGAAGAGTTGTACGCCCAACCCTACTTCTTGGTTCCCACCCCAACTCTTCCACTCCAACAATGGATTCAGGTTAGCTTTGAAGTCTGACTATCTCGCGCATGCGTATGCTCTCTCGTACAACTCTTCCACTCCCCGCTGATGACTTGTAGAATTTAAATCAAACTTCAACTTACAGGTAAGTCTCGTTTAATTTTTAAATTATATAGACATTCTTCGGTTAAATTTGGATGACATTTGGTTGCGTTGTGTATGATGCAAATAATCTTGCAATGTTGCATGCATGGAAGTAGAAAGTCATATAATTATTGATGAAAGTTTCCGTTACTCATTAGATTTACGTAATTCTTGATATAAGTATAACTGTAAATGTCAAATAATATGATCTTTCTAATGTATTTATATGAAAAATTTGTCGTAATTGTACGTCATATTGTACGTTATAAGTAATATTAGTAGTCATATTAGACTAGTTGTCAGTTATTAGGTAGTTACACGACCACATCAGTTATGCTGTAATATTATTATCGTGTTTAAATGAATGGTTTTATTATTATTATTATTATTATTATTAAACGGGTAAGTGTTTATTTTGCATACTTGCCTTTGTTTTGCAGTTTTTCCGTCAATTGGCATGCACTGGAGTTTGTGGTTTTGAAAATGCGTAGTTCATCTTGTGTGGTCAATACAACATTGACTAATCTTAAAAATTGTTTTAGTATTAATTAAAATGCGTTATATAGAATAAGAAACAACATATTTTATCTCAAAAACTTCATAGTATAAAAATACTGTTAAAAAACAGTTGAAGTTTTATGACAATTTCGAAACGTTTTGTGAGACGTGTAAGATTGAATTTTACAGTAAATCAAAGCTAAAAGAGTACAAAATAACATACCTACTTTATATAGTTGGGCAATTGGTAATTTTATAGCTAAAAGTAAAGTTCTTATCACTATTTTACCAGCTTGTACAGAAAATAAAATAAATATACAGTATTACAGTGTTCGCTTGCGTGTTATCATGGTTACAGTAATCGACTTAGTACTTCATGTTACAATAGCTTTTGGGGTGTTCAGGTCCTGAACTTCAGGAGAATAATTGTTTGGTTCCAATGGAGAAGGGATTCTGCATAAATGTATTTATAGTTAACAAGTGATAAAGGTTAAAGGCTGAGTTACAACAGTCTGTTAGGATTCGAGGTCGTATTTTGTGTCAGACGAAACGTTCTGTCATGCAAGACGATAAAATTGTTGATATCCTTGTTAATTGGATTTTGTTTTTAAAATAGAAATTGCCGACTTTCGAACTATATTTTTAAATACGGCAGTTGACTGTTGTGTAAAACTGCCTGAAAAATACAATGAGAACTTCGACGTTTCGAGCGAAGACCCTTCGTCTGGAAGTTAGTAGAATGAGTCGGGGGGAAAACATGACTTTTGTAGTGAATACAAAAGCGATCACATGATAAAAAATAAACCAATCAGATGTATTAAACAAACTATAAACAAAATATGGAAATTACATCACAAAATATACTGGCATATAAGGAGCAGCGAACAAAAATAACAAAGCAAAAAAGACAGAAAACAAGGAACAAAATATTAGATAAAGTAAGATGTAGAGTATCTGCTGATGGCAGGCATAAACAGAAAGGATTTAAATGTAGGAGAGGCGCTCATTAATGACGAGAGGATGAATGGTGCCAAGTTGGGAAATGAGACGCATTTCTTGGCTTTTGCGGCTATCATTAAACCAGAAATGGGACACAGAGCTCGAATTTTCATATCTGAAACACTGTGATTGCCAGTGTTGAAATGTCTGGCAACAGGTTAATAAACAAAGTTAATAAACTTCTCCAGCTCCCTGCGGGAACAGGATGCTGTGCCGAGACAGTCATCAATGTACCTACCAAGGTAATCAAGTATGGGATCAGTGTATTGCTCGAAGATCTGCTTTTCCACAAAACCAACAAATAAATTGGCATAGTTGGGACCCATTTTGGATCCCATGGCTACACCACTTATTTGTTTGTAATGCTCACCATCAAATGAAAATTGTTGAGAGTGAGCACTAATTCAGCCAAATGGATAAATACAGTGGTTGACGGTTCCTGCTTGGGGCGCTTATCTAAGAAGAATTTGAGTTCTCTTAAACCATCATGATGGGGAATGACAGTGTACAAGGATTTGACATCCATGGTGAAAATGAATTGATGAGTGTCATGAAATTGAATGTTATGAAAGATTTGGAGAGCATGTTTGGTGTCCTTGATATAGGCCTCAAATTTGTTCCCAACCCCGGGTCCCTCGACCTTTTTTCAGTTAAAGGAGATATGAATTTTGTTTTAGACGAATACGCCTTAAGGCACACTCCGTGGTCGGGAAGACATTGTTATCAAACTTGATGATAAGGGTGGTGCCTTGGTTGTTTGGAGAACTGACTTATATCGCAATGAAGCTCGTCGACAATTGAGTAACAGCAACTTTTACAGCAAAATTGACAATGATTTGCCTTCTACAAATCAAACCGCCGTTTCCACCACCATCAATAATTTTATCGCCTCTGGTGATCTTCCTGAAACTGCCAAGCATCTCATAACCACCACACCTCGCACACCCATCATGAACTTCTTACCCAAAATCCACAAATCCGACAACCCAGGTTGACCCATTGTCTCTGCTTGCGGTTGTCCCACCGAGCTTATCTCTAGCTACCTAGCTCGTTCGTGTCATGGCGCCCTTGGTTAAGGACTTACAATCCTATATCAAGGACACCAAACATGCTCTCCAAATCTTTCATAACATTCAATTTCATAACACCCATAAATTCATTTTCACCATGGATGTGAAATCCTTGTACACTGTCATTCCCCATCATGATGGTTTGAGAGCTCTCAAATTCTTCTTGGATAAGCGCCCCAGCCAGGAACCGTCTACCACTGTTTTGATCCGTTTGGCTGAATTAGGGCTCACCCTCAACAATTTTTAATTTGATGGTGAGCATTACCAACAAATAAGTGGTGTAGTCATGGGTCCCAACTATGCCAATTTATTTGTTGGTTTTGTGGAAAAGCATATCTTCGAGCAATACACTGACCCCATGACTGTCTGTTTATTAACTTCGTTAATACCGTCCACCCAGCGCTCCAGTTTACGTGGGAGATCAGTGAGACCAGTGTATCCTTCTTAGATATACTTGTACCTATCAATGGCAATAGACTTGTTACTTCTATGTTCTACAAGCCGACTGACTCCCATAGCTATCTTCTCTTTACTTCTTCTCACCCCAACCACACCCCAACTTCCAGACGAAGGGCCTTCGCTCGAAACGTCGAAGTTCTCATTGTATTTTTCAGGTAGTTTTACACAACAGTCAACCACCGTATTTGCTATACTCTACCCACACTGGCAACGCACGTTCGATATATTTTTAAATATGCCATCATTGCCATGATGAACCAGTTAAATTCAATGCAAAATTACAGTTAAATTCACTGCAATTATGTTGCGCTATAATAAAGACATACGGTTTAGTGATCTTCACGTATATGCGACATATCTATTTTAGGCTTTGAGCTCCTTTAAATTCGATTCCACTCCATTCCATTCCAGTCCAGTCTAGTCCATTCTATCCCACTCAATTATAGAGTAATTGTGAGAAACTATTCTAATCTATTCTTGTAAAGTAATTGTAAGACACAGTGTCGTTCAAAATTGAACTGCAAGAGAATTAGACTGAAGTTTCCATAGCATAGTCCGCGAACTTTACGTTTTTTTTCTGAAACCAAAATAGATCCATCCAACATATACGTATTCAATAAGTGCAGTGAACAAATTGAGATATTTAATTGACAGCTGCGGTTAGCTGGATGAAATCCTCTCCTTGTTAAGGGATGGGTCAATGAGACATTCAGCCAGGAAAACATTCCTCTTCAGCCCCTCCAGAAGATAATTATTTCGAAGTTAATATTAATGAACTTTGGAACTGATGCCAATATGATAATCGTACTGACATGACTACATGGATCTCATGCTGTTTTATAGACCAATATAATTAACGGATTAGGTAATCTATCCGAAGATGCGCTCATCAACACCTAATTACTATCCAAACAATCAGATCATCAAGTAATCGATATATTTGATTCCGCATATGAAATTGCAAGATTGTCGCTCTTTATTCACATGCGTGATCTCAGTATATTGAATGCATGATCTTTCAGTAAGCTTACAGGAGTAAGAACATTCACTAAAAATAACTTATAACATGTTTCTGAGTAAGATAACCCCTCTAGTGACAGTTTAAAGTTTAAGCAAATTAAAAGGTTGATGCATTTGGATACTTAAACAGTGTTCATTTAAGATACAGTCAACATCCATTAAGCAGCCACCCCGGGGAATGGCTATAGGATAGCTGAAATAGAGGAACACCAAAAAATAGACCATGGGTAATAATAATAATAAATTACATTTAAGCAGAGCAGTTTACATATGGTTATGTCCAAGCGCGCATTTTACAGCAATAGATACAATTTACAGATTATAGAATAGATAAAGAAGATAAGACAGTTAAACTGTCCGAAAAGTTGCAAAAATAAAAATTGTATAAACCTTTTTGAAGTATCCTGGATTGAATTTATATTTAGAAATGAATAGATAAAGAAGATTATACGAATATTTAGATATAAATGTGGAATACACTAGTTAAAAGCTTCTTTGAATACAAATGTATTTAAGAGTTTAACAGTTTAAATGTAGCAGTCGAGGGTGCAATCCTGATAGTTTTAGGTAGGCGTTGCATAAGGTTGGAGCAGCAAGTGAGAACGATGGACAGGCCCGTGCCTCCTGGGGGTGGGGGTTTACGGGTGTATCACCCCCGAAAACATGCCAGAGGGGACGCAGTTCGGCCAGATTTTTGGGGCAACTAACCTTATTTGAGTGGCGAAGCTAAATAACTATTTTTTATAAAGAAAATAACAAAAAATTTCTGGTTTGCAGCCGTTTTTTCTCTGTTGTCTTCTCGAACTCCCGTTTTCACTCATGGCTGCAGTGCTGGGGGCCTTTAAAGCACGACTTACATGAAGTTATTCGCACCTGTTTTTACCACATAAACTGCGGGCGCTATTGTCGGAACTCTTTCTCTTCGATTTTCAATTTTTCACTCTTTTCACTATACTAAAGCCAGGTATTTATTCATTTATTTACTGAAACATTAAATAAGTTATGACTTAGGAGGGGCCCCATAAGTTAATAAATTAATTGTTGAGGGGGCCCAAAATTCTGTTAACACCCCCCCTCCCATATGAAATATCGGCGGGCACGGCCCTGGTGACGGATCACCCAAAGTGTTGAGAGTTTTAAGTTTGTGGTGCTGTAACAAACATTGAAGTCTTTTTTATAGAAAGAAGTTATTTAATGCATATTGGAGCTTGATTATTTAAAGCCTTGTATGTAGTAAAGAGCATTTTAAAATCAATACGGAACTGAATCGTGAGCTAATGAAGATCATATTGAACAACTTGTAGCTTCCTCAATTTGGTTGAAGGAAGGCCATGAAAAGACTGTTACAGTAATCAAGGCGGCTTATAACAAAAGCTTGTACAAGAGCCCATCCGAGTTGTGTCTTGATCGAATAACTTTCTAATACGCGTGGTCAATTAAATGTTTTTTTTAATCAATTTTAAATCATTAATAACAGCAAAAGTAGACTTTGATAGAAAACCAATCATTAAAGTGCATATGTCACAATTACCATTTTTTCCTCAAAAATCGGCCGTGACGAGACAATTCGAATGATATACATCATCATTCTTTTAACGGATAAATACTTCCAGAGATGTTTTGGCTGAAACATGCCAAAAAATAGGTTTTTCAAAACATGGCAGGGAGAAAAGAGGCAGAGTACGAATAGCAGCGACGACGTCAAATCGGGAAGTTATGTTTTGTTTACATTAAAAAACAATATAAAATATAGTCATGTTGCATGGGTTCTCGACATTTATAAGCGGGGAAGGTAAAAAAGGAGTCTGAATAGGAAAGCGTCACATAGCACCGGAGGCTCGACAACCTCTAGGGGAACCGGAGGCATGATCCCGCGGAAAATTTTGGAACCTAAAGTCTCTGAAACTCCATTTCCTGCATTTTGAGCGAAGATTTTAGCTTTTATAGAATTCTACAGATTATAACAGTAAAACGTCATATCAATTATAGAACGCACCACTGTGCCTTTACACAAACTCTAGGATTCTATAGACGGTAATCAGTAGTTGTGGAAACGGTAAATTTTACCTGTTACCGCCTGATAAGGAGAACCCTGATGTTGGAAGCGAAAAACTGCAGATCTGGCATTTCGTTTGGATTTTACGCAGTAGAAAGGTGAACATTGCCGTTCCGATAATTTGGTAAAATATTTTCTATAATGGAGAGAACTCAAACGGTGTGAAGTCTAAAATGTCGGCTGAAAATGAAGTCGTGGACCCGTGCTGGACTTCGGCAAATTTACCCAAGTAATTTACATGAAGAAAATTAAAATTACATAAAGGATAAAGTTCTTGTGAGAACGTAGTTATAGACGAAAAGACTGGAATGTAAAAACAAGTTCGTAAATTGAAATTTGCAATTTTGTATTAAATTGTTCTATCTTTTTAATAAATATTTGAATATATTTTGTGCAAGATGTACCAAAATTGCCCTGTATAAAAGGAATACATAGCATAAAAGAAAAAAAAAGTCATGGGAGACGATGTATGACTTCAGATTGACCACATATCTTAACATGTTTATAAACAAACGTCTTGTGCTTGCATTCTCAGTGTCTATAAAGTATAGTAGATTATCAAACAATTCTTACATTTGATATTGTTCAATATATTGCTTATAAATGGTATTTATAATAATACTGACATCATTTATATGCTTATGTAGGAAATAAGCACAAAGATGAATAGAGAAATGAGGTTCCAATGAAGATAATTCAGACTCGTAAGACATCACATAACTTGTTAATTTACTTATCAAATAATTACCTGTATCACTGTTATTTGTATTATCACTGTTTATATTTAGAGGGCATATTAGTGATATAATAGGGTCCTGGAGGAGGGGGAGGGGTGGGGGTACTAATCCCAGTTTTACAGCCCGAATTTTGACCAAATTACATAGTCCCATCCTATGTTTTTCTCATATCCCAATCCCATTTTCTATTGTTTTTTATTGTTGGTGAATCCTAGTCCCAGTGCATGAAATGGTTTCCGAGCCCAAAAGCAGGGAAACCCCAGCTTTAAGGATATATATTTAAGGATTATAAGGATAATCTCAAGGCAAATGCCCGTCTAAACAATACAATTAGTCCTACTTGATTTTTATTTAGGTATTTGTAGTTGATAAGCATGACTAAAGAAGCCACATTTCAACCTGCCACTGACGAGTAAAATCGTCTGGTGTTAACATAGAATGAGTAAAATACTAAAGTAGGGCACAACAGTATTTGACAATGCGACTGAATTAACAATACGGTTAAGTTTGTCTTGACTTTTGACTTTAGTAGTGCTGTGTCTCAGCTTTTGTGTAAGGTGGCACTTGCCGCCTTTGACCAATAGCTCACTCAGGTGATACTTTGATTGAGAGTCGCCTGTCAGTGAGAACTACTTAAAGACATAATTCAAGACTTGTGTACATCTATGTTGATGCAGTTTACTGTTGTTGTGTAAGGCGGTTACACCGCCTTTTACCAGAACCTCCTTTGAGTGGCATGTATATACAGTACAAGCCGCTCATGAAAGGGGAGATTCATGGATATATACCTTGTGAATTGTTGATTTTTTATATTATTACATGGTTCAGACATAGCTACAGTAATTAATGGGGTGCTTGGGGAACCATGGTTTACATTTTCACTATTAATAATTTACATTTAGCCTTAACTCATACAAACAGTATTTGGTAATGCGACTGAATTAACAATACGGTTTGTCTTGACTTTTGACTTTAGTAATGCCGTGTCTCAGCTTTTGTGTAAGGTGGCACTGGCTGCCTTTTCTACTAAAAGTGTTTAGTAGAAATTGCGAGGTGTCTATTGCTTTTCCTGCATTCTGATTGGTCCAAATTGAGCCTCTAAAAAGTGATAATCACTGCCCAGTGACTATCACTTTTTTTCAAAATGGCTTCTTCGCAAGCTGCCGAATTTAAAACAAAAATCGTTTTTTTTTAGCCTGATTCAAAGTTTTAAATGAAAAAAACTGCCGCTAAATTCAAGGAGGATATATTTTTGACATTTTTAAAGGTAAGCGATAACAAATACACTATTTTTCTTCCATGAAACGCAGCGTTTTCTCGCTGTTGAAATGTACATGTATAAAACTTTTTCCGTACGGTTCAACCACTCAAGTGTTTATTTTGAAAATTATTCGTTTTATCCTCATTAATTTATATCGTTATATTCAGCAAAAACCTAGCTGTGATATATTTTTAAAACCATTCTACTTTGTATTTGAGCCCTTCCAAAGTATTTTTCTCACGAAATTGTTTGTTTTTGTTTCGCTGCGATATGTTTTTGACACTCGTCTTTTGCCAGCATGTTTTTAATAACTGGCCGCTGAGAAAAGCGCTGAATTTTGTCCTTGATCTCATAACTTTCTGTCTTTGTTTTTCTCTTTGAAATTTCTACCAAAACAATTAGTCGCCTCAGGGTCGGTGATTACAAGCCTAAAGTCACTTCGCCTTCGGCTCAGTAACTATAGGCTTGTAATCACCTCGCCTTCGGCGACTAATTGTTAAATAGCCTGAAACACAGGAAAAATGTCTTCTATTTCTTTTATAATATAACTCAAAAGACATTTTTTAAAGTCGATTAATTTACAAATTCCCATTACGTACGCCTTTTCCTTGCATTTTATATTACATCGCAGATTTTGCTACAAAAAAGCTTAGTCCCCGAGCCGGGCGATAGCCCGGGCGAGGGTACTAATTCCGCTCGGTTATTTATCACACCCGGAAAAAGGAAATCCAAGGGAGATCTAAAGTTCATCAATAATCGCGGGCGCGTGGTTCAAGGTTGGTGGGTGGTCATCTCACTGATCTCAAAAGTATGGCAGATTGTCAGGAGTGGAGTGAGTGAGATTATAAAAAAACTTGAGAAAGTCTGAATTAAATGTCGCTTTTGGAACTTTATTGGAAGAGCTGTGTCTGTGGGACGGATCTTATCGCTTTAACTTTAGCAAAAAAGATAAGAAGAGTCCAAATAGAGGCAGGTTTGTTATATTATTAAAACAATAAAAGTGTTGATGTATTTTTGTTCTAAAAACTCCTGCTTTATATATATAGTTTTTCATTTATTTACGGTTAAAGTATCGTATATTTTATACGATGAAAAAGGTCTAAATTAAAAGGAGAACGAAATCATTTTTACGCTTATATCTTAAACTGATTTCAATTCGAAAAGGAATTTTTTTCGGTAAAATGCAGTTTAGTTTTGTGAACATTTCGAAACGTTATATTTGAACGGAATGTTGAATTTTACATTAGTTTAAAGCTCATATAACGAATAATACCATACCTACATCATAAATTCTGGAATTCTATAGCTAAAACAACTATTTTTTAGTTATTTTTGGCCGATTTGTATCCTGTTTTGTACGCTAAAAAATTGTATTATTTTGTGTCAGGGTTGCTATGACGACAGTGCTTCCACTACCTAAGAAATATTTCCGTTGCGTATCTTTCAAGAAACCATGTATATATACTTCCCGGTTTCCTTACAGTTTTCCTTTCAAGCTATTAGAGTATTGTTTTCCTTCAAACTCATTTGAAATGAACGAAAACACTTATGTCAAGAAGTTCACTTATATGACGCTGTCCTTTGAGTGCGTCATAAATGGAGGGGGGGGGGGGGAGGGTAGATAATTCAATTCTGTTTTTTAGCTAAAATTATGCCTGAATCGAAGATACCAAACACGCGGCCAGTGATTTACCGAATCCCATTTCCAGCAGAAAAACTGCTGGTGTAACGGCCTTTTTCCTGCGTTTTGCATCGCAGATTTTGCAACAAAAAAGCTTAGTATAATGTTGGAAACTGTCGTTGTTTAGCTGCGGCGAGGGGTTGCTGCATGCATGTATTTCTAGTCTAGTCTATCATAAGTCACATTTATTGGGTGGCTATTTCCAGCAAACATGAAGATGAAAGGGAGGAAAGTGGTTGAGCCTTTTGAACCATATCATCAATGTCGGCATGTTCATAAAGATTTTAAACTTTTTAAGAAATGCACCCACAAAGTATTGGATAGAGAATGGCTAAAACCCAGTATGAGAGCCATGTACGTGTTATTTACAAATTAATGTGCAGCCTGCAGACAGACACTTTTCCTCCAATTCCTAAAACTCAGAAAATCAAATTTTTCATTAGGATGGGATTTCAGGAAGAATTTAAAATTTCCCGTGGAGGCTTGTTTCCCCAAAATAAGCTCACTTCCCTTGTGGTCGTTTGAGCACTCTGGCCCCAAGACACTTCACGCATGTCTGGATGCGCATGTGTCTGAGTATTGTACCACATGCGCTTGGTGAGGGCAAGAGTATGGTGTATAAATACGAAGTCACTCGCATCTAGACTGCGTTACAAGCTGCACTGACGAGCCGTTGAACGGCGAAACATGCATGTCTGCAGATTTGACTATATATATACATATATATATACACATATGCGAAGTCACTCGCATCTAGACTGCGTTACAAGCTGCACTGACGAGCCGTTGAACGGCGAAACATGCATGTCTGCAGATTTGACTATATATGCTCCCTCACTTGTGTTGTTGAGCACTCTGTGAGGTTAATTGGTGGCTAATAAGCTATAATGCAAAAGCTCACTTCCGTTGTGGTCGTTTGAGCACTCTGGCCCCAAGACACTTCACGCATGTCTGGATGCGTATGTGTCTGAGTATTGTACAACATGCGCTTGGTGAGGGCAAGAGTATGGTGTATAAATACGAAGTCACTCGCATCTAGACTGCGTTACAAGCTGCACTGACGAGCCGTTGAACGGCGAAACATGCATGTCTGCAGATTTGACTATATATGCTCCCTCACTTGTGTTGTTGAGCACTCTGTGAGGTTAATTGGTGGCTAATAAGCTATAATGCAAAAGCTCACTTCCGTTGTGGTCGTTTGAGCACTCTGGCCCCAAGACACTTCACGCATGTCTGGATGCGTATGTGTCTGAGTATTGTACAACATGCGCTTGGTGAGGGCAAGAGTATGGTGGATAAATACGAAGTCACTCGCATCTAGACTGCGTTACAAGCTGCACTGACGAGCCGTTGAACGGCGAAACATGCATGTCTGCAGATTTGACTATATATATATATATATATATATATTCTCTGGCCCCAAGACACTTCAGGCATGTCTGGATGCGCATGTGTCTGGGTATTGTACCACATGCGCTTGGTGAGGGCAAGAGTATGGTGTATAAATACGAAGTCACTCGCATCTAGACTGCGTTACAAGCTGCACTGACGAGCCGTTGAACGGCGAAACATGCATGTCTGCAGATCTGACTATATATATATATATATATATATATATATATATATACGTGCAGGTTTAGGTCTACGAAACGCAAAGAGTGCTCGACAACATATAGTAAGAGCAAATTATAGAATTTCGCTTACCTCAAAACTTGTCTGCAACAGGCTGTTTCATCTGTAAAAGAATCATCAGGCAGTAACAAGTATGGAAAGAAATGACCGCTTATATATGCTTCCTGCCGGAACGTGTGGGTGTGTGTGGGAGACAATATATATATATATATATATATAGTCAAATCTGCAGACATGCATGTTTCGCCGTTCAACGGCTCGTCAGTGCAGCTTGAACGCAGTCTAGATGCGAGTGACTTCGTATTTATACACCATACTCTTGCCCTCAGCAAGCGCATGTGGTACAATACTCAGACACGTACGCATCCAGACATGCGTGAAGTATATATATATATATATACCGCATATATATACTGTATATGAATTTATACCAATTTGTGTGTTCTCTGTAAATAAATCATAAGTGGTTAACTACCTGTTAAGTTTAGGTTGTTTTGCTCGAATATGCATTTTAATGAAAACTCACAAAGGAAAGAAGCCAAGATAGAAAAGGGAGAAGACCGGTGGGTTGTAGTTTGCCCAAAGGTACACAAAGGGGAAATATCTATTGCCAGAAAAATAAAAGAGGAAGTAACATACAGTAAGTTTAACAGCAGAATAAATTAGTAATAGTCATCCTAAAGAGAGCAAAAAAACATGCCGATCACATACTACCTAAAGAACCAATGTCGCTTGTGGAGAAATACCTGGGTGGTAATCAGGCAGAATCCAAGGCATCCGTCGTTGCCAGGCGATATAGCAGATTTTCGAGGCCGGCCTATCCAGTTTAAAATGGGTCAATCAGCAGATTGTCTGGCAAATGTGCTACTGTTAGATGTGCATGTAGAGCACTTGGGGACAAATGTACATCAATGTAAAATATATATGTGTTCAAACAAATAAATATTGTATATAACTGAATCCACCAAGCATCTTTAACACTGAATAATCCAATGTGTATATATACATCCATGACCATGTGATTTCATTTAGCAAAGTTAAAGTGAGTGTACAAACCAGTTGGGGAAGCAAATTCATTTCGGAACATGTATAAATACGCGAAGGGAAAACTCATCTCAAATGGTAAAAGCACATCTCGAAAATCTTCTGTACGAAACAAGACGATATAGTTTATGTGTCTGTTCCAGTTGATCGTCTCCAAGCAGCCAATTTCCTTCCAAGTATTGCCAACCATCGATATCAAGGACGTCCTTTGATAGCATATTTTGCACAAGAGAACACAGGCTTGTTATACCACTAAATTCTTGATTTTGTGCGCTAGTAAGTTTTTCGTCGTATTCATCGTACTCCAACAGTTTCTCGTGGGAACAGAAGTTTTCAATGGTTTTCTCCATTATCGCACATTTACCGCATTTGCACCATTGAAGCGGTACGACGCCAAGCATTAGCTGCTTCGAATTCTTCGTCAAACTCTTCCTCTTCTGACCCAGAATATCCAATAGGACCCCCTTGTTTGGCTCAAACATGTGCGGTTCAATAACCTGCGCTTTGCTGCCGAAACTTTCATATTTTTCCTCAGTTGTTAAGAAGCTTTCTTTGATTGCCATATTGAAATCGTATTTAGGCGAAAACAACGACTCGGGTTGTGACGTCACAAACATATTTCACAAGAACGCTAATTAGCTCGAAATATAATCCAAGATGTCGTACGAAACACAATATTTGGGTATAAACAATCGCTATTTTCTACGGACTCAACTGTCTACAGATTAAACTTTTACTCATTTTTAGTAAGTTTTAAGGTAAGCTTTGTTTTAAAGATGAAAAAAAATATATTGCCATTTCCTTTTAAAGCGGAAATTACTCAATGAGCTATAAATAGAAACCTGACACGTTAAATACATATTTAATACGCAGATATATGATATTTATTTCGAGGCTGGAATGTTGGACAGAAATTACAGGAGCAAGAAAAGCAAACAAACTTTAAAAAAATTCAATTTCACAGTTCTAAAGATAAATAGAATAAAATTAAGTCCGAATGTACTGAACACTTGGTCATTAGTCAACTTGGTCAGTTGGTCAACGCTTGACCTCTACAGTTTTAGCTTTATTCTCGGCAAATGAAATAAAATTTATTAGATTCCTCGAGGGTATATAGAACAGAACGTTTATCGCGTAGTGCAGCGCAAGACGTCCGATACACATGTTTGCTGCCATTACGGATTTTTATGATTCCGACCCAGTGGAGGTGCGAGGACTATACCGAAATATAACACGGTCAGACTCAGATTATTACATATTAATTAGCTATCGATCTCTCGCCACACTTCCTGACAAAATATTGCCAATTATGGCCAATTTTAGGCCAATTATGGCCAATTTTCCACAAAAGTTTGAAAATTATTGCCAATTTTCGCATTTTTTTGGTTTGAATAAACCTTCGATTTTGGATGGATATGAGCTTTTAATTGTTCGTTGTTTTTAAAACAACGTTTTGTTTTGATCCCAGGCGGGCTATATATCGATATATGAACTATGCTAGAAGTTACTATCGCAAGTGAAATGCTGCCTATAGCTATTTCCAGTACACAAAATGTCCTTCAATAATGATGAATCCTATGCATTCACATTTGTTATATGACTATATACTATTGAAGTCAAAGACATGGCTACAAATTGTTTACCAGCATTTTGTCGAAGTTTCGTATCGCTCTGGTTAAAGTCTGCAGAGACTGTTTCACTTGGGTCACCACATCATATAGTGTGGGTCCAGGATTTTCCTCAACATCATTTGCCATTCTCAACAACAGTGGAACATACACAATGTAGCATGACATTTGAGTAAATGACACTAAAGCTTGACTAAAACGTGCAATATGTTCTGCCAATTTTTGTGTTGGCAAATAAAGTATACACATGTGAAATACTTCCACCAATATTATTAATACAATGTTTATAACCAGCTGAAATAACATCAACATTATATAACTGAGGGGCCGATTACATGGATGGCTAAGCGAGACAACTTTGCAATTACGATTACATGCATGGACCGTGCTAGCCCGGTAAACCGGGATGAAATAAATTCATTAATCCTCATTTTTTCAACTGTTGAATAATCGTTGCTATTTAACAATTAGATTATGAGCTCAAGATTTCTATGAGGCAATAGTTGATGAGGGCGAAGCCCGAATCAACTATCATCTCATAGAAATCGAGAGCGAATAATCTAATTGTTTTAGTAGAAACCAGCAAGAAAACAGTATTTCAAAACGTTTTTCATAATTTATTGAAATAAATTCGTTAAAAATCGCGCCGAGGAGATGGCTGTTTCGCTACTCGCTATCTATCGACAATTAGATGGCGAGTAGCGTAGCCAATCAAATTACAGCATTTGCAATAGTATATTAGTATGATTCTACTAAATATTAATAGAATATTGTTTATATGCTGCATTTAAGGGCTTCCTCATGTATCGATTGATGTTTGTTGCTGTAATTTCATTCAGTATTAGCGTAAACAAGTTTCTTCGCTTGTACGTTCGTAAAATGCAGTCGCTTTACTGTCTGAAATTTTTAAGTGTCTATGAAACACAAAAACAATGTTTTAATGCTAGTTTCAGTTTCTTTGAACGTTATTTGTTTACATTTTCAATATAAAAAGCTGTGCGTGTGCGATTTTCAGCCCGGTTTCCCGCGATGAAGCCATTGCATGGTGATTTTCATCCCGGCAATTGGAAAACCGGGCTATCCCGCTTGCAACAAGCGAGATCTCTCCAAAGCGAGCTAGCCCAGCTCCATGTAATCACAATGCAAAATTTATATAATATTATTATAGTAAGCGGGCTAGCTCACTTTGTGACACGAGCTAGCCCGGTAACGCTAGCTAGCCCGATAAAGCGGACTAGGTCGCGTTACCGGCCGGGCTAGCTCGTCAAACAGATCAGCGCGAACACAAGTCCAAACAGTATGCACCTAAAAAAAGAAAGCAGGAATGAATTCCCTTAAAAAATATGGCGATCGTGGAACAAAAGTCATTGTTTGCTTGTAAGCATTAAAAAATAAGCTTACACCTCATCTTACCTTGATAAAAAGATAATATTTCTTGCAATTCGCAGCTTGAGCCTTGAAGGAGAACATTCATGCGAAAACCATGAATTCCTCGGAAGCTAGTTTAGAAAATGCCATCACCGTGATGGGTGTTCGGACTATGTTCGGATAATTAATATTTCTTCCGTAAACAATCTGTAGTATGTAACTTTAAACTTCAGAGTAAACATAATACGTCACAGAACGTCATCATTCCATTGTTTGTCAAAATCTGACATCCAAAAAGTTACAAAACAAGATAGATGTACCATTTAACAATTAGTCGCCGAAGGCGAGGTGATTACAAGCCTATAGTCACTGAGCCGAAGGCGAAGTGACTATAGGCTTGTAATCATCGAGCCTGAGGCGACTAATTGTTTTAGTAGAAATTTCAAAGAGAAAAACAAACACAGAAAGTTATGAGGTCAGTTGAAAAGGCTATAGGACAAAATTCAGCGCTTTTCTCAGCGGCCGGTTATTAAAAACATGCCGGCAAAAGACGAGTGTAAAAAATACATCGAAAAAACAAACAATTTCGTGAGAAAAATACTTTGGAAGGGCTCAAATACAAAGTAGAATGGTTTTAAAAATATATCACAGCTAGGTGTTTGCTGAATATAACGATATAAATGAGGATAAAACGAATAATTTTCCAAATAAACACTTGAGTGGTTGAGCCGTACGGAAAAAGTTTTATACATTTCAACAGCGAGAAAACGCTGCCTTTCATGGAAGAAAAATAGTGTATTTTTTATTGCTTACCTTTAAAAATGTCAAAAATATATCCTCCTTTAATTTAGCGGCAGTTTTTTTTCATTTAAAACTTCGAATCAGGCTCAAAAAACGATTTTTGTTTTAAATTCGGCAGCTTGCGAAGAAGCCATTTTGAAAAAAAAGTGATAGTCACTGACCAGTGACTATCACTTTTTAGAGGCTCAATTTGGACCAATCAGAATGCAGGAAAATCGATAGTCACCTGGAAATTTCTACTAATTATCAATATGCTGCGGGGTCTTATTATGCAACCAATTACATCTCAAACAATCCTACTATGTGACTTGGACACTGTAAATGACAAGCTGGATAATATACAGTCACCATTAAATTTACAGCAGCCAATCACTTGTCATTGTTTTCAACGACCAATATATCATGTTTGCTCGGTGGATATTCTTCGGCATCTAATATTTGAATGATATCACTATTACGTGTAAGATCTGTGCACAGGCTAACTGTTCCCCTGCAATTTACTAGTTTGATTTACAAGGATTTGGATCAGTTCATTGGTCGCCTGTTTCATGAGGAATTTCGACAAACATTAAAAGTAGAAGGTTATAATTGTGCTTGTCTAAAATTAGTTATGAATATGTTTTTGATATTATATGTTATGAAAATTAGTTTGAAATTAGTTATGAATATTTGTTATAATGACATACAAAACTTGTTTAACAGCGAGTTTGATAGGTTGCACGCTAAAGATTTTAAAATTTAGTCACGTGATGGTGCAAAGCCTCTATAGATCTAGACTTGCTACAACTCGACACTAATATTTACACGCGCGGTGAAGCCCAGACGCGCAGTTAAGCCCAATTTTCTTAAAGCGCGAGTCGGAAATTGGCTACTTGATAGGGGCCGTGGAGTCGACTTGTCGCTCTTGCAGCGCGCCAAATTTTACCGACTCGAATCCTAGTCGGTGCGTGTTAGCCAATCAGAATTGAGAATTGGAATACGTAGGCGTACCTGTCAACACTCAAGTATCGATGGCTTTATGGGTAAATACTAAGATCCTTCTCGGCATCTCGTTCGATGGGAATGATAGCAGATGGTGTCGTGGATGGCATATTCGAACGAAAATTTATGTGGTTTTTAAATTAAGACCTAGCCAGGAGCAGTTGCGAACCTGCGCCCATTCAACCTGCGCCCATGCGATTACGGTGCAGCGCTCTAACCAACTGAACTACACAGTCCTGGCTAGGTCTCAAAATGTATATAAATTTTCGTTCGAATATTCCATCCACAAACACCATCAACTATCGACGGCTTTTCCTATTCCCGTGTCTATTCATCGCATACTGGTTTATCTCAACTGCATTCGGGACGTGAACATTCAGGCTATAAATTTAAGATATTTTGTGAGTTTTTATTCGTAGCTTCATGTACTCAATCAAAGATGCTATAAGTTATTACCTTAGGAAGCTTGAATTAATTCGAAGAAATAAGAGGAAATCAATGGTCATGATCAGCCAAAAGCCTTACTTTTTACACATTACTCGGCTACGTTTGTTTGCGACTATATGAATCAGCTCTTTCCCCTTTTGATAGTAAATCACAGAATGAAATTCCTTGGTTTTGGGAGAAACGTTCGTTGTTGAGATGATTTTAGTTGGCGTTGCCATTCACATAGTTGCCGCAACGCGTGAAAAGTCTACCAAATTTGTAACACGAGTCTTATCTCGTGTATCAAACCTGTCAGTTCATTTTGTCAAAACGACATTCACGCTCCGCCCCGCTTTAATTTTTCGCTCGAGGGGTCCGTAACGGCAGAAATCTCGTGCACTCGACTCAGAAATCAGGTTCAGAAATCACGAAATCACTGAAATATATTAGAAATAAGATTATTTCGAAATCGGAAATCACAAAAATACAAGTGAAAGGCTTGAATAATGGGACTGTGCGAACGAAATTGTGACCTCTTTGCGTTTTTCTGGCGATATTTCATAATTTTCACGATATTCCAATTTCAAATCATATCGCTCCAGAGTTTGAGTAAATGCTTTACAAACATTCAAATATACCAACACTGCTGTAACTAATTTTGAAATCAGTGTTGAAATCAATAGACATTATGATGGTCAGATTAGCGTAAATTTCTCCCAGATCGGATCAGCGTGGTGTAATATTTCAAGTGGCTCGGCTTCTGCATATTTAGGAATGCTAAGGTTATGCATCATTTAGATAAATTATGTGAACATAATGGTTCAATCCAGCATAATTTAACAAATTAATCCTTCCCTACACGATACTGAAGCCGTGTTGTACCCATGGGCAAATTTTTGACTCGACAAGAATTTTCCATAAGCCTACGTACTTTTTAGGCCATGTGGACGCTAAACGAGTTCTGTGTGTGCCTGAACACCTCAGTTTTAGCACTTTTATCATATACACTTTGGGGAAAAATATTTTTAGCTCGAGACTTGTGCTTTTGTTGTTTTCCTGCAGGTGGCAGAAAGCAAAATATGATTTGGGGACCCATTTTGACGATAGATGTTTGTCTTAAACAAAAATCTGCCATGTTCAAAATTAAGTTTAAGTACATTGCTTTCCTTTGAGGAGTTGAAATCAACCAGTGTAAGAAGTGGTCGTATAAACCCCTATTTTGATTCGAACTTTTGATATTATGTGCCATCTTGGATTGCCTTCTTCGTCTAAGCCCTATTCTTAAGTTCTCGTCGTAATTTTGCTTCCTTAGCGAGGGAAATTAATTAGTTTTCTCACAAAAGTTATGATGTTGTGCGAAAAGTAGTTACAGTTGAATGCTTTGTAAGTGTCTGGTAATAAAATATTGATGTTAAAAATTTAGAATCTATTTTCCTCTTGAAATTTGTAAATGTTAATGAACAACCGTTTGAAGTTGCCCTTCAGCAGCATTTTATGAAAAGTATTTGGTTTCTAGTGAGGCCAAGATATGCGGCTGTTTTTATTTCAATATATTAAAAATATAATGCAATCGTCCAAACTTTCGTCGTTCAACGACATCATCAGAGACAGAAAAGTATACTGTAATTTTTACCGAAATTTCCTTAAAACATTTTAATGCGATTGCTCAGCTCGTAAAGCTATATTTAATTATGTTATATAATATTTCCTTCGATTTCGTTCGTTTTCATGTTTTCCTTCGAAGTTTGAAAAGGAAATGTCTTTCACGTCATTTCGGCGAAGGTTTTTGCCCTAAGAAATGGCGACGAAAGGGCGAATAAAGTAAACCAGGAGTAAGCTACCTTACAGGCATGGAAACATTGAATTGAAAAGTACTCGACGGGTCCGCCAGTACCGTCCAAAGCGTACGAGATCTCGAAATCACTTGATTTCTGAGCTGATTTCTTTATATTGTATATAAATCTTATTATCGCTTGAAATCCATACGAAGTGCTATAATTTGCCCCAAGAATTTTTCAGACCCGAATAATGAATAGATATTTCGACACTGTTTTAAAACATCTTGACCGTCAAAGACCTTATGATCAATAATAAATGCTCGAAATTTTGACGCTAAAACAGGCCAATTATTTGGTGATGGCCATAACGGTACCACTATCGTCGTTGTTGTTTTCTGATGCCACATGTGATGCAGAGTTCTGGAAACAATCGAAACTGGTGTAACGGTCCAACAATCCTCATTTGCTAGGTGTTGAATGAAAAAATCTACAACGCTAGTGTTGGGGTTCCAAATTCTTGAGAAAAATCGCGCGCGCGGGCGATTGTCAGATTTCCAATCTTTTTTCCACTTTTGCGAGCTCAATTTTACCGCCTCGCGCGGTAAGACTGAAAATGTCGTGTTGTATTACTGCGGCTTGTATAGTATAAGATTCAATCAAAAGTCTGTTTTGTCAAAATAATGAGTCTTCATGCTTGTACTTTGCCGTAATATTCATGTAAAACCCAACATAACCTGTATATAACACTCTTGCATGTTTTAGAAAGCATTTGTTTTTCGCGCCACAACAATTGCAGTGGATAATTTAAATTGCGCGTGATACGATATTTCAATAATAAACGCGCAACTTGAATAGACGAAATAGTGCGTTTGTTTTGTTGAAAATAATGATTGTTCAAGCTTGCTTTTGCGCACATACTCGTGTGAAGCCCACCATAAACTACACATAGAAATATCACTGTTGTATATTTTAGAAATCGTTCGGTTATTTGTGCGACAAGCGGAATGTATATTGCGCAAACGTCATATTAATGTTCTTGTTACAAACCAAGACATTATTTGATTTCAAGTCACAATGCAAGGATCCAAATTTGGTAATATCAATCTGAAAATGACAGTATTTAACTTGTTAGTGGGTTATGTCTCTGAGTGACATGGGCAGACTCTCCGGCAGACCGAACTACTTGACAGAAATATTCCGAAGCAATAGAATATTCCGTAAGTGTGAATAACGTGCAGAATATGTGCCATATTCAGCGCATATATTCCCGCTTGTTATACTTCGCAACATTATGCCGTATTCACACTAATATTCTATGTGAGATACTCATGGAATATGTGTTTTCTTCCAATCCGTATAGACAGATGAATACCTTAGAATAGGTCGCTTTTCATACAGTGTAAATTTGTTTAAACACTATCCACTTGGGACGACGAGTATCGACAATAAATGTGTTGATTTTTTGCTATGGTGTATCTATATTTAACAGGTAAAGATATTGCAAGGATTGATTGAAATTATTGAAACTACCAAAATATAAGAGAATTTTAGACTAAACTGCAAAGGACTGAAATTTAAATGCTCAAAGACGATGAGAAAGCTTTTATGTCAAAAAATCAACATATTTATTGCCGATGCTCGTCGTCTCCAAGTGAATAGCGTTTAAACAAACCTCTGTACATGATCAAAGCTCAAGTGCCATGTAAATACGAATTTATGATACCATATTTTCTTCTTAGAAGTCGAATTGTAACAATGTCAACAATATCCAGAGGATTTGCAGTACACACTATTGCTCATGCACGACGATTTGCTTGTTCAATTTTAATAAACACAAAAAAATTAGTTTAAATTGACGTAAACACGAACTGAAAATCCAACGCAAAATATCTAGACAAGTTCTCATCTTCGTGTCCGTAGCCAAAACTGCGTTGTAGTTCAGTCACTTTTACAACTTTCAAGATGAAAATAGCCTTACACACTGACACACCAAAACAAAACAAACAAGGAAGCGGGAGGAAAGTGTTTATCCGCGCTTGATGTCGCAATTTAAATATATGCGTGCTCACGCCATACTTATGAAAAAGGTCTATATACGTCATCAGTTAGCAGGTATCAATTATATATCAAGGGCACTCAAATCCACACCATCAGTATCTCATCAGAAAGGAGAGTGAACACACCAAAAAGTGCATCAGCTTCCTTGTATGCTAATAAGAAATAAAGATATCACAAATGGCCCGTTGTGAAAACAAAATTGCCATCATATTTCTGTTTTTCATTTGTCTTCAAATGGCACTCTCTGGTGTTGTAAAGCGATCTGGTTAGTAAATATTTTTTTGCGTGCAGGTATTTACCCTCTTACATACCTTTTTTCAAATGCTTTTTATTTGACTCTGCTGCATAGAATAAACGGTTACATATTTTGTATACCGTACTTTGTGGACAAAATGTGTATTTTTCTCTTATATAGTCTGCAGAAACCAAAATGTATTTTGTGAATCCTGGGCTCTTACAGGGCAGTGCGAAATAAATCCGTCATATATGCTTGTGACTTGTAAAAAAGCGTGCTGTTCTAACAATCACAACGTACAGTGTTTAGCTTGGGCTAAAAGTGGAGAATGCCAAAAAAATCCAAATCACATGTATCCACACTGCGCATCAGCATGTACTCTCAGTTGCTCGTGTTAAGGTAAGCTTAGTATGAATATGTTGAAAAAGGTATATATTTAATGTTTAAGAATTGTTAATGAAACTGAATAGGCATGGTTTCGAATGTCGACAAAAGTCAATTCACAAAAGTTATGTTTTTGTTTACCTTTATGAAATTGCTTCGCTTATAGAGAAGCGATAGCAGAGTAACGCTGCACTATCACTCAATCTCTCAAAATAAACGTAGGATTTGTGCATCTCGAGCTCCAGGTCATTTTCAACATTACTTGAAGCTCGATTTTGAAGTTCTTTGATGTTACCGGAGGTTTATTTAGAGAAGCTATAGTACGAACCGTCGCACTAAATGCACGTACTTAATCAATTTTGTGCATCTTGGTTCAAATCTTTCAAACATTCAATGGCTTAATTTATGGATAGCAAATGCGCTATCGAGTTCTAGCTTTTAGATCAGTGCCTATACACGTTATTTTCTATTTCAATTATATTCGACGCAGAACAGGTTTAATAAAATACATCATTGTATCTATCGCTATATATACTAACGTGCATTCTGGTTTTATTTCCAGGTTCTGACAGAAAATAGTTGGCAAATGTAGCAAGAATAGTGGTTCCCTCAACTGAAATGATACCAACATAGATTAGGAATATAGTAATTTAGATTAGTATATTTATTGAACTTTATCTATAAAGACAAGGATAAAAAGTAATCGTCGTAGAATATAACTGTATATGTACTCGTACCCAGTTTATATTAAACCACATCTTTTGTAATGAGTGTTGTATTTTTCATTTTTAGTATCTATCAACATTTGCGGACATTTTTCGAAATTTAGGGTGAAATTTTCTTCTCTACATTCCTTAATTATGTTCAGCAGCGCTACGACAATGAACCGCGCGTCCTTTGTTCCACATACTTTATCTGTTCATTAATATAATAATAGTACTTGTCACTTAATATAGAGGAATCAGACTAAAATATAGTGGTTAATGAGATACATTGCCTCCAAATTTTCACGTACAGACATGTATCATTGAAAAGTGATGCAAATATTTTTTTGGGACCACTTGCTTAACGAGGCTTCCTACAGTTACCATTCCGTATCAGTGTTTTGGACTACAAGCCCTCTTTATCTTATAAAAGTAAAAGTTGCTACTTACTCATTCGCAGAACACAAGTTGTTCCGAGAAGGAAAAATTAATTATTCAATCTTGATTGAAAAGCGACCTCCTCCGTTCACAATACACAGGTTGTTCCGAGGGGAAAAATTAGTTATTCAATCTTGATTCAAAAGCGACTCCTTTGCTCGCAATACACAGGTTTTTCCGAGGAGAAATAATTAGTTATTCAATCTTGATTGAAAAGCGACTCCTTCGCTCACAATACACAAGTTGTTCCGAGGAGAAAAAATTAGTTATTCAATCTTGATTGAAAAGCGACTCCTTCGCTCACAATACGCAAGTTGTTCCGAGGAGGAAAAATTAGTTATTCAATCTTGATTGAAAAGCGACTCCTTCGTTCATAATACACAGGTTGTTCCGAGGAGAAATAACTAGTTTTTCAATCTTGATTGAAAAGCGACTCCTTCGTTCACAATACACAGGTTGTTCAGAGGAGAAATAATTAGTTATTCAATCTTGAATGAAAAGCAACTCCTTCGCTTACAATACACTAGTTGGTCCGAGGAGAAATAATTAGTTGTTAAATCTTGATTGAAAAGCGACTCCTTCGTTCACAATACACAAGTAGTTCCGAGAAGAAAAAAAATAGTTATTCAATCCTGATTGAAAAGCGACTCCTTCGTTCACAATACACAAGTTGTTCCGAGGAGAAAAAATAGTTATTCAATCTTGATTGAAAAGCGACTCCTTCGCTCACAATACGCAAGTTGTTCCGAGGTGGAAAAATTAGTTATTCAATCTTGATTGAAAAGCGACTCCTTCGCTCACAATACGCAAGTTGTTCCGAGGTGCAAAAATTAGTGATTCCATCTTTTTTTTTCTTTTTTTTTTAATAATAATAGTTTATTTGAAAACTGATTTTGTAACCAATAGGTTAAATTACATCACAAATTTACAATATTTGTATCTCCTGTTAAAAAGTATTAAGTTATCGTTATATTACATTATTAAGAATATTAAAAGTTCAAAAATGGCAAAGTCAATAGGCCTATACTTCTACTCAGTTATTTACTGTTTTCTATGGAAATAATTTGAGGAAAAAACGATTTCCTAAAACGTTCAGTTCTACATAGATAATTGTTATACTTGCATCTTGGTCGCATAGTCTGTTGTTGCTTTATGTTGCAATAGTTCGCTTAGTTTGTCATTATTCTCATTTTTTTTTTAAATTGTTCACATAATGTTTCTCTCCTTGCTTTTAGTAAAGGGATACCAGTAAAATTCCGAGCTTCTCTCTAACTCATTAGTGGCAACGAGATTTGCAAAGCACGCCGCTGAATCTTTTCAATGTCTTCGCTCAAATACTCTTGGATGTTAAAATGCCAGACCTGGCAGGCGTATTCGAGAACAGGTCTTATAATAGTAGTGTACACAGTGATTAACGTGTTCGTATCAGCGTTAGATCGTTTCAGCACTCTCCGCATGTAGAGTCTTTTTCCAGCTTTTTTGACAACATTGTTTACATGTTCGTTCCAATTCATATTATCCTGAACAATTATTCCCAGAACCCGAGCTGATGATACACGTTCTACAGCAACGCCATTTATAATTAAAGGTGGGAAGTCCTGTTTATCTTTTGCAAAGTCTATTATCAATTCTTTGCATTTACTGATGTTCAGTTTCATATTATTAACGATGGTCCAATTATAGACAATATCCAGAAGCTCTATTGATATCCGGTATAATACTTTCAGTGATAGTACTATCGTCGACGTATTTCCATCGGTTATTCCAGTCTGTGAGAAGGTCGTTTATCATAACGAGAAAAAGTACTGGTCCCAGAACTGTTCCTTGTGGCACACCTCCGTTTAAAGTTTGCCAATTTGATACACAGTTAGCTATCTTGACGCGTTGTTTTCGTTTAAAAAGGGAAATTATAATCCAATTTGTAATAGTCGATGGTACCTTCATTTCATATGACTTGTACAGCAGGATGTCGTGGTATATAAGATCGAAAGCTTTCGAAAAATCGAGCAAGAAAACCCCAGCGGTTTTTGATGTATCAGTTTCATATAACAAGTGATGTACAAAGTTTAATAGGCCACGGGTTGTCGAGGAGTTTTTTAAAGAACAAAATTGTCGCCTATCAATATTTTCCTCTGAATACTCAAGTAGCCAATCAGTAACAAAACGCTCACAGGTTTTGGACAGGGTAGATGTAAGCGAAATGGGGCGAAGATCTTTGGTGATGTCCTCAGGTGATGATATTTTTGGAATTGGGATGACATTGGCTTTTTTCCACTGGGTCGGGACAGTCGCTTGTTGGATAGAAGCATTGAAAATTGATGCTACAAGGGAAGCAAGTACATGGGCGTAGAACTTCAGAACCCAGTTTGGTATTCCATCTGGAACAGGAGATTTGGAAGTTGATATAATGGATAATTTACGGTATACCTCTTCTTCTTTAATGATAAACTCTGGTGAAATGTAAAAATGGCTGTTTTCTGGTAAAATGTCAATATGAAGACGATTTAAAGGAGGGATTTCTTTGGTAACTGAGACAAAAGCGTCATTAATGTTTTCGGCGAGGGCTTTTCCTGACACCACCTGATTGCCCACGACAAGAGTTGAAAGGACTTTCTTCTTAGGATATCCTGATAACTGTTTTATTGATTGCCACCACTTTTTTGGGTTAGGGTTTAGCTTTAACTGTTTTAATATTTTCTCAAGAAATGTGTATCTGAGCTTCTTACTTTCTCTGTTTACCTGATTGCGTAGCTGCTGATAATGTGAACATTTTTCCATGATGGAATGCCTGGTTCCGATTATTTTCTTAAATTCAGGAGTTACCCAAGGTGTGTCATTCTCATGTAATTTTACAGTTTTTATCGGGAGGAGGTCTAATTTTTGAAAGAATGTTTATAAGAGGTCTAATTTTTTTTCACAGGAAATAGTGCGGTATAAAACGGTCCAATTAAAATCGGACCACTTTCCAAAAGCAATTTTTGCAGCATTATGTCTGATTTTCACTTTCGTGTGGGCGTTTTTAGTTGTACCTTCCTTATATGAGCATAATACTGAATTGTGGTCGCTGCGTCCAATGGGTGCGATTACCAAGGGGATGTTACAAAAGTCTGACATGTTTGTCAAAATTAAATCCATTATAGCATTCCCTCTCGTAGGTTGTTTAACAATCTGCTTTAACGTAAAGTGTCTGAGTATTGTGGGAACTGGACATGTGTTAAAATCCTCCCCTAATATTATGCCTGCATTTGGGCACATGGAGAGGGCAATATCAAGCTTTATGGTAAGGCGTTCGATAAGTGAGTTGTTGTCGCTGGATGGTGGGTGATAAACCACACTGACAACCAAACATGAGAAACCGCGGAACAGTTTGTGTGGTCTCAGGTAAAGCCACAGAGTTTCAAAACAAAAATCTTGCAAACAAGTTAGAATTTTAAAGGGGATCTGTGATTTTATATAAGCACACACCCCTCCTCCAGTCCTAGATTTTCTATCACGACGTATCAAGGAGTAGTCATGTATTTGAACTGCATCGTTGTCAATGTTTTCGTTTAACCGTGGTTCTGTGATAAGAGCCAAACTGACATGATTTAATTTAAGAATAGCATCTAATTCATCAACTTTCGGCAGAAGTGATCTGCCATTTGAAAGGAAAGATGATAGTGGGTATCTCTGGACATTTGGGCAACCTAGTCTCCGATTTTCATGGTTCAATATAGGAATTTTTATCAAATTATTCGTGATTTCGAACCTTTCGTTTGTGTGTGCAGAGGTACTGTTTGAACGATTATGTAAGTTAATTTGCCGTCTAGTTGTCCAAACTGGGATATTATTTGTTCTACGTATTTGTTCTGCTACGGGGTCAGTATATGAAATGTTTTGTCGGTCGTGCTGCTCTATGAATGCGTGGGGCGCGTCAAACGATTGACCAGAATTTCTTGTCTGATGGGTGGTAATTGTGGTAAAAGGAAGGGAATCTCCATCAATGGTCGGGGTAAGGGGAATACTTGGGGTGTCGTATAAGTTTACAAGCATTCGGTTGAGGAGGGAATAAAAAAGGACGATAGTGTTGGTCTCGATTTAAACTTGGATGTAGAAAATCACAATTGCGCTGGTTTCGTTCAAGGTTTGGGTGAAGGAAGTCGCAATTTTCGCCTTTGAGACACCAATCCCTTCGTGACAGGAAGGGTCAAAGAACGGTATTTTTGGTAGGTTGGTTAACATGATATTCCCGTGCTTTAAAATGTGATTCTACATTTATGGTTGAATCTGTTGTGCTAATTGTTTTTTCAAGACAATTAATCACTTTCCTCACTTGAGTGATTTTTGTCTGCCAAATTAGAATATTCAAATGGCGTTTCACAATATGAACATTGTTCTGGCCACTAGGGCCCTATATATTTATATATTTATACTTTTCACGGCGCTTCTTTCATCTTTTTCTCGTTCGCGCCATCTACATATTTTCAGCCACTCCATTGGCTGAATTTTCTAGTAAGGGGGGCCGTCTGTTTTTGAGGAACTGGTTTTACTTTGTATTCCTACGCGCCTTTGTTAGCATTCTCTTTTTACCTCTTTTACACTTGAATATATCGTTTGAAAACATTATTTCTGTGTGGTTATACTGCTGGAGAAAGATTCGGAGCTTCGTTCAGGTCTGAAGTACCAGAACAGTAAAGAGAGAGACATCTTACTGGCGTTTACGAAGACTTTGTTTATCGAATATAGAAGACCGACATTTGTAGTATGGATAAAATCGCTACAAACACGTCTTTAACCGAAGACAACGTTCAGTTTACAACGGATAATGCAGATATGAACCACCCTATCGCCGAAGAACCTGAGGTAGGAGAATTAAAGTCCATTTTAACGGGGGAAATCGACGAAAGCACGGGGGAAATTGTTGAAAATACGGGGGATATTGACTTGACTAAATTTCCGACTACGCTCGACGCCATTACGGAAGTTTCCGAAAGCGCTATATCGACCAACGACCCCTCTTCTCGGCCCAAAAGATTTCCGAAACCTTCCGCTAAGTCTATTGAAAACCGCCTACAATCAGACCAAGCCAAACTTGAAAAATTGTGCGAAATACATTGAATTCTGTGACAAAACTTCATGAAGCCCCAAACTCGGTAGAAGAAATAAAATCGCGCATATCACAGGTACGCTCGAATTTCCACCACTATCAAGCCATGTCGCTGTCGTTGGTAGAGTTTCTTACCAGTGTCAATGCACCTCAACAACAACGCGAGTGTGAAATTCTTGAAAAACTTTTGAGTAATCGCGGTCGGTTCATTCAAAACACTGTAAACGAGGGAAGTGAGCGAAAGTTGGAACTTTTGACCGAAATTAAAATTCATCCCGTCGTTCACGTAGTTCCTCCTCATCCTCTACAGCAGCACGAGCCCAAGCTAGAGCCGAAGCCACCGCAGCATTAAAAAAGGCAGCAATGCAAAAGAAAAGATCATTGCTTGAATCCGAGTCTGCGTTCCTAATACAAAAAGAGGAACTAGCCTTAGCTAAGAAAAAATTAGAACAGAAAGCACGTATGGAAAGTTTACGATTGGAAGAGGATGCAGCAGTCGCCATAGCCAAAGCAGATGCCTTCGATAACGAACTGAGTCTCGAAGATCACTGTGAATCTAAACATCCGGATTTACCCAAAGACGATCCTGTCGAAAGAGTTCAGCACTATATTAATAACCAATGTTTTGATCAACATAACATTAACGAACATAACTGTACCCCTACCGTATCTCCTCAAACTACTCATCCCAAACCAATCGAAAAGAACAGTTATCCTGCCCAAGACATGTTACCGAGTCACCAATTAGACCCAACCGCGGACATTTTCAGAACCCAACCTCAAGCCACCTTCAAATCAAATGAAACAATTTGGGTGCGTACATCCAGTTCATGGCCCGTCGAGAACTTATCGCAAATAAGATACAGAAATTCGATGACAATCCGAGAAATTACTGTAGTTGGAAGGAGTCTTTTAAAAACATGACAAGAGATATCAACATATATCCGAGTGAGGAACTATCATTAATTATCGAGTATACCTCCAACGAATCGAAGAAAATGGCACTACGCCTACGCAATGCATACATTAACAACCCAATCAATGGCGTAGCAGTCCTGTGGCAGAAACTCGGACAGAGATTTGGGTCCAACGCTGTCATTACTGAAGTACACCTCAATAAACTGCAAGACTTCCCAAAGATCGGGTATAGAGATAACAAGAAAATACAAGAGCTCGGAGACTTGCTCCTAGAGTTGCAGTGCGCCAAGAACGACGGGGGATATCCAGGACTTAGAATTATCGATGAACCTGTATACATTAAACCAGTTATAGCCAAACTTCCTAGTGATATCCAAAACCGGTGGCAACGTCATGCCTACCGCTACAAAAAGGAACAAAATGATATAGATTACCCTCCATTTACCGAATTCGCAACGTTCATCCAGGAACTGTCTCTCGAGAGAAACGATCCAAATTTAATCATAGACACACCCGAGAAGAGAAACGCGAGCCCTAGAAACTTTACTCTAAGGGAAGAAATTAACGTAAAGAAGACCGAGATGACGGACACACATATTGGAGACGAAGAAACCAGCACGCGTGATCCTACGAATTGGTGCATTGTCCACCAGAAACCCCATCCGTTAAATAAGTGACGTACCTTCAGAGCTAAGCCATTGGAAGAGAGGATGACAATACTGAGACAAAACCGTGTATGTTTTCGTTACCTCGCCTCTTGTACTCACCTCGCGAAAGACTGCAAATGCACAATTAAATGTACGGAGTGTCAGAGCGATAAACACGTAGCAGCACTTCACAGTCAGACGAGAGTCCCATCGCTACAACAAGACGAGCAAAACCATGACGGGGAGCAAGACGGCACTCGAAAGTATGGCGGGGAGCAAGCGGAGGTTACAACCAATTGTACCGAAGTATGCAGGAATCGACCTGGCGGTAAATCGTGCTCAAAAATTTGCTTAGCTAACAAGGCTATTCCTCATACAAGGCAAGCACAACCCGTGACCTGGAATCTTGTCACTCATGCTGAGTCATGCAGGCAAGGCTGGCGCCATTCCAATAGGAATACCATCTTGAAAATATACAGAATAAATATATGACAGGATCTTCGTAGTAGTAAGCCAGCCTGGTTGAACAACCTGTTAGCTTCATACTTGACATACCCCTGTTGATTTCTACCAGTGATTAAGTACTTGGAAGATGGGGGCATATATAACACCCTTCTTGTAGCTTGCTCAAAATATTTTGCAATTTTGGACTGTGGCTACAATCTTGGACATAACTGGTTGAGACAACCTTTACTTCTATACAAAATTTTCATACCCTCATAATATTTTCCCTGTTGCGCTTCTTAAGCCCCGACTCTCAATATTGAACTTGTTATATGGTAAATTATCAAAAGTTGTTTCAACGACATCATGTTCCCATGCAGGGATCATGACTTGGTCCTGGCTGGCATGTGAGCAGACTAGCTCTGTAGCTGGACTCTGTAGCTCAGTTGGTTAGAGCGCTGCACCGGAATCACAGGGCCACAGGTTCTATTCCTGCCAGGGACCTATAGTTGCATTTTTCGCAGCTGTTCCTGGTTAAGTCTAATAAATGTATATAATTTACCCTCAATAATTTTCCATCTACAAAACCCTTCGATTATGATTGATGCTGTTGTTGCTGTTGTTGAAAAAACATTGAAATTATTTCAGTAAATTATTATATGAATTTGCCCTCTGTACAACAAGAGGGAGTACATATATTCTCCTACCAGGAATGACCCCTGCCTATTAGCCTCAAAACTGTACATAGAAAATATACATGGTACACTTATTACCAATGTGTATGACTAATGTGTTTTATATTATTAATACAAGTATGCAGGCTAGAATACAAGATAAGTATTTAACAATACCTGCTTAATCAACCAAAGATGTTTATCCATACATTGATATACAACATGACTAAGAATGTGAGGATAATTCTTGTAGTACATGGTTAGAGATTATTAGGCTTAAATATAATTTAGTAGTGATCTTGTATTTACTAATTATAAGATGATTAGGCCACTAACTAAAACCAGCTGCTTTTTCAAATGGATATAGGTAAAATATTCTGTTATTCACAATCAAATAAAAAGTTGTGATAAAGTATAACCATTTTCAAAACCAAGCATATTTCCAAAATAAAGCTAAAGAATTTAGGAATTTTAGTATTAGGCTTTAAATTTACAGCACAAAGTATCACGTTCTATTTCACCATTGGTACATTTATAGTACAAACTTAATAGTACCTTTCTTTATATTTTCCGTGTAATATTACAGAAGATTATTCACCTTATCACTGCTAAAATTACTCTGAAATACGAATACAATATTCGCACACTCCTAAACAGCAGCCATCTTGTATATATAATTTACACGGCTAATAATTTATTGTTGCATTATTGCGACATCCATTGCGTGTCAGCGACCAATCATATTCACTTCCGATTATGGATTATCCCAGAGCTTACGATTCTTCCCAAAGGATCGCAGGCTCGGGGGACGAGATTGCATTTTTCTAGGTATTGAAGCTATATCCAGTCTATTATTAGATCAGTGCTTACTGCTTGTGAAACACTTTCAAATCATATAATTACCCGCACTAATAACTCTTAAAGACCATGTAAAGTCCATTCTGCGCATGTGCTATGGGGGATCCCGCGATGTAAACAATGCCGAAATTTCGCGTTGTTTCGACTAAAATTCGACATCTTCTAAATCAGATACTCGAATCAGTATTAATTTAAAGCATAGCGAACCAGAACACGTCATAATTTTTAAAACATAGCATGTTTAAATTAAACGAAAGAGCCTACCTGGACAAGGTTCCTTCTCACATAATCGATTTTATCGATCACCCCCCCCCCCCACTCCGCTTACTACAGTTCCCACCATAATTTCCCGGGGGGTTATCACACCGTTTTGTCCATATTTCCGCACCTTGACCACATGTGACACTACATGGTGACGACTTTGTCCAATTGCTATAGTTACCGTCAACTAAAAATGGAAATATAGGATAAAGCACTAAAATCACGAAACTATTACGCTGAGAAACTTATTTGAATGTGTTTGTTTTAAAATCAGAGGGCAGTAGCCTGCGGTGCGGAGGGACATTCCCGAAAAGTTTCTCTCCTGCGGGAAAAATAACGCGGTAATTGGAAATGATTGAGCTATCCTGTGTAAATAGAATTAGTTCAATTCTGGGTTCTTCCTGTAGTAAAGCTGGATCAATAAGGGATGATTTTTACAGGATCGCTGGGGAGAATAATTTAGAAATGATAGAGCCATCCATTATAAATGAAGTTAGTCACTCGTTGTCTTGACATTTGCCTACATACAGGTATTCTAAACTGTAATGGCTAATACTAACGTTAAACTGTGTAAGAAAGTTGTTGTGATCTAGCAGCTCTCGTAATTTTAATAAATCATCCCAGACAAAAAATTGCCGCCGATATTTTAAAGTTCGGCGGCATTTCAACAACAATTTTATTACCCCATTATGACAATTTGAAGTTGCATTTTGATAACAAATGGATTGTTTGAAACCTGAAATATTATTGTATTATATGTATATTCACCTGTTGTTAATGTTTTTGATAGTTTCTTTTACAGTATATAGTAGGTAATAAGTGTTTGATAACCATTGGCAAAAAATTGCCGTCCATAATTTTATCTTCACCGACATTATTGGCGGCAATTGCATTTGCTGTGAAAATTGCGAGGAATGGATCTAATATAGAAAGCGTCTCTATTTACCTGTTGGTGTAAATGTTTTTTAAAGCAAGATTGCAGCTCATGTTGTTGATTTCATTCTCAAGACAATTTTCAGTTATAACTGATATCTTTACATCAACAGGATTCCCTACATAAAAAATCTTTCTGTCAGCTACAGTAGTATAAAATTGATGTTGCACACAATCTGAGAGCAGTATTCATGTCTGGCAAATATTTGGTCGGAGAATGTTGTGATTTACTATCTGCCAATAAATTACCTTCAAAATATAAATTGATTCTATCGATACATTTTCGGATATCAGCTTTTGGAATCTTTCTTACTGGTAGCTATTTATTAAATAAAAAATGACACTTGCTGAGTATTAACAAAATTAAGCTGTTAGTAAAACTACTTGTTGGATCATCTAATCAATCATTTCTTCACATGAACATTTGGAGATATGGAAAAAGAGAAATCCAAAAGCTCTCTTCCGTTTGCAAGAGGGAGGTGTAGTTTTTCAGGGGTTTCCATTCCATTACTTTTTATAGTCTATTTTTAGCAGGGAGTGGGGGATTCTAACAACTTCAACAGGGGATAAAACCCACACAGTACCACATAGTCCATATCACATAGGTCACAGTTACACAATACCAGATTTATTACTTTCCATACCAGATTACTTTTCATACCAGACGTAACAAAACAAGTGTGTTTGCACTATGCCACTCCGCTCCGTATCAAACTCCTTCCCTTTCCTGTTTCCAAGGAAACGAGTAACAATTTTGCTCCAAAACATGGATTTTGTAGGGAATCGTACCAGGTTACCCTGTGTACACTGCTTCTGCACATAGCGGATTACTTTTCATATCACCTCCAATGCGGAGTGATTTTTACTGCGTGGCACGTACCAGAGTACAGTGGCGTACTTCTAATGTAAACAACAGCCCCAATCCAAGATAGAAATTGCTTCGCTCTAATGCAATCTGGTATAGTGTAATCAGGGCCACAGTGTATATCTCAGGTAATTGTCAATAACATCATGCTCTAACCTGTTCACATGAAGATTTTGTGTGGTTGATTCCACTGTTAATATTAGCAACATAATAGTCCTGTAACAAAGAAATATGGCCTGTTTCAAACGTCAAATTTCATATATGTCAAATACAATTCACCTTAGATTTGAGCAAATTACATTAAGTTTGATGCTGGTTTCAAACTTCTCCTAAAACGTCTCCAAAACTACTCCATATCTACCTTGTTCTTGAACATTTTCAAGCTGATGTGTACATTTTGTGAGAATCGAAGTCATGTGCACAATTTGCACAAAATTTGTTTTTTCAAGAAACAGATTTGAGAATTGAAGTTGTGTGCACATTTTCCCTCATTTAAATGTGCCTTTAACACCCAGTACCACCTAGCTGTGCGCACATATGTAACATATACGCGAGCACATATTTTGGCAAGAAAAATATTCTGTGCTCAGTTAACAAAGTTAGCAGTCTAGGACAAGCTATTCATTCCACTGGAATATTTGTAATAAATACTTACAACTTTTCTCTTTTTGGTGATATTGCATTTCTGTAAATGTTTTTCAAGTTGATCTTCAAACACTATACTTTGAATAAAAAACAAAAAATAGGCCTAAATTATATAGGCTCTAGCCAATACTCTGTTATCCCCGAGCCAGTGCGAAGCGCCGTGCGAGGGTACTAATTCCGCTCGGCTATTTATTACACCCGGGAAAAAAGGAAAGCTATGCGAAACCAAAGTTCCTGGTGTGTGGCTATGTTTCATGGGTGTCATGGGTGAACGTTTTCGCGAATTTCGTGAACTTTTCGTGGACATCGCGTGGGCTGTTACTATCAGGAGCGGAATGAGCGAAGATTAAACATGAGAAATTCTGAATATTTCAAAATCGCTTTTAAGGACTTTATAAATAGGAGCTGTGAGGCGAATTTTATCGCTTTTGCTTTATATAAAAGGATGAGAAGATATATATGAGCGAAAAAAGTAAAATATAAGGCGAGTTTGTTATAATTGTTGATGTAAATGTTCATGGCATATTATCATTGTTGTTTTAAAAACTGTTGCTTTATATAAATAGTCAGTCTCGTTTCAGTTTAAGTATCCTATATTTTATGTTACAAAAAGCTATGAATTAAAAGGAAAGCGGAACCATTTTTACGAGAGAATTGTATGCTTTCAACCGCAAGATTTCATTTCAAAAAGGAATTTATAGGTAAATACAGTTTTATGAACTTTACGAAACGTTTTATATTGAACGGACGGTTGAATTTTTCAATTTTACATTAAAATAAAATATTAGAATGCCTAATAACATACCTACATGATATATTTCAGTATTCTATTGTTAAAAACATTAATATTTTTAACTACATTGCCGGTTTTGTAGTGTATTAAATTTGTACGCTAAAAACTGTAAAAAAATGTTCTTACTGATCGTGTTGCCATGACTACGGTGCTTCCATAGTTTGAAAAAAATTTCCATTGTTTATCCTTGCAAAAATCCTTAAAATTCCTTTATATAATTCCTTAATATTCAATTTTCTTCCAGTCTTCCTTTGTTTTCCTTCCAAACTATTACAGTAATATGATTAAAATTGTCATGGCACGGAACTGAACGAAAATACGGAATCACTTAGTATTTACGTCAAGTACTCCATTTAAATGGTAATATCCTTTGGAAGAGGGGGAGGGGGATTCAATATCGTTTTCCCTGCCAAAATTATGTCTGAAACCCAGATATAAACAGACTCGGTCAGTAGGCCACTAATTTACCGAATGCCATTTCCAGTAGTAAAAATTCTGGTGCAACTGCCATATTTTCCAGTTAAGCAATTAAAAAACCCTATCTCTCGTAGCCTCTTTTTACCCCTTCACGATCGCATTCCGACTAAGTCTATTCTGGTTTTGAACAAATCATCCTTTGCATGCAGATTTTGCAACGAAAAGCTTAGAAAGGTTTATGAACTGTCGTTGTTTAGCTGTGGCGAGGGGTTACTGCATGCATGTATTTCTAGTTTATTGATAGATGCCAATAGCCTGCAACCATTAGACTACCAGCCGATAATATCAGGTCTTTCGATATTTCATGCGCTTATTTTTAGTTGTTTTTTATTGTTATGCATTTCCTTTCTGTAACAAGAAAACAAGTCATATTTGCAGAGGCATTTGTTTCCACAATGAAACTATAAAATTGAATGTCTTACAGTTTTTGTATCTAGTGGGCAAGGAATTCGTTTTCATGCTGAAATATCCTAAAAGGCACCAAAGTAAATTGAGTTTCAACGAACAATAAAATTTGAAGGTTTTTTCTAAAACATTTCGAAGGATGGGATTTTTGTCGAATGCTGTATTTTATATTAGTGTTTTATTTTAATTGGCTGACTATCTAATTAACATTTGTAAAGCTCGGGTAATCTTCTTTCGTATAATTCAAAATGATATTCTAATAAGAAACATGGCGCAAATACATCAAAACACGACCTTTCAAAAAGAAGCCACAACAATATGTTTTTGTTGTATTACAGACAGGCAACCATCACATATGTTTAGATTACATACGAATCAGTATTGCACGCCCGCTTGCCACCCCCGTAACACAATATATTTCTGTTGAGCCAGTCGAGTTTTGGCATGTAAATGGTTGAAAAACAGCATGTTGGCGCAAACACGCTGTTTTACTACAACACATAGACCTTCAAAATCGGTAAATATTCGAAATTAAACGCAATAATTCCCGAATTTAAGCCTTCGGGTAACCACTCGTCCTAATAAGTCCATCCTTATTTTGAAACTCGCCTCCATACATGTATTTTAACAAGTGTAATAGTAATACCATTTTCTCATTAGCAAGTCACTTTGAGTTATGACAATTAAGAAACGGAGAAATTTGCACATGTTACTTAGGTAGTGAACCAATTACAATAAATCCATGATATCGAAAATTGCTTTTAAATGGATTCCCATCTATCGAAATGTCGTTATAAAAACCTTCCAATTTCGGTACATAAATAGAAAAATTACGGAAGGCAACCAATTTCACCGTCAAAGTGAATACACTCCGACGACATTTAGTGTGGTTTCCTGCTTGTAACAAAAAATGCCATCGACAGTCACTTTTTTCGAGGCTGGTCGGCCGTCTATTTGGGGTCGTGTGCCCGTTTATAAAACTCCGTAAATCATGCCCTTGAACGTCTGGGTTACGTCCTGTAGTCTTAATATAATAGTACATTCTCAACTTAGTAGTAGTAGGGGTCCGGGGGAAATCTAGCGTCTCCGGAATGGCAAATTCCTGCATTCTGGGAGACTATTTGACAGTAATATATATACCCCACAGCCCCCCCCCCCCCTCCCTCTTGTTCCCAGCTTGTTGACAAGTTGTCAACGGCTTGTCGACAACTTGCTACACGATTGTTGACTTAACAGACTGTTACAAGTTGTTTCAACAACTTATTATCTTCCTGAAATTCAAACACTTCTTAACAAGTTGTTAGTGACAACCTTGTAGCAATTTAAATAAAATGACCGTGTTGTTACAACTTGTTGACAAGCTTGGTACAAGTTTGCTGCGCACACATCTTGCGAATTAACAAGATGTGAGATTTGAAACTGCTTAGCCCTACAAGATGTTCTTTTTATTAAAAATGGGACTTTTTCATAGCTATTTGTTAATGTTTAATCACCGAGCCGGCGCGAAGCGCCGTGCGAGGGTACTAATTCCGCTCGGATATTTACGCCCGGGTATGTGAAAACATTGTGGAATGCAAAGTCGTCCGACATTCTTTTTTGTCATGGACGGGACTCGACCTTTTTGTAAGTTATGCGCACGTGCAAGTTAAAACCGAGAGAAAACTGGTAACTAGCAACATCATGATTGGATAAGATAACGATTTTGTTTTTACATGTTACGTCCGAAATTTAACTGTCACTTCGTAAACTTTTTTAAAAATTTTATATAATAGTATATTTCCGATCCTTTCAAATTAAAATTTCGTGACGAAATATCGATAAAAATTTCAAAATAACCACATTTAAAAAAAGAAAATGCCGAGTAGCAAAAAGAAGAAAGAGCAAGACAAAAAAGAAAAAGATACAGACGGAGAAAAAACTAAGTCGGTTGGCAAAGCGTAGGGCAGCACACAAACGAAAGACTGAAGCAAGTATAAGTGAGGAAAGGGAAACTCCAGAACAAAGTGAATGTCGGTTGGCAACGCGTAGGGCTGCAAAAAAACGAAGGACTGAAGCAAGTACAGGCAAGGAAAGGGAAAGACCAGAACAAAGAGAATGTCGGTTGGCAAAGCGTAGGGCTGCATAAAAACGAAGGACTGAAGCAAGTACAGGCGAGGAAAGGGAAAAGCAGAGAGAAGAAAATAGGGTTTATATCAGAGAGAAAGAAGGCAGAAAGAAAGAAGTCGAAAGCGAGAGGAGAGCTTTGAAGGTATGAGACAACAAGCGACAGAAACAAGCACAGAGGTAAGACTTGACAATGCAAGGAGGTGGTATCCGAGGTGGTATCCGAGGTGTTATTTTCAGTGGTAGGTGTTACCGTACCATCTAAAGGTGGTAACTGTGGGACTGACTGAAAATCATCAAATGGTTCACTTGAACTGGATGGACTCTCATCAAATAGTTTACTTGAACTTGATGGACTTTCTCGAGATTTGATCAACAATCTTCTGTTTCTGCGGTATTCTCCTCCATCCTCAATTTTCATCCTGAAAGATCTTGGGGCGTCAGCCTTGTCGATCAGAATACCAGGTTTCCAAAGTCCTTTCATCCTGACTCTGATTCTATCTCCTTTCTTGATCTCAGGAAGAGACTTTGTATGTTGATCATAGTGGATTTTTTGTTTCTCTTGTTTGAGATGTAGCATCATCTTGACTTTATTGTGGTCAATGATTCTCGGTTGAAGTTGTGCTGCTGTCGTGGGTATCGTTGTGCGAAGTCTTCTGTTCATCAGAAGTTGAGCAGGTGATGCAATACCATCAATAGCGGTGTTTCTGTACTCCAGCAGACTAATGTACGAATCTTTGCCATCCTTCTTTGCTTTGATCAAGAGATTTTTCACGGTTTGAACAGCTCTTTCCACTAGACCATTTGCTTGTGGATTTAGCGGACTGACAGTAGTGTGCTTGAATTTCCACTTATCGGCAAACTGCTTGAATTCACCAGAGGTATATTGGGGTCCAATGATGAAAGTGAAATTGATCCTAATGACGAGCAGGAAGTTGATGATTGGATGTTATTGTGCAGAATCAACCAACGTTATGATGAAGCGGGTAATGGGATTTCGAGCAGGGAAGCAGTTACTGGTTTGAAGCGGTAAGATCTGTGCCTACAGATTTGCTAAAGGAATCTCGAGGATGGATATATCAACAGAGAAAGGATGCTGAGGAACTTGGTCACCAAGGATATAGACAAGATGGTCAAATACATGTTGTTGATCTGGAAACTTTGAATGAAAAACAACGATTGGCTTTTGACATTATCACATCTCAGACTGGTGATAATCCTGTTCATATGATTGTCTGTGGGACAGCCGGAACAGGTAAGACGTACTTAATTAGTGCTGTGAAACAAGTATTAGGTGATCAGTGTATTGTTACAGCAACCACTGGGATTGCAGCCTTTAGTATTAATGGTATGCAATGACTATTCAAAAATCTCAAGGACAAACACTAACAAAAGCTGTTGTTGATTTAGGTAAAGGAGAAAAAGTCGCTGGGTGCACCTTTGTAGCTACATCCAGAGTAAGATCGATTCATGATATTGTGTTTGAACCAATGACATTTGACCGCCTTAAAGCACTTTAAGGTACTTGCAGAGAAGACTGTGCAGAAGCATAGTAAGCAAGGAAAGTTATCATACAGTAGTGTCAGTAGTGAATTTGTATGTTACTTAGTGGTGTTTGAATATCTGAGATACTGGGCATATGTTCTGTGCTTCCGAGTTAATTATATATTTGGCCTGTTACTAGGCACAATTTTGGAGGTGTGACCACTGTGGTGTGACATTGGTCTATGCCTTTATTATTGTGTTTTTGAGGAGGCAATTAGAGATTGGCATTTGTCAAAAGGTGCCTGTTACTAGACACAATATTTATATTGTGTTTTTGAGGTTGGCTGTTGACATTGTGAGTCCTTAACAATAAAATATCACTTATATATGGAATAACATGCGTTAGATCTATTGAAGATTACTAATTTTAAATAAGATGAAAAGCAGTTTGAAAAGGCAAGTTGCTGTCCTATTTTTAAGTTAGCACCCTTTTAAACATCTTTCGGATATATAATTATTTCAAATTTTATCGATTTCGTATAGAGTTCCACTCCATGAATGCTTCGTGCGGTGCTATATGGCTATTAAATTATCCACACGCAAGATCCCACACAATTTCAAACTTCTGGAAGCACGTGAAAATATCCGAGCGTATATATACTACCGTACTGGACTGTGTCTCTCGTAAGTATTCATTATACACAAATTGTGGCTGTTTTTCAATATTTTCACCTCTTCAATATGCCCCCTCTCTTCAACACCTCGCCCCTGTTCTATAAGAATAAAATAATTAAGCAACCCCTCCACACCTCTCCTTAAAGGTACCAAAAATAAGCCCTTGGGGTTTATGTAAAATGTTTAAGGCTGTAATATAACATACCAGGTACTGTACATAAATGCTAAATGTAACTTTTCTCATTTCAGATGTTCATGCTGAAGACGATAGTGGTATATTATTACTTGAATGATAATTAAAACCATGTTGTACAATTCTAAATTTTAGAATAGAATAACAGGTTAATGTTCAGTATAATAACTACAGTATATAATATATATTTCGAATATTATGGTTAATTCAAAACAATATTCATTGGCTAACCACAAACCTAGATTAACTATATTTTCATTTAAATGTAGAATCGAGCCATTCAAGTTTTGTGAGGGAAAACGTCAAATGCATTCAATTAGTGCAATTTCATCTGCAAAGAGATACAACAAATGCTTGTGCATGATATATTAGCTGATACTTTAGGTTTTCTTTAACTAAAACTGGGTTGTTCAATATTATTAGTTGAGGAACCTAAAGAAAATAAAGATGATGCTGGTACAGTGCGTAATAGTTTGAAACTGTGGCATGGCTATTAAACTTTGCATTCCATGTTCTTAAATAAAGTTAAACCGTTTCTTTTCTTTTTCCATCAGATCCCATATCTAATAGATATATGTTCACTTGTCGTTTTTTAGTGCCTGTTGAAAACAGCTCGCCCACATTAACACCCCGACCACTCAAGTCAATCTCAGCAACCGGACTCTGTACGTAGCTCAGTTTGTTAGAGCGCCGCACAAGAATTGCAGGGAATCGCAAGTGCTCCTGCATAGGTCCGTAAAAAATGTATATATATTTCCGTTCGAGTATTCCATCTACTAGCACCATCTACTAACTTTTTAGTTCAACTTTCCCTTGCCAAAAGGCCTTTCGACATTTCGTATAATTATATATTTTCCTATTTCAGGAAACAACGCAGATCAATGAGTAAAATACAGATACTGCTTCTCATTATTACTTAATATACAAGTTATGGAAATTTCCCTATAGAAAACTTTATTATATGTACACCCTACACTCAGAATGAAACTTCTTTACATAAATGCTGTATAGTTTCATTCACACAGGACTGATTTGAACCTTATCCCCGAGCCGGCGCGAAGCGCCGTGCGAGGGTACTAATTCCGCTCGGAGATTTACACCCGGGTATGTGAAAACATTGTGGAATGCAAAGTCGTCCGCCATTTTTTTTTGTCATGGACTCGACCTTTTCGTAAGTTATGCGCATGCGCAAGTTCAAGCCGAGAGAAGACTTCCATTTTGCAAACTTTTTTCAAAAAAGTTTTGCACACATTTTATAAGTAAGTCTCTATGTAAGTAAGTTTGGATAAATGAAAATTATTTAGAGGCAAATTAACAAGAGGAAAAACAGTCGACAGACCGAAAAAGGAGCGTTTTAAACAGGCAAGTGTCTATTTTGCATGCTTGCTTTGCCGGGTTTTTTAACATAGCATGCAGTATAGTTTGTGAATTTGAAAATGTGTATATCATTCTGTGTGATCAATACAACATTGATTGATCTTTAAGAGTATTTTAGTGTTGATTCAAATATGTTATAGAAAAATAAAAAACAATAAATCTCAAAAACTTCATTGCAAAAGCAAGTGCGAAGTATAAAAATACTCTTCGAAAAGCAGTTGAAGTTTTTTTTTAATTTCGAAACGTTTTGTGAACGTCTAAGGTTGAATGTTACAGTAAATCAACGCTAAAAGGGTACATAATAGCATACCCACTTTATATAGTTGGGCAAATGATAATTTTATAGTTAAACTGTACAAAATATAAAAAATATACATGTTGCGTGTTACCATGGTTACATTCGTCGACTCAGTACTTCATGTTAAAATAACTTTTGGAGAGTAAATTGTTTGGTTCAAATGGGCGAGGGGATTCTGCATGCATGCATTTCTAGTTTGAATTTAAGACGGTGCTATGAATATGACCTTAGTATGCAAACACGTGCAAAGCAAGTAGCTAAGTAAGTAGCTAAACTAATCAATATTTTTAAAAATAACTTTATAAGTTGCATTTGTTGTATACTTATAGACTTTAGTGAAATTCTGAATTAACGTCTCTTGCCTTACTCGCGTAAAACTACATCAAATGAGTGTTCGAATCGAAAGAACAAAAATTCATACCGGCATATATACATTATCCTAGTTGTGTAATATATTAATATTATACAAAACTAAATCAATAGGCAGTAGCATATATATTTTCTTTATATAGGAGTGGATGCTGGTTGTGCAGTGAATGGGAACACACCAGCATCAAGTGCTCCCAAAGACGTAAACCAGGTCCCCACATTAAACTTAAATAACTGCATATTTGGGAATTTGAGTGCATAAAATGTATTCCGAAATGGTGCAATGGTTTATTATTGAATTAATTATTTGCCTAATTATATAAATCTATAAATTTTAATAATTTGGATTAATTGTTTACTGATATACCGTAAACTTCCGACTATAAGCCAACCCGAATATAAGCACCTCGGCGTACTGTATAAGCCCATTATATTAACTATAACGCTCAAACTATTCCAAATATAGGACCCCGAATCTTCTGTGTAACAGCTTCGGAGCTTTTCACAATAAATATTACTAACATAAAATGTAGTCCATGTATTAGCCCCCCACCCCCGAATATAAGCTCCCCCGTGTATAATGCTTACGAACGAATATAAGGCCAATTATTATTGTACAAATTATAATACCATGTGTCACAGATTTATATAAACATTAAAGAAAAATAGATTTCTTAATGGAATGTTGCAATAGTGCCTAGGCGAGGGGTTACTGCATGCATGTATTTCTAGTAGAAATAGTATACTACGCAACGAAACATCCGCAGCGGTATTATATAACAAGAAAGAAACGCTAAAGACGAGCAAATCCGGATATAACACTGGGATAAAAATTATTAATGTGCCTTGCATGCTGGATAATATTAAATGTTTATTTAAGGGTAGTAGGCCTATATACAGGTGAATTCCAACATTTTGCGCTATATTTTTTGTTTTCAAACAACATAAAATTCATAATTAAATATCACTTCATTTAACGCCATTCGATGACACAAAACTCCGGAACCTTATGTCTAGATTTGTTTCAATTCATATTTCTCGTATTGGCAGCTGGTGATATATTTGAGTTATTTGAGTCCAAAGGTTGATCATTGTTTTGAGGCCAAAAAATCTGTGCAGCTTGATCGCATGCTAGAGTATATATTCTCAATAATCCTATGATTATAGCAATAGCAAATATCATGATCGCTAAATTGGCTGCACCTATCTTGTTGCATGAATTACAATGATGATACAGTTAGTTACTTTGTTCAAATTTCAATCAAGATGTACTACATATCGAAAATTAAAACATAAATCGCTGCCCTAAATTCTAGTTTTGCGTTAATAATAATTATTTTCACGCATTCACAAGACAACCGATATTCTAAGGAAAGAATAATTTGATTTGCCATGCTATAATATTGGCATTCAAGACAATCAGATATTATACTGTACAATTACGTTAATTTGAGCAGTAGTTGGCACCGTTTTGCCTTCAACAGAGTAAGGTTATAGCTCACATATTTGGTTGATCTATTCTGAAGAGGAGCTATAATCTAAGTTCAAAGTTATTGATGGATATCAATAATTTGGCAGTGATATATGTCTATATTTATTGTAATTCATATACTAAATATCACTACAGAAACTATATATAGCATTTCTCACGAAATGAGTTTGGCGCAAGTCCCAATCTGGGTTTCACTGATTGTCTCCAGGCTTTAAACTTTATATTTCTAATTTTATTACCTGCCGTTAAAAATTAACATTGATTTGATTTCGACTTCATTTGGTTACACGGACATAGCACATATTTTGAATTAAATGTAAATAAAGATAGACCAATAGGCCTACTATCAAGGCAATATATACCATAGTGTTACACCAACTAATTTTAGTCAGGCATTAGAAAACCAATTTACAACAATTGTTGATCGTTTGAAACCATGCCAAAACAAGAATATTGTTTGCTATAACATAAGATTGAGTCGCATTCTGCATGCTCTGACATTGCTTGCATGTGCATTCATCTCTACAATATATTGTTTCATATATAGATACAGTTATAGTTCGACTACACATATATGATCTAAATAATAATAATATTTAGGCCTAATCATGATAAATACCAGTTTCGGTATATATAGATGCATACATAAAAATACAAGAATACATTAATAAGAAACAAACTAATAGTGCATGATAGTCTATCATGTCTACAAAATTTGTAGTCTTGCAATTTAAGCACTTTTGCGTATGATTGGAGTTACTTGCTTGAGTTGCATGAAACCAAACATTTAAAGCCATTTTCTAATATCAATGCCTGCAAACGACGTGATACTATTTTTGGTATTTCATCAAGTGAACAATCAAACGATTGATTTAAAATATTCAAGGAAATCGAATGATTTAAAATATTCAAATCAACGAATTTATAAACAAATATCTGCCTTCAATTAATTTTAATATTCCTTTAAAAGCCTCTGCAGAGGGGAGAGCTTCTGCCTTGATAGTCAGCTCTGTTTTGTCGTGTTATACTAACACTCCAATTGAGAAATTGTATGATAGAAGCTTTGTGGGGAAGCTGCTGGGTAATTGTCTTGGCCCGGTTTGCTGTATTGCAGGTTTTTCCTGGCCTCTATAGCTGGAGCTGTAGAATGAATGATGGTAATGCTCAAATCAGCTACCTGTAATAATGAGGATAAATACATAGAAATTATATATTTAATAACGGGAGAGAGTGTTTTCGTCTATGGTGAATACATATTTTGTGTATTTGTGGGGTTAAGGTCTCCAAAATGTCAACTTCATGTCCATAGAATCGATATAAGTCACACATATACACTGCAAAAAATCGATATCTTATTTTAAGAAAATAATTCTTATTTTAAGAACAAAATTACTTATTTTAAGAAAATTTGGCTTGTCCCGTGGGTAAGTAAAATATTCTTGACAAGAATCTTATTTCAAGAAAATTATTCTTAAAATAAGAAAATCATTCTTGGTTAGAAAAAAATTCTTGGCAAGGAAATTTTACTAATTTTGTCCCGTGGGTAAGTAAAATATTCTTGCTAAGAAAATTTTTCTTATTTCAAGAATACCTTCTAGAAAAAATATCTTATATCAAGAAAAATATTCTTAGTTGCCTAAGAATCATTTTCTTGATTTGGTGGTCTTATACAAAAAAATTGTTTTCCCTAAAAATGGTCCATAACAAAAATCTAACTTCACAGTGTTGTTGAGGGTGGTCACCCAACCATGAAAATATACTTCTTTAGTGAACTGTTACCATAGTAACCATTATATGCCACGCCCGAAGGGAAAAAAGGGTCAATTTTCAAACATGATAGCTAGGTGAGAATTAATGATAGAAGTCTAAAATAACTTTTATTTTGTTAGTTACAATAGTGTCTAGGGAATGAACTAGAATCATTGCCTTACTACATATAGAACAACTATTATTAGGATTTATCCTACCAAACCACAAAAATGTGGAAACATGCATCACTGCAACAGTGATAACTCCTTGAAAATACAGCAGAACTCAATTATTCTAGTTCATTTCCTGGAGCATGATATGTACTAGCAACTCTGAAAATTTGATCAGGATACCTTTAATATTTTTTGAGATATCATGCATGCAAATTGAGCAATCGGGCCATTTTCACGAATTGAGAAAAACAGCTTTAAAGTTTACGGTTTCAGTTATTTTCAGAATTGAAAGAAACAGCTCGGGAGTTAAAGCATGAGAAGAGTTTGTATTTTCGGGCCGCGTATGACACCCTGCGGGACAAGATCAGCGAGCCTGCGGCCTACTTCCGAGAAGTACTTGGCGCCGTGTTGGGAGATAAAGACCATGAAAAGGTTCTTGAGCGTGTGAGTCGAGTGGACAAACGGTATCTGTGTAAATCTGCTGACGAACCTCGTATGCCGGCGAAGAAATTGCGCTCGACGCGGCCAGGGATGGTCATTTCCAAGCAACGTGTTACAAAAGGAAAAGAGATCAACGGGCAACGAAAGATTCCGGCGTTTCCACCTCTGTTTACTCGGACACACCAACATAATTTATAGAATATATGTTCGATTTGATAATGATATAATAATATTGTCGTGGGATTTACATGTTATTGCATGGGAGAATGTATATTTCCTTTGTTCTTGTGTGTTCAATTAAAATACATCTATTGTGTGTCCATGTATATGCGTGTTTGCTCTCAGGGTAACAAATAATCATTTTATTTTATACATATATTTTCCCCTCTTTTCGCGATTGGTGGGTCATGGTGGGTTGGCAGTTTTTGAAAAAGAGTCCCTTATACTCCCCCGGTTATGCCGGGTCAGAGCTGTCATCCTTCTGCTGGCCCTCTGGGTTCTAAAAAAAATAAAAAAAATAAATAAAAATGTTCTTGCCTTATAGGCAGACGCATTCATTACTTGGGATTGGGAGTGTGATCAGATTTTTGATTCCCAGATTATGGAAATTTCTGACACACTCGGCAGTGAATCAACATCGATCGAATGGGTGGATATGAATGAGAACCCAGTGGATGCTAGTGGTGGGTTGACAGTTTCTGACACAGAATTGGAACGTATTGCCAATGGTCATTCTTTGGCCGATCCGGCTGATTTAGTTTTCTGTAATCCGTGATCAAGCGTATTTTAAGGCCATCTTTTTTAGTGGCGATCGTCCAGGAGACATGGGACAAGTTAAGGTGCCTGAAATACTACGTTTCTCTAACGATGATGGCCTGTTATTCAACTATGTCTGGGGTAAGACTCTTCGAGATGGTGACCATAACGTGTTTGGGATCAGGAGGAACCCTAATCTTACCATCTGTCCAGTGGCGGCCATTGAGAAATATGTGGCACTCCCGCAAGGAATGGGGGTTGATCTCACGGCGGGGTATTTATTTCGTCCTACCTCACCCAATGGTGGCATCAAGAATGCGCCTTTCACATCATCCGCAGCAGAAGCAGTATTTGACGGCAATGGAGGCGGACAATGGGGAAACTGTGCATGGATTTAGGGCCGGTTGTGCGATTACCTTGGCGTTAACCGGCACTGAATTGTCCGGATTATGGACCACGTGGGATGGAATCGTCGCCACACTGCTCTCCATTATCTTCAGCTCGCGAAGGTGCTCAATCCAATGGGGGCATCAACTCGATTAGCGTCTGGTGCAAGTATGGAGGCTACGCCAAATTGGGAACAACTAAATCAATTAAAACAGTTTGTCTGCGCTTTTCCTGTATTTAACACTTCCACCTAGCTAGGTAATCTGATTGTTTGTTTTGCCTTGATTTTATTTCTGCATGTGACATTAGAAGGTTTGGGAGGTTTGGGTTAGGGTTTGGGTTAAGGTTTGGGTTAAGGTTTGGGTTAAGGTTTGGGTTAAGGTTTGGGGTTAGTTAGGGGGAGGGTAAAAGGGACGTTGGAAGGCGACGTGTTGCCAGGAGGTCTGGAAGAAAGTGAAGCAATGAACTCCCGCTGACTAATATTTCCCATACCTAATCAACTGAGCTAGAATGCGAGTGTTGGGAAATAGAATACTATTCTCAACGCTCGTAATTATATGCGAAAGTGGATTAGGTATAAACAATACCTAATATGGATTGATGAATAATGAATTGGATGTAGATGAGGATATTAAGCCTAAAGAAGGCGATTACACTCAGTTTTAGCTCAGTTAACTTCAAGTCAACAACAAAGTGGGAATGGTAGCGAGACGAACCCACCCGCCCACCCGCCCTGGGAAATTCGTGCGGTTACTAGCACATAAAGTTCGTCTTTGACTCACTTTGACCCGCTGACTAATATTTCCCATACTTAATCAACTGAGCTAGAATGCGAGTGTTGGGAAATAGAATACTGTCTTGTGAGCTCATTATATTCCATTGTTCAACCAACAAATGGTTTTGTTCAGTTAGAATAATTAATTTATCCAGTCATTAATCCAAAAATAATATATACAGGGTGTCGCAAAAAAACTGCAACCCTTTGAAATCAGTATTTTTAGAATCTGCAAATGCTAGTAAACCTGCATCGAGTTTAAGGCAATAGATTAAGTTTTGTAAGCTTTGAATAACACAAATAATTTAAAATTTGCATTGCATAGCATGCATGCATGCTAGTTTGCCATTGTTAGTTTTGCCACTGTTAACTTGCATGAATATATATGTGTGTAAACTAAGATTAATGTCAAATTTATAAATATATATCTTTTAACTTTTAAATTGTTGTATAACTCACTAGTATATTTTATCTTCACCAATTTTAGTTCCTATTAACAAGGGTCAATTTAGCTTTATTTGAAGTTATTAATATTATTATATATTACGAACGAAAATAACCTCAACGAAAGCTAAATTGGGCCTTTAATTGGGCCAACGCTGGGACTGTTTTGGCCCCATCAAGAGGTCTGTAAATTTGGGGTTTGGGGTCAAAACAACCCCACTAAAAGGGACCGTTTTAGGGTCAAAAGTTTGGGGCTGTTTTGGCCCTTTTAATGGGGCTGTTTTGGCCCTTTTAATGGGGCTGTTTTGGACCCATCAAGGGCTGTAATTTTCGCCCCAATTTTGGGGCCAAAACAGCCCCACTAAAATTTTGGCCCCATTTTTGGGGCCAAAATGGCCCCGAAAAAATTATTGTGTAGGCATGAACGTGAAGCAATTAAGCAGCTTTACCCGAAACACCACTTTCAAGTACATCAATGAGAAACATAAAATTATGTAGAAACATTCGCGAGTCCTTACCTGTAAATCGATAGTCGAACGTCCTCCTATTAGTGTTAGCATTATCGTCATACCGTCTTACGATTCTCTTCGCCAGCCTATTCAAATTACTCTTAGATTTTAGAGCATCGATGAACTTGAAAATGGAATTTCTGGTGGAACACAGAGGAGGAATGAGGGTCTTCCCGAAATGCAACGCGCCTCAATGCGGCTCATTATTATTCAAAATCTTTATTCTCAAAGCGCCGTTCGATTAAAAACTGTTGAAATATATTGGGATTTTTGTTGTGAAGATCTCGTTTTCTCAAAGGTATGTTTTGATAACGTTTTTGTTTAGTAATTTAATAAAATATTTTGGAATAATTTTGTATATATATCGCATTTTAGTTATGTTAAATTCCCATTGTATTTATGCATGTTTCGGGTCAGTGAACATGGCCTTAAAGTGGCATAAAATCATATCAGTGAATTCAGGAATATATACTCTTTATAGTAATACTTTAAAACATGAATTTACTCCATAAAACCGAAGAGTTATCGCGGTTTGAAAATGAGCTATTTTTGCTATATTCTAACCCTATGGCATTGAAATATTCATGAGTAAATTATACTTTTTTACAAGGAAACTAAAATAAAATCATATCAGTGAATTCGGGAATGTTTACTCTTTATAGTGATACTTTAAAACATGAATTTACTACATAAAACGGAAGAGTTATCGCGGTTTGAAAATGAGCTATTTTTGCTATATTCTAACCCTGATGGCGGGAATATAACGCGTGGAGGTGGTTTTGGCGCGACGAAAACTACTGTATGGATCGCTATTTTCTATGATAATTTTGAAAATACATATGTCTTGCTACTTATTTTATTTCATTGTTACCTTTATGGTTACTTGGTTAGGTTTAGTTATATTTGAGTATATTTTATTGTATTTTTTCATTTATAGAGGAAATTTTGCAGGATTATAATAATGGCAGCTAATAATAGCGAAGCTGTCATTAGTGAGGAAGAAAATGAAACTGCTAAGCGTGTATATACTTCTATTGGTGATACACCAGGGAAACCAGATCGAAAAACAAGAAAACTTTCTCGTAAGGAAGATTCAACAACCAGTCGATCTTTGTTTAAGACCACAACATCACCAAAGACCAAGGTATAAATTGTAATTTGTATATATATTCAATTAGGGACAGGTCATAAGGGGGGGGGGCTATGAAAGTTGTAGGGTGGCTCATCAATTTTCCAAGTCATAAATGGGGGTGGGTCAAGCGAGTTTTAAGCTACATTGAGGGGGGTCACCTTATAATCAACCTTTACATTACATACACTTGAGAGTATTACATTATATCTGAACTCATGTAACACAAATGTTATATTACTTAAATATAATGTTTTTTGTAAGATCTTTACAATAAAATTACCAGCAATGTTAGAGATTACCTTCAATATTAAGCATGAAGTGCAAATTTTTGCAGCATTTTTCTGTGCAAAATTTCTATAATTGTGCGAAAAGTGAAGGAAATGGCATGCATTTGACTCTCATTTTAATGCCCCCGGAACCCCATAGAATGTACATTTTATTTGTCTTCCCAAAGGAATATGTCACTGGACCATGACTTCTGATGTTTCTGTCTTGCCAAATACAATTATGCACTGGTCAGTCAATGTGAACCCCCAATATCCCAAAACCAGGACTATATGAGATTGGGAGAGAAATACAAGAATTTTTACTTGTGCCCCAGTGACACTCTGTCAGCAGCAATGTATTTAATACCCCCACCTGAGGGTTTTCATCAATGACCTGTACATAATAATCGTTTGCAAGCAATTTCTCAGAGCAATCTGACCTCCCAATCAAAATTGCAATATTGTGAGACAATATTGCAATGTTGCTCGCAAGGTAGAGAACATCTGGTTTGACTGTAATAATTATGCTGAGTGATTCTAAGAAATATTTAAGCATTTAATACTTTTTTGTTTTATAAAGTTTCCTTGCAGAAAGATTAGGCTGACTCCTACAAAGAAGTCCCCAGTAAAACATCATAAGTGGACCTTGAAGGAAAACAAAGCATTTATTGAATTCATATCAATTGCGAAAACAGATCCAAAATATTGACAACGTTCTGCGATCCAAGAGTGGCCATCATTTAGTTATAACAACAATTTCTGGGATGATGCTGCCCGACATATTCAATGCAGCACTTCTTCTAACATCCTCCTGTCAAGTAAGTTACTAAACTTCTACTTAAAACTATATGTAACTCCCTGACAAGTTGCCTACTTAAGTATTATATTGTCCTTAACACCAGACAATTGAACTTGTCAGTGGAGCAGTACTGTCAGTAAATGGGTTATTAGTAATCTATAGAAAGATTTATAACGTTCGATTGTTGAATGAATGTCCATCTTTAAGCACAATTTATTTCTTTACAAATACGGGGTTTTTTTATTGCTCTGTGATAATATTAATTATGATATGGAGCAAAATTTTATTCCAGTTTACAAATCCTAGCTGGTTTAATATTATACTTGTACCATATAGAGAATAGTTGTTGTGACTTGTTAATCAGTTTTCTTTATATTTCAGCTTCACATCTTTGTAATACTGGAAAAAATTAATGCTTTATTCCATTATTGTATATAGATTGCCGTCCGCGAGGAAGAGTAAATGTTGCATACAGGAAAAAGTTTGCGACACTTGAAGATGCAGAAGTCCACTATGGTTTGACATTATCTGACAGTCTAGCAGAACTTGTGATTAATGATAAGAATTCTGGTAAATCTAAACCCACCAAGGAGTCTCGGAGAAGTAGTCAGACAATAGCAACACCACCAACACCCCTACCACCACCAAGAATACCACCCGCACCACCACCAAGAATACCACCCCCACCATCACCAAGAATACCACCCCCACCACCACCAAGAATACCACCCCCACCACCACCAAGAATACCACCCACACCACCACCAAGAATACCACCCCCACCACCGCCAAGAATACCACCCCCACCACCACCAAGAATACCACCCACACCACCGCCATGTATACCACCACCACCACCACCACCACCACCACCAAGAATACCACCACCACCAAGAGGAACAACACCCCTTCAAACAATAACACCACCACCATCAACAAACAATGCTCAACCATTACCTACAGTGGAAAATGTGTTCAAACTTGCCAGTCTATTGGAAAATTATGATTTAGAAACATTGTTGAACAAACTATTTTGTTCACTCTCTATTAAAGCAATGGAACTGCTAAAAAAGAACAACAAAAGCAATCTATTGTATAAATTCGCCTTGGCATTATGCAATACCAAACCTGTAACTGGTGAACCCATATTTCCAATGGATAGGATGCCTTTTGGTCTGGTTGAGTATCAGATAGAGTTCTTTAGTTGCACTCATGTAAAACAGGTACGAAATGTTATTATAAAATTATTTAATTTAAATATAAAAATGTATGCTCATCCATCAGGGGAGCGTGCTGGCAGGCGCAGGGCAGCGAGAATTTTTTTTTTGCTAATTTTTGGCAAATAAAAAAAAATTGGGCCGAAAACACAAAGCGCTTCACCAAGCCGGAATTTTGTCAGATCCGATGAGCGGACGATGAGAGAGAAAAGAAAGAAAATATTTATTGTGATTGATTGTGATTATCGTTTTATCTGATAAAACTTATATCCGATTAGATTAATGATATGCCAGGCCAGGTTTTCTTAAGGTATATAATATCGCGTACCGCATTACGTACTACCACACTGCACTGTTGCAAGGGCTGTTGTTTGTGTTGTTGCGCATTTTTATTTTTTTTTTTTTTTTATATAATTCAATTTCAATCAAATTCACCCAAACACAAGAAACAGCATTTTTCAGACTTTCTAGAGAACTAGCTTCTACAACGCTCAACCATACACATATTACAAGGGGGCGCCAAATTTCCAGCTGGCCTCCCCTGGCGAACACAAGCCAGCACGCCACTGCTCTCATCCAGTCATGTATATTTATTTTCCAAAAATCTCTTGGAATTTCTACCTACAGGTAAAGTCCTATGTACATAAGAAAATATATATACTATGTATTATTTTTTTCTGCCAAAAGTGATATTATTGATATACATATACAGTATAGGGAATGTCCAATCAGTATGTGTAGTCTGTTGTCGAGAAAAATTGCAAAATATTGGTGGTGCAAACTAACATTAATATTATCATCTAGATTAAAATGTCTGCTGATTTTCTTCAGTGGCACGACAGTCCCACACGTTGCGGAGTTCCGTTTTTCAACCGTCTGTTCAGAGGACCAATATGGAGTGGTGTTGATGAAGAGCATTATGGCTATCCAATAATTGTCAGTGTTTTGTATTGTTAATATTATAACTTTTATATATGTTTATTATACAGTACCGATTGGCAGTACTCTTCTATTGCCGATTAAAATTGTCTGGCATTGGGTGCATCTCAAGTGCATTGCCAGATATTGGGTTAACTCTATTAATAATAGAGTATTAATTATTAAAACAGTATACTGAATATTCCATTTTGCATTTCCATTTCAGGCAAAGGTCAATGTAGCCTGCATTTCAACCAGGACAGTTGCAACAAAAAATGCATCATCACAATTCAGCAATGAACCTGTAATACAGGTAATTATTAATCTGCTTGTTATCAATAATATTATGGATAAAATATAATACTCTACATCAAAATGCAGGAATACAGCTAAGTACAGTACTGTACATTAACAATGTGCTGAACAATTTTTTTTTCATTTTTAGGAACAAGCACTAAAAGACAGCATATCCTTCAGGGCGTTTCTGGATCAAAGGTGATGGATGTGATATTAAACCAGCTCTACAGCAATCGGTTAAAGGTGTTTGGAATGGAGATGTTGATTTAGGAGATGGAAAGCTTCAGGAATTAAGAAATAAGAACTGATCATGAAGAAAGATTAAAGACATTTAAGAAATTGGCATCACCACAGAAAGATATTGAGAAAGTGAAAGATGATATTGAGAAAGTCACTGTAGATCTGGAGACTGATAGGCAGTTTTTAGTGCAAGGTGTAATGAAGGCACAGAAAGCATATACAGACAAAAGTAAAACGCCAAACCCATCAAAAAAGGTACTTATAGAACTTTCATGGGAACGAGTGGAATATAGTGAGCTATTACAGCAATGCCAGTGGTTGCTTTCTTATGTAAAATCATTGAATGTCTCTGTTGGCCAAAGTTCTCAAGTGTCGCATGTACAAAAGAGCATGTCTGATAAAACATCTGAATGGGAGACGTATCTGAGGAATTTGTTTGTGAAAAGAAGACAACCTGCGGCAACCCATGTGTTTGTCTTTCTTCTATCTGATGAACGTCGCAACAAGAAACCATACTGTCTTCCGATTCAATATCTCCCCTACCATTCGTTGAAAGACCAGACTGTGCGAGAGCTGACAAATAACATAAGAAAGGAGATGGCTAATTTTGGAATGTTTTCTATTGGTGAGTAGAATATAATCATGCCAATTGAATATATATTTTTCGTTTGCCATCTGCAACGACTATTGACCATAACATTTAGATCAAATGTTTGGCATAAATATTTAATACCCTTAAAGGGTTGGTCAAGTCCAAACATAAACATGCTATATATTTAAAAAATATGATGTTCACAGAGTGCATGTGATGAACGAACTTGACTGCCTCTTTAAAGAAGAGACCCCCTTGTAGGCCAAAACTTGATGTGTTAATAGATCTTATGCATTATAAAGTTTTCTTGCAGTGAGTGATTATCACTGAGAGTCGGTGGTATTTTGCTATAAATAACATATAGTACTAGGAAAAATTAAGCGGGCCGGTGGCAATTAATGTGACACATGCCTTAATCTTGTTTTCTACTGGCCAATTTTTCTTCACAGAATGCAAATTTGTGCAATGTGTTTCGTTAGCAAAAACCTTGTTTGTATCAAATTTTTTCATTCACCAATTACATTGCCAGAATTTGTGACTATGTAGTCACCTTGTAGACAGTAGGATTTATAAGTCGTATTTTTAGTAAATACCTTTACTGTCGTTGCAATGGAAGTGTTGCTAAAATATTGCATCAATACATTCGTTGAAAAGTTGATCAACTTCCTGTGTGTGTGAATCGACCAATGGCGTCTCATTTCAGTGATTGATTGACCAATTAGGAACAAGTATGCTAGTAAACAGGAAGTTGAGCAATTTTTGAGCAAATGTATTGATCAACTTATGTAATCATGAATTGATGTAATATTTTAGAAGCACTTCCATTGCAACGACAGTAACTCAACATTATTGTGCTACACGCTCGCAATTATGATTATTCTGAGATACGCTAGTACTTATGATGTGATTTTAGCGATAATTTCAATTGAAGTTTACCAGGTTACACAGTCACTTAATTTTCTTGTTCCAATTGCATAACTAGGTTTTGTCACTGACGGGGAATTTAACAGCTTGAGAACTAAAGGAGAGACACGCCCATTACACCTGGTGCAACTGATACGAGATGCTCGTGAAAGTGTCAACAAAAAAATCTGGAGGATCTTTATTGAAATTCCTTGTGAGGACAGGAGGTACTGTATTGTAATATTATCTATTTACTATGCCCATATTATGCTATTGATTTTTAGACATGCAGCGAGCCATAAATTTGCCTTTTGGGAATATGTATGAAACTTTATGTGCATCCATCGGCTTGCATTGGTATGCACCCATATGTACCTATTTTTAGTATATTATTCTGTCTATCGCCATATGGTTACCAATGAATGGTGGGAATTTTGGTTGGGGGAAAGGGCTAAAAACAGCCTACAGTATATCCAAATGTGAATTGGGGTGTTTGTCGGAAATTTGAAGGTTGTCATTTGTCAGAAACTTATAGAGGCTTTCTTAAGCATTACAAGCGTAATAAAACTATCCCTTTGATATCCTTTTAAGTTGATGGAAATGGAATGCCTGTTACAGAAAAGGTCGACCTAGCAATACCGTCTAATGTTATCAACCTACTGCATAACTTGAGACATGATGGATTAAGTCTATTTGATGCTCTAAAGTGCATAAGGATGTCCTTAGTTCCAGAATGATATGAACCTTATCCATTCAGAAATGGAGTGGAAGAAAGCCAGGATGATATGCTTAAATCCATTGTTGCAACATATCGATCCAGAGCAACTGTCGCCAAGAATGTATCAGAGGGTATAGATTTTTCAACCTATCTTTACATCCCAGAGATCGTTGAAGGGACTGGTGAGGCATTTCATGAAAGGGAAGATCACAGCCACATTCTAAAGCTCATTTGGAAACATACAAGGGAAGCAGGGCCACCTGGAACCAACTTACAGGGCTTTGATGATGCGATGCGTTATCCAAAAACTGGATTAACATTTGCAGCCCTTACTGGTGAAAGAAAACAATCTGTGGTTGACGCTGACAGAATGTTATCGCACCTTGTTGCCAAGTTTCTCAGTGAAAATGGTTATGAGAAGGAAGGAGCGTATGTTAACATTGTTGCAGGTTGGCACGAGGCAGCAGATGGTAGAGGTCTTTCCGAGTTTGAGCGATGCAGAAAGAACTACGCTATGCTCAACATGGTTTTGGATGACTGGATGCCATGGCATAAGACAACACCTAATTTTGGTACCATTGACATCAACAGGTATATTTATGATAGAAACCTGATAGCTAGCTGCTTTGTTTTTATTTTAAACACACTGAGATGAAAATGTTTACTCATTACTTCAATATATATGAAAATATGTAGAATTGTTTCAATATTTTGTTTATTTTCTAGACCAATCAAAGGAATTTGTGGGTTCTCAAGAGAGACTGTGATTGCTGTCACTACCAACATCGAAAGCATTGAGTATCGCAGAAGAGAATCCGATAGAATTGGATATCCAGAACATCCTAGAGCTGGCACTTCAGATGATGTAGAAGCATTTATCTCATTGTTGCACCATTTCCTTGGCAATATCTTTACAGTGAAATATATGAAATCTTTATGGAGGAAAGTTGTGAGGTATAGTATACATACTGTTAATGAAGGGAAATACACAAAGTTTATATATACATAAGACATATTTTCCTTTAGAGAGTATTGCAAACGAATTGACAAAGATTTGCCATTTTACTACTGGACAAGCAATGAGCGCTACAGAGATTTTGATGAAGATTTGCCAAGTTTTAATGAAGCAGATGAGATCCCAGAAGACATAGAACCAAAAGATCATCCATTCCGTCTTCACAGGCTAGCAGTTAAGACGAGAAGACTCCTCCATATTCACAGCAGGGCGTTGCTTTTTTCCAGCACGTAACCAAGTCACCGTCCGTCATCGCCTTCACAGACCTGTCGTGGAACCTCCAATATTGGAAGCCCGCATTGAAAGAATGGAAGATGATCTGGTCGAAGAAGAAGATCTGCTTGAAGAAGATTGGTTGATGGATGCTTTCTAGACCTCCCTTGGATCATGTGCAAGGCAAGGTTACTTTATTGTATATATTCTAAGGGTTGTTTTTATGCCTTTCACCAGTACTAACAAGTAAAATGGTCCAATGTTATGTTAGACAGAGTAAAATACTCTAAAGTAGAACACTCCTTGGTACATTTCCAGATAAGGGATTGACCTTGAAAAACATTTTTTTACTAGGAGCAACTACTGTACACTGATACTTGGCTTGGCGAATGTGTTTTGGAATATGTACAGTATGCTGTGTGGTTGACTGGTTGTTAAGTATGAAGGTACCATATTGATACAAATGTTGGTGTGGTGTAATGATGATCAATATAATTATGATAATGATGATATTTATTCAGGGTGCCCATGTCACCGAAGAGTTTTTCAATGAGGCCCTGTTTAAGATAAACATTAACAATACAATATAAAAATTAGCGTAGAATTAGCGTAGCTACGAAAGGTAAAGCTATTTAAAATGTAATTTGAAAGTATCCTTTATAGCAGATGGAAGAGTGTTAAAGTCATTAAGAGCTAAATAGCTAAAAGAATTTTTGCCCCAATTAGTTTTCACTCTTGGGGTGAAAATCGTTTTTCCTTCTCGTGTTATACTGATAAATATCACTATTAATAACAAAGTTGAATTTATAATCAATTTGTTCAAGTATTGTATGTTGTGTTACTGTGTGTTACTGTGTTTAACTGGAAAAAATATGGCTTTTAGTTGTTAGGACTGTGCCTCAATCTGTGCTATCTTGTCTTGGTGATAATGTTTTGGAAAACTGTATGTAAGCTGTATGCTATGTGGTGTGTAAGTATGAAGGTACGTATTGTGGCAAATGTTATGAGTAAGTATGGTGTTAGTGATTACATATAATGCTTGCAAGTATTTATGTATTGATTTGATGTTTTTGTGAATGCAGTACTGGCATGAGTAGTAATATAGGGGCCGATCGACCCGGATTTTTAGGGGGCCGCAGGGGGCCGCAGGGGGCCGCAGGGGGCCGCAGGGGGCCGCAGGGGGCCGCAGGGGGCCGCAGGGGGCCGCAGCCGCAGGGGGCCGCAGGGGGCCGCAGGCCGCAGGGGCCGCAGGGGCCGCAGGGGCCGCAGGGGCCGCAGGGGGCCGCAGGGGCCGCAGGGGCCGCAGGGGCCGCAGGGGGCCGCAGGGGCCACATTAGGGGCCGCAACAGCACTATGCATTAGTGCAAGGGCCGCAAACACTAACATATAGTGGGCCGAAGGGGGGCGCAAACAACACTAATTAGCATGTAAGGGGGCCGCAAACACTAGCATATAGGGGGGCGCAGGGGGCCGCGAACGCAACTCATCATTAACATTCATTAATTATGTATTGACGTCATGATGATATGCAAGGCAAGTTTGGGCGAAACAGTCATTAAGCTGAACTCAGCATTTTCGTCACAAAAGAGTTAATCCTAACGCTTTTTATCACAATAGCTATAGCGTCCCTATATATTTTACCCAGCTTTGTTTGAGCATCATTTACAAGCGATACGATGGAGTGCCTACATGGAAAACCTGCGTCCTATTCGACTACAAACCATGGTACATTTTGGTTCTGTGGACAAAAACCTAGCTGTGAGGTCTTTTGCCGAGATGAAGATTGTTATATGTTCACGAAAGCCGTAGAAGATTTTAGAAAGAGTGGTCCTCAACATCCTGTGTGCCCTACACATCAAAAACTAGCAAAGTTACGTACAGTTAAAGACAAGATGAAACAAAACTATGGACGACCGTACTTTGTATGTTCTGAACGAGAGAATCCCTGCAAATTTTGGCAATGGGGGGATGTATTCGAAGAGCCAAGACCTGTATGCCAACATGGAATGGTATGCTGTGAACGAAAAGTCAAGAAAGATGGACCAAATCAAAACCGTCTATTTTACTGCTGCCCCAAAGAAGACGCTTGTGGTTTCTTCGAATGGAAGAAGCACGAACCTCGTGTGATCAATACTGGCATCGAACTTTTCAGTAATCCACTACAATACCGGTACAAGATTGAAGAGACAGGAGAGATATTTAATAGTACTAAATCTAACACTAAAGAGGCATACGCGGAATATACATTTCTTAAATCTGTTAATGCTTTAACAAGTGAACTTGATGAAATAGACATCTTTTAGCTGTATTTATATATGTGACAATAAATATGTTGTAAAAAACAGTAATTTTTAAGCGAGATTTACAAGCATATACAAACATTGTATATAAACATTTAGCGTTTGTTAGGTAATCACGGGTAATTAAGATTTTCTAGCTTAAACATTTGAATAAATTTAGAATATATTATTATAGCACTGGAAAATATTGTACAATGTAGATACAACACACACATAATTCGTTTTAAAACATATTTATTGCTTAAAATTTCTTTTACAGCGTTAGTAAGGTCTGCTCCTAAGAGCATATCGTTTAGGTGTCTTTTGTATCTTTATTTTTTGTCTACTAGTTTGGGGGATAATCTTGCAATTGCTAAATCTTAAGGTCTTCAATCTGAAAAGTCTACCCAATTAAATATATTTTTAACTAAGGGCTGCTCTGGGTCTGCTTCTAAGAACCTATTATTCTTAAACTCCATCACTCGCTTGGGAGTATACATTGTCCGAATCAACGTAATATGTTGTAAAAAACACTGTGTTGTATGCTTTTTCGTTGCTATATGCGTCGCTAAGTCATTATAAAACGATCCACGAATTTACATATTATTGAGATACCTCACTTGCCTTTTAACCTTTCAGTGGTGAAACGGTGAAATGGAGAACATAGATATAATTTATGACGAGTTGAAACGAAATGAGAAAAGTGTCTTACAAATACATGTTTGCGAACCGAATATATAAACGTAACTCTAAGCTTTCATTTTATTACCAATAATACATTTAACATTACACTATGTAAAATCCGCGAGACATATATACGAGAAATTTAAAAGAGAAAGCTAACATAATGCTATGCGTTGATATATCGCGTAGTTCATTGTGTCCTGTTCTAAGGTCTTATAGAGAAATACAAATATATGTTTGCCAAGCGAATGTATAAACATAGTTCTTAAAGGGATTTAAACCTTACAAAGTTTCAAGCGTTTTAGATGTAGCAGAGGATGAAAAGCAGTGATTTTTAAGCGAGATTTACGAGTGTATACAAACATTGTATGTAAACAGAATTCTATGCGTAGGTTTTGTAAGTCATTTGTAAATCGTTAACGGCGATTTTAATAAATTGAGAATATATAATTTAGGACGGGAAAATATTGTACAATGTACACACAGCACACACAGTTAGTCCTAAGAGTATATCGTTTTTATGTGAGTAATTAGTGACGCTTGGATGCATGCGTAAATTAACACAGACAAGGATTAACGTTTTAAACAATTTATTTCTAAAGTATAACAATTTTAGACAAATAAATAGTGATTAAATATACTGTCCGGCTTTTACACAAATAAACAGTTCTTAAACGTATTGTCCAGGCTTAACAGTGTTTTCCAGCTTCGATCGTTTGACTTTGTAAACTGTCCCGTATTCCGTTAGCAGGAGTTTACGTTTATGTCCCTTGTGTTCCACCGATTTAATGTCCTAGACTTTAAACACTTTACGTTTATTGCTAGCTGGCAATAGCGACTCTCCTTCGTAGTCGAGTACATGCACACAAATTAAGATGTTAACCATTTATTGTGGTCTTTCTTCGTTTCCCCCGATTTAGAAGTTTTTCTTTTACTAGTGTCTCCATGCTTTAATCTCGCATTTCGTAAGTAAACGTTAAAGTTTCTCTCCATCTCTTCTTGTCGCTCTAGTAAATTTTCCAGACTCTTTTCCATATTGAATTCCTTTGGTTCTTCACTCTGTCGAGGTACACATATTCCTATTTTACCCCACTTTAGCCACTTCTTGCGTTCCTCCGTGTCCATACCATGTACTTGATCGAGATGATTTGCTAGTCTTGCAAGATTTGTACTCCCACATCCAAAAACAGGACAGTTCCTACGCGTACGACCCATTTTTAGATGTTTGCTCAACGAGTTCCTACTAATAATTGACTCATTTTCTGGAGTTCTGGATATTTATTTGGCCCGTTCACGCCCGGTTTGGCCTTAACAGGCACTAAAAGGCCCGATGGCCCGTTTGCTGACTGGACGTCCTAACCCGTGCAAGCCTGGGTATGACTGCCTCCACTACTGTTTGGGAGTTGTGACGTCACGACAAAAAGTGATTAGCATGCGAAAATTGGTATAAATAGAGCGTCGCTTGGTTGAATGCATATATTTTTTGACATGAGAATAATAAAGACTCGGATTATAAGGTACTCTGTCTTTTATTTCTATAAGTATAACAATTTACACGTGTATAATTACAGTCACAGCTATGGAAGGTATAGACGATTTTTTAAATATCCTGTCTAACTTTCATTCCGATACTGGTCACTATTCTAGCAACCAGTCATTCGATTAATTTATAGAAGCTCTACCATCTAGTTCTCAGTTCAAAATAAATAGCAGTTTTGTGTGGTACGTGTGTACAAATTACGGGAAAGGCAACTACTTCATGGAGACATTGTCTGTTCTATTTTTGCAAGAACGCTTTTTCTTCTTTGTTGGGCTTTTTACTCGTCTTTGAGGTATATTATTGTCAGATTGTTCATGTCGTTCTCTTGCGACTCTGAGATATTCATTAAAGTTCGCTTCCATACTCTCTTGTCGTTTCAAAATAGTTTTCAAAGTTTTCTCGATATCAAGGTCTTCTCCAGGCACGAGAGTTTCTTTATCATACGCTGGTGAATTTAATCTTGCTTGAGTAAGATATTGCTCCCTTTCTTCACAGGAAAGTTGATGAAAGTCAGCCAAATGGTTGGACAATTTTAGCAAACTCTTTTTTCCACATATTGGACAATCCTTCCGCGTTCGTGGCATACTGCAAACTGATTGTAATCTTTTGAAACAGAATGAACTAGCGCTCGGTATATATTCACTTAAGTTTGACCGAATGCTTGTGGGACGTAGGTAATGACATAATACGCATACGCATTAACACAATTTGTAAAATGTAGAGGGTTAAGTTTAGTTTACTCTGAGATCAATTTATTTATGTTTAGTTTACTCTGAGATCAATTTATTTCAACTTACGACAGTGCTATGATAAAGAAACTCTCGTGCCTGGAGAAGACCTTGATATCGAGAAAACTTTGAAAACTATTTTGAAACGACAAGAGAGTATGGAAGCGAACTTTAATGAATATCTCAGAGTCGCAAGAGAACGACATGAACAATCTGACAATAATATACCTCAAAGACGAGTAAAAAGCCCAACAAAGAAGAAAAAGCGTTCTTGCAAAAATAGAACAGACAATGTCTCCATGAAGTAGTTGCCTTTCCCGTAATTTGTACACACGTACCACACAAAACTGCTATTTATTTTGAACTGAGAACTAGATGGTAGAGCTTCTATAAATTAATCGAATGACTGGTTGCTAGAATAGTGACCAGTATCGGAATGAAAGTTAGACAGGATATTTAAAAAATCGTCTATACCTTCCATAGCTGTGACTGTAATTATACACGTGTAAATTGTTATACTTATAGAAATAAAAGACAGAGTACCTTATAATCCGAGTCTTTATTATTCTCATGTCAAAAAATATATGCATTCAACCAAGCGACGCTCTATTTATACCAATTTTCGCATGCTAATCACTTTTTGTCGTGACGTCACAACTCCCAAACAGTAGTGGAGGCAGTCATACCCAGGCTTGCACGGGTTAGGACGTCCAGTCAGCAAACGGGCCATCGGGCCTTTTAGTGCCTGTTAAGGCCAAACCGGGCGTGAACGGGCCAAATAAATATCCAGAACTCCAGAAAATGAGTCAATTATTAGTAGGAACTCGTTGAGCAAACATCTAAAAATGGGTCGTACGCGTAGGAACTGTCCTGTTTTTGGATGTGGGAGTACAAATCTTGCAAGACTAGCAAATCATCTCGATCAAGTACATGGTATGGACACGGAGGAACGCAAGAAGTGGCTAAAGTGGGGTAAAATAGGAATATGTGTACCTCGACAGAGTGAAGAACCAAAGGAATTCAATATGGAAAAGAGTCTGGAAAATTTACTAGAGCGACAAGAAGAGATGGAGAGAAACTTTAACGTTTACTTACGAAATGCGAGATTAAAGCATGGAGACACTAGTAAAAGAAAAACTTCTAAATCGGGGGAAACGAAGAAAGACCACAATAAATGGTTAACATCTTAATTTGTGTGCATGTACTCGACTACGAAGGAGAGTCACTATTGCCAGCTAGCAATAAACGTAAAGTGTTTAAAGTCTAGGACATTAAATCGGTGGAACACAAGGGACATAAACGTAAACTCCTGCTAACGGAATACGGGACAGTTTACAAAGTCAAACGATCGAAGCTGGAAAACACTGTTAAGCCTGGACAATACGTTTAAGAACTGTTTATTTGTGTAAAAGCCGGACAGTATATTTAATCACTATTTATTTGTCTAAAATTGTTATACTTTAGAAATAAATTGTTTAAAACGTTAATCCTTGTCTGTGTTAATTTACGCATGCATCCAAGCGTCACTAATTACTCACATAAAAACGATATACTCTTAGGACTAACTGTGTGTGCTGTGTGTACATTGTACAATATTTTCCCGTCCTAAATTATATATTCTCAATTTATTAAAATCGCCGTTAACGATTTACAAATGACTTACAAAACCTACGCATAGAATTCTGTTTACATACAATGTTTGTATACACTCGTAAATCTCGCTTAAAAATCACTGCTTTTCATCCTCTGCTACATCTAAAACGCTTGAAACTTTGTAAGGTTTAAATCCCTTTAAGAACTATGTTTATACATTCGCTTGGCAAACATATATTTGTATTTCTCTATAAGACCTTAGAACAGGACACAATGAACTACGCGATATATCAACGCATAGCATTATGTTAGCTTTCTCTTTTAAATTTCTCGTATATATGTCTCGCGGATTTTACATAGTGTAATGTTAAATGTATTATTGGTAATAAAATGAAAGCTTAGAGTTACGTTTATATATTCGGTTCGCAAACATGTATTTGTAAGACACTTTTCTCATTTCGTTTCAACTCGTCATAAATTATATCTATGTTCTCCATTTCACCGTTTCACCACTGAAAGGTTAAAAGGCAAGTGAGGTATCTCAATAATATGTAAATTCGTGGATCGTTTTATAATGACTTAGCGACGCATACAGCAACGAAAAAGCATACAACACAGTGTTTTTTACAACATATTACGTTGATTCGGACAATGTATACTCCCAAGCGAGTGATGGAGTTTAAGAATAATAGGTTCTTAGAAGCAGACCCAGAGCAGCCCTTAGTTAAAAATATATTTAATTGGGTAGACTTTTCAGATTGAAGACCTTAAGATTTAGCAATTGCAAGATTATCCCCCAAACTAGTAGACAAAAAATAAAGATACAAAAGACACCTAAACGATATGCTCTTAGGAGCAGACCTTACTAACGCTGTAAAAGAAATTTTAAGCAATAAATATGTTTTAAAACGAATTATGTGTGTGTTGTATCTACATTGTACAATATTTTCCAGTGCTATAATAATATATTCTAAATTTATTCAAATGTTTAAGCTAGAAAATCTTAATTACCCGTGATTACCTAACAAACGCTAAATGTTTATATACAATGTTTGTATATGCTTGTAAATCTCGCTTAAAAATTACTGTTTTTTACAACATATTTATTGTCACATATATAAATACAGCTAAAAGATGTCTATTTCATCAAGTTCACTTGTTAAAGCATTAACAGATTTAAGAAATGTATATTCCGCGTATGCCTCTTTAGTGTTAGATTTAGTACTATTAAATATCTCTCCTGTCTCTTCAATCTTGTACCGGTATTGTAGTGGATTACTGAAAAGTTCGATGCCAGTATTGATCACACGAGGTTCGTGCTTCTTCCATTCGAAGAAACCACAAGCGTCTTCTTTGGGGCAGCAGTAAAATAGACGGTTTTGATTTGGTCCATCTTTCTTGACTTTTCGTTCACAGCACACCATTCCATGTTGGCATACAGGTCTTGGCTCTTCGAATACATCCCCCCCATTGCCAAAATTTGCAGGGATTCTCTCGTTCAGAACATACAAAGTACGGTCGTCCATAGTTTTGTTTCATCTTGTCTTTAACTGTACGTAACTTTGCTAGTTTTTGATGTGTAGGGCACACAGGATGTTGAGGACCACTCTTTCTAAAATCTTCTACGGCTTTCGTGAACATATAACAATCTTCATCTCGGCAAAAGACCTCACAGCTAGGTTTTTGTCCACAGAACCAAAATGTACCATGGTTTGTAGTCGAATAGGACGCAGGTTTTCCATGTAGGCACTCCATCGTATCGCTTGTAAATGATGCTCAAACAAAGCTGGGTAAAATATATAGGGACGCTATAGCTATTGTGATAAAAAGCGTTAGGATTAACTCTTTTGTGACGAAAATGCTGAGTTCAGCTTAATGACTGTTTCGCCCAAACTTGCCTTGCATATCATCATGACGTCAATACATAATTAATGAATGTTAATGATGAGTTGCGTTCGCGGCCCCCTGCGCCCCCCTATATGCTAGTGTTTGCGGCCCCCTTACATGCTAATTAGTGTTGTTTGCCCCCCCCTGCGGCCCCCTATATGATAGTGTTTGCGGCCCCCTTGCATACTAATTAGTGTTGTTTGCGGCCCCCTTGCATACTAATTAGTGTTGTTTGCGGCCCCCTTGCATACTAATTAGTGTGGCCCCCTGCGGCCCCCTGCGGCCCCCTGCGGCCCCCTGCGGCCCCCTGCGGCCCCCTAAAAATCCGGGTCGATCGGCCCCTATATTACTACTAGCATGTATGTATATATAAAACCCAGGCTCTCGAAAATATTGCATGACCACACGCATCATATACAACATAAACACAATTTAATTTTCACTTACATAACTAACAATGCAATTTATCATGAATTAGATACTGGGGCCAGTTGTTCAAACATTTTATTAACGCTAACCCTGGGGCGGGTTTACTTGAATACTTTCAACCCTCTGTTGTGTACTTCTGTACCATTGTTTGTTTCATAACTATAGAAATTAAACTACTTTTGATGTAGAAACGATTTCAGGAATAATTTATTCAACTTTATAAACAAGCTGTTGGGAACTTTCCCAGGTTAGGCTAACAAGCTTTTGAACAACTGGCCACTGTTCATACAACAGCACTAAATGCAAATCTAAAGCATACTATTTTGAGTAATTGCCACCCACATATACAAATGACATGACCTCAGCGTGTGCTTGGCAATTGTGCCATATTTTTGTACTTTACTCTCGATTGCCTAATAATAATGCCAGACCATTTTACTCATCAATAGTAGGGTACTGTTCAATTACCAATAAATGTGCATAATAAATTATTATGTTTTGCAGTTTTTATACATGTGTTAGTACCATTACATTAGAACTTGACAAGGGGTGCTTGCTAAGGTGGTGTCATTTTTGTAGGTAATGCAGTAAATGCACATTTTCATATTTGTTTTAATCCACCTTACACTATCTATGTGTTTTGATGGAATGAAAATGACCAGCATACAGTAAAAGCACCATTTTCATATGTATTGCCATATGCTTAGTCCCATGCATATTGGTGGAATGAAAATGAAGCAACAGTTTTTTTAATATAGATTCAATTTGAATAAATCAATTTTTAATAATCAATTGTCTGTGTGTAGTTATTGCATGTTCCCTTGGTTGCATATTGATTGCTTCGGTCTACAGGATAAATAAATTCCTCACAATGGAATGTAACTAGTACACAATCACAAAGCAATCATACTGTACATACAATAAAATATAGAGTGGCAGTAAGTAAATCCAGATAGACATTGGATGGTAGGAACCAACTTGCCAGATAATGATTGTTCTCTGTATTGTTGTAATCTCTTTGCTTGATACATGTATCTATAGTACCAGTAATCCAGACCAACTTGCCAGGTAACCAACTTGCCATGTAAGGATCATTCCGATCTTTCATCTCTATGTGTCATCTTTGATAGAAATACTGAAAGAGAAACAGAGGAAAGCAGCAACTTTTATCTGTATTAAGAAAGTTATAATAGGCACGCCACAATTTCATCCAATCCTTAACCAACCATCACAATTTTTGCAGCTGGCATATATATACACCTTAAATTTAATTGCATCTCAGGCATATCAATAATGCTCAGAAGCCAATATATTAAACTTATATCTTTAGCTGTGTATTTTGTTAACAAGCTCATAATTATGTAAAAGTGTGGGTGGAAACATGGGAGAGTGGCAAATGAATACGAAACGCACTCACCGATTAAAGGTCCAATAATATGTAGATTATCATCTTTCATCTCCGGACATTCCATCTCGCTTCATTTCTGAACATTCCTATCTGTCATCTCTATGTGTGTGTCATCTTTGACAGAAATACTGAAAGAGAAACAGAGCAAAACAGCAACTTTTATCTGCATTAAGAAAGTTACAATAATAATAATAGGTATGACCATAATTTCATCCAATCCTTAAAATCAACCATCTGATTATATGAAAGTCCTTTCCGGCATACACCTTTAATTGCATCTCGGGAATATAAATGCTGAGAACTGAAGGCAGGGTATACAACTTGTATCTTCAACAATAACTGTGCATTTTGACCACAAGGTCATGTAAACTAAACTAAAGCTACAAGCTGTGGGTGGCTAAATGGGACAGTGACAAATGAATATGAAAAGCACTCACCGGTTATAAAATCCATTATATTATAAGTAGTATCTAACGAGCCATTTGATTGGCTAATTCTCGTGCTTTATGACGCAATAAAGCACGGCCACCGTTTTGATTTTCTCTCCCTTTGTCCCAGCTTGTTAAATTTTCCTCGGAATTGTCAATACAATATGAACAAAATTATAATAGTTTTAAATCCAAAGTCTGTCAGAAAGCAAGAAAAAATAGACCTAAACGAGATGGAAAAAGCCAGCCAACAAATAACAACGGGATCCATAAACGGCGATTAAAGATTCGTAGCTGTTCCTGAGTTTGAAATATACTTTTTTGCTTGAAAGTTCGCATTCAACGGCGACAAGAAACGCGAAAATCTGTGCTATTTTGACATTTAAAGGTACAAAAACTGTATTTAGACACAAACCAAACCAAATTTATCCACAGTTCTAGGTGCAAAAAATTAAAATTAATCATTTTGGCATTGATTTAGATAACACTATGTGTACAGTTTTTAAGCTGTCAAGAAACTCAAGATGCAACGACAAAAACCTACACAAATACGACATGTTTATGCATTTCATGACAGTTTGTCTGAGAAAATTTTTAACCACCAACCACTTAATTAGCAAAAAAACACAAAAAATATTCAAAGAGTACCTTCAAACAAAATTAACTGCCCGATATATTTGGGTCAAGATGAAAAATCAACTTGACAGCCAATGTCGTCAAAGCAGCTTGACAAAAACCCTTCGCTTTTATACCGAATCCAGGACAAAAGTGAAGCAGAACAACGAAAAACCAATCTGTCTATCATTGTGCACCATATTTGAAAAATTTACAACAGTTTTTGTGCCTTTTTAATCCCTAAGTTTTGTTGAGTTGCAAGTTTTTCGCTCCTTCGCCGGCCAGAATTCAAGCGTAGTTGTTGCCAAGCAATGAAAACATTGAAACGCTTGCGAGTGACGTCAGTGATTACATGTTAGGAGACTATCAATATTGATCTTTGAACAAAATTATTTACTGTGCTTATCTACCACTTATAATATAAAAGAATTAAAAAAACTCGTCTTGTGCTGTTATGGTGTAATAATGCACTCGAGGGAATGTTGGGAGAATACTCGAGAAGCGTGTAAAACACTCGGCTACGCCTCGTGTTTTACAAACTTCTCTCGTATTCTCCCAACATTCCCCCCTCGTGCATTATTACACCATAACGGCACGTGACTCGTTTTTTAATTCTTAAATAATATATATATATTAGGAACTCAAGCTTGATCTGAGGTATTCTTGATCTATATACAAAGACATATTGTATGTTACTGTTTGATTATAAAATATGAGCATAAAATTTGACACATGTCAATGGACTTTACCCACCTTTCCAACAAGAACAAAATCATCAATCAATATATATGTATTTCCTGGATCATATCTATCCCATGGTCCTCGTTTCACAATCAGTAAGGATGCACTGTAAAATAGTTTTTTTTTGCTTTGCACGCATATGTCCTTTTCAAAGTATCTAGTGTAATTGAATGTACCTCATTTCGATGTAGAGCATGTTTGAGTTTAGGAATTTTGTTTAATCCACAATAGCCAATTATATGCCAGTTGTCATTGTGAAACACTAAAAATTTCAATGCATTTGTGTCTCGAACATTGTCTGGTTCATGTTCCACTTTGAATGTCAACTCTAGATTTGAAGATCTTCTCCACATGCACCTTGTGAGCGCCGCTTGATATCTGTTCTCTTGCCAAGATCCAACAACAACAAACTTTTCAGAATACATAGATATAACATCCGAACTATTGTCCTCATCATCAGACATTTCATCATCCACATTGTCACCAACGGCAGTATCTTCCACATCCAAAATTTCTGTCAATTGTTGAATTTCCTCAACTTCATTTAAATTCACTGCCTCAGTTTCACCAACACTAGCACCACTAGACAGGTCTTCGTTCTGTACCAGTCGGTGTGTATCAATATTTGCCAAACAAACAGGATTTAGTAGTTGTTTAAAACAATTACATTCAGTTGGCTTGTTTAAAGGTACTGGTGGAAGTACATTATCCAGCTAATCATTTTGAATATCCAGGTCACCTGGAGGGACTGCTTGGGATGTTGGTGATGGTAAAATATCAAACTCCCACAACATGACAATATTACATAGCCGGCCATATCCATCCGTGATTTCAATGGGGTCATGGAACTACACATGGAAGTAAGAAACACATTGAGTAGGAACATAACAACAAAGTCAAGGTAAAGGACTTAAATATCAGTCTAACAATGACGTGTTTAATATTAATATTAAAAACAACTAAAATATATATTTTATGCCCTGAATTATATCAAATATATTTACATATTTTAATCAATTTTCACTACATTTTTATGATTAAATCCTTTCTTATTCAAAGATATTTATGTACTGTAAACACATTGTATGTATGTCTTATCTGCTTTTAAAGTTTCTATTTTTTTGAAATATACAAAATGTATTTCAATCAAAATTATGTATACACACTAAGCATGCGTTTAAATCATCTCACCTTGAAAAGGCAACTTGTATGCACTTCTATAAATGCATGGCTACTACAATGAGCGAACATTTCTTCGATTTTTATGCCTTTAACAACTGATGGAATAAGGCGAATGTCCAAACTATCCATAAAACTTATATGAACCTCGCAGCATTCTAGCTGAACGCACGGTAATCCATATGTGATCATATTCACAGGGTTTTTTTTTTTGGTTTTTTTTTAAAAATGAGGTCAAGTTTTTTTTCTTTCAATTTATTCAATTTATTCAAACAATAATAACATAAATACAAGCAATAATAAGACAAGGCCGCTAATAGCTAAAAGCTAGTCGAGGCGGACTTGTCTATACAATAATAACACACAATTTATAATAAATATTAATTTACAAAGCCATTAATTATATAGCAAAGTATATATGCATAATGTGAAATAATTTTCAAAAAAATTACACATTAATAAACTTAACGTTTTTAGGAAGGAAATAAATGATATACTGTATATCAAGAACAGGAAAAAAAGTAGGAGTTTAATTATAATAATGCTTCAATTTGAGGCCTCATTGCGTGATCTTTTCTTAATTTTACAGCTGAGCGACTCTATGGGTTTTTCGACACACAATGAACATAAAGAAGTTCATGCCCATCTAACTCAGAAGCTTTCATCCCAGTAATACTGCGAAAACTCGCCATTTTTTAATATATTAAATTTAATCTCCGAGTTGTTAAGGTAGCGAGCAAAAATCGAACAATGACGGTGCAGGCCGAGAAATTGAGTATATATGATAAACCGCCCCGGCGCGCGTTGCATTTCTGGAAGACCCTCATTCCTCCCCTGGGTGGAACCTGAGAAAAGGACATACAAGTTGATAAATTAGGTTTAGACATTTCAATCGCTTGATTTAAAAGATAACGATGAGCTAAAGCACATGCGTTATTTTTTAAATGAAGCGATTCAACATGTACTCGGTCAACCAATTCAGCCACCAAAGGAACAAATTCTTGCCGGCTTTTCTGCTTAGCAATGAAAGTTGTAATATTTGATCGTTTGGTGTTGGCTGAAATATTTTTATGCTCTATCTTCTTTTTGAACTTTTCAACTGCTTTGGCGACTTTAACTCTATCCGAGTACTTCCATGGCTTCCAAGTATCAAATGCATTGTGACCAAAGTCTGCATTTCCAATCAATGATAATGACTCCTTCTCTACATCTGCAAAAGTGGAAAAGTAAGTTGCGCTGTTAGTCAGCTCCTCAGCTAAGAAAGAAAGCATTTTCATGTCATTTGGAAGTTCCGCAAACACAAATATAACATCAATGGTTTCTCCCTTAGCTAGAATAAAATAAGAGGAGCTCTGAATTCGTCTAATGTCCGTCTTAACTTACCCAAGAAACGCCTATCCGGCAAACAGTTCTCTACCCAATTAGCCCCAAAAAGAAAAACATTTTCATTACTACTCAACAAGCCTTGTCCGATCAGTGGCGTGGTGGCTGGGGGTGGGCATACCCCCCTCCCAGCGATGGTTTCAAGAGAGGCGCCGTAATGCAGGCGGGGCGCCAAAATCACCAAGAAGGGATTAATATTTAATTCTAAAATAAAATTCTCAAACAATAAAGCGCGATACTATTGCGGAAACAACAACATATTTTTAATATAGTTCCCGTTGTTACGACAATCTACCTGGCGAAAAAAGAGCCTCTATAAATTAACAGTTTTACCTGCCACTGCAAAAACTACGGTTTTAAACAATGACAGAGACGGGATGAAAACAAATTAAAACTGTTTTCGAGATGCTAGCGACAATTTTATCCAGGGGCGTACCGAGCGGAGGGATGAATGTGGTGGTGTGACACCCCCTTCCACTTTTCTGAAAATGGTCGGTAGATTGATTTCAGATTGATAATGGTTGGTTTTTGAAACCAAAGCGGGAAGCGGTGGATCTGTAAATTTTAAAATTTAAAACAACCACAGGGTTGTACTTTTGTTCATACTCTAGTTATTTCTTGCAGAGCCAACTACAATCATCTCATCTCCTATAGTTTCTCGTTAATTTCACTTTGTGTATATATGAAAAGGAACAAAACCAATGTTCTTAACACTGGCGCTTTTAATTGTATACGGAGCAAATATTATTTCAAAACTTGGGATGAGGTCGTAAATAGTTAAAGGAAGCACGGAAGCACGGAAAATGCACTTCTTTGGATTCAATCTAACTATCCTATTCCATATGGTTCTCCTGACTGCAGGAAAATGTTATCTAATTTTCCTGGGGGAGCATGCCCACAAATCCCCCTAGGTTAAACACGCAATAACAATTTGCTGAAACAAAATGCCTTCGCTGAAGCTTAGAAACGAACATCGCTTTTTTGCACTTCAAATTCGGGCGATACTGAATAGGAAACTGTTGGGGGGGGGGGGGGGTGGCGCCAGTATCGAAATAACTTTTAGGGACGCCAAATTTAACGCTGGCCATCCTTGAAAGGTTGGAGCCACAACGCCACTGTATCCGATGTTGACAAAACTGACAAGCCACGAACATGCTGAGTCATCCTTCCAATGAAATTTCTCAGCAACATGAAATGTGTTAGGCTGGTCAAATGTTAGGAGATTATGCTTACAATGATTCAGATAAACTCAGCCAACTTCACTAGAAGATCTTCGATGTCCCGATAACAACCGTTAAACTTATCACATTCATCCAAGTTGGTAACCTTAATACGTGCAGCCCGCTTTTTAACTGGTTCCTGCTTATACGAACTAGCTTTATAAACTCTCCTATACTCATCTTTGCCCTTTATGCCATTACTATAATATACTGCAACAGATTCAACTTAATTTGAGTCGAAACTTTATACTGTCACTTTATACTGCCGATGAACTTTATACTGCCGATGAACAGGAAGCCCATGGCTGCCGCTCTGAATTTTAAGTGGTTATTTCTCGTAGTAATTTCTCGTTATATTGGTACAAGATACATTGAAAAGAAGTAATGATTTTTATTATAAGAATTATATTATTGGGGATCTACATGGATTACACGTGGATGGTATCTATTCAAGAAGTTATGAAGCTTTTTTGCGAGCAATCATCAAGCCTTGGCGACTTTGTCTGGCAAGAAACTTTTCAATAATTGTCGCTGTTGCTCAGCTAAACAAAAATGGATAATCTTCCCTGGTGTTTGTTTCTAAGCCTGATATGCCGGATTCATGGGTGAACATCAACAGGATTCATCAAGTAGATAGTTTACAGGCTAAGTTCTTGTGATTTTTACTCGATTTTAAAGTTTATTATCCTCGAGTCAGAAACTGCGTAGGGATGATGTTGATTTATTTATATTCACATCGACACAATAGACGTAAACGTCAGTTTTTTAAGTCTGCAGTTCGATATTACGCAAACACTGATGCGGAGTTTAATATTGAAAAAAACCCTGGCCACTTCAAACTGTCATAACTACTAAAAGTCGCCCAAATGTTATCACTTTAAATCACGGTTTGAATGTTGATACGAGAGCATCCCGCATTCCTGTCCGGGTGAATAATAGAATGGCTGTTTATAACAAGTTCCGCTATTGTGAGCAACGTCAGTTCTGCGCAATGAACTGTGTTAATAATCGGCTAACATCATCACTTTGTACTATCAATGTTAGATCTGTTAAAAACAAAATTGCTGATTTTACTGACTATGTTTGTTCTTGTAAAGCTGATTTGTTTGCTTTGACTGAAACATGGCTGACTAACGACGATACTGCTCACAAGAAAGAAATTACACCAGAGGGTTATAGCCTCAGTCTCGAGTTAACCCAATGGGGGGCGGAACAGCAATCGACTCTACAGTAAGTGTAAAACAAGTTGCAGCAGCTGAGCGGAGATCTTTTGAATATCTAGAATCGATTTGTTTCCTTGGGTACTTTTAAAGTGCGGTTAATCGTCGTTTATCGTTCCCATATTCACAATCACCCTGTCACACTGGCAATGTTTATATCAGATTTTACTGAGTATTTGGAATCCATCATTTTGTCGTCTGAGCCGCTTATTATAACGAATAATCTTGATTCGGTCAAATTTCTGGATTTGTTGGATTCCATGGGCTTAGAACAACATGTCAATAAACCGACACATGAACATGGGCATACTCTAGCCCTGGTTATAACTCGTCAAGTAGACAATTTATTAGTTCGATCACCAATGACAGACAGACTATTTTCTGATCACATGTCGGTAATAACCACGCTAAATTCTACTAAGCCTTTAATAACAGTTAAGAAACATAAATACAGGAAAATTAGGTCCATTGATATTAATTCCTTAAAGAACGACCTTACGGCATCAGACTTGTGCAATCACGAGATTGGATTACTGTAACAGTCTATTGTTTGGTTTGCTACATTATCAGCTAGCCAAACTACAACGGGTACAACTTCCCAATAAGGAAATATATGTTGCTCTTCAGGAGCGTATGGCGATGGAGGTATTGTCAGTCGAACTTTCGTATTTCTTTAAATCTTCTTTATATAACACCTTCTCCTTCAACTTCTTACACTTCTTCATGCCATCCACAATATCATCTTCTTTACACTTCTTGTCCAATGTCTGCAACATTTCAATCGTCCCAGGCTTCACGTTTTCTTCATTTCCTCCATGTATCGCACTAACCCCTGCCATCGTCTCCTTCCTACGCTTTAAAACCTGTGGAATCCACAGAACTTCCTCCCCCTCTTGGTTTACTCCTCCGCCTGTCTACTGCCTTCCTGCTAATTCTAAATCCTACTTCTGCTTCCTGCTCTTCCTGCCTACTAGTATCTTATACCAATTTTTCGGCATAAATTATATTCAAAAGATTGTTTGGATCATAAAAACACTGCTCTTGTCAACTGAAAAACTAGCCTGCACACCGCTCCCAAGATTATGCAGGGATTTTACAATAGTATTTGTCAAGGATTAAAATCCCAAGTGAAAAATTAAAACAAGATGCTACCGAATTGTGAAATGGCCAACTTATAGAGCTAAAATATCTAGCCTTCTACCATGACGTTCAGAGTATAATTAGAACAGCTACTCAGATCCCATACTTAAGTATTTAATATTCCTCTCTCATACTGCAATATTTGCCAATGTTCAAAGTGAAAGGCATGTGATCTATTCGATGATTTTTATTATAATCTCTACCAATGAGAGTTAAATCCCTGCAACGGTACCAATCCCCGAAACGGTACAAATCACTAGTTAGGTAAATTAATATATCGACTATTTGTTAAAACTCTGAAATTCCCCCGAGTACATGGTGGGGCTGCTAGGCTGTAAAATGACCAGTACTGTTGCATAGTTTTCAAAGTGTGTAGATGACTAGCAGCCGGGAAATATTTTCATATACCCAACAGTTTGTAATTGCTGTTGTTGCTTTCTGGGTGTTCATGAATTTTGTCTACCAGAAATATTTGAATAATTATTGAGCTTGAAGCTCACTGAGCTTGAAGCTCAACATCGGGTTGGCTTAGTGTAGAGTTTATAATTATAAATGATAAACACACTATTAGCTAGTAGGATGGCTAGACGCTTAATTGATTAATTGTGCGCGAATAATTAATCAAGATTAAAACATGAGTTCTACGATCAAGATGGGCTCAAGTTCAAATGAGGATATATATTGAATCAGTACAAAGACCATAATCAGGAACTCGATTACAAGAAATACAAAAATATAAACGTTTCTTACCTTCGCATCTAATCGCTTAAGCTTCTGAGCTGTATTTTTTGCTTTTTTATTCCTCTCTTCAACCGCCAACCAGCATAACCTCTTCTTTCCCATATACTCTCCAACATTGAATCCTTTATACTTTGTCGCCTTTGTAAAAGGCATAATTTATCTTTTTTAATACTTTTTGTCAGAAACAAAAAACATACGAAGGTAAATATGTCTCTTCTCTCGTTCAAGAACAAAAAAAAAAGAAAATAAGCGCGTAAAAAGGATCCCATACAAGCCGAAGTTGTTGCATTTTTACAACTTCAACCAAAATACGCCATTTCGCTCGAATGCCTCGAACAAGAAGCGCGCCAGTGGCAAAACATTGCCCGTAACCATCGCAATGTTATAATCAAATTTATCCTCGAGACACCACCTGTTTCCCTAATATCCTCAAATAACCCTCAGGGAAAACGTTAAGAAAGTTTGAATAATTCGTATTTACGACGTAAGCATTATTTTCAAATGCTGTTAAAACCTACACGTGTTTTATTACACATTTTGAATGCCGTTTTACTATGATATTTTATTATATAAACATAAGTGTTATATAGAGTTTTATGCCACTGAGAAAAATTATTTACACACACATAAAAAAATACGATATTTTTACGTGTGAAATATCATTTTTGCAAGCCAATCAAAAACATATTACTATTATTTGTGTACAATTTACATAATTGTTTTGAGTTTCTAAATGAATTGTCGTTTGTTTATAATTTGTTTATAAAATAAACAGAATAGTACGTGGTTGCTTGGAAATATGGAATTTATTTCTCGTGTTGAAGAGCACATTGCTCACGCGTTCGCTACCCTCACCCATGAGCAATATTCTCTTAAACACTTGAAATAAATTCCATATTTCCGCGCAACCATGTAATATTCTCTATATATATTGCTTATAAAAGCAAACCTAATATTTTCGCGCTATGTTTGAAAAAAAACGTAGATTTCAACTGATTTGAAACTCCTCCGAGCACCACCTTCAGAATTTCATTTTGAGGGGAGAGTATACCGGCCATGATGAGAAAAATAAGTAATAATAAACGTCTTAATTTCCACTGCAAGAGCGGGTAAACCATAAAGTTGGTTAAAAAAGATAAAACAACTATACGTAGCATATTAATGTCTTGCGTATAACAGTGCGAGGCAAACACGGTTTTATAATTAAATAAAGTATGAGGCTAATAGATATAATAATGAACTTCAAGTGTCATGTATGTGTCGGTAAAAATCCACTCTTGGGATTATTTATATATGCACATGGAGCAAATGTCACATATTGTCTTAATACACTTGATTAACTTCTCGTGTTCGTATAAAAGTACGTAAGCACGGCATATTACGATAGCAAGAGAACATCCACTTAAATACTTACATTTCAATAGAGAGAAGTCGACCTAAAGCTCGAACATCCTGCGACCACATGAAACCCAAGACCAACGTCAGGGATTACGTCATCGGCCAACAAGATAGAAATACTCTTGTTGTAAATAGCTAACGTCATCCCTATTCAAAGCATGATGATTCATATTTATATGTCAGGCTTCTAGGCAACGTCTTTCGCGATAGCCATGATTAGTGATGATCACCTGACAATTCTACCAAACCGTAGTACGTACTTCCGGTTAACATGAGATGCACGTTGTGTGTCGCCATGAGCCAGTACAAGTTGTGAAGCCGTGGAGTTACGACGTTGAATATTTGGACAGGTATACTTACAGGTAATTTCTTCCCAAGATAGTTATTTGATTAAAGTTTGTCGTATGTTATTAGGTTATTTCAGAATCAAGGTTTAACACAGGTATTAAACAGCGCTTTAAAATGGCGATCGTTCAAAAGCTATTAAATTATTTAAAACTATTTGTCGCTTGACAAAGGTTGATTCGGGGGAAAGAAAGTTATAGTTTCCCATGCGTTTCCCCTACAAATAAAGGGAAAGAAAGTTATAGTTTCCCTGCGTCTACCTCCGATATTTCGAACTTAAAAGTTTGCAGGGAAGAAAGTTATAGTTCCCTGATTTAGACGCCTACAAGTCAAGCGTGACAAAAATCATACGCCATGTCAAATGATGCACAATTATTCATTTCAGCTGAATATGACTGACCAAGCAAAATCGGCTGATTTGGCCACTATACAAAATGACCGTGTAGTTAATCCGGCAGATTTGAAAGAGTCAATGGCGAACATGATGACTGATATGATGTCAGCAATGAAAGATGACCTGCTCAAACAATTTGAGAAATACTTTGCCCCCACTGAGGCTGAGGTCGATCATGACCAGGTTGAGGTGAACAGTGAACAAGCCTCGAACGATGTACATGCTACGAATGCCATAGATAATTACCTTCAAGACACAGACCTTAATGCAACGTCCAGTGCATTCGATGAATTGGCTGAAGAGTTTTCTACTGCAGATAAAACGGGGCCTGACATAGACTGCAAGCTGGCAACTATTGTTAATGATCTAGTCAAAAAGAAATTGCCTAAATAAAAAATTGACGAGTTATCTGATCAATACCTTCGACCCGAGAATTGTGAAAATTTAGCTGTACCGACAGTCAACAAAGTTGTTTGGCACCAACTAAAGCAAAGTGCCAGGTCAACGGATAGTTCCATGCCAAAGAGCCAAAAGCTATTTATGTCAGCTATATATGCTATGATTCAAGCTTGAGAAAAAGCCACAGGTGACGTTAGATCATTCTAACACATGCTCTGGTTTTAGCTCTGTCTGGTAAAAGGGAGTTTAATCTCAGGAGACGCGAGTTACTACGACCCAACCTTAATTCACAGTATACCACACTTTGCAATCCTTCTACACCCATTACGACTGAATTATTTGGGGATGATATCAGCAAGGAAATCGACCAAGTGGCCAAAGCCAACTAGCTGGGTAACAAGCTCTCCAGTTTCCGTTGAAGACGTGGACAGCGATATCACCCTTACTCGGCATCGCAGCCTCGAAGCTACAGCAGTGCTCCACCTATGAGGAGCAATGATTACGAGCTGTTCCTGCTCGCAGTTTTCAGTCTTTTTTCGGGAGCAGGGGCGCCTATCGTCGTCGAGGAGGAGCCAAATCGAGTTACGTTCAGACAAAGACGAGTCGCAAGTAACCAATTCTAATCAGGTTAGTTACCTTGAACAAATTAATAAATTACTTTCTGACCAACCACCGTTTACTGGGGGTCAATTGAAATTTAATATTGAACAATGGCGGGAAATTACATCAATTGTAACATTGAATTTAATTATCAACCAACGCCAGTCAAGCATAACTTTAGTCCAGAATATAAATTTTTGCCTACAGAACAGCAGGCTATTGATAAGGAAATTACTGAGTTTTTGTCTAAAAACATTATTGAACGATCATACCCTGAACATGGAGAAATTATTTCTCCAATTTTTCTCCAAGGAGTCCGGTAAAGTTAGAGTAATATTCAATCTTAAGAAACTCAGAAATCGGAAATTTAAAATGGACACATTAGAATCCGCCATAAAATTAATGAAACCTGGATGTTTTATGACTTCTATAGACCTTCGCGATGCTTACTATAGCGTGCCAATTATACCTGGGCAGAGAAAATATCTCAAATTTATTTGGCGACGAGAATTATATCAATTTACTGTTTTGCCCATGGGACTTACAAGTAGCCCACGTATTTTTACAAAGGTTATGAAACCTGTATTTGCCACTTTACGTGGTCATTATGGTCATTCTTGTTTTGGATATATTGGCGACTCCATTTATATTGAAGATTCAGAAAGATTATCATATAACAGGCTACGCTGAATGCAACGCAGCTAATCACACGGTTAGGTTTTGTGCCACATCCGGATAAATCTGTTTTCGAACCTACACAAGAATTGGAGTTTTTAGGAATTCTGCTGCCACGACGGTTACACTTACAAGCAAGAAAGTCACAAAAATTGTAGCTACATGTCAACAATTTCTAAAACTGGGATACTTTACTATTCGAGAACTAGCATCTTTGATTGGAACTTTGGTTTCTACGTTTCCGGGGGTGGAATATGGGCCAATACATTATCGCACGTTAGGACGTGATAAAGATGCTAGCATTGAAGAGTTCGGCCGGTAATTTTGATCTTTTTGCGAGCAAGATTAATCATCAAATTGATGTTTACGTCTCGTGGCAAACAGACCCTGGGGCGGCATTTATTGATGCCTTCACGATCAACTGAGCACAATTCACTAACAGTTTTGTTTTTCCGCCTTTTTGCTTGATAACTAGGTGTCTGCAGAAGGTTGTTCAAGAAGAAGCAACTATAATTGTTGTTGTTCCAATATGGACCACACAGGTATGGTTTACCCGTCTTTTAAGTTTACTGATAGACAATGCCAAAATTTTCAGAGTGACCAAGAATGTTCTATCCAATCCTCTACTGGACAACAATCATCCCTTGAGCCCCAAACTAATCTTAATGGCATGCAAAATATCCGAAGTAACCTCCTTTACAGCAAAGTTTCTCCGGCAGTTACCAACATCATTATGTGCTCTTGGAAATCAAGCACTCAAAAACAATAGGATGTTTACTTCAAAAAGTGGACCGAGTTTTGTCTACCACGGAAAATTGATTCAATGCGATCATCTTTGAACGATGTGCTAAATTTTCTTCATTTTATATATGAACAAGACTTGTCTTATTCCACCATTAATTCTGCACGTTCGGCTTTATCTAGTTAATTATTTAAGGGATACGACATTTAATTGTACAAATTATACTATGACAAATCATCCTTTCTTGGTTGGTTACATGAAAGGAGTTTTCAATTCCAGAAAACCAACGCCAAAATACTCTGAAACTTGGGACGTAAATATCGTTCTGAATTATATGGCGAAATTGTACCCGCAGGATCAGTTATCGTTAAAAGATCATTCTTTTAAACTGGCTATGCTGTTGCCTTTAACTTCAAGTCAAAGGTGTCAAACATGGACATATTTAGACCTTAATTCTATGAAGAAAACACAAGATTACTATGTTTTCCAGCTTACGGAACATGTAAAACAGAACAGACCAGGAAACGTTTTCTCTACGTTTCATGTAAGAAAGTATCACCAAGGAGAATTATGCGTATATCGAACCTTAGAGCATTATTTGCAGAGAACTGCAACGATCAGGGGTAACACATCCACAAAACTACTTATTTCGTACGTAAAGCCACATGGGCCAATTAGTACAAGCACACTAAGCAGATGGATCAAGCAATTGCTCACATTTTGTGGAATTTATACTACGATATTCAAGGCTCACAGCACTCGAGCTGCGAGTGTAAGCAAAGTCAGTAACATATTGCCAGTTGATACAATACTAAAACATGTTGGCTGGTCATCAGACTCGGTGTTTCCGAAATTCTACAACAAACCTATCATAGATTATAGTGTGTTCCAAAATGCTGTGTTACAATAAATTGCGTGTTACGTGTTGTTTGTTTACTACACGTTGTGTCCACAATTGCTTTGAAATCTCATGTTAACCGGAAGTACGTACTACGGTTTGGTAGAATTGGAATTAAACAAGCCTTACCTGGAAGGTGAAGTTTGATGATAAAACTACCAATCCGTAGTCGTACTGAGGGTAAACATGCCCTTCCCTATCTTACCCGCCCAAACGTAACAAATGTATTTTAATTGTGTCCACAACCGCGTTTTAAAGTCTTACTCATGGCGACACACAACGTGAATCTCATGTTAAGCCTCAGTACGACTCCGGATTGGTAGAATTATCATCAAACTTCACCTTCCAGGTAAGGCTCGTTTAATTTCCAATTATACCACGCAATCGCATGCTTGGTTTCACACACATGTTCTGACAAAGCTGATTTCCTTTCGATTTAAAGTTGAAGCACTGACCCAGATACTCTTTCTCATCGCACCACATGGTATAGGATATATAGAGAGAGTATTCTGACTGATCAAGGGCAATATTTTTAAGTTGGATAATTACATGCGGAACACGTTAGTTACAGCGCTAGTTGATGTTTAATCCGAAATAGAAATAAACACACAAAAAATTGCATTAATAGTATTTTATTGGGTAAAAATTCAAAAGGAACTGCTGGCTATGACAGAGCAGTTCTAATTACATAATTCATTACGATATTACAAGAACAAGTATTTAAATAATACTAATGATGCGTGCTCACATAACTGGACATGCTCACTTACACAAATTTGGCCCAACAAGCATTACCCCAAATTTTCCTTCATAATTATATTAGGGTATTTCCATTCCGGATTACTTTTCAAACCAAACAACAAAGAACAAGTATGTTTTGTCAAGATACTCCTCTTTATCAATTTAATGGAAACAAGTAAAATATTTTGGCCAAAATATGGATTTTGTACCGAATCGGACCAGATTGGCATGTTTACACTGCTTCGGTCATTCCCTGCGAAACGCACAGGACGACATTAGCGTAACGTAAACAACAGCCCAATCCGGTAAAAAAAATTGCTTCGCTACGATGCAATCCGATATGGTGTAATCAGGGCCTCAATTCCACGTGGATATACATTTCATACAAATTATTGATTGATAATGATATACTTTGAGTAAATTTAGGCAGACACCTTAAACTTCTGTTTCATCACGTTGTAGTTTGAAACATTTTCATTCTTGTCTCCCAGTATGGCTCAACTGTGTGTTACTCATTTCTAATCAAGTGGTTGCACAATTAGCTACAATTTGGCAACTTACACCCGTTCTTAAAATTACGCGACATGCACAGTGCCGGAATAATTTGAGTTGACAAACCATTTTTTTTGTCACACAAACTATAAGTATAGCAAATGCAAAGTTGTAAACAAACGATATTTTGAGCCATATTCAGCACTTTATGGAGAGTATTGAACCGCAATTGAAGCAATAGTACTTAGAGTATCTATCTAAAATCAAGAGCAAAGCGCGAGAACTGAAATATATTTTGTGAACGACTTTGAAAGTTCGAAAAAGCACAATAATTTTAAATGTGTGTCTAACACTCTCGTGCTAGACTGTTGCGATCATGATGCATTATATGCATTGGTTAAATTTTGCAATAATTATCAGTAAAACATCTCGATAATATGTCCAATTTTTTTTAAACAAAAGCTACCAAGCTAATAAATTCATAACCAAACACACAATAAAACACTAGTCTTTGAAATATCCCTGTTTGACATAAAACCTACATGTAAACTTACATTATATTTGGGGTAGTCGCGTAATTTTGAAAATAGCTGTAAGACGTTATTAGGCGCGTGTTTTACAGTTCTGTTTTAGAAATGTTCTATTTTAGCATATAGAAACTAATTTCTATATTTAGTAAGTTCTTGTCTATGATGCAACTGCTTTTTCTACATTTCACAAAGCTAATATAGAGCAAACATGAAAAATCTAATCTATTATCTTACCCAAATCTAATCTATTATCTTAATAACAGCCCACACCTGCATCCAAACCATGGTGACAGAAGGACAAAGGATTATTCCATCCATTATGAAGGCAATCCCAAACATATGATTCGTCGCCAGAGCACTGAACCGTAGAAAGCAATATAGGACCACTTCCTTTGCCATAGGCATAATCAGCGAGGTGACTGACCTTTTTCGCTCCATTGAAACCCAACTGACGGCAGACGACTTTTCCATCAGTTATACTCCAGATTTTAGCAGTAGCAAAATTAAAGGAAACCACACTACAGACTGTACCCCAGCCAAGTTTGGGATGATAGATTTCCACTCTTCCACTCATATCATTACTTGAACCATTCAATCTGATTTTTAGTTCAGAGTTAGCTACAAATATAAACAACACACGCGTAAGGAGAGATTCATTCATATTTCGCCAATTCGTCAGTTTGGAATTTTTTATTTTATATATATTTTTTTTACAAACTTAGCCATTAGGCAGGTTAACCCTACAGAGCTTTTTGCTCCATTTACAGGGTTCCTAACGAATTCAATCAGTGGGAGTTCCCTGCTATTCTGGCAATATGTGGCATCGTATGTAAATACATGAATACAATAAACGAAATGTATTGTATCAAATCCGATGCATTTCGAGCAAATTCGAACCAATTTTGGTGTCGTTTTCGGACTTGAAATCTATTGCCACAAATCTGTATAGAGTGGGTTATGTGCAGTTCAAGGTCATAATCCCTATTCCTTTGCATTTAATCATGTCTCCCCTAAAGAGCTTGAGTTGGAAATAATGGCAATTCCGATGAACAAATCATATGGTCTATATTCCTGCCCTGTACGTATTTTAAAATTTGCAAGACATATTCTAAGTAACCTTTATCCGGATTTAATAAACAAGTCTGTTGAAACTGGTATTTATCCTAATAAACTTAAACATGCTAAAGTTATTCCTTTTTTAAAAATGACGATAATACCGATGTTTCAAATTATAGACCAATATCGCTTTTATCAGTTTTCAATAGGATCTTTGAAAAAGTGATGTATAAGCGTCTCAAAGATTTTTTTGAAAAACACAACATATTGTAGGAAAATCAATATGGTTTTCGCGAAAAACGCTCAACTCAACACGCTATAATTGACATAGTAAATCAAATTCAAACAAATATGGATGAAAAAAATAGTATACGTGTGGTATTTTTATTGATTTACAAAAAGCATTTGACACAGTTAATCACTCCATACTATTAAAAAAACTACTGCATTATGGAATACGTGGAATTATTAATGATTGGTTCTCGTCATATTTGCTAAATCGTATCCAAACAACGCAAATTGGGACCGTATTATCGGATAAAGAGACAATGTTAACTGGCGTACCTCAAGCATTTGAGGTACGCCGGTTTTGGGACCATTGTTATTCCTTATTTATATTAATGATATAACTCTTCAAACAAATTACAATTCTCTTTGTTTGCTGATGATACCAATTTATTATATGCTGACAATGAACTAAGGTCATTGGAAACTACTGTTAGTGCCGAATTAATCAAATTATATAATTGGTTAACTGCAAACAAATTATCCCTTAATGTTAAAAATCAAATTTTGTCATCTCTCTACAGTCATTCAAACACATTTATTTATCTAGAGCATAAAAATTATGTTAAACATTTGGGTGTGCTTATTGATAGTTGTCTCACATGGAAAGATCACATCGATTACGTTGCTTCGAAAATAAGTCAATCAATTGGTATTATTGCTAAATTAAGACATTTTGTTTCAAGAAGTACTACTTTTGACATTTATAGATCTCTTATATATTATACCATATACGTCATATGGTATTGTCCTATGGGATCAAGCAGCTAGGGTTCATCTTAACAAGATTCTTAAACTTCAAAAACGTGCGCTCCGATTAATGAACTTCGGGCAGTATGCATCCCACGCGATTCCTTTTTTTCATTTCTGCATGATATATATAATAATCACAAATTTATTTATTCCGGCGTGTGAAGTTAACAAATATAATACTAGGTTTTCTTCTGGAAGCAATTTCTATGTTAAAAACTCGCGTCTAAACAAGTTACATAAGTCATTTTCAAGAACTGGAGCCAGGATATGGAATAGTATATCTGATGATTTGCGTAATTCTTCTAAAAGCAAATTCAAGGGAATATAGCATAAGATATTATTTTCTATACTTATTGAGGAGGAGGATTATATTGCTCTCTCCATAATAATGAGAAATTTCAAAGATAAATCAAATTGCCAAAGGTAACCGCATATTCATGTTCTTGCTTTGTTTCGGTTCCAGATTATTTTCTTTTTTTGTGACACCTTGTAGTGTATTTTAATCACTATATTTAAATCATGCAGTATTATATCTTTTATTTAACTTTGTTGTTGTCTTCTTTTTCTTGAAACTTTTTCTTTAATATTTGTAACTGTCCGCCTCGATTAGCTTTTGCTATTTGCGGACAGAGATTGTCCTTGTAGATATTTAAAAATTATCATTAAACTACTCTTTATACTCTTTATAGCTGTGGGTAGGGCATTGGGTGGAGCACTCCGAATAATTTGCTTTGGATAATTGTTAAATAGAAGACCAGGAGAGAGATTTGGTTTGCGTCTTAACATGCTAAAGAACATATTCCCATAATTTTGCTCCAAAATCTTAACAAAGTATGAGAAAAATTGAAGCAAACCGATCATCAAACACATGGACACACACTCATGTCTTTACGAAAAATTAGAGCGAGGTTTTCATTCAATATACGTTAATGTGTGACTTCATTTTCCGTACGATGTGAGTTTCATTCACAGCATAAATTACAAATTTTATCTTGAAAGAAACCTTGATGAAAAACCGGAAAACGACAAACGCTAAAATGGTGCCAGATCATTGTTTTCAAATACAAGGTAATGAGGAAAAGCTGGCAGAGCATTACAGAGGGTTTGTTACTTAAGTTTGTTTTGCTTCAGTCACAATAACAGTTTAAAGGACAGCTTTCCTGCACCTACCTTTAGAAGTATTGCGAAATTACAAACAATGCAACCTTAAAATATTTTCTTCTTGAGAAAAACAAAGTTTTCTACCTTTGTGCCTAAGAATATTCTTAGGATTTCCGTACATTTCACAAATGGAGGTTGCCTATGTGGAAAACGTTAGGCATTGCAAGTTCTCTGCAAACGTCCTGTTTTGTAAAATATTTTAACCACGAAATTTCCTCGTCAAATTTAAGTAAAACAATGATTATTCTTAAGTTTGAATCCGAAATGAGAATGAGTTATATACCCGAACAATTAGTGTGCAATCAATTCCCAATGGTTCACAGAAGAAGGCGATTTGGACTGGCCATTTTAAATCGGATCGTATTTGGCCATTTTTGAGCGCAATTATACTAAACAAGTATCATTTGACAGCTAGAACACTAATCTTATGTAAAATTACATATTTTTGATACACCCTGTGTAATGAAATTTTTAGCCTAGATTGAGCCATTTGGATAGGCCTAGATTGAGTCATTTTTAAAACGGAGAGACATCGTCTCAAAATGGCGCTCTCCTGCACATTGGATAAATTTTGATAACGGATCTAACACAATCATTTTATTCTTTATTCTGCGGTTTTAGCAGTTTTAGCAGTATTTGTTTATTTGCCACATTTATGATGTGATGGAATACATTACATTCTATAAAACAATACAAAGAGGTTTACTATATAGTATAAACAGTAGAATATATAACAGAAGTGGCCGGGTGATCGCAATTTCACCTTTTACCAAATACTGCAGTCCCAATTAGGCATAAAACATAACTAAGACGCACTAACAATACCCAAACACTAAACGTACGCAAGTTTTGATTTGCTAAAGTTAAAATATGCAGCTTAAGTTACTTGTTATTTAGTAAGTATTATAGTACAGTCGCTCGTGAGCCTTTTGTATGAACGAGCAATGGAAAATTAAATATTCAATTTCGAAACAGCTCAGAAATCTATCTATCATTGTAACCGTATAGTCAAAGTGTAGATCCTGTTCAAGTGGGTTGGGACAAAATTTATTGCTTTTCAAATTGAAAATTTTAGAGCGATGAATTGGCCAATATTTCATCTAGTGTGATAAAAGGTCTTAGGCACGCGCGAATAGTTTACCTCACACCTAACATGAACACTCAGTAATCCTATTTCAATTAGCCAGAACATACGAATGACCACGCCTGGCAGAAAGTTAATCAAAATTGGCAAAGGTCGCCATTCAGTCATGTCAGCGGTATATCATTAAGAAAACATTAATTATCCACGATGGCGCTCGCTCAATGAGTTAACATTTAATGTTTTCAGCAATATATTTTGGAAAAAACGAAATTTAGTGAAACATTTTTGTGAGTGACTGCAAGCCAAGAGTTTTTCGTGAAAATTGTGGATATGTATGTATCAGTATTTTAAATTTCTGGGGCAAAACATTGATGAAAACTAGTAAGCTACATTATAGACTTTGTGATTCAATATGTGATCTTATGACTTTATTGCCTCTTGCTAAATATAATATCCACAAGGTTTGTTCCCAGTGTGTATTCTTTTAAGATGAAGAAGACTACCAGATTGGTAAAATACCATAGGGAAATCACTATTTAAAGACACATAGAATGCTTTGTTAAAAGGAGATGACTATACCAATAAGTATTTTTGTCATGCTGAACCACTTCTACCATAATAAGAGCAGTGGTGATTATAATATGACCTGGTCAATACTAATTACAGAAACTGTCAGAAAGTTGATTAATTGTTTGTTAAAGTTCGCTAAAAAACTAAAGTCACTTCAATAATTTAATGCGAAGGAAATAAGTACACAATTAGCAAGTTATAGGAAATATAAAATTATTTCAGCAACTGAAGATACAGAATTTTGGCTTCATTTTACATAGCATCGTACTGTTTACATAAAACTGGTGTCATAACATATATGATCTATATTGTCCCCGAGCCGGCGCGAAGTGCCGTGCGAGGGTACTAATTCCGCTCGGAGATTTACACCCGGGTATGTGAAAACATTGTGGAATGCAAAGTCGTCCGCCATTTTTTTTTGTCATGGACGGGACGGTTTTGTAAGTTATGCGCATGCGCGAGTTCAAGCCGAGAGAACACTGGTAACTAGCAACATCATGATTGGCTATGAGAAAGATTTTGTTTTTATATTATACATCAGAAATTTAACTGTCATTTTGCAAACTTTTAAAAGTTTATATTTTTATACAAAATAAAATTTTGTGAAGAAATATCGATAGAAAATACAAAACAACCGCATTTCAAAATATAAAATGCCGAATAGCAAAGAAAAGAAACAGCAAGACAAAAACGAAAGAGATACACACGCAGAAAAACTCGCAAAACGAAGGGAAAAAACGAACAAGATTGAATGACGAAACGCCAGAGGAAAAGCAGTATCGGTTGGCAAAGCGTAGGGCTGCAAAAAAACGAAGGACTGAAGCAAGTACAGGCGAGGAAAGGGAAACACCAGAAAAAAGAGAATGTCGGTTGGCAAAGCGTAGGGCTGCATACAAACAAAGGACTGAAGCAAGTACAGGCGAGGAAATGGACATGCAGCGAGACGAAAATAGGGTTTATATCAGAGAGAGAAGGCAGAAAGAAAGAAAGAAGTCGAAAGCGAGAGGAGAGGTTTGAAGGTATGAGAAAAAAAGCGACAGAAACAAGCACAGAGGTAAGACTTGACAATATAGGTACTAATGGTGAGGTTGTAAATAATCGTGATGAATATTTACATGAGGGCATTTGGCAAAATGCTGATAACCCTTTGCATGAGCAAGAGTTTGTTCAAAATGAAATGCACAGTTTTCATTTAGATCAGGAAAGTTTAGAGCATCGACAGTGTACAATTTTAAAGAAGCCTGGCCGACACGACAGAACTTGACATCAGAGACATATATTTGTTACCGGTGTAAAAGAGACAAGAAAACACCTAAGAATTTCAGTGCTGAGAATGACATGGACCCAGGAGTTATTCCTGAACAGTTAAGAGGTTTGACACAGGTAGAAGAAATGTTAATTTCAAGGGTTTGCCCTATTATGAGAGTGTATAGAGAACATGGTGGGCAGAGGGGGTATAAGGGGCATGTACTAAACTTACCCCAAGATATTCAAAGTTTCTTGCATAGGTTGCCAGCACATGTAGCTGACTTGCCTGTTATGATTGTGCGAAGACACGGTGCTGACGACACACATAGAGATTTCACTGTGCGTCGACACAGAGTTCTGAAGGCTATATTATGGTTGAAGACAAATAATCCATTTTTCAAAGACATTGAAATTGATCGGGATGTTATCCAAAGTTTACCAGAAAATTGTATACCAGATGAGCTAAGGTATGTTGTTGATGAAAATGAACTTTCAGTTCATGTTGATAATGAGGGGGCTCCCCAAGACCCTGTGATGAGTGCTAATGCTAGTGTTGAAGAATTAGTTTTAGGAAATGGTAGTACATCATTTATTCCTATGCGTCAAAGACAGAGAAAATACAATGCAGCTATCCAAGATGCAGTAAATGAGGTTGATCCCTTAGACTGGCCGTCTACTGAAGGTAATATAGTCAATGCATTTAAAACAGATGGTTTGGCTACTATGGCATTTCCGACATTGTTTCCTTATGGGAAAGGTGACCCAACAAATAGAGCTAGACAGCATGGTATAACATTAACAGAGGCATTCAAACACTTGATAAATTTACTGAGAAACTGGCAAATGGTAAGTTTGAATGGAGGTTTGCTTCTCACCCACGGTTTCCTTATTGGGCATTAAATATGAAACAGCGACATCAGTTGTTGTCACAAGCTAATATTTACTTACGTCAGCATCCTGCTGATGCAAACATGACAATGGAAGAATTGAAGGATATGGTTAATTCCATGAATGCAAATCAGATGATCAACAGGTTGCAACGCTATGTGTCTAAAATTCAAGGTACGAATCAGTATTGGTATCAGAGGCTGCAGGAGTTGTTAGCCTTGATTGAACAAAAGGGCTGCCCAACTTTTTTCTTTACATTTAGCGCAGCCGACAGTCATTGGCCAGATTTGCAAAGGCTGTTGCAAAGCAATGAGGGTGCTTCAAGATCCGAACGGGCACAAGCTGTAATTGACAATCCACATCTGACTGATTGGTTTTTCATGCAGAGGCTGCAGGAGTTTATCAGACATTGGCTTGGTGGTGTCTTAGATGCTGAATGGTTTTGGTATCGATTTGAGTATCAGGCCAGGGGAAGTATTCATGTACACGGATGTGCAAAGTTAAAAAATGACCCTGATATTATATTATAACGTAATCGTGCATGTATTGCAGTGCTGGAGAATGAGACAAGCAGCCATGAAATGTCACAAGATTCTTTTGATTTCCTTTTCCAGGATGTTCTCAGAGAGGGCGAAGATGCTGAGAAGTTGTTAATACGGTAACAACCAATTGTTTTACATACTATTGTGATGTACATAAGTTCGAATAAAGCACACTATTGGTGGGGGGGGGGGGTTGGACTCAATATTATTGACATTAGAAACACTTATAATAGATATTTCCCAATTTTTTGGCCTGAAAATAAAGACTATTTATTGGATTATATTGTCAGCCTCGATTTCAAGCTGTTTCTATTGCAGTCAACCAAAAATTCGGAAAATGTCTATTGTAATATGATAAAAGTCTGATAATGCAGTTCTGATTTATTGTTATACATTATTGATTATGCATAAAAAACACTCACCCTATATGTCCAGCTAATGTTCAGGTACCATAAATTATTGTTATTTTGAGTAGATGTTTGCTCAATGGTTTCATTTCTTATCCAATGACATGTGCAATGCTGTTTACATTAATTGAAAATGTTGCAATCACTGTTGCAATATCAGTGGTTGCAATCTATCTGATAGCTTCCACAAATATTTTGAAAAATTTCAATTTTCCTTCAAAATTGTCGGTATGGAATTTTCCCAGCAATTTTAAAGTTTCATTGGTCTAAGGGATTTTAATATAGTGTGAAATTGAAAAACTGTTAATCTTGGATGAAAAATCAAATAACTTGGGATTTAACGTTTGTAGTGTTGGAATTTATTACCTCCTCCTCATTACGCACCAGTCAGTATCGTTTTAGAATACAGAGAGTGGAATGACATTGTGTATATTTCAATGTCCATAATTTATATTTTTTCTGATTAACAGGTATGTTGACTGGCTGGTGACAACAGTTAACGAGGACCTGACAGATGAACACTGGAGGGTACCAGACCCTCACCCATCTGCTGTAAGAGCCGCAGCAGTCGAGAACCGTGATAATGACTATCACAGGTTAGTTAATACTGCAGAAAGGCATACAAGATGTAGTCCAGCCTATTGTTTGAGGAAGAAAAGATTGGATCTTCCTGCAGAATGCAGATTTGGTTTCCCAAAACCATTACAAGATGCAACAGCACTAACTTACGAGGTTGTAGGTAAGAATAATAAGTCTATAGAGTCAGAGTTAAACACCAAACGAAATGACGAACGACTTAATTCGCATAACAGGGTTATGCTTGAAAATTGGCGGGCCAATGTGGATTTGCAGGTAATTGTAGATGAGAAGCCATGTGCAAGATACATGGCCAAGTATGCTGCGAAAGGAGAACCGCGATCAAAATCTGCCTCTGAAATACTGAAAGTGTGTGTATCCTCATTACAGAATGATGACCAAGTATCTTCAGCCATCAACAAAGCTATGATCCAAGTAGCTGGAGATAGAGATATGGCAGCCCAAGAAACTGCACATATGTTACTTAGTCTGCCATTGGTAGGCTGCACATGTAGTTTTGTTACTATTTCTTTAGAAAACAGCAGGAAGGTTATTCTTGATGCAGAAAATGAAGGAGATGAGGTTCTTCAGAAATCTGTTGTAGAAGATTATGGAGAGCGCACAGGAGTGAGGAGTAGGTATACTGGGTTGTCTCAATTGAATTTGATGCAATATGCGTCGCAGTACACCAAAGTCAGAGGTGAGTTGACTAAACGGGCAAATCCGTACATTGTCAGAACATTTCCAAAAGTTACAGCTAATCCCGATGGTCCTAATTTTGGAAAATACTGTAAGTATCAGCTTATAAAGTTTAAGCCATGGGAAGGTAGTGCGTCAAATGCTTGGGATAATCAAGATGAGAGTGATGACATGTTTATTAACACTTATCATTTGTTTCTTCAGACTGAATTTGCTGAAGAGAATGTATTTAGGTATTCTGTTGAATCAGAAATGGTTCATGCTGCACATTCTGGTCGAAGCTATGAAAATGATCAGAGTGATGATGAAAGTGATGATGAAATTGATCCTAATGACGAGCAGGAAGTTGATGATTTGATGTTGTTGTGCAGAATCAACCAACATTATGATGACGCGGATAATGGGATGTCGAGCAGGGAAGCAGTTGACTGCTGTGAGGCGGTAAGATCTGTACCTACAGATTTGCTAAAGGAATCTCCAGGATGGATATATCAACAGAGAAAGGATGCTGAGGAACTTGGTCACCATGGATACCGACAAGATGTTCAACAACATGTTGTTGATCTGGAGACTTTGAATGAAAAACAACGACTGGCTTTTGACATTATCACATCTCAGACTGGTGATAATCATGTTCATATGATTGTCTGTGGGACAGCCGGAACAGGTAAAACGTACTTAATTAGTGCTGTGAAACAAGTATTAGGTGATCAGTGTATTGTTACAGCAACCACTGGGATTGCAGCCTTTAGTATTAATGGTCAAACGCTACATTCTGCTGCTCAACTTCCTATTCGTGAATATAGGGAATTGCAGGGCGATTCTTTGCAGCGACTACAACTGAGACTAGAAGGTAAGAGGTATCTGGTCATTGACGAAATGTCAATGATTGGGCACAAAATGCTATCATGGCTGGACAACAGACTATGTGCTGGCACTGGAAAGGAAGACGTCCCTTTTGGTGGTATGTCAATAATTTTAATGGGTGATTTTGGTCAATTACCACCAGTAGGTGATAGGCCAATGTACATTACTGGTAACGGTTCGGTAATAAGTGACCATGGTCACAGTATGTATCTGACATTTGATTCTGTAACAATTTTAGAGCAGGTTATGCGTCAGGCTGGTGAAGATCCAGAGGCAATTGCATTTACAGCATTATTGATGAGAATGCGAAATGGTCAAGTTACAGAGGATGACTGGAAACTATTGTTGGACCATTCGACGACCAATATACCAATGAATCAGTTTACCGATGCTATCCGATTGTATTTTGACAAAAAGAGTGTTGCTGAATACAATTATGAAAAGCTATTAGCGAGTGGACAACCTATGGCAAAAATTCAAGCAAGACATTCTGGTCCTGCATTCCTAGACGTCTGTTCGAAATGTCTACCTGTGCCACCAAAAGTGTTTGAATGGATGGCTGATGGAAAGCACTTGTCGAGACAACAAGTTCCATTGAGGTTGAGGTATGCAATGACTATTCATAAATCTCAAGGCAGACACTAACAAAAGCTGTTGTTGATTTAGGTAAAGGAGAAAAAGTCGCTGGGTGCACCTTCGTAGCTACATCCAGGGTAAGATCGATTCATGATATTGTGTTTGAACCAATGACGTTTGACCGCCTTAAGGCAATCGGGAAGAATAAGAATATGAAGAAAAGGCTAGAAGCTGAAGAGCGGCTTAAGGTACTTGCAGAGAAGACTGTGCAGAAGCATAGTAAGCAATGAAAGTTATCATACTGTCAGTAGTGAATTTGTATGTTACTTAGTGCTGTTTGAATATCTGAGATACTGGGCACATGTTCTGTGCTTCCGAGTGAATTATATATTTGGCCTGTTACTAGGCACAATTTTGGAGGTGTGACCACTGTGGTGTGACATTGGTCTATGCCTTTATTATTGTGTTTTTGAGGAGGCAATTAGAGATTGGCATTTGTCAAAAGGTGCCTTTTACTAGACACAATATTTATATTGTGTTTTTGAGGTTGGCTGTTGACATTGTGAGTCCTTAACAATAAAATATCACTTAAATATGGAATAACATGTCTTAGATCTATTGAAGATGACAACATTTCAATAAGATGAAAAGCAATTTGAAAAGGTAAGTTGCTGTCCTATTTTTAAGTTAGCACCCTTTTACAACTTTCGGATGCATAATTATTTCAAATTTTATTGATTTCATATAGATTTCCACTGCGTGGATGTTTAGTGTGTTGCTGTGACTACCAAATAATCCACACGCAAGATCCACGCAATTTCAAACTTCTGGAAGCGCGGGAAAATATACGAGTTATTTGACTGCGTACTGACTGGACTGTGGTAAGTTTTTCAAACATTTAAAATTGTGCCTGTTTTGAAATATTTTCAATTTAGTCTTTCAAACTCTTAATATACAAGGAACATTTAATAACTATACTTGAAATATACGGTTTAAATTGGTCAAAATTACTTTTAAATTATGTTTTAGTCAGTTTTAACATATCCTGGGAAGTATTTTTGATGACTTTCATGTTTATGCCAGTCTATCGTTTTTACTGTGTCTACATGTTTTTTTTCTGTTTTAATAGATATTTGAAAGAATTAAAATATTTTTGAGGTAGGAACATGTATAATAAATGTACAAATTATTTAGATACAACCCTTTTTAAAATAGTATTAAATTGCTTTTGCGTAAGTCAAGGATGTATATTCAAGTCTTTCAGTAAACTACAAAACATTGTACTTTTTTGAAATTTTAGTAATTACGCTATACAACTTTGCCCTCCATGTTAAGCCAATTTAAAAACTTAAATTTTATTCTGTTTCTTTCAAATCCCATATCTAATACAATTATGATATATGTTGTTATTTCAGTGACAGAGAACGAGAGCACTGTAAAAGCTGATGATATTGGTATGTAAATAATACAGTAGTTTCTCTAATTAGGGCCTATATGCCCATATCTTAAACATGCCCCTCTCTTTAACACCCCACCCGTCTTCTAATGAATAAAATAATTAACCAACCCCTCCACATCTCTCCCTAAAGGTGCCCAGGGGCCATATGGAGCCTACTATATATAGTATGTACTAAAAATAACATAATCTATATCAGCTTTGTAACCTGACCTGTACCTGAGTTACATAAATGCTAAAATGTAACGTTTATTTTTTAGATGTTCATGCTGATAATGATGCTGGTATATTATTACTTGAATGATAAATCATGTTGTATGATTCAATTATAATAGAATAGCAATAACAAATAAATATTCAGTACTATATAATCATTTGGAATATTTTTCAATTAAATGTAGACTCAAGTTACATGGGAGAAGATTTCAAAAGTAAGTGTTGAGAAAAATGCATTCAATTAGTATAATTTGATTTGCAAATACATACAACAAATGCTTGTGATATATTAGCTAATTAATGCTTTAGGTTTTCATTAACTAAAACTGGACTATTCAGACAATTTTATTAACTGATCAACCAAAGGAAAACAAAGATAATGGTGGTACAGTTCGTAATTTAAACTGTGGCATCGCTATTAAACTTTGCATTCCTTCTTCTTAAAGAATCTTAAACCATTTTTATTCTGTTTCTATCAAATCCCATAACTAAGTATATTCTATAATTATGTTGTTTTTTTTCAGAGGCTGAAGAGAACTCTCACAATGGCACTGGTATGTAAACGATACAATATAATTAAAAGTTATATTTTCTAATAAGCTTCCCCTCTCAAATAAGCCCACTCACTTTAACACCCCTCCCCACCCATGAAGTCAATCTCGAGTGTAGTTTTTAGTTCAATTTCCCCTTAACTTATTTAATCATATTTTTTTCCATTTCAAACAAAATAGTAATCAAAGGCCGACCGGTATTGCTTGTCATAATTAATATATACATTATAGGAACTTCTACTATATAGATATATTAATTATATCTACGCCATACACTGGGAATGGAACTCCTTTATTTTAATGCTACATACTGTAGTTTACACAGGACTGGTTTGTACTTTATTTCCCCCCATTTCCCACCCATGAAGTCAATGTCGAGCATATTTTCTAGTTGAATTACCATTTAATTTATTTAATCATATATTTTTCTATTTCAGGACAAAACAGTAATAAAAGGCCTACCGGTATTGATTGTCATAATTAAATATTAATATATTGTAATTTATTTGAATTTAGGAAGATGCAATAAATGTGGCTTACGAGTCCACTATGCCGATAAATGTAAAGCAAGTATGTACATCAGCAAACTAATCAATACAATAATATACTCCATAACGGTACCGTACGGCATGTTTAAAAATATCTAGATATCAGATGCATGGTTTGAAAATATCAATCAGCCATTTGTTGTATAGACATTTGTGAAACTCTGAACGACAGCCCCTTGCCTTGCTCCTATAAAATCACAACAATTAAATGTTTGAAATGAAATTGTGAAAAATAATACCATATACAATATCCCGCAGTTGTGTAATATATTAAGATTATATAACTAAATCAACAGGTACAGTAATAGCATTTTATCTTTTCAATTATATAGGAATGGTGTGCTGGTTATGTGGCGAGAGGGGGCACACTACCATCAAGTGCCCCCAAAGACCTAAACAAGGTCGCACGCTAAATTTCAATAATTGCACATTTGGGAATTTAAGTGCATAAATTGTGTTGTTCTAAAATCTATAATTCCCAAATGTGCAATTGTTTTTACTGTTGAAAATTATTTTTAAATTATTTATTTGTAAATATTTGATTAATTGATTTTGGAATTATAATTTGGTAAATTTTGTGTTATATAAATAATAAATTCTGTTAAATTATACTCAATGCTGCTTCCATGGGTTGACAATGTGTACAACATGAAAAAATATACCTTGCCATCACATTCAAATATTCAACAGACCCTAATACCACAAAATCAGAAAAACTTAATGGGATTACCTGGAGATGGTTGAAATTGTAAGTTGCAGATCGAATGCACAGTTACCGCTCCATCCAGTGACGCCAGTCTTGGTTAATAGGATGAGAACAGTGTAGCATAGCATGCTAGGTGTATTACAGTATATCTGATCGATTACGATGATTTTATCCCCGAGCCGGCGCGAAGCGCCGTGCGAGGGTACTAATTCCGCGCGGATATTTACACCCGGAAAAAAAGGAAAGCAATGGGAAATCCAAAGTTCATCAAGTTTTGCGGGCGCATGGGTGTGATGGGTGGTCATCTCACTAATTTTTGTTAGGAGCGAATGAGCGAATTATAAAAAAACATGAGTAAGTCATATCAGTAAGTCTTTTTGGGACTTCAGGAAAGCTGTGGAACAAATTTATCGTTTATACTTTATAAAAAAGGATAAATAGAGATAGATAGTCGAAAAAATATGGCAAGTTTCTTATATTAAATTGTTGATATAGCCGTAAGAATGTTGTTTTATTTACATAGATTTTCATTTTTTCACAATTAAAATATCCTATATTTTATGCTATCAAAAAGTTCCAACTTAAAAGGAAAGCGAAATCGTTTCACACGAGAGAATTTGTATATTTTCTACTGATTTAATTTCAAAAACTAATTTATAAAAGGCAGTTTAGTTTTATAAACTTTTGGCAACGTTTTACTTTTAGTAAACGGAAGGTTGCATTTAAACATTAATTTGAAGCTTATAGAATGCATAAGAACATACCTACACCATATATCTCAGATTTGTATGGCTAAAATAACTAATATTTTAATTATTTTTGTAGTTTTTGTAACCTGTTGTTTTGTACTACACAAAAGAAGTTTATTTTATCGTGTTGCCATGGCTATTGGCTACTGTGCTTCCTCTTCTTGAAACAAAATTTCCATTTTTTATTCTTTCAAAATAAATTTCCCAAAATAATATTTCCTTCCACTCTTTTAATGGCAAATTTAAAAGGAAGCCACAGTGATTACGTCAGGTAAAACATTTCATTTGGCGATACCCTTTGATTGCGTCGTGAAGAGGGGTGTGAGCCAAGGATCCAATTCTGGTTTCTAAGCCAAAAATTTGTTTTGAACGCAGATATCCGACTCGCCTACAACCTTTGCATGGCAGATTTTTTGATAAAAAAGATTAGCAATAGTAATGTTTTGGAATGTAATGTCTGGCAATGTTCAGCTGGGGCGAGGGGTTACTGCAAGCATGTATTTCTAGTTGATTACAATATATGATTATCATATAGTGGCCAAGCTGCAAAGTAATGATTGTTCAACGTACATGATAACCTCTGCATGATGACATGACGTACTTCATGTCCTAAATTCGGAAATAATGCAGGCAGCGTTTCCTCTTGGAAGGAAATTTCCTTACAGAAGGATATTTTGGCGTTAGGAAGGAAATTTGAAGGATATTTAATATTTTGGCGTAAAGCATGCAATTGAATGTGACAGGCGAGGGGTTACTGCATGCATGCATTTCTAGTAGTTTTAAAATGAGGACCTCTGGTCTTTGGACAGTTCGGAGAGCTATCAAAACAGCCAACAAATCTACATAAATTACACTGGTGCATGGTTCGATGTAAGACAATCAACGACCAAAAGGAAGAAAGATGTAATTTAGATGTATGGGATCGGAACTGACATGAAGGAGTTTCTATCAATCCTATCATGTCACTCCATTTTACTCTCATGAAGAAAAGAGGTCCAATAAATTCGTTTCCGATCAAAGGTATTTTATGATATTTTTGTCTTACGTGTGCTGTTTGCGTGAAATGGTGCTTAATAGTGTACTTAGATTTTGGTGCCGAAAGTGTAGTGGAAGAATCGATATACTTACAGGTTTTACACAGCTTCACAACACAAGGAAACCTGCTATTAGGTGACGACGAGTGCGGTGGTAGAGAGCTGTTGACCAGTATTTCACGGATATTTTTACTATGTCGACGCGAGTCTAAGGGATTAAGGTGAAAACGGAAGATGTTTCAGGGTCGTTTCTCTCCTATCTGTTTATGCCTGCCATCAGCAGACACTCTACAGCTCACCACCTCTCATATATAGTTCCTGAATTTCTGCCGTCTTACTTGCTTTGTTCGCTTTTCCTTATATGCTAATATATTTTGTGATGAGATTTTCCATATTTTGTTTATAGTCTGTTTTTATTAAATCCGTCTGATTGCTTTATTTCTTATCACGTGATGGCTTTTGTATTCACTATAAAAGCACATGTTTTCTCCCGATCAAATCTACTAACTTCCAGACGAACGGCCTTCGTTCGAAACGTCGAAGTTCTTATTGTATTTTTCAGGTAGATTTACACAACAGTCAACCGCCGTATATCTGCTACACTCTACCCACACTGGCATCGCACGATCGAGATATAAATCGGAATATAGTTAATACAAATAATTCAACATGTCGACGGCGAGTGTCGAGTAGTAAAAATTTTAGGATTGCCTTCCCTAACATACAACTAAAACCTAATCACAAAACATCACTCCATCATCATGGAGACATCGAAGAAAAATTTATATCGCTGAGACCTGAAACTATTAAATAGTGAAAATAAGATACCCCTATAGGGAATCGAACTCGAGCATTTGAGTTGGCATGTCAATGCATTACCGCTAGACTACGAGAGACTGCATGAAATGTAATAGTGTAAAATGTCCCTATATATTAATATTGCATATGATAAGAGGAATGTCCTTCGGTACGAGTCATGTCACAAGTAATTATGTCGGATCTATAACCGTAGAACTTAAAGAACCGGTGTCGGATCTAGTATAACTACGGCGTATATTTTAATAGGTCTAGTCTGCGTGGCAGGCGTTCTATAGTGTGGAGGTAGTTTTGTTTAGGGAGCGAGTTTTGTTTAGAGCGCGCTATGGAGGAGGAAGCGAAAAGAATGGCTGCCCAAATCCTATTCATAAAGAGACAATCCTAAAACAACTACGATTGGAAATTAAAATAACACCTCTTCAAATAGCAAGTGAAAAAACGCCGGGGAAAATAGATGATGAATGATGAGCGTAAATGCTCGGCAATTTAAGCCTGAACATCCCTCCCAAAGCCCGTTATGAGAACAGCAAGCACGTCTCGACCAAAAAGAAACTCGGTAACTGATTTTTGCTGTTCGGCTTAAGAAAAACTTCATAACCTAAACGCTCTCATAATTCACTCACAGTCTGCTCCAACACTGCATCCATTTTTCCAGGAAAATAACGAAATACAATCCCGTCATCCGGTAAATGGCCTTTTTTCAAGCGTATTACCGGATTTATTGACAGGTCTCACAGAGTGTTGACGCGAAAGCGCATATTAGCCAGTGGGAATTTAATCTTGTTTTAATTAAATTTGCGGAACGGCTCATGTTTTGCTATTAAAATCAGCAGTCAGCTCCAATCTAATGACTTTAATTGTCAAAAAGCAAAATCCTTGCGTGCTGATTTATTCTAACCGCAAGTCTCTGATCTATGACGTAGTGACTATCGTACTTCTCTTTGCAACTAAGTAAGGAAGTTCGCCATCTTCAGCACTTTGCCTGTGTTTCTTATAGGCCTACAGTAAATACTCAGCAGCTTATCGTTGTTTTTATCCATGTGATACTATTGTCTAATATGTTAAATGTTCTATTGTAAATATCAAATATCATACTTATATAGGCCGTACGTTGAGAAGAATACTGTTGAGAAGAATAATGTAGAAATTACCCTTTTCAAATAAAGTTAATTATTTCATTCATTCAACGCGTAACGTTTGGTTTTCTAGTTAGGGGGGGAAACGGAGTACGCGGAGAATATGCCCCGAAGTACGGTATAGAACCAACAAATCTCAACTTGGATGAGTTTATCAAGCACAGGGAAGTTAACCAAATTGAGAAAATCCTTGACCTACTGTATAACTGGATTAACTCAGAAGTAAAGGGCAGTGCGCTAACCGCATATTCCTTCCACGATTATTTGTAATTCTGAACGCCCCCCCCCCCCTCCACTACACCCCTGAAAAGCAATGCTGACGCCCTTAGCACGCCCTGAAGGTTGAGCCGAGTTCGACGATGACCGTGACATCTTGTGAAGTTATGAATGTAATGCAACGGTTCTCTGGAACTCATGTGAGTTAATGCATGGGCCAAATTTTTCCTCGACCCAGGGTAGCCCGCGCGGTCAGGTCGAAATTTTAGCGACATATTTGGCGTCTTGAAATGTGTGCCTATTGGTTGACAATGGTTAGCGTGTTTAAATAAAGTTATTCTATTCTATCTAACATGCCACGCAGGAGCGATGATTTTTGTAAACAAAGCAAATTGAGCAAAAATACATAATTTTTTTATATTTTGTCTCAAACTATTATCTCATTAAAGATTTTGCTGATATATCCAACTCGGACTGGATAAAATTGTCCATTTTGTATGCGGCAGATAGTTGATTAAAGTGCACCTCACCCCAAAAATTTTTTTTGGCTTTATCAAATCTTGGCATCATTTCTAGTATATCCGTGAAAATTTTTTTACTTTGGCCAAATCGTTAGATTTTTATGGCGTTTTGAACTTAGCTTTCGATGGACCTTGGCCGTCGTATTTTCTAACAAAAAGAGCCTGGGTCTAGCCCATTTTCTGACGTCACGCAAGGTAGTCGGCATTTAGCTTTGATCGGCTTGTATTCAGTTACGTTCGCCATTTCGGTTTTGCTTGCCTTGAATCAATCGAAGTTTACACTGTTTTTTTTCTGGCTATCATGTCTAACCATGAACAGACTAGCAGACAGGATATATATAATTATATTGCTATATATGGATAGAATCAGCTTTAGAAGAGCTATCTAACAATATGCCGCATTAAGCTATTAAGCTATATCTGTATTATTTAGTTCGAGTACGTTGAAAATCCAACTTCGCACGCGTGTAGGCATCTAAAACTACAACTTGTTTACACGATATAGGTCACTGCTATATATATACAGAAAAATCGCCTTTTTCTGGGCTATCTTTTGGTATGAAGCATGAGAATATATCTTGATTATTGACTTCAGGCGCGTCAAAAAAGGTTTACCCCTAATAGCACAATTAGTACACACGATATATTTTCGTCGTTTGACCCGCGAAGCATACATCGATTTTCGTGCACATTTCCTTGAGAACTATATACGTTTCATACATCTAAGATGCGTAGATCGAAAGCTCTGTTCAAGAGAAACATATTACGTACAGTTTCGTGCTTGTAGGTCTGATATTGGCTGAGTTATGTCACTTATGAAGCGATATCCAAATGGAATATTACTCACACGTCTTTCGCAGCGCCAATGTGACCGCGGCGCGAAATGAACTTAGTAAAATATATTTAAAGCTATTTTGTTGATAAACACATGTTTTATACATGGGTAGAAAGCTGTAGGCATGACGAACACGCTCATAGTTGTTTCAGGGTTGTAGATTCAATATTTACAAAGTTATACGAGCAAATAGATCGGTTGTATATCTCTTTAAACCGGTATCCGTTCTTTAAAGTCCTGCGCTTGAAAGCTGAAAACATACAAAATTTGTAGTAGTGTTTGAATGGAAATACACAAGCTATATAGACTAATAGACATAGACATATCATACATGAAAATAAAGCTCTCTTCATGACGGGATAGCTGAGTTTATTTTGACGAAAGTTTATTTTGACGAGTCCCTTGCGTGACGTCACGAAATTTACTCCTCGTAACGACGGACAAGGTCCACCAAAAAGTGCCTTTTTGCCATCTTTAAACTGCCATAAAAATCGAACGATTTGACCAAATAAATTAAAATTTTCACGGATACACTAGAAATGATGCCAAGATTTGATATAGCCATTTGAGGTGAGGTGCACTTTAAGTACTCCTTCGATCAAAGGAGAAATTATTAGAATGCGTTTGGATGGAGTCCTAATGGACTTTGGGACGCTTATTCAGTGTTATTGCTATTACTACTGAGGCTTAATTCATATGTGATCAGATGTTAGGAGTCTCTTCTTGGATGAAAATTGAAATAATGAGCCTTGCGATTTTGTATTGTCTAATGTCACGCTGCGTTGACTATATATATAGTGCATCATTAATCTATTAATGCATGTATTATTTATTTAAAGTTGCATGATTGTATGTATACGCTGACCTTCATGCTTGACCACATTGCTAATATTTACTTCCTAATACCAAAAATATATGGCCATGGAGATTGTACTGTAGTTTTACATATAAATATGTATATGTCTGCGTCGCGTATTGTCAGTATTAGGTTTCATTAAGTTCAATGACTTGCGGCTTCGCATTCTGGCTTCTTTAGATTACTCATGCTGCTTTCCAATAACCCCCTATATCAGAGAGACCTTCGTCTTCAATATCTGAAATGAATAAGTCATGAAACTACCAACTATATATGATAAAATACAACAAGAAATCATCGCACTTGTATTATTGCACAACTGAATATATATATAACCAACAATGCGGACCCCGCTGGTCGTAAATAATATACGGCGTGGCGAAAGAAATGGCGTTTAGCTTTCTTGTTCACATGTATGAATTTCAGCCGTTTCCCGGGAAAGGTTGCAATACTTAAGTAAGTATAATTTTAGGCTAGATAGATTAATCCTATTTGGAAAAGCGAAAGGTAACTCCAACTTACTTATCTCTATTTAAAAGTAAAAGGAAAGGGTCAACTTCTGCTAAACTTCACGTCCCAGCAAATGCATGTTCTTTAATTGAAAACAAAACGTTTTGGCCTAAGTTTGTGCAATGTAAACTGTGGAAACCAAAATCTAGTGGGTGTAAAACCAACTGTACCCAGGAGGGAATCCTCTCAACGTACGTACAGGGTGTCTAAAAAAAAAGTGACTGAAAAATTAAATACAATAAAATACAATAGAATAGATTAGAAAAAAGAAAATGAAGAAGTTCAGTTCAAAAAGGTCTACTATTGTGTATTAAAATTTCAAGTAATACTTTTTTGAGACACCCTGTACAGGTCTAAAAAAGTGAACCCTTTGAAATTAAATACAATAAGGTACAATAGATTATTTGAAAGAAAATGCAAATATGAAGTTCAATTTCAAAAGGTTCACTATTGTATTAAATTTCAAAGGGTTCACTTTTTTTTGAGACACCCTGTATAATGAATGGCTCAAATTCCTGTCAGGATGTCTCCACGATTACAGAGGTTTAGGCGGGTGAAGCGTAATCCTCAAAATATAATATCCGTGAATATTTCTCATACAGCCCACTCAAAGGTTGTAATGAATAATCAAAAACATTCATGTAACAGAATAAAGTTATCTCATCTCAATGTGCGGTCAGTTAGAAACAGAAACCATTTGATTCAAGTAAGAGAACTGGTCGCTGAAGAGAAATTAGATATCTTGGCATTATCAGAGACATAGCTAAATTCGTCCACGACCAATGCCGAGGTAAAAATTCAGGAATACAATGTACACAGACTCGATCGCAAGCCCAAAAAGGGTGGTGGCGTATGTATCTACGTGCATAATGACTTTAAGACAAAAGTGTTACAAGTCCTCTCGTATATTTCTCCAGCAGGTTTCCATCAACTTTGGTTGCAAATACAAGTGAATAAAAATAAATCTATGATTGTCTGCTCTACTTATAGACCACCTGATTGCCCGGTTACATGCATACGAGATGAATTTAAACCTAAATTCATTGAGGCTTTATTACTGGGAAAAGAGATCATTATTTTAGGCGATATGAATTGTAATCTCCTTACATCCTGTTATGAAGCTAAAGTATTATTAGTTACTTGCTGCGAACTACACCTGACCCAACTTATTAAAGATCCAACGAGAATTACATCTCAAACAAGTTCGTTGCTTGATGTTATAATGATTTCGTCTTCCTGTAAGGTTAAAAGTAGCGAGGTTGTTGATATAGGCATTAGCGACCATTCTATGATCTACTGTACACTTAAATTAAGAGCTGATAAGCTCCGGTCTGAATATAAGGACGTGAGGAGTTATAAAAACTACGACCCCGTGCGTTTCAAGGCAGAACTGTCTCAACTTCCGTTTTATGAGATCTATCGTATTAATGATGTGAATAAGAAAATTGATTACTTTAACCAATTATTTATAAATACTCTGGACAAACATGCACCCATCAAGCATATCAGAATTAAAGGCAGACCTAACAAGTTTATCAATAAGGAATTAAATAAAGAATACGATGAAATTGAGGGACAAAAAGCTGAGAATTTTTCACTTCTCACGACATGCGGAAGATTGGGATGTCTATAAGCAAATCAGGAATTCTATAAAGACAACTTTAAGAACAGCAGAGTCTAACTATGTACGGAATCAAATCGAGGAATATAAAGGTAATTCAAGATCTATGTGGAAGGTGATTAGGGGCGGGTGTCTGCCGAGTAAAGATTCAGAAAAACCCGTTTACCAAAAAGACCATAAAATACTAGCCAATGAATTTAACAACTATTTTGCTTCTGTGGGGAACACTGCAGCCGACAAGGTAAAGAAACTAGCGGAAGTTAACAATATTCAGATAACAACTGCTTTACCCCCCTCGAGACACCTATCTTCCCTTGATCTGTTTGAATTTAGTGCGGTTACACGTGATGAAGTTAGAAAAAATTTTTTTAATAGTCCATCAAACAAAGCTCCAGGTGCTTATAAGATAAATATTAAATTCATTAAAGATTCACTTGAAGTGATTTTAGACCCTGTCACGGATATTATCAACTCTTCCTTGATGACGTCAACATATATCCTTGAACGTGGAAGATAGCAGAAGTAGTTCCGCTACATAAGGAAGGTGATTTTGAAATCGCCTCAAATAATGGGCCAATTTCACTACTGTCATGTTTGTCAAAAATATGCGACAAAGTCAGTATACAGAACACCTAACAAAACCTAAATTATTGACGAAGCATCAAAGTGGTAATCGAAAGAAACATTCCACTGAAACACTTAACATTGCAGTGACAGACATGTTGTTGGAAGCAATGGACAATAAGCAATTATCTATAGTTATATTTTTGGATATGTCTAAAGCGTTTAACAGTGTTCAACACGACATGCTTCTTCAAAGAATTCTAAACTTGGGTGTATCTCCGGCAGTGTATAAATGGTTTAAAAGTTATTTATCCGACAGATGGCAGTATGTTAGAATTGGAACCACCTCTTCGACGCCTGTTGCATTGTCATATGGGATTCCCCAAGGCTCTGTACTATCACCGTTTTTATTTAATATATATACAGATAGCTTGTCTTCAGTTCCTAACAGTTGTAGTCTTGAATCGTATGTTGACGACTCAAAAACATTTCTATCGTTTACATTATTGAATATGGAACGCTCGTTACTGCATATAGAAGAGGATTTTGAATGGTGTTGTAACAACAGTCTTCTTGTAAACCCAGAAAAGACCAAAATGTTGGTGGTTGGTACACGGCAACTTATGAATCAATTGGAATCTCCCGCCCATATTAATTTTATGGGGGGAAATCTTATACCAGTGACAGAGGTAAAGGATTTGTGTATGCTCCTGGATTCTCATATAACGTATGACAAACACATACAAGCATTGTCATCATCGTGTATTTCAAAATTGGGTCAGATTGGTCGGGTGAAACACAACTTTGATCAGTTAACACTAGCTACAATCATTGACACATTAGTCATGAGCAAAATTAACTATTGTTCAACAGTATGGCCTAATACATCAGAGAGCAATATTAAAAAGATCCAATTAATCCAAAATTGTGCAGCCCGATTGATCACAGGGGTGCATAAGTATGATCATATATCTCCGACATTAATGCGTTAGGATGGTTGCCAATCAAAGAACATCTATTTTACAGAGATGCGTTATTAACATTTAAATACATGAATGACAAAGCTCCACGGTACTTATGTGATATTTTTGAACAACGTAACAGAATTCATAACCGAGATACTAGAAGAAATGGAGAGCTGGATATTCCAAAATTCAGGACATCGATCGGTCAAAGATCGTTTAAATACAGAGGGACTAAGATATGGAATGGTCTAGATACAGAGCTGAAAACAATTAGTGATTTAAACAATTTTAAGACGAAACTTAGGACAATTCCTATTGAAAAGCGATAATTTTTAATTGCTTTCAACTCATAAAATATAATATAAAGTATAATTTTAGTTTATGTAATAATTTGTATAAATTAATCATTAATGATAAGATTGTTGTAAATATAGTTGATAATTTATAATTTATTTTTATAACATATGTAAATTGTCATTGAAAAGCCCTTTTTAGGGAATGTCATTTAATAAATTCAAATTCAAATTAAGCACATCAAAAACCTAATAGTTCAAACTTGCGCGGCGTACATTAACATGTATAATGTAGTATTATTCATGTAAATACGCGCAGTTGCCGAATAATTTCAAATAGAACTCAAAATATTAACCGCAATGAACTACATAGACAACCAGGCAAGTTGAATTCGTATAGTTCAACACCATATCTTTTACATTAAACCAATTCAGCAGTCGGGGAAATCGATTCTATGTTCCGAAGAAACGGATTTCATTTTGACCAGTGTTTATTGACGTTTCAGGCTATGTATTTCCGAAGGCAAACGAGGAAAAATAAAATAAAAATCATAAAAAAATTCTCCAGGTCGAAATCTATAGCATTAAATCATAACGGTATTATATTAACTAAATTTTCACAACGAAAATCACCCACAACTTGGTATACTCATATTTTGGCCTCGGCTGAAATGTGACCCACGCATTAAGCTACCTGAGAAGACCCGTGTATGCGCTTAAATCAAACAATACGAGATTCGGTATTACCAATTTACATTGGTAAGTGTACCAATTTTTCATTTATAGCCAAACACAGCGCAATATGATAAAATCGAATTTAATTTAACTGTAAGAAATAAGACTCAAAGTAGGTTACCTTTTGCATAGATCGAGCGTGGCGATACGTTCTTAAAAAGGAAACAAATTAAGCACATCTCGGAATGTCTAAGATGAAAAGTTTGGTTCGTAGGCCTAGATATGTTTGGTGGCGTGTTAGACGTGTGATATAATGTGAATGTTTCTTTGAAGCAATTAAAAACGACCGAAATTTCAATGTCTCATGATAAACGGATGTTCGTCATGCTATTGTCTCAAACATTTCCTTGTAAATTATTATTAAGTCGGACTAGGTCTCTGAAAAACTCACGAATGTATTTTTTTTCAAATTGCACCTATAATTAATATTGTGTTTTCGAAACAAAGAACGGACAAATCCTGAATTATTGATTTATTTAAATTTGTGCTGTGTACACTGTAAATTCAAAAGAGTAGTTTTGACCCCTTGAAAGGAGTAGTTTTTTGACCCCAGGACTACCCTTTCAAAAGGGTCGTTTCAGTCCCTTCGGTGCTTACTCTTCGAAAGGGTAGATTTTACCCCTTTCAGAGGGTAGTTTTAACTCCTCAAAGGGTAGGAACGTTACCCTTCGAAAGGGTCGTTTCAGCTATTCAAAAGGGTCGTTTCAGCTATTCAAAATGGTCATTTCAGCTATTCAAAAGGGTCGTTTCAGCTATTCAAAAGGGTCGTTTCAACTATTCAGAAGGGTCGTTTCAGCTATTCAAAAGGGTCGTTTCAGCTACTCAAAACAGTCGTTTCAGCTATTCAAAAGGATCGTTTCAGCTATTCAAAGGGGTCGTTTCAGCTATTCTCAACTCCTTGTAGAAATTTTGTCGTAAGCTGTTACACAGAACGAAATTTAGCGAAGATTTGATATGTAAATGAACTTCTAACATTTATATATCAATAAATCGTCATTAAATATCGTTTCGTGTAACATGGCCTTAGGACGTATTAAACAGACAAAGCTCTCCTTTTTAATAAATGGATTTAATACGTTACTAGAGTTATATACAATTAAAAACACACCAAGAGAATGCACTAAAGTCTTAATCCTTCACTGACCCAACAGAGTAAAAACTTGAGTAACGCTAAGAGGGATTTGGTTATTATAGTTGATTCCAAAGGTTGCTTTCTCTAAAAATATCATTGCACTTCTCTGGACTTTATAATCAAAATTGTACGTGTAATGAACGCAAAATAACAGAATTAGACAGTCTAAAAGTTTGTCTTCACGTGAAGCGTCGCACAGCACTCTTCCTTCCCCAACAACATACATAACCGAAGTATCACACAAAAAGATTGCAGGTGAGACTGTCGGCAGTCCGCATCATCAGTTCCCTACAAAATATAATTACATTTATTAATCAGTGCATATAGTATTCACAATTATAAATATTCTGACACCATTCTTACAAGAACAGTTAATATACCCTACTCAACTTTAGGTTTGAAACTTTGAATACCGACAATTAATTACCACAACATTTGGCAGAAAATAGGGAGAGGTCTAAAATGAATGCTCTTTTTATGTTGAATCAAACTTGAATAATTTATGCAAATGACACTTGCTCTAGACCTGGGGTCAGACATGTAAAATTAAATTTAATCAAACTACAATACACTATATATACCAAATAATTAAACTACACCCTGCATATTTACTCAAAAATTGACAATTCTGCATGGTTGACTCTCGCATTAACTGTTAAAGTGTTAAGTGTATATTAGTGCATATTAGTGGATATTGGTGTTTAAGTGTTAAGTGTATATTAGTGTATATTATTAAAGTGTATATTAGTGTATAAATGTTAGTGTGCATTCCGAGCGTTTTTCAACTTACTAGCACTGCCTTCTAAATCTGGAACATTTAGGAAATTTTGCTACCTATTATTATTAACCCTGTTCAAACCTATAGGTCTGAAAATATAAAACCATCACTGTGAGTGAACAGGGTTTGAGATTTTTCCCTAGCACCAATTATGGATACCAGGACTTCAATTTCGTATAAACAGGTGGGAATCACGGGTGGCCGAGTGGCTAAGCGCGCTTGTCTCTTACCACTGAGTTAAGCCTATTACTGCAGGTCTGAACACGTTAGTCACCTCTGTAAGGTTGCTTCCGGTGCGCTTATCAACTCATGTAAGTAGAGTCTGGTTGGTTCTCTCCTGTACTTCGAGGGGTTTTCTCCGGGTACTCTCCGGATGCTAAAGTAAGGTGCATCAATGGTACCTTTGTACAGGTGCATGGGGGTAAGGCTAAGAATATTTAGCACAATATACAACAAACCTTATCTGGAATTTCAAAGGACTGATTCCAACCAAATTTAATGTTTTTCTCTGCTGATCTGCCTCTTTTATTTGCTTTCAACCATGGACTTGGTGAACAACCATTTTCTGATAAGGGTTGCTATTTAAAATTTTCATTAAAATATGATTATGAATATTAGGCTATTTGCACATTTGTTAATATTGACAATGCAAAGGTTCACATGCAACAATCTCCACTTGACAAGTAAATTAAACTTTATAGCAACTAGCATTAGAATGACTGAAATAGTGTAGTATGATGCAAAGATGTGTATTGCACCTTAATTGGTTAACCGAAAGATGGTAAATATTCTAAATTTTGCAAATTTGGGTATCTAAGCTACACAGTACAGTTGCCAAACGATAACCACAATCAAGTACACATTGGCATCAATAACACACACATTGACAACAATAACACACACTAGCATTATCCTGGTAAATACACATGAATTTGTGGTTAGCCCTTGGCAACTGGAATAGACAGCATTTCACATTTTTTACAACTGCCTTTGAATATATACACAATTTTGTACTAAAAATTTAGACCGACAAAAGTCCAACAACCAAACTTGCCGGTTAATGGTATAATAGTGTCCGGTTAACATTTACATTGGTATTAAGCATAATATACAACACTTTCCCTTTGATGGGATAAATTGTCTGGCACTAGATTGTGTGAATTAGTAAGGCACAAAGAATCCATTGTGCACAACTTAATGGGTTAACCAGAAACAAGAGCTCACATAATCTGGTCAACCATTGACATGAAATACTTTCCATTTGACAAGTATAATTGCCTGGTGTTAGACAGAGTAAATTAGTAAGGTGCATTGGGGCACATTGCATTATAATGGTAACCCAAATAATATTGCAATATAAAATGTTTTGAAGTAACAATTTCCTGCAAGAGCACAGAATTTTCTCATACTGTCTGCAGTTTACATGTTGTTTGTTTCTCAACTCCCCTGCCTTGGGACAATTTGTCTTTTGTTGTGGCATAGTGATTTGGTTGAAAATTCCCTATTGGGATATACAATATAATGAATTACTAATTTGTAAATATGGCAAAAACTTTTGGGGATTATTTGTTTCAGACTTTTTAGGTTGTATAAGGCATATACTGGACTGAGTAATTTATGTTAAAATTGTTTAGATACATTTCAATCTTGAAAGATCTCTGTATAATCATTTCTGTGGGTTACAATGGTGAAACTTGTTCACAAAATTATGATTTCAGGTTCATTGGATTTTTTTTTATATTACATAAGTCAGCCAAGGTGTTTTGGCTCTTTCTCGATATATGAGCAACCGAAATAGGCATTAGGGATTATTAGGGTCAGGTTGGGGGTTACCACCCGATCTGAACAGTTTCATGTAAAAACAGGTAAAATTCTTCTATTAAGCATAAATTACACTAAACACTAGCTGCACTCTGTTATTCCAATTCTTATTACTGTTTTAACTTATCCTTAAAACTTATTTTGATGTTAAAGGTTGTATTTAAAGTAATGTTATTTCACTTATTTGCCTAAGTGTGAGTCACTATATAGCATTAACAAAGACTTTACTTGATGTCAGTGCCATCTATTTATAAGATTTATAAACAATTGCCAAAATACATTACTTTACTAAGCAATTTGGTATGGAATTCCTAGAGATCAATTCAAATTGATGTTTTAATCTTTCTTTTGGTGTTAATAAGCGATAGATCGTTGGTTTTATATGCAAATATAACGCGTCTAATTCAAATATTTAACGGAATTTCACAGTGACAATATACACAAAATATGAATGCCGATTTTTGCAATTAAAAAGCGTAAATAACAAATTAAACAGAAAATAAATCTTACCTGTGAGTTCTTGAATATCATTCTGCACTTCGAGGGAAAATATTTCTTCTTCATACAATAATAAATCGGAAAAATGCCAACCATAAAATATTTCAGATGAAAGACAACAATTTCAATTTTCAAAGCGACGCTATCCCATAATGCTGTGCGCGCGAAAACTTAAACTAGGCACCAGTGCCCAGTGCATGCACGATCTCTTACTGAGATTGCTGAGTTGGCAATTTTAAATAGTTTTATCTTTTCGAAAAACGGAATAAACGTATATTATTCTATTATCAGATTGGTACCAATGATGACCCCCCCCCCCCATTTGATATAGGAAAGATATTTCCCCTGGAAATACCTAATGAACTTCTGTAGGAAATTTTGCTCCTATAGGAATTCTTATAGGAATTTGAATTCCTATAGGAATTTTTATGTTATTTCAATCATTAATATACTACAGTATTATATTCCTACAGGAATTCCTATAGAAAAGACCTATAGGAATTCCTATAGGAAATTTATTACTCTTTCCAATTTAACTCAGAGATGGGTCAAATTGGCTCCTTCGAAGAGTAATGTTACTCTCACGTGGAGTCGCAAGATTCCCGCGAAGAGTTATTTTGACCCTTCCATGGAGTCAAAACTACCCTTGGAGTTGAAACGACCCTTCCGAGGTGTAGAAACTACCCCCTTTCCAAAGGGACGGAAATCACCCCTAGGGGTCAAAACTACTCTTTTGAATTTACAGTGTATTTGATACGTTATTATTGTTATATTGTTATATTGTACCTGTAGTTATTATTGATTAAAGTAGCCGGTTGCAAATTACCTTATATATAATTGACAAGATTTACAATTGTATGTAATCAAAGTTCCCATTAATTAATATTTCCGTCGCATAAAATTTCTCATCGCGCCCTGATAGAACTAGCATATTAGTTTATAAAGATATTTCGACGGCTATGTTGGATATTTTGGCTGACAGCTACATGTAGGTTGCAAAAGATGATATAGTCAACAACACCCAAGCTGTAACTAAAAAATATTTCTTAGCTTTGACAACGAAACACAAATAATTTAAGCCAGGACGAAGACGAAGAGTCAAAAAATGTCAAACGAAATAAAACTGTGTCTGTCCTTATCTTTTATATTGGCAAACCACTGAATAACTTGTTTTCGGTATTCCTCCATTGATTTAAATTCAAATTAGAATTAATTTTGTCCAAAATAACTTTGCTTATTTTTCCGGATTCGCTTTTAGCGGGATTAATTAATCGGTATTTTGGATTGTATTCGAAATTTTCTTTGTGATCTTTTAAAGATATAAATGCTTCGCGTTTTTTCATTTTTTCAATTCTGTCGCCGATTCCTAAATTGTTCGAAATGTTTTTTAGTTCTGAATCAATTTCATCTATAGTGTCCTCGGATCCATGCTTATATGTTTTTGTGATGTTGTCATGTAAGAGCTTGTTGCATGTGTCGAGCGAGGTTTCATAAATATTCCTAGTTTTGTCTGCAAAAATTAAAATGTTGGGAGACGAATTAATTTTCTTTCGATCGTTAATGACTAAGTTGTATATACACGTAGGATTATATATCGATCAAGATTATATAATGATCCAGAAAGACCTGTGCGCAATTTTCCAAGAGCACGGCCTCAAAATTAGCTACTATCGAAGCCAAGTCGATTTTCTTGACCAGTGGAAAACACATGTCTTATACCAAGCCTAATAATATACCTTTGTATATCCACAACAAATCCAATCACCCATCTATAATTATCAAGAATATCCCAGAATCCATCAACAAACGCTTCTCCGATATTTCATCTGATGAAGCATCATTCAATCGTGCAACACCGCTATACCAAAAAGCTCTTGAGCATAGTGGGTATAATCATCAGCTGAAATTCAAACCCTCAACATCGTCAAGTGCTCCCACCAGTCAAATTAAGACGCGACACGGAAACATGAGATTGTATAATCCACCGTACAGCAAGAACGTTGCCACCAATATCGGCCAGACTTTCCTTAGAATCCTTGACGAGGAATTTCCCAGTAACCATGCATTGCATAAAATCTTCAACAGGAACACTGTCAAAATTAGCTAAACCTGCTGACTAATATTAAACAAACAATTGACGGACATAACAAATCCATTCTCAAAATGAATGATCGACATGAAAAACCCCTCGACAATGAATGCAACTGCCGATCTCGCGACAACTGAGTGTCCTTTGCTTGGTAAATGCCTTACAAAGGCAGTTGTATACCAAGCAACAATTACGACCAGTGACGGGAAACCAGATCAAACATACGTCGGTCTTACCGTAAACGCATTCAAAACCAGATTTGCCAACCATAAGACGTCATTTAACAACGCAAAAAAGAAACATGCTACTGAATTAAGTAATCACATCTGGAAACTCAAAGATAACCGCGTCGCTTACAAAATCACATGGAAAGTTCTGAAACAAGTCCGCCCCTACAGCAAAGGATCCTCTAAATGTAGTTTATGTCTATGGGCGAACTAAATTATTATTTGCGAACCTTCTTTGGCCACTCTGAACAAACGCAACGAACTAGTGTAATCTTGCAGACACGCTTGTAAATTCTTATTTAGGAACTTTGTAACATGATTTTTAATGCTGCTCTTTAAACTAATGTGTATATACAACTTAGTAATTTGATCATTTTGTCTGAAGAGTACCACACATACGTGTGTAGCACGAAACTAACTAGTAATAAAATGTCTATTCAAAACTGTTGAATCTCTGAATTGTAACCATATATTATATATATATATATATATAGTCAAATCTTCAGACATGCATGTTTCGCCGTTCAACGGCTCGTCAGTGCAGCTTGTAACGCAGTCTAGATACGAGTGACTTCGTATTTATACACCATACTCTTGCCCTCACCCTCACCCTCACCAAGGGCATGTGGTACAATACTCAGACACATGCGCATCCTGACATGCGTGAAGTGTCTTGGGGCCAGAGTGCTCAAACGACCACAATGGAAGTGAGCTTTTGAATTATAGTTTATATATATATATATATATATAATCCTTTACCCGCCCGCTGTGTTGGAACTTCAATAAAAAGTCATACAAAGAAAGAGCAGAGGCTTCGAGTACCACTTCAGAAATTGAAGGGAACCATGCAGAAGGATAATATTCAATACATACAAGAATAGCCTACATACCAATACATTTTGATCCGTCAAACGTGAGCACTTTCTTGCACATACACATGTAGGAACCGTTTGTATTGTTGCATGAGTGAGAACCAGTAATTTTGCATGGAGATGATGCGCATTCATCGATATCTAAACAAAACAGTCAAAGAGAAATTAGATAATTTTATGAAAATATTACTGAAAATTTTGCACGAAATACTGAGTAAAACTACATACTTTAAGGTTAAATAGATATTTTTTGCAGCAGATTAAATGTCTCGTTCGTAACAAGATGATATAATTATAGAAATATGAAGAGTATAAAATAAAAATTTTCTGTTTTGTGGCTGAAAGAATGATAGGATTCAACATACTTTGTAATGCTAATCTTTTATGCCTGATTTTAAAGAACAATTTATTACTGCACAAATTCTCATTTATCTTTGTAGAAATCTGATTAATCACTGCACAAATTGGTAATCACTGCACCTTACAATAATGCCTGGTTTTAACGTCATTTAGGAGCTTAAATAGGTATTTGAAGGAGAGCAGTTTTTAGTTTAATAATGTATAGCAATGATCGTAAAGGTTACCACATTGAGTATTATTACCGCAAGGTTACTATAGTAAACTAGTCTACTTCTCTTTCACTTTCTCTATCTTTTTGTAATCACTAAAAAATTTGATCTTGGAAATGTTATTATTACCAAAACCGCAGATGCTTCCTCTCGCGCGAAAGGACGTGTCATGTTCTGGTGTCAAAACATTCAGGAATGCGATTAGATTCCTGCGCTTATTAATATTGTAAAAATGTCAAACTATTATCAGCTAATCCGAGCACAACTCTTCGGGCGGAGCAATTGGATATCGCTACTCCGAAAATGTTGAATTCCTGAATGTCTTAATTAACGTGAAAACATGAGACGTATTTACGCGCATACTATACCTACAACTGCCGACCCAAAATTACTAATTAGTAATTAAAGACGAATGATGTGGCTTCTGAAGTTCAAACTCTTTGTGATGAATTATGCTGAGGATATAGAATTAATCATCCAAGTCAAAGACAGCATGACTGTCTTATGATGGACCAGTGGCAAATGTATGGCTTACAAGCGATTGAAACAGTTACAGAGAAGCGTTTGGTTGAAAGTTGAAAGTGATGTATTCGATCATTTGCAGCAATTGGAGGGAGATCCAGATTCCACGTTTGTCTATTCGTTAATGGAGTTACATGAGAGTAGTGATAAGGAAGATCTACAGTGTGTTCTGAACTCTTTATCTCAAAAGAGACGGGGGATTTACGAAGAGGACCCACTAGAGTCTCTTGCAGAAACGTTTTTCAAATACTATTTTCAAATATACTGAGAGAGCGTTCGAATCTATAACAGGGGCGCCTTTTCTATGTATTGATTTATAGACATCGTATACAAGCATTTAGCACTTGTTGGGTAATTAGGAGTAATTAAGATTTTCTAGCTTAAAAATTTGAATAAATTGAGAATATATAATGATACGACGGGAAAATATTGTACAATGTACATTGTTAGTCCATAAATATATACAGAGTTAATCTTTAAACACATTTATTGCTTAAAATTTATTTTACAACGTATGTAAGGTTTACAAGTTTCATTTGCCACTTCGTGGACAGTTCTTCTGTGTTGCTAGGGTACTTTCTGGTAGAGGATTTTAGTAGAGGATATTATTAGAGGATTTTAATATAGTTTATTTTTTGTGGTCTATTCCTAACATATTTTCTAGATTGCACTCTTGCAATGTTATTAAAGTTAGTTGGCATTTCCTCTTGTCGCTTTATTAGTATTTCCAGAGTTTTTTCCACATTTAATTCTTTATCGTTTGCGATTGCTTCTTGTAAGGGTAATCCCAATTTACTCCATTTTAACGATTTGGCACGTTCGTCGGTATCCATACCGTGGACTTTATCGAGATGATTGGCTAGTCCTGCAATGTTAGAGCTTCCACAACCGAGCACATGCAGTACAGTTCCTCCTTGTACGACACATACTGATCTAGCTCTTTACTCGATCAATGTTTCTGTGTATTTGAAGTTATTCTATAAGTCATAATGTTTTTATATGGCTCGATTTGACCCTATCAGGACAGATTTGATTAGAACCGATTCATGGTTAGGCACATCGTTACCCAGTGTCAGTGCTGCTTGAGAAAATTGCCTTGCTATAAGTTCGGGGGCAAACGTTACGAGAAGAAAGTAAACACAGATAATTGTATTTTGGAAAACAGATTTATTTCGATTTAGAACTTACAAGTAAATATAATCTACTTCTAAGAGTATACAGTTTATAGTAGACGTTCCAGATAAATATTTTACAAGCCTTCACGAAGCGTTGGTAGGATAAGTAAGTACGCCTTACTCTTAGCTTCTTATTCGGCGAGACGATCTGTAGTAAAGTTCTGCGTTAGCTCTTCGAATTCTGCTAACTTTCGTTTTGATACTTCCTCTGGATCGCTTTAATATTCACCCTAATGTGTCTATGGATCGCTTTAATATTCACCCTCTACTTGGCTGTCAGTATTATCTAGACTATCCAAATCACTCTCTGGCGTAGCATCAATTTCCACTTAATTGTCTGTATTATCTGAATAATTAGAATCGCTTTCTGACGTATCATCATCGGACTCCATGTACGTTCTTTTCTGCCCATCTCTACACTGTGATCTGAGTCACATGCTTGTGATGAGTTGTGATCTCGCAGAGTATAGTATCCCTTTCGCGTCTTCTTATCTAAAAACAACGATTAAGCGATAGCTATAGCTCTAACTTTCATCGAAGCTAACAAGCGAATGTTCCATTTTATGAACATAACATTTTATAATTATGCTTAATTCATAATGGCCGGAACGAACAGGCCCGATATGACCCGATTCTTGGTCGGGCATACCTCGCGTGGGCAAGCCAATTACACCCGGGACACAAAAAATCCCCCAGGGGCACATTTAATTATTCATAATGGCCCGACCGAACAGGCACGATTTGACCCGATTAGGCGCTATCAGGCCCGATTATGAAGTATTAGGCCCCATGGCCCGATACTTGGTCGAGGTACCTCGCATGGGCAAGCCCAATCCTCTAACCAACATTTTTCTGCCCTGTCTACCTTTTTGGCCAGGCAGATATCTTTCTTCTTTCTCACTTTATTTTACAAAGTAACTCTAACCCTTTCTCTAACCCTAACTTTCTCTAACTCTAATACTAACGCTAAGTCTAGCTCTGGTTAATGATCACAGCCTTCAGCTTAACGTTGTTGTTAGAGCTAGACTTAGAGCTAGAATTAGAGCTAGGGCTTCGTTGGTTAGCTTCGATGAAGTATAATATATAATATAATATAATTTATTAATTTATATTGCGCTTTTTACATGTAATGATCAAAAGCGCATATAAGAGCTATAGGTATCGCTTAATCGTTGTTTTAACATACGAAGACGCGAATGCATATCATACTCTGCAAGATCACAACTCATCAGCAGAATCTGACTCAGATCACAGTGTAGAGATGGGATAAATAACGTATGTGGAGTCTGATGATAATACATCAGAAAGCGATTTTAATAATTCAGATAATACAGACGATGAAGTGGAAACTGATGCTACGCCAGAGAGTGATTTGGATAGTTTAGATAATACTGACAGCGAAGTAGATGGTGAATATGAAAGCGATCCATGGGTACCTTTAAAAGAGGAAGTATCCAAACGAAGTTTAGCAGAATTCGAAGAGCTAACGCAGAACTTTACGGCAGATCGTCTCGCCGAAGAAGAAGCTAATAATAAGGCGTACTTACTTATCCTACCAAAGCTTCGTGAAGGCTTGCAGATTATCTATCTGTAACGTCTACTATTGATAAGAGACATTTAGAGAGATCTAATACACAAAAAGATTATGGAAACGAGGGATGCATATGTGAACGATGATAACTTTGACCAAGAAGAAGCATTAGAGGCTGCTATTGATAAAAGAAAATCTATTTTGAAGCTAATTTTCAAAGACCAACGTTATCCTAATGCACACGAAAATAGTGACAATGACTCTTAATAGTTGGTTGTTTGTGCTTCTCTTGTGCACGTTTAAATAAACTGCCTATAAACTGTATACTCTTAGAAGTAGATTATATTTACTTGTAAGTTCTAAATCGAAATAAGTCTGTTTTCCAAAATACAATTCTCTGTGTTTACTTTCTTCCCGTAATGCTTGCTCCAGAACTTTTAGCAAGGCAATTTTCCCAAGCAGCATTGACACAGGGTAACGTTGTGCCTAACCATAAAGCGGGTCTCATCAAACCGGTCCTGATATGGTCAAATCGGGACATATAAAAACATTATGACTTATAGAATAACTTCAAATACACAGAAACATTGATCGAGAAAAGAGCTAGATCAGTATCTGTAGTACATGGAGGAACTGTTCTGTGCTCGGTTGTGGAAGCACTAACGTTGGAAGACTAGCTAATTATCTCGATCAAGTCCACGGTATGGATACCGACGAACGTGCCAAATGGTTAAAATGGAGTAAAATTGGGTATTGTGTATCCTTACAAGAAGCAATCGCAAACGATAAATAATTAAATGTGGAAAAAACTCTGGAAAGTCTAATAAAGCGACACGAGGAAACGGCAACTAACTTTAATAACTTTGCAAGAGTGCAATCTAGAAAATATGTTAGCAATAGACCACAAAAATAAACTATATTAAAATCTTCTACCAAAATAGAAAAATCCAAAACAAAGAAACAAAAGTACCCTAGCAACAAAGAACTGTCCACGAAGTAGCAAATGTAACTTGTATACCTTACTAACGTTGTAAAAGAAATTTAAAGCAATAAATGTTTTTAAAGATTAACTCTGTGTATATATTGATCGACTAACAATGTACATTGTACAATATATTCCCGTCGTATCATTATCTATTCTCAATTGATTCAAATTTATAAGCTAGAAAATCTTAATTACTCCTAATTACCCAACAACCGCTAAATGTTTGTATACGATGTCTATAAATCAATACATAGAAAAGGTTTTGCGCCGCTGCGAGAGATTCGAACTCTCTGTAACTTAAAGCTTATAGGTAGCAGTCTAATTCTAGTCAACGAAATAATATTACATACTACCATCTTTAATGCGTTCTATCTGTCCGCCACAAGTGGCAATATAACATGAACGCCCTTTGTATTTATACAAGTCGCACTATACGATCGCTTAGTGTTACGGTGGAAAATTATACACGATGTTTGTATGATAACCCTAAATAAACTACGCTTCGTTTATATCGAATATTTATTCAAAATAAAATTATTTACAGTTACAAATGTCAAGTTCACGATATGAAAATTTGACAACTACCACTATACACTTAATTGCTCAACACGTTTTTTTCTCCAAATATTCTTCATAAGCTTTTTTATGATTCGTCTCATGACTCTTGAATTGCTCACCAGTCGCTCTCACAGTATATTTGAAAATAGGTGGTATAGTGAAAAACGTTTCGCCAAGAGACTCTAGTGGGTCCTCTTCGTAGATCCCCGTCTCTTTTGAGACAAATAGTTCAGAACACACTGTAGATCTTGGCTTTCACTACTCTCGTGTAACTCCATTAACGAATAGACAAACGTAGAATCTGGATCTCTCTCCAATTGCTGCAAATGCTCGAATACATCACTTTCAACCTTCAGTTTTAGTATCCTTGGGACGTCAGCGAATTCGTACCAAACCACACGCTTCTCTTTAACTCTTTCAATCGCTTGTAAAACATACATTTGCCACTTGTTCATCATAAGACAGTCATGTTGTCTTTGAATGGGATGATTAATTCTACATCCGCAGCATAATTCTTCACAAAGATTTTGTACTTCGGAAGCCACGGATATGGCTTGTCGTATGTGATACAGGCTTTCCATGTAGACACTCCATCGTATTGCCTGTAAATGACGCTCAAACAGAGCTTGGTAAAATATATAGGGACGCTTATCTATTGTGCCGTGTCGGCATAATGACTGTTTTGCCCAAACGCGGCTGGTCTTGTTCTGTGACGTCTTTTAATAATAAATGATGTTTCGCTCACTATGCACATCATCATATTATGTTAATGATGATGCTCACCCTCATATGCTAATGTTCATGCTCCCTCCATATGCTAATGTACCATATACTAATGATGTTTGAATATTTCATTAGCTCAATGCCGCTCACTCTCAAAAATCCTGGTCGAACGGTACCTATATTACTACTGGCGCATGCTTATCGGCATTTCTTAAAAATTAGGACTTGAAATCTTCCCATACTACGTTAGGATCGCTCGATGGGTTTATAGGATAAATAATTTCACTTAAATCACATGTAAAGCGAGTAGAGTTGTAGTTTTTAAATTGCGTAGTGAACACAATTTTAAGCGACTTTTTAGGTAGCCTAATCTTTCGGCATACCGTATATAAACAAGACTATGATCACTGATACCAAAGTCAATGACTCCTGTTTCTTGCGCTTTATTGTCCCCAATACGGCTAAAATTATATCAATTAATGACGACGCCGTAGAGATGATTCTAGTACACTGCAAAAAATCAAAGTCTAGCCTAGAATAACATTTTTATATTTTAAATTATTTTTCTTATTTTGAGAAATTATTTCTTGTCAAGAAAAATTATAAGAAAAAAGTTCTTGTTCAAGTACACATTTCTTAAAATAAGAAAATTAATCCAGGCAAGATAATCCGGAAGACTTTTTTTTCTTATTTCAAGAATGATATTCTTGCGTCATAGAATAATATTCTGACTATTCTTGAAACAAGAAAAATATTCTTGTTGAACTAAAAATCTATAAATTCGGTATACAATGATACTTTGGCGTTGATTTTTCTTAGTTTCAAGAATACTTGTAATGTTATGACACGCCAGGCAGCTCGTCAAGTTTCGATTAATATGTCTTGCGTCGTATCAAAGAACATGTATTTTTAAAGATCCTCCTGTATATTTTCAATTAAAAAAATATTTTTTTTTTCACCCGTAGCCGTATTAAACAAATTAAAAGTAAAAGTCTATCTGGCTTTCGGCATATATATGATTGAGTTGAAAGGACTTTGTTTCAGTTGACTTGTGGCCTCGTACGCGAGGTGAAAAACACATGAAACTCTGTAGTCATACAAATAAAGATTAATGAATTATTTTGGGAATATAGTGAAGACCATTATTTTGAAGATAGAATGAAGAGTTTTCGTCAGAAAGACAGAGATTATCGTTGCTGATTATTGTTGCTTATATGCTGGACTGTTCAGATATTTGAGATCAGTGCCTTCAGCGGATGCAGACGAGTGCCATATATGGGCACCCATGATGCTTAGCGAGCGTGCTCTCACAGCGCGTCCTTTCAAAAATTTTGTTGAATTAAACTTTATACATCCAAACTTCTGCAAATTTTAACGAAAATAGGAAGAAACATTCCAATATTTGAAGATTGAAACAATAATTTGAAAAGTAAGTGTTAAACTATGTAACTAATTTTTGATGTTTCGTGTAAATATAGGGTATACAATCGATTGTTTTCACGTATAATTTTAGCCGACGCTGGTCGCATATTTTGGCTTCAAGAATATATGTCATTAATAGACATTAAAAACTTTCTATATGCCTTTGTATTTACAGATTATCATTTCAAGCGATAAAAACTGAAGTAAATGTGGTCGAAGCGAGTCGAACTGTCCAAAACAATACAAACGACTACAAACTACACTGTCTGCTACAAGGTATGAAAATTATATTGTTGATGATCATGAATTGATACTTTTAAAAGTATATGAAATATTGGCTCATTTAGCTTTGATGTTATTAATACAATCACCAAAGCAAAATATTTAGCTTTCTATTAGAGGAGAACAATCCTTTCTTTGTAATAATACGGTATATTCAGCTATCATAATATCATTTCTGTTAAGAACCTGGTATGACATTAATGACTGTTTATGTTGGGAATGGTTAGAGGGTGTAGAATCCTAGCCTGCATAGCTACCAGAGCTAGCCTAGCTCGCTTTCCTAAGAGGAATTTATTCATAAGACTTTTCAGGTCTTTCAGCAGTACACGTACCTGTGTTTAGCACAATATAAAATATCGGATGAAATATATTTGGTAATTGCATACAAATAAAATGACATCCCTACCAGATTGATGCATGCCTATTGCTTGGACTATCTGTTAACAAGGGCCAAGCACAGGTAAATTTGGTGCCTGTGCTGTTTCTATTTGTGTCGTACTAAACCTGAAATCACATTTTCATGAGCAGTGACAATATCTTACAGTAATAGCCCATAGAAATGATAAGTCACTTACAGCATTATATTAATTTAAATACAGCATTCATACTTTGCCCAGATCCTGGTGGGGATATGCTGGGCAGCTTAGTTCCCAAATAGACAAAAATGAAAATTATTAGGAAATAATAGCAAATGCCTGATTGAGGTAAACCAAGTTAGCCCTGCTGCCTGACCCACCTCCAATGACCTAGAGATCTTATGTTTATGGTTTTTGTTTCAAAAGACTTTGAAATATATAACTTAAAATGGGTAACTTTCCCTTGATATTGACTGACATTATTAATCCGGGTAAAATTGCACTTGAGGAAGAGTATAGATTGTGACTTAATGGTTAACAAGAGATACTGTGTGTATTCACCATTGTGTTTTAACCTCTTAATTAACTACAATGTGCCTTTTATATATTTTATAATCCTAACCTGTCTATAGAGTATGACATTTTTAACCTATTCCTAACAATTTTCCCTAAAAATACCAATGACAATACAGTGTGCAGCTGAATGTGTTGACAAGAAACATATGTAGAATAGTAGATACATGTAGTCTGGGTTTAAAACTGTCAATTTCCAATATCTTTCATTGTCAAAGTAAATTACTTGTTTGGTTTTTCTGTGGGGGACAGGGGTGGAAAAAATAGGCGAGCACATTCGCAGGAAATTATTCAATGCATGTCCCTCCTTACAAAATAGGCTGATCTTAACTGACGGACTAGCTACTTTGCTTGACTACTTATATTAACTGTACTACATCATTACGCTCTGCAATATTTAAGCGTGCTTCGGCTGCACCATAAGTGCTAAGTAAGTTATTAAGTTGTTAAGTAAATTGATTTCATATAAACACTACAAAAATATTGAGCTATTTCAATTTGTAACTTTTTCTGGATAAGTGATAACTGGCGATTGCTGCGAGCCGACGAAAACAAATAAACACAAAATAGAAAACTGTTGTTGCCGACTTGCCGTTAGATATATATATATTTTTTTTTTAATTTAATTTTATTAATTATACAATACAAGATTGAAGGCTCAGACAACAGGACAAATAGAGTCCTAAATTAAGTCCTGCCAGACATGAATGCACTACACTATACATTTACATCACAATGACTTCAACTAATGTACATCTATTATAGTTACATAACGGAATCATTAATATATATATATATAATTATATATATGTAGACACATATATACACATACATACATATATACATAAACATATACATATACACACATAGATACACGTACATATACATACACATAAATATAAAATTCACTACAAAACATAATACTTTCATGAACAACAATTTATAACATAAGAACGACACTTTCCAAGTTCGTGGTCTATCAACATCAAAATATGAATAAAGTTTAGTTTTATAGTGTTTGTCAAGTTTAGATTTTAGAGACTGAACTGTAGGAGAAGATTTAATTTCATCCGGCAGACTGTTCCATAGCGGTACAATTCTATTGAAAAATTGATTTCTGAATCATGATGTCCTGCAGATGTTTGGTCGATACGAATCAGTAGAGCTAAGGCGAGTTTGACGACGAGATGGATTGACCAGTATATAGTCATCAGATTTTAAGTCATAATGTCCAACTTTACATTTGAAGAAAAAACAAATATATTTTATCTCGAACCAGTATGGGATGGGAAGAATTTCAAGTTTCTTTAACCGGTCGGTGTAAGAGGAAGTGTAATCTCGAAGAATGTATTTCGTCGCTCGTCTTTGGACACCTTCTATACAAAGAAGATCCCTGGATGTTGATTGGGGTGCCCAGATCTCACTGCCATAACACAGATGAGCGCGAACAAGTGAAAAATACAAAGAGCGTCGACATTTTATATCAGTCAGATATGTGCAATTACGTCGCAGGAACCCAAGCATACGGTTTGCCTTTGAAACGATGTTTGAAATATGAGGAGACCATTTTAGGTTGTTGGTGATTAGAATTCCAAGATCTTTCTGGGTTGTCTTGAAAGGGATTTGATCATTATTTAATGAGTATTCAGGTGACCCGATGGAACGCTTCCTTGAAAATCTTATACCGGAGCACTTTTTCTGATTAAATTTTAAATCCCAAGTAGAGGACCAATGACACAGGGCTTGAAGATCTGCTTGAAGAAGATTGATGTCGTTTGAATTGTCTATAACATTATAACACTTACTATCATCAGCGAACATTGGTACTTTGCTGTGTGTTACTGCTTCAGGAAGGTCATTGACATAGATTAAAAAGAGTAATGGACCAACAATACTGCCTTGAGGAACACCAGATGTCACATCTAGGTAAGTCGACGAAAAACCATCCACTACTACTCGCTGTTTGCGTCCAGAAAGATAATCGGAAAACCAGTCTATATATCTGCCAACTGCCAAGAAATCATTCTTTAGTTTAAAACCAGGCTCACCAGACAGTGTGTATGTGCATTATAGGCTACAATTTATAGCTAGATAAGCCTAGGTTTGACATATTCATGATCTTCAGGCTGCAGCAAATGTGTTATCTTTAAGCTGTGCTCACAGGAAGAAAATTCTTTTTTCCACCCCTTGTGGGGGGATTACCACTGTATTGGTTAGTGATTATAACTTATGAACAAACACCATTGGTATACTACTTGTAGTACCTAACTGAAGTTTGAATAGGACAAGGAATATTTTGGACATATTGTTGGACATAATTTAACAGACCGTTTTTGAGTTTTGCCTGACCTTGTCTCAGTTAAGACCGCACTATTAGACATAACATGTTGAGATCCAATGCACCTTGAATCACTGATCTAACTTTGATTAGCGGGGGCACTTAGTCTTAATTGAAAATAAACCCTGGGTGCATTGGGTCTGGTCCCAGTGGCTGATGTCCCTCAGAGGCTCTTTCGAACAAGGTCCCATAGGTAGGTCAGCCTTGTTCCCAAATAGACAGAAGTTGAAAATCACTAGTCGAAAAGCAAAAAAATGAGCCAAGTTTTCCCTTGGTCTCCCTTTGACAGGGTAAAAGTACACTTGAGGAAGAGAACATTTTTAATTTGCTGAGTTACTTTTAATCTTTCAATTACAATGTGCCCTGTTTAATTTATTATCCTAACCGTGTCAAGGAAACATGTTTGGTTTTACTGTGAGGGTGATTGCCACTGAATAGGTTACTGACAACTTATGCCACAGACACAAAAAAGAGCTCTATTGCCCTGTGTGCATGGGGTGTGAAGCCCTCAATTAGTCAAACCGCAGTGTGGGTCCCTCCGGCTCAAGGACCCTTTCGACTAAGCCCCCCCCCCCCACAGTTTTTGTCGGTCATTGGAGTTACAACATTGGCTTTTAAAATCTAATATTACACTAAAGTGTACCATACTGTTTTAGTCTATTATCTATAGTAATTGTCATCATTTCTTCGTTAAGAATTAAGACGATTTGAAAGTTGACACATCATGCATGGCAACCAGTTATCTACAAAAACATTCTAGCCACTGGATCTGTTCAATAAAGGAATAAACTGTCTTGTGAGCTCATTCCATTGTTCAACCAACAAATGGTTTTGTTCAGAAAGAATAATTAATTTATCCAGTAATTAATCCAAAAATAATATATATAAGTTCATCCATGTTGATTACCAATGAATGCGATTTGAAATTGAACATTTGACATCGAATGAGAACGTTAATACATAGCATTAGCATTCTGTTTATATATCAATTAATGTTGTGTGAAAATCCGTTGTCAACATGCATGTATAATAAAACTTTTAGAATATTGAAACAAATGTACTCCGTTTTTTTAGATTACAAAAATAATTTGTTGGATGGAAGGAGACGAAAATAATGCCAAGAAAATTATTGTAGTTTTCCCCAACATTCAGGTATTTTGTTTCAAAATGTTCGGGGGAAACTAGAATATTTTTCTCTGCAAGACTTTTTCGTTCCTTCGATTCAAGAAAGAAATTCTCGTTTTGTCCCGTGGGTAAGTAAATTATTCTCATTAAGAATGTTTTTCTTATTTCAAGAATATGTTCTAGAAAATAAGTCTTAAATCAAAAAAATAATTCTTATAGGCAACTAAGAATATTTTTCTTGATATAAGATATTTTTTCTAGAAGGTATTCGTGAAATAAGAAAAATTTTCTTAGCAAGAATATTTTACTTACCCACGGGACTAAACTAGTAAAATTTTTTTGCCAAGATTTTTTTTCTAACCAAGAATGATTTTCTTATTTTAAGAATAATTTTCTTGAAATAAGATTCTTGTCAAGAATATTTTACTTACTTACCCACGGGACAAGCCAAATGTTCTTAAAATAAGTAATTTTGTTCTTAAAATAAGTAATTTTGTTCTTAAAATAATAATTATTTTCTTAAAATGATAATTATTTTCTTAAAACAAGAAATCGATTTTTTGCAGTGTAGATGTTTGTATATTGTGTTGACATTGAAAAGTATTAATCATTTCAATTAGTTTGGAGGTATTTCAGCTTCTAACCTGCTCAAGTAAGTTACAGTTCAGATCTCCGGTAACAATAATTTGCTTATTTTGAACATCTGCCGATTGCAAAAATTGTTCAAACGCACTGAATTATTCAAAAATTATAATTAGGTGGTTTGTACCATGTTGCAATTACCACAGGTTTGCTTTTTGGCTTCTTGACCTCGATACAAATAGATTCAAGAACATCGGGTAAAATGTCGTCCCGTTCAATGTAAGGTGTATTTTTATTAACATAAATAGCAACACCACCACCATTTCTATTCGGATCGCGTCTTATTATATCGTAGCCAGGGATCTCAACTTCGCAGTCTAATACGCTGTTATCAAGCCTAGTCTCACTTAACATGAGAATGTCAAAAGCTTTATTTTGCAATATAAACCAATAACTCGTCATAATTTTTTAGTAAACTAGTTATATTAAGATGCCCTATTTTAAAGCCTTTTAAGTTAGAAAATGGAGAGCGTGGCCGTGGTACTGGTTGGTTGCGTTTATTGTTATCCACTGTGGGACTAAGATGTACAGCTGGTCAATTACTAAGCTTTATAGAATCAGTAATTTCCTTGGCTAAGATTGCTGTTCCTTGTTTATTAAGATGAACTCCATATGGATTTAAGTGTTTTTGTAAAATGATTTTATGAGTTGTGGGTCCCCATTTATTATTCGCACATACTTTCGAAAGTTTGGAGTTGACTTGTTTGACTTTCGCGTTTATCTGTGGGTCTTTATTTCGCGTTATTACTTCAGAGTTAATTAACTTCGTCGACGAATTATTCTTCTTAATTTCCTGTTCAAGGTTGGCTAATGATGTAGAAATCTGATGGGGGAACTTTGTTTTAAATCGTTTGTAGCAACTTGCAGAATTAGGTAATCGGGAGTGTGAGTCATCGTTGGTTTGGCACAATGATGCATTTCAGCCACCCTAGCTCCAGAGAAAATCTTTACGTGGACATTACATTTTAAACTTTTGCATCATTTTGAGGAGTTTAGATATTTAGGCATAGAGTCTCCTAAAACGGCCACGTTAACGTGTTGCAGCTGGCTGTTCTACTTGCCACCGGTATTCACAGTCCTAATCACAGACGGAGTTTCGAACTGATCTTGCACAGCAGAAGCTTCTCGGACAGTGTTGGATTGGATTACTTGACTAGTATTCTCAGTATTTCCTACATCGGGATGGTTTTCAATAGGTTCTTCAATGTCGAGGGCAGAAAAACTATTATTGGTTTGAAAATTCAAATTTAACGGTTCCCTTGACTGCTGATGATGATCTTGTACTTCACTAGAATTAATTAGTTATGACGGATAAATTTTTGAATGATTCTGATTTTCGTCCGAGTTTTTATACAATATCTTAATGGCCGTTATTAGGCTGGCTTTCTCTTCCTCGGCAGCTTTAGGTTTACCCTGAAAGTCAGTTAAAATGTAGCATAAAATATTTACTCTCTCAGTCAATTAATCGAGGTTTTCAAGGTTTTCCTTTCTCTATCTGGTTAACTTGCCACTAGTCTGTGAACTTTGAATCATGTTAAGCATTTTGTAGTTATCCAGATGCGTTTTATTAACAGCTACCGTATTTGTAGTAAAATATTTTTCTAAAGCTTTTAGCTGGTTGATAATGAATTTGTTTGAATTCTCTTGCGAAGTGTATTCATTGTCACTGACATTGAGAATATGCCTGACTTTCTCAGTGGCTTCGTTGTCCCCTGCGGTTCTTGCCGAGGTGGTTGCCAGATTTTTCGATATCGAGGCGGGCGAAATCAATTTGTCCATTCTCGCCTTCACTAACAGATACAGTTTGTGATTTCGCATACCATCTGATTGAAAGGTCTTGATTTTGGTAGACAGCTTAGCATCTCCTCCCGGTGAGGAACATTTGCCGCCTGATAAATTCAAAGCTTCTGCAACAAGCGCTCGCAGAGAATCAAATGAAGCTGAGCATATAGGTTTTCCCTTATTATTAAGCGATAAACTCTGTATGTGCCTTCCATTGCCATTTTCTTGATCCATTTCAGAGCAAGCTATAAATCTGTGAGCTATATCAATACCTCTGACAGCTATAAGTACATGTAGCTATATATAATTCTTGAAAAATGTGTTAAAATGGCAGAGCTCAATTAATAACGCACGTCTTAACCCTCAGAGCACAAGGTTAAGTTTTCCTAATGCTAGCTTGCCAAGATCTTAGCAAGATTCTAACATATGATGTTTGGTCGTATATATTTATTTCTACCACCATCTTCAACCGCGATGAAACAGGTTATATAAGTATATTCAAATTCACAAATTTGAACAGATCATTATCTGATACTGAATATTATCCATTTGCGATTTATACACAACCTTTCGGTAGAATTGATCTTGTCAAGACCCAAGCATAATCTTCTCAAGATCCTATCATATTCCTGTCATTATCTTGGAAGATCTTGCCAAGATCCCACCATGATCTTGCCAAATATCACATCTCAATTTTGACAAGATTTTATGGTAATCTTGCCATGATCTTAAAAGATGCCCGTTTCCCAGATCCCACCATGATCTTGCCAAAGATCCTATATTAATCTTGTCAAGAGTCTATCACATTCTTGCCATTATCATGGAATAACTTTCCCTGATCCGACCATTACCTTGCTAAGATTCTATCACAACTTCCCAAGATCCTATAATAATCTTTCCATGCTCACGGAAGATCTTGCCAAGATCCCACCATGAACTTGCCGAAAATCCTACCATAATCTTGCAAAAATTCTATAATAATCTTGCCATTATCTTGAAAGATACTGCTGAGCTCTCACCAAGATCATACCAATATCCCACCACGATTTTGAGTTGGGGATTAAAAATTCGATCCCTTAATAATCATTCATAATTAATAATCATTCATAATAAATATATATCAATTAGCGTAGGAGAGCAGCCGCTATGGCTATGTGGACACCATGCATGCATGCTGTTCACTTTGCAATGTATATTCAATCTGACACGTTATTCCACTAATTTCATGTTCATTTACTTAAACAAGAGTAACGAAACATATATGTGGCGAATCTTATGTTCGTGACTTAAATGAACTTCATTAGCCTCAAACATTAATTACATGTCCGGCCTCTCTTCACAAATGCACGCAGGTGGTATAATTATTAAATTTTTTTTTATAATTAATATTATTCACTTTATTTCAATACGGTGTCTATTTCACCAAAAAACTATTTACAAAAGAAAAAGGTGATCTTCCAATAGGCCATATGGCTAACTAATATTACAAATAACCTATAATTACATACAATATGTTAATACAAATGGAAATTTATTTTAAAAGATTATTGTTTTAAAAGAATGTATCGTCTCTGCCCCTTTAGTATCTACGGGCAAACTATTCCAAACCACCGCTTCCCTGTATCTGAAAGATTTTTTCTTAAAATTTGTATTCGATTTAGGAGGTTAAAAGTCATGCCTTGACTGTCTAGTTTGGTAGCTGTGGACTTGGTCAATACTTGTAAATTGATTGGACAACGATTTAGGAACCATATTGTGCCTAACGTTAAACATGAAAGTTTGTAGTTGCTCATTTCTTCTTGTTCCAGTTTTTCAAATGCAGCTTTTGCAAAAGATCCACACAGCGGTTCTCGTATCCACATCTAGTTAGAATGCGCACAGCTCTGTTTTGTATGCGCTGTAGTTTATCAGAAAGTGTGGAGCCGAGACTACCCCATACCTGGGAAAAATAGTCAAAATATGGTTCTATTATGGTTTTGTAGACAGTTGTGAGCGTATTAATGTCCAGGATTTCCCTTAGTCTCCTTAGTACATTTAATCCTTTGTTGACCTTAGTTGTTATAATTTCGACCTGGTCGTCATAATGTAGCTTAAATAATTAATTGACACGTCAATTTGAGTGTCATCAGCAAACATATTACAATTTGTTTCTTTCAAACTGTTAGGAAGGTCATTAACATGTAAAAGAATTAGTAACGGACCAAGTATTGATCCTTGTGGTATTCGCGTATCTATTTTCAATGGTGTAGATAGTTTACAATTGACTCTGCAATATTTGTACGGTCTGATAAGTATGATTTAAACCAATTCAGAGTGTCACCTGCGACACCATAACATTTTAATTTATTTAATAGAATGGAGTGATCTACCGCATCAAATTCCTTTGAAAAGTCCAGAAAATCTAATCCATTTAACTTGCCAACACCAATACTGTGATACAATCTATTCGTGATTTTAAGTAATGCAGTTGTTGTAGAGTGACCTTGCCTAAAGTCATGCTGGGTACTAGATAGCAAATCTACTTCTATTAAGTAGGAATATAATTCATTATGATCACCGATATAGGCCTGTAGTTGTTCATGTCGCTCTTAGGATCGTTTTTATGTACTGGAGTGATATACATATTATATAAGATTTTGATGCATTATTTCATAAAGCCAAATATTTCGGAAATATTTAATTAAAGTTCGAAATGTACACAGTACCAAAAGGTTTGAGCGTGCCAGATGCCAGATACAAAGAGATCAATATCCGCAAATCTTGTTATCTGCCATTATTCGCATATTTGTCGTTGGTAACTGTTGGTAAATTGCCAGTCTAAGGCGCGTTTTAATGGTCAAACAACCTACGCCGCACTTTATACTTCTGTTTTCCAAGTTTGTTGCCGCACTATATATGACAAGTATGCAGAACTGTCCTACTGTTGAAGGTAAGTGCGTTTACAGCTTATTTTCTACCCAATAGAAACAGACGTTTTTGGATTGACGTGCATGTTCCCATTTAAGGATGGCTTCATGGCCAACCTGAAACTATTGTGAAAAAATTTCTTATTTATTAATTTTACAATCAGCCATTGAAGGCACAGACAACAGGACAAAATGAAGTACTAAATTAAGTCCTGCCATACTAAAATACGCTATACTACATTATAAGACTATGAAATTAACAAATTTAAATGCATTGACAGAGTACACATCATTACATTCCTATATGAAATTGTAAAACTACAAAACATGCGTTTTTACGAACAACAAGTCTAAAGACAAGAACGACACTTAGAACAAAACGTTTTCCATGTCCTTGGCCTATCAGCATCAAAACATGCGTTTAGTTTCTCATTATAATATTTGTTAAGTTTAAATTTCAGCGATTGAATAGAGAGAGAGGATTTTATTTCATCCAGTAGGCTGTTCCATAGACGCACAATCCTATTGAAAAATTGAGTTCGAAAAGAAGATGTTCTGCAGAGGTTTGGACGGCATGAATCAGTAGTGTTGAAGCGAGTGTGATGATGAGTAGAATTTTTCAGTGTATAGTCTTCAGGTGTTAAGTCATAATATCCAGCTTTACTTTTATAGAGAAACGTAATATATTTTATTTCAAACCAATATGAAATGGGGAGTAGTTGAAGTTGCTTTAAACGGTTGGCGTAAGATGAGGTGTAGTCTTGTAGGATATATTTCGCCGCTCGACGTTGGACACCTTCTAAACAAAGAAGTTCCCTAGATGTTGTTTGGGGTGCCCAGAGCTCACTGCCATAACACAGGTGTGCACGAACAATTGTCAGCTAGAGAGAACGTCGACATTGTCTATCAGTTAAATAAGTGCATCTACGGCTTAAAAATCCAAGCATGCAGTTCGCCTTAGAAAAAGTGTTAGAAATGTGAGATGACCATTTTATGTTACTAGTGACTGGAATACCAAGATCCTTCTGGGTTGACTTGAAAGAAATCTGTTCATTGTTTATATAATATTCAGGTGTCACGATGCAATGCTTTCGTGAAAATCTTATGCCTGAGCATTTTTTGAGATTGAACTTTAATTCCACGTAGTTGCGCAATGGTACAGAGCTTGAAGATCTGCTTGAAGAAGATTGGCATCGTCTAGATTGTCTATGATGCGAAAACATTTACTGTCGTTGGCAAACATTGGCACTTTCCTATTTGTTGCTGAATTGGGAAGGTCGTTAACATAGATTAAGAAGAGCAATGGACCAGCAATACTTCCTTTTCGAATACCGGATGTTACATGTAAATATCTTGACGAGAAACTATTTACTACTACCAGTAGCGTAGCCAGCCCGCCGATTTAGTCCCGCTATGCAAATTTGTTCGTGTTCATTGACGGTGAAAACAATGAATTTCTAAAGAAATGAATAATGATAATGATTTGAAATTTGCATAGCGGGACCAAATCGGCGGGCTGGCTACGCCACTGACTACTACGCGCTGTTTACGTCCTGATAGTTATTCCGATAGCCAGTCTAATAGCAATCCAGTAACACCAAATTGGGAGAGTTTAAGCATGAGTTTATCATGCGAAACTGAGTCGAAACCTTTGGAGAAATCGATATAAATCATGTCGATTTCATTCCCACAATCTAACGCAAAATAATATCAGGTCCATTTCTTTCCCACAATCTAAACAATTTAGTTTTTCTTAGCTCAATAGATTCATAATTTTACTCGTGTAAGGTGTTAGTAGATGGACCACTCGATACATTTTTAGACCTAGCCAGAAGAAGGTGCGAAAAAGCAACTTAGGCCCTCTGCCAGGAATTGAACCTGCGGTCCACCGATTCCGGTGCAGCCCTCTAACCAACTGAGCTACAGAGTCCAGTTGCTGATCATTAACCGCAAGTTCCATATATAAGATGGGAGTGATGCCAGTATACGGTGTATGGGTAAATACGCTCGATAGGATTAATAGTAGAAGGTGGTAGTAGATGGAATACTCTAACGGAAATTTATATACATATTTTAGACCTAGCCAGGAGCAGTCGCGAAAAATGCAACTTAGGCTCTCTGGCAGGAATTGAATCCGCGTCTTCGCGATTCCGGTCCAGCGCCTTAACCAACTGAGATACAGAGTCCATTTACTGAGTATTAACGGCAAGTTCGGTATATAAGATGGGAGGGATGCCACTATGTGGTGTATGGGTATAATACAGAAATCCCCAATACAGAAACCAAAGATTATAGTCGAAACAAGGCAATTTAAACATTTCAACACAACTAAATTTCAACAAAATTTAAGAGAAGCGTTCAGCATTCCATATTGCGAAACCGACCCCAAAAAAGCGTGGAATGACTTGAAAGAGACTTTCCTTCAAATTGCAAACATTCACGCACCAGTCAGACAAAGAAAAGGCAAAAGTGAGTACAAGCTATGGCTAAATAATGATATAAAAACCAAGATTTATCGTAGATTTAAAAAAATAAAGCTGTCAGGTTGAATTATTCGACAGCTTTCCACGAGTCCTACAAACAAAGTAAAAATCAAGTGTACTGACTAGTGAAAGAAGCCAATGCAAACTATTACAAAACAAACTAGAAAATAGCAAAAATAGCAAGGAAAACTGGAAAACAATAAACGAAATTCTCAACAAGCAATCTGCACAATAATCAAAGAGTTAATAATGAACGATAAGTCGATAACACAGTAACTGGTGACAAAATTATCTCAAACGAATTTAATAACTATTTTTCTACCAAAGGCCCAGAATTGGCAATAAATATTAGTTCCAACGATTTAGATCCACTCCTCTTTGTAACTCCCGGTACCAAAGTATTTGGTTTTGAAAGTATCGCACTCGCAAAACTAGAAGCTATACTAAAGAGGGCTAAATCAGACAAATCACCAGGCCTTGACAAAATATGAAACAAATGACTAAATGCCGCAGGAAACACAATTGTCAATTCACTAGTATACGTTTTTAACTTATCTTTAAGTACTGGAATATTTCCAAATGAAATGAAGATTACAAAGGTCAGCCCCATATACAAATCGGTAGGAAAATCAAACTGCAATAACTACATGCGTATATCTATTTTATCTGCAGTCGCAAAAGCACTCGAAACATTAGTTTATGACCAAGTAGCTAAATAACTTTTAATGGAAAGAAATATAATTGTGCCACATCAGTCAGGCTTTCGAACTTGGCACTCACAGAAACTTCCCTATTACATACCATAAATCAATGTCTTGTCAACATAGATAAAGGACTTATCAATGGTATACTATTTCTTGATCTAAAAAAAGCCTTTGACATAGTCAACCATGAAATACTTATCGCCAAATTAGAGCGTTACAGAATACGTGGAATAGCCTTACAATGGTTCAAATCTTATCTTTTTGAACGTAAGCAAATATGTAAAATCAATCATTCTGAATCAAATGTCGAAATTACTACATGCGGTGTCCCCCAAGGAAAAATATTTTTCCACTCCTTTTTCTAATTTACATATTAAACGATTTGCCAAAATGTTTAGAAACGACATCGGCATCAATGTTCACAGATGACACAAACATATCATCATTACAAATTGATGGGGAAAATGAACACAAAACTTGACAACATTCAAAACTGGCTAACTTCCAATAAACTTACACTGAACAAAAACAGAACAGAATACATGGTCATTGGATCCCGACAAAGACTGAGACTCTGAGAGAGATACCAGTTGACCCACTTGTGGTAATTTGGAATCACATGACAAATAGAGTGTCGGATACAAAGACCCTAGCGGTAATTTTTGACGAACACATTAGATGGCAAGAACATTTGGACACTCAATGCAAGAAAACATCAAAATGTATTGCCCTTTTAAGAAGAGCAAACAAGTGTAACACATGACGCACTATTGACAATGTACAATTCACTTGTTCTCCCACACTTTACCTACTGTTCCACTGTTTGGCCTGACGGCAACGTTACTAATATGAACAAACTATACAAACTATAAAAAAGAGCCACTCGCGTGATAACAGGGACAAACTGCGAAACTATATCGTTTGAAATTTTTGCATTAACCGCAAGTTCGGTATATAAGATGGGAGTGATTCCAGTATATGGTGTATTGGTAAATATCAAGTTTTTGCTCGGCATCTCGTTCGATAGGATTAATGGTAGAAGGTGTTAGTAGATGGAATATTCGAACGGAAATTTTTATGCGTTTTTTAGACCTAGCCAGGACCTGTTGCGAAAAATCAATTTAAGCCATCAGGCAGGAATTGAATCTGCGGCCCTGCGACTCCGGTGCAGTGCTCTAACCAGCTCAGCTGCGGAGTCCAGTTGCTGAACATTAATCGCAAGTTCGGTATATAAGATGGGAGTGATTGCAGTATATGGTGTGTGGGTAAAAATCCCCATCTCATTCGATAGGATTAACAGTAGAAGGTGTTAGTAGATGGAATACTGGAACGGAAATTTATATACACATTTTATACCAAGTGTAGTTGCGAAAAATGTAATTTTTGCCTTCTGGCAGGAATTGAATCTGCTTCCCTGCGATTCCAGTGCAGCGCTTTAACCAACTGAGCTACAGAGTCCAGTTGCTGAGCATTATCCGCAAGTTCGGTATACAAGATCGGAGTGATACCAGTATTTGGTGTATGGGTAAATATCAAGTTTTTGCTTGGCAGCTTGTTCGATAGGATTAATAGTAGAAGGTGTTAGTAGATGGACTACTCGAACGGAAATTTATATATACTTTTAGACCTAGCCAGGAGGAGTTGCGAAAAACGAAACTTAGCCCTTCTGGCAGTAATTGAACCTGCGGCCCTGCGATTCCGGGGCAGCGCTCTAACCAACTGAGCTACAGAGTCCAGTTGCTGAGCATTAACCGCAATTTCGGTATATAAGATGGGAGTGATGCCAGTAATCCCTTTCATGCATACTGTTGTTGTACAACAACAAATTGAAACAAAGGGATTGTGATCACGTGAGTGCACATAATTAATTTTGCAACATAAATTTGCAAATGCGTGGATCATAGAAACCTGACAGGAGACTGGGAATAAGTCTGCCATCACGCGTACATTTACAAGATGGCGTACTTTTACGGTTGGAGCTAAAGATTGTCACTACCAGTTGAAAGGTGAGTTGTTCATTGTGTATCTTTGGTATAATCTGCGCATAAAGTTTTAAAATATTTTTGAGCCTTCATCATAACGTTGTTATTTCATACCAAGACGAAATTTTCTGTTTCATACTTCCGAACGTGAATAGATTACAACAAATAATTTGTTGTTGCACAACAACATTGTGCATAAAAGGTTGAATAGTTGACCTTTTCACTCTATTTATATTTTTCGAAATCATGTCATTCAACGTCAATGCTAAAGCCGTTCAAGCCTACTACTGTTGTAAGCCGATATTACAAGTTGTGTGTCGAAGTTGTTACTGATTGTAATGAATATAAAAACTGATGAAAACCAAATAATTCTACATGATCTGATACATGTGCTAGTACTACATATTATAACATAATTTGCTACATTTTAGAATGTGCTCTATATTTATAGAAATTGTCTGAGATGACCTAATAACATTTATATTGTTTTCCATTTTTTATAGGATACTGTTAGGGTATTATGCAAAACAACCAATTCTCAATACCATCTGTTTCATTCTATGGAAGACGTCCTGCTTCTCGACTTCAAAATAGGATACATGTCGAGTACATATGGTTATGTCGAGCGACCGCTTGCTGTCCATGAGTATAACATTCATATGGGAGGAGTTGACTTGTGTGACATGTTGCTTTCCCTCTATCGCATATCTAGACGCTCCATCAAGTACTACATGCACATCATCTATTACTGCTTAGGCATCTCCGTTGTTAATGGTTGGCTTCTCTATCGAAGACATATGGATCAGAACGGTGTGCTCACTAAAAATCAGCTGAAACTAATTCAATTTCAGTCACAAATTGGAGACAGCTTGACTCGATGCCAGAAAGTTGTAACACCCAAAAGAGGTCGACCAACGCTAGAGAAAGAACTGCCTGCTAAAAAGCGTAGACCAGCAACAGTTCCAATGCCCTCAACAGCTATCGCTAAAGACAAAACTGGACATTTTCCAGAGTTCCAAGAAAAACAACAGAGGTGTAGGCATTGCAAATCTGGATATACAAATGTTAGTTGCTCAAAATGTAACATTCATCTGTGTTTGGTGAAGAAATGTAATTGTTTCACAATCTTTCACTGTGAATAAGTAATTACATGTATGTTTCTTTATATGTATTTGTTACAGTAACTCTTTGAAGCAAAACTATTATACAACATGCCATATTCTTTGAATCTGGAAGTTACCTGTTTTGCATGTTATCTTGTAAAATAATGATAAATTATGTTTGCAATACCTGTGTAATTGAACTTTTCTGCACCCCCCCCCCTGCAAACAATCAACGACTACCTCCAAATAATGTACACCACCAGATAGAGAATAGTGCACTATCACATGCAATATAATGACACCCACAATTTTCTTAATGTTCTGTTCCTGTATGTTACACATTCTGACTGAAAACATGTATAAGTTTCATGCCATCAGAATATATTTTGTTACTCTCATGCATGATGTTGTTCAGTGACAACAATTTCCAATTACGTCATTATGACGTCATATGATTTTTTTTCAATTTTTCCAGATTGTAAGGCTATAGTTAATTATTTTTATCACACTTGGAATTTTTTTAATTGCAATAAGAAAAGTTATGCATGAAAGGGTACGTGTATGGGTAAATATAAAGTTTTTCTATTCCATCAGAGGAGGTCGGACAGCCTATTAGGCGAATCTGGGCGAACATCTCGACCCATCAGATTGCGCCATTTTCCACAAGCTTGCATGAAGCTTGTGTCATCGAAAATTTACATAGGGCTCATAAATATCGATTTTTTTCATATTGTTATTCAAACTTTTTTGGAAATTTCACGCGATACTACTTTTACAACAGTTAACCTACCCATTGGAACGGTATCTTGAAAGGTAAGCGTCATTTTCCAGTTTATTTTGACCTCTCACTTAGGCGCTATGCCGTCGCGATGTAATTTAATGCCGTTTCTGTCAACAATCTTTGAAGACAAAAATCTCGAATTCGCATGGTTCGATATCGCTATTTTTTTCACGATTAGTTAAACAAAGGTATAATCTTTAATTCTGTCCAGCCGGGCCCCCTCGGTCCCGCAACCGTTTTCGAGATATTCACCGTTGAACCCTTTGTAAAATATACTGCCTTGTCGCTCAGATCGATAATGAACTGCTATTACTCGCTTTTTTCTAAAGAAATTTGATATGCTATAGAAGTTTCGATACATTATGGATTGTATATATTGTTTAAAGTATGTAAATAATTAAAGCACTTCTGTAACAATATTTTATAAGTGAAATTTATTGTTTGACTGTTGTTTTAATAGATTTGAGATTCGTGATTTTGGCTGGATTCTATTTGTGTCAATGATTGTGTCTGCAAGAATTAAGCATCCTCAGTAAATCTGGACAATGGCATATACAAGGACAGTTCGTTACAATAATTCAACCTACCATGTCAGTAGTAGCGTTGTAGAACGGCTGGATCGTGTACGCATATCCTGGGGTTTTCGTGGAAAATCGAGCAGTGATCCCTCAGCGTGGTCAACTAAGTGTCAGAACTGCCCATTTCAAACGGGCAGAGAGCTTACCACCACCACCTGTTCCACAGAATACTGTACATAGACACAGTGTTCCATTTTGTAGCATGCAAAATACTACAGAGTCATGTTGCAATATTGTTCATATTCAGAGTAAATATAAGAAAATGTACAGTAAAGACCTACATAAAAGAACCATTGTAGCTAAGAACCACCAGCAATTTATGCTACAATACTCTTTGCACCCAAAATGTAGAATCAGGCCAAATTGATGAGCAAAACTGTATTTTAAAGAATCTTAATTAATTTTTATTTAATGTTACAAGGTCAGGTATATATATATACAGTACATTAATTTGACCATCCATCCATGGAGGCCCACTCGATCCCAACGCGGACCAGGGAGCACCCGGCGTCAGATTTAAGAAATATATCTCTCGTTTTCGAAACTTGATCGTCGCAACCGACATCGATGATCCCAAACGTCAAAAAGCCCTCTTATTACACTACATCGGTGAAGAGGTCAATGATATCTTTGAAACACTAACAGTCAGTGAACCGGCTGAAGGAGAGACAGTTTTAGACGTCACAATTAAAGCACTGTCGGAATACTTTACACCGAAACAAAACCCTGTATTCGAAGACTATAAATTTCGCAACGCCAAACAAACACACGACGAAGCTCTTATGACATACTATACACGACTCAAACAACTTTCACTCACCTGTGAATTTTACGACGCCGATCGAGAAATCAAGTCTCAGATTGTCCAACACGGCCGATCGCAACGACTTCGACGAAAAGCGTTAACCGACCCAACTATAACCCTGGGAAAACTTCTAGAAATGGGTAAAGCGATGGAGTTAGCCGACTCGCAAGCAGCGAACTTAGAGCGTACAGAGAACGTCAGCCATTTCACAACCGGAAGTAGCAAGAACCACAACATCCGCCCCGATAAAGAGCGCGGTCAATTCCAACCCCGGAGCCCCGGCACCACCGGAAGATGTCGCAATTGTGGAGGCACATACCCGCACGAAGGCGGAAAAACTGCTTGCCCTGCATATGGAAAAGAATGTCGATCTTGTGGGAAGCTTAACCACATTCAGTCCGTATGTCTCCACGACAGATAACGCGCAAACCCGACCACTGAGCAACGCTACAGTCAGATAGAGCGCGAAGCCCTTGCCGTAGTATGGGCATGTGAACACTTCCACCTCTACATTTACGGCAAGCCAGTCAATATCTACACAGATCACAAACCCCTGGTTGCCATATATGGCAACGCAAACTCGAAACCACCTGCTCGTATCGAAAGATGGGCACTCAGACTTCAACCGTACCAGACGACCGTGCATTACCGAAAGGGAGAAGAAAATCCTGCAGACTACATGTCTAGGCACCCTTCCAATCACCCTGAACCCTGCAGCAGACAGGAAAAAGTCGCAGAGGAATACATCAACTACATTGCCACAACTTCAACACCAACAGCACTCACCCTCAGCATGATCGCAGAGGCCACAGGGCGTGACCCAACCCTCCGTGCTGTCATGGACGCAGTTCAATCAGGCAAGTGGTACGAGCTAGCCAAACACCCAAAGGTCGATACTGACACATTTCGCACATACGAACGCCTTAAAGATGAATTAACCGTTGGGACAACAATCCAAGTGATCATTCGCGGAACGAAATTAGTGATTCCTAACAAGTTACAACGTCGCGTCGTGGACTTCGCTCACGAAGGTCACCAAGGCATTACCAAAACCAAACCCTACTACGAGAGAAGGTATGGTTTCCTGGAATTAACAAAATGGTCGAAGAACGAGTAAAATCCTGCCTCGCATGCCAAGTTGCAACCCCAGAGGCGCACGTGAGCCGTTACAAATGTCTCCTCTGCCCGATCAAGTATGGGAAGAGATAAGCGTATACTTTGCTGAACTCTCAACGGGGGACTACCTCCTGGTGCTTTCTAATGACAACTCACGTTACCCAATCGTTGAAGTAATTCGTTCATTGGCAGCCCAAACTGTAATTCCTAAACTCCAGCATATCTTTTCACAATTCGGCATTCCAGGCGTTCTGAAATCTGACAACGGTCCGCCGTTCAACTCCGAAGCCTTCGGAACCTTCGCCGATAACCTGGGATTTACCCACCGAAAGATCACCCCTTATTGGCCAAGGGCTAATGGCGAAGTAGAGCGCTTCATGAGGACGGTAAATCGAAATTGTTAATAAGAGGAATAAACATGTGCGAAAACAAAGCGTCGATAAATTCTTGTGTAAATGAATGTTGATTGTAATGCAATAAGTCCAAATTGAAATCACCCATAATATAGCATTGTTTATTGTCTTTAGAAATAATTGAAAGAACTTTGTTAAAAACTTCTATAAAAGAGGCAAGGTTTTGGTTGGGTGGGCGGTAAATCGTTCCAACAATGATGTTTTTCCCAATAGGGTTTATAATTTCTACAAACAAAGACTCAAGTACTTCAGGATTAGAAATTTTGCAATCTTGAATAAGTTTATACTGAAAATGATCATTAAGGTAAAGACCTATTCCACCACCTGTTTTACCTTGGCGATGATTGGAGATGAAATTATAACCAGGGAGATTTACCATTTCAAACGTGTCATCGTTTAGCCAAGTTTCAGATACTCCAATGACAGAAAATGAGTTGAGCAAGTTTGTAGTTAAGGCTTTGAATTTATCAAAATTACCAAGGAGACTACGGCTATTAATATGCAAAAATTACATATCAGAGTTGTCTGGCCTATCCCCTAATAGGTCATTAATTTCATTTCATAATTAAAAGTGCAAAAAATCAATGTCTAGCCTAGAATAACTTGAAATTCTTATTTTTAGATAATTTTTCTTATTTAATTGAGAAATTATTTCTTGTCAAGCAAAATTACAAGAAAAATGTTCTTGTTTTAAGAAAGTATTTCTTAAAATAATTTAGGCAAGATAATCTGGGAGACTCTTTTGCTTCTTTCAAGAATGATATTCTTGCGTCATAGAATAATATTCTGACTAATCTTGAAACAAAAAAAAGTATTCTTGTTGAGAAGTGAACTAAAAATCTATAAATTCGGTAGACAATGATATATTCTCCTTGCTTTTTCTTAAGCCCGGCGCACACTAGTGCAAGTTGTACGCGCAGATGTCATTCGTGACCAATTACGTGCGACGAAAATCCTAGTGTGCGGGGAAAATATACAGGATTTTTGTCACTCGTGTCGTGAACAACAAATATCAAACGTGTTTGATATTTTCTGTCATTCGTGACAAAAATTCCTCGCAGCAAAGAAGTGCGCATGCGTGTTATTTCCCAAAACAACATGGCGGATAGTGAACAAACACTTGCAGCTAGCGACAGGAATTGCGGCGGGCGTTCATTTGTCAATATTCTTCGTTCTTTAAATGACTAGAAAGGCGGTATATTTAGCATTATATAGTGGTTTATTGCAATTGCATTCAGCGAGCTAGTCGGTGGCGTAGTGGTTTAGGGCGTGCGCTGGCTACAGTTTCTTAGAGCGGCTGTTCAAGCCCGGTCAATCCCGGCCAAAACTTTTTTCTCACTTAAATTATTTTTTCTTTCAAATAATTTTTTCCGACTTGTTTTAACCCCAAAATTCCTTTTCAGACATTTCTGGTTAGGGTTAGGTTAAGGGTTGGAGGTGGGAAAGGTTTATTTTATAAGTATTTGACTTAACTATAGTCAGGCAAATGCCCGCCGCAATTCCTGTCGCTAGCTGCAAGTGTTTGTTCACTATCCGCCATGTTGTTTTGGGAAATAACACGCATGCGCACTTCTTTGCTGCGAGGAATTTTTGTCACGAATGACAGAAAATATCAAACACGTTTGATATTTGTTGTTCACGACACGAGTGACAAAAATCCTATATATTTTCCCCGCACACTAGGATTTTCGTCGCACGTAATTGGTCACGAATGACATCTGTGCGTACAACTTGCACTAGTGTGCGCCGGGCTTTAGTTTCAAAAATACTTGTAATGTTATTGACACGCCGGGCAGCTCGTCAAATCAGATTTGATCATGTTTAGTTATGTTTTGCGTCGTATCAAAGAACATGCATTTTTTAAGATCCTCCTGTACACCTTCAATTGCCAAGAGATCTTTCTCACCCGTAGCCATATTAAACAAATTAAAAGTAAAAATCTATCCGACTTTCGACATATATGATTGAGTTGAAAGAACTTTGTTTCAGTTGAGTTGTGGCCTCATGCGGGCGCAACATTGAAATACAATGGTGAAAAATACATGGAACTCTGTAGTGCCATACAAATAGAGATTGATGAATTATTTTGGGGATATAGTGACGAGTTTTCGTCAGAAAGACAGAGATTATCGTTGATGATCATTGTTTCTTATATGCACTGCTTGTATGCTGGACTGTTCAGATATTATATATATACCGCTTGCGGCGTTGACTGTTCAGATATATGAGATCAGTGCTTCCAATGGTATGCAGACGCGTGCCATATATAGGCAACCAGAAGCCTTAGCGAGCGTGCTCTCACAGCGCGTCCTTTCAAAAATTCTGTTGAATTTACATCCAAATATTATACAATTTTTATCGAAATACGAAGAAATATTCCAATATTTGAAGATTGAAACAATAATTTGGAAAGTAAGTGTTAAACTATGTAAATATTTTTGGATTTTGCTTGTAAATATAGGGTATATAATCAATTGTTTTCATGTATGATTTAGCCGACTTTGGTCGTTAGCACCATTTGGGCTCAAGAATATATTATTAATATGAATTAAAAACTTTATATGCGTTTGTACTTGCAGATTATCATTTCAAGCGATAAATACTGAAATAATATGTGGTCAAAGCGAGTCGAACTGTCAAATCAAATCAAATCAAATAAACTTTATTTAGGGGTAATCATCACGTGTCGAGAAGAACTGGTGTATCACGTGGAGCTCTGATATTAATCAATCAACATTCATACCAAAGGTATGAATGTTGTTGATTATTCATGAATTGATACTTTTAATAGTATATGAACTATCGACTCATTTAGGCTTTGATGTAATACAATCACGAAAAAAAATCTTTAGCTTTCTATGAGAGGGGAACAATCCTTCCTTTGTAATAATACGGTAAATTGTGCTATAATAATATCATTTTATCCAGAACCTGATATGGCATTACTGACTGTTTATGTTGGTGGTGGTTAGGGAAGTGTTTATATATGAACCTAGCCAGCATGGCTACCAGAGCTATCCTAGCTCGCTTTCCCAAGACCAATTTAATTCGTAACACTTTTCAGGCCTTTCAGGAATACACGTACCTGTGTTTAGCAAAATATATAATATATCAGATGAAATATATTTCAGTGGTAATTGCACAGAGATAAAATTACATCCCTACCAGATTTATGCTTACTTATTTCTTGGACTTCCTATATACAAGGGCCAAGCACAGATAAATTTGGTGCAGGCACTGTTTCTATTTGTGTCAGTTCTACCAAACCTGAAATCACATACAATTTTTATTAGCAGTGACAATATTTCACCGTTATAGCCCATAGAAACGATGAGTCAGATCCTGGCGGGATATTCCATAGGCTGGGCAGCCTAGTTCCCAAATAAACAAAAATGAAAATTATTTGGAAATAATACCAAATGCCTGATTGATGTAAACTGAGTTTAGCCCTGCTGCTCAACCCACCTCCACCATATAAACTGCACCTTAGTCAATACTCTAGAGATCCTATGTTTGTGGTCTTTATTAAAATACTCAAAAGACTTAGTTTGAAATATATCACAGTTTAAAATGGGCACCTTTTGCCTTCAAATTGACTGCCATTATTCAAGTAACATTACACTTGAGAGTACATTGTGACTTAATGGTTATTTACATTGTGTTTCATCCTCTTAAATAACTACAATGTGCCTCAATATATTTTATAATCCCAGCCTGTATAGAGTAAGATATTTTTGATCCATCAATTTTCCCTAAAAATATCATGCAATGACAACACAGTGTGTGGCTGAATGTGTTGACAAGAAAATTGGATAGAATGGCAGATGCATGTATTGTTTAGTGACAACATACAGTACTGCCTAGAAGTAAGTTAACACTGCGGTTCGGTTGCGGTTCGTGCGGTTAGCGGGTGCGGTGCGTGCGGTTAACGGGTGCTGTGCGTGCGGTTAGCGGGTGCCATGCGTGCGGTTTGCGGTTGCCATGCGTGCGGTTTGCGGTTGCGGTTCGTGCGGTAATCACACGTCAAACAGAAAAACCACTGCGTCGTGTCCGACGGTTTCCGATACAACTGTTATTATGCGGCAAACGGACTTGTTCCTATATGGATTAATTTGTTTACTAAATTACAACCTTCTCTAATAAACTGTATAACATACACAACTGATATGAATTTATATTATGAATATAAAGGGAATGAGGAGTTAATGAAAAAGTATAAACTCAGATCAACAAACGTGTCACCAATAAAAACCCTACGGGTTTGCCGCATGATATTTGCGTGTTAGTAAACAAGAAACCGTAATGTGATAAGCGACACTTTTATAAATCTATTCAATCTCTCTACAGCTCTACTATATTAATTATACTTTGCTATAAAATATGACGCAACGGTTGATAAAATGACAAGCTTGTTACACGTTGTCGACAGGCTTGCTACCGAGTACGAGCTTGTTAAGCCAACAACTTGTGAACAAGATGTGAGATTTTTACATGCGTAAATAAACCTAGTAACTTTTTGTCATACGCGTATCAGTTTAAAAGCCTGTAGAAAAGGGTTTATATAGCATGCAGCAAATTCCGAAGTCAACAACGCATTAATTTATAAAAAATATTTAACTATTATTGTAAGCGCATGCCTTTACGTTTGCAAGTCAGATTTTGTCGCATCTTTCCGTGTATTGTAGTTACGTGTATATGTAACAGAGAGCTGAGCTTATGCGACACAAACTCCCAAAGTTATACACATAACATACGATAATAAAGAATCGATTTTGATAATTTAAGTCCAGTTAAGCTTTAATAGTTAAATGATGGATTTAGCTAAGATTATTTTTCTTGTATTAAGAAAAGCCCGTATCAAACTCGGGTCTCAATCTCAGATCTCTCACTTCGCTTATATAAAGCTTTCCCGCACAATGTTTGCTTTGATTTTGCTAGCAAATCCCGTTGAAAAATACATCGTGCATTTTCTTTCAATTATACTGACAAATTTCCGTTTTATAATCTGCATACTGTTTACAAGTTCTCATCCCACGTCCCGGAAATACCAAAATACTCATTAGCGCGCCGGGCAACGCCGGTGAATAGATAGCTTTAAGTTCGTATTTATTCTGAACGCATCAGTATATCACTGAGAGATTTATGGATCGAATATCTCTGCATTGGGGACTAGAATTTTTTAACGAGTATTTCCCATTGGGAACTAGCCTCCGGAAAAGATAATTTTTATGTGTTATTGTATATGACATCATCGCTTCAATAGTTAAAAGCAAGTGTAGAGGTATGAATATTTGCCATATATATTATCGTTGATTACTCTGAATTGTAACTCGCAGTGATATATAGAACATATCATATGGAGATAGACAATACTCACAATTATATATCCTAACTCTACGTATGCGCTAACCCGAATCATAGTTAATAGATAATTTAACAACTTCCGTATTTGTATTACGTGCGGCAGCCATTCTTAGCAGTGTTTATCGAACTACCATATATCATCGTCTGCAATACTATATACAGTATCTACCTCGCATTTTCAAGATATACAAATTACAGTAAACGGCTGAGATACGTACTCAATCATATATATATACGCCGCTACTACGCTTGCTCACTCAAACAAACATAATATTGTCTGTCAGTTTATTTACAAATATTTTAATTGACTCTCTACATAACAGGTATATGGCAATATTGTAAGAATTATTTCTTCAAGAGTCAGCTTACATTGCATTGTGAAACAAGCTGCATTACTTTTGCATGTCCGTCTATATCAGAACTTTGCCAAAAAGTATTCCATTGACCCAGACGACAGCATTCCAGAATTTTTTTCACCAAATTTACAGACTAGTTATTGGGAGATTTGCTTTTAGTTTTTGTGTTTGTGTTCAATAAGCGATTTGCGTGGTAAAATTATGCAATACGTTACCTACGTTAAAAGACTTGCTTCGTCAAAACACATTATTAAGCTTTATAAACAAATACGACCATTTACTAAATTTTTAGGCTGGTTGCAATATACATGAAATTGTAATGCCAATGACAAAGTTGGAAATTAAACTGCCAAATTATATCGTGTGATATTCTGTTTCCAAATACTAATTTGCCCACGTAAAATTCCGAGTTCGCAAGTCGTACTGTTTTTGTGTTCCGCCGTGAGTTACGGTCAAACCTCAATACGCCCACACAACCGCCTGCGACCCGCGTGCAGCCCCCGGGGAAACCGCGGGCAACCTCCGGGCAGACCGCGGGCGGCCACCGGGCAGACCGCAGGCGGCCTCCGGGCCGACCGCGGGGCGCCTGCGGTCAAACCGCGTGTGACCCGCGGTTAACGGCGTATTTGTGTTAAGTTACTTCTAGGTAGGTAGGTAGGTAGGTAAAACTTTATTTTACTACGCTAACCCCAACAGCGAAAGCTGATTTCGAAGGGGGGCGTAGCATTAAATTTACATTAAAAATTTAGAAAAGTTAAACATACAAATACAATTACTTACATGCAGTTATTACAATTACATACATAATTAGATAGATAATAGTACATACAGTACATACATACATACATAATAGTAAATATTAATAGATTAAATAGTCAAGGTAAATATGGGTTTAAAAACTCTAATTAGTAGCCAGGTGTCATACGTTTTTTTTTAATATAGCTAGTGATTCTTTTCCTCTTAATTCATTTGGGAGACTATTCCACAATTTGGCCCCTCTATAGCTAAGACTTTTTTTAAGATATTCAGTCTTAGGCTTGGGCAAATGGAGTTTAGTGGAAGAGCCCCGCAAATTATAATACTGGGAGGAAGACGTCTTTTGAAAAATATCAGTAAGTCGTAAGGGCGCTAGATCATGAGTAATTTTATACATAAGACTTGCCACAAACTGGGTTCTGCGTTCGCTCAGAGGCTTCCAGTTTAATTCATTTAGAGCAAGTTCAGATTGACCATGTTCATTTTTACGACCCATGATAGCTCTAGCAGCCCTATTTTGTAATTTCTGGAGACGATCAGAAAGTGTGGTACCAATGGTATCCCAAACTTCGCAACAATAATCAAGGTGAGGCGAAACAAGTGCATTATAGGCACAAATTAATGTATTACGGTCTACACATGATTTTAACTTTCTGATTGCCCCAATTCCGGATGAAACTTTTTTGGCAATTTTATCAATATGCTTTTCCCATGATAGAAATTCATCAATATAGACTCCAAGTGCCTTTGTTTCTCTTACCCTTTTAATTGGTATGTCACCAACAAATACCTTTGGGGTAGCCAATATACTATTAATATTATGCCGTGATCCAATTAGTATGTACTCAGTTTTAACGAGATTTAAAGATAGTTTATTTGCACAGAGCCACTGATTAACGTTTGAAAGATCGTGATTGATGGCAACTTCTACATCATGAAGAGATTTACCAGATACAGTTAACGTTGTATCGTCGGCAAACATTCTTGATGACGAGTGTTCAAGACTTGTAGGCAGATCGTTTATATAAATTAGAAACAAGAGTGGCCCAAGAATTGAACCTTGGGGGATCCCACAAGTAACTAGATTTTTTCTAGACAATACGCCGTTCACAGTACACATTTAAAATCTGTTTTCTAAGTATGATCCTAAAAGATTTAGGGCAGGTTTTTGTAGACCATAAAGGTCAAGTTTCTTAATCAATATATTATGATTTATAGTATCAAATGCTTTCTGCAAGTCAAGAAATACTGCAATATTGAATTGACCACGGTCCACATTAATGAACCATTCGTTAGTACTGTCCAAAAGGGCAGAAGCTGTAGAATGGAACTGCCTAAAACCAAATTGATTTTGAGACAACAAATTATTAACAGCAAAATAATCATATAGTTGGCTATATAGAACTTTTTCAAAAACTTTACTTACTATAGGCAGAATGGGCAGTACGTACTGTGTGAATTAGGCAGTACTGTGCGAACAAACACCATTGGTATAATACTCGTATTACCTAACTGAAGTGTAAATAGGACAAGGAATATTTTGGACATATTGTATGACATGACCTTGTCTCAGTTAAGACCACACTCTTAGACATAACACGGTTCAATGCACCTTGAATCACGACACTGGTCTAACTTTGGCTTGAGGGGAGCCTGACCTTCATTGAAAATAACCCACAGGCTTCAGGTGCATTGAGTATAAAGTTCTACTTAAGTCAAACTGTGGATCGGGTACCCTAGGGGCTCTTTCCAGCAAATTATTGTACCACAGCAAATGACAAATTGGTAGAGCTGGGCAGGTTATTCTGGATTGAGTAACTGAAGGAAGCATCATGTAAACAGCCACTAAGTTCTATAAAAAGCAGTTCCTGAGTACTTTTCAGGAAAACGTAAGTTTAAAATATTACTTTATACATTGCACTTCCTTTTGCAGACAATACAATTTATCAACGGCCTAGGGAAAAGTGTTGAACTTAGCCTATTAACCAAATTAGCACTGCTGTGAAGTCAGCAAGAATGATGATTTGCAATGTTTGTGGCTTATGTTGTCAACATATCAATGATGCACTGATACAGAACTGCACAGATTTTATGTTTTGCCTGAAGCTAAAGTTGGGACAAAGCAGTTATGATGAGAATGTCCAATTATATATGTTAGAGTTTACCGGCAATGACTAAACATGGTACAAAAGTATACATAATTTGAATATCACTCAATATGTCCCTTCGTGCATTTGTGTTACTATTAGACTTCTATTCACTCCTAGCTGACTTTGTAAGATTGCAGTATTTCCGTAATGTGAACTTTCGAAATTTTTATGTTTTCTTTTGAAAAATAGATGTATTTGCCAAAAGAGATTTGTCATTTGGAATCTAGTATGTACAAAAATTGGTAGTATGACCTCAACAAACTTATGGCTGATATCTGATGTGTAGATATCATAAGGGTATAACATAGGTAATGTTATTTCTTGGCAAAGAAAAACTTTTTTGCTTTCTTACCTAAATTAACAGATCATCGAGGAAGCCAGAAGACTCTTGGGAATTGGAGGTTGGGGTGATAGGGATGAATTTAAGAAAGAGTGTCTTCAACGGTTGGTTGAAGAAATTGAGATATTGATATGTTATGGAATTAGTAAAGGAATGAGCGTGCCAAAAAGCCCATGACAAGGCCAAGTAAGCGCATTGTTTGAACATACTGGTTAAGTCAGCACTGACCAGCTACCGGAAATTTAAAGCTGATATGCAAGAAACTGGACCAAGTGTTGCTGTGATAGATCTATAGAACGTATACTCATAAGCATGATAGATAGAACTTCAACTTTATATATATAATCCACTGCATGGATTTCTTAAAGAGGCAGTCAAGTTATGGCACAAAGTAACATTGATCCGCCTGTTGAGGCAGAAAATTAAAACCAAATTTGGTTGATAAATTAGGGTATATTTACTTGAAAAAAATGGCTGTGACAAACTTACAAAAAATCTGGATATATGACATCATCTGTAATGGCCCAATGGGATGGAATTGTCATCGTACATGAATTACTTAACCTCCACGGGTAGATTCATATTATTTGTCATCGCACATGAATAATAAACACTAACTATTGTTGGTAAGTTATCTATAGATAAATATTCTACACAAAGGTCTAGGACTAATAAGCAATTACTCAGAGCTTTTAAATACATTTTGTCTCCTTGTATTAAGACATTATTAATTAAATGTTGTTTTAGACCACGCGGACAATGGAACATTTCGTGCTGAAAGAAGCGCCGATAAACTCATAAAAGCACATTGCTTTCCTCTAGAATGAACACTAAACAGTTCATCACCTTGATTAATATCGGCAGAAGGAAATAAAGCCATACTTACCTGTGTTTCTTCGTGAAATGTTTGTAGAATTGGCAGAATAAAAAGCTTGTAAAATCTTGAGAGTTGTGAACTTGCAGATCGCAAAAATCGTGATTTTCTTAAGAAAAATTATCTTAAGAAAATGAGTAAGAATTTTTTTTTTATTCTCCCAAGAAAATTTCCTTATTTTAAGAAAAAAATCATATCATTTTCTTAATAATCATATAGAGGCAAAATTACTCAAATTTAATTGGCTAATGAGCAAGGCATTTTTTGTTAATTCAGGGCAAAATTACTTATACCTGATTGGCTGAAACGCACGGAAGTTTCTTGTTTCAATATTCAATAAAAACAATGGCTTCTCGCTTCTTCGTGGCGGATATTGATGTTATTGAAGAATTAAAAACTTCTAGTGAAAACACAAACACTAGAAAAAGTACAAATTTATGGGTTGGAGTATTTAAGAAATGGGCAGCACTAAAGAACGTCGGCGAAGACATGGAGACATACGAAGTTCAAGAACTTGACAAGGTGTTGTCGAGATTTTACGCTGAAGTACGGAAGACAAATGGTAGTGAGGACGAGTCTGACTGTCTTAAGGTTATGCAAGCATCGTTAGACCGTTTTGTTCGAGAGAAAGGATATCTATACTAAGGGATAACGAATTTCTCAGCTCCAGAAAAGTGCCTGAAGGAAAGGCAAATAACCTGCCAAGAGACGGCTTCGGAAAACAGCCAAACAAAGCAAAAAGCCTTACCGAAGAAGAAGAGAAAATATTGTGGGAAAGCGGCCAGCTGGGAAGAGGAAACCCTCGCTCGTTGACAAACACGTTGTGGTGGCTTCTTACCCAGCATTTTGGCTAACGTGGTCGGCAAGAGCATCATGAAATGAGTGTTGTCTTACAATAGGACGACAACGGAATTGAGTTTGTAACGTTTGCTGAAGGAGTAACAAATACCAGACAAAGCGGCTTGCGAGCAAAACCAAGACTTGTAAAGCCAAAAATGTTTGCAAATGGACACGAAACCAGGTGCCCAGTCACTCTTTTCAAGCAATATATTCGAAGGCGTCCAACTGGCATGCAAACAACAGGTCCTTTCTATTTATCCGTTATTGATAATCCTACTTCCGATATTTGGTATAAGAAAACACCAATGGCCGAGAATACCATCAACAATATCATGAAGATGATGAAAGAAAATTCACCCTTGGATAATATTTGTCCCGACAAGAAGCTAACCAACCACAGCGCAAGAAAAACCGTGGTGAAAAAGTTGAAAAGCTGCGGAGTACCAAAATGTGAAATAAAGAATATCACCGGTCACAAGTCAGAGCAAGGCCTCGACGCCTACGATTCAGGAGATGAAAAGGAGCAGCGAGTTTAATAGACGGTACTTCTAAAACCTTCCACCAGCATTTACCTACTCGCCAAGTGTTTATAATTTCCAAAACTGTCAAGTAACTTTCAACACGGCTGGTAATAATTCCACGCAAGCAAGTGCGAGCTTGACCCAAACCAAACGCCCGTCTAAAAGATTTATTCTTCACTCTGATGATTCTGATTAACTGATGACCGAGTACAGTTTTGACAATGCTTATGTTATGAAAGGTTAATATTACATGTTGAGATTTCAGATTTCTATTGTCAATTTCATTGACACTTAACTGGCTTCCTTGTTCGTGTTGTTTACGTGCGTAGCGTTTGTTGTAATAAGTTGTTGATTGATAAAGTGTTTTTAATATTAAATATACACTTTTTTCTGACTTTTTTGTGTGTTTTTCCGCCGTTGTCTTTGATTGACATTGATACAATTTGCTATCTCACTTGTTCACCCGCGTAGCCAATCCAAACTGAAAGTACAGCCTACAGGTGCGTAGCAAATAATACTTTACGAATAAATTTTGCCCTCTATATGATTAACAAGTAATCACATAGTTCCTCGTAAAATTAAGGTCTAATTTCACTTGTGTTTTCAAAGTTTCGCAAATTGCCCTCGTTGCTTCGCGACTCTGCCAATTTGTGAAACTTTGAAAACACGCGTGAAATTAAACTTTAATTTTACTCTGCCCCATGCGATTACCTATACGAAAAATATTCTTAAGAAAATGATTAAGAAAATTTAAAATAAGAAAGAGATTTATTTTATGTGTAGTAGATGGAATATTCTAACGCAATTTTATATAAATATATAGGTTTTTTGGCGAAGAGAAAAAGTATAGCAATCTGGAACAAGGCACCGCAAATTTGAAAGTGCGTAAAAGCCCGCGCTACTGAAGAATGTGTTCGATTATAAGTACGGGGCTGAGAAAAATACCATCGAAAATTTCCTAGTGCTCTGATCATATTGTAAATATCAAAGCACAACCACACGTAAACTTGACACGTAGTAATCTTTTATCCCAAGTTTTAATTTTGATATGTCATTAGTAACGCTTCGTTATAAAATATATATTTTATAGTACTGTAGCTATATGGGGAAGATTGGAAAGGTAATACTTTATTGTCCAAGGAAGATTTATCGCGGGTAATTATCACGATTTGATAATCGGTGTATATCTTAAAGTATAGGATGTTGCCAAAGTATATATTGGACGCCTTTTGAATAATACAGGTAAAAATATATGGAAATGAGCACTGCTATATATATATATGCATAAATTGACTTTGCATGCCCTGCTGGTTCTCCTGTTATAATATTGATTTGTTCATACACCCGTTCTGTTTCCGAGGAAAAGAAACATATTTGACTGAAGAAATATTCAAATTGCAAGAGAACCACATAAAAGCACATAGTAAACAATATTCATTAAACTTCGCTAATAGAAACCCATGCATAAGTCTTGCTTGGCAATTGTACATTGGCAATGGAACTCGTTCGAGGATGGAATGTTATTCCAATCGAAACAATCGCCAATTCCTACATTAGATCCAGTCAGGATCACTATTAAAATTGTTTGCTTGAAACATACCGTAATAAAAATTGGATCTTTTGATAAAAAGTAGTTTTTGCCATTTTGTTTTAGGGTAACTAAATGGAAATAATCATACAAAACTGGACATTACTCCAAAGGTCTTACATGCATCAATAACATAGTCTTTTAATATGTACAGTACTGCCTAGAAGTAACTTAACACAAATACGCGGTTAACCGCGGGTCACACGCGGTTTGACCGCAGGCGCCCCGCCGTCTGCCCGGAGTGCGCCCACGGTGTGCCCGGAGGTTGCCCGCGGTTTCCTCGGGGGCTGCACGCGGATCGCCCGCGGTTGTGTGGGCGTATTGTGGTTTGACCGTAACTCACGGCGGAACACGAAAACAGTACGACTTGCGAACTCGGAATTTTACGCGGGCAAATTAGTATTTAGAAATCAGAATATCACACGATATAATTTGGCAGTTTAATTTCCAACTTTGTCATTGGCATTACAATTTCATGTATATTGCAACAAGCCTAAAAATTTAGTAAATGATCGTATTTGTTTATAAAGCTGAATAGTGTGTTTTGACGAAGCAAGTCTTTTAACGTAGCTAACGTATTGCACAATTTTACCACACAAATCGCTTATTGAACACAAACGCAAAAACTCAAAGCAAATCTCACAATAAATAGTCTGTAAATTTGGTGAAAAAATTCTGGAATGCTGTCTGGGTCAATGGAATACTGTTTGGCAAAGTTCTGATATAGACGGACATGCAAAAGTGATGCAGTTTGTTTCACAATTCAATGTAAGCTGACTCTTGAAAAAATAATTCTTACAATATTGACATATACCTGTTATGTAGAGAGTCAATTAAAATATTTGTAAATAGACTGACAGACAATATTATGTTTGTTTGAGTGAGCAAGCGTAGTAGCGACGTATATATATATGATTGAGTACGTATCTCAGCCGTTTACTGTAATTTGTATATCATGAAAATGCAAGGTAGATACTGTATATAGTATTGCAGACGATGACATATGGTAGTTCAATAAACACTGCTAAGAATGGCTGCCGCACGTAATACAAATACGGAAGTTGTTATTCGGGCATTCTCTATTAACTATGATTCGGGTTAGCGTATACGTAGCGTAAGGATATATAATTGTGAGTATTGTCTATCTCCATATGATATGTTCTATATATCACTGCGAGTTACAATTCAGAGTAATCAACGATAATATATATGGTAAATATTCATACCTCTAGACTTGCTTTTAACTATTGAAGCGATGATGTCATATACAATAACCCATATCTTTTCCGGAGGCTAGTCCCCAATGTGAAAAACTCGTTGAAGAAATTCTAGGCCCCAATGCAGAGATATTCGATCCATAAATCTCTCAGTGATATACTGATGCGTACTATTCACCCGCGCGCTAATGAGTATTTTGGTATTTCCGGGACGTTGGATGAGAACTTGTAAACAGTATGCAGATTACAAAACGAAAATTTGTCAGTATAATTGAAAGAACATGCACGCTGTATTTTTTAACGGGATTTGCTAGCAAAATCAAAGCAAACATTGTGCGGGAAAGCTTTATATAAGCGAAGTGAGAGATCTGAGATTGAGACCCGAGTTTGATACAGGCTTTTCTTAATACAAGAAAGATTATTGATGGATTTTATACACATTGGACACACTGGAGTAAGTAAATAGAAATATTTATATATTTGACTACCATAACAAATCTGTGAGGTCAAATAATCTTAGCTAAATCCTTCATTTATCTATTAAAGCATAACTTGACTTAAATTATCAAAATCGATTCTTTATTGTCGTATGTTATGTGTATAACTTTGGGAGTTTGTGTCGCATAAGCCCAGCTCTCTGTTACATATACACGTAACTACAATACACGGAAAGATTCGACAAAATCTGACTTGCAAACGTAAAGGTATGCGCTTTCAATAATAGTTAAATATTTTTTATAAATTAAAGCGTTGTTGACTTCGGAATTTGCTTCATGCTATATAAGCCCTTTTCTACAGGCTTTTAAACTGATACGCGTATGACAAAAAGTTACAAGGTTTATTTACGCATGTAAAAATCTCACATCTTGTTCACAAGTTGTTGGCTTAACAAGCTCGTACTCGGTAGCAAGCCTGTCGACAACCTGTAACAAGCTTGTCATTTTATCAACCGTCGCGTCATATTTTATAGCAAAGTATAATTAATATAGTAGAGCGATTGAATAGATTTATAAAGTGTCGCTTATCACATCACGGTTTCTTGTTTACTAACACGCAAATATCATGCGGCAAACCCGTAGGATTTGTATTGGTGACACATTTGTTTATCTGAGTTTATATTTTTCCTTAACACCTCATTCTGTTTATATTCATAACATAAATTGATATCAGTTGTGTACTGTATGTTATACAGTTTATTAGAGAAGGTAGTAGTTTAGTAAACAAATTAATCCATATAGGAACAAGTCCGTTTGCCGCATAATAACACTTGTATCGGAAACCGTCGGAACACGACGCAGTGGTTTTTCTGTTTGACGTGTGATTACCGCACGAACCGCAACCGCAAACCGCACGCATTGCACCCGCTTACCGCACGCACGGCACCCGCTAACCGCACGCACCGCACCCGCTAACCGCACGAACCGCAACCGAACCGCAGTGTTAACTTACTTCTAGGCAGTACTGTAGTATATAGATGCCCACAATGCCAAGTATGGAGAAAAGAATAAAAATATCTCACCACAGTACTGCCTAGAAGTAAGTTAACACTGCGGTTCGGTTGCGGTTCGTGCGTAATCACACATCAAACAGAAAAACCACTGCGTCGTGTTCCGACGGTTTCCGATACAACTGTGATTATGCGGCAAACGGACTTGTTCCTAAAACTTCCTATATATGGATTAATTTGTTTACTAAATTACTATTTTCTTTAAATAAAATATATAACATACACAACTGATTTTAATTTATATTATGAATATAAAGAGAATGAGGTATTAAGGCAAGGTATAAACCCAGATCAACAAACGTGTCACCAATACAAACCCTATGGGTTTGCAGCATGATATTTGCGTGTTAGTAAACAAGAAACCGTAATGTAACAAGCGACTATTTTATAAATCTATTCAATCGCTCTACTATATTAATTCTACTTCGCTATAAAATATGACGCAACGTTTGATAAAATGACAAGCTCGTTACACGTTGTCGACAGGCTTGCTGTAGTACGAGCTTGTTAAGCCAACAACTTGTGAACAAGATGTGAGATTTTTACATGCGTAAATAAACCTAGTAACTTTTTGTCATACGCGTATCAGTTTAAAAGCCTATAGAAAAGGGTTTATATAGCATGCAGCAAATTCCGAAGTCAACAACGCATTAATTTATAAAAAAATATTTAACTATTATTGTAAGCGCATACCTTTACGTTTGCAAGTCAGATTTTGTCGCATCTTTCCATGTATTGTAGTTACGTGTATATGTAAAAGAGAGCTGGGCTTATACGGCACAAAACTCCCAAAGTTATAGACATACGATAATAAAGAATGGTAGGATGAGACAGCTCAAACATTACAGTCAAACAAATCAAACCTAGATTTCTTACTCTACTGTACGTATAAAGGAGTTGTAAAAAAGTTGTAATCTTTTGATAATTTAAGTCAAGTTAAGCTTTAATAGTTAAATAATGGATTTAGCTGAGATTATTTGACCTCACACATTTGTTATGGTAGTCAAATAGATAAATATTTCTATTTACTTACTTACTCTAGTGTGTCGAATGTGTATCAAATCCATCAATAATCTTTCTTGTATTAAGAAAAGCCTGTATCAAACTCGGGTCTCAATCTCAGATCTCTCACTTCGCTTATATAAACCTTTCCCGCACAATGTTTGCTTTGAGTTTGCTAGCAAATTCCGTTGAAAAATACACCGTGCATCTTCTTTCAAGTATACTGACAAATATTCGTTTCGTAATCTGCATACTGTTTACAAGTTCTCATCCCACGTCCCGGAAATACCAAAATACTTATTAGCGCGCCGGGCAACGCCGGTGAATAGATAGCTTTAAGTTTGTATTTATTCTGAACGCATCAGTATATCACTGAGAGATTTATGGATCGAATATCTCTGCATTGGGGACGAGAATTTCTTCAACGAGTCTTTCCCATTGGGGACTAGCCTCCGGAAAAGATATGTTTTATTGTATATGACATCATCGCTTCAATAGTTAAAAGCAAGTCTAGAGGTATGAATATTTGCCATATATATTATGTTGATTACTCTGAATTGTAACTCGCAGTGATATATAGAACATATCATATGGAGATAGACAATACTCACAATTATATATCCTTACGCTACGTATACGCTAACCCGAATAACAACCTCCGTGTTTGTATTACGTGCGGCAGCCATTCTTAGCAGTGTTTATTGAACTACCATATGTCATCGTCTGCAATACTATATACAGTATCTAGGTCGCATTTCAAGCTATACAAATTACAGCTAGTAAACGGCGGTGATACGTACTCAATCATGTATGTATACATACGCCGTTACTACGCTTGCTCACTCAAACAAACATAATATTATCTGTCAGTCTATTAACAAATATTTTAATTGACTGTCTACATAACAGGTATATGTCAATATTGTAAGAATTGTTGCTTGAAGAGTCAGCTTACATTACATTGTGAAACAAGCTGCATTACTTTTGCATGTCCGTTTATATCAGAACTTTGCCGAACAGTATTCTACAGCATTCCAGAAAATATTTTACCAAATTTACAGACTAGTTATTGGAAGATTTCCTTTGAATTTTTGTGTTTACGTTCAATAAGCGATTTGTGCGGAAAAATTGTACAATACGTTAGCTACATTAAAAGACTTGCTTCGTCAAAACACACTATTAAGCTTTATAAACAAATACGACCACTAAATTTTTAGGCTGGTTGCAATATACATGAAGTTGTAATGCCAATGACAAAGTTGGAAATTAAACTGGCAAATTATATCGTGTCATATTCTGATTTCTAAATACTAATTTGCCCACGTAAAATTCCGACTTCTCAAGTCGTACTGTTTTCGTGTTCCGCCGTGAGTTACGGTCAAACCTCAGCACGCCCACACAACCGCGGGCGGCCCGCGTGCAGTCCCCAGGGAGACCGCGGGCGTCCTCCGGGCAGACCGCGGGCGGCCTGCGGGCAGACCGCGGGCGTCCTGCGGGCAGACTGCGGGCGGTCTGCGGGCAGACCGTGGGCGGCCTGCGGGCAGACCGCGGGGCGGCTGCGGTCAAACCGCGTGAGGCCCGTGGTTAACCGCGTATTTGTGTTAAGTTACTTCTAGGCAGTACTGTATGTGTGCAATCAAAATACGGCCGGGTTATGCGTATAAAGACAAAATCAACGAATATGTTGATATTTTTATACGTTTAAACTTTTGATTTAGCCAAATTTAAACTACGTAAACTGAACCGGGTTCGCTTGCCCCATGTGCAAGAATAATTTAAATGCGCCAGTTAAATGGGGTTTAAACTAAATCAAATCTAACATGTTTGCGTTGTACACATTTACATTTTAGGCATATGCTTCTAATTTGATAAATCAAATCAAGATCATGTGCCAAGTATTATTGTCTTTCATTTCGTGTAGCTTTATGATACATGGTTTTGTAAGATCTTGCCAAGGATTCACAAGATCTTGCCAAGATTTTGAAAAATCTTGCCAAGATTTTGAAAAATCTTGCCAAGATTTTTCAAAATCTTGCCAAGTTTTTATAAATTTTGCCACGGTTTTACAAGATCTTGTCAAGGCTTTTTAAGATCATGCCAAGATCTAATCTAAATGCTGCAAGAATATGGAATGATCCTTCAAGGTCTTGGAAAGATCATGGAAAGAAGATGGAAAGATCATACCAAGATCATTTCTAAGTCCTGCAAGAACACGGAAATATCTTCCCAAAATCCTACACGACCCGCCAGAAGATACCAAGATCTTGCAATGATACTGCAAGATCTTGGCAAGATCTTGGCAAGATCTTGGCAAGATCTTGGCAATATCATGGAAAGAACATGAAGGATCATGGGGAGATCTGTCAGGATCTTGGAAAGATCTTGGCATGATCTTGTAGGATCCTGCAGGATTTTGGCAAGATTTTTCCCTGTTCTTGCAGGATTTATATAAGATCTTGGCAAGATTGTTAAAGCATGCACATATTAACGAGATAATAAATTTTCCATCAATTCTTCAATTAATTTAAAGAAATCCTTTCACATATTTGCACTGATGAAGATCTGGGATATTTATTGAATTGTCATTAAAGGATCTTCGACGATAATTTCAGCTGAAGCGGTATTTTTCCAATTTAAAATTTTTTTTTAAATCATTTAGTAGTTTTTGACCAGCTCGAACAGTCCATAAAGTTGCACGAATCCGAAAAATTCCATGGCTCGGAAGCGTAAGAAAACTAATATCAATTGAACAAATACAACAAATTACTTACCAGTGCACTCAGTGCCGTTTGAGGCAAACCCTTTACGACATCCACATTTGCAAGATCCTTCGCTGTTGATGCACTTTTTTCCATTTGAATGAATACAACCGCAGTACGAGGGTAATTTGCATTCATCAACATCTATTAACAATGTATTAACAAACAATAACATGCTATACTAATGATACATTGCAATGTTTGAGCAAAGGTGTCATATACTATAATATTATTAAAATCGAATTAATACACACTTTCTAAACTGTCTGTGACATTAAGTTCAATCAGAAAAACTTTACGTAAAACAAAACTGGCACAATTACCTTAGCAATCAAAGTGAAAAACTGACCGCGGATGTTCAATTATTTTACAATAAAACATTGGATTGTCCAATTTGAGCGGGTGCTGCAAGCTAACGGATAAGAGGCGTGGGTGCCGTTGAAATCATGGGTCATTATATTTTTCGGGGATAATTTGTTCGGGAAACATTCGCTTGTAGCGAATTTATACAAAAATCGAAAATCAGAGAAAATGTTTTTATTAAATTGGAGAACAACGATCTTAGAATATTGGCAATCTTCTCATGGAATCGACACTCTCAGTATAACAGGGCACGAACTTTGCCAACTGCAATATATATATTATCTTCCAAGATACTAATACATAAGTGACAATGCTGAGAAATAAACGTTCAAAATATTTTTTTACAGCCAATGAATTTAATAATGTCACGAATTTTCAAGGAATCAAGGTCTTCTAATCTTTGTCCGCTGTGAGATATTCCGTAAATCATAACGTCTAAGCCAAACTCAATGCGTTTGAAATTAAAAATGATACCATGAAATCATTCGATTTTCCCTTTTCACCCGAAATTTAAATTTGTTGTTTTCATTTATATTAAAAAATAACAAATAATTTAAGTAATAAACGGAAATTATGTACAAATGAAAAAATTTAAACCGAACATAACATAATAGAACAATAAGTATGTATTTATGATCCAACCCTGTTTTAGTGCTGACCCTCATGAAATAAAAATGTTTAATCACTCAATAATTAGTTTCGTGAAAAAATGTGTGTTTACCTTATTTAAGTGGAGACGACGAAAGCTGTGGAGACATAAGCCAAATAGAAGAATACGACGAAGACGAAGAGTGGCGAAGACCAAGGGACTTCGTTCGAAACGTCGAAGTTCTTATTGTATTTTCGTGTTGGTTTATATATCCTACTCAACCCGGCGAATCACAATATATTGACCATTACATCTTAACGAACGAAATAGATGAAGAAACGCTCGATTTTTTTAAGCACAATGAGAGCAAAGACGTACAAAATTTGAGAGGGTTAATATAACCCGAAACCCCAAAATAGAAGTCCTATGAAGAGTACTTTATTTTCACCGGTACCACTCACTCCTTGTGTTAAGCCTGGGCACCGACAGTGTCGTCTTGTTGGTGAATCTCTATAGGTATATAAGAGTGGGAGGGATGTGGAAGGAAAAGAACAAGACGAAACTGCGATCGACGAAGGAGAGAGCGCGAACGATCAGTAATAATTGTGCTGTCCACGTTCTTACAAGATAGTACGTACGTTGCTTCAACAGAATGAGGCCGATCACTTGTTGTAATCTCCTTTTCTAGTCGCAAGTGAGACCGCTGAGAATAGAACTTTATCCTCACCTGTCCCGCTCACTCCTTTTGTTGAGATTGGGCACCGACAGTCTCTTAGTTACGATATCCCAAAGTCCATCATTGATGTAAGACGCACAGGGATGATCACAAACAAGCCCCATTTCTCAAAAGAGCAGTGAAATCCCGGTTAATCCCAATCTAAAAACAGAGCGATGAAACTAGGAGTTTAGAAAGGCTGATGCGAAGTCTCGAACACAGTTCATGTCAGAGTACATTTCTGTTGCAACAGAAGAGGCACATGTATCGGAAGGCAGAAGGTCCGATGGTCTCCCTGCCCGCAATACTTCAGCTAATCTCTTGTAGTATAGGGCGGTTCTATTATTATACGAGCCGACATGAGACACAATATCTGCCAGCTATGTCCCTAAACATATATGAATATGGCTCAATCGCCTTTTACAGGACGCACTTCATAGCAAATACGTTGGAAGCAACGTCCCTCAAAGTGCCTCCCCTGCCCCTGCTATGCTTTAGAAACTGTTTGGAAATGTGAGCATTGTTTACCATCCCCTGGGTCGTTGTAAGGTAAGAAGCTTGGTGTCGGACCCAGATAATGGTAAGAACAGAAGTTGGAGTAGGGTCAAAATTCAAGGTCCCCTCCCAATCATAACAAATTTGTTTTGCGAACTAAAAATAAAAAGAAAGCGAGAATAGCAGAGGGCCAGAGGATCGCAAACTGAGACCCGGCAATCCGAGAAGGACATTAGTATCCCCTTGAGAATACCATCACCGAGAAAAGACAAGATGAGAAAACTAGGAATGTGAATAGTATGAATGACAATAACGTCAATCACCAGGATGTGGAGGAAAGTGGGAGAGAATCAAAACAACTCAATGCAGGAACTTAACTAGGAACACCGTTTACAAATAATTGAGGTAAAGATAAAATTCGCACGGATGCAATATAACATAGACGAGATCAAGCGTCTACATTGACTTGAAGGCATGATTATGCTAAGGGTTCGGGAAATAACTTATGTTAAGACATCTAAATGTCCTCAAATGCTAACTAATTTTGTATAAAAGGGGATGTAAAATTGCAATAAATGCTAATATTACTATATAGTTTGTATTTAATCTGGAAACCAATAGGAATAAACACACACGATAAAAGAATGACAACAATTTATTCAAATACAGGTCGAGACAAAAGTATTGGTTGTAATAGACCAATATTAACAATTGCCCGCAAAGCTTATCTACCAATTCGTTTGCAATTTAATATACAAGTAGTAATAATAATACGCACAGCTTATAGCAATACGTGTGAAGGAGGACGAAACAAAGGATTTGTTGCAATATGGAATTAGAAGTTCGAATAATAACCTGCACAGGTTTTATTACAATAATTTTTAAGCAGGGCGAAATAAGTGTTTGTGGCAATATACAAGTACTAGAAATACATGCATGCAGAATCCCCTCGCCCATTCGAACCACACAATTTACTCCCCCAAAAGTTATTGTAACATGAAGTACTGAGTCGATCGCTGTAACCATGGTAACATGCAACACTGTATATTTCTTTTATTTTGTACAAAATGGTAAAATATTGACAAGATTTGTTAATTTTAACTATAAAATTATCAATTGCCCAACTACGTAGAGTAGGTATGTTATTACGTACTCTTTTAGCTTTGATTTACTAAAATTCAGCCTTAGAAATCTCAGAAAACATTTCGAAATTTTCATAAAACTTCAACTGTTTTTTTAACAGTATTTTTTTACTTCTTTTCGCACTTGTTTTTGAGATTTAATATGTTGTTTCTTATTCTATAACGTATTTGAATTAATACTAAAACATGGCCAGAAATACGCGACATCCGATTGCGCAACACCTTGCAGCTTATCGAATTTACACAATTTGTATTATAAGATTATATAGGAACATGCGTATTTGTTGAAATAGACAAAGTATATGTCTTGTTTTTTAAAATGCGAAATCAGATCTTAGTAATATAAATATTGAAGATTATTATGAGCTAAAAATTGGACGCTACCGGTAAGTTTTCGGTTGTCCCTACGAAAATTAATAAAATGATGCTAGTTTGTATGGATTTGTATTAGGTTAGTACGAAAAGAACAGCTAGTTAGATATTTAAAACGGATCGTGAAGTCGAAGCATGTACATTATCAAACATACGAAAGTGTAGTTCATATATAGAATGTCTGAGGATTCCTCTTGTAGTGATAGTTGGAAATTCTGCCTTACGTTTGGCTTGTCCTTTCTTTGTTGTATTTTAGAAAGGGTAATAATGACCAGAAACGACTGGGGTATACACATAGAATCTTGGCGTTTTAGAATTGCCATAACTCTGCGAGATTCTGCGGTATATTTACTGTTTATGCATCAAATTGAAGCTTGTGATCTACTTGCTCAAAATATCATGGTTTGAAGACCGACGCGCGCATTATTTTAGATGTATTTGCCGCTGAAATATCGGGTTTTGGGCAATCCTAATGAAATCGAAGGCCAGACGAAAGCCGCGGGATATCGATAAACCACCGGATCGTATATCACAAAACATTTCAATTACTCATGCGCTATACTTGACACGCTGACAAAAGTGCATGTGCCTCGCAGTCTCATATGTCGCGTATTTCTGGCCATGATACCTTTTAAGATTAATCAATGTTGTATTGACCACACAGGATGAACTACGCATTTTCAAATCCACAAACTATATTTAAATATGCTGCATACGGCAAAAGCAAGCATACAAAATAAACACTTACGCGTTTAAAACGCTTTAAAACTCGAAAATCTTGTCTTTCTTCGGTCTTTTGATTGTTTTTTTACCTCCAGTTCCTCGTTTTAGAGACTTTGTTTGTCTCTTTATGTCCCGACTCCCGAGTTTGTACCATAGATTACTACAAAACAGTTTTCTCTCGGCCTGAACTCGCGCATGCGCATAACGTAGAAAACCGTCCATTGCATAATGGCGGACAACTTTGCATTCCGCTATGTTGTCACATATCCGGGTGTAAATATCCGAGCGGAATTAGTACCCTCGCACGGCGCTTCGCGCCGGCTCGGGGATGAACAACAGCCCGCACAGCTTTATAACAATACGTGTGTAGCAGGGCGAAACAAAAGGATTTGTATTTGTATTTAATTTTATTTTTTTGTATTTTTTATTTAATAAAATTTAATACATATCAAATATTTATTTTACAACAATATATTTGAATGTATTAGGTGCCAGTAACAGAATACAAGATTCCCTCTAGACTGGTCACCTATTTGGCTATTAGCTATATTAATCCAAATTTACGTACAAAAATTAGTGAATTCATAGTTATAGGATTATCAATTTACATTATACACAGTAATTTTTTCGGGATCATTTTGACCCTGAGACGGCCCCTTTTAGTGGGGCTGTTTTGGCCCCAAAATGGGGGCCAATATTACAGCCCTTGATCGGGCCAAAACAGCCCCATTAAAAGGGCCAATTTTAGTGGGGATGTTTTGGTCCAAAAAATGGGGCCAACATTTTGACCCTAAAACGGCCCCTTTTAGTGGAGCTGTTTTAACCCCAACCTGGGGCCAAATTTACAGCCCTCTTGATTGGGCCAAAACAGTCCCAGCTTTGGCCCCATCAAAGGGCCAATTTAGCTTTCGTTGAGGTTATTTTCGTTCATAATATATAATAATAATAACTTCAAATAAAGCTAAATTGACCCTTGTTAATAGGAACTAAAATTGGTGAAGATAAGATATAATAGTGAGTTACACAACAATTTAAAAGTTAAAAAATATATATTTATAAGTTTGACATTAATCTTAGTTTACACACACATATATACATGCAAGTTAACAGTGGCAAAACTAACAATGTCAAACTAGCATGCATGCATGCTATGCAATGCAAAGTTTAAATTATTTGTGTTATTCAAAACTTACAAAACTTAATCTATTGCCTTAAACTCGATGCAGGTTTACTAGCATTTGATTGCATGACCAGTAATTGCCATCGCAGCTAATAGAACTCATCATATATGGTTTGGAAACTCCATGAAGTACATTATAACTCAGTATGTATATTATTGTCCAAGTTTCTGCTAGAATGGGATTTTATCACATCCAAACAACCAATAGTAATGTCGAAACTAAAAAATCACATTCTTGCATAAACATAAACTAATGAGTTATATTGTACTTTGCAAGTTGATGGTAGTCAATACCCATTTACCCCATATTTTAAAATACATGTATCTTGTCAGATGGCTATATGATTGTATACACTGTTAATGTCAAGGAGTTAATTTTGCTCCAAAAATGGAGTAAAAAAAGGTACCAGTTGACTCGACCAGCGTTGATCGCATCAGTACGAGGGCATTCAACAAACACTTGGTTCTCCCAAATAATCATTAACTGTTCTACATCCACCGGGTACCCAGTGTCCGGACCATACTCTCCATTGTTGACGAGGGCTATGGAAAAAAATATTGTGAGTGTCAATGTAGATATTGGTGTAGGAGACAACTACTCAACTAGAATACGATTACACATCCAACATAGAATATGAAGTATGAGGTCAGAGTACTTGCACAACATTAAATGTACAGCAGTAAATAGCACTTGCCAAACATCAAATGTCCTGCAGAAAGCAAGCTAGATTATATACTTTGTCTCAGTGGTGAAGCTAGACATTAGCAACTAGCCATGCCATGCAAATATATATTTTAAATTATTGAAACCTTTATTTGAGTTATTATAAGGAGAGTGGGATACTCAGCAGTTGACTGTTGTGTAAAACTACCTAAAGACTGGGAGACTCCCTGGACATTATGTAGTGCTATAAGCTAGCTCTCTTGGATTAAGCAAAACATCTGGCCACAATAGAATCTTAGGAGAATAAAAATTAATACACTATTTTAAAATGCATTGGACATTAATCGGTTAACCTTCAATTATCTCGATTGTGCGGTGCCAGTGTGGGTAGAGCATAGCAAATACGGCGGTTGACTGTTGTGTAATGCTACCTGAAAAATACAATAAGAAGTTCGACGTTTCGAGCGAAGGCCCTTCATCTGGGCTTCTACTAATTTCCAGACGAAGGGCCTTCGCTCGAAATGTTGAATATCTTATTGTATTTTTCAGGTAATTTTACATAACAGTCAACCGCCATAACCTTGAATTAGTTAACTACATACTGTATCAATCTTCTCACAGCATAAAAATACAAAAATTCTAATAATTGTTATTTTTGTAAGTCCCTATTGCAACCAGAGGTTTTCTCATCCAAGAGAGATAGCTTATGGCATTACCTTGGCATTATGGCATTACCTAGTCTTGATATAATTTAACATCTATCATTGAAGCAAGCTATTTTTGTGTAAAAGTATGTTCCTGGTACTGCCAAATATCCACTTATCGGTAGCATGAGAGCATCATGGACTTACATTGACTGGTGCATAAACTTCGGGTAAATCAAAATATATCAACCAGGCATTTGAACATTTACATGTAGTTGGACAATGGGCTCAGTGATTTTACATTCTTGGACAGGTTTCGGATATGTGAAAATATATAAAAGTCATACGAATCTGACCTATTAGTATCGATGAAACATTTCAGCTTACAAAATACAGCAGAATTTAGATACATGACTCTGATTGACAGTATACCAGTTAGTGATGAGGATGCAATCTCTTGAACTCAAATAATATATTTAGAATAGGCAATACTTTGTTTTTTCTCCATTTTCACTGCATATCTATCAACATAATTATATTAAAATCTTATATGAAATTTGTACCTGATTTTTGAGGACAAGATGGGCTCTGAGTATTTAACTGCCAATCTGTCATATACAGTTGGTAAATATAAACGTTGAAAGCCCAAATAAAATTGAAGATTTTGTATAGTAGCATTTGCTGAAGTAATTTTAAATTGGAACTGTATTATTTTCAGCGTTTTAAATCATATATTGTCGCGGAAAATTCAAATTTTAAACGGGGACAACATGCTTAACATTCACGAACGAAGATTGCAAATATTTTCTAACAAAATCGCTCTATTACATATAAAACATAACAATAACCTTACCTGAATATTATTCAGTAGTTGCCGATGTATTGCTTCTGAAAATCCAGTTATCTCGGGTCAAAAATATAAAATTTCGAGCTCGATTCGATTAACAGTACAAAAATAAAAAAAATTCAAATATGGAGGTGTGATGACTCTATCCCAAGAACCTCCGCGCGTGTACTAAGAAGACTAGGCACCAGTGTGTCAGTCAGCGCGCGTAGACTACAGAAGTGTTTTGTGCGTTCCCTCGACGTGTAACAAGTTGTATTCTGAGGTGGTTGGTATTCGTCAAGGGTTCATATATACAATTTTTGTAGACATAACCGGGCACATTGCGAAAAGTGCAGGCAAATATTGTACATATAAACACTACCCTTGACAAATACCAACCACCTCAGAATACACATTGCATGTAGAGCCTGTTTCAAACGTACCATGGAAGTCTACGTTTTTAAGATGAAAATATATATTATTTATATAATATATTATAAGTTATAAAATATATTTTATATTATAAGAAAGGGGAGCCTGCGTGTGTATTTGTACAATTGTACACGATTTTCGGCGATGTGTTTTTAACTAATTTTCTTTAAAACCCGAGGTTTTGCGGCAAGTGAGAAGCCCCCGAGACACTTGTTCTGATATTTTTGCGTAGCTTGCTTGATTTTTAACAAAATGAATTTTGATGTTCTAGGTTATTCTAAAAACTTTGCCCGTAAAATGTAAAAAAATCCCTAAAATTGGGCTTTAGGGACCCCTATTTGGTAAATATTTGCGTCATATTGCATTAAAACATAGGCATCCATAATTAATATGAAAGTTCGACATCATGGCTTCACAAAGCGAAGGATACACTGATGAGAAAATGTAGGTTGAAAGGCATTTTAACGTAGGACGCCATCTTGAATTATCTGTTGTTGTCTTCGAGTCAGTTCAAGTGCCTTCCTAATGTGGTAAAATCTATACTTTAAAAATCTATACTTTAAGAGTCGCCGATGTTCAAAGCAAGACAGACATGATGGAAGATGTAATAAAGAGAGAATATATCTTTCGCTTTGGTCCGGCACAGTTGCCCATGTCAAGCATTCGCTTAAGAGAGATCATGATGACGAGACAGAGAGGATAAAGGACGAATTTGAGACGAAACTTGCTAGAGTACGTGATGAACGGGAAAAAGAATTGTCACGAAGGGAAGCTGATATTGATCGTCGAAAGGAAGAGTCTGGTGAGTACAATAAAATCTATCACAGTGTATATAAACTAGAAATACATGCTTGCAGTAACCCCTCGCCCCAGCTGAACATTGCCAGACATTACATTCCAAAACATTACTATTGCTAATCATTTTTTTCAAAAAATCTGCCATGCAAAGGTTGTAGGCGAGTCGGATATCTGCGTTCAAAACAAATTTTTGGCATAGAAAACAAAATTGGATCCTTGGCTCACACCCGTCTTCACGACGCAATCACAGGCTATCGCCAAATGAAATGTTTTACCTGACGTAATCACTGTGGCTTCCTTTTAAATTTGCCATTAAAAGAGTGGAAGGAAACAATATTATTTTGCGAAATTTATTTTGAAAGAATAAAAAATGGAAATTTTGTTTCAAGAAGAGGAAGCACAGTAGCCATGGCAACACGATAAAATAAACTTCTTTTCTGGAGTACAAAACAACAGGTTACAAACACTACAAAAATAATTAAAATATTAGTTGTTTTAGCCATACAAATCTGAGATATTAGGTGTAGGTATGTTCTTATGCATTCTATAAGCTTCAAATTAATGTTTAAATGCAACCTTCCGTTTACTAAAAGTAAAACGTTGCCACAAGTTTATAAAACTAAACTGCCTTTTAAAAATTAGTTTTTGAAATTAAATCAGTAGAAAATATACAAATTCTCTCGTGTGAAACGATTTCGCCTTCCTTTTAATTTGGAACTTTTTGATAGCATAAAATATAGGATATTTTAATTGTGAAAAAATGAAAATCTATGTAAATAAAACAACATTCTTACGGCTATATCAACAATTTAATATAAGAAACTTGCCATATTTTTTCGACTATCTATCTCTATTTATCCTTTTTTATAAAGTATAAGCGATAAATTTGTTCCGCAGCTTTTCCTGAAGTCCCAAAAAGACTTACTGATATGACTTACTCATGTTTTTTTTATAATTCGCTCATTCCACTCCTAACAAAGATTAGTGAGATGACCACCCATCACACCCATCACACCCATGCGCCCGCAAAACTTGATGAACTTTGGATTTCCCATTGCTTTCCTTTTTTTCCGGGTGTAAATATCCGCGCGGAATTAGTACCCTCGCACGGCGCTTCGCGCCAGCTCGGGGATTACCAACACAATGTACATATCGTCAATGACTATGATTGACTATGTAGTAGGTTCATATTGACTAGGTTCATATAACTGATATGCTATTTATAAATGATATGAGTGCATGTCAACATTCTATAGTACATATATCATATAAATTAAAAAACTGCATAGTGATGTCATACAAAATCTGTGTAAATTTCAAACTACTGACCAACTTTATTAAACTGCGCTGCTAATAGTATCAAAATATATTTATACATAGTTCAATTTATATTTGCAGTTATGACTTATCTTTAAAAACTATTTTCCTTTAAAGCCGCAATGCTCATTGTAAAATATATTACTCAGTCTATTAACACCAGATGATTTTACTTAACAAAGAGAGTCCTGAGCTATACGTTGTATAACTGCACCATCTGCCATTGTGCACTGCCGGATGTGCCTGAGGATGCGCCTCAGCACTCTAATATATTAATTACACCTATATATATTTGTATTTAGAAACAGCCTTATTAGTTGCAAAGGAGCAACTTAAGAAAAGAGGCTGGAGCAACTTAAAAACCAGTTCAACAACATGAAAATATTGCTAGAACAGACCCAAAAGGCTGGGTCAAGAAGAGCCAGCAACGCCACCACGTTTGAAGTCATCTTTGATGCAGGTATTACCACAATATTTAGGCGGCGAAAAGAAACCAATTATCTCCTCACCTATATCCATGGCCGCGAGGAAGGGGCATGTTTTGGCGCATGGGATTTCATTGCCTCAACTACTTCACAAGCAACTGTTGACAAGTTATTATATAAGTAGTTATAAACGAGGTAAATACATACAAGGGGTCTTTGGGAAAGCTGTTACTGATTATGTCAAGTCAGAGCAGGCACTAAAGCAAACTGTTGCTATGAAATTCCAGAATTTTCTTTCTAGGTGTAAATTTAAGTTAATTTGCCAGACACAGAGCTCAGTGTTTAATGCTGATAAGGAAGTTTGGGTTCCGAGGAATATCAAGTGTTGTGATGCTGAGATATCTTTGCCTAAAATAGTTAGTGACTTCAAGGTGGATAGATTCGTTAAAAGTCTTGACATTGGTGCTATTTCTCCTATCCCCAATTACTCTGGGTTATCCCGTACCTTCACTGGCTTGGTGTAATGCTCCTTAATTTGTATGTAGAGATACGAGACTTTATGTGTACCTGGTTGTGGTATATCTTTTGTTGCTAAATCTGTAAAGGAGCAATATGATGACTCCAACCACAGGGCCAACAATCTAGCAACACGGCTAATTAGTAGACAAGCCATTGCTTTGGCCAGGTATGGGTACAGATTGGTTGATTGTTTGGAGATGGCTAATGAGTCCCCAGTTTCCAAACTGAGAAGGCAAGCTTTGGCAAAACCAATTCAGTATTTAAGGAATGCTGGGACTCTATTCAATAAGGTAAATACAAATTCAGTTGAGATAGCTCAACTTAAGGATAATTTGACAAACTATTTTAATCTTCTGTCTCTTTTTTTCCCCTTGTCAATAAATATTACTGTTTGGACAATGGCATATGCTTTACCATATTTACAGAATTGGAAAAGAGTGCAAATTGACTTGGGCTTAACCAACAGGTCCAAGTCCACTGGTTCTCTGGGTAAATAGTGACAAGTCAGGCGGCCAATTATGTGAGAGCAAAAATATTTGATTTACTGTCTTTCAAGTTCCATAAAAAAGATGGCTTTTAAGATTTTGCATTTATTTTTTCGATTTTTTCTAAGCCAAATGATTAGGAAAATGCAAAAAAAAATTTCGTTTCATATGCACTTTAAACAAGGAAGGAACAAGAGGCAAATTCCAGTAAGATGGTTAAACTTCCGAGCAGTTGTCGCCTGATAGTAAGCTGATTAAAAAAACAGGACCATTTATAAAAAAAATCGAAATGAAAAACTCCAAAATTGTATCTAAGTCGACATTACACGGGTTATTTAATACAAGGGCCAAACTTGTCCTCGACCCGGGCACAGAGTAGATAGAGACAGAGGACTCACCTCATGTAAAACGCTAATGTCTGAGCGTAACCGATTCCTAGCCAGTGCGTTAAGTAGAGGCTGTCATTCCCCCCCCCCCCGAAAATATTAAAAATGGCGAGCATTTTACTTGCCAAAACATAATCCAGTGCCTTCGGCATACATTTCCCATCATGAATCTAGACACCCTGCACATTTAAAACAAACATCCATTTGTGAATGCGGGCGGGTAAAGGAAGATAATGATGCGACAGAGTGTAGTTTTTGTGAAAGTTGTGAGGATGTTGTACAATGTGGACAAATGGGTAGACTAAGCAATCAACTGTTGATCACCTTGAAGCCATTCTATTGTCAAATTTGCAAAGCATGGTTTCCAGACCCTATTTCTCGTGCGGCACATGAGAAACTTGTTCATGGACCTAAGGTCAATACTTCACCTCATCTTGACCCATAAAAAATGTCTGTTTCGCAATTACGGGATGCATTAAAGGAGTGGGGATTGAGCACAACAGGACAAAAGGCAATTCTTGCTATAAGACTTTCTGGTGCTTTAGTTGGAGTTTAGGCGTATAATTTAAAAGATGATTATGAATAATAGTGTTATAATTGGTGTTGTTAATTTTAGTTTGACTAGTTAACAATATGGTTTTCTACGAGTTCTCCTGTGAGTATGTGTTATTGACGACTCTCATTAATGGCCTTTTCATGAACATAATTCTTATGAAAATACTATTTTATTATATAGTGTAATTAAAGCAAAAAATTAAGCTAAAATTAAGATAAGTAATAAATTATAATTACTGTATCTAAAGTGTTTTTATGCAATTTACATCTTAGTTCTGTCTCATATGTTTTGAACAGACAATCTACTATTCTACTATATGTATATTAGTATAAATTTCCAGGTGACTATCGATTTTCCTGCATTCTGATTGGTCCAAATTGAACCTCTAAAAAGTGATAGTCACTGGTCAGTGACTATCACTATTTTTCAAAATGGCTTCTTCGCAAGCTGCCGAATTTAAAACAAAAATCGTTTTTTGAGCCTTATTCAAAGTTTTAAATGAAAAAAACTGCCGCTAAATTAAAGGAGGATATATTTTTGACATTTTTAAAGGTAGGCAATAACAAATACACTATTTTTCTTCCACGAAAGGCAGCGTTTTCTCGCTGTTGAAATGTATGAAACTTTTTCCGTACGGCTCTTTCCACTCAAGTGTTTATTTTGAAAATTATTCGTTTTATCCTCATTTATATCGTTATATTCAGCAAAAACCTAGCTGTGATATATTTTTAAAACCATTCTACTTTGTATTTGAGCCCTTCCAAAGTATTTTTCTCACGAAATTGTTTGGCATATTTTTAATAACCGGCCGCTGAGAAAAGCGCTGAATTTTGTCCTATAGCCTTTTCAACTGACCTCATAACTTTCTGTGTTTGTTTTTCTCTTTGAAATTTCTACTAAAACAATTAGTCGCCTCAGGCTCGGTGATTACAAACCTATAGTCACTTCGCCTTCGGCTCAGTGACTATAGGCTTGTAATCACCGAGCCTGAGGCGACTAATTGTTAAATATTACTACTGTATATACAATTATATACAACATATAGTAAGTACCACATACTTATCGATCTAAATAAAACAGTTATTGGGCTAATCAGAGAAAGTTCTAAAATGTTTGTTTATACGAGGGAATACCTGTGACTGTGATGCTACCTTTTATGTGTACTTTACGAACTATACAGTAAAACTCGTTTTCAATGTAGCTATATAGATTATGTCGATGCGATGAAAAAGTTGCTCTTTACCTGGAATGACAGTGAAATGCAAAAGAAATATGCAAAGAGGGTTGCAGAATCAATGAACAGAATGTTTGGTGGAAGAATAAGCAAAGCAGCGGGAATTCAGGAATATGAAGCCAAGAAAGCTATGGTGTTCAGTTCAGTTTTTCCCTCCAGGCTATAAGGTCTTATAGATTTCTATTTTATAAAAATTAGTGTGATATAGAGTTTTGCGGTGGCGTTATACCTGATAAAACACTTTGTACATGGTATTCTTTATATAACGAATAGCCTACTACTGAGTTTTTGAAATTGTTTAACTACATTAGCCACTCATGATTTATTGTGTCTGAAACCTAATAAAACACTCTTGCTCATGTATTACTATATAAACAGTAGATATTAGGATAAAAGTCTTCTATTGCTATTATATTGTATGGCTTGTATTTTCTTTTGTTGGTTGTGATTCTGCTGTTAGTCCTATGTGTGTTGTGAGATTAAGACACACAATTTTACTCAGTATTATATACCTTTTAAGGGAGCATTAGACTGAGTATATTGTATGACATTAGACAGAGTAAAATATATTTCCTAGTATTTACATATAAATGTGTCAGTTTTTGTTTGCTTTATATAGTTCAGGAACAAGACAAGCTCATTGAAATAATACGACTTGCAAGTGCCGCTCCTCAAAACTCAAGACCAAAAAATTATAGGAGTCGCCGAACATGTGCTCAACTCAGGTAAACTGCCTGATGATTCTTTTACAGATGAAAAAACCTGTTGCAGACAAGTTTTGAGGTAAGCGAAAATCTATAATTTGTTTAATTATATAAAGAGTCGAGCATTTTTTGCGTTTGTAGGCTAAACCTACACGTATATATTATATATATATATATATATATATACGTGTAGGTTTAGGTCTACGAAACGCAAAAGAGTGCTCGACAACATATAGTTAGAGTAAATTATAGTTTGTTACTTCAAATTTTTGTAATAGGTTGTTTTCATCTGTAAAAGAATCATCTGCTTGATGATTCTTTTACAGATGAAACAGCCTGTTGCAGACAAGTTTTGAGGTAAGCGAAAAACTATATATATATATATATATATATATATATATATATATATATATATATGTGTGTATAAAGGATCAGACTTTGAACGGCTAAGTTTACTGAACCGTCCCGAACAAACTCGATCAAATAAACCAACAACAAACGCGAAGACTCTTCGTGGTCTCAAGTTGTATAGGAAACGCAGTATATTTGTCCAAGACAGTACGTAAAAACTATAACAAAAATAGTTACATTCTGAATTACTAAAGTCTAAAATGTACACGATTAGTTAGGCGAAAATTTACATCATTGCTACGCTTATGGTCATCAACAAAGACATCTACAAAAACATCAATAAAGTCATGGTTATACCTCTGTCCCAGTTGATCCTTGTATATAACTCTATGGTGAATTCTCGATTTAGTATATTCGACAACCTTCTCGCAACGAACGCCTTTTACCTACTAATCGGCGCAATAGAAAATCTACTTAATATTTTTGGGTATATTATTTATTCATGCATATATTTAAAACTTAATGACTTTCTAATTAGAAACCAATTCTTTACATGGCTCCTCTAAATTGTAACAATTTAACTATTTAAAAATAAAACTTATCGTTTTAACGTCGATAGTTCACTGCTCAACATTACAGTATGATCCTGGTTGACGCATGGCTCCTCATCAGGGACTCCCCGGTCTTCATACTCATCTCTGGACAGGAGGAGAACCAACTTCTGAACAGGTCGATCCAAATAAGAAATAGGTCTTCTTCGTCTTCCTTTGTCGTCTAAAGTGCTATGAGCCAAGGCGATTTTGACCTTTCGAACGAGTCCATCTTTCCCAGGAAATGTCTCTACAATTCGCGCTAGCTTCCATCGGTTGCGAGGTGTATCTATATCCTTAAGAATGACAACATCTGCGACTTTAAGATTCTTTCGAGGACGCATCCATTTCTGCCGTACTTGTAAAGATTGAAGAAACTCGTTTCTCACGGTAGCAAAACTCGTTAACCAAATACTGCACCCGACGTCATCGCTTCCTCGAGTAGGTGTCCGCACGCTGGAAGTTTCCAGGAGGAGGTAGAATAACTTTACTTTTCATGGTCAGTAAGTGGTTAGGGGTTAGAGGTTCAAGGTGATCTGGATTTTCAACGGATAACGGTCGGCTGTTCACAATCGCCTCGGCTTCCACCATGAAGGTTCGCAATGACTCGTAGTCCACAATGGTTCCATGGTTGTGCAATAAAACTGTCAAAACGCTTCGTACAGTCCGTATTTGGCGCTCCCAGACACCACCCATGTGACTCGCATGCGGTACATTCATTCGGAACTCAATCCAGTCACAACTTTCTTCCAATAGCTTCAGTTTTATAGTCTCCTGATTAATTTCTGTTAGCGCTTCTTTCAGTTCGTTCTTGCAACCAACGAAGTTAGTACCTCGATCTGACCTCAAGAGACGCACTGGACCACGACGTCCAATAAAACGACGATAGGCGTTTAAGAAGGAACTACTATCCAGACTGTTGGCTGTCTCTAAATGAATAGCTCGTGATCCCAAACAAGTGAATAGAACTCCATATCTCTTTACTTGTCGGCGTCCTTCTTTAACCAACCAGGGTCCAAAATAATCGACCGCACTATATGTGAAAGGTGGAGCGGGGTCCAGACGATCTTCTGGCAAATCTGCCATTTTCTGCTCTTGCAATGAACCACGATGTTTTCTGCATTTCACGCACTTTGAAATATGACTGGCGACGGCTGATCGTCCACCGATGATCCAGAATCCAGACGATCTGATGTTATTATGCGTCATACCACGTCCCTGGTGTGCAACTTTCTGATGATAGTGACAGATAATCAATTCAGTCACGTGGCCTTCCTTTGGGAGGATACATGGATGCTTAACGTTCTCAAGGATACTTGCACGTCTGATTCGGCCACCCACACGCAGAATGCCATCTTTATCAAGGAATGGATCTAGTTGATAAATCGAACTCGATTTACCACGGTTTTTCTGACTTGATCGCGAATATCTGTGGTGGAAGGGGTTATGTTCTGTGAATTCTGATGACGTAATAAATAAATCTCATCGCTGAATTCATCGTTCTGAATTATCTTGATGATTTCTCTTTCAGCTTCCTGGAGTTCATCGACGTTTACATGCTTGTAAGACAACTTTTCTTGCTTGGTAGCCTCGACGCCTTCATTCACTAACTGATTCAAATCTTTACTAATGGGACTTGTTTGCCCGTCATCTTCGATTTCTCTCCGCTCTGGCTTGTTACCATCAGAAACAGACAAACTTTTCTTACGCAGCTGATATATAAGCTTCTTTCTAAGACGAACACAACCCGCAATAGCTTTCTTGGCTTGATGCCAATTGGAAAATCCACGCAAATTTTCCTCAATGCTCGCTCGTTCTTTGATCTCAGTAACAAATGTAGAAGTTCTCCTAACTTCGGGATCATCTGGAGAAACAGCGACTGCGTGGTCAATTACACCATGCTGTGGGTCGAAATTGGTCCAAAGGAAATTGGGTCCATGCCACCACTCTTTCTTATCGATTAAGTCTTGGGCGTAAAGACCGCGCGAAGCATAATCAGCTGGATTTTCTTTCGACTCTACATATCTCCATTGAGCAGGTGAAGTCAGGTCACGAATCTGTTGAATTCTATTTGAGACAAAGACATGAAAACGACGCGCACTGTTGGAAATGTACCCAAGTACGACTTTACTGTCGGACCAGAAGAACTCGTTAACTTTCTCGTACTCTAACTCCCTCTTCAATAACGCCCCGACTTTCGCCGTCACCAACGCAGCAGTAAGCTCCAGTCGAGGAATGTTTACAAGCTTCAACGGTGCCACTCGAGATTTCGCCAACACCAACGAGCAATGAATACGATCCAGGTGATCAACGAGCCTCAAATAGGAACACTGTCCGTAACCATTTTCACTCGCGTCCGAGAAGTTATGCAGCTCCATCACTTTGATTTCTCCAAAGCCGACTGGTACATAGCAACGAGGGATACTTAGTTTTGCTAGGAGTACTACGTCATTTCTCCATCTTTCCCACCTCGACAACATATGACATGGAATCTTGTCATCCCAATTCGCTCCATCTCTACATAACTCTTGAAGGATTCTCTTTCCGATAAGCACGAACGGAGCGAGGACTCCCAAGGGATCGAACACTGAACTCACTGTTGACAAGATGCCTCTTCTCGTAAGTGGTCGGTCAGCCAATTCAATGCGAAAACGAAGAGTGTCGGATTCCACGCACCATTGGACTCCAAGAGCTCTCTCAATCGGAAGGACATCACGAGTTGGATCCAGGTCTTGAATACCTTTCGCGCGTTCTTCGGGGAGAATTGCTTCAATGACTTCTTTACTGTTCGAGATTATCTTGTGAAGACGAAAGCCTCCTTTTTTGCATAGGGTTTTGGTATTCTGAATTAGATCAATAGCATGGGTAGGCGAGGAAACGGATTTTAGTCCGTCATCAACATAGAAATTATCTCTCACAAAATCGGCTGCTTGGCTACCACATTCTCTTTCGTAGTCATCTGCAGTCGTCTTTAGGCCAACGTTGGCGCAACCAGGTGATGAAGTCGCTCCAAATAAATGCGCTGTCATTCGGTACTCAATCGGTTCGTTGTTCAAGTCACCATCTTTCCACCAGAGGAAGCGAAGAAAGTTTCGATCGTTGACATTCACCATCACTTGGTGGAACATAGCCTCAATATCGCACATGAAAGCAATGTTATCTTGGCGGAAACGGCAAAGAACACCCAGAAGACTGTTCGTGAGGTCAGGTCCCTGTAAAAGGTTCTGATTCAGGGATTGTCCTTTGTACACAGTACTACACTCAAAGACCACTCTTATCTTGTCTGGTTTTCTATGATGGTAGACACCATGGTGCGGTAAATACCAAATTCTGCCGTCGTTCAATTCCATCTCTTCCTGTGGAAGAAGTTCGGCGTAGTTGTCAGCAATGAGTCCTTTCATAAATGTCAAGTAGTCCGTTTGATATTTCTTGTCTCTCAGGAAACGCTGCTTCAGTCTCAGAAGACGGTTCAATGCCTGAATCTTGTTATTGATTAGCTTTACTTCATCAACTTTGAAAGGTAGGGGCATTTCGTAATGGCCATCTTCACGTTGGTGGATTCCTTTTCTGATCTTCTTAATAAACAGCTTATCTTCGTACGAAAGAGGTTGTTCATCTTTCTTTCGTTCACTGAAATCCAACTCGAACATTTGATTAACCACACTCGGGCTCATGATCTCCTTGACTTGTGTTCTCAAGGCCAAAAGACAAACTCTTCTGTCTCGACCAACATTGGCTTCGTGTGTGATGACTCGATTCACCACAACGTAATTTCCCTCGAATTCTTCGTTTACCTTCGGGTCGACAATGCCAATGATTCCCCAACCCAGTGCAGTCCTTTTCGCGTAGGGGTCATCATCATTACCAGGAATTATCTCTCGGGGTTTGATCGCTCGTGCGCAATTTGTACCAATGAGGAGTCCAACCTCCACATCGTTTCGGAATGGCATCAAATATTCAGCAATCTTCTCTAAGTGTGACAATTTACAGGCCGATTCGGGTCTAGGAACCTGACCATGTCTGGCTGGGATTAGCTCCCGAGCGTACGTTCCAGGGAGGGTAATTTCACTCGTTTCGTTAACACCACGAACTGTTAGACCAGTGACCTTTCGACTGATTACAGTTTCTCGTGCCAATACTGTTGAAATCTCGAGTTGAACTTCAGGACCATCGACTCCTATTGCGTTCAGGATAGAGTCCTTAACGAAACACGCATCTGACTGTTCATCTAAAAGCGCGTATACCATGATTTTGTGATTAGGGTTAATTTCGTGATGCAGCCAAACAGGAACTATTAGCGAATGAGAGATTGGCCCACTGTAAGTGTTCGTTTTGTAAACTTCAATGCAGTTGGAAATGGTTCTATTCTCACTCGAACAGTCTTTAGCTTTATTCGGTTCTTGTCCCGACTTCGGGGGATCGTCTTTCGGTCTCATAGTCAATTTCGATCTTGGTCTCCGATTATCTCCGTGAAGGGAAGTTGGATGTACTTCACTGCAAATCTTGCATGTCTTTCTTACGCGACAGTTACTGTTCATGTGGCCCCATTTCAAGCATCCCCAACACAAACGTTTCGAGACGATAAATTCTCTCTTACCATCAATGGAAGTTTAAGAAATTTCTCACACACGTCTACTTCGTGCGTCCCTTTACAGAATATGCAAATTAGCTTCTTGACGTCATCATTCCTTGACTTCATTCGACTTTCCTCAAGATTAGGAGATAAATCTTCTGCTTGCGACACAAAGCTGTTGACACCAACATTTCTATAACGAGATTGTTTATAGCTCGACTCTTTCTCTTCCTTCTTCTTTGATTCTCCTTTGAGAAAGCATTGAGAGATCACAGGGTTACATGCAATCCGGGCTTCCTTCTCCAAGAACCGAGAGAATTCCTTGAATGGAGGATAGTTTCCTCCCTCGGTCGTTTGTGGAGTTCCAACTTCATCTTCGTCATCGCTTCGTTCATTAACGTCTTCTCCAATCCGTCTGTCTACAACACGACCCCATCTGTTCACAAGATAGTTCGGGAGTTTACTAAGCATCTTTCGATTTTCTTCTGGATCATTCAAGACGTTCATGAAGTTTATTTTGTCCATCGCTGAGCAACAGTGTTGGAAACAATCTGAATATCTTCTAAGACCTGGACCATCATTTGGCGTGATCTTTGGCAAACTCTCAAGTTTCTTTCGATACGCATTCGAGGCGAGGAAGGAATTTCCAAACCTGTTCGCTAGGATTTTCTTGGCTTTCGCGTAGGCCGTTTCTGTATTCAAGGGTAAGAGACCGCTAACCGCTTCTTTCGCTTCCCCAGATGTGTACTTGCCGAGATAATACAATCTCTCCGATGGTTGTTTTGTTTTTCTTTCGATTAAGGTTTCGAAAGCCTTGATCCAAATAGGATATTGGAGTAAGTCACCACTGAAGACATCTGGTTGAGGACGTGGAAGTGAATCATAATCTTGTCGTTGCGTGAGCAGGTCCAACAGCCTTGTTAAAGAATCTCCATTGGTATCGGTATTGTAACCGGCAGAGACACGAGGCGACATATCTGTCCTGTTCGCAGAAGTGTGGGGTGATTCTTTTGGCGTTTCTGAACACGATAGAGCTGACGGAGGAGTTGGCAGTATAAAGTTCGGATGTGGGGTTGGTATGGGAGGAGATAAGGGATTTGAAGCGTTGTCAGGTGTCACTTGATCTTTTGAAACCATGCCTATAGCTGGAGATGTGCTTAAACCCTTGTTATTGATAGTATGCTGGGATTCCACATACTTCTGTACCCGTTCTCCTGAGCTGCCTTCATCTGGTAACTGCGATATGTTCTCGACGTTGAAATCAACGCTGAAATTTGACTCAGCTTTAGCGACTGCCTCGATCTCGGCCTCGGTAGCAGCTATCTCCTTAATGATTTGGAATTGTTTCAGATCGTCTTCTTGACTTTTTAGGTCAGCCATCTTTTTTATTTCAGCGTCATGAAATATTAGTTCAGTTTCAAGTCTAGCTTTCCTAGCTAGCATTTCCGACCTCCGACGCAGCGAGGAATTCGATGTCTTCGTCGCTGTCGATTTACCAGATGTTTTACTTCGATGAGAGCGTTTAGAAATTGCAGAGCTTCGATCATCCATTAGCTTTGAAATTCTCGTATTCAAACCACTTATAATTGTTTGATGTATGCAACACCATTGTTCGTATGTATTCGATTGTTCCCCACTAAGTACACCAAAGTTTATTTGCGCGTTCGCTAAGTCATCCATACGCCCAACTAGCATCGATCTTTCCAGTTGTAATGCGAACACATCGGCTGAATCTGCCATAACTGCTTCGGCTGTATTCGCTTGTTTTCGCCATGCTCTGGATGCCGTTAAATAGTCTCGTTGTAATAGCTGACGTCTGTATTCTTCCCCCTTGAGGGTAGGTATTCTTTCTCGTTGACTTGCACGAATACCGGACTCAAAAGCCGTGTTTTCTTCAACAAAGCCGTCTTCCTCGACTGTGCCTTTCTCAGATCCCTCAGCCATGATCAGCTAAACATATACTGTTGCCAATTTGACGTCTTTACCACGAACAAACGGCCATTCTCTCTCTATACGGGAGAGTTTTAACTATAAAGGATCAGACTTTGAACGGCTAAGTTTAATGAACCGTCCCGAACAAACTCGATCAAATAAACCAACAACAAACGCGAAGACTCTTCGTGGTCTCAAGTTGTATAGCAAACGCAGTATATTTGTCCAAGACAGTACGTAAAAACTATAACAAAAATAGTTACATTCTGAATTACTAAAGTCTAAAATGTACACGATTAGTTAGGCGAAAATTTACATCATTGCTACGCTTATGGTCATCAACAAAGACATCTACAAAAACATCAATAAAGTCATGGTTATACCTCTGTCCCCGTTGATCCTTGTATATAACTCTATGGTGAATTCTCGATTTAGTATATTCGACAACCTTCTCGCAACGAACGCGTTTTACCTACTAATCTGCGCAATAGAAAATCTACTTAATATTTTTGGGTATATTATTTATTCATGCATATATTTTAAACTTAATGACTTTCTAATTAGAAACCAATTCTTTACAGTGTGTGTGTAAGGAAACATGTCTGGTATAATATTCTAGTGGTTTTCTTTAATTTCCGTTTTCTTCAGACATACATTAAAAACTTTTATTCATAAAATAAAGTTTATAATCCCAAACGTTTGGCCGATCAAGGCTTCTTCAGTGGGAGACTGATTTAAATTCATATGATTTCCCTACGTATATGCAAGTCCGTCCATAAATTACAATATAAAACTAATTATGTAATTACAGGGTATTTTGAAATATAACGCAAAATATTTTCTACGTTAAACTATATAGACAACAGCGCAAGTTAAATTCGTATAGTTCAACACCATATCTGTTATATTAAATCAATTAGACAGTTGGAGAAATCGACTTTATGTTCTGCAGGAACGGGTTTAATTTTAACCCGTGTTTATTGATGTTTTAGGCTATATACTTCGTGAGCGAAGAATATAATAAAAATCTAAAAAAAATTCTCACGGTCAAACTCTATAACATTTAATCACAATGGTATTATATTAATAAAGCTTCGATATCGAAAATCACCCATAACTTGGTATACGCATATTTTGGCCTTGGCTGAAATGTGACCCAGGCATTAAGCTACCTGAGTACGATCATATATACGACATGAGACTCCAACCACGTCCGAAAGTGTGTGACAATACGTTATGCGACAAGAGTGCGTCGGATCCCTCGAAATCTGAATGATTAGGGGATGTGACTTTCTGACTATCTGACTATATATATATTTATGACTGTTAATATAGTCCAATTAGATCAATACAATGTTTAAAAATTAGAAAAGAACGAAAAATAACTTACAGACAACATGGAGAAATTTAAAGTAAACGGAAACATTCATATCGAACATGACGTATATAATAGAACATTAAATACTCTCGTGATCAAATGAGTGTGTACCTTATAAAGCATAGTTAGTAAATATCATCTGAAAATATAGTATTGATGTATCTGTAGTTTACAGTCTCTGTAAAATTATTCGATATTCTTTTAAATATATTATAATTTGGTAATTACTTGTATTCACTTAATTATAGTAAGTTGATTAAGAGAAGTAAACTGTATTTAGTTAATATTGATCATTATTACAAAACTTCTCAGCTAGAGTTAGAATCTAACTTAAATAGAATTGAATTTAAAATAATTTATTAGATAGCCGTTACCCTACGGCAAATTAAAGATTGGATTGAATCAAATGTGTGTAAATAACTTAGCAATGTATGGAAATCTTCGCTCGACCGATAAAACTGATATCACCTCACCCCTCATGTGATAACCATACACGTCGTTTTCGCGTACATGGGTTAGATTATGCATTACATGCTGTGTCATACCTTGATGTCGACCCAAAGAGAAAGTAGGGCTGTGAAGATGGGCACAAATGTTAAGAAGGGGGGAGATAAAGGGGATAAATTTGATGAAGAAAAATAATACTGTGCGAAAAAAGTTAAGATCGTATCATCCTAAACGACCTACTTCCGTGAAAAATTCAAATTTTACGTGCTACTATTAAACGTATATTACCAGAAATTGGCAACAGTTTTCGAAAATCCCAAACGATTTTTTCCCGCAATGAAACATCAATTGAAAGTGCGCAATACCATTTCGAGAGCTGGACCTAAGAACGAACAAGAATCCATGTCGAGGATCAAAGCTAACAATCCTGAAGATATCGCTTCCTGGTTCAACAGCAACTTCGCATCAGTATTTGACGTTGACGCCTCTTTGAACGGGGATACTAGCTTTGAACTTGCGACTCTTATCTTGTCCGAAATCTCGTTAACGGTTGAGGAACTTCAGGCAGTTCTTGAAACACTGGATACCACAAAAGCGACAGGACCTGCCAACATCCCAGCCTGTGTGCTCAAATAAACAGATTCTGCTATTTATACGTCCTTGTGGTCGCGCTGTTTCACAAATGGTTAAGTGAAAGTTCTCTCCCAGAAATTTGGAATATCGCCAACATAGTTCCTGTGTACAGGAAAGGCGAAAAGGAGTATGCTGAAAACTATAGACAAATCTCGCTCCTTGCGATTGTGTCGAAAGTTTTGGAACGATGTGCATTTTATAACATCAAAGAGAGGCTGTCCCAGGTAATCAAGAACTCACAGCACGGATTCATTAGAGGAAAATCATGCGTGACCAATCTTCTTGGAGTATTTAATTATGTTGGCTCGGTTTTGGATGTTGCGGGTCAAATTGAGGCTGTGTACCTCGGTATATCCAAGGCTTTTGACCAGGTTAACCATAAACACCTATTGCATAAATTGCAGATGGCTGGATTTGGGGGTAGCCTTCTAGAGTGGTTTCAGTCTTATCTTAGCAGTCGCCATCAACGTGTAATTGTACACGGTTCCACTTCCACCACGTTACCAGTTACATTAGGTGTGCCCCAAGGCTCTATCCTCGGGCCAGTCCTATTCAGTTTATACGTCAACGACCTTCCAGACGCAATTACATCTAGTCATGTTGCTATGTTTGCTGATGACACAAAACTGTTCCATAACATCAAATCTATCGAAGACTGTCGACATCTTCAAAGTGATCTAAACTGTCTAAAAACATGGTCTGAAGAGTCTGGTCACAAATTAAATGAATCGAAATGCAAGACCCAACGTATAACAATAAAGACAACACCAATTACGTTCAACTACAAACTTAACAACAAAAACTTGAGAACACTTGAATGCGAAAGAGACCTCGGCGTGTTTGTGGACAAAAACTTGACATGGAACAGGCAAGTAAACGGACAGTCATAAAAAACGAACCAACTCCTGCGTTACAGCAGAAGATCCACCATGTATATCCACAACAAGGAAGTCAGACGCACACTGTACCTTGCGCTAGTTAGACCACACCTGGGATATGCTACCCAAATATATGCTCTCAATCCATCGAACTAATACGCTATCTTGAACGGACACAGAGAAGAGCTACAGAATATATCCTCGAACTTCCATTCTCTTGCTCCGTTGACTATGCTATCAGACTTCAGACCTTAGGTCTCTTACCAACCTGCTATTGGCATGAATATCTCGACATTGTGTTTTTTATAAAATAACTCACGAACTAGTTAACATTGATCTTTCCCTACGTCCAATTATCTGCACTTCCAGACAAAATAGATCGTCCACCAAAAACAACCCTAATTACGTCGTTCCGAAATGCAAAACTGTAACATTTCAAAGATCCGACATGATTAGAGCAACTCGAATCTGGAACCATCTTGTTGATGAACTCCAGTTACAAAAGGATAGTGTTCCTTTGTTTAAGTCGATAATGTTCAAGTATTATGTTTTGTCTTTTAACTCATGTTATAATGTTCAGGAGCCTCGCAGTTATAAAACTATTTGTCCTAAGTGTAACTTTGTCCGTAGTCTCACAAAGTCATTATTGTGGCCTATGTAGAAACTGTCCTGTTTTATTTGTGTATGTGTTTATCGTGGTAATTGCTGTTGTAAACTAATGTTTTATATTAATTGGGCCCGCAGTAATTGACTTACGCTATTGCGGATTCCCCGCCATTAATTGTGTACAGTTATGCGTGAAAACTGGTGTGTACAGGGTGTCACATAAAAACTGCAAACCTATAAGTTTCTTAACAGCCACTGCTAATTAGCATTTCAATGCCTGTGCAGCGTATTATGCTCCTGGGATTTGAAAATATGTTCCAATTTTCCACGTTATACAGGGTGTATAAAAAAACTGCAAATACCATAATTTGTATCCACGAGATCATACATTAGAATTTCAATGGCTGTGCAAATAATTACGCTTCTGGGATTTGAAAATACGTTTCCCAGGGGTATCAAAACAAGCACACAAAGTGAATTAAACTTATGAGTTCGATTACGAATGGCTCAGTTTACGAATGACTGCTGTCGAGTTTTGAGTTTGGGCGTACTTTAAAACAAGAAATACTCTTTGCTCTGTTGTTAGCTGAGCCGTTCGTAATCGAACTAATTTTAATTCACTTTGTGTGCTTATTTTGATAGTACTGCACGTGGAAACGTATTTTCAAATCCCAGAAGCGTAATTATTTGCACAGCCATTGAAATTCTAATGTATGATCTCGTGCATTGCAGCTTTTTTGATACACCCTGTAGAAATTATAATAACGACACAAAGTGAGGCAAAATGCAAATTAATAATTATCAGTTCGACTACGAATGGCTCAACTAACCACAGAACAAAGAGTGTTTATTGTGTTAAATTACACGGAAACTGAAAGTCCGACCACAGTGAAAAATCGTTTCCGAGAAAGGTTTCCTGATCGAATTCCACCTGTGCCAAGCACAATTTCAAGATACACCAGGAAATATTTGAATTCAGGAACGAGCCTCGACCTTAACAAAGGCAAATTCTAGTAGAAGAAGAAACGCGCGATCTGCAGAAAACATTGTCGCTGTCAGACATCTCCTCCCGCAAAACATACACGTAAATGCTCGCCGCAATCCTCTTCCCATTTCCCGTTGAGGGTTTAACAGGATAACCAGGTTTGACCTAAGAAAACGCCCATACCAAATGAACGTGACGTGCAGCATGAGTTGTTTGCAGACGACAAAGACAATTGCAAAGTATTCAAAGTATTCAGACGACAAAGATCTCAAAGACAAAGTATTTTCTAGTGCACCGCACGACATTAACGAATTACGCAAGAGAAATGGGAGTCTTGTCGAAGGACGATATGCATGATAATCAGCTTATTGTAAATCAATGTAAAAAAATCTTATTGTTTGTTTGATGTATGTTGCTCATGGGTTCGTGTTGACGTTACTGGACGAGTCTCCAACCGGCCTCAAATTCGCCTTTTTTCCTAGCAAACAATAAAACTTGTCGTTTTTTCGTCCTGCATGTTTCACCATGTAAACATCTGAAACGGAATTTGAAACACTTAAAAATTCGTCCGGTACAGTCTAACCCGTTCGCAAGCTACCACGAGAGCTTCAAAACGTTTCGCAACTCTGCCGGTATCAACTGACCCTATTACACCGCGTGATGATTTTCTGCCGGCAGAGTTTTGTACCGGCATCGCGTGAACGACTTCGTAGAAAACATCGCGCAACTCGCTTAACCGTTATGAAACTCTCACAGTTTGATGTTCACACATTACCCAAACCGTATAATTTATTTACAGAACGTACGAATTTCTACATACCCAAGCATGAAATTCCTTTCTATAGCTATTTATTGTGTTTCGCACCCTTGGGATCAATTAGTGCTGAATCATGCAAATTCTAAAAATATCTGATTTGAAAGGGTTGCAATTTTTTTCATACACACTGTATAAGGCGAATTTAATAAATAAATAAATAAATAAATAAAAATAAATAGATATCTAGTTACCATGCAAATTACATACGAGAATACATACCAACACATCTCGCTCCAACAGAAGTGAACCCTTTCTTACACATACACCTGTAAGAACCTAAGGTGTTGTCGCATGAGTAAGAAACTGTAAGATTACAGGGCGATGATAAGCATTCATCGATATCTAAACCAAATATTCAAGGAGAAATTAAAATAATTTGAATATTATTGCTTACATGAATACATATTCACACATAGAGAATCTATTAGTATAGGTAATAGTATGGTTTCGAGTGCAGTTTGGAAAGAGCATGCACAAGTGAGTTTTTCAAAGACGATCAAAATTGCACGAGTCCGAAGGACGAGTGCTTGTTTTTCCAAATTTCACGACAAAACCATACTAATACTTATTAACTAGAAATACATGCATGCAGAATCCCCTCGCCCATTTGAACCAAACAATTTACTCCACAAAAGTTATTGTTACATGAAGTACTGAATCGACCACTGTAACCATGGTAACACGCAACACTGTCTAGTGTATATTTCTTTTATTTTAATTTGTAAAAAGTATTGATATTTTGTACTTTTAACTATCCGAGGTGTAAACATCCGAGCGGAATTAGAACCATCGCACGGCTCGGGAAAAATATACATGAAAAAAGTTACACGCTTTGATAACACTTGTGCACTCACCTACGCCGTTTAAGCATTGTTTTCGTTGCTTGTTAGCAAACGTTTTCAGTCTATGTGCTCCTTGAACTTAAATTGTTGTATTCACGTTCGATTTTCCATTGAAAGTGTAGAAAAGGTCGTAAAAAGTGAAAATTTACATTGCTAATATCCGCTGCCATGTTGATTTTTCTTGCCTCGTTTCCAGGCTCTGATCTTGTTTTGTTCATTTGCACTGCTGTAATTGCACATTGTGCAATTTCAGATATAATTACACTGCTCTTAGCCAATCAGATTTGAGTAACTTTTTCATCTATATTATTAGTTATCCCAACCGGTTTTTCATGACCAATTTACAATGGATGATAGAATAGAAATTTTATTCAATTACAAGAGAGTGTGAAAGCGTGCTCGCGCAGAGACCGCGGAGCGCTTTCTGAGTTTGAGGGGGGGGGGGGGCTAAATAATTTACACGGCGCAATTGCACTAGTAACAAGACGCATCTGACTACCAGTGCTGTAGCAACTGGGGAGCTTCAGGGGACGAATCTACAGCCACTCTCTTTCAGGACTGTCTTCGAGCTATGTTTAAATTCGGCGAGAGATGTTGGGTGTGTGTGGACAATATATTACGCAGCAAGCAACTTTTCTGGACTCTGAGAAGCCTCAGGAACTCCTTAATAAATTAACGTTTTCGGCGATATATCGCTAGCCTCATCGGCTACTCAAACATTTCTTGATGTTGTCATAAATTCGTCCCCACACCTCCGTTTTGGAGGTCGCGCCACTTCTGTCTAATAAACCTGTGCGATGATTCAGTATTTACCGTCAAGACTGAAGATACGATAATTAAAATGGCTAATTCAATACCCAAAGCATTTGTATTTATAAAAGGACCCGAAAAATAGCGTCAAATCAAAGTTCGACGATTCCCTGTTTGAGTTAAATAAATAACTAAGCCTTAGACATTGCAGAGATCTTGATCCGTCAATGTAATTATATTCCGTTGTCTTATATGTGGTTCCTTGATGCGAACAAATTTACTCGGTCCACCTGTCGTACATTGCACTTTGTATTTTATAATTATTCAGCATCGCCAGATGGTTGCATATCTTCTGCCATATATTTGCCCTTTATTCGTCGTGCGATGCGGTAGAGAAAGATCCCTCGCCAGTTGCGCTGGTTTTTTATTTAACCAATACAAGTGTTCAGAAGATGATAACTTCACTGATGATTTGCCTCGCGTGTTGTGATCCACGCTTTTCACGGCGTCTAGGCCTTGAGCAAAACTCTGTGAAACTCCTTTACATGATGCTAAGTATGCTGGGAAAATGTTTTCCGATTTTTGAAGCTCTTGACAGAGCTTCGGCTAATTTAGCATCAGCTTTAAAACTGCGTTTTGCATAAAACGTTCGTTGATCGTTGATACAATCACAACAATGGCTTTGTAATAGATTTTTTCTTTGCAAGTGTACTGACGTTTCAGGTTTGAGGCTACCAGGCTCCTTCTCCCACTTCATACTTTGCTGGTGTCTTTCTCTTCCTTGCTATTTCAGGTAACAAATACTTCTGCTAAGCTGCCGTATATAATATAATGCTTTCTTCAGTTTAACGTCTTTATGGTTGTGAAAATCTACAATATAATATAAACCTATGATATGTTGAAGCTCACGACATTTTGTTCCATTACGTAAAACTATTCTCACGGGACACAGAAAACTCTTGACCTTCACTTCAATCAAAGAACGCAAAAATATAAGATATACATAAAATTTACCTTGCAGATTGGCATAAAACTTTCCACTCTCGATATATAAAACAAATAAAAGAGATAAAAATTGTCTAGCGCATTCTTTGTTTGATTATTTCCCCCACAGCATGATGGTCGAAGACAACAAGGGAACGCGGTCAAGAACATTTAGAAAATGGCCCGCTACGTTACTTTAAATGCTGCATGCCTTGCTCGCACGCTTAAGCCGCACACACTGCTGCAGCAATTCAAAAAAGGAGATAATCGTGATGCAGATATAATTTGCGTCTAAGAATTTTCCTATAAACAATTACTCTTTCCTCAAGCGGTTTTTGAAAACTCTGGCAGACCCAACTTGTTTGAGCGAAGGGCAATGGAATTATAGTAATAGTGTCAAGTGCCTTTAATGTTTTTTAAAGCAATAAATGTATCACGTAAACAGGGTTCCTTGGACAGCGGAAGCAATTTCAGTTCCTTCAGTCATGGAGTATAATACGTGCAGCAAAATTTTAGCCACGCCCCATCTTCTTATTTTTACTCTGTGAGGCTGTAAAGTTTTCGAAAATCGAATAGCGTTTAATTATTAAATATAATTTTTACTAAAATTTCATGGCGGACTAAGTAACTTACTCTATTCATCTGTGAAAATGTGTTGATAAACATGATTATCATAAACCATGCGCGTATCTCAAATAAAACGTAGGCCTTTCGCACTTGTAATTAGTTAACCTCCTTTGTCCATAGATAGTTGGAATCTTAATATATACAGAGGCATATTCCGCTCATTAAAATCCGGATAAATAATGGGAGCATTAAAATTTAGAACATTTCAACGGGGTCATAAAACTTCTGTATGCCGAACTCAAGTGTCATTCTATTTTAAAGTTTTATTCCTTGCTTGCTGGAACGAAAAGGTTTCCAGAGTCTTTCATTATGCGATGAAATACGCATAAAATGCTCAGATTTTCTTAAAGTCAGCTATTCTGTAATTTTTTATGCGTCAATAATGTATATATATATATTTTAAGGCAGAAGACCCAGGTGGATGAACACCTCGAGCGAAACAACACACACAACATTTTGGACCTGAACAGGAACGGCTGGAAAAAATGCAACTCTAAGTCCTCCGACAGGAATTGAATCCGCGGTACTACGATGGCGGTGCAGCGTGCCGACAACCGAGCCACAGAGTCCAGTTGCCAGGCGTTAACCACAAGTTCATGTATATACATAGATGCGGGTACTGCCGGTTGTCATTAGGCAAACTACAACATGTTTTTTTTGCTTTTTGTTTTTTTCTTCATCTCACTCGATTGAAATTAAGGCAGAAGGTAGGTAGGTAAGTAGGTAGGTAGGTAAAACTTTATTTAAAATCACACGCTAGCCCCGTCAACTACAAGTTGACTTCCACGAGGGGCGTGCGTTACATCATACAAAATACTAAAACTATAAATAGATACATATACACAGTACAATGCTATAACTCCCCCCAAAATGTTACCCTCATTAGTCCAATTAACTCCCATAAACCCACATAGCCGTCATTACTTGTGCAAGCAGTACTAGTGTGTATAACAAATATATTTTGAATAACAAAATGTACAGTATTAGAAGTTGTGAAGCGAATTTCCTTTTTGAATGTTGACAAAGTATCCGAATTAGGCAAATCGGTAGATAGAGAGTTCCAAACCATAGCTCCATCGAAAGAAAAACTTTTCTTAAGTTTCTCAATCCTGGACTGAGGTAGTTGCAGAGAGGTAGAGGAACACCTCAAGTCATGGCCCGTAATATTTCTTTTAGGCACAAAAAGTTCAGCGAGCGAGCCTGGACCCAAGCCATTTAGAACTTTATACATTTGTATTGCTTTTGACTTGGCTCGTCAATCCTCAAGTGTTTCCTATCCTAATGCATTTATTGCTTCTAACCCAGGAGTATATCATTCCAACTACTTTGCTATTTTGAACTTGTTTAATTTTGATCTGGTCAATATTAACGACTGGTTGAGTGACAAGGTTATCTATTTTGTAGTCTGAGCCAATCAGTATAAATTCTGTTTTTGCAGCATTAAGGCTCAGTTTATTAGCTAGAAGCCATTCATTTATGGATATGAGATCATTATTTATGGACAACTCAACTTCATCTTTCCTCCCACCAGCTACGGTAAGGTTAGTGTTATCAGCAAATAATCGAGGAGTAGCATGGTTAAGATATTCTGGCATGTCATTAATGTATAAAAGGAAGAGGAGTGGACCAAAAATGGAACCCTGCGGAATACCACATATCGGATACACGCCTCTCGGATGACATCGCATCACCCAATTGGCATTTCTGTTTACGATCAGACAAAAATGATTGTATTAAGGACAGGGCACAACCGGTAGTGCCGTACGGCTCTAATTTGCGCAATAGAATGTCGTGGTTAACGGTATCGAACGCCCTTTTTAGATCCAGCAGTAGAACTAAATTAAACATTTTGCGGTCCATGTTAACATACCAACTGTTCGTGCTATCAAGGAGAGCCGAAGCAGTTGAATGAAAGTTACGAAAGTCAAATTCGTGTTTCGAAAGTAGCGAGTGTTTATTTAGATATTCGTATATCTGGTCATACGTAATTTTTTCCATTAATTTGCTTATTGCAGGTAAAATGAATTCCCAGGTGGATGGACACCTCGAGCGAAAGAACACACACAACATTTTAGACCTGAACGGGAACGGCTGCGAAAAATGCAACTCTAAGTCCTCCGACAGCAATTGAACCCGCGCCCCTGCGATTCCGATGCAGCGCACCGACCACCGAGCCACAGAGCCCAGTTGCCAAGCGTTAACCGCAAGTTCATGTATATATATAGATGCGGGTACTGCGGGTTGTGATAAGGCAAACTACAAGATGTTTTTTTCTGCATCTCACTCGATTGAAATTAAGACAGAAGGAATTCAGTGTTATTGCTGCAGGGTTCCTATGATATACCGGTATACCTGTCTTTCATTCTACCTATCTTGCTTAACAACTAAAAAACTTGATCTTGGAGATGTTGTTATTACCAAAACTGCAGACACTTCCTCTCGCGTGAAGGAACGTGTCATATTCTCGTGTCAAAACATTCAGGAATGCGACTACATTCCTCTGCTTATATTAATACTGCCACTCCCAAAATGTTGAATTCCTGAATTTTTTAAGCAAAAACATGACAAGTATTTACGCGCGAGAGGAAGCATCCACGGTTTTTGTAATATCGTCATTACAAATCACGGAAGTGTCCCAAAGTGACTTAATCATTCGATGTCGGCAGCACATCATAACGAGACAAGAAATTTTCTATCAATTTTTCAATTAATTGAAAGGAAACCTTTCACATATTGGCACTGATGAATATCCGGGATATTTATTGAATTATCATTAAACGGCCTTGAAAGACCATCTCAGCTGAAACCATCCGGAAATTTTCATTTCAAGAAAATCGTAATTTTTCTCAATCATTCAGCAGTTTTTGACTAGCTCGAGCAATCCATAAAGTTGCATTCTACCGAAAAATTCCTTCACTTTGAAGCGTACGATAACTAATATCAATTGAACAAATACAAGGAACTACTTACCAACGCATTCAGTGCCATTTGAAGGAAATCCCTTAGTACATCCACATTTGCAAGATCCTTCGGTGTTGATGCACTTTTTGCGATCTGAATATTTACAACCACAGCGCGAGGAAGATTTGCATTCATCAATATCTATTAACACGTTTTAACAAACCATAACATGTTATACTAATGATACATTAAATTAGTAAATTCTGAAATCGAATTAGTACACGTACTCTATAAAACTGTCTGTGACTTTAAGTTCAATCAGAAAATCTTTACATAAAACAAAACCAGCAAGATTACCCTAGCAATCAAAGTGAAAAACTGACCGCGGATGTTATATTATTCTACAATAAACCATTGGATAGTCTAATTTGAGCGGGGCGCTGCAAGCTTCCGGATAAGAGGCGTGCGTGCTGTTGAAATAGCGGGTTATTACATTTCGCTGGGATATTTGTTCAGGAAACATTCGCTTGTAGCGAATTTATACAAAAATAGAAAATCAGGGGAAATGTTTTCATTAAAATGGAGAACAACAAAGTGAGAGGCTGAGAGCAACTTTGCTTTGTTTTTAGAATATCGGCAATTTTCACATGGAATCGACATGAGGTATAACAGGGAACAAACTTGAAGATTTCCAGAATATTTATTATTTTCAGTGGTAATATCTTTCGATCCAAATTTACCATTTATATGCTGAAATTTCCGACATTTTTAGCTGAGAAATATATATCTAATCACAAACTTAATAGAGATTTTTATGTATTGATTGCTGCAATATATAAATTATCTTACAATATACTAATCTACAAGTGATAATCCTGAGAGATAACAGTTCCAACTATTTTTTTAAAGCCGGTGAAATTAATATCATGAATTTTCAAGGAATTAAGGTCTTCCATTCTCTGCCCAGTATGAGATGCTCGGTAAATATTAATATCAAAGCCAAACTCGATGCGTTTGAAATTATAATGACACCTGGGAATATTCAAATCATTCGATTTTCTCTTCTCAAGTCAAGTAGTACCTATGGAAATAGCCAACGCTATTTGCCAAAGCTTAAATTTGATTAGTCGCTCCGTTTTTCTTCGGGGGGACTGGCGAAAAATAGAACATTGCTTAAAAATTCCCGCATTCAATGCATTCAATATATTCCAGGTTTTGAAAAGATAATTTCATGCACGTAGCCTAGATACGAATAAAGTATTTATAAGTTAACAAAAGACAGGGAACAGCTTTATATGCTTAGTTACGATCTGGACTTTGAAAATGCTATATATTAGCATACTGATTTCACTGCCTATTTCTTTTTCTAGATTTTCTGCACTCCGATAAATATTTCAGGCAAGACGTGTAGAAAATATTTTATGCGGGAGTATGGTGCAGAATTGCGTCTACAAAGCAATATTCAATACCACTGAAATATATGCTCGTGAATTTAAAATTGATTTTCGAAAAATATAAAGGAACATAGAATTACGGAGAAGTCCCATTGAAATAGCTATATTCCTAACAAACATTGGTAAACAAATATTTCTATAACTAGTATCTACTGCTTTTATGTCAGGAGCAATAAGATCAGAAAACTTTGCGTTATATATATGCTAGAATATTTACTCGTATTTCCAGCTAAATATTGCAAATTTGAAACCTAATCAAATTGTTTTATAATACCATTCAGGTATTATCCCAGAAAAGAGCATTCGAATAATAATATATATATTTGTTATATACCATCGTGTCAAAGTCCGTTTTTCGTAGCTTTAAACGTATGTCACGATAAAGTCCGGAACAGTTTTATGTTTCATTGGGGAACAACTTCCACGAAAATCCGAAGCAATTCTGGTCCTCAATGAAACGTCAGTCGAAAGTGCGCAATATTCCGGATACCATTTAAGTAAGTAAGTAAGTAAGTAAGTGAACTTTATTTAGCCACGGTAGACTCATCAGGATTTACACGCTTATAAAATTAATAAAATAGACAAAGGAAAGTTACATATTACAAATGGTACATAATATACATATTTACATAGGTACCTGTTTTCCATGAGTGCCGTGCAATTAATAATATTGGATAAAATATTTAAAATTATCGAATGAGGTTGCTGCAGTCAAACTTGAACTTGTGTAAAGAACTAGCCTGTCGTAACTCGACAGGAAGGGAGTTCCACAGTACCGCACCACTATAACCAAAACTATTTTTCAAGTAGTTTGTGTGCGGTTGTGGCAAAGATTTCGATAGCTGGACCTAAGAACGATCAAGAATCCGTGTCGAGGATCAAAGCTAACAATCCTGAAGATATCGCCTCCTCGTTCAACAGCTACTTCCCATCAGTATTTGACGTTGACGACTCTTTCAACGAGCATATATACTTGCTATAAACTAGTGACTCCTATTTTGTTCGAAATCTCGTTACGGTTGAGGAAGTTCAGACAGTTCTTGAAACACTGGATGCCACAAAAGCGACAGGACCCGACAACACGCCAGCCCGTCTGCTCAAAGAAACAACATCTGTTATTTCTAAGTCCTTGATCTCGCTGTTTAAAATCGTTGAGTGAAAGTTCTCTCCGGGAAAATTGGAATATCGCCAACATAGCTCCTGCGTGCAAGAAAGGCGAAAAGGAGTATGTTGAAAACTGTAGACCGATCTAGTTTCCTTGCGATTGTGTCTAAAGTTTTGGAACGATGTGTATTTTATAACATCAAGGAGTGGCTGTACCAGTGAATGAAGAACTCACAGCACGGACTCATTAGAGCAAAATCATGCGTGACCAATTTTCTTGGAATATTGAATAATATTGGTTCGGTTTTGGATTTTGCGGGTCAAATTGACGCTGTCTACCCACGATGGTCGGTTGATATGTGAAATGCTCCAGGAGTCTATTGCGTAAGAATGTTAGTTCCCAGACTCCAAGCTATAAATATTTGCACAGAAAAATTACAACACTTTTGGCCCCTCCGTCTTCGTCGCTCTTTAAACAATTTCAGTATATTTTTTATTTAACTGATAGTATGTTTACCATTTTAAAGGCACTGCTTGTCAACTTAGATATAAATGGTTTGGAAATTCGAGGAAAATGTGGTGAACTATACCCAATTTTCCGTCTTTCGGTGGAAGGATATCGCGCCCTGATGGACAAACGGTCCTGTCTATGGGTCCCACAGTAGCACTTTTGTCAATTCCACAATCCCCGTTTGAGAAATTTTCGTGACTCGCACATATTCGCGAGAAATCAACAAGAAGGTCGGGAATTTTGGCATATTTTGTGGTTTTCACATAAATTTGTTGCTTAGACGTAAATCTAAAGAAAATTTTCAAACGAAAGATGTAGATGGGCATGTAGAGAAGACATTTGAACGGCTAGTGTTATTAAACAGCTGCTAAGAAAGGAGTCTCTTTGACGAACGCATTGGACATTTAGTGGTTTCGTGTTGCGCCATAATTGCGTAGTTCGCCTCCTGTTGCGTGTCTTAAAGCTCGTTGATTTACAACGATAAATGCTCATCGTGTATCGTACACAGGGTTTATTGGCACAAATGTAACTGTGAAAGGCTGCGGGATTGCTTACAAAAGAAATATCCTTTGTAAAAGCTCCAGAGAGCAAGCAGTTTTCTCGCGAAGGCAACATGAAAAGTTAATATGACACTGACGGAATTTCACACCTCATGGGAAGACCTTCATAAAAGCAATGCCAATTATAACTAGATTGCACTAAACCGTCTAAACATTTTCGCAAAGCGTAAAATGTATTCATCTATTTTATTATATCTATTTTTCTATATTTTATTTATATGCCTGTACAAAATATCAGGCATAACGTCTATTAAATACCCAGCAGTATCAGCAAATACAAATTCCTAGTGTTGTTAATTATAGTATCAATTTGTATCTTAATAATATATTAGACTTGTCTCTCTTTTCACACTGTGATATTAAATGGTTACTGAAAATTGCTATAGAGTTCAAGTAAGGCCGCGTATATTAATAGTCATAGAGAATCAGTTACTCGCTTCATTCTTACACTAAATTGTATGTGAGCATTCAGTTACTCGCTTCATTCTTACACTAAATTGTATGTGAGCATTTATATTGCCTACTTCAAATGTTTACATTTATTGAAGCCCACAATTGTATCGTTTGCAACAATCTAGTAATTCCAGAACTAAAGTCATAAATTGATCTGTGCTTTTTGGCTATGCACCATTAATGCTATTACACACTACTGTAGTTAGCAGGCTGGACATGCTGTGTTCTTATATTATCATTGTTGTAGTGTGCACATACCTCTAAACACAAATATTATTACTAGTCCAGGACCTGCATATGAGTTTGTATGCATTTCATTTAGGACAGATAATCTCAACTGCTTTAGGGCAAGCTGACCATGACGGTCAACATGGTAACCCTGCCCGAACCCCAATCCTGGGCGAAACGTCCGAAACGGACCACACGCAAAAACGACGCTTTCGCCATGGTGCTATCTACCAAACCATAAAAGCCTTGGCTATTCTGAGGTGCTTATATGGTACAGAGATAGTGCTTTTATGGGAGGTCATTGGTAAGTGTGAAATGCCTAGCACTGGTATTTCACAAGAAAATGACCATACAATACTCATGGTCAAACGTCAATTTCTGGCTTACAACTTCAGATAAACAGCAGTGGACCTACATTACCTTTTTTCCTAGAAATATAATTGGTACTTATTTAAGTATATTACCACTGTTTTGGTGTAAAATAGTAAATATTTTGTGACCGAAATAGTAATTTCAAATGTACCTACCTCCTGCAAATGGATGTATTTGGCCAAATTCGCCACTTTACTCCGCTGTTTATCACCGATACTCGTTGAAATCCTCCAAAATATGTAATTCAGTTCAGACATAATGGTATCAAGCACAGTTTAAGCAAGTTTTAACCAGGTTTCAAGTAGATCCTAGCTGTTTAACCATCGACAATGTAAAACCTCAAGTTTGTCCAAATTCGGCGCCATTGTGTCATCCCGTGTCGGTTGTCAACAATTCGGCAGGGGTCATCCCAGAGGAGGAATGGTGACTATACCGTGATGCTTTGCGATTAATTATATATTATTCATTTTTCGGACGAGCGCGCTCATTATTCGCTTGGCTGACGCTATCAACACAACAGAAGTGAGAGATATGGCGGATTTTATAAGCCCAATTCGCGGCCATAAAGCTTCAGTTTTGGAAGGACATGAGCTTCTTTTTGTTCATTGTGTATCTTCGGAGCCTATGCTTCTGGTTCCCAATGGATTATCGTGTGTTCAGTTTGAATGTCGTGAGATTCACATCAGTTTTTTGGATAGTTTGGACATCAGAAGATCGCTATTTATTTGTCCAGCATGCAACTGATTAAAAGTTGACGAAATGTTCGCTGATTGCAGTAGTCCCGTACAGATAGAGATACATTCCAGTTGTATTTTTAAGGTAGGTATTTGTTTTAATCGTGAAACGTATTACAAATTACAAAATAATGTCATGTATTAAAATAAAAGCAAATACTTAGCGAAGCAATATTTATAGGTTACTTTCACTTTGACTTTCAGGCTTCGCCTTCATCAAAGCCCGTTTTTGCTTTTTAATTTCAGATTTCTGGGCTTGTATATGATTCATACTCAGATAACCAACGTCTGGAACCAACGTTGGCAATAATATATTTGTGCTATCTATTTTCAAATTTTTATAATTTATATGCACTTTTATGGCTGGGAATCCAGTTACTAAAGTGTATAGAGAAGCTTTATTTTGTTGCTATTTACTACAATTTAGTCTTTACTACACTACCAACATTGTTCTCATATCTTGTAGTTCTCGGACCTCGATGATCCTCGGCGAGATGAAAAAGGACAAAATCTTGTCTTTTATAATGTTATTTTATGGGATTTTGATATTCTGCCAACACCACCTTCTCAAGCAGTTCAACCTTGAGATCCGGATACTGTTAACGAAGAGTTAGACAACGTGTTGTCACCAGTAAACTTACAAGGGGAAAGTGGATGTAACTGTACCCTACAACCAATAAATCCTGTGTGCTTGGTGGGTATTCCAGTTCATCGGATGTTGAATGATGATGATGTGATGAGAGAAAGAGAGATGGAGGAAATCAGAGAATTAACTCAAACTTTGGATGTGGAAGATTCTGTAACAGAGGAGACTTATGATTCCAGGGAAGACGACGATGGTCTTGATGAAGTCAGAAGAGGATGGTGATCTTGGTGGTGATCTTGGTGGTGATCTTGATGGTGTTGGTGATCTTGATGGTGTTGGTGATCTTGATGGTGTTGGTGATCTTGATGGTGTTGGTGATCTTGATGGTGCTGGTGATCTTGATGGTGCTGGTGATCTTGGTGGTGCTGGTACAGGTGATGGTAATGATGGTGATCTTGATGGTGGTGATGATAACAGGGAGATTTTATATGCTGAAAAATTTGTTGTTGTTGGGTCTTGGCATGAAGGAGATCGGCAAAGCTTGATTTACAATTTAATGTGGAATCTGAACCAGACAATGTTAAAGACAAAAATGCTTTGAAATTTTCAGTGGCATGTAATTGGTTATTGTGCGGTGAACAAAATACCTAAACTTAAGCGAGCTATGCATAGAAACGAAGTACGATCAGTTTCTCTCGAAAGTTTAAAGAGAAGATATGCTCCCAGGGAAAATACATTACTCTAATGTGCAGCATTGCTGATTGTGAAAAGTGGACCATGGGACAGAGATGATCCAAGAAACAATTATAACAGTGATATAGATTACTAGAATATTGTAAATTATTGTGTTTTTATCTTTTTGTTTTCTTAATCAACCTAATTCTTCCCATGTGTTTTGGTTGAATGAAAATGGTGCAACATTTCTTAAACATTTTATGCATTTCTTATTTCAGGTCTACTGTAATTATGATATGATTTGTAACTTGAATTTTATGAAAGAAATAAATTGTTTTCATAAACAATTCACTGTGTGTATTTATTATATTGTCTACACCTAATTAGTAACACAACCTGGGTGCCAGAGCCTCTGGGGGTTTTATTGGGGATGTGAGAAGTGACGACCTCCATAAGTCATAACTGATTTGAAAACAATTCCTGTCTATATTTTGCTCATAGATGGATTTTCCAATTTTGCTCTGGGGGTGTGCAAAAAGGTGTAACATAATTAAACTTTATTTCAATCATATTACATCACTCCTGTAAATTTCTTGGGGGGGGATTTCTGTGGGTACACACTCATGGCCAGAAAATCCGTCTATGATGTATATCTACTGTTTCATTGGTTGAGATGTGATATACAGTATCAGAGCCCAGACGCACAGAACTGTGTCACGATTATAAAAGCTGATAAAAATTGGTCATATGATTTAAGCTGGCCAATAGTATTTACTTATTTGTGAAAATTATGTGGGCATGCCATGATATTTGTAAAATTTCAAGTTCTCAATTTTGCAAATGAAAGTGAACTATTTACCTATCTAATTCGTTTTTTCTCCTTTTTATTATATCAAACAAATATAATTTGTTATATAAAACGAATACATCTAGAGCTTGTAAGTGAATACATGCGTATGTGTTTTTATGACGTCACAAGTACAAAAACCAATCACAAAAGCTGTATCTATGTACTCGCCACAACGGCTCGTTAATTAGGCCTTTAAACAATCATAAGTAATGGTTGGGCATCACTTGTTGTTGGTGGTGGTGCAGAGGGTGGTGTTGGTAGGGGTGCCGAGGGTGGTGGTGGTGCTGAGGGTGGTGGTGGTGCCGAGGGTGGTGGTCGTGCCGATGGTGGTGGTGGTGCTGAGGGTGGTAATGGTGCCAAGGGTGGTAGCGATGAGGGTGGTGGTGGCCTCTTATCAATCACAAGTTCTGCTAAACTGTCAGATAATGTCAAACCATAATGGATTTCAGCATCTTCCAATGTTGCAAACTTTTTCCTGTACACAACAGTTACTCGTGATTGCAGACGGCAATCTATATAAAAGGCATGAACACAAGAATGAAGTAACATCACATCTATGATTGAATAATATTTAAAAACATCCTTGATCTTACTCTTTTTATACTAAGGGCTTTCAAAATAAGCCGGCAGCCGCTGGGTTACTTTGAGCTTTACCGCTGGGTTACTATGAGCTTTACCGCTGGCAACTGTGACCTGTCGGTCAAATTTTAAAACAATTTCAATAACAGACAACTTAAAATCCACATTACCGCCTGCTAATTTATTATCACAACAGTCTATATTGAACTAACTGTTCTGAAATCCCTGTATATATATATTAATGAATTAGACATCTAACAGTAGCATTAACTTACTTGATAAGAGAATGTTGGAAGAAGTACCACATTTAATATGTTTGGCACCATTGTCCCAGAAACTGTTCCTTTTACCAAATGCTGGCCACTCTCCAACAGACATTTTTCCATATTTTGGATCTGTTTTGGCAAATTATCACTATGAACTCAACAAATGCCTTGTCTTCCTCAAAGGTCCATTGATGAAATTTTACTGGGGACTTCTTTGTAGGAGTAAGTTTCCTCCTTCTGGATATCTTTCTATAACAACAGTTGATACACTGTATTTATATTTATCTGTATATATACAGCAAGTGCTATAAAAAAATGAGACCTTTGTATAATTTTTACCTTTGGTGACATTCCAGGACTCTGACACAAAGCTCGACTGGATGATGAATTCTCCGTACGTGCAACTCTTCGTGACTTGTTCACAGGTTTTCCCGGCGTATCTCCTTTAGAAATATATGTCCTCTTGGCAATATCATTTTCCTCATCAACAATGTCAATAATATTATAAACATCGCTGTCGTCAGATTCCATTTTTTCCCGAATTCTATAATAAAATAGAAAAATACAGTCAGTACAGTTAAATATATATTGCAGGTATCAAAATATATAGCAACATATATGCGTATGCTTCTAAATACAATATAAAATAGTGCATCATACACAAGATTCCCTCGCGCCATAATGATCACAACGCGGTCTATTCCCGCCATCTGCGTTAGAATACAGCAAAAATACCCCATTTTCAAACCGCGATTACTCCTCGATTTATTGGAGCTATTTAAGGTTTTAAAGTACCAATATAAAGAACAAAACTTGCTGAGTATGATGGCGTGATTTTTTCCCCGTTTCTGTTTAAAAAAGCTAATTAGCTCCAGCATTGTTTGAAGGTCACTTTTGTGGCGTGCCCTCTGACTCGGAAAAAGCATAAATACAATGCGTAATTAACATAACTAAAAAGAAATATCTATACCAAACAAGTCAAAAATAACTAAATTAGATACCTAAACAAAACAATTATTGAAACATACCTTCCAAAAAATCACATCTTTAGGGATAAAAATCGCAATATATTTCAACAATTTTTCACCTAACTTTGTTGAAAATCGCAAATGTGAATATTAATGAGATGCAATGCATTGTGGTATACTCACCATTCCTCCTCTGGGGTCATCCTAAGGCCTTCCATTTTCCAAAATGGGCAGTTCTAATTGTAAAATGGTTAGTTCTAAAACCTAAAATGGGCAGTTCTAAAAATTGAGTTTTGGAGAGAACATGTTGAATTCACAAACCCGAAAAGTGTCTAAACATTCAATATTTATTATATTGTTTGAATTGGTCATTATGATAATATATACTTTCAAATACTTTTTACATGTTAACAAATTCCTAAAAAATTCTATCATTCTGATAACCCTGTGACAGTGCTTGAAGCCAGGCTAGCCAGCTTCCCCCTCCATAGGCGGCGGAACGGGAGGGAGGTATGGAAATGTGGGGCTAAGCCCCCCTGTTTCAGTCTTTCAATTAAAAATGTTGAATATTAGATTATTGCACTATAATGTTTTTAGTACTCGAGATGAAAGCTTGTAATGTTGAATGCAGGAAATGCGGTTTCAGAGATACTAATCATCCCCCAGACCCCCCCCCCCCCCTACGTTGGTAGAGCCACATTATAATCTCCTCCAATAATACATATCTTCCGCCCCCTCCCGCGAGAGGGACTTCGCGGCCCATTGCCTGTTCCACCGCCAAAATGGCCAATTCTAAATTTTTCTTAAGATGACCCCTGCAATTCGGCCTCGTTATTCTTCCATCCAAGCCATTTCGATTACACTAGTAACAAATTTAACCCTTTATTATGGGTATGAAGATAAAAATATGAATAAAAGATACGAAATGCAGCATTTTACCTCCCTGTAAAATGTTGCTTACGAGTCTTTCAAAACATTCCGTACAAATCTCACGTGGGCAAAGGGACAGGCCGAGACAGGGGGGTGAATGTTTTTCACGAAGATAGAAGAAGGCTGCGTGTGACAACAGGGAACCCAAGCTGACTTAATTAACTTTAGTTGAATATAGACTAAAAACTGAACTATTAGTGAAAGCTAACTCTAAAATACATCCTATAAACTATACTGTTATTTACGGAATACTACTTTTTTAACTAATAACCTTTTTTTATAAAAGTTCATATTTTAACGTCAAGTATAAACTGCAACTCTGACTTGTTATTTTTAGAATGTTACAAATATTATATTAATAAAAATAACTACAGGGATATATTATCAAACATTTATATTATTGGTTAGTAGTGTTGAACTTTTTCCTGTTTGTACTTTTACAAAACTGAGGACAGAAATGTAGAAAAATATATGTTATTAGTTTAAAAAAGTAGTATTCAGTAAATAACAGTATAGTTTAGGATGTATTTTAGAGTTAGCTTCACTAATAGTTCAGTTTTTAGTCTATATTCAACTAAAGTTAATTAAGTCAGCTTGGGTTCCCTGTTGTCACACGCAGCCTTCTTCTATCTTCGTGAAAAACATTCACCCCCCCTGTCACTGCCTGTCACTTTGCCCACGTGAGATTTGTACGGAATGTTTTGAAAGACTCGTAAGCAACATTTTACAGGGAGGTAAAATGCTGCATTTCGTATCTTTTATTCAAATTTTTATGAATCATGACAAAAAGCTATTTATTTTGGGGGGGGGGGTCGTAAGCTTCAATGGCCATTGAAGTATACGACCCCCTTGGGGCAGGGGGGTCGTTAACTTCAATTGATCCAATAAAGGGTTACATTTGTTACTAGTGCAATCGAAATGGCTTGGATGGAAGAATAACGAGACCGAATTGTTGACAACCGACACGGGATGACACAATGGCGCCGAATTTGGACAAACTTGATGTTTTACCTTGTCAATGGTTAAACAGCTAGGATCTACTTGAAACCTAGTTAAAACTTGTCCCCGAGCGGGCGCGAAGCGCCGTGCGAAGGTACTAATTCCGCGCGGATATTTACACCGGAAAAAAGGAAAGCAATGGGAAATCCAAAGTTCATCAAGTTTTGCGGGCGCATGGGTGTGATGGGTGGTCATCTCACTAATCTTTGTTAGGAGTGGAATGAGCGAATAATAAAAAAACATGAGTAAGTCATATCAGTAAGTCTTTTTGGGACTTCAGGAAAAGCTACGGAACAAATTTATCGTTTATACTTTATACTTTATAAAAAAGGATAAATAGAGATAGATAGTCGAAAAAATATGGCAAGTTTCTTATATTAAATTGTTGATATAGCCGTAAGAATGTTGTTTTATTTACATAGATTTTCATTTTTTCACAATTAAAATATCCTATATTTTATGCTATCAAAAAGTTCCAACTTAAAAGGAAAGCGAAATCGTTTCACACGAGAGAATTTGTATATTTTCTACTGATTTAATTTCAAAAACTAATTTATAAAAGGCAGTTTAGTTTTATAAACTTTTGGCAACGTTTTACTTTTAGTAAACGGAAGGTTGCATTTAAACATTAATTTGAAGCTTATAGAATGCATAAGAACATACCTACACCATATATCTCAGATTTGTATGGCTAAAACAACTAATATTTTAATTATTTTTGTAGTTTTTGTAACGTGGTGTTTTGAACTCCGTAAAAGAAGTTTATTTTATCGTGTTGCCATGGCTACTGTGCTTCCTCTTCTTGAAACAACATTTCCATTTTTTATTCTTTCAAAATAAATTTCCCAAAACAATATTGTTTCCTTCCACTCTTTTAATGGCAAATTTAAAAGGAAGCCACAGTGATTACGTCAGGTAAAACATTTCATTTGGCGATAGCCTTTGATTGCGTCGTGAAGAGGGGTGTGAGCCAAGGATCCAATTTTGTTTTCTATGGCAAAAATTTGTTTTGAACGCAGATATCCGACTCGCCTACAACCTTTGCATGGCAGATTTTTTGATAAAAAAGATTAGCAAGTGTAAATGTTTTGGAATGTAATGTCTGGCAATGTTCAGCTAGGGCGAGGGGTTACTGCAAGCATGTCTTTCTAGTTTAAAATGTGCTTGATACCATTATGTCTGAACTGACTTACATATTTGGAAGGATTTCAACGAGTATCGGTGATAAACAGGGAAGTAAAGTGGCGAATTTGGCCAAATACGTCCATTTGCAGGAGGTAGGTACATTTCAAATTATTATTTCGGTCACAAAATATTTATTATTTTACACCAAAACAGTGGTAATATACTTAAATAAGTACCAATTATGTTTCTATCAAAAAGATTTAGGAAAAAAGGTAATGTAGGTCCACTGCTGTTTATCTGAAGTTGTAAGCCACAAATTGACGTTTGACCATGAGTATTGTATGGTCATTTTCTTGTGAAATACCAGTGCTAGGCATTTGACACTCTCTGAACTATATAAGCACCTCAGGATAGCCAAAGCTTTTATGGCTTGGTAGATAGCAACATGGCGAAAGCTTCGTTTTTGGGTGTGGTCCGTTTCGGACGTTTCGCCCCGGATTGGGGTTCGGCCAGCGTTACCATGTTGACCGTCATGGTCAACTTGCCCTAAAACAGTTGAGATTATCTGTCCTAAATGAAATGCATACAAACTCATATACAGGTCCTAGACTATACAGATTTTTTGTTTAAACAGCTTTTAGTTATACATGTTATAACCAACTGTTGAATCAGTGAACATCAACCACATCAAAATACATTTTACTCAATCAAATCTACATCAGCCATATATATAACTCTTGGAAATTATTATTGAAGATGTGAGTTAAGAAAGGATTAAACTGAAAGAAATTAGTCTAATAAACACATGTTGATAGCGAGAACGAAAGGAGAATTTGTAGATTCCATTTGTTAGCATTTGGCAATATGAGTGATAAACTGTCTTACATAAGCAAATTGTCTGCATAGTTTCGTTTCTTCAAGACACCGACAGGTAAGCAAAATAATGAAAATATTTCTATGCAAATATTTAAGTTTATAAATATGCGAAAAGAACTACACATATCTTTTGTGAGAGGCAGAAAATTCTAACTCGATTTAGGGCATTTTTCTGTTATAAGTAAGACGACGCCATTTTGTGTTTAACAACAACCCCGCTGGAAAAATTGGAGCCCGCGCTTCCGGAAGCAAATTGCATAGCAACCGACCATCGTGTACCTCGATATGTCCAAGGCTTTTGACAAGGTTAACTATAAATACCTATTGCATAAATATCGGATGGCTGGATTTGGAGGTAGCCTTCTAGAGTGGTTTCAGTCTTATCTTGCCAATCGCCATCAACGTGTAACTGTACACGGTTCCACCTCTGCTAAGTTACCAGTTACATCATGTGTGCCCCAAGGGTCTATCCTCGGTCCAGTCATATTCAGCCTATATGTCAACGACCATCCAGATGCAATTACATCTAGTGATGTTGCTATGTTTGCTGATGACACAAAACTGTTCCATAACATCGAATCTAACGAAGACCGTGAACATTTTCAAAGTGATCTAAACTGTCTACAAACATGGTCTGAAGAGTCTGGTCTCAAATTCAATGAAGCTAAATGCAAGACCCAACATATAACTAGAAAGACAACACCAATTACGTTCAACTACAAACTTAACAACAAAAACTTGACAACACTTGAATGGGAAGGAGATCTCGACGTGTTTGTGGACAAAAATTTGACATGGAACAGGCAAGTAAACGGACAGTCATCAAGAACGAACCAACTGCTGCGTTACATAAGGAGATCCACCATGTATATCCACAACCAGGAAGTCAGACGCACACTGTACCTTGCGCTATTGTTCGACCACACCTGGGTATGCTACACAAATATGGGCACCCCAATCCATCGAACTAATACGCCACCTTTACCGGACATAGAGAATAGCTACAAAATATAACCTCGAACTTCTATTCTCCTGCTCCGTTGACTATGCTATTGGCTTGGGTCTCTTACCAATCTGCTATTGGCATGAATATCTCGACATTGTGTTCTTTTATAAAATAACTCACGAACTAGTTAACATCGATCTTTCCGTACGTCAAACTATCCGAACTTCCAGAAAAACTAGATCCTCTACCAATAACAACCGTAAGTATGTCGTTCCGAATTGTAAAACTGTAACATTTCAAAAATACAACATCATTAGAGCAACTCGAATCTGGAACCATCTTGTTGATGAACTCCAGTTACAAACGGTTAGTCTTCCTTTGTTTAGGTCGATAATTTTCAAGTATTATGTTTTGTCTTTTAACTCATGTTATAATGTTAATGATCTTCGTAGTTATAAAACTATTTGTCCTAATTAAAGTGTAACTCTGTCCGTTGTCTTACAACGTCATTATTGTGCTCTATGTAGAAACTGTACTGTTTTATTTGTGCATGCGTTTATCGTGGTAATTGCTGTTGTAACTTAATGTTTTATAATAATTGGACCCGCAGTAATTGGCTTACGCTGTTGCGGATTCCCTGCCATTAATATTGTACAGTTATGCGTGAAAATTAGTGTGTTTAAGGCGAATTTAACTCTTTCTAAACGGCACCGTCGAATATCAACCGCCAAAGCATGATGATTTTGAGCGCTTGTATCTTTGGCGCCCCTCACCCAAAACGGACGAAAATACCACCAATCGATTCAGCAAACACACCTGTTCTCGGCTAATGCCAAACAAGTCGCTAAACACATTGTTTTACAGATCTCCGTGAGTTTTAACACCTTTGTAATCTGATATTTATTATTATCGTAAACTATTTATATATTCAGTACATTTGGCCGATTATAACTTCTGTTTTAAAAATCTTCGCTCAACACCGTTTTATAGAGCTTTAAAAACAGTAGATACTGAACAACTTGCAAAGAAACAAAATAAAAATTGACAAAGTTACGGCGAAATTTGAAATGTAGAGTACGGGTTAAACCGGAATTTCAGACAAAAACAACCGGAAAAGGCCCAAAAACAAACAAAGACTGTTGCTATGGTTTTTTAAGTGGCCGGAATGAATTCCCCAGGGTACAATACCCTAAATAAGATATTTTTGTCGGGACTTAAGCGCGTGGGCAAACCATATATAGTCAAACTACGGCAAGCGCGTGCATGCTGGAAAATTCCCGATAAATAAAAAAAAAATTCAAAATAAATATTTCTATTCGCCGTATCGCAGCCACGTTTTACCAAATAAATACACAGATAAAAAGCTAAATTTCGACCATTAGAAGTCTGTGGATATAATAAACATATGAAAAGATATTAAAGATTGTTTGAGTTGAACTGAAGTATGACTGGAGGTATGTGTGGGATTAAACTTTTAATATTTTTGATTCTGTAATGTTTTGTCGGCAAAATAGCCCACTGTTAAAAAGCTTATTTTGTAAGGATTCCAATGGTGTTAATTTCATTGCCAGGGGGTAAATATTTTGCAAAGGAGATCGTACTCAAAGTGCTGTTGCGACAACTTGCGACAACATAATTAAAATGCGAACGACCAGAAAGAATAAATAAATAAAAATAAATAGATAATTAGTTACCATGCAAATTAAATACAAGAATACATACCAACACATCTCGCTCCATCAAAAGTGAACCCTTTCTTACACATACACCTGTAAGAACCTAAGGTGTTGTTGCATGTGTAAGAGACTGTAAGATTACAGGGGGATGATAAGCATTCATCGATATCTGAAAAAAAATTTGAGGAAGAAGTTAAAATAATTTGTATATTATTGCATACATAAAAACACATTCATACATACAGAATCTATTAGTTATCCCAAACGGTTTTTCTTCACCAATTTACAATATATGATAAAATTGCAATTTTATACAATTACAAGAGAGTGTGAAAGCGTCCTCGACACAGGGACGGCGGAGCGGGGGGGGCGGTGCTAAATATTTTACAGGACGCGATGGCACTAGAAACGAATGTTGAAAGATAGAGACACTTAAGAGTATTGTCAACAATTTCGTGAGAGATGTTGGGGGCGTGTGCACAATATATTACAGCAGCTAACAAGCCTCACGACCTCGGTCGGTTAATTAACGCCTTCGGCGATCGCTTGCCTCATCGGCCACTCAAACATTTCTTGATGTAGTCATAAATTCTTCCCCACACATCCCTTTTCCAGGTCTCGCCACTTCTTACTACCAAACCTATGCGATGAATCAGTATTTACCGTCAAGTAAATTAAAGTGTCGATTATTAAAGTGGCTAATTCAATTAATACCTAACACATTTGTATTTATAAAAGGACCTGAAAAATGGCGTCAAAATAAAGTCCGACTATTCCCTGTTGGAGTTAAATATATAATAAGCCGTGGACTTAGCTGAGATCTTGACCCGTAAATGTACTGTAGGGGTGGTCGTTTATCATAACGTGTCTACAACCCGAGTTGATACAGATCTCTGTTTTTACACACTGAAAAATACCTATTTACATAACTACAAAGTACATGATGCATGCTAAACCGGAAGTCATGCAATCTGAGCCAAATTATACTACACTATCTCCCTGTTAGTTAATCTTCGTCCCGAAGATTCAAGGTGTATAAAGTTCCGGTTCTCTTCTCACTCATGTACCACGTCTTAATGCAATGTTTCCAGTTCGCTCTAATTGTCCATTATATTTCCATAATCTATTTCTATGCGCAATCTTTGGCTTCGTTTGCGGTGTTATCGAATCTTATCAACTAAGTTTGGGCGACAGTCCTTTCTTACGCACGACCGAATATAACCACACTGATTCTCCAACTTCGAAATTCTTTGCCTTCGCATCTACATCATACTGACGTTTCATTCGCATACCAGTTGTCTTAAGTACTTCTCTTGCAAATTCATGAGCTTTTTCAATATTTTCCGCTAACTTGGTTCCGTATTTTGTAATTCTCTCGTCACAACATTCGGGTTCCGGTTTGCCAAATACCAGATCAATCGGTACTCGTATTTCACGTCCCATCATCAGTTTTGCCGGCGTGCACTTCGTTGACTCGTGCACCGCGGTCCGGTAAGCCATTAGTAAATACGGAATATATTGATCCCAATCTTTTTGGTGCGTTTCGACAAACATGGAAAGTTGTGCTTCGAAGGTACAATAAAAGTGTTCAACCATTCCATCCGACTCTGGATGATAGGCCGTCGTTTGAGTTTTCTTAACTCCCAGTAAAGTGCACATTTCGTTAAATACTTTTGAACAAAACTTTCGTCCCTGATCAGAGTGGATTTGCAAAGGAACACCAAACCTACACACAAACTGTTCAACCAATACCTTCGCCACTGTTTCTGCTTCTTGGTTTGCCATTGGGTCTTCTTCCGGCCATTTTGTAAAATAATCCATGCACATTATTAAATACTTGTTACCATAGCGGTCCTAGCACATCTATGGTAATCCGATCCATAGGTGATCTATCCTGATATATTTGGAGTGGGGCTTTCTCTTTCCGTCTTGGGCCTTTGCGAGAATTATATAAGTCACGTTGTTTACACCATGTTTTAACGTCATTTCGACACCCAATAAAATAAAACCCTTGCTTCACTTTCGCCAAAGTCTTCCTAATTCCAAAATGTCCCCATGTAACACAATCCTGTGACTGTCGCAATACAGTATCTCTTAAACTTTTTGGAACGACGAGTTGAAGTTCGGCATCGTTAGCATTTAATGTTTCACAACTCGATACAAGATGTTATCGCGTAATGTCAAGCTATCCCATTGAGCCCAAAATACTTTTGTTTCCTCACTTTCTATCGAGACATTCCCCCATTCAGGTCGTTGCGAACTTTGCGCGAGCCACCTCATTACTGGACCAATATGTGGGTCTTGTAATTGTTTGTTGCGAAGTTCTTCCTTACTGATTATCTTGATCAATTCATTTTCAGTATGGCCCAGTCCAAGGTCCCCTTAGTCGGCAGGATTTGAAACTGAAATAGTTTGTTAAAAACGACTCATTTTAACGGAAAAGATTCCCCAAGTTTCGCAGTATCCGGCCGACGAACAAGGCTACGAACAACACGTAGATCAAGCAACTGAGCAAGAACAGGAATGTAGCGGCCCTAATGTTGAAAACAAGACTGAAGAAATATTTGCGATGCTGCTCGAGCGGAAAGAACTCGTGAAAACTCAACACTTCATGCAAAGAAAACACATTGACGAAATGAATGAATGGCAGCGAAGTCAAGCAGCAGTAACGGACAATATAAGGAACGAATTCGCTAATGAAATTAAGCAACTAAATCACAAGTTTGTCCATCTTGCAGCCAACGTTGATCAAAAAATCGAATTGATAAGGTACTTGAACATTGTAAAGTTAGAGAAGAACAATCTCTCGAAACGTATGTCAGTCTTTTGGCATCGTCACTCAACGAATTAAAGCGTGAAATGAAAGAGGAATTTGATAATGAAATATGTAAAAAAATTGACAGCAAAATTATTGACGTGGAACGTTCATCAACACCTCGAGTGGGCGGTCGAACGAAGGTGAAATGGCCAGATTATATGGACAGTGATTATTCCAGGTTACCTGATACCCGTAAATCAGAGACACAAGCATCAGTTCCGAAGAGAGAAGCCTCCACACTTCGAGACGTTGCGAGACCGACTCAAAAGCCGGCAACATTCGATGGGAAAACCTCCTGGGAAGCCTACAAAAAGCAGTTCGAGATTGTCTCGGAAATTAATGGATGCGAGAGTCAAGAAAAAGCCGCTTTCCTCGCAGCCAGCTTACAGGGGCAAGCACTCAGTGTACTGAATTGTTTATCAGATTCCAGTCCGCGAAATTATAATGCCTTGGTTCAAGCGTTAGACAGTCGTTGTGGACCACTTTGTCAATCTGAATTGAATCGAGCTAAGTTGAGAAATCGCATTCGTCGCCGTGATGAGTGTCTACCAGAACTAGCAGGAGACATCGAAAGCCTAGTTCGATTAGCTTATCCGAGTGGGACCCCGGAGATGCTCGAAGCTTTGGCTAAAGACCATTTTGTCGACACAGTGCATGATGACGACATCCGGTGCCAATACCTCAGAGTTGACCTACCACCCTCCGTCAAGCATTGGAAATTGCCCTTGGAAACGTTTGCTTTAGCTAATAAACGTCGATCGCGATATGTGCGTGAAGTTCGAATAGACGAGCCTCATTATGGTTCAAATAGTGATGTTGGCCCATGGAATGGTGTGTTAGATCAGGTTAAAGAATTAACGCGGGAAATGCGAAATTTTACCGGTGAATATGGAAAGCAACCCGGGAGAAGTCCACGAACTGGATTCTAGGATTCGCTCCGCCGAGAGGAGTCAGAATCAACGAGGTCCAGTCCGGAAAATTGAGGTGAGAGGAACAATCCGTTTATAAGCGATGGACGTAATCAAAACACTAGTAACCAGGGAAACGAGCGTTAGCCGGATCAATCAGTGGTCGAGATCCAGCGGTAGAAGATAGGACCTCAAAAGAAATAAATAACGGACAACCGGCAAATGAAATTTTTCAAGGACTTTTATTGGAAGCATTAGTTGAGAACTTTCCATGTCGAGTAACAATTGACACTGACAGTAGCATAACCATTGTCAACTCCGCCTTATTACCATCGTTAAACATTTCTTTAGAGAATATCAAACCTGTTCGAAATTCTATTAGAACCGTTATTGGAGAAAAAGTTCCACTTGTTGGACGAGGGCAAATGACGATTACAGTGGGTAGTAGGAAATTCATTCAGAATGTTTGGATTGGTGACATTACCGAATATGTTATCTTAAGGTTGGATTTTATGACACTGCACCGTTGTCAACTGGATCTTGAATGCTCTAGTATCTGTATTGATGGAGAATATGTGAGCTTGAAATGTAATGGAAGATCCGAGGCTGAGTGTCACCGTATTGTGACTAGTACTGCTGTAATTATGCCGTCAAAAACGGAAGTAATTGTGAAAGGAAGGGCTCGTGGGACTAAATCAGTAAAAGGCTGCTGTATTATAGAGCCATGTGAACAAAATGTTCCGGATGTCTCGGTTGGAAAAGTTCTCGCTAACTTGGACAATAGTTGTGTACCTGTGCGTGTATTAAATATAGCTGAGAAACCGCGAAAAATTAAACGGTGGACTTGTTTAGCTCTGTGTGAAGTAGTTTCGTGTGATGATGTGTTCGAAGAAGGAACTGATGAAGAGTTACATATGCATGTGGACGAGTTGCCAACTCGAGAGAATGACTTACCTAATCATCTTCACAGTTTTTACGACAGAAGTGTGCGTAGCCTTCAGAAGGAAGAAGAACAGCGGTTATTGAAGTTTTTTGTGTGAGAACTCTGACGTGTTTTCAAAAGATGCCACTGACATAGGACAGACGAACGCGGTGAAACACAACATCTTCACTGGTGATTATCCTCCTATAAAGCAACAAGCTAGATGAATTCCAGCAGTAAAAAGACAAAAAGCGGGGAGAGCTGTAGACGAAATGTTAAAAGGAGGAATTATAGAGCAATCAACAAGTCCTTGGTCGTCGGCTATCGTATTAGTACGCAAGAAAAACGGCACTACAACGTTTTTGTGTGGATTATCGTAAGTTGAACAACATTACAAGAAAAGATTCGTATCCCCTCCCGAGGATAGACGACACAATTGAAGCTTTACAAGGAGCGACTTGGTTTTCCACTCTTGACCTCAAATCTGCATACTGGCAAGTTCAACTTAGTACCGAAGCCATGGAAAAAAGAGCGTTCTCGATACCTGGCCTTGGCCACTGGCAGTTTAAAATTATGCCTTTGGACTCTGTAATGCACCTGCAACTTTCGAAAGACATCAGTGGAACAAGTTTTGGCATGTCTTTCGTGGAAAGTATGCTTAGTGTATCTGGACGATGTTATAGTTTACGGATCGTCATTTTCTGATCAAATAGAGAACCTGAAAAAAGTCCTACTACGGTTAAGATAGGCACGCTTAAAGTTGTCACCGGAGAGATGTATTCTTTTCCAGCGCGAAGTAACTTACCTCGGATACGTTGTTAACGAGAATGGTGTGAAAGTGGACGCAGGAAAGTTAGAAGCTGCTGCAGAATGGCCTATACCACGAAACGTGACAGAAGTTAAGAGATTCTTAAGGCTGGCGTCTTATTACAGAATATTCATTGCTAATTTCGCTGAAATCACGAAGCCACTCCACAAGTTGACAGAGAAAAATGTAACATTTACGTGGACAAACGACTCAGATAAGGCATTTAAGGAGATCAAAGAAGTCTTGTGTAGTGCTCCTATTCTAGTTTTTCCTAGAAGAGGCGCAGAGTTTATTCTGGATACAGATGCAAGTGGGGAAACAATAGGAGCCGTCCTAAGCCAAAAGAGTGAAGAGGGTGATGAAAAAGTAATCGCGTATTATAGCAAAGTACTCAGTAAAACTGAACGTCAATACCGTGTCACACGCAGGAAACTATTAGCCGTAGTACAGGCAGTCTCTCATTTTCATTGTTATTTGTACGGACAAAATTTCAAGATTAGAACTGACCACTCAGCCCTCCAATGCCTTTTGCGTTTTCGTCAGCTGGAAGGTCAAGTGGCAAGATGGATGGAAATCTTAGAGGAATATGATTTCAAGATTGAATTTCGTCCGGGCAAGGGGCACCAGAATGCAGATGGAATGTCGAGACGCCCTTGTGTTGATCATAATTGCAAGCACTACGATCGGGTTGAAACACGTGAAGGTATTATCAAGGAAAATAGAGAGAACTTTGAAGCAGATAAAGACAAGGTTACTGGATCAGCAACTGCGACAAATCTAATTGCCCGCATAGTAGAAACTGAAAATGAATTGATCAAGATAATCAGCAAGGAAGAACTTCGCAACAAACAATTAGAAGACCCACATATTGGTCCAGTAATGAGGTGGCTCGCGCAAAGTCCGCAAAGACCTGAATGGGGGAATGTCTCGGCAGAAAGTGAGGAAACAAAAGTATTTTGGGCTCAGTGGGATAGTTTGACATTACGCGATAACATCTTGTATCGAGTTTGGGAAACATTAAATGCTAACGATGCCGAACTTCAACTCGTCGTTCCAAAAAAGTTTAAGAGATACTGTATTGCGACAGTCACAGGATTGTGTTACATCGGACATTTTGGAATTAGCAAGACTTTGGCGAAAGTGAAGCAAGGGTTTTATTTTATTGGGTGTCGAAATGACGTTAAAGCATGGTGTAAACAATGTGACTTATGTAATTCTCGCAAAGGCCCAAGACGAAAGAGAAAGCCCCACTCCAAATATATCAGGTTGGATCACCTATGGAACGGATTGCCATAGATGTGCTAGGACCGCTGCCAAAAACGGGCAATGGTAACAAGTATTTATTAATGTGCGTGGATTATTTTACAAAATGGCCGGAAGTATACCCAATGCAAACCAAGAAGAAGAAACAGTTGCGAAGGTATTGGTTGAACAGTTTGTGTGTAGGTTTGGTGTTCCTTTGCAAATCCACTCTGATCAGGGACGAAATTTTGTTCAAAAGTATTTAACGAAATGTGCACTTTACTGGGAGTTAAGACAACTCAAACGAAGCCCTGTCATCCACAGTCGGATGGAATGGTTGAACGTTATTATCGTTATTATCGATTAAAGCACAACTTTCCATGTTTGTCGAAACGCATAGGAAAGATTGGGATCAATATATTCCGTATTTACTAATGGCTTACCGGACCGCGGTGCACGAGTCAACGAAGTGCACGTCGGCAAAACTGATGATGGGACATGAAATACGAGTACCGATTGATCTGGTATTTGGTAAACAGGAGCCCGAATGTTATAACGAGGGAATTACAAAATACGGAACCAAGTTAGCCGAAAATATTGAACAAGCTCATTAATTTGCAAGAGAAGTACTTAAGACATCTCGTATGCAAGTGAAACGTCAGCATGATGTAGATGCGAAGGCAAATAAGTTCGAAATTGGAGAATCATTGTGGTTACATTCGGTCGTGCGTAAGAAAGGACTGTCGCCCAACCTAACGAGACCTTGGACTGGGCAGTACGTCATCATTAAGCGAATAATGACTTAGTTTATCAGGTTCGATTAACACCGCAGACGAAGCCAAAGATTGTGCATAGAAATAGATTATGGAAATATAATGGACGATTAGAGCGAACTGGAAACATTGCGTTAAGACGTGGTACACGAGTGAGAAGAGAACGGGAACGTTATACACCTTGAATCTTCGGGACGAAGATTAACTGACAGGGAGGTAGTGTAGACACGTTTTGATAAACGTCTACCGCTACAGTACTTATATTCCCTTGTCTTATATGCAGTTCGTTGACGCGAACAAATTTACTCTGTCCACCAGGGAAAATTTTATCAGTATTTTATGAGTATTCAGCATCGACAGATGGTTGCATATCTTCTGCGATATATTTGCCCTTTATTCGTCGTGCGATGAGGTAGAGAAAGATCCCTCACCAGTTGCGCTGGTTTTTGAATTAACCGATACAAGTTGGTCCACGCTTTTCACGGCGTCTAGGCCTCCACCAAAACATTGTAGTTACTTTGAGTATTTCTAGTTGCGGGATAAGGAATCTTTTATATATCCTCTGTGTGAAACTCCTTTACATGATGCTAATTCTGCTGGGAAAATACTTCCGACTTTGAAGCTCTTAACAGAGCTTCGGATATAATTTAGGATAACTTTAAAACTGGGTTTCACATAAAACGTTCATTGATCGTTGATACAATAACATCGATGGCTTTGTAATATAATGTTTTCTTTGCAAGTCTTCTGATGTTTCAGGTTTGAGGCTGCCAGGCTCCTTCTTCCACTTTATACTTTGCTGGTGTCTTTCTCTTCCTTGTTAATTCAGGTAACAAATACTTCTGCTAAGCTATCGTATATATTAAAATGTTTTCTTCAGTTTAACGTCTTCAGGGTCGTGAAAATCTATATATATATATATATTATAGATATGTTGAAGCTCACGACATTTCGTTCCATTACGTAAAACTATTCTCACAGGGTACAAAACAATTTTGACCTTCACTTCAATCAAACAACGCAAAAATATAAGAAAGACCGAAAATTCACCTTGCAGATTTGAATAAAACCTTCCACTCTAAATATATAAAACAAATAAAAGAGATCAAAATTGTCTAGGGCATTCTTCTGTTTGATTATTTCCCCCACAGCATTATGGTCGAAGACAAGAGGGGAACGCGCTAAAGAACATTTAGAAATAGGCCAGCTACGTAACTTGGAATGCTGCATGTGTTGCTCCCGCGCTTAAGCCGCACACACTGCGGCAGCAATTTAAACAAGGAGAGAATAGTGTTGCGCATATAATTTGCATCTAAGAATTTTCCTATAACAATTACTCTTTCCTCAAGCGGTATTTGAAAAGTCTGGCAGACCCAACTTGTTTGAGCGAAGGACAATGAAATTATAGTAATATAGTCATAACTTTATAAACAAATGACTTTTGTCCCATAGAATAGAATAGAATAGAATAGAATTTTATTTGCACTCGGAAAAAAAAATACGACAAAATTATTACAATAAAGATTTACATGAAAGAGAACGGTGCTGGGGAATTGGCGTAACTAAAGTTTTCGAGCCAATTCCCCATAAGATCTATATACAACAATTAATTAAAGATGGCAAATAATAAATATAAAATAAAATAAATTTAGAAATATATAAAGAAATATAATAAATACATATATACACACATACTGTACATTAACAATTTTTATCATACACAATAGGTTTAATTTGATTATAGAAATTCAGATATAAGAGAGAATATAAAGTAAACATTTCATATTAGAAATAGGTGTCGAGGCAATTCTTTTTAATTCTTTTTATTAGAGATTTCCTAGGCAGTAATTTGTCTTGATTATTAAGAGAACTCCAGATTTTTATTCCAGAAAATTTTAATGAGAATTTTCCTGAGTTACTAGAAACGGATGGCAAATGAAAGTTATAGGTTGAATATCGAGTATAATGCTGATGCACGTCTGAAGAGCTTGTAAAATAATTAGAAAATGCTACTGGTAACCTATTATTAACGTAATCGTACATAAAAGTACATTTTTGGTTGTAAACAATGTATTTTACTTGAAGAATACCTAGTAATTTGTAGAGAGTTGGAGCATGGGATCGAGGTTCGGAAAAAGTCATGATCCTGAGAGCTTTGTTAATTAAAATGTTTAGCTGATAAAGACGAGATTGGTACGTATTTCCCCAGATAATTGCCCCATTATAAAGGTAAGGATATATTAGGGAGTAATAAACCTTTTTTAGTGTGTCAAGATCAACATAGTGACGTAATTTTGAAATCATGCCAATATTCTTGGAAAGTTTCTTACATATAACGTTTATATGAAATTTCCAACTCAAATTTCTGTCAAGAAGGACACCCAGATATTTAAAAAATTCTAACTGCTCTAGTGAAGAGCCACCCAACTTAATATTTGGAATATAGTGAAATTGTTTTCTAATGGATGAAAATATCATAAATTTTAAATTTATTAGCGATAAAATATTTAGCGATAATTTATTTGCTTTAATCCAATTAGTAAGTTTTTCTAATTCAACATTAACCATTGTGGTTAAAGTTAGTATATCACTACCTTCCAAAAAAGCGTCAGTGTCGTCTGCGAATAACCGCAATTTTAAAACATTGCTACAATTCGAGATGTCATTAACATAAATAAGAAATAATAGTGGACCTAAATTTGAACCCTGTGGAACACCACAGTTTGTTTTAATAGTGTTTGAGAGTGTTCCATTAAAGTCTACAAATTGTGAGCGATCCGTTAGATAGGTTCTAAACCAATGTAACGCAACGCCACGAATAGCATAGTGCTCCAACTTGGAAATGAGGATCGTGTGGTTAATAGTGTCAAATGCCTTTGAAAAATCAATCAATATTCCACAAGTATAAAGCTCCTTATCCGTGGCATTAAGAATATTGTCAATAATTTCAATTAATGCCAACGTTGTTGAATGTTTTTTCCGAAATCCAAATTGGTATTTGTATATAATGTCCTTTTTATTCAAACATGATAATAGGCGTTTGCACATTAATTTTTCTAACATTTTTGAGAATGATGAGAGTAATGAAATAGGTCTGTAAATAACAAGTGAATCGATTCATTTTTATAAAGAGGGATTACTCGCGAGAGCTTCAGTTCTTCAGGAAATATACCAGAAGTAAATGAAAAATTATATATTTCACTTAGTTCTGATGCAATAACTGGTTTTGCAACTGGTTTCAGTAGACTAATAGGAATTCCATGCGGGCCCAAAGCCTTTGAGCCACTGAGCTCATTTATCATAGAAGCCACTTCATTAGGAGTTGTAGGTGTAAGAAAGAAACTTTCGTGGGAATTCAAGGGAGTAAGATACTCCCGAAAATCTTTATTGAAAGGAGATATTTTTCCGCGAGTTTTGGACAAATATCTCTGAAGAAGATGTTGAATTGATTGGCAATATCCTGCGGTTGATCAAATTCAACGCCATTATTATTTATCTTCTCTGGAGTAATGGAACCTTTAGACCTTATTTGAACTATTTGGTTAATAACTTTAGATGTTTCTTTTATATTACCTTGAATAATTATTATTTTATTTTTAAAATATAACTTTTTACTCAATTCTTTCAAATGAGTTAAAGTATTAGAGTATGATTTATAGTACCTTTTTTATCTTCATTGCCTTTGATAAAATTATGATAATATAGATATTGTTTTCTTTTTATTGACTTTAATATCGCAGGAGTAATCCACGGTTTCGCAGAAAGTTTAAATTCTTTCCTAGAGACATTTTGTATAGGTGCATGTTTATTTACTGTTGATGTAAATATGGAAAAGAAAGTAGAAAATGAATAGTTAACATTTCTATTATGGTTAGAATCACTGATAGATGTTTCGAGGTCTTGTAAAAAAATATCATTATTAAAATTTTTGAAGTTTCTTTTCTTCATATTCCGTTTTGTTACCGATTTTATTTTATGCAAGATTAGAAAAACAGGAAAATGATCGGAAATTTCAGTCAGGCAGATTCCGGATGTAATAGGTTTGTCTAAAACATTGGTATAAATATGGTCAATTAGTGTTTCAGTGTAGTTTGTGACCCTAGTAGGTTGTGTAATAGCAGGAAAACAAGAATTAGAGTATATCATATCAAGGTATTCAGAAGTAAGTTGGTGTGTTTCACATTTTATGAGATCAATGTTTATATCCCCAATAATGATTAATTCCTTATTTTCATTCAAACTATGCTCCAATTTATCTGACAAAGCATCTTTGAATGCAGAAATATTAGAGTGTGGGTGTCTATAAATTAAGCCTATAATAAATTTTTTCTCATTTTTAGGTGTATGAATTTCAACCCACAAATTCTCACAACCATCAACCAGTAACTTAATATCTTGTCTTAAGTGAAATTCTAAGCTATTGTGAATATACAGACCCACACCTCCTGCTTGTGTGGGAGAATCATGTCTTAAAAAAACTGTAATTAAACAAATCAATATTAGAAGATGAATTTTCATTTAGTCTGGTCTCACTTATTCCAATTATAGAGATTTGGTTTTCCAATGAAATCAGAATATCATTAAGTTTACTAAATTGCTTTTGGAGACTTCTTACATTACAATGAAAGATTGAAAAAAGATCATGATTACTAGTATATGTTGGGGAATATGAGTGTAAATTAGGGGGGGTATTAAATAAGTTTTTACATTCTTCTATACTATAGTAATTTGACGAAAATGAAGGAATAATATTATCAGGGTCTTGATAATCAGAATTAATAGATTTGTTTAGATAGCTATTAGCAATATTCGGATTAGGATACATTATTAAGCTGTATGCAAAAATAATAGGATTAATGTAAGATTATATAGATTAAACTTATCTTGCTGTGGAGAATTGGTCTTTGAATCGTTCAAATTCAGACAAAGTAGAGAACGAAACTACTTTGGAATGAACATCATTATCCTGTTTCATATACGTTTTCCCATTCTTTGTCCATATCGGCTGTACATTTTGGGATTTGGATTTTATTATAGATACTCTTGTGAGACTGCTACTATAATTGTCGTAATAGTCTGCTTTGGAAGTGTTGAGTTAAAAAGTATGGGGTCAGTGCCTTTAATGTTTTTAAAGCAATAAATGTGTCACATAAATAGGGTTCCTTGGACAGCGGAAGCAATTTCAGTTCCTTCAGACATGGAGTATAATATGATCATACTTGTCTTTTTAACTGCCGGTTTGCGCAGCAAAATGTTGGCTGCTCCACATCTTCTTATTGTTATTCTGGGACGCTGTACAGTGTTCGAAAATCGAATAGGGTTTAATTATTAAATATAATGTTTACTAAAATTTCATGGCGGAGAAAGTAACTTACTCTATTCATCTGTGAAAATGTGTTGATAAACATGATTCTCATAAACCATGCGGGTATCTGATATAACACGTAGGCACTTTCGCACTTGTAATTAGTTAAACCTCCTTTGTCCATAGATAGTTGGAATCTTAATTATCTCCAAAACTGGAAAGTCCCGTTTATCCTCAGGGCGGGTCTATCTATCCATCGCTCGAAACGTCGAAGTTCTTATAGTATTTTTCCAATTAGATTTATTTTACTCAACCGCCGAATCTTTGTGAAGACTCTACATGTACTTATACAGGCACCGCACGTTCGAGATATTAGTAAAGCTGACGTTAAGACTAGTATAGTTACGAATATATATAAATGGTATAGAGTCACAGTCGTTTATTATAAGCTAATCATTTCTAATAGTAAAATTAACTATTTTTTGAAAAATCTGCCTTATTCCTTGAGCAAGTGAAATATGTATAATTATATCAAATAGTTTCATCAAATTGTCCTTGTTTAAGTACATCAGCACTAAGGAGGCCGTCATAGATTGATTTATCATCCCTGTAAAAAGTTGAGCAAGGGCTCGTAACGGTATTAGGAAGAATATCCAATATTATTGCACATTCAAATGAAACGATTAAACAATTCGTGATAAAATTATATGTTCTATTGTCCATCCTTCGATCACATAAATGACAGGAGAAGGAATTCACTTGAATATCTACCTTGGACATAATTACAGCTGGTATATTACGACTTACTAAGTTTACAGCTTTGGAAATTTCCTTCTTAAAAACGAGATTTCCGAATGTAGGATACCATATCTTCAGAGGTTGAGAATCTTCATGAATAAGACGATAGTATAACAAAGTTCTGGATTCGTCTCCGTTCTTGTTTTCGAAGTTTTAATTTGACGCAATGTGTGGCACCCTTTACTGGTGTTTTCTCAGGAAAACCACCCCCAAATATTGTTTTAAAACATATTTCTCTAAAATTTCAATTATGTCTTTCACGTAACTTGACGTCGGTTTGTCGCTTCATTTTACTACCGAAACACCTATTAATAAATAACTGTTTGTAGATTGAAGAGACAGTGGAACACTGACCTAATGTTGGCATGAACAATGGCTTCATTATATCGATCCATCCTTCGACACTCCAGAGCCCCAAATTTCCAACTCCCGCGCCAGATTATAATAGCGGTACAGAGTCCTTATTGACTTTTGCAGAGCGGCTGATCTTATCTAGGACCCCGGAACCATGAACCATCTTAAGTAAACCAAGTATCTTCCAAATTTCTGTGGCGCGCACAGGATTTTTAGCCCCACCGCTGTTGGATTCCCTGAATTTTTTCAAATCGTTTATAGCTAGGCTACTAAAGTTGACAGACAGGTTAACACCAAAGTTTTCTCCACATTGCTTTTTCTTCTATCGACTTATTGCGCAAGCGCCAAATACGTTTTCCTTTGTTCAGCTTGGCTAGTTATTCCAAACGTGACAATAGATGTATTAACCCTAACCGAAAAAGCTTTGAAATATATTCTCTTTTGGATCGTGGATGTTTTGCTATCGTCATAATACTTGAAAACGTACGATGTAGGACAGCAGTGCTACGACGACTGTCAAAACTTCTTCGATTCAATAAATTATTCCAAAGAAAACTTGTCGTCTATTATTAATCGTATGAATTTGATAAAGTTTGAGGAGAAAAATATTTCTACTTCAGTACTGAGGCAATTTTCAGGTACCACTTTTCGCGGCTTGATGTGCATACGCTGTACACACGACGTAACTATCTGTGAATTCCAGTTATTAAAAGAGCGAGGACGGCGTCAAAAGTCTCACGTGTGTTTTGTCAATTCGTTTCCTCCATAATATTGTGAATTTTATTTTACAAATACAGCGTCGTCGCCGCAAATTACGAAATCGTTGATGGTCAAACACATTACCAAACTTGTTCCCATGCAGATAGCGAGAGCATCCCGCTGGACAATTTCGTCCTAGCTTATATAATTTAATACCAGTTTATGTTAGTTTAACCTTTGATTGTCTCGTTCTTCTCTTTCTCCGAACGTGTCAACTCCAATTCTTCGCTGATGAGTTCAAGGAAGAACAAATACCATAAAATATTTATATATTTTTACGACGTCACAGCTAACATTGGGACTGTTGCTACAGCTATCATGACACCAGTATGGTTCTCATTACCTATATCTAAACTTAAAAAATCGTGTTATAAGCTGGCGAATGTTTTCTAGACCGGAACATTTATTTTGAAAATCAAATAACTCGGTAACACGTAAGCCCTTCTTTTTTGGCAAATGTTAAACAAACGAGAAATAATTCTGTTCGCGAATTATGCAAACCTGAAAAGATATGAGCAAACGTTCTATGCGGCCAGACCCAGTGAACTCCATATATTAATATATATATGGAGTAAGAACTCGCGTCCAAAAATTCAAGCCAAAGATGACGGAAATTTACGTCTAGTGCTTGTCTTTTTCTATTGTTTTTGCCTGCGCGGTTTGCAGAAGGCGGCAAGGAGTGTGCTAAAAAACGTATAGTTTTAAGACCTAAAAACCTTATTCTGTGCTAAAAAGTTATCAATAAAAAAATCCATGAGAAAATATTGCATCAAAAGATATATATATATATATATATAACATGTCTCCAAAAACCTGATGTTAAATCTGATTCTATTTGTACGACAAATGGATTTTGGTCTCTAAAATATACACACCATAGGTATGGGATTACAGGCTGTCGACTTAAAAAAACAACTACGAAAACGCAAAATTCACAGTTAAACAAATGTAATTTTATCATTTGTATATATTCAATAAATATATCATACATGTAGCTACTGTGCATGGTTTGGGATTAAAAAGCTTTAAAAATATCTATACAAGGGCAAAGCATAGGTAGACAATTTCTATAAAACAGTATAGAAATATGTCTTCAGTCATTATCAAATGGTGCTGTCATACTATGTTGGTTGTGGAAGAATATTGCCTTTGTCATATGGTGCCTTTCACTTGGCTTCGAAAGTTTATTACTGCTTTAGAATAGATTTGCCTATATGTTGAGGTAGGCGTTGGCAACATACATGAACAGGTATAATCTGCGCTCATCAACTAGCATTTTATTCGCTGATGTTGGCAGATCAAAAGGTGGTAGTAGGTCTGTCTTTTCCTGACCAAAATATATTGACACTTCCAGAATCATCTTTGTGTTTTGCTCTTCGCTAATGCAGGGTCTTAAATTTTCAGTATCCCTATATCCACAGGATACTGAAATTTGGTTTTGGATACTAAACTCTGAATGACTTCTAGCCCGACTGGATACTATAATATTTTAAACAGTAGTATAGCATTAAATGTCTCTGGTCAACATTCAAGATCGGTCTATAGAAGTTTGCTGAAGGTATATATGCATCTTAGTGCATTAAATTCATTATACCAACATGTTTACTGTCTGGTTGTTGACTGTTGGGTCTCCTGTTGTTATTGTTACTTGGGTCTCCTGAATCAGCTAACCAATATTTATTGGGACACCAGATCCTCAGGTTGGACACCAAAACTTTGAATCCTTGTATCCCAGTTGGTTTACCGAAATAGAATTAACATTTCAAACCCTGGGTAATGTTTATTTTTCCAATATCGTATTTGAGACAAAAAGCACAAAGATGTGTTCTGCATAATTATTATAACCGACTGGGAAGGAATGTGCACGTAACTTTTGTTCTAGAAACAGGTGAGAACCATTGATTTGTCTCTATGTGGTCCTCTGTTGTAGTCATGTTCAAAGTTTTAGGTGGTCTTGACCTATCCAGTTTTCATACTTTATTTGGGAAGCTAAGTACAAAGACAAAGACAAAGACAAAGACAAAAGACAAAGACAGTACTCTTTTGCAACCAGTAGTGCATGACTGCACCATTTAACAATGACTGCGGAAATATTTCTATCCTGTTATATGAAAATACTGCATTAGATACTATGCTTTGCAATTGCATAAATATTTTTAACGCTTTTTAATCCAAAACCATGTAAATTTTGTATGAAATATTTTATTAAATAAATACCATTGGTAAAATTACATTTCTTTACCTGATTTTTGCGTTTTCGTAGTTCATTTGTCGTACAAATAAAATAATTTTTTTCAGACATGTTATGTTTTAGCTTTCATACGATATTTTCTCATGGATCTATTAATTGATAATGCTTTTTTAGCACAGAATAAGTATTTTTGGTATTAAAACGACGCCTGTCAAAAATGCTCGCAAAATCGCCAATTAGAAGTGTCCAAATGTTTCAAAATGAGTGATCAGCAAATTTAGCTAATTTGTATTCATAATATTGCACAATTTAAATTTGTCATTGTACTAAAACGGACATCTGGGAAAGCAAGTATCTAGGCGGGATAGAAAGCGGCAAATTCAAGGATAATTTCGATACTAAGGTTGCTATGGTAACTTTATTTGCTTCAATGCAAAACAGTACAATTGTTCGCGCCAAACGCGACGTTTGTTGTGAATTCGATAAATTCAGAATGTTTGGCTAGTTATATCTTTTTTGTTTTTACTCCAATCGTTTCGATTATCGGATTTTGTTGAAGTATCTATGTCTGTGAAAAATCGTATGTTTTTGTTTCTTGATATTCGTGCGATAAAATCGCGAAAATGCCGTGGCCAAAGGCATCACAATACAAGCGCTTTAATGTCGGCCGATACATGGAACAACGCAGACTTGGCTGGATTGAGAACGAGCAAAAAGCTAAAAAAAGCCGGGCTACGGCTAAGAAACTTAAACGATTAGATGAGAAGGTAAGTCAAACTGTAAAGTACAATATTAATTTATTATTAAAGAATAAAGATACATCAAATATTTAGAGTTTGACATGTTATGGAAGATACATGTATTTTCCTAACCCGCATACTATATACTACGCGCGCTTGGTAAATATTATTAATCACGCCTTAAACTGTTCAACATAGACCACAAAGTTAGTACTTTGAAGAATTAAGTTTGATATATATCTGACTGAAATGTACATGTATTGTACCATATAAATATATATATATATATATAGTGAATATAATTTGAGGATTCTTTTTATGTCTTGTTGGTAATGTTAAACTTGTAGGTAGCTAAACTTGTTAGTGAAGTAGAAGCAGTAGATGAGATTAGAGAAGAACTAGTAGATGGAATTAGACAGAGTGAGGCAAACCTACAAAAAGAGGAAGGATTTACCCTAACAAAGAAAACTATGAGTAGGCGACAGTCGACACCAACTGGAACACCCAGCTGAAAGGAGTCTTCATCAAATCAGCGTAGGCAGGAGACAATGAAGGCAGCTTGTGCAATCCATGGGGGTAGTTTAGATGACACGGCACCGACAACGATAGGAATGGTTGAGACGTTGGAGGAGAAATGTAAGGAAAATATGTGTTGGCAGCAATGGGAAAGTGTAGGAAGATTAGGAACAATGTATTGCAAAAAATTTATAAAGAAGACCTTTTGCAATTTGAAAGCTCAATGAGAATATGCTTAGGTCAATCAGTGTTCATTATAATAGTGGGATTATGGGAAGGGATAAGTATCGATCAGTTTATAAAGCTACTTTGTATAGGCAGGTTTCAAAGAAGGAGCGAGCTGTGCGTATAAAAGATGCAAACTGCCCAACTCCTAAACTTGTTCCTTACCATAGGTTGATGTCATATATTAAGTCCATTGAGGTTGGTAAGTTACACAGTGTTCGGGAAGAGTTATGTGATGGATTGGACGAAAGTGAGAAAGTGAATGGTTGTTATCGAGATATTGAGGATTTAGTACTAAAGTTATCTGAATTCTATTTAAATAGTGATCAGTACACAGTTCTAACTTTTGATCAGCCTAACAAGCTCTATATTGCTCTAGGGGGTGATGGTGCTCCGTTTGGAAAAGATGACACTGCCTGCTCGTGGTTGGTTAGTTTCTTAAATATAGGAAAAGGTATACTTAGTAGCAATGAGAAGTATCTTTTATTTGGTGCAAAATGCAGTGAAAACTGCTTGCCTGTTGCACGGTTTATTGCTAAATTAATGTCTGACATTCAGCATTTAACTAATATCATCTATTCTGTGATGCGCAAAGGAGAACCTGTACAGGTTAAGTTTGCTATTGGAGAACTTGCCAATGATATGAAGATGCTTGCATTTTTAGAGGGAGAACTTTCTAACAGTGCGACTTATTTTTCCACGTTTGCAGATGTGAGTAAAAATGACATGTCTAATTTTGAAGGGACGTTTGGTTCTAGTGCAAGTGACAAATGGAACAAGTGGAAATACAGCAAGAGGGTTAAAGATGCAAAAGCGGTTGAGAAATTTAAGAAAAAACTTAATCCTAGCCTCACAGAAAAAAAACATTGAGAAGCAAGATCACCAAATTCATTGCAAATCAAAATAGCCGGCAAGAGTTTACACCTTTAGTGGGAGATTTAATTGAAAAAGCACACATAGAACCTCTTCATTTGAAAAATAATGCATGTGCATTAGCCCATCGCCTTCTATTAAACATTGCAATTTCATGGTCTAAACTAACTATTTTTATTTTCTAAGGTTTCACCAGATTGCCTTTTTCACAAGTTTGTTGAAATGTTAAGGACTAAGTGTCATTTGCAAAGGTTAGCAAAGAAGATTATCAGATGGTTCAATGAAACTGGTGGGAACGGGAAAGAGTTTGACTATCGCTTTACGGGTAAGGATTCTAGATTGTTTTTGCAAAACTTTATGTGCATTATTGATATTTTAGAAAGTGCAGCTAAAAACCAACAAGCAGTTCTCCTTATCCATGTCCATGCATACCTCTGGCTTTGCTTGCGAGATGCTGCTTCTTTATTCAGTCGGGTAAATATAACTGATGAACAGGTTTGTAATTTAAAATCACTTTGCACTGATATCTGTCGAGGTTACTGTTTATATTTGTCTAATGTGAACCCAACTTTGTGGTCCCTTGGTAATCTTGTTCCACAGCATACTGAAGAAATCAAGACTAAGCATGGGTTAGGGTTGGGTTTGAATTCAATGGAAGGGAGGGAGGCAAAGCATGTAGCAATCTCCAAGTACGATGCCAACACAGCATATTTGTACGGGTGGGAACAAGCATTCCGCAATGAGTATATCTCCTTGATTTGGCTACGCCAACAAGGTTACAATGCAAAGATCAAAACACCATCTACAACTCGATCATATATACCAAAGCGTGTAAGCAGTAAAAATCCAGAGTTTTGTTTCTGTGGGTTTAACAAAGATGTATCAGATCAATTTTGTAGATTTTGTGGTCATGAGCTCCGCATAAGGGTAAAGAAAAGCCTTGAAGATTGTCAGGTCATTCAAATCTAAGGTAGTATGAACTTCATTAAGCTCGGTTTGCACTATCAAAGTTTCTGTGATCACACTAGGAATTTTTCACAGGTAAATTCTAAGTTCTAAAGGATTTGAGCAGTGACGTGCTAGCACGGGGGCGGGGGGGGGGCTGCCTACAACTACCAGCATTACTGTCCAGTCTGCAATATCTCAAAGGATGTAAATTGTTAATTGCGAAATGTGAAGTAATTTGGCTTACGATCACTTGTAAGTTCACCGTCTACTTCATGAATGTTCGCCGTCTACTGAATTATCGCCACCCAAAACGCAAGAAAGAGCATTTCAGGGACTCTAAATTTTCCCAGGGGGCATGACCCCCGACCCCCCTACATGTCTCGCGTCTACGACGCTCAACCATACACATATTACAAGGGGTGCCAAATTTCCAGCTGGCCTGCCCTGGCGAAGACAAGCCAGCACGCCACTGGATTTGAAACAAATATCAGGGTGAAGTATCTCAGTATTAAACACTGTTTTTGTTCCCTCAAACATTTCTAGCAAGTCCTTTAAAACTTAGGATTTACGCAAATTTCCCACCGTGATCCCAGAAACTTTGACATTGTAAACCGAGCTTTTGTAATTAAGCAGCTATTAAAGATACCTGATGTGGATACCTAATTCTAACCGTAAATTATAACCCATACTCTAACGTGCTTCGATCTGACCAATAACCTGCAGTTTTTTCACGATCTGCATGTTTGTTAAGAGAGTGTTGCTACGAGTACGAGTGAATTAGTTACATGAACGAAATGTGAATGATATGTGTGTGAATCAGTGAGTCACTCGCCATAACCTAGCGTAGTTCAGTTGAGTTACATATGGTAAGGATTGTTAGCCAGGGTATAAAAATATGTGGGAATGTGATTGTGTGGTGTTTGCATGGTGATTGTATGTAGGAATTATACAATGAATCTTACCATGTACTGTGAAACATGAGCTATAAATCAAGGAATTAATATATGACATACAGAAAAACCGGTTTTCGTATACATATATTTGTACAGGTGTCAAGCTTATATTAGACAAATTGTTGTAATAGAGTTCAGTACTTTACTCTGAATCTATAAAATTAAGTTATTTTTGCTTGCTTGATTCACAAATTATTTGGCTGAGAAAAACTTGAGTTTATTCGACTAATAATAGAATATGTAATAATTTTACTGATTCGATTTATCAATATTGACTACTGCCCAAAAGAGGTCAGTTGTTTTTCAGATTTGGTTCGATGAATGCTTTTGTATAGCTACTAATAGCAGAACTGTGTAAGGAACAAGTTAAGGGTAAAATCAATTTTACGTTCCAACTACCAATATTCCTTAGAATTGCTAACATAACATCAGGTCCGAAGAATAGATTATGGATAAAATGTATGGCGTTGCAAACTTTGTGACATAGCACTTCTAAGGTCCGTTGCCTTTGGCATGTTTAAGAAGTTTGCAGTACGCAAACTATCAGGGTTTGCGTACTGCAAACTATAATTATCAGGGTTTGCGTACTCTGGGTAATATGGCATGAAAACAACTGATTTTTATCCTACTTAAAGATTTATAATTAAATAAATGTGATTTGGAGTTTTTTTTCATACTGTCCATAACAAACAATTGTTCTACCAAATATTATAATTTTTCTACAGAAGGATGCATGTAGATGCTTCCAGTTCACGCTACTACAAACCCAGATCACTGATGACCCAGATATTTAATAGCTAATTTATAATTCACAGGCTGCTTCCAATTTGACACACAAAGTTGGACATATACTTGTCTATTTTGTCTAATGGCAGCCAGTTTCAATCATCAAGGCGAGACTGTTTTGCTTTATTGGGTTACCAAAACAATCTGCGAATATATCTTTATAGCCCGACCATGCTATGGAAGTAAAACCTGAGACAAATGCATTCCATTCTATGGCAGTAATGCCTGAAGACAATGCATTTCTAAAAGGTGTCACTGATTTAATGCTGCATGGTGTAGTTAAACCAGTATATGTCTAGATTTGCCACTTCATGCATGTCCCCTTAGATTATGTAAAATTTTAAGCAGTGAGGCTGTTCTATTTGAACATTCTATTTAATGATTGTTACAAAAATTACACATACTGTATATAGTGTATCTGTCTCCAAGTTAGCATAAAATGATGCAAAAGGTAATCTTATTTACATTATATTTACACTAATTTAACATATATGAACACTAGGATTTATGCTGTGTTTGTAATGTAGATGTTCACAAAAGCCGTGTTTACACTACACGTCTAGGCCTGGCTTTTAGCTAGATTTTCATACTGTAAATACACTTTGGCCTGCCATATGGCAGTGTAAACAATTAGGTCTAGGCAGCCAGGCTCATAGTGTAAACGCGGCTAAAGTTATTCATTCATATCTACATAATTATTATAATGAAAATATGTTATATACTTATATATTAGTAACATTTTTAAGCTCAATTATTTTTGGTGGCCGACAGATCAGAGATAAAAACTAGATTGTTTATCCAAAATCAATTTTTTAAAAGATGTTGAAAAATAGACTGCAGAGCCAGCTAGGTGACTCTATGGCTAAAGTTCAGTATATTTATATACATGCTAATATATTAATAATATAATTTTTTCAAAGACAATCAGTTTTAAATGTTTTTTACCAGTATTTTAAAACTTTTCTTGATCTCAAAGCATGGTAATGGCTCTCAGTCATTATTAAGGCTACATGTAGCCTACCTATACCTAGATTTAGGAAACAAAGATTTCCTCCATGCCGGTTAAAGAAAAATACAGACCAATTGAAAGTATATTTTATTTATTTATTGAGCTTCGCCAACTAGGGCAGGGACACCACAACAGCATATGCCAATTACTGTGGGCCCTTTCACCTAACCCACCCTGTCAACTTTCCCTGTGGGAGGAAACCGGAGTACCCGGAGAAAACCCACGACTTTCGGCAGAGCGTCGACTTCACTCTTTTCACATGAGGACTGGGTTTGCGTCGCATTGAGGAAGTTCTCACTGAGACTTGAACCTGTGACCTGAGAGGTGAAAGCCAAGTGCATGGGAAACATATGTTAAAATTTGTTGGTAGAAATATTCCAATGATTTCATTTGTTACTAATGAGATTGGTAAAACCTTAATTAAAAACATGCAGCAGTACAGCCTGTACTCTTAAAAACAATGATGGGATATACTCATTTACAAAATTCATAGACACAATTTTTGTACCTTGACTCCAATAATATGATACATGCTGACAACAAGAAAGGAGTACAATGTACATGTTGACAACAAAAAAGGGAGAAGTATATCTCATTTACTTCATTGATAATGGACTTCTAGGTCGTTTTACTTTTTGATTACTTCATTATTCCAAAGAACATGAAGTTAAGTAGCCATGTATAAACAAAAGGAATCTCACTACCGTAAATAAAAAATAAAAGCTATTCTACAGGTTGTGGAAACCCACTAGAGTTCCATTCACCAAAATAAAACGAAATCACCAGTTTAACCTATCTGCGTTTATAAATAAAAGCAAAGTCCTTTTCATCGGATGTAATGACGGAAACATTGTGACCTTTTCTGGAACCGGTAGCAAGAGTCCTCTTGAAATACATGGCTACTTTGTCTGCAGAAAATCGAGAGAGTAAAACTAAAAAATCCACAACCAGCCTTAGTGAAGTAAATGAGATAACTTCTCCTTTCTTGTTGACAGCGTAGTAGCAGAACGGCGGACATTATTCAGGGGTAGACTTTACCAATCTCACCAGGAAAGTAAACATTTCATAAGGAATATCCCTTGAAATTTCACCGTAGAACGGGTTCCTCACGGTTCGTCTCCCGCTAAGACGGCGACTTATTGAGGTGAGCCATAACCGTGCTTCATCCATGAAGACGTTACTCGCTTTAATGTAGGTGTTCGCAATTAGTTCTTCAGCCCGCGTTTCCTGTTTTTTGTAATGACTTTTCCCGTCATTCTTCTCACCTTCGTCATTCTCACGAGCGTGAACAACCTGCAAAACCTCGTCTCTCGTGTAAAATTTCCTACTCCTGCAAGCCGCCATATTGAAAGTTTATCAGGCAATACTTCATGTAACATTGAAATTTTGAGTACTTTTTACGGGAAAACCGCTGTGCACGCGTATCGCATATTGGCGATTTTGCGAACATTTTTGACAGGCGTGTACTATAAATTTAATTTAGCACACTCCTTGCCGCATTGTGCAAACCGCGCAGACAAAAACAATAGAATGGGACTGGCACTGGACGTCAATTTTCGCCATCTTTGGCTTCACTTTTCTTATTGGCCTAACATTAGAAGTTCTTACTCCAGATATATATGGAGCTCACTAGCCAGACCGCGCTCTTCCAAACTGGGAACGAGTTAGATCATGTATTCAACCGTCCAAGGTTTCAAAATTGTCCCGTTGCCGTCCTACATCGTAAAATCTCTTCGGCAAACTTTCGAGGCCAAAACAGCAAAATGAACCAAAATGACTTGATCATTTCATGTCGGAAGCATATTATGGATGTATTCGGCATGATAGCTGCTTGAATTTCTGCTCGAATATTTTTTTTATTTCCATTTATATATCCGGGCTAGATCAGAATTTTGCACAAATATTAAATATAATTTAAAAGACCCTTTTCTCTAGTAAAGATTTTCAAATTCGGGTAATCAGATTTTTCACTTCCCGGAAATTCGCTAGTTTTTCCTGTTCAACAAGTTTATTCTGAGCATCAAATCTAAAAATATTTCTTGGCGTTTACGTCATGTTGTTTGAATTTACAGTATTCATGCACATGGAGATAACCAACTTCGATTAGCAACCGCGAAAGATAAACTCTGCAATCACACACTATTTGAACATTTAATATCTATAGGTGTGTTCAAAACTCTATATCAATTCATATATTTCCCGATGAGCATATGTCAGATCTTTGAAAGAAAATGCACACATGCTTAAACCTATTTGTACCGGGAGTGCGCACAATCAGCGCACCCCTGTAAATTTCTATCCGTCTTTCCTGGGGAAGTGAACCGATTCGTCTAAGCTTTAATGACTTTTATTTTTTTTTTTTACTCCGGTTATGACTGTAACAATTTATTTTTGTGTGGCCATTTCGCCACATCTGTCAAACAGGGCGTCGGTGTCCAAAACCTAACATTGTGTTTTATGGCAATTTGTTTGGTTGAATCATTGCAAATGGAGATTATGACATATTATAATAGAAATATTCACGCCTGTCAAAAATGCACGTGAAAGCGCGAATTAGAAGTGTCCGGAAAATTCTGCACGTCCGTGCGTAAAATTCCAACTTCCTAAAATTCGCAACTTGGTCAGTCATGTTAACACATTAGATGGCAATGCGCCCACATGCACCCTACTTTAATCTTTTACTCTGTCAGTGGTGGTTAAACACTCAATGTTAAAGCACAAGGTATGTTAATTTATAGGGAACACTAGTACTAAATAAATACTTTATAGTTCCAACTGTTTGTTTGTCTAACCCAGCAAATTGGATAAATAAAAACAAGCCGTTAGACGTCAGTTATTGTGACATCTTGGTGGCATAGACCTATATGTAGATAAATTTTGTTTACAAATCAATTTAAATGTGCCTGCCAGAATGCATGCTTATGTTCATGTTTATATCTTGAAAAGCTTTATCACATATAACCAGAATTCCACTTACTTCAGCATGCAATGGCTTTCCATATTCCTTCACTACACTTTATACTGGCAGGAACAGATTTGTAAACAAGATTTACCCACTTACATACCATAATATGATATTACTCATAGTAGTTTTTCCAAATTCAATGAGCTGTGCTGATTCCTGCTTTTATATTTATATAGAGTGGCCACAATTCAATCACAGTTATCATAAAAAAATCGAGTTCTTGCTACGATTTCTCCACCAACACAGCTAGAAAATCTTTAGTCTTATCTCTCTCCCCACTATCTGCACAATTTTGCCAACTTTTATTCCAAATTTCGACAATTACATCGCCCCTTGTAAATTTTGTTCAGTGAACTGATTTTGTTTGATAATTTTCTCCGCCATTTTGAAAGAATATGCAAGAATACTTCATCTAACCGACAGATTTTGGACAATTTCACAGGAATAACCGCTGGGCAATATGTATCCCATGATTTTCAAAGTAATAGATACATAATATATTATATATTATATAATTTTATATTATATATTTTATATAATATATTTCTTTAGTAAAATTACATAGGTGATTATTGAAAATTCTCAACGTTGATTGGTGGCGCTACCTCGGATTAATACGCGATAATCACCTAAAGCGTTTTTAAACAGCCTTTATCGTAAATATTCAATTAAAATATTTTTTTAATTGTGCATTTTCCCCCCCAAAAAATCACCTATGTAGTTTTATAAAAACAATTATTCGCCTCAGGTTCGGTCAATATCGGTGAATAAAAACCTCGACTTCTCTGTATTCATTCACCGATAGTCACCTCGCCTTCGGCGAATAATTGTTAAATATAATACATACTAGAAATACATGCATGCAGCAACCACTCGCCACAGCTAACAACGACAGTTTCCAACATTATACTAAGCTTTTTTTGTTGCAAAATCTGCGATACAAAATGCAGGAAAAATGCCGTTACCCCAGCAGTCTTTCTGCTGGAAATGGGATTCGGTAAATAGTGGCCGCGTGTTTGGTATCTTCGATTGAGGCATAATTTTCGCTAAAAAAACAGAATTTAATTATCTACACCCCCCCCCCCCTCTCCATTTATGACGCACTCAAAGGACAGCGTCATAAGAACTTCTTGACATAAGTGTTTTCGTTAATTTCAAATTAGTTTGAAGGAAAACAATACTCTAATAGCTTGAAAGGAAAACTGTAAGGAAACCGGGATATATATGTACATGTATAGTGGAAGCACTGTAGTGGAAGCACTGTAGCCATAGCAACACTGACACAAAATATTGAAAATAATACAATTTTTTACCGTACAAAACAGGATACAAATCGGCCAAAAATAATTAAAAAATAGTCGTTTTAGCTATAGAATTCCCGAACTTATGATGTAGGTATGTTATTATTCGTTATATGAGCTTTAAACTAATGTAAAATTCAACATTCCGTTCAAAAACGACGTTTCGAAATGTTCACAAAACTAAACTGCATTTTAGTGTTTTACCCATAAAAAATTCCTTTTTGAATTGAAATCAGTTTAAGATATAAGCGTAAAAATGATTTCGTTCTCCTTTAAATTTAGACCTTTTTCATCATATAAAAATATACGTTACTTTAACCTTAAACAAATGAAAAACTATATATATAAAGCAGGAGTTTTTAGAACAAAAATACATCAACACTTTTATTGTTTTAATAATATAACAAACCTGCCTCTATATATTTTACTTTTTTTCGTTCATTTGTCGCTTGGACTCTTCTTATCTTTTTTGCTAAAGTTAAAGCGATAAGATCCGTCCCACAGACATAGCTCTTCCAATAAAGTTCCAAAAGCGACATTTAATTCATACTTTCTCATGTTTTTTTATAATCTCACTCACTCGGTCACTCCACTCCTGACAATATGCCATACTTTTGAGATCAGTGAGATGACCACCCACCAACCTTGAACCACGCGCCCACGATTATTGATGAACTTTAGATCTCCCATGGAACGATGAGCCACTTGGCTCCAGGTTGGCAGCTCCAGTTTCGCGAACCTGGAGCCAGATCCAGATTGGCTCGAAACTGGAGCTGGGACGACAAGTTTGTAAACACACCGTTTTGGCCGCTTAACCAGTAATGTAAATGAATTTTTTTTGAAAGACTATTTTTACCTGTCATATTTTCTAGTACGTGACCGAAAATGAGAACTTTATTACGCTTCGTTTGTCCACAGTAGCTTGTAAAAGTTGACTATTTTTTCTGACGAAGGGGCTGGTCAGCGGCCCGATTGATCTTATAGCTTTTTAAAAGCATTCTACCATATCCTATAGTATTTAAAATTTTAGGATGTATATCCAGCATGAACAACTCACGAGAACACTCGCATTCGTGACCGACATGAGAAATCCACTTTCAATAGATGTAATATATATGAATCAAAGCAAACCGGTACAAATATGGTTAAGCGTCTTTTAGTAAAACGTTACTGCTATCATATAAGAATTGCTAAGTATACATTACATATACCTGTACAAGACCGTCCATCAAATGAGAATCCCATATCACACTGACAAAAGTAGGAACCATTGATAATTGTACAGTAGCCGTGAAGACATGGAACAGCTTTGCATCCTGCTGTCAAGAAAGTCGTAATTTTAGGGAAACTTGATTGTAATAATACGTACAAATTGTATAAGTAAACGTTAGGCGTTTAAATATCACGCGGTGCAAGCACGTTCGTATGTTTTTCTGACGGTAGAACCACTCACCAAATAGAATGAATTAAGGATAGGGCTTGTATTTCCAAATATCCGTCAATGTTTCAATATTATAATTGGATAGAGTTTTTCGCTTGCGATCATTGTGCAAGCATTTTTCTGTTTTAATTGAAAATTTAGGACATCACAGCCACAATGTTCTCGTACGTCATTTTACTGCATTTTCAATACGGTCAAGAACTTCAAATATCAGTAATCTAAACACTTTTCTTTGTTTTAACGGAGAACACAATCGCGACGAGACCTATAAACGTGGGCGTCATAGAATTGTGGGAATGTTAGAAAATTTCACTATTGCTGGGTTATATGTAATATATACAAACCGCACAAGAGGTCTTTATCAGATTTAAAACATCGAGGCGCAGCCGAGTGTTTTGGATCTGATAAAGACCTCTTGTGCGGTTTGTATATATTATTTCTAAAATGACTCGTTTTGTACGCTCACTGGCGTTGGTATTTTGAAGATTGATGTTATCTACGCTGCAAAAATTGAAGGAGAAAATTTGAGCAAGTCTATATCAAATATATAGATCCGCTACGGGTCATGAGTTTCATTTTGCCTATGAATAATTAATGAATTTTAGAAATATATATACAGGGTGTCCCAAAAAAAAGTGACACTATAGAAATTATCTCATTGTTCTTAAACCGCTCTTAAACGCGCGTGATTACACACCTGGGAATTTAATGAAATTGTTTTTACATTTAAGCATTTTAAAACGTTTTCGCTTCGTCCAAATATTTTAACGCCTGAGTCAAGCAAAACGATTACACTAATAAACGGTTTGCTTTTTATTTTACACGTAACAACAATTGATTAAATTAATGTTTAAGCTATGGGTCGCGCCCTTCAACATGTCCCCCATTTCATTCGAGACAAAGAATGGTTCGCCTGTGCATTCCGCGCATCACATTTCGAATCATTTCAGGCTGCTGCCGTAAAGCGTTGAATTCCTCGATCATTGCACTGCGGTTACATTCGGTATTAGGGTAAATTGTGTTACAACAAATACTCGTTGCTCTGTAGTCAATTGAACCATTATTGTTACTCCAACTGGTCGTATGATTTACATGTAATTTGATTTTTATGGTAATAGGAGTTATTTTAAATTCCAGAAGCAGAAGTTTATGCACTTGTGGGTTTATAGCATAGTGCTCAGGCATTCAAATTATAACAATAGGATAATTTCTATAGTGTCACTTTTTTGGGGGGCACCCTGTATTTATATATATATGTATTCTCACTGGGAGTTTTCCCAAGCAATACCAAATATTCCAAATCTTTATGCATGAGGTGATCATTAGTTAATCAGAAAACATCACGTGGTGTTCAGATAGTATAAAACAAGCGTTAAATCGGGTATTTTGAACATTTGCCACCGAAAACCTGTTTGGAACGGCGTTCGAGAATTTTTTGGTCGCAGCCAGTGTCGCATCCGAGCCATGGAGCAACAGCAGCAACAAGACCTCAGCAATCTAGAGCAGTAGACGTCGAGCATTTGATTCAGAATGAAGACCGCAGCGTGCAGCGATAAACAATCAACCGTCCCCTCAAGATCAGCCTTGGGTTTGTTTGTTCAATGTCTATACAGAATTTCCATACGGTATATACACAGCAAAAAATCACTTTCTTATTTTAAGAAAAAAAAATCTTATTTTAAGAAATTTTTCTTAAAATAAGTCCAAATTTTCTTGGGAGAATAATAAAAAAATTTTATTACTCATTTTCTTAAGAAAATTTTTCTTAAGAAAATCATACGATTTTTTTCTTAAAATAAGAAAATTTTCTTGGGAGAATAATAAGAAAATTTTCTTAATGATTTTCTTAAGAATTTTTTTCTTATAATAAGAAAATTTTCTTGGGAGAATAATAAGAAAATTTTCTTACTCATTTTCTTAAGAACAATTTTCTTAAGAAAATCATACGATTTGTGAGAAACAATTTCTTAAGAAAATGTGCTATTTTGTTACTGAGAAAGTTTGTAAAAATTCCTATAATGAAAATATATAGCATGCATTTACAAATTAGAAACTATCTATATACAGTATATTTGTCAGGCTAATTTCTGGTTAGACCCGGTGGCTATATACAGTATATGTAGATTAAGACCTCGAAGAAGCGGTCAAGTCCATTCAGCATATGCGCTCTGTGAAGACCCTCACAAGAATACATAGTTCATGATGCACTCTACATTGAGGTGATATAACAGAAACAAAAACAGATCCGTCCTGAAGTAATCTTTCACTCATAATCTCACATGCAATTATACAAGGGATACTGTGAGAAGACTTTTATTACATTTTGTATCCCACATGCATGACTAAACAGACTTGACTGCCTGTTTAAGGAATCCATGCACTTCCTGCATGGTAGTTTATATTTGTAAAGTTCAAGTTCTATCTATCATGCAATACTTAGTGCTGAATTAATCAGTATCTTCAAACAATGTATCAAGGGCTTCTTGGCGGGCTCATTCCTTTACTAATACCATAACATATCAATGTCTCGTTTCTTCAGTCAACCATTGAAGACAATCTTTCTTTAAATTCATCCCTCCTTCCCAACCTCCAATTCCCAAGACTCTCTTTGCTTCCTCGATGATCTGTTAATTTAAGTAAGAAAGCAAAAAAGGTTTTTCTTTGCCAAGAAATAACATTACCTATGTTATACACTTTACCTATGTTATATACCTATGTTATACACATCAGATATCAGCCATAAGTTTGTTCAGGTCATACTACCAATTTTTGTACATACTAGATTCGAAATGACAAATCTCTTTTGGCAAATACATCTCTTTTGCAAAAGAAAACAAAACATTTCAAAAGTTCAGAGTAGTTAGGTAGGAGTGAATAGAAGTCTAATAGTAACACAAATGCATGAAGGGACATATTGAGTGATATTCAAATTATGTATACTTTTGTACCATGTTTAGTCATTGCCGGTAAACTCTAACATATATAAGTGGACATTCTCATCATAACTGCTTTGTCCTAATTTTAACTTCAGCCAAAATATCAAATCTGTGCAGTTCTGTGTCATCATTCTTGCTGATTTCACAGCAGTGCTAATATGGTTAGTAGGCTAAGGAGCCGATTACATGGAGCATTCTCAACCCCTGGGTTGAACTCTGCCCTGTTTAACGGTTTGAAATTTTTTGCTATTACATGGACAATTTCAACCCCGGGGTTGAAATGCTCAGTCTTGTTTTCTTGTAATAAATAGTCACTAAATAGTCACGCATGCTCCAATAACTCATGAATAATTTCAGCCCTGGATTGAAACGATTACATGGCAAAATTTTCAACCCAGGGCTGAGCTCAACCCTGGGGTTGAAATCTCAACCCTGTTTCAGCTAGCAGGGTTGAAATTTCAACCCCGGGGTTGAACTCAGTCCTGGGTTGAAAATTTTGCTATGTAATCGCGCGTTTAATTTTGATAGAGTTTTGTATTACAGGCAGGGCTGAAATTTCAACCCGGTAAACAGGGCTGAGTTCAACCCCGGGGTTGAAAATGCTCTGGCATGTAATCGGCCCCTAAGTGCAACACTTTCCCTTAGCCGTTGATAAATAGTATTGTCTGCAAAATAGGGTGCATTGCCACTTGCCGAGTTAAAATATTATGCACAAGGGTATATTAAATCCTTGGTAAAATTAAACAAACAACCCTGAAGCTGCAAGGAAGTGCAATGTAAAGTAATATTTTAAATTTACATTTTCCTGAAAAGTACTCACTGGAACTTCTTGTTATAGAACTTAGTGGCTGTTTACAATATGCTTGCTTCAGTTACTCAAACCAGAGTAACCCACCCAGCTCTGTCAATTTGTCATTTCCTGTGGTACAATAATTTGCTGGAAAATAAAAATTGGAATTACATACAATATAATGAATTATTTGTGCCAACAGCAACAACACATGAGCTTTAGTTCTGTTGAATTCCAGAGTTTCAATTTTAGGTTTTATAAAGCATGCCTTGCATCATAACAAGGTTAGGATAATAAAGTAAACAGGGCACATTGTAATTAAAGGGTTAAAAGTTACTCAGAAAATTAAAATGTACTCTCCCTCAAGTGTACTTTTACCCTGTTAAAGGGAGATCAAGGGGAAAGTTGGCTTATTTTTTGCTTTTCAACTAGTGATTTTCAACTTTTGTCTATTTATTTGGTAACGAGGCTGACCAACCCATGGGACCTTGTTCGAAAGAGCCCCTGGGGGAAACCGAGCCAAAGTTTGACTTAAGGAGGACTTTACACCCAATGCACCTAGGGCCTTATTTTCAATAAAGGCCGGGCGCCCCACAAGCCAAAGTTAGATTGATCAGCATTTGGTATTATTTCCTAATAATTTTCATTTTTGTTTATTTGGGAACTAATCTGCCCAGCCTATGGAATATCCCTGCCAAGATCTGGGCAGAGTATTAATGCTGTATTTAAATTAATATCAATCAGGGCTTCATCGAAAAACACCTTCGAGTGACATGAACCCCCTGTTAAAATATTATTATCATTCATTCATCAAAATATTTATTCAGGGCCCTTAAAATTAATAAATACATAATAGGCCCTTGCAGGAGGATCTAAAGGTTAGCCCCTATTATTGACCCCCCCCTATTATTGGGCCCTTGTATATAGGAAGTCCAAGCAATAAGCAAGCATAAATCTAGATAGGGATGTCATTTTATCTATGTGCAATTACCAAATATATTTCATCTGATATATTATATATTGTGCTAAACACAGGTATTTGTGCTCCTGAAAGGCCTGAAAAGTGTTACGAATGAAATTTCTCTTGGGCAAGCGAGCTAGGCTAGCCCTGGTAGCCATGCTGGCTAGGTTCCATATAAATACTTCACTACCCACCACCAACATAAACAGTCAGTAATGCCATATCAGGTTCTGAATAGAATGATTATTGTTATAGCACAATATACTGTAAGGATTGATCCCCTCTCATAGAAAGCTAAATATTTTGCTTTGGTGATTGTATTAACATCAAAGCTAAATGAGTCATTATTTCATATACTATTATAAAAGTATCAATTCATGAATCATCAACAATATATTCCCATACCTTGCGGCAGACAAGTGTAGTTTGTAGTCGGTTGTATTGTTTTAGACAGTTCGACTCGCTTCGACCACATATTATTTCAGTATTTATTGCTTGAAATGATAATCTGTAAATACAAAAGCATATAAAGTTTTTAATCTCTATTAATAATATATTCTTGAAGCCAAAGGGACAACGATCGACTGGCTAAAATTATACGTGAAAACAATCAATTATATACTCTATATTTACACGCAAAATCTAAAAATATTTACATAGTTTAACACTCACTTTCCAAATTATTGTTTGAATCTTCAAATGTTGGAATATTTCTTCGTATTTCGTTTAAAATTTGTAGAATATTTGGCTATATAAAGCTTTAATTCAACAGAATTTTTGAAAGGACGCGCTGTGAGAGCACGCTCGCTAAGGCTTCTGGGTGCCCATATATGGCACGCGTCTGGATACCACTTAAGTGACTGATCTCAAATATCTAGCAACGATAATCTCTGTCATTCTGACGAAAACTCGTCATTATATCCCCCCAAAAATTCATTAATCTTTATTTGTATGGCAGTACAGAGTTCCATGTGTTTTTCACCATTGTATTTCAATCTTTCGCGCGTATGAGGCCACAACTCAACTGAAACAAAGTTACTTCAACTCGATCATACTTATGTCGATTGTCGAAAGCCGGATAGATTTTTACTTTTAAATTGTTTAATATGGCTACGGGTGAAAAGGCTCTCTTGGCAAGTGAAAGTATACAGGAACATCTTAAAAATGTATGTTCTTTGATACGACGCAAAGCATAATTAAAAATGCAGCGTTTGCGATCGATCGAATTGACCTAATCGATCGAATTAATTGACGAGTGTCAATAACGTTACAAGTATTCTTGAAACTAAGAAAAAGCAACGAGAAAATATCATTGTCTAACGAATTTACAGATTTTTAGTTCACTTCTCAACAAGAATAATTTTGTTGTTTCAAGAAGAGTCAGAATATTATTCTATGACGCAAGAATATCATTATGGAAATAAGAAAAAAATCCCCCGGATTATCTTATTTTAAGAAATGTTTTCTTAAAACACGAATAATTTTTCTTGTAATTTTTCTTGACAAGAAATCATTTCTCAAAATAAGACTGAAAAATTATCTTAAAAATAAAACTTTTATTCTAGGCTAGACTTTGATTTTTTGCACTGTTAATTATAACAGAAAGTTCTGCATGCATTTCTATAGCCATGTGGTTAAAAAAATCTTATTTTCGTTGGTGTATTAGGTATTTCTTATTTCAAGAATATTGCAAAAACAACTGCCTTTTCAAGAAACATCGCAAAAATCAAGAAAAATGTTAGTATATTAAAATTGGTCTATTAAAAATTAACAAAGGTGTTGCTGTAATGAGAATTCCATATATTTTTGAGCTTTTAAAAATTTTCTTGTTTCAAGAACTATTAAGAATTTTTTTTCTTATGGCTAAGTATTTCTTATTTTGAGAAACAACTTATTAATTTGAAGAAAACATTTTCTTAAATTAAGAAAATAACTTTTCTTAAGAAATAACGTTCTCATTTTAAGAAAATATTTTCTTAAATTAAGATAATGTTTTTCTTAAGAAATAATTTTCTTATTTTCAGAAAATATTTTCTTAAATTGAGAAAAAATAATTTCTTAAGAAATGGATTTTTTGCTGTGTATTTGCTGCGTTAATGTTCATGCTTCGCGTTGCTCTTTACGATATTGGACTTTTAGTAGAAATTGTGAGGTGTCTATTGCTTTTCCTGCATTCTGATTGGTCCAAATTGAGCCTCTAAAAAGTGATAGTCACTGGTCAGTGACTATCACTTTTTTTTTCAAAATGGCTTGCCGAATTTAAAACAAACATCGTTTTTTGAGCCTGTTTCAAAGTTTTAAATGAAAAAAACTGCCGCTAAATTAAAGGAGGATATATTTTTGACATTTTGAAAGGTAAGCGATAACAAAACACTATTTTTCTTCCTTGAAAGGCAGCGTTTTCTCGCTGTTGAAATGTATAAAACTTTCTCCGTACGGCTCAACCACTCAAGTGTTTATTTTCTCAAGTGTATATCCTCATTTATATCGTTATATTCAGCAAAAAGCTAGCTGTGATATATATTTAAAACCATTCTACTTTGTATTTGAGCCTTTTCAAAGTATTTTTCTCTCGAAATTGTTTGTTTTTGTTTCGCTTCGATATATTTTTGACACTCGTCTTTTGCCGACATGTTTTTAATAACCGGCCGCTGAGAAAAGCGCTGAATTTTGTCCTATAGCCTTTTCAACTGACCTCATACCTTTTCTCTTTGAAATTTCTACTAAAACAATTAGTCGCCTCAGGCTCGGTGATTACAAGCCTATAGTCACTTCGCCTTCGGCTCAGTGACTATAGGCTTGTAATCACCTCGCCTTCGGCGACTAATTGTTAAATAGTCTAAGGGTTGTGCGGTTGGGATGATTTTATTTTCACACGGTGTTTATAGAGCAAAGTTTTCGAATCAGTTTTTCATGACACCTAAGCTCTTTAGATTTAATTGTCAATAAACGTGTGCGTTCATGCATGTTATTTTTTGTTCGCGTATTCAATATACTCTTCATTATGGTTCCTGATTTATTTTTTACGGCCTGGCGTAGTTGCTATATTTTACTCGTCGTTTGTACTCGAACCCCGCCGTGTTAACACGGTCAGTTTTCTGAGTAAAATATGGACCTCGCCTAGTGTTTATGTAGTGCTTATTGTAGCATATTATACTTTATGTCAGCTCTGGAGTTAATAACGTTTCCTGATGTGCGGTCTGGCGAGGTGGGTACTCTTAGGAAATCCCTACACATGTCTACGACGTGTTCTCACATTCAGACGCGTGCTGGTGGCGTATAATTTCATGAGTTTGGCTACTTATATGCGCTTAACTTGATCGTGCATTGTTTATATTTGCACCTTAACTTCGGAAGAAACATACCGGTAGTGCTGGGAGTTTTTAAGCGCCGGATAAGATGTTTATGACGGTATATGTAGGCGTGTTATTTACCATGCTTTCTATTATGACCGCTCTGGGTGTAGTGGATGGTTGACGTGTTGTCCCAATTCGTGTAAATTCCCTCGTGGGTCATGGAGTATTTGTTTTTATCAATTGCACCGTTCCTGATTTTTGTTTACCAGTGGAAATATGATAGGAAGTATTTTGGGCGTAATTGCGGTCAATCACCAAACAACAGTTTGAGAATTTGCTTTAGGTGAAGCAATTAATCACCTTTGAGATATCGCGTTCCATTGGTGAAGCACAAGTGTTGACCTATAAGATTCCAGTTGCCGTAATAGTAACAGTAGACTTGGATCAAGTCCGTTGAGATATTGCTTTAGGTGAAGCAAAACGATCTTTGATATTGCTGGTTTGGGGGAAGCATTACATTTTGGGTATATTGCTTTATAGGTGAAGCAAAACGATCTTTGTTTGATATTGCTTTAGGGGAAGCATTATATTTGGGTATTGCTTTAGGTGAAGCATAACGATCTTTGATTCGATGCTTTAGGTGAAGCACAGAGATTTAAGATACGGCTTTAGTTGAGGCATGAGTAATAACAACGTTTGATCTGTTGTTTTAGGTGACGCAATAATACATGCGATGTTTCTCTATAAGGTTTAGTTGTCAGTGCAAAATCAAACTCCTCGGCTTTGGAATAAAGCCGGGCGATGTTTCTGTGTTGTTTATTTTTGCTGTTTGATGTACTTCCTTTACCCCATTGTGCCCTGGCCTTAAGGCAGTCGAATCACGTTACACATCATGCGATGGTCCGATATGTTGCTATGGGCAATCTGAGTCACCACGCTCTCAGTCTGGGTGAAACATTCCGCGCTAAAAGTAACTTGGAGGGTTTCTCTCTGGCTTCCATAATTCTTTACCGGGGACAGGTGTGTTTTTCTGAGTATTGGAGAGAAAGGAAAAAATTTATCCTATTGATTAAATTATTTAAAAAAATTATTGTACATTTGTGTCTCAATTATCTATATTTTAAGTATGTGCTGACGTTCGCGCGCAAGGCATGAAAATTCTTTATCCCCAATCTTAATCTCCTCAGTTAAAGGTATTGTGTGAGGAAGCGAGCAGTGAGAATATATTACTATCCTTGGGATGTATTTATGCCGTTGGAACTTGCAATTAGGTACACAAAGCGCGATCATGAATGCTAGGAATTGACAGTTATACTTAATTGAAGCACCAGTTCATATTCAGCTTCCCAATAATCTTTTTCAAAAAATGACAAACATAATTATTATTTGAGGTACATACCAGGACTGACGCGGTGTGAGAAAAAGGACAGGATTTAATAAGAGGAAATTGAAAAGAGCTTGACGCTAAGTCTGCATTTTGCCGGCTCTCACTAACTGATACAAATTTATAATATATTTGAAAATAGTTTTACAAGCACTCGCGTCTTCGCATTTTTATGCACGCATTTCACATTCGGGTCCGCGAAGATGATTGTATAATCACGAGTTTAACAAGACGATTATAAAATAAATATTCAATAGACCTTTCTTTGTTTTTAATTATTCGGGTTATATTTCATCCAGTTTGTTTTTAAGTTGTAGGATTTTGAAAAACTCACAACACGGTTAAAAATACACCGTTAACAGGTAGTGACTAAGTAACTTTTATTTGAGAATATCAGATTGCTCACCAGATTGAAAGAGAGCTGTTTGGCGTTGATATTGATAAAGTACAAGCTTCAATTTTGACTATGGGCGGCGGATCAGGGGTCTATGTCCTCAACAGAATTATAATTGGGAGCGCTAATCGCCCACCCAGAATTTATATCAGAGCACGAGAACTTAATGCGAAGGTGTAATATTCTTTGCCGCCTGAAATCCAAAAGAAATAAAGTGACGTTGTTCCTGTCAAATCTTTCCCAGAAAGCAGTAAACGCCATTTCAGAAACTCCAATTTTCAAACTTTTCCGGGAGAGAATGCCCCTGGACCGACTACAGATTGTCAAGCCCACCGCCTAACCAAACCATCTTCCTCCATCACTGATTTTGACAGCATTTTGAAAATCTATGCAAGAAAGTAAGTATAATCATGCAGCTTATATTGCCTATTGGAGTGCTAACTAAGACAGAATAAAAATAATTAAAAAATCTATCCATCCTATATTTTATGGAGATGAGATTGCTTACTTGACTTGCCTACGATTCTATAAACAAATTATAGCCTTTTCGTATAGTTTTTTATGGTATGCACTTTAAACAGAAAACTTTTCTTTTTCGGGAATATATTTATGGAATATATGACAAAATTCGCCTTCGCTTTTGGGTGGGTAATCGAAATTATTTTAAATTTTTTTATTTAATCCTTTTACTCTAGAATGATAATATAAATCAGGAATCCAGCTTAGGTGCGAATTTTAAAAAATTTCGTAGCAGCTCACAGTCGGCGGAAAAATGAAGGAAACATTGCGTCATTTCACTTCAGTTAGTATTTTTAACTATCGAACACTTTCTAGTCGATCACAAACAATCTTACTAACAGAATTCATTCTTTCCAAGATCAATGAGGTTATGAGATCAAATCTCCGCGTTCGAAAGTCGCTTAAAGGAAGTGAAATTATACGCCGATGATAACGAACAGTATTCAAGGCGGTGCAACTTAAGAATTTATGGAAATCCAGAAACAGAAGGCGAAAATTGCTATGACCTTGTTAACGCGTTTTGTAAGGAAGTGTGATGTTGCCAAGAATGAAATCGATCGAACTCAGCAGGTGGCTAAATTACAGTAAAAGAAGGTTTCCCATCGCCTCGTGCAATAATTATTAAGTTCATTCTTTGTTAATGAAGATCTTGCTAGATTCAACAAAATTCATTTTGATGCCGCCCGAAGACCATATTTAGAACATTTATCAGTATGGACCTCAGACGGGAAAGTTTTGGTGAGTCTTGTAACATAATTAACATAGCATACTCTGCCCTCCCAGACGAGTATATTTGTAGCCTATTTAAGTTTGAATATTAATATCTTAGAAAGTTTTCTTATTGTCAACCATTTCGTGTGAATGTCTTTATATTACATGGAGCCAGGAGTGGGATGTGTCAGTTATGTGCTTAAAGACCTACAATAACCTCAAATGTACACTCTTCCGCCCACTGAAGAAAATAAACAATGTTTCGATTTCTTTGTCTAAGCACAAAGTAAAACCGTCTGGAGAAGTTGTGTTAAAGTAAAATACAAAAATTAAAACCGCTTAGATGATTCAATTTTTTTGTTGTGGAATCGGAAGTTGAGTCTGTCCTTAGTGGAAACACCTGTGTCAGGTTTGGTTTGCTGAAGAGAGTTTACCAAGTTTTAAGTCAAGAAGCATAATTAAGAAAGTCGAGTTGGATGACTACCCTGAACTATTCAAATGATTAGGTTGTTTACCAGGTGACTATCAAATAGTGTTGAATGAAGGTGCCATCCCTGTTGTCTATCCTCCAAAAAAGTAGCAATTCCAAAGAGAAAAAATGTCATCTGAGAGCTGAAAAGGATGGAAATCCTTGGTGTGACAGGAAGAAGCGACATATTGGGTCAATTCAATGGTTGTGGTTCAAAAGCCTAATGGTGCAGTGCGACTGTGTGTTGACCCGAGGGATTTGAATGCAACCATGAAAAGGTCCCACCATCCGATGAAGACTGTGGATGAAGTCGCCAGTGGTTATGAAGGTGTAATACATTTAGCGTATTGGATGCAAAGAATGGTTTCTAGCAATTGAAGCTAAATGAAAAGTCTTCACTCCTTTGCACATTCAACACACCAATAGGACGGTATAGGTTTACAAGGCTACCTAATCATGCAGCTTATATTGCCTATTGGAGTGCTAACTAAGACAGAATAAAAATAATTAAAAAATCTATCCATCCTATATTTTATGGAGATGAGATTGCTTACTTGACTTGCCTACGATTCTATAAACAAATTATAGCCTTTTCGTATAGTTTTTTATGGTATGCACTTTAAACAGAAAACTTTTCTTTTTCGGGAATATATTTATGGAATATATGACAAAATTCGCCTTCGCTTTTGGGTGGGTAATCGAAATTATTTTAAATTTTTTTATTTAATCCTTTTACTCTAGAATGATAATATAAATCAGGAATCCAGCTTAGGTGCGAATTTTAAAAAATTTCGTAGCAGCTCACAGTCGGCGGAAAAATGAAGGAAACATTGCGTCATTTCACTTCAGTTAGTATTTTTAACTATCGAACACTTTCTAGTCGATCACAAACAATCTTACTAACAGAATTCATTCTTTCCAAGATCAATGAGGTTATGAGATCAAATCTCCACGTTCGAAAGTCGCTTAAAGGAAGTGAAATTATACGCCGATGATAACAAACAGTATTCAAGGCGGTGCAACTTAAGAATTTATGGAAATCCAGAAACAGAAGGCGAAAATTGCTATGACCTTGTTAACGCGTTTTGTAAGGAAGTGTGATGTTGCCAAGAATGAAATCGATCGAACTCAGCAGGTGGCTAAATTACAGTAAAAGAAGGTTTCCCATCGCCTCGTGCAATAATTATTAAGTTCATTCTTTGTTAGTTCATTCATATCTTACAAAGTTTTCTTATTGTCAACCATTTCGTGTGCATGTCTTTATATTACATGGAGCCAGGAGTGGGATGTGTCAGTTATGTGCTTAAAGACCTACAATAACCTCAAATGTACACTCTTCCGCCCACTGAAGAAAATAAACAATGTTTCGATTTCTTTGTCTAAGCACAAAGTAAAACCGTCTGGAGAAGTTGTGTTAAAGTAAAATACAAAAATTAAAACCGCTTAGATGATTCAATTTTTTTGTTGTGGAATCGGAAGTTGAGTCTGTCCTTAGTGGAAACACCTGTGTCAGGTTTGGTTTGCTGAAGAGAGTTTACCAAGTTTTAAGTCAAGAAGCATAATTAAGAAAGTCGAGTTGGATGACTACCCTGAACTATTCAAATGATTAGGTTGTTTACCAGGTGACTATCAAATAGTGTTGAATGAAGGTGCCATCCCTGTTGTCTATCCTCCAAAAAAGTAGCAATTCCAAAGAGAAAAAATGTCATCTGAGAGCTGAAAAGGATGGAAATCCTTGGTGTGACAGGAAGAAGCGACATATTGGGTCAATTCAATGGTTGTGGTTCAAAAGCCTAATGGTGCAGTGCGACTGTGTGTTGACCCGAGGGATTTGAATGCAACCATGAAAAGGTCCCACCATCCGATGAAGACTGTGGATGAAGTCGCCAGTGGTTATGAAGGTGTAATACATTTAGCGTATTGGATGCAAAGAATGGTTTCTAGCAATTGAAGCTAAATGAAAAGTCTTCACTCCTTTGCACATTCAACACACCAATAGGACGGTATAGGTTTACAAGGCTACCTTTTGGGGAAAAATGTGTCCCGGAGATCTTTCGAAGAATTATGGATAGAAAGGTTGCAGATCTAGACCGTGAGGACGTTACTATGGATGATGAAATTGTTGCCGTGGATGAAACAACACATGATAAACGATTGACCAAATTCCTGCAACGAGCATCGACGAAAGGGTTAATGCTTAATCAAGGGAAATGCAAGGACATCTCCATACAGCAGAAAGCTTGAAGATGGACCCTCAGAAAATTTAAACCATTCGAGTAATACCAAGGCCAAATATTTATTCAACTTCGCCTTTATTGGCAAGGAGTCCACAACAGCGTCAGCCAATTACTGTGGCCCCATTGTTAGTTCCTAAGGGTTAGTATTAGAGGGTGGAAACCGGAGTACCCGGGGAAAACCCTCGAAGCACATGAGAGAATCTCAACTTACATGAGTTATTTGAGCACACTGCCGATCTCATGCGAGTACCAACAGTGACCTCGACCTGTTGTGAAACAGGCTCAACTCAGTGGTAAGAGGCAGCACGCTAACCGCTTCCGCCACCCGTGCTAGACGTCAAACGATTTCTGAGATTTGTGCAATTCCTGAGTAGGTATCTTTCTGGATTATCCAATGTAGATCCACCACTGAGAGAGCTGGAGAAAGCCGACGTACTGTTTCACTGGGATCAACCACAGCAAACCAGTATTATAAGTCCTCCCAGTATTATAATGTCACCAAACCGATAACAATCCAGTGTGATGCAAGTCTCAAGAGATTGGGAGCAGTGTTACGACCAGAGCGAAAGCCTGTGTGTTATGGTTCTCGAGCTCTTACGGGCATTGAGGCCAGATATGCTGCCATCGAAGCCGAAATTCTTGCAGTGGTTTTCGCTTGTCGTAAGTTCCATTAGTACATATACGGTAGAAGTGTCCTGGTGGAGTCAGATCATAAACCACAACAAGCACTCAGCAGCAAACCGTTGTCACAAGGTCGCTACGACTTCAGAAGATGATTCTTAACGTGCGTGGATACGATGTGGGCAAACGTTACGTTTCTGGTTGTAAACAAGTATTGGCTGACACCCTGAGTGTAGCACCTTTGCCAAATACGGAACAGGAAATGTATGAAGAATTCCAGGAAATTCAGATGGTTCTTGCAGTTTCAGATGAGCGATATGAAAGGTTTCAGAAGGAGACCAAGACTGATGCAGAGCTACAAGCAGTCCTGGCCTTGGTGAAGAGTGGATGGCCGGATACGAAGCAACAGGTCCCCGTCGAAGCCTGATCTTGCTGGACTTTCAGAGATGAAGTCGTGACAGCAGATGGGTTTCTCTTCAAGGGGACACGCCTAATCGTGCCAAGAGTTCTGAGACCTGATATGCTTCGTCAAATCCACAAGAGTCATCTGGCAATAGTCAAATGCCGACAAAGAGCCAGAGATGTATTATTTTGGCCTACACATTGAACAGATTGTTACTAATTGTAGCGTGTGTGCAGATAATGCAAAGAAGCAGCCTGCAGAGCCTTTAAAGTCAACAGTTCTCCAGAGCTTCCTTGGGAAAAGATTGGAACAGATCAATTTGAATTTGGCGGAGAACATTTTTTTGTTTCTGTGTGTTACCGTGCCAAGTTTCCAGAAGTCACCAAGATGGAGTCGTTGAGAAGTAGCGCTGTCATAGAAGAGCTCAAACGCCAATTTGGTGTGCACGGAATTCCAGCCGATGTAATTTCTGACAATCGACTCCAATACAGTAGTCGCGAGTTCCGAGAATTTGCAAAAGAGTATGGGTTTAAACATGCCAGAAGCTCACCAGACTTTCCAAAAGCCAATGGAGAAGCAGAAAGAGCCATCCAAACCGTTAGGGATCTATTACGACAGAACAATGATAAGCACTTGGCCTTGCTTCACTACCGAACAACGCCGTTGCCTAACATTGAACTGTCTCCAGCCCAACTACTTATGGGACTTCGACTGAGAAACGACCTGTTTAAGTTGGAAAGCTTGCCTCAACCAGCTAACAACAGCCACCAACGTATTTTAAAATATTTAATGAAGACCAAAGAAGAACAGAAGAAGTACCATGACAAGCATACATAACTCCAGCTTGGGGCTAAATTCCGGTTAGAACCCTGGATGTATTCCATAGCATGGAAGCCAGCGACCGTGGTGAGGCATCTTCATACTCCAAGATCATATGTAGTTCAAACCGATGATGGAAGTAAGTATCGTCGCAATCGACAGTATTTTCAAGTTTGCCCACCTCCAGAATCTGATAGCGACGACCAAATTATAGCTCCAGCAGTTAACAAGGGAATGCCATTTGACGGGAATGCAGTTCCACCCACCGTTAGTTCTGATCAAATCACCGCTTCAGTGACTGTGAATCCAGATACCTCACCCTTACCAGAAATGTCTCCTCGATCAAAACTACAGCCTGGGTTACAAGCCAAGACCACAAGTCCATATGTCACCAGAAGTGGACGAATACTATTGAAACCCAAGCGATTTGGGTGGCAAAGTTACAGACACTATGTTACACTATTTCAGTTATTTCTTAAGTTTAATGAACCTTTATTTTTGCGTTTTATATTCTAACTGTGCTTTATCTAAAACATTTAATATTTTGTTTTAGCAACTTGATAACTTTAATTTATATGACTTTAATTTAAAAGGAAAGATGTAACATAATTAGCATAGCATACTCTGCCCTCCCGGACTAGTAGATTTGTACCATATTTAAGTTTGAATAATTAATATCTTAGACAGTTTTGTTATTGTCAAACACTTTGTATGAATTTCTTTATATTACAAGGCTAGCAAATGCTAAAATTGTACGACTTAAAAATAGAGGATACTAATGACCATGTTAAGTAAACATTTTGCCCACACCCTGGATGCTATATATATGTATATAGCATGATTCGTCTATCTTCTATATTAATCATGCTTTCATTATATTTTGATATTCAGATATTTATGTGTTTACTTGTGCAGCCCGAGATAAGTATATTGTGCTTTAAGTTTTATAATGGGGGAGAGCTTTGAGATTTATACAGCCGCTATCGGGGTTTTCAATCGATGTCTGGGCCGGTTGTACGAAGCCCGTTTAGCTTAAACGGTGGATTACTCGAAAATATAGATAAAGTCTATCCATTCATCGAACAACCAAGCTAAAATATTTCAACTTGAATAGAACAATTATATTTGCAACTACATATTAAGGGCATAAGATTTAAGTTCAGTCATTCACCAAATGTGTGAAAGTGTTTTTTAATGTTGGCTTATCCACCGTTTAAGCTAAACTGCCTTCGTACAACCGGCCCCATTTCTATATTTGTAACAAATTAACTACCTTGACTTCGCTTTCAATCAGTAAGTGTTTAACTACTGGTAGTATATTATACGTAATATTGTGTATATTATTGATAGTAGCAGGAGATATTGAGATCAACCCTGGCCCTCCTCTAAATTTTACTTTAAATATGGGACAAGTTGATGCTCGAAGTTTGAATATTGAAGATAAATTTGATGAAATATGTTCTCTTGTCTATATAATGTAAATCTGGACATTTTAGCTGTTTCAGAAACCTTGTTAAATGACAGCATTTCTAGTCAGGGTATTTTTTAACTATATAACTAGCTTGATATTTGGAAATACGTGCAGATAATTCGAAAGTTGGCACTAGGGACGCCAAATTGGATTCTACCGCGCTGAAGACTGGGTCGACTATTTCCCAATTAACGTTTATGTCCAAAAGTAGTAAGAAAATTAACAGTAAATGCTGCGACTAATTACAGGCTATATATAAACTTACCCTTGTCTGACTGTTTCTTGATTAATAACGCGATCGGAGCGGTAAATACTAAGATAAATATTTGTTTAACGCAGTAGAGTGTATTCGAACAACCAAGCGAGCAAACGAAGAAAAAATTTGCATCTTTAGCTGACATCATTGATATTTTTTACTTTACACGGACCAAGATTCCACGCAATCTCGTGGTGTCCACGCGGTTGTCGTGATGTCCTACTCAAGCCCCAGCACAGTTAAAATTCAAGATGGTGGCCGCAAGTTTTGGAAATTTCAAACAACAACAGAGTATTATGTAAATTTCGAATTTAATTAAGAGAGAAGTGAGTTATTCTTTAACCATTAATATAAAAAATATGATAATTAAAAAAACAAGTATATCAGATGAACTTCAATTCAGTTTTCTAACTTTCTCTGTCCGAAACTATAAACTGTAACGTACATTTATTTATAAATATAAATTTCATTTAATATCAGAGACAGAGAGTCCAGAAGCTCAGAAGCTGTACTTGGAAACTTAAAATGAAAAGGAAAGAGAAAAGTGGCCATGAAAAACGCATGGAAAGCAAGATAAGAGGAAATCGTTGAAAAAAACTGTTTAGCTACAGGCCAGTAATCTTTGCTAACATTTTTGAAAAAAATCTGGTGTAAGTGCAACAGAAAAGCAGGTACAACAGCCGTTGTTATCAGAAAAAGAAAGTAATATTTTAGCAGTCATCATGAGAATTATCTAATTAAAACAGTTGATAGTCAAAGCCCACAGGTTACTTCAATGGAAACTCAAACAAGTTGTTGGTATAAAGCCAAAAACTATATATTAACTGGCTGGTGTCATTTGAGGACTGCTTAGAGTTGGCAAAACAGGTCAACGACAATCGGAAAAAATGAAATGTTAATTGTGCAGCAAGTATGAGATGGAGGAGAGAAATTTCGCCAACAATGGAAGAATACATCTTACATGTGGAGTTCGTGTTGATCGGAAGGACAGATTAAGTAACGTAGTTGACCATTTATTTTCACCTGCCCACAACGAGTCCTTGCGTTTACAACAACTTGATGAATCATGGATTAACTCGCCTGATAGTCATCCATGGAAAAAAAGTGATGAAAAAGTGCGAGGCTGAAACATTGGAATTTATTTTACGCCTGGCAGTTGATGTGTACAATGATTGTAGAACTGAAACCCTCAGTGCTAGAAACTGGCCATAAAGGTCTTTGGCAGTTGAACGCAGCAACAATTTATTGCGCGTGTTTCAAAACGAAGGATGAGATGCATAGTTTGTTTCCTTCAAACAGCCTGGCTCATTGTATCACTGCCGAGATCCTGTAACTTATGCAGAAATGAGAGATATAATTGGTCAGCATGGAATGGAGAAAACAGCAGAATTGTTGAAAGATAGTCTTTGTTATTCTGTACAAATTTACGGCAGTTCTGGCTGGCAACAAGTTGTTTCTAAGTTCATAACAGCAAGGTATGTGCCTCCAGAGGAGGTAAGTGTCAATACTATTTTTTGTTGAGATCTCATACATTCATTTAGGGGGAGCACCTGGGCTGCTCCATGCCTTTGTGTCTTGTTTAAGTGGTGTTATGGTTGAGACAATAAGGCTAGTAGGTGTAGCAACTGATGGCGAGAATGCCAACAGGGGAACGCATGGTGGTTTGAGGAAACTGTTAACAGAACATACTGGAAGAGATATCCTGACTGCATGGTGTATTTGTGTTCGCTCAGATTTAGCTTTAGAGTCTGTAGCATCTCAGGTTCCAATTCATATAAAAGCTTTAAATCAGCTGTACAAACACTTATGTGGCCCGCATAAGGCCCGTTTTAGAATATGTTGATGTGATTTGGGATAATTGCTCCCAGATTTAGTGCGACCTCATTGAATCAGTACAATAAGAATCAGCAAGAGTGGTCACGGGTGCTATGATAGGGACTAGTAGGTCTAGACTATTGGTCAGATTTGTTGCCCCAAACAGTACAACAGATGTCGGGCTTATCTTTGAGAAATTCAGCAAATTTTACTCTGTACAGTTAAGTCAAGGACAGAAAGATTTAAAACATCATTCTTTCCTTCAGCTACGTTTATCTGGAATATAATCTTGAGTTTAAAGACCGTGATTCATCCTCTGTTAAAGTATTTAAACATTCATTGCGTCAATTTTTTTATGTCCAAAATTATAATAGATTATTTGATTTTACAAATGACAGGTTTTCTTCGATCGTCCATACTCGTCTGCGTTTAGGATGTTGTGGCTTAAATTATCATTCGTTTAAAATAAATTGTATCCTCTCGCCTATATGTACCTGTAACATGGAGAATCAATCAGTGGTTCGTTATTTGTTAAAATGTCTCCAATACCCTGCCCTTAGACATAACGTACTATCGATTGCTGCACAAATACATTTATGGCGATAACTGGTATCATTATCAGATTTGCAACAATAAAGATTATTTTATTTGTTTCTACGAGATTGAATATTTCTGAGAACCAGAATATTTTCAAATTTATCTAGCCATAAATAAAGCAAACTAAGCTTTTTCTTAGCCGAATTTGCAAGTCTCTAAGGTAGGCTGTATGGTAGAATGAGTACCAATTATAGATCATTTTATATTTTGTTTCGTGCAGGTCATTGTCTGTTTTTATTTCTTATTTGAGTGTTTAACATTCATAGAATGAAATGTAGCGTGAGCCCCCTGTGTGAAATATTGCTCTTGGGCAAATGCTTTAATAGAATATGTTTATCCAAATAAAATCCGCCACATGAATTAGAAATTAGTAACCAAGATGTTACCCAGTCAAGTCTCTTCCATATATAGAGGAAAGTGTTTTACATATTTACCACCATAATCTAACATTTTATAGTTTCGGTATAGTCATGAGTCGTTTTTTTTTGGTGGTCTTATACAAAATTTTAAAAGAAAATCCTATTTAGAAATTATCCATATTATGCATCATTAATGATCCCTTTTTCGTTTTCTGCTGTTCATTTTTCTATTTGTTTGGCGGGAAATGGATAAATAGAGGAAAATAGCAGCTTGTTTGAAATTTTGTCCCGTAGCAACCACCATAGCAACATTTACGAAACAGTTTTTTCCTCCAAATGAGTACCCACTACTCCTCCCTAGCTATATAGTGATTTTAAACGATCTTCAAATTACACCAAGTACAAGTCGGTTATATTTAGGCAGGAGAGGCATTCTAATGGCGTGAAAGCAAATTGTTTTCGTGCTATATATTTTGTGTAATTACGGTTCCATTTCAAAGCTATGACTGATTGAGGACATCATGTAAAGTCCGACGAAAGTCGATCTGCCATAACCTTTCAAATAACCGAAGGGATAAACATTGGTGTCTTTTTAAAGACGGCAACGGCGGGGGTCACAGCTGGGAACTAAACTTAGGTGTTGAAATAGTACTTGTTAAAGATTCTTGAAAAAATCTAGCATGGCATTTTGATGATATATATGCCTACCTCTCCCGTTTAGGATGTGTTTGGCTTTGTGATTTCGATCCCGATTTAGTCAACGTATAATTTCTAAACAAATGAAAATATAGGAAGGCTCCATGTCGAATATTTCGCTTGTGCCATATGAAAATATAGGGGAGCTCCATGTCGAAATTTTCATTTGTGCGTATAATATAAGTAAATAAAAGGTTTCCCAATATAAGGCGCACACACTTGCAAATATGTTGTTTATTTAAACTGGCATATACAACATTTATGCACCGAAACATTTACATACGGCACATTTATATACCGAATATATAAAGTATAATCAACTATCTATCACTAAAAATTGTAACACTAATCCACAAATTGTAACAGTGAGTGAATTTGTGTCACCCACCCATATTCTATTATAATATTAGAGTAAAAATGAGGAAAAAGTATTAAATTACGAAAAATAGTTTTCAATGTATAAGACCACCTTAATGTGACGACCATGTTGATAAACCGAACATTGAACTTTAAATGCATTTTTCTCGAATTAGCAAAGCTAGCGATTTCCATTATTGCGCGCAGGATATATGAAGAAGCATTGAAGCTATCTTGATGAAATTTTCAGCATAGACTCAAAATATCAAGCTCTAGGAGTTGAACTAAAATAATTAAGTTATCCCGAATAGTTTTGAAGTGGTGACAGTTTCCATGCGAGTCGTCAAATGCCTTTCCAGTTTTTGACCTATAAAACTGGTGATAATGCTTCAATGTTGATTGTTTTAGTTCAACTCCTAGACAATGTTATTTGTTAGTAAATAAAAGGTATTCCAGAATTTTATCATTAATGCTTATTTAGTTTTTGTGTTTATAAAATTGCACGAATTTCACCACAGGGGGTGCTTTATCTCGGTAACCATGGCAACGATGTTTTGCAGCAACATATTTTTTTTTGTCACAGTGTTGAGCCTAACAACATATTAACAGTAGAGATTCAATAGAAATAAAAGATATAACTTTTTTTTTGTATTGGACCCCCTTAATATATATATATTAATTTGTATTGTTGAGCACTCTGTGAGGTTAACTGGTGGCTATAAGCTATAATGCAAAAGGTCACTTCCCTTGTGGTCGTTTGAGCACTCTGGCCCCAAGACACTTCACGCATTTCTGGATGCGCATGTGTCTGAGTATTGTACCACATACGCTTGGTGAGGGCAAGAGTATGGTGTATAAATACGAAGTCACTCGCATCTAGACTGCGTTACAAGCTGCACTGACGAGCCGTTGAACGGCGAAACATGCATGTCTGCAGATTTGAGTATATAATGCTCCTTCACTTTGTGTTGTTGAGCACTCTGTGAGGTTAATTGGTGGCTATAAGCTGTAATGCAAAAGCTCACCTCCCTTGTGGTCGTCTGAGCACTCTGGCCCCAAGACACTTCACGCATGTCTGGATGCGCATTTGTCTGAGTATTGTACCACATGCGCTTGGTGATATGGTGTATAAATACGAAGTCACTCGAATCTAGATTGCGTTACAAGCTGCACTGACGAGCCGTTGAACGGCTAAACATGCATGTCTGCAGATTTGTATTTTCAGTATCCAGTAGTCACGAACGGAAGGATATCAATTGGGATTGTATCCTGTTCCTCTCCTGTCGTCATGTAAATTCTATTTTTATACGTGCCTATTTTTATGGGAATTGTATTTTTATGTTTGTTATAATTTTGTATATATTTTCTGTCTTTCTTTTCTATATATTCACTTTACTTTAACTTTGTAAATATTATTATAAATGCGACAACTTCTAATAAAAAAAGTTATTTCTTAAATATAATAATAAGCCGTAATTAAATTCAAGCCTCCTGATTGGCTGCTTACTAGGTCCGTATCACACGATATACGGACTTGTCGCGTTTTCTCGCCATAAACATAGCTAGGAGCGAAGACGATTTTTAAATTTAAAAAAATACCAAAAAAGTTAGAAAACTTCCTATAATTTGTGAAAATGGAAACTAAACTGAATTAACTTAAATAGATTTCGTACTAAGTAGAATCTACACTGGCAGTAAGCAACTTTGTTCTCACCAAAATACGAAGAAAAAAAATTATTTGCTGTATTTGTACAAATATTTGTACTGTATTTGTTTTGTTTTATAAATACTCATGCCGTATCCAGTATTTGTACAAATATTTGTACTGTATTTGTTTTGTTTTATAAATACTCATGCCGTATAACATTGATTTGTTGACTCAATAGTATCATATATTTTTCATAAACAATGTCGACAGGAAATAGTTTTTGCCATGTTAAATTAAGGCTGCTTGTTAAAAAAAATTGTTATTGTCAAAGATCGTAAAACAGCCAGAAAAGTACAAAATTTTAATCAGCTTACCTTCTTTGTTGTTTTTTGAATAGAAAAGCGTCGATTTAATCAAAACCAATTTATATTTTTGTGATGTTTTTTAACAATATTTTCCCTCTGTTTCACCTCGGGAAAGGTATTTTAATTTATCGAGATTTTTTTGGCCATCTCGTGCGATAGGACTAATATAGTAGACGGTGTTTTGTAGATGGAATATTCGAACGGAAATTTACATTCATTTTTAGACCTAGTTGCGAAACATGCAATATTTTAATTTACGTTGAGAAAATGAGCGGTGAGGAGACGGCCAGTGTCATTGGTCTTTGCTTAATATTAACTATGGCTAATAAAAAACTGTTAAAAACTACTGGTATGAATATATATTTCTCAAACTCATTAATAATTCATGAGCAAAACACAAAGGAGATCACCACCGTATCATACACTCGTAGTCGTTTATTATAGTGATTGGAAAACACCTCAAAGTATGATAAAAAACTCGGCTAGCGGCTTGTTTTTCAACACACTTTTCGGTGTTTCAAATCACTATAATAACCTCCTTCTCGTGTATGATATATTACATAATGTACTTCTAATATTCGCTACACAATATAAAATTTACCTTCAGGTTGCCGAGATCTGTCTACGACGAAAAGTTTTCTCACGATGTAGCCTTTAGGTAATGGAATATAACGCGATATATCTTTGCTGGAGACATTCATTTCAATAATACTCGGTGATATGTATTTGTTGAAGTATAGTGAATTTCCAATTACGTCCAATTCTAAAGATTCGTCAACTAAAGGGAGTGTGATTGTTGGACTCTTGTTACCACCATCGTAATCCATTGAAATTAAAATATCCCTATTACCCCGCTGGGTGAACACGTACACTCGCTTGTTGAGGTAATCCAGAGTCATACGGTAATAATAAACTGTGTTAATCGGAAATATTTCTGTGTCCTTGTCTGTAGCCAAATCTTTTCGCATCGCGCTTTTACCGTTTTCTGCAGTCCAAAATAGGTATCTACATAGAACAAAACGAATGTTGTGTAATTATTATTATTAAACGAGCTCAGACTGGTGTTACCACCGTCCAGAGGTTCTTCAGCAGAAACAGCGGTTGAACTAAGGTAATTTACAACGAATTAAAATTCAGATTATCCAACCGTAATCAATGGTATTAATTGCTAAAATCCAAAGAGTAAATGACGGACAAAATAGAACATGTAAAATTCTTAAGTTTTACAATTCCTTGTTGCCGTTGTCAAAAAATTATAAAACGACATTTATAAGAAGAAGTTTCGTTATGTTTACGTAACATTGAGGTGGTTTTCCTTGAGTTTTACAACATAGGATACTCGTAGTATATTATTTGTGTGCTCTAACTCAGAAACAGATCAAACCACATTTTTTACTAATAATTCTAAACACACTGATTTAACATCGTAGACGGTCGTCTCTGTAGGCATGGTTTATTTTGCTTCGAAAGCATGCGAAACAAGTCTCTGATCTCGCGAAGCTTGCGTGATTTTACCTATCTTTTAGAATGTTACTCATTCTATAACTAAAATATTATATCTTTCACACACGATTCTAGTCTTTTTATCTTTGTTATTGTCCAAATATATTTCATTTGTTATGGTTTATCTGAGTTCATGCTATGTGCGCGAATAACTAAATTTTATATTATCGTGGACGTAGTCACAACAAATTTCGACAACAAAAGGTGCAAATTTACGTAAACACTAACAATTTATATACATATATATATGTATAATTAAAATCGCTAGAGTATGACGAGTTTGGATATGCTTTTATTTGTTGTGATTTTGAAATAGCACATTACTAAGGCGTGAACTCTAGTTATATAGGAATATTATCTCAACGTCAGAATCGATCATAACATCTTTAATACTGCATATATGACGTCCATTCAAACATAATCAAACTCGTCATACCTTAGCAATTTTAAATATATATAAACTGTTAGTATTTCTGCAAATTGACACATTTAAATGAGCTAAAATGACCCTATTATTTGTGACTGCAATAATATAAAATTCGGCGCACAGCGTGAACTCAGATTAACCATTACAAACCAAATAAGTTGATTAGATCGAATGCTTGGACAATAGAAAACCAAAAAAACTTGAATAATGTATGAAAGGCGTAATAGTTTAGTCATACAATGAAAGGAGTAAAATTTCCCTCGATTTCGACAATTCCAGTACGAACACTGAGTGCAGTTTAAATTAGCAAACTGCCCTGATATACATAAGTAACATAACACTACTGAAATGTCTCGTTATGAGTTTGTATCAATTTTTCGCGTGGTCGAATTCAGACACAGTCGATCAATAGGTCACATTTGTAAACTCACTATATAAAAACACTATCTTTCCTCTCACGAAATTTTATTTGTCTTCCAGACGTATTAATGCGCCTAGTGGTGAGTTCCCAGTTAGTAGGTTATTTTTGTAACCAGCTAGAAGTATTGACATATTAATATAAGATGTCTCTATCTATCTATTAAACGTAATACGCATGAAGAAATTTAAACTATCATTCCTATATACAATTCTTGGGGATTCCCCTCACAGAGTTTGTGAAACGCAATACTGCCGACAACATGCGTATATACGTAAATTTGAGAGGTCTGTAACACTGTCGATAAAGAGTAATATATCGTCTATCCTAATCAATAATAGTGTACACTATTGCGCATGCTCTTTGTTGAATTGTTCGATCTCAGTCACTTTTGGAACAATTTAGGCCAATACAATGGATTTAAACTACCCACCGAAACTTGTTCAACTCAACTTCAGGTTGGCTTTTGTTTCTCGTTTAAGTTTCTGGCTATCATCCCAATCTAAACCAGTACTAGTCTCTCAAAGCACCAATCTGTCTAAATTAAATCTAAATAATGTCTCAATTATAAACTCCTATCTGTCTTATTGTCAGGAGACGTTGTCGACGAACAAGTAAATAGGATGGTGAAATGTTTAGCCATCAATGCCAGAAGTGATGAAATTTTCAACAAATATTTGATGAAAAATTGTGGATTTATATTGCCATTTTTCCCGCTGAAAATCTCGTATTTTTAAAGGTATGTTTTTATAATTATTTTACCTATGAATGTAAGTTGACGATTTGTATCAAGCTTGGTTAATTTATCACGGCAAAGACATTGTAATCGCGCATTGTATTTGCATATGTTTCGAGTGTCAGAAAAGTGGCTTTGTTATCCGCCGGAGTTAATTTTACATACGATGGAGAAAGAGAATAAAAATCACAGGATTGAATTCAGGAAGAGTTACTCTTCCTATTGGTAGTTTAGAACATAAATTCCCTGCTCAAATCGACGAGTAATCGCAGTTTGAAAATGGAGTATTTTTGCTGTACTTTAAAATATTGTGAATTTATATTGCGATTTTTCACCACGAAAACTTCGTGCAGCTGTTTTATATGTGAATATATTTGAACGATTTTTGACTTATTAGGTTTATTTTTCACGCTTTAGTTATCCTAATCACTCATTAGTTTTCCAGCTTCATTATGAGCACATAAGACAGGATTTGACTTAGTTCTCCCTTGTATAAATCTTGACTTGACTGGAAAAAATGCTTGGACTGCCGCATATCTCACAGCACACCCCCTGCAATTTATTAGTTGGTGCTCACCCTTTCTTTTCTCTGACATCTTCTTCCATTGCTTCAATGAAAAGTTTTGCAGATATTGCTTTTTCTTGATAATCATTCTTAATTTTGTCACGTTTGTATTGTACTTGGTGAAGTTAACCTGAAAGTTGTATTGCCCATCTTACTTGTTGTTGAAATTACCATTAAATAACTTGTATTGTTCTTGTTTTACCTGATATTCATATTTCTTTCCTATAGGTAATTCATTATTTTCCTTAGCTGCATTGCCTACTTGTTCTTCAATTTCTAAAGCTGCAACTTTGACAAATCCACGTATCTGGGCATGGAAAAGTAGCAAAAGCTTTTAACAATATGTTGTTTATAGTAGATCATCGTGATCTCTTAAATGACAGTGCTGGTTTTGCCGATAAGTTTTGGTCTACCATTAAAAAACTGTGTCCAACCAAGGTGACGTCTGAGATTGGTTCGGCTTTTCAAATTAATGAATCACCAATAACTGACGAAAGCTTAATCGCAAACAAGTTTTGCAATTATTTACTAAACTACAACTGCAACTACACTGAAGATGAAATCTATTAAACTTCGTGACTTTATCTGGGGTAGACCTGGAGCAGAAGATAATGCAAAAGATAATTTCGGTTTTAGAGCTGTAAATGAAGCTGAAGTTCTGAAGGAGCTGAAGAGACTAAAGAGGAAAAAGGCAACTGGTTTAGACAAACTTCCTCCAGGTCTCCTAAAGGATGCTGCTCCAGTTATATCTAAGCCTTTAACTTTCATCATAAACTTATCTCTTAATACTGGCATTTTCGTACCGAGTGGAAAGTGGCTAAAGTTCTACCACTTTTCAAATATACCATGTACGCGCCTATTATGGCTGCCAATTTTAAATGTAGCACAATTTGTGCCTTTTTTATAGCAATAGTTCTGATATCTAACTCAATAGACCTCAATACTTGTTATCAAAGACGAAGCTGTCGATACTGGCGAATGTTCAGTAGAGTTTACAATAGTAAAAGTGCGAGAAAATTAAGTTCCATCGCTTGCTCGATAAGTGTCTGGAACAAACATGGACATGTGGCTCTATCTTCGCCGTTTAAAGTCGATTTAACTGTTGTAATGGACGTTGAACGAAATCCTCGACCTATGAATAAAGAACCTGGCTTCAATCGAGATAATGCAATTCATTTTGATGCTATTTTGGACTCTGAGATGGCAATGGCCATTGCTTCGCCCTCGACATATGTAAATTCATGCTCGTTGTTATGGCGTAAAACTTATACAAGAGAACAGCTCCTGAGTCTCCGATTGTTACATCTGCGTACTGCTTCAGTATTTATCAGTGCTCCTATATGTAACCAGACATATAGAAGATGCAGAGCAGGAAGGAGAGTTAAAGAACGTCGAAAGAACCAAAACATTCCAGTCATTAATAAACGCCTGTTGCGCTCGAATGGACATGATGCGAAGTTAGCCGGATATTACTTGAAGTCGGCTGGGCATAATAAAAGTAACTGTATTCAAATACAAACAAGTAGAAAGATTGCCTCAATATTGCCAACTTATTTCGTTTCTAATGTTTGCCATGTGACTAACAAGGTCGATGAAATACAAGTCGCGGTGCAAGTAAACAATGCCAATATAGCCATTATTACAGAATCTTGGCGGGAATGTAGGAGAGCAAATTTACCAGTAGAAGTTGGCCTAATGACATACCTTTCTAAGATTCGACCTCTCTTGGAATATGCGTCCCCTATTTGGGGAGGATTGCCAGCATATATGACAACAGAGCTACAGAGGGTGCAGAATAGGTGTATGGACATCATCGGACAGCCTAGAAATACTCTACCTCCACTCTCAGAACGTAGGGACTGTCAAACAGTTAGGGAATTCACGAATATTGTAAGGTCTGAAAATCATCCGTGCAATCGATTTTTAGAAGAACCTAGAACACAAGTATATAACTTGAGGAAAACTAGCGAAATTCGAGTTCCCCTATCACGCACTAATCGCCATCAGTCTTCGTTCATAGCCAGAGGAGCCAGACTTTATAACAAGTTATGAAATCAAATGTAGCGAACTTTAGTTTTATTGAACTATAGCTCATTATATATATCCTTCATTTTAATCTTTTAACATTTTTAAATGTGTAATGCTGCTGTAATTCTGTTTTGCCAAGAGCAGTAATAAAATCTATTACTATTACTATTGATAACTATAGAGCGATTTCGATACATTATCCAAACTTCTAGAAAAGATGGTATACAAGCAGTTTGTATCACATCTCGAAAAGCAAAATTTGTTATTTGATTATCAGTTTGGCTTTCGAGCTAACCGATCTACGGAACTGGCAGTAACATACTTTTTAGATCAAATCAGGAAAGAAGCGGACAGTGGCAAGCTAACAGGAGCAGTATTTATCGATTTGTCAAAAGCATTTGACACCGTCAGTCATTCTAGTCTATTGAGTAAATTGCCCTTGTACGGAGTGCACCACAAGGAACTAGATTGGTTTACCGATTATTTGTTTCTTCGAAAGCAAATTGTGCAGTACAAAGGTACACTTTCTGAACCCCATCCTGTATTTGTTGGTGTCCAACAAGGTAGTATAATTGGCCCACTACTATTCCTCCTTCATTTTAACGATGTCCACAAAGCTTTAACAACATCCAAGATTATTACTTATGCAGATGATACGGTGGTGCTTACATCATCAAATGATTTCGATGTTATCCAAAATAAATTAAATGAGGATATGGACAGTTTATCCAGCTGGTTCTGCGATAACGAGATGATTATCAATTCTAAAAAAGTTAAAACTGAGGTGATGCTTTTTGGAACTGCCAAAAGACTAAATCTCCTCAACGGTTCCCAGCTTGACATTACTGTAAATGGAACTGCAAGAAACGCAACGACAAGCTACAAGTATTTAGGAGTTAATTTGGATCCTACACTGAATATTGCTTCTCACTTTGATAAAGTTTACAAGAAATCTGCTGGAAGAGTCAATTTGCTACGGAGAATTCGTCCTTCCGTTGACATGGATAGTGCTGAAAGGATATACAGGACTATGATTTTACCTGTTTTTACATATTGTGGATCAGTAAGTCTGGTTGGTCTTAAAACCGGAAACGAGCGATCAAAAATATAGAACGTCGAAGTTCCAAAATAATAGCCTCGGGACAGTCATCACAAAATATAGACCTCCGCATTCCATCAGTGGATAGTCTGATTAAACGAAAAACATGTTCATTTGTTTTTTATTGCTTCAACGATCAAGTGTGTACCCCTTTTAAAAATTACTTTTTACGATGTAACCATGAGGTGAACACAAGGAATAACAATTCAGCTGTCCAACTTCCAAAAGTTAAATAGGAGTTTGGTGGCCGAAGCTTCAGCTTCTTGGGCGCTACAGTTTTTAATAGTCTACCAACTGAAATTGGAAACTTGAAATCCAAGATTTTGTTTAAAAAATCTCTCGAAGGACAATTTTTATCGTTACCTATTTTAACACTTGTACTTTTATATATATATATATATATATAATGTATCTTTTAAAAAAGGATAGTTCATGTAATATACGTATTTTATATAGTTTTTAGTTTTACAGGACCTCATTGATAACAGTGCATCTAGCACTGACGAGTTTAATCCTGTGTAAATATTCGTAATTATTATTATTATTATTATCCCGCGAAATTTTGTTATTTTCGCGGATTTTTAACTTGACATAATATAAACGTCTTCGTTTTCGCGACAACATTGCCTATGTATTTTAGGAATGTCAATGCATGTATTCACAGTGTATTTTATTTTAACACTGTTGAAAAGTTGTTTGTTTTAATGTAGGATTTTGCTTTAAAGTTCTCATTTCCATCTCGGTTTACGAATTTTCAATTTCGATCGGCGTGTTATTCGGGTCATATTTTAAAAGTTTATTGTAAGATTTTATTATTGCGTTGCGAGGTCAAATAGACTCGATTTTTCTCTAGATATTTTTTATTTTAAAATGAAATATTCAGATTCACAAGGCTTAAAGAACCTATAACCTTCCGTTGAAATTTGCTTGACTTCATTGTCATGGAGATGAGAATCGCAGGGTAAAGCCATTGGGAAAGCCCCATAACAATGTAAGGCTGCCAGATTATTCAAAATGGCGGCCAAAATGAAATATACTGTCAAATAGAATATAATGCTCTTGAGTACTCTGACGAACTCACAATAAAATAATTTTTTAAACAAATAAGTTTATTTCTTTACGTAATTTTGTTATCTAACTTTAAACTTGTGTATTAGACATTAAAAGCAGCAAAAAATCCACGACAAAGACGATAATCGTGTTCTTTAGCACGAAAACAAGTATTTTACAGTCTTCTGCTTTAACTCGGCGAAGTTCTAAGTTTGATCATCATAACCTATGTGTTAGATATTCTAGTAGTTCATTTATGTTAAGACAAATTTAAAAATCAGCTGCCTCAAAGTCAGTTAATCTTTCATTGTCTTCGGTAGCTTCAAATATGTAATGAAAAGTCACGTGATCGTTACTATGGTAACTGGTTAATACAATTTGTCCTCCAGGTCATAATCAGTATGTGTGCCAAGTTTGAGCTTATTCCTCATAACCGTTTAGTCACAATGAACGTTTTTGCTAACGCACAACGCCAGAGTCTTTTCTGCATTGAGAGCCATGCCTTAACACCCCTGAAATGTTATGATTTACATTATGTTGGGGGGAGGTGGGTTTTCAAAATTCCAACCAACAGCAAAAATCTCTACTGTATGTTTAATAGTGTAAAGCTTTGTGGATTTCACAAGATGGATAAACCTTCAAAGAATACAAATTAAGTTGAAATGTTCAAAAATGCCTACCAACAGATGATGTAGAGGTAAGAAATTTTAGGCGGAAAATCCGGTTTTCCCCCTAGTTAAACGCGGCGCTAAACGGGCTTCGTACAACTCAATTTTACTTGCCGGCTAACTAACCGTTGGAAAGGAAATTTATCTACTGGATAGCGGGTAAACACGGTTTAAGTTAAACGCCTTTCGTACAACCGGCCCCAGGAATCACAGCATTATAAGGTAAACCTGTATATTGTAAAATATCTACAATATTTGTCCCGCGTATATTTTGCCCTCTGTAGACGATCTCTCTTTTGGAATTCCACGTCAAAATGTCTGTAGATGAGAGAATGGACTGAACGATTTCTTCAGCGTTGTATTTATCAACTTTATCGTTTAAACGCCGGAGGATATCTTGAACGCGACAATGAATCGGACATGCTCCTAAGAGGTGATGAATTTAATGTTGATTATTTTATACCAATTCTGCAAGTCCTTCTAAGATTGGACCAAGTACCAATCCTAAGAAATTATTTCCGCGCTGAACAAGCATCTTCGTTTTTGTTTTAACAGTTTTATTTTTGTTAGTCAGATCAATAATATTGTTCTTAAGAGGTTTCATTTAAGTTTGTCCATTGTCTGTTTAGAATGTGTAAGGTCCATAAAATTTTCCATACAGTTGAATAGAAACCGAATCTGTCCTGGTGATGCAGAACTCAACAGAGTTCGTTGTTGAGCTGGATGAGAAATATATGGAAGCTCCATTAACAATCTGTGCTTAGTAACATTAGTCCAGGGGCGGATCGAGGATTTTTCGTACGTTAGTCAAAATTTTCGTTGGTACACAACCGGGGGGGGATAATTTTTTCAGGGGGGATGTTTGGGTAATTGCTCAATTTTCGCACCAGTCCCAGTCAACCCTTTACGTGTTTTAAGAGTAAAGGATAAAATGTGTTGATCCTGGGAAGCCAATTAGCCAAAGGCTATTTCAGAATAGGACCAATTTGCTGCCTATAGCTATATTCTATTTTTAACACACACAATATCACATCGGAGATCGTATTACACCATCACCATGCCATGCGGTCCAACACACATCAAGTCAAAAATACATCATATTTATATTAGAATATTTTGGTTCGGTTGAATTCGATAATATATATCCAAAACTTAGGCGATTAATATCAAGCAACAAAAGCATAAACAAAATGCCTTAATGCCTATATTTTATACAGTTCGCCTAATCGGGTGGATTTCGACTGCAGTAATATATGCAAACATTGCAAATTTCATAAACATAGCCAGCGGGTCATCGCCTCACGCACACAGATTGCTCAATGCTCTGTAAATACAAGTCGAAAATCGCCACAATAAATGTAGTTAAAATAGAATATATTTGCATTAGGGCCGTAGCCGTACAAGACTTGTTCCTTTCCCGAACATACTTCGGAATGTACGATTCGGCACAAAAATTTCTGCCCAAGCAGAAGCTTGTGTTGCTTCCTCGGATCAGCTTGAATTTCCACCAGACGTTGCTCATCGTTGTTCTCAAACATGGCCTGAACGGTCTCGTAAATACTACGAGACATTGCTGTATATTCGTATTATATTTTCCGAGCCTGGATTGAACCTTTGCGGTCAAAGCTGCGATCAGAAGGTCATAGAATCATGCCGTATAAACTGAAGCCTGATGCATCTGATCGGTCAGAAAAATCTAGCCAATGGGAATTCAGATTTTTTTTCAATTTAGCCAATCAGATACCTTGTATTCTAGCCCCTGATCGCTGAACTCCCCGCAGAACGCGCAAAAAGCAAATTGGCCAATCAGATAGCTGGAATCTGCCTTTAGAGCGAGCAAAACTCACGCGCTAGACCGCTGTTCTGCGCGCTATGTATCGAAGGCCTGGCCGCTGTATGAAATTTGATAACTTGACTACGAACTTTGAATATAAGCCACTGCATGAAATATGATAACTGGACTGTTGAATTAATTAATTTCGCAATTACAAATTTTACGTTAGTCGCGTGATCGCTCTGATCACCCCTAGATCCGCCCCTGCATTAGTCATATCTGCTCGACAACCAACAACGTAATGAAGACTTTATTGGGAGACATACATATATATAGGATATTACACGGTTGCGCGGAGATATGGATTTTATGTTCGAGTGGCAAAACGATATCTCACGAGTGAGCGCAGCGAACGAGTGAGATATCGTTCTTGCCACGAGAACATAAAATCCATATATCCCCGCAACCGTGTAATGTTCTGTTTATTATATGGACTTATTTGTAGTGAAACAAATACACAACAACTAACGTTTTAATAAAAACAGTCTAAAACACAACAATGGCTTTAAAATTAGCCTGTAGCTAAATATAGATTAAACACAACAACCTGCGCTACAACAGAAAAAGTTTTAAAAAGTGTTAGCTAGTGTACTTTATTGGCTCTGGCTTGATTCTGAAGAATCTAATGTTACGATTCTTCTTCGTTTTTGTTTTTGACTACAAAGCTGTGGAGGTTGTTGTTCGGCCGGTACGCCACTTGGATAAACATTGACAGTTCCAATTTGGCAATTTTGAAAAAGGCTTCCTGTTGGCATATTTGCAGACAAACCCGGTCTCGAACCCGGTAAATAACAAGTTGATGTGCTGATTGTCTCGACGATCGAAACAGAATGACTTTCAACTGAGTTAATAGCAGTTTGAACGGCCGTCGCACCTGATAATACGCCAGAAATTTGCTGTTGTTTCTTGTCTGACAAAGTCGAGTAATTATTTATCGAGGCAACGTTTTTATGTCCAGTTATTTGCATGATTTCGGTTGGCGGGAAGTCGTTATCAACAAGCTTTTGAACCAAATGCTTTCTTGTGCTGTGATTTACTAGCTTCTTGTCAGTTTCCAAGCCGGAATCTTTGACCATTCTCTTCAACATATTTCGCAGTGAATTTACACCAAGCGGAGAACATTTGTACCATTGTTGTCCTTCATATTTCGGAACTTCAATGTTTACAGTCAAGTAGAACGGAGACTCGTCTGCCAACATTTCAGCTGATCTATGAGCACGGTAGGCCAAGTAACTGTTGACCGGACAACGATGTGGATTACTCTTGTTTTCGTACATTTGAGGCTTTTTTGCTCTAAGGTTTCGTAGGTTTTCGCCAGTGCGTGTTTTAGTTTGTCTTTCTCGACAGAGCTCGACAAAGCGAGTTCCTTCTGAATCTTGTTTCAACTCCAAATCACCCCAACGAAGATCTCTTTGCTCTTTGCCTGGTCTCATACCAAAATGAATACAATTATTCAACAACACAGTATTCAGCAAGGCTCTCGGTGAGTTTGTTCCCAAGACCTTACGATCATAAAAGTTGTTGATGTCTTCATCTGACAGCGGGTCGGCAGCGTTTGGACGATTCCCTTGGCCGAGAGATTTTAACTGTTTTTGTTTCTTTTTAAGTGTGTCTTGGACATCGTAAAATACTTTGTCGTTCAAAACAGAGAAAACGTAGTTCTTTTTTCTCAGATAACGGTCAATGCTTTGGACAATTGCTCTGAGAGACGACGGCTCGTACTCTTTGCCGTTTTGCTTTCGTACAGACAAAATGAAATTCTTTATAATCGGTTGAAGTTCGTTCGGGGGAATGTCATGTATCTCTCTGTCCTCAGAACTATTGTAAATTGCAAGGAATTCATTGAAAATAGCGATATCGTATATCGTCTTTTTTGTTGTGTTTTCGTTTTCTTGTTCGTCGCAAAACTTAATAATGTCGTCCTCGCTTAAATCCACAAACCTTGAACTAGAAGCCATTTGTAAAACAACGAAAAAGGCGGGAAATGTTATGTCACTTCTAATCGTGACATACGGAAAATACGCCACTCAAGTCCCGGATGTAGTGGCGTTGAGTACTACGAGTGTTTTAGTTCCCAATAAAATACCCTTATCCATATAATAAATAAGGATATCGTACAATATCTTAAGATATTATACAGTGTCTTAGGATATCATTTTAGGATATCAAGCAATATCTTAGGATATCATACAGTATCTTAGGATATCGTCTTAGGATATCATACAGTATCTTAGGATATCATTTTAAGGTATCATGCAATATCTTAAGATATCATACAGTATCTTAGGATATAATTTTAGGATATCATACCGTATCTTAGGATATCATCTTAGGATATCATACAGTATCTTAGGACATCATACAGTATCTTAGGATATAATTTTAGGATATCATATATACAGTATCATAGGGTATCATTTTAGGATATCGTACATTATCTTAGGATATCATTTTAGGATATCATACAGTATCTTAAGATATCATATTTGGATATCATACAGAGTCTTAGGATATCATTTCAGGATATCATACAGTATCTTAGGATATCATTTTAGGATATCATACAGTATCTTGAGATATCATTTTAGGATATCATACAGTATATTAAGATATCATTTTAGGGTATCATACAGTATCTTATAATTTTACAACATCATACAATTCCTTAAGATATAATTTTACAACATCATACAATATTTTAGGATATCTTATAATATCTTAGGATATCAAACAGTATCTTAGGACATCATAGAGTATCTTAGGATGTCTACAGGGTGAATAAAAAAATGGAGTCCTCGATTCAAATGTAAATTTTGAAAAGACTACTAGAGTAAAATGTTAATGTTTATATACATTTTAAATCGTAGCCATTCCGCTTTCTAACGGTGGGTTTCGTTTCAAATTTGAGCGATTAGTGTGCGAATAAAATTTTTTTAGGTGTTTGTGATTGGAGATTCTAAAATTTGAGGCATTCCATGAACTACTTTGAGTTCACTTTATATGCCTTAAAGGTGGTTGAAGCCAACTTTTAAGCATGAAACAACCTGCCTATTGCTGTTTACATTGCCGTGCGATCGACGGCGTATGTGTTGATCATGCATGGAGGTCAAATTATTTTACGGTAATTTGTGGATTGGATTTCGGAGAATTAAAAAAATTAAATTATCGAATATGTTGTAAAAAGTTTTTAAATAAATTTTAATTCTTTTTCTCGTATGGCAAGGACAATATTGAAGTTTAAACAACAAAATTCAAGGATTTGACACGCGACTATGGATAACATTAGTAAAATTGCATAATTATGCGGCATCTAAAACTGATAGGTTCTACACATTTTTTTCTTGATCAGTTATTACTTGCACTAAGGACACCAATGACGATTTGTTGGAAAGAAAAAATTACAGGCTTTAAAATAAGACCTAAATTACGTTATATGGTCCAGTATTCCGAATATTGTTAAGTATAAAAATGGACTCCGTTTTTTTTTAAACCTCTCATAAATGTAACGGTACTCATAGTTCGAATTCATTTTACGTTTGACTGTGAACATGTAAACATGTCTTATCCCTGCAAAGTATGTGGGAAGATATTTTCCCCACCAGGTAACCGTTCACGTCACAAAAAGCAGATGCATGGCACGAAGGCAGACAAAGAAATGTTGAGTGTCAACGTCAACGTCAACGGGTCTATATTTCTGCAGCATCCTTTTACTTGTATCGTAGCAGGGTGTATACAGAGTGGAAAGACTGTATGGATGAAAAGTCTATTGGAGAATGCCCAGAAAACCATAAGTCCACCTCAGTGTATCATCTGGTGTTATGGTCAATGGCAGCCATCCTATTTTTATATGATGAGAACGATGCCTGGAATATAATTCAATGAAGGAATGAATACCTGAAGATATCAAGAAAGCAGATTACCTAGATGTTTTTCAACGCAATTTGATCGTACCAGATTATCTAATGGCACAATCTGGAAAGGAAAAACGTATAGCTGATGTTTTCAGAAAATGGAGTCCTCACAGAAAGGTGTCCGTCATCTACATTGTCCAGAATATATTTCAGCAGGGCAAAAAGAGAAATATTAATCACAACGCCCATTATATCGTTCTTTTTAAATCACCAAGAGATAAGCAACAAATGTCTATGCTTGCAGGACAAATTCATCCTGGCAAGAGTTTATGAGGAGTCATGAAGAACCTACGAGCGTCCTCATGGGTATTTGATGTTGGATTTAAACCTACAACGGATGTTCAACAACGAATCGAAACAAATGTATTGCCAGACGAAGCTGAAGCCTTAGTCGAATATGTACGGAAACAGTCCTATCGTCAACCACCCCTTGTAAATGAAATGTATAACACCGAGCAGCGAATGGAAGAGATCATTGAAGTACCGCAGCTTACCTCGATTGAAAAAAGCAAGCTGTATTCTGACCAACAAAATCTCTTCCTACCATCTCGCAATTGTTGAAATCCGAGATATCGTTGGACCACCAACCGCGCCTGAACTTATGGAGATAACACAACCAACCACTCCTATATCTATCGAGATGAGACAACCTGTGCAGCCGCTACTAAACCTGGCTTTCTCACACCACCACCAGCACAAGGAGAACGGCCCAAACTCAAACACAACCTTTTCCACAATTGGGCAGACTCGCTGATTGGAAAGACAGTGATCTGGTAATGATGACACACTAGGTAGGAGAGCGACATGAACGTTTCTTATTGAGGGAAAGACAAAAATATATTCCTATGAAAGCTGAGGATATTGTAAGATTATCATCCGAAGACAGACGCTTAAACGATATGCTCTTAGAAGTAGACCTTACTAACGTTGTAAAATAAATTTTAATCGATAAATATGTTTCATAAAGTAATTATGTGTGTGCTGTATGTACATTGTGCAATATTTTCCCGTCCCATAATTATATATTTTCCATTTATGCAAATACGTGTTCGCCTAACCTTTCAATTACCTCAACCTTTTGTTTATTGCACATGGGAAAGTTTACCTTGACAACGCCGTCTATCAAAATGTTTACGCTTCTTCGCATTGCTAAAAACTACATTTATATCTTTAAAATTTTATGTTGAAATTTTTGTTTGTAAAACCCTATAGACTTTACTAAATAAACGCTTGGAACTTTGTAAACTAAGTAGTATTGATTATCTAAGAAAAACTTCACTAGATACACATCGAACTATAGGATCGCTTAATGTTGTATGAAAACTCTAAAATCGACCTCCAATTCATTTATTTTGAACATTTTATTTAATATCAAATTATTCATTAATGAAAGTTTCTAATAATCGTTAAGCGACAGTTTCCCCATAGCCTTTGTAAAATATTTTATTGGTATCTCTCAAGTAGTAGTGTAGGTACCGATCAACCCTTACTTTTGCGGTGCCGCAGGGGTGCTGCAGGGGTGCCGCACTAATTAACATACGGGGTGCCGCAGGGGGTGCCGCAACTCATTAGCACACGGGGTGCGCACAAGGGGGTGTGTGCACAAGGGGATGTGCACACTATGTGCGCACAAAGTGAATAAATTAACAAAGATAAGAATTATACAATGTACACACACATATATATTTATATATATATATAGGGTGGCTGGGTTTGGTATCTGCAATGTGTAGTTCACATTTGCGGGCCTAAACGTCAGAGGAAACTTTACTAGTTACAAAATATGACATACGTTTTGACTGTGTGTTCTTGGTCGGACATATTAAATAAAAAATTCGTGCTAAATACTTAAGAGATCCTCCAATTTCAATAGTAGATATGAGACGATTCTTAATTAGTGGTTTTTTAAAGTAGTGTGAGGATTCTGTTATAATTTCTCGCTGCCAAATGTACTACATGCAGTTACATGTTGGACAATTGGCACTAGATTGAGAGAGCTTTTAAGAGATGTCGGTTTTATGAATCTTCGCCAATGATCGCAGCCGCATCATCAGCAAAGTGGGACCAGTGAATCGGATTTACGAAGTTAAATGTTAAACCAATTTGAGGGCATTTATCGGCTTTTATGTGTTGAATGAAGTATTAAAGCTCATGTTAAACAGTATAGGGCTCAGACAATCACCTCGCAGCCCACCACGACTAACAGTTAGGAATAGAGTATGAAATTCAGTGGTCATGATTGAAATTTTAAAAGCAGTATCTATTCTTTTCTATAATATTATTGATGTGATCGAGAATGTGATGACAATCAAGAACAAATTTAAAAAACTTCGCGAAAACATTTTGTGGTCTAGGAGAGTAATGTAAAAGAGCATTGTTTGATCCAATCATTGTCGATAATATTGGAAATTTAAGCAGCTTGTTCTAAACTACCTGAGAGATTACGCGTGATACACCTTTATATATAACGTGCAATAAAATTATTTGCGATGAACAAGAAGTTTAAGTACTTTCAAAGGTATGGTTTCGTGTATGAAGGGTCGTAAATCGGAGGGAGTTAGATTCACTTTTTTTATGAGAAGGAATGGTAGAAGCACGTTCTCTTTCAGCAAAAAATAGCAGAAGATAACCAGACAGCGCGTATAAGTTCGGTAGGATATAAGCTCCAAGGAAAGGACAGCGTTTAGAACAGATGACAGAAAGCTGATCAAAATGCTCTCATTTTACGCATTACAGCTGCAACGTGTCGGGGATTACATAACTTAGGAATCCAACTTGGAATTTGAAATATTTTTTTCGAACTAACTGCGGCTAGTGTAGTAGTGACGTAATTGAGGCATTCTCACATGGTAAAAATAATAGTACAGTGAATTTTATATTAAACACGCTTTCACTGATATATAACTCCAGAAATTGCGCTCGGAATATTTATTGTGATTGAGTTGCTTATCATGGTTTGGGCCTGTCCGAGTGATATATTGTTATTATTGGTCAGCTTATCACGGTAGGCATGCGAAACATAATCTATTTCTATAAGGTCAGAGTTTGTCGACTTTAAATTTCGTAAACATTTTTCAAATCCGTTACAGTGAGATATTTATACAAACTTGCTAAATTTTTACCGGGTTACGTTTCTAGAGTTATCAGCAAAGTAGTTCTATATCACATCATTTGATATTTAAATACTTGTATAAATATCTTCTGATTTGATTTGCGCATAAGATATACTTCCCGCAAGTATTTATACAATTATACACTGGAAATATATGTGATTGCCCGAAATTTTAAATTACTATTGACGTTTCCTCAAGTATATTTTAATAAAAGCCTTAAATATATAAAATATGAACATTTCTATTTTACGGCAAGTGTTAGTTTTCATAAATTAAGTTCTATGATTAACTGTTGAATGTACTTACTTGCTAAATTTCGTAATACTTACCCTTCGATAGGATCAATTGCAATAAACTCAGATCTATTAGTATTAATCAGCACCCTGCTATCTTTGCCATCTAAAGTCGCCACGTGAATCCTATTTCCATCCCAATCAGTCCAGAATATACGACGTCCTATCCAATCAATTGTTAAGCCATCAATGCCAGCATTTTTCGCAATAACTTCTTCATCAGTACCGTCAAAATTTGCCCGACGAATATCTTGATCTTGTTCTCCAAAGTACATTTTTTTGCCCACTGTATCAATTTCCAACGCCCAAATATTTTGGGGTCCATTGACGATTACTGTTGTATCAAGGGTAATCAAATCTATTGCCAAGATTCCATTCGTGGTACCCACAAGTAAGTACGGCTCAGGATAGGTTCCTAAAGTAAAATAAGCACACTAGTCAAATAGAGAATTGTATTCTGTTTTCTTAAAACTGGTCAAAACGCATTTGTTAATATTCAGCTGACGATATCTGTTGAACCATTTCTGTAAAATTAGGATATTTTCAGGATATAACAATTTGAGATGAGGACGGGGTATCTGTAAAAGGTTTAGGTAGACGATACTTAATTCATGTTCGACAAGTCAGATTAATACCGCGTTTTAATATACATATCTGATATTAATTGGTGTTCTTGGTGAATTTGACCTTTGTACAAAGTAATTGACTGCCTATTTAGAGAGATTGGCGGAATATTTTTTCGTAAATTCTATTGGACAATGCATTGCTGATGCGTCAACAGCTCTACTTGCAGCAGCAACCAGGAAAAAATCGCTGTTTACATTCTGCCACTGGCCAGAAATCTTATGTAACCTTCCGTGATTTGTGCAGCCCTTATTTACCTAAAGATAATAGTACATCGGGCAAAAGGTCGTTGGTACCCTGCTTGTGAGACCATTTTAAGCCCCTGGAAATGGACCTTAACCTTATGTATAAACGGTAGCAGTTCCAGATTAATCGTATGTCCCTAAGGGGCACAAACCTCAGGAGTCTCGCGCTGTTAGGGCCTCCGCCTACTACTATTGTGTAGTGTTTGTTCCTTTTTAAAAAGCATTAGGGTACGGAAAAAGCACCACTCAAAATGTACATGCCGCTGCGGTCCTGAAAACACACATGGACACCAAAAATGTAACCCGTGTTTTGGCCTGGTTTGCGGTCCGAAAACTTGAAAGTCCTAATAAACATTGGGCCTGAAAGAATCGCTTGCGGCTTCGCTGACCAAATACAGAGGCGTGGGAAAAGCCATATCAAATGATTTGCTAAGGCAATAGGCCTTTCCCCTTTTAACAGCACGTGCGCAATGCATGACGGTAGTTGATTATCCAAATCAATTTTAGTTGTCATGGCGAAGTGTCCAGGAGCGATTTTGTTCTGAAGGAAATTTTACCGATTTTTAGCCCTTTTTACTTAACTAAAGAGATACTAACAGTGTCTTAGGAGAAATACAACTCCTAGCTATAAATAGGCGGAATGACAAAGAGATCAGGGATCATTTTAGCGACAAAAACGGCCTTTCAATCAGCAAGGAGCGAGCAGTTTATTTGACGAAAATGGCGTTCGAATCTAGGCTCCTTGTATTTCAAGCGGTGAGTTATCTAATTGTGAGGCGATCAAAAGTCTATTTTGATATGTAGATAATCCCCTGTTTCGTGTCTTTCAATATGACCAATTTTAGACTCGTTTGCACATCTCTTCGTTCATTTTTTGTTAATTGAACATGACATGCGCTTTTAACTATTCGGCCATCTTCGATACATATCTAGGCTTGCACAGTAATTTTTTTGGGGCCATTTTGGCCCCAGGGGGCCGTTTTGGCTCTTTAAAAGAGGGGCCGATTTGGCCCTGACAGGGGCCAAAAGACAACTCTGGGGCCGTTTTAGCCCCAGGGAGCCGTTTGGGCTCTTTTAAACAGGGGCCGTTTTGACACCCTGACAGGGGCCAAAACGCAACTCTGGGCCGTTTTAGCCATAGGGGGCCGTTTTGGGTCAATTTGAAAGGGGGTCGTTTTGGCTCTGACAGGAGCCAAGACACAACTCTGGGGCCGTCTTGTAACATTATGGGCTGTATAGCCCCTTTTAGAATTTAGAGCTGTTTTTGCCACGAAATTATTTTGAGTAATTTTTTTATTTTTAAACACGGAGGCCGTTTTTGGCCAAATTGCCAAAACAGGAGAGCAGTTTGTTTACAAATCTCTTCAAATGACAAATTCAACATGGAATGTCTTTTTAAAAATGTGATGCTTGGTCACTACCAAAAGAAATAACAAGGCTGTACTATTACTACACAATTACTACACAAATGCTATTTTGAACCCATTTGCTTCTCCTTATACGGGACCACCTTAATATATATGTTAATAATCTTATACTGAGAAATCCACATGTATGCTATAATATTTCTACGAAAATATTGAAATATATCGGGAAATTTATATCGGTATGCTCAAGTTCGAATTTAAGAGCTCTATGGACCACTTTCATAATTAAGATGAGTTTAAATATTCTTTTATGTGCATCTTAATAAGCCTCATTGACCTCGTTCGGGTTAATAAATTCTATTCAATTCAGTCACAGAAACGAGGCTGATAAGGCTTATTAAGATGCACATAAAAGAATATTTAATTATGAAAGTGGTCAAAATGTAACACAAAATCTTAAACAATTACTGGTGATTGCAGTTTTGTCACTCTATCAAAGCCAATGAACGAAAAATGAATAAATTCCGCAATGCGCGCTGACTGACAGACTGGTGCCTAGTCTTCTTAGTACACGCGCAGAGGTTCTTGGGATAGAGTCTTCACACCTCCATATTTGAAATTTTTTTATTTTTGTTCTGTTAATGGGAATCGAGCTCGAAATTTTATATTTTTGACCCAAGATAAACTGGATTTTCAGAAGCAATACATCGGCAACTACTGAATAATATTCAGGTAAGGTTATTGTTATGTTTTCTATGTAATATAGCGATTTTGTTAGAAAATATTTGCAATCTTCGTTCGTGAATGTTAAGCATGTTGTCCCCGTTTACAATTTGAATTTTCCGCGACAATATATGAACTAAAACGCTGAAAATAATACAGTTCCAATTTAAAATTACTTCAGCAAATGCTACTATACAAAATCTTCAATTTTATTTGGGCTTTCAATGTTTATATTTACCAACTGTATATGACAGATTGGCAGTTAAATACTCAGAGCCCATCTTGTCCTCAAAAATCAGGTACAAATTTCATATAAGATTTTAATATAATTATGTTGATACATATACAGTGAAAATGGAGAAAGTATTGCCTATTCTAAATATATTATTTGAGTTCAAGAGATTGCATCCTTGTGACCTTGTCATCACTAACTGGTATACTGTCAATCAGAGTCATGTATCTAAATTCTGCTGTATTTTGTAAGCTGAAATGTTTCATCGATACTAATAGGTCAGATTCGTATGACTTTTATATATTTTCACATGTCCGAAACCTGTCCAAGAATGTAAAATCACTGAGCCCATTGTCCAACTACATGTAAATGTTCAAATGCCTGGTTGATATATTTTGATTGTGAGAAGTTTATGCACCAGTCAATGTAAATCCATGATGCTCTCATGCTACTGATAAGTGGATATTTGGCAGTACCAGGAACATACTTTTACACAAAAATAGCTTGCTTCAATGATAGATGTTGAGGGACCCATAGGCGTATGGGACATGGGGGCAGGGGGGCACCTGCCCCCCCAAAAGTTGGAGATTCAAGTGATTCGGGCAAATGGTTGACGAATATTCGGGCAAAAGTGATAAATATTATAAATTTAGAAGATAAATAACCCGGTTTTGGACTTATAAAGAGATGTTTTTTTATAACAGTTTCCGGGAAAATTTTTTAAACCCCCCCCCCCCCGTCGACAAGAAAATATATACTTAATCTGTTAACATTTGGGCAATTTGGTTAAGCTTTCAAAATCGGGCGAAATTTCGGCTGCCCCCCCAAAGAAAGTTGTGCCCGTACGCCTATGGAGGGACCGGTCATTATTTATAGAAGGGGGGGGAGGAGAATTTTTTATTTTGTAATTTTTTACAATTGATGCCCCCCTCCCCTTCATATTAGAAAATTTCTTGTTGACCCCCCCTCTTTTTCATAGATAATTTCTCCTATTCATAAATACTTGCCGATGGAGATATATAACCAGACACTAAATATACATGGGATTAATCGATAAGATATGAAAGTGAACCAACTCAAATATAACAGCAAAATGATATTGCATTGATATGTATATTAAATCAAGGACGCCAAATGCCATCATTGGGACTGGGATGATAACAATGTAAACACAGAATATAAATTAAACAAAGTTGGCCCCGCCCCAAAACGACTGTAACCCACCTTTAAATTGTTCCTCTAAAATAAAAGAGTAATGCAAAATTCAGATTTTCATTTGTTCTTGACAGTTGTTATAACCATGTCGAATTAGTGGATTAAATCCACCATACAGGCCATTTTAATTCACTGACCATAACTTAGTTGCAATATTTACCACAATAAATGCTAATATGGAAACCAGCTTTAGTGTAATCAAATTACTTCATTTAATCGCATCCCAAATTTTGACCCCCCCCCTTTTTCAATTACCCTTAAAAATCAATAGCCCCCCCTTTAGCTATTTATTTATACCTATGGCCCCCCCTATTTTTGCCCAGCCCCCCCCCATCCATAAATAATGACCGGTCTCTAAATTATATCAAGACTATGTTCCAAGAGTAGAGAAGACTAACACTATGCCCTGCTTATCCATGTATCAGCAGCTTCCCCCTGGGGTCGACCCCTGGGGATGCAGAGACATTTCCCAAACTGTGTTTGCATCCCATGGGGTGGGAGGAATATCAAATTTGGTTCTCAAGCCGAAAACCCACAGGAAAGTACACAGGAGATTTTGATTTAGAAACTCCCGAGTGTGAATTTGACGCATTGAATTTATTATGAATTTATAGGATTGGTCTAGGGCCATTCATATTATACATTTCCTATGACATAGGATTGAAAAAAAAGATACTGCCCTTGAGGGTGGGGGTTGTATTTAATACATCCCCGGGGGTCCACCCCAGGGGGAAGCCACTGATACATGCATTTCCTAAGGGCAATAATGGCTGTGGTACAACATATCTATTTCTCACTCTACACTATGTGGTATCGACTAGTACTTCCTTCCCACATTCTAATGGGGCCAGACAGAAACAATGTGTGGATATGGATATGGAACTTATTGCCAGTGCGGACACTTCATGAAATATTGGGGGTGCAAACTTAGGTTGCCAACATATAACCATCCTTTTGTTACTGCAAATCTCCATTCTTAAAACCTTTTTCACTTAAATTTCATGCAAATTTACTTAAATTACAGCCTATCAAGGCTTTCGTGGTTGTAAAATCATAAATTGATACAGCTTTGTTACACAGTTAACCAGCTATCACTCAAAGGCTTTGAGAAATTATTCGGGGGGCGACGGGCCCCTCTACCGACCACCGCCACTGCTTGTTGCAAAATACTTTATTATTATATACTCTGTCTCAGTGATGAAGCTAGACATAGCAACTGGTTGTGCTATAGATGCATTTGCAAATTGTTGATTCTTTAATTATTGAAACCTTCTGGGGCCGGTTGTTCAAAAGCCGGTTAACTTAACCCTGGGTTAATGGCAACTTTCATACAAGTTTCCCGACATCGGTTATATTAATATGAATACTTTTTTCTATCAACCTTGTACTGGGCGATAGAAGTTTTTGTTTATATAGTTTTGAAATAAACAAACATGTAGAAGTATACAAACCAGAACATCAGATTAAAATTTAACCCGGGGTTAGCTTTAACCTGGTTTTGAACAACCGGCCCCAGAAATGCATTGTCTTTAGGCTATTTTAATGCATGCTTATTTGATTAGTAAGAGCAGATTCCATGGCTTCACTCCAGACAATTTGAGTAATCAAAGGGAGAGTAGGAGACTGTGTGCAGGTAATGCCATAAGCTATCTCTCTTGGATGAGAAAACCTCTGGTTGCAATGGGGACTTACAAAAATAACAATTATTAGAATTTTTGTATTTTTATGCTGTGATAAGATTTGATACAGTATGTAGTTAACTAATTCAAGGTTATGGCGGTTGACTGTTATATAAAACTACCTGAAAATACAATAAGATATTCAACATTTCGAGCGAAGGCCCTTCGTCTGGAAGTTAGTAGAAGCCCAGATGAAGGGCCTTCGCTCGAAACGTCGAACTTCTTATTGTATTTTTCAGGTAGTATTACACAACAGTCAACCGCCGTATTTGCTATACTCTACCCACACTGGCACCGCACAATAGAGATAATTGAAGGTTCACCGATTAATGTCCAATGCATTTTAAAATAGTGTATTAATTTTTATTCTCCTAAGATTCTATTGTGGCCACATGTTTTGCTTAATCCAAGAGAGCTAGCTTATAGCACTACATAATGTCCAGGGGTCTCCCAGTCTTTAGGTAGTTTTACACAACAGTCAACTGCTGAGTATCCCACTCTCCTTATAATAACTCAAATAAAGGTTTCAATAATTTAAAAAATATATTTGCATAGCATGGCTAGTTGCTAATGTCTAGCTTCACCACTGAGACAAAGTATATAATCTAGCTTGCTTTCTGCAGGACATTTGATGTCTGGCAAGTGCTATTTACTGCGGTACATTTAATGTTGTGCAAGTACTCTGACCTCATACTTCATATTCTATGTTGGATGTGTAATCGTATTCTAGTTCAGTAGTTGTCTCTTACACATATCTACATTGACACTCACAATATTTTTTTCCATCGCCCTCGTCAACAATGGAGAGTATGGTCCGGACACTGGGTACCCGGAGGATGTAGACCAGTTAATGATTATTTGGGAGAACCAAGTGTTTGTTGAATGCCCTGGTACTGATGTGATCAATGCTGGTCGAGTCAACTGGTACCTTTATTTACTCCATTTTGGAGTAAAATTAACTCCTTGAAATTAACAGTGTATACAATCATATAGCCATCTGAAAAGATACATGTATTTTAAAATATGGGGTAAATGGGTATTGACTACCATCAACTTGCAAAGTACAATATAACTCATTAGTTTATGTTTATGCAAGAATGTGATTTTTTAGCTTCGACATTACTATTGGTTGTTTGGATGTGATAAAATCACATTCTAGCAGAAACCTGGACAATAATATAGATACTGAGTTATAATGTACTTCATGGAGTTTCCAAACCATATATGACGAGTTCTATTAGCTGCGATGGCAATTACTGGTCATGCAATCAAATGCTAGTAAACCTGCATCGAGTTTAAGGCAATAGATTAAGTTTTGTAAGTTTTGAATAACACAAATAATTTAGCATGCATGCATGCTAGTTTGCCATTGTTAGTTTTGCCACTGTTAACTTGCATGTATATATGTGTGTGTAAACTAAGATTAATGTCAAACTTATAAATATATATTTTTTAACTTTTAAATTGTTGTGTAACTCACTATTATATTTTATCTTCACCAATTTTAGTTCCTATTAACAAGGGTTAATTTAGCTTTATTTGAAGTTATTATTATTATATATTACGAACGAAAATAACCTCAACGAAAGCTAAATTGGCCCTTTGATGGGGCCAAAGCTGGGACTGTTTTGGCCCCATCAAGAGGGCTGTAAATTTGGCCCCAGTTTGGGGTCAAAACAGCCCCACTAAAAGGGGCCGTTTTAGGGTCAAAATGTTGGCCCCATTTTTTGGGCCAAAACAGCCCCACTAAAATTGGCCCTTTTAATGGGGATGTTTTGGCCCTTTTAATGGGGCTGTTTTGGCCCTTTTAATGGGGCTGTTTTGGCCCCATCAAGGGCTGTAATATTGGCCCCCATTTTGGGGTCAAAATGGCCCCGACAAAATTACTGTGTGCTTGACTGCTTTAGGCTGTTTGGCTTTGCCCGCTTTTGGCGCGAAAAATATAAACATTTGCAGCCAATGTTGCAGTTTCAGTCTACGCTTTCATAGTATTTTCGCTTATTGGGTAGTTTTGCTTGTTTTTGTCCAGCAAACCTTTGTAGAAGTCTTGATTTTTATCTTCCCATATTTGCCAGCATAAAAGTTGGTCCTAAATGTATTCTAAAATTCTAAAATATATTCATTCTTGCTCGCAAACTTTCGGTATAAACCCGTTTTTGTGGACAAGTTTTGTATTAAATTGGTAGGCTTAGCTGAATATTTTAAATTCAATAATTTATAGATAAACATTTAGCTAAATTTGAGGTAGAACGTTTTAAATTAATTGAAGGAATAATAAATAGTAGTTAAATTATATCTTTTAATACATAAATATTAGTTACCGAGGTTTAATTTAAAATATATCTGGCAAAATGGGAGATGAGGCTAGCACCTCAAAGAATGTAGACACTTGATGTGCTCGTGTTTTCTTCTATATTGCATGCAAAGACAAAGTCAAATGTGGAGGGAGTAACTGCTGTGTTCCACACTCTACAAATAACAACAAGAAAAACCCAGAACTTTCATTTCCCAAAATACCAAAGGATGAAGCATTACAAAAAAAAAGGGTTAAACATGTCAAAACAAAGGGCTGAAAAACATTGGTCCAAATTCAGGATTCTATTCAAGTCACTTTCGAGGTGGAAAAAAACATATTTGAATAATGTACCCACAGAGTTAACAGTGCATAAGAATGTAAAGGCTCGATGACAACTTTTTAGATCTTAAATTTTATCCACAACTGCATTTGCACATCTAACTAGAAAACACGAGCACATCAAGTGTCTACATTCTTTGAGGTGCTAGCCTCATCTCCCATTTTGCCAGATATATTTTAAATTAAACCTCGGTAACTAATAGTTGGGAAGACATGAAAAGACCTCGGTAACGAATTAGCTTGGGAAGACATGAAAACAAGGCGATCCATTCATAAACTTATTTTATATTTTAAAATTGCAAATAATTTAACACCAAATTATTTGTCGGATTTATTGCCTCAAACAGTACAGCAAAGGTCGGGTCTATCCTTAAGAAATGCTTTTGACTTTTCTTTTTTTTGCGTGAGAACCGAACGATTTAAAAAATCGTTTTTTCCCTCAACTACTATATTATGGAATAGTATTGACTTTATTGATCGTAATACAAAGTCGATTGGTTCATTTAAGAACTCATTATCTTCTTTTTTTGACATTCAAACTTACACTAGCTATTATGATTTTTCTATTGATAGATATTCTTCTCTTTTACACAATCGTTTACGCCTAAATTGTAACGCTCTGAATTATTATTTGTTTAAAATTAATTGTAGTTTATCTCCAGCATGTTTATGTGGAGCTTGTTGTGAATCAGTAATTCACTATTTGTTATATTGTTCCCGATATGCTGCTCTTAGATTATCCTTACTCTCGGCTGCTGCTCAAGTTTATGGTGAAGGCTGGTATCTCTTGTCGGATTCCCAAAAAATGAAAATATTTTTATTTGGTTCAATTGATGCAGATAGTAATAGATGTATATTTGGTTCAATTGAGTGCAGATAGTAATAGATGTATATTTATGCATGTTCAAAAATATATTAAGCAAACTAATCGTTTTTCTAAAGATTAACCTATTTTTATCTCTGAACCTTCAATTGAACCAGCTTTGATCACTTTTTGTTGTTGGTTTTTTTTGTTGTTTTTTTTCTGTTCGTCTTCTCCTGTTGTGTATTTATTTATTTGTATTGTTAAATGTAGTGTGAGCCCCTCGATGAGCGTTTACGCTCTTGGGTAAACACTAAAATTTTAATAAATATGTTTATATAAAAAAAAAATGTACCTAACAGCAAAGAAGTAGACGTGACTTAAACTTGTTCCCCCAGTTCAAATGAAACCAAAATAAAAAATGAGTTAGACAATCTAAAATCAAAGTGTAATGATCTTCAAAAAAGATTTTACGCAGCAGAAAAATGTTCATTTCAGCTCAAAAGGTTTATTGGGAGTGACCACGATTTAAAGTTCTATACTGGATTCCCTGACTATACGACTTTTAGTGCCTTCTTCGACTATCTTTCACCAGCATGTATATATTTGATATACTATCATGGCTCTAATACTTGTCAAATAAGTTTTGCAAACCACCCAAAGCCTAGATCACTATCCCCTGAGCAAGAATTGTTTATGGTGCTAACCCGAAAATGCGATGTGGATTTTTGTTAGAGGATGTGGCTCACAGATTTGGGTTATCCACATCACATGTCTCGCATATTTGGATAACTAGAGTTGCATTTTTACATCGGAGGTTACGGGCCCTCCCAATTTGGCCAAACAGGCAGTTTATTGATGAAAATATGCCCGCCTGTTTTAAGAAAGCTATCCCAAAACCCAAGTTATATTAGACTGCACGGAACTGTTTATTGAAAGGCCTTCTTCATGCAGAGGCCTGTCAGAAATATTTTCCTCTTATAAGAACCACAACATTTCCCCAAGTGGGTACCCCAGTTTTGTCTCATCATTATATGCTGGTTCAAACCAGTGACAAAAAGATCACAAAGGATTGTGGAATGCTGGATCTCTTGGAAAATGATGACCAAATCATGGCAGATAGAGGCTCTGATATTGAGAGTGATCTCCCTAATGGGGTTACATTAAATATCCCACCTTTTTTGGATGGCAAAGATCAGTTATCCCTGAAAGAGGAACCGAAAACAACAAAAATTGCCTCCGTAAGAGTTCATCACTCATAGAGAGAGCTATTGCGAGAATAAAGAACTATCTAATTTTACATCAAGTTATCCCCATCACAATCGCAAAAGACCTTGATAACATTTGGGCTATTTGCACATATTTAACGTTCTTCTTACCTCCATTAATTGTTGAACAGAAACATGAACAGTAACTTAATTCTTACTAACTTAATTGAAGAAATTTCACGTTTTCAAGCATTGTTAACACTGCTTGATGTTAATATGATTTAAGTGTGTTAGTAGCCTATAGTAGGCATTCTTTTTCAGTGATGATTTAGTTGGAAAATAACAACTTATGCCAGTTTAAGTAATTTACACCATAATTTCTTAGTCGATACATAATAGAGAATTGATTGTTTTTATTCATATTTTATTTATGAAAACAGATCTTGAAATAAAAATCTGTTAACTCTGGCAACATGGTTTTCTCCCAAAGTTCCTCATCAAAGTAAATTCGTTCAACATACAAGTCATTTTTTGTGTAAACAACAAAATCTGACCACTTAAGCTCAAGCCTTGCACTTGGTAATAGTAATTATGGTTCCTTTAATTATGGGAATTTTCCTTCAAATGCTTCTTCTATAGAATTATCTCGCTTTGAATATGAGCATTTGATTTATCCAAGTCCGATAGCTGAACTGGTTTCACTTGCATCATGAACAAGAAAATCTGGGCTGGCCCCTAACCAAGGTGATGTTTTGTCGACAACAAAACCACATAATACACAGACATTTAATCAGTTTTGTTTGTGTGAAACATACTGCTTCAATGCCACAGTTTCATTTTTTCCCCATTTACTTGGTGTAAGACATGATACTGACTTTGTGCTGTTCGTTAATGTTTTAAGTAATGATTTGGGTGAATAAATGTTCTCCTTTTTATCACCAATCCAAAATTTGATGCAGTGATGCGTTTTTTTCTCTCATTGTACCACCTATCACAAGCGTCCTGTCCCTGTGTGTTTCTCTCAATTTCCAGAAACTGGTCATGAGTTACTTCTAAACTAGCAGCATGTGCTGCTTTTGCTGAAGGGACATTTGCCAAATTAATTTTTTTATGTTTTAAATGTTCGAGTTTTTTATCTCGAACACAGCAGTCATTTACATGGCATGGAGCTTGTTCAGTGCGACATTTCTTTGAAGGAAGCTTACTGTGTATTTCTTCAAAAAGAACGGGCTGGAAATTGTTAGACTGCAAAACATTACTTACATATTCAGCCTTTTCTTTACATTGTATACTGTTTACCAATGTTTTAATGTCATTCTGGTGGTGTTGGATTGAAGTCAATAATACGTTCATTTCTATGTTTTCGCTTACTACTATCTTCAAAAAGGACAGTGTCATCAGACACCTGTGCATGTCAAAACGTCAGGGACTTCTGACAGTTCTAAATTCTTATAATCAATAATTTGATAACGTAACAGCAACATGTTTACATCGGCTTCCCTTGCCTGCTTTACATGAACAACGACCATGAACAACATCAGCAGTTACTTGGTTTAGGTGTACATAAACAGCATAACTCAACTTTTTCATTGATGCATGCACTGTTGCTTTTAGTATGAATTATTTTCCACTTGCACTGTTTCGAACATTTGTCTTTGGTTGAACATTGCTAATATACCCTTTTTTTAAACAACAGGCAATAGCCTAACTTGTCATCTTTTTTAGTGCTGGATGGTTTTTGTTGAGAATCCATGCCCAAATGTTTTTCAAGTTTATTGTGTTTGAATGGAGGTAGTTACTTGAGATCCCTAGTAACTCAGTAACTAATATTTATGTATTAAAAGATATAATTTAACTACTATTTATTATTCCTTCAATTAATTTAAAACTTTCTACCTCAAATTTAGCTAAATTTTTATCTATAAATTATTGAATTTGAAATATTCAGCTAAGCCTACCAATTTAATACAAATCTTGTCCACAAAAACGAGTTTATACCGAAGGTTTGTGAGCAATAATAAATATATTTTCGAATTTTAGAATACATTTAGGACCTACGTTTATGCTGGCAAATACGGGAAGATAAAAACCACGACTTCTACAAAGGTTTGCAGGACAAAAACAAGCAAAACTACCCAACAAGCGAAAATACTATGAAAGCGTAGACTGAAACTTCAACATTGGCTGCAAATGTATATATTTTTCGCGCCAAAACGGGCAAAGCCAAACAGCCTCGAGCAAGCCTAGATATGTATCGAATGATGGCCGAAAAGTTAAAAGCGCATGCCATGTTCTATGAACAAAAAATGAACGACGAAATGTGCAAACGAGGTTAAAATTGGTCATATTGAAAGACACAAAACAGGGGATTATCTACATATCAAAATAGACTTTTGATCGCTTCACAATAAAATAACTCACCGCTTGAAAGTACAAGGAGCCTAGATTCGAACGCCATTTTCGTCAAATAAACTGCTCGCTCCTTGCCGATTGAAAGGCCGTTTTTGTCCCTAAAAATGATCCCTAATCTCTTTGTCATTCCGTCTATTTATAGATAGGAGTTGTATTTTTCCTGAGACACTGTTAGTATCTCCTTAGTTAAGTAAAAAGAGCTAAAAATCGGCAAAATTTCCTTCGGAACAAAATCACTCCTGTACACTTCGCCATGACAACTAAAATTGATTTTGATAATCAACTACCGTCATGCATTGCGCGCGTGCAGTTAAAAGGGGAAAGGCCTATTAGTTTGCGTAGCAGCTCCCAGAGGACAACTTCCCATAACTCACTAATCGGTGTTCGGAGAAAATGGTAAAGTGCTACTGTGATTTTGACCAACGGTCAGCGGGCCTGATATCACTAATATGTTTACAACAAATGAGACCATTATTTTCTCAACTAACGTTGTTGTATTGAAAGGTTGCATTTTTCTCAATTTTTGTATAAAATATACGTGCTTTAGTGAAAAATTTTGAGTAAATAAGAATAAGAAAATACTGAACAAATGAAACAGCTCATATGTTAGTTCATGCGCTAGTAATGGGCCGAATTGATTATTGTAACGGTCTGTTCTATGGTCTTCCAAATACTCAGATTAAGAAACTACAAAGAGTTCAAAATATGGCTGCCAGAATTATTACAAAATTCTGCACGATACTGTCACATTACCCCTGTCTTACCCAATTTGCATTGGTTACCTATTGAGTACAGAATTAAATTCAAAATGCTTCTTATAACTTTCAAAGTTATTCATAATTTGGCACCTGAATATATCAGAGAACTTGCTAGTGTAAAGCCGACAAGTACCTACTGTCTTAGAGCAAATGACGGCTTACTGCTAGCTTTATTAAAATTCAAATCAAAGAAGATGACAGGAGATGTAGCGTTTGTTGTAGCATCTCCAACTTTATGGAAAAAACTCCTACTTCTAATTAGAAACGAAAACAAAGTCAACTATTTCAAGAAACATCTTACAACTTTTTTATTTAGAGAAGCGTATGCTGATCTATAGACTTTTATTATAACTAGGCCTATATATTTTATTGAACATTTGAATAGTTAATACTAGATGATTAGGGATTTTACAATTGTAAAGCGCATTAGATCATATACCTATGTTATTTTGCGCTATACAAATTTTAAAGTTATTATTATTACAAATCTGCTGCCGAGAACGCACCAAAATGGCGTAGTTCTAGGGTTCTAATTTCAATATTTTACCGTTAGAGCATGCCCTTGGATTCCCTTACTTATATCTGACCGAAAGACCAATTTATGCCACGCTCAGATTTTGGCCTAAATCGCCGAGATATAAAGCCATTCTATTGGGATCAAAGTCTCAGAGGGCATACGCTGTTCATATGCTGTACGCCGCCCGAAATCCTTTAACCTGGCCATTTGGAATGTAGACAATTACAGGCAATTTCACAATGCCGTTTATTTTGTTTTCTTGGAGGAAATGTCTTGTTTTCAATTTAACTTTTTGTTATGGTTATTTTTTATAAATTTTAGAAACCAAATTACAGCAAATTCAAAGATTGCAAGGTCTTCAGCAAACTACACCAGAAACCAAGACTAACGTAGAGTTACAAAATTTGAATGATGCCATTCACACCTGTATTTGGAACAAGAATGACCCAACTCTGAAAACCTATAGGCATCAACATCCATGCCGAGTTGTATGAAATGAAAGATGTAATCCTTCGATTGGAAAAGATCATCCCACCATATAGAACCATAGAAGCAAGATCGTACGAATTGCGCGCACAAACAAGGACATCTTGGACCATCGTAAACCAAGGAAATGGTTGGACAGTATATTGGTGGCCAGGAATGAAAATATAAATTGAGGGATCAGTGAAAAGATGCTTTGACTGGCAAATTTCCACAAACAGGAAACACAAGCAACCCGCTGAAAAGACAAAGACCTGACCATGGTTTGCTGTAGAAATCGACTTCAGTCCAATTCCAAATGGAAAATATGCCCTCGTTGTTACAGATCAATACTCGAGATACCCTTAGTTATAGTTCACCACCACAACATCGTTTGAAGCAGTCAGATAGAAACTAAAAAGGATCTTCCCCACCACGAAATTGCCGAAATACCCCACATCCTCCAACAATATTCCCACCCTATCATCTACTCATGAATCGAGATGTGAGGGCAAAGTTGGACCATTTCCCAAACGAAACCCAAGAGCAAGACACAACAGTAAAAGAACACGATTCGTAATACAAGAGCGAATGTAAAGAATACAACGACAAACGACACAAGACAGCGACACACTCCATGAAGTCTGGTGGTGCAGTTGTGGTAAAACGAGAAAACCAACGCAAAGGCCAAACAATGTAGGAACCATACGTATATTTTATTACCGAAACGTAAGGCTCACAGGTTACAGAGAAAAGAGTCAAAGATGGACGAACAATCGTGAGAGATGAAGCAAATTCAGACCCATACAAGAAACAACAAACCAGAACCAAAAGTTAGAGGACATACAAATAGAAAAAATCCATCTCCATGCTTGTTACCCCAAACGTTCCTGTCATCCCAACACCAGATACCGCCGCCACTATAAATTCCCCAACCATACAAATTCTACTACCAACAAACGCAACCTTGGAAGAACCAAATCCACCAGCCATACAACTCAGAAGATCTGAACGATTGAATTAAAAAGCGCAAGAAATAGAAGGAACTAGACTTCATACGAAAGGACTTGGTAGAGAACAAACTTTAATTATTATTGTTTGTTTAGTTAAGTTGATGAACCGTTAAATCAAACTCAGAACAATGATTATCTAACCTAGGCTTACTATATAGGTTATTTGGTATAGATAATTTAAATATTTGTGATTAAGTACCGAATAATAAAATGTGATTGAACTCAAGTGTATCATTGCGTGCTTTAATAAACACAATTTTATGGTTGATAGGTTAAGACAGATTTGTTGTCACATATTTTTCTAGAAGTATTCATTCCTGATTAATATTGCCATTAGTCGAAACGTGGATTTACTGCAAAAATATGAGATTTCGGTTTTAAATTGTACGGGATTTTAATACTGATGAATACTGAACTGATTTGGTCGCATAAAAGAAAAACGGTTTAGGCATTATCGAGAGAACTTCCCGCATTGTTTTAACTATTATTGTCTCTATTTTTTAAGATTATACGCAAAAATCATTTACGCCAACGCCAAAGCCAACGCGATATGAAAATTGGTTATATTACCTTCATAAAAACACATCTTCGTGTGCATACGCATTCTATCCTGAAGGTAATCTTTTTTTGCCTTACAACATGGAGAATCAATCTCTTTTCGACTTTTAGTTAAACATTTTTCTTGCCAGCCTTTCACGTCGTCTTTGAGTTCTGTCAAGCGCTTGTGACAAATAGGGATACCTTCATTACAAATGATCAGAGTTCCACCGAAGTATATCGAGGTGATTAAGCCAATTACAATTTTCGTTGAAACGAGAATCATTCTCTTCATCTCAGTGTAATTTTCTTTCGCAGATAAGCAGATCGTCTGAATAGAAATATAATGAAAATATATTTTATTTTCGATCAACGACAAATATTCCAGTAATACGCATGGTATGGCAAATTAGTCTCTAACGAAATAATCGTTTAATAAAAATAGTAATATATAATATTGTATATAGTGCCAACCATGTTAAAGTTGGTCCAAATTAAAGTTGTAACATGTTTAGAATTGGAATTTTTTTTTAATTTTAAATTGTAGTGGACCCAAACGAAACAATCAGTTTCCTTCAAAGAAACAATATTACTTCCTGATTGGACATTTGTTGTTATCAAACTAACTAATAATCCATGATATACATTCAAAAGAGATTTGTAAATTTGGTAGCGATTTAGCCATGCTCCAGAGGCGCATATTAGTCTGTCTGTTTCTGTGTATGTGTGTGGGAGACGGGGACGGTTGTCGAGGGGTTCTAAACCCCCTGAAACTCAAATTATTCGATTAGAACACTACTTATTGAAATTGGTTCGAAAAGTTGAGTTCAAAAGTCACCTATATATAGTTAATGCTATCAATAAGAAGGCATGCAGACATACATTTTGCTTCGAAATATTTTCATTTAAATGGAAAAATATCAAGTTCAAGCATAAAACTTGAGCAGTGGCTCAGAGACCAGCTGGTGGGGTGGAGGGCATAACGCTTCACCCTCAATATTTCTTCAAAGCGGTCTCTTCTAAAAAACAACGAGATACTGTAGGTGCTTTTCTCTTATAGAAGAGATGTCCTTAAGGTAAGTACTAGCGCTTGAAGCTGCTTCCTACGCTGATGCCCTTCAGACGTTAGACCAAAATTAACCGAATTTTCCGTGGCTTAGTGCTTTCCACTTCATTATCTTTAGTGATATTGGGTACAATGAACTAAACTCTGTCGTAAAGTTGCGTAATAGATCATTTTCAGTCATTTCCAAGCTTACACACATAAAACAAGCAAGCCTTTTGAAGAGCAGAAAACAATCACTGAAGGGCCGAGAAGCAACGCCTTTGACAAAAAGTATGTTTTGAAAAGTAAATGCTGATGATAGATCTCACAAGATATTTCACTGTTGAAAAGTAAACGGACGATTTTCATTGTACATACTGTAAATTGTTTACCTTTTATGTCCGAATACATGAAAAGAATAAATAAACTGCTTTGGAAAGTTGTGTGAGTTATGCTTCCAAATTACTTTATCAAAGTTGGTTGCTGAACATTGAACACCTTACAGTTTTTGTGGCTATAGCCGGTCACCATCCCAACCAAATAGCGTTGCGAGGTATGCTCAGTCGCGTGCGGAAACTTGGTCAATTGACGGCCGCTCGAACACTCGACTATTTCTGATATGACACTCGGAGACTTTCATCATTCGCTCATGCATAAAACATATAAGAAGAAAGCATGCAGCCCTTTTTCCCTGAAAGTTAATGAAGCTAGTAGAAGTTAATATTTGGTAAGTGTTTATGTTTTGTTTTCTTGTTTTTTAATAAATATAAAAGAAGGCATATACATGTATTCATAATAGAAACCCATTGATATACACCCCATTTTTTATAAGAGTTCAACTTGCATTGCCCCCCCCCCCCCTCCGTCGCGCCGTCATTTCATAACAGTAACGTCAATTATTAAGTAGTATGTTTATAACTTTTGTAGCTTGAGCGACATTTGATTTAAATTTGTACCTGCAATGAAATATTTTCCTATTCAAATATTATAATACTCTAATCCCTTCTAGATTCGAAATACCTGCACGATTCAAAATGAGGATGATGATGGTTTAATATCATCTACTTCAAAGACCTGACGCATTGCTTGGACCATATGCTGATAATAGAAATCACTGATACGACACTGGTTATAATTTTGAATAATATGGTGATCAGTACTATTTGGAATATGCAATCCCATGATGTGGAGATTATTGATCTAAAGTACTAACGTTGGACAAAGTGGACAAAGACGAATTTGTTCAATTAACATATAGCTTGTCATAAAATCAGATGCTGTTGGTGGAACACCTAAAATAAACTGGAAAATGTTGAAATTCATTAAGTATGATATATACAATGCCATGCCAGCAATTTTACAAAAGCCAGGGATAAAGCTCACAGAATGAAATCTTAACAACGTATGATTGGATTGACAGACATGCTCTTGAAAAAGGATCAATTAAATTTAGGGAAGCAGTGAACTGACAGTCAAATTCTTCCTCGTTAGCAATGCCCATTTATTGAAGTCACCTTGTTTGACAGTCCTAATAATATTATTGTACCATTGCTATCAATCATTAGATTTGCAGATTTAGCAATTGTAATGTATGCATCCTAAGAAAATATTTATTTTTATATATTATTATATCTATTCTGGTACTTGACCGATGCAGACGTGTATTTTGTGCTCCGTAAAATTTATTTATTTAAAAGTTATACATCATCGTATTGTAGCTATAAAGCTGTCAGAACTTGATAATATCCACGAACCTTAATAAAATGTGTAAATCAACAGCACAGAATCGAAACAACTCAGAATCCGAAGAAAATCGAGACGAAATCCGATTTTCATTGTACATACTGTAAATTGTTTACCTTTTATGTCCGAATACATGAAAAGAATAAATAAACTGCTTTGGAAAGTTGTGTGAGTTATACTTCCAAATTACTTTATCAAAGTTGGTTGCTGAACATTGAACACCTTACAGTTTTTGTGGCTATAGCCGGTCACCATCCCAACCAAATAGCGTTGCGAGGTATGCTCAGTCGCGTGCGGAAACTTGGTCAATTGACGGCCGCTCGAACACTCGACTATTTCTGATATGACACTCGGAGACTTTCATCATTCGCTCATGCATAAAACATATAAGAAGAAAGCATGCAGCCCTTTTCCCCTGAAAGTTAATGAAGCTAGTAGAAGTTAATATTTGGTAAGTGTTTATGTTTTGTTTTCTTGTTTTTTAATAAATATAAAAGAAGGCATATACATGTATTCATAATAGAAACCCAACGCTGTATTGTCAACATAAACGACATCATTTTGGCTTTTTTCTGATCAAAGGTTTTCAAAGCCATATATTATCGGGGTATTAGTCAGACTCCGTTTGGCTTGAAGGCCACGCACAATATTTAAATTATGCAATACTAAACAGAAAGGTTACCTAATATCTTAAGCTTCTGGACAAGCTATTATATCAAACAAGCACAATGAGTAATGGTATATATTTTACAAGGCTTGAATAGAATAGATCTATTTTCAATTATGCCTCTCACCTCCATCATAATTATGATCAGCCACGCTCTTTTAAAACAGGTTGCTAATCCTTTTCAATCTTGGCACAATTTTACACTACATCACAGGCCGAACATTTGCTTTCGACTTATTTAGCACTAATTAAACACAGTATGATTTTATAAAATTCCTTTTAATATTAATGTAACTCTGGTCTGACTGATACTATTTGATATACACCCCATTTTTTATAAGAGTTCAACTTGCATTGCCCCCCCCCCCCCCTCCGTCCCGCCGTCATTTCATAACAGTAACGTCAATTATTAAGTAGTATGTTTATAACTTTTGTAGCTTGAGCGACATTTGATTTAAATTTGTACCTGCAATGAAATATTTTCCTATTCAAATATTATAATACTCTAATCCCTTCTAGATTCGAAATACCTGCACGATTCAAAATTAGGATGATGATGGTTTAATATCATCTACTTCAAAGATCTGACGCATTGCTTGGACGATATGCTGATAATAGAAATCACTGATACGACACTGGTTATAATATTGAATAATATGGTGATCAGTACTATTTGGAATATGCAATCCCATGATGTGGAGATTATTGATCTAAAGTACTAACGTTGGACAAAGTGGACAAAGACGAATTTGTTCAATTAACATATAGCTTGTCATAAAATCAGATGCTGTTGGTGGAACACCTAAAATAAACAGGAAAATGTTGAAATTCATTAAGTATGATATATTCAATGCCATGCCAGCAATTTTACAAAAGCCAGGGATAAAGCTCACAGAATGAAATCTTAACAACGTATGATTAGATTGACAGACATGCTCTTGAAAAAGGATCAATTAAATTTAGGGAAGCAGTGAACTGACAGTCAAATTCTTCCTCGTTAGCAATGCCCATTTATTGAAGTCACCTTGTTTGACAGTCCTAATAATATTATTGTACCATTGCTATCAATCATTAGATTTGCAGATTTAGCAATTGTAATGTATGCATCTTAAGAAAATATTTATTTTTATATATTATTATATTTATTCTGGTACTTGACCGATGCAGACGTGTACTTTGTGCTCCGTAAAATTTATTTATTTAAAAGTTATACATCATCGTATTGTAGCTATAAAGCTGTCAGAACTTGATAATATCCACGAACCTTAATAAAATGTGTAAATCAACAGCACAGAATCGAAACAACTCAGAATCCGAAGAAAATCGAGACGAAATCCGACGCCAAACACTTAACTTAAGTGACCACCAAACGCTTCCTGAATGCAACAACAATGAGGAGAACTCGCTAGATAATTTCACGAAGCCAACAAGGGATTGCGGACAAGGTGATAGTCAATTTTATGATAACAGTATTTTAATCACGGGCAAGGATTCTTGAAATTGCAAAGGAACTTCGAAGATCTTCGACTAGTTGTTCACCGATTACAACTACAGCCTGGGAAATGGAAAAACCCGGGAGGTTACTGTAAACTGTTCGAAAATAGGGAAGTCTCGATTCGATGTTATTCAAAGAGTGGAACTTTGAGGGTGAAAGGAGAAAAGGCTGATTAAATTAAAGAAATATTCTTAAATTTAGATCGCAAATCGGACGGCGAAGTCATTATAGACCAGGAAAGTCCAAAGGTTGCAAATTTGATTTCCATCTTAGAGTCACCCGCTAGAAATTTGCACTCGAGGTCACGAAACTGTAGCTTGAACATGGATTTGATTCAGAAATTTACGAAATAAACTCTAAGTTGGAGACTTATACACAGAATGTTACTAGAAAGCTAGATCCTGTAGCGGAAGAAATTTCAATAATAAATGAAAATAAATAATAAAACGCTTACGCTATGCTGGTATTAGAATAAGTTGTCAATGATCTTAAGAACGAAAATCACGAACTTGTCAGGAAAAATGACGAATTAAAAGAGAAAAACCAGAACTTGTTCCAATCTCTATCAGACGTGAGAGGAAAGGTCATTGAACTTCAAGATGAGAAATCGAGGTGTACATTCAAAACACCTGATACTACAAATTCGTTTGAGTCTAATAACCAATATGAAGTCCTTAGTGTTAGTGATCAGGAAGACGATGTGAATATATCTGTATCAAAGTCGGCTATCTCAACAAAACAGGCAGAAGCTGGACAACACAAAGTTACAGTAAGAATCCCCAAAACAACCTCTAAAAATGGGAAATCCAAACCTAAAATCTTACTGATTTATATATAAATCCCCATAAACTGTCAAAAAGCTCAGTTCGAAAGTTAACATTCTCAGGAAAAAGAGCTGAGCAAATAGCAAAAAGAAACTGAGCAAATAGAAACTGACGAGGATGTTTATGCCACAGACACCAACGAAATGAACATATCGATAAATTATCCGATGTCTGAATCAGAAGTAATTATGGAAGCTGATGAGGATGTTTATACCACAGACGCCAAATAAATGAACATATCGAAAAATGACCCGATGTCTAACTCAGAAGGTAAAAAAGGTCCCTATCTGCATGAGAATAAAAACCTAAAAGGGTTTAATTTAAAATAGCTAGTCTAAATATTAATAGTCTTTTAAGAGATATTGACGAGCTTCGACTGATACTACCCAATTCATTAATTGACGTTTCCGCTAAAAACCAATCTAAAATGGATAATTAAATAACTGATAATGAAATTAGAATTCCAGGATATAATGTGATTCGTAGGGATCGTAGCGGATTTGGGGTTGGAGTGGTTGTTTATATTCGAGAGGTACACTCCTTTTGCGAAAGAAAGGATTTAAATTTAGATTGTCTTGAAATGATTTGTATTGAGATCTGTAAAACACGAAATAGGCCATTTCTCTTTAGTGCACGGTATAGACCGCCCAACTCTGAGATGGAACTGTTTAATTCGTTCGAAATATTTCTTAGTAAATGTGATGCTGAAAACAAAGAATTGATTTTAATAGGTCACATAAACTGTAACATGGTTAAGTCACCACAAGATTCTCACACCAAATGATTAATGTTTCTGAGTGCCCTATATAATTTAGAACAGCTGATAGCCAACTAGAGTTATTGACACATCTTCAACTTTGAATGACCTAATATTCACCAATAAACCTAATAATATTTCCAATTGTGGCGTTATTGACTTGGGAATGTCAAATCATAGTTTAATTTATGCGGTTCAAAAGATGACCGTGCAAAAATATAGGCAAACTCGTCTCAAAGTTCGAAATTTAAAAATATTTAATGATAATAATTTTATTCAGGAACTATCAAAAATACTTTGGTACATTACCACACAGTGTGTGGATCCGAACGATAGGTAGAAAATCTGCAAATCCTTTTTCCTAGAAGTTCTCGACATACACGCCCCTTAATTCATAAAAGCATAAAGCATCATTCTGTCCCTTGGGTTAATTCCAATATTAAAAAACTAATAAGATCTAGAAACAAAGACATATAATTTCCAGGCACCCTGGGATAAATAGAAATCAGAGAGAAATAAAGTGAACTCAGAAATGAAAAGGGCCAAAACTGTGTATTATCAATCAAAAATGTTCGGGGAAAGTCGAAAAATGCAACTGCGATTTTCAGCCACAGTCAGCGGGCCAGATATTACTAAGATGATTTACAACTAACGAAACCATTTTCTTTCTCAATCACCGTTGTGCTCCTGTTGAAAGATGATGAATATTAAACTATGTCAAAAAGAAGATATGCGAGGTAATGCTAGAAGATAATTTACCTTTGTCTACCCCGCCATTACAACCGCAAACAAGCATTTCTGATGCATATGCGATTGATATTGAGAGCCTTATTATTATTATTATTATTTCAAATTATTTGACAACGGTGACCCTTCAGCGTCGGTGCTGCTTTTCAAGGGGCCGTTAGACTATATACATATATTAAAAATAAATATTAAAAACACTATAAAATGACGAAAACAGTTTCTATAGTTACAATGGATGCATGCATACTAACTTATATTAACTCTTATTAACTCTCATTAACTCTCACAGACCCATTAGTTATATAACCTCATTCCGAACAATCCTCCACATATATGTTGTCACTGACTATCCCTTTCCAACTCGTTAAAGTAATTATTAATTAAAGTTTTAAAATTTCTTGCGGAGAGTTGCTTGTAACCATTGACAACATCATTTCGGAGATTGTTCCATGAGGAAGCTCCCCGGTATGAAAAGGACTTCTTCATGAAGTCAGTGTTGGATTTTCTAAATAAAGTTTACAGTCATTACTCCTTAGAGGATACACGTCATTGTGGCTAAGTTTGAACATATCCGTTATGTATTCTGGTAGTTCGCCTTGTAAGGCCTTGAATGTCATAGTCATTTCACGTTTCTTAAGCGTTTTTCAATTGATTCCCAGCCTAAGCTTTCAAATATATCCTTTGATCTTACTTCATAATTTGATCCCGTGATTATTCGGGCCGCCCTTTTTTGCATTTTGAATAGCTTTTCAATGTGAGTGCGACTGCCATCATTCCACACATTTGAGCAGTATGTAAAGTGAGGTAAAACTAATGCATTATACATATTAATTAGTGCAGTTTGAGTTACGAATCTTTTCGATCGTTTTAATAAAGCAATAGTTTTAGAAAGTTTTTTGCACTGAATATCATTATTCTCATTCCATTTTAATTCTTCGTCTATGGTAATCCCCAGTACATTCTTATTTGTCACTTGTTTAATGGTGTGGCTACCAATTAATATGTGCGGGTTTTCTGTGAATTGTTTTAACTTCCTTTTAGAGGCTATCAGCATAAACTCAGTTTTTTTAACGTTTAAAGTTAGCTTGTTTGCCACTAGCCAGTTATTGACCTTACATAAGTCATTATTTATCTTCCTTTCTATATCTGCAGGTGAAATACCAGTACTTGATATATTTGTATCATCTGCAAACATTGAAGCCTGTGTTTGTTCAAGGCAGTTTGGAAGATCATTTATATATAACGAAAACAACAATGGTCCTAAGTTTGATCCTTGGGGAACTCCGCATATTATCCTGTTCATTTGGGACTTAGTTCCTTGAACTGTGCATATTTGCATTCTGTTGGCTAAATACGATTTAAATAACTTCAGAGCTACTCATTGAAATCCATATAGCTCTAGTTTTGCTAAAAGGATTTTGTGGTCAACCGTATCAAACGCTTTTTTAAGGTCAAGGAACAAGACACCATTTATTAAGCCTTTATCGATATTCATTAAATATTTGTCTGTTACTTGCAGGAGAGCGGTTTCAGTAGAGTGGCGTTTGCGAAAGCCCGATTGTTGTTTTGAGATAATTTTCTCGTCATTCAGAAAGGTGATTAATTGATCATAAATAAGCTTTTCTAAAATTTTTGCAATAGCCGATATTACAGAAATTGGTCTATAGTTCCCACATTCACTTTTGTCACCTTCCTTATAAATTGGAGTTACTTTGGCCTGTTTTAAGTCATCTGGAAAAATACCAGTGACTAAGACCAAGTTAAATATATAAAGTAAGGTCTCACATATAGTATTACCTGCAGCCTTTAGTAATTTATTAGTGATTTTATCAAGCCCTGCTGCCTTTCCCGTCTTTATACTGTTCAGTATGCTAGTCAACTTCGCTGCAGAAATTTGTTTAAAAGTAAATTGACTAGTGTTAGGAGTGACGTATTGAAAGGGATCTAGATTATTTGTAGGTATGGTTTCCGCGAGTTTGGGTCCAATCCCACAGAAAAACTTATTAAACTCGTTAGCTATATTTTCATTGCCAGTAACTGTTTGCTCATTAACTTTAAGCTGATTTATAGTTGTTGTTTTCGACTTCCTATTAAGTAGTTCATTAATATATTTCCAGCTATCTTTACTGTTTTTGCTGTTTTCTAGATTTGTTTTGTAATAATCTGATTTTGCATTCCTTATAAGTTTGGTCACTTGGTTTTTGCATCTTTTATAAGCTTCATGATATGTAGCAGAATTTAATTTCACTGCTTTCTTTTTAAGATAATCTCTGTGATAGCTTAATTTTTTAATTTCATTGTTCAGCCATGGGCAGCATTCATTTCTCACTTTCCTAGATCTGTTTGGAGCATGGGCATCAGAAATCTGAAGAAAAATATCCTTCCACTCCTGCCATGCGATGTTTGGATCGGAGTTATACGTGAAGTATCTGAACGCTTGTGTTAAGTCATTTTGAAAATCAGTTTCATTCAAGTATTTAAATTGCCTTGTTTCTATTATCTTCGGCTTCTCTCTAGGTATTCCTATTTTTCTGCAGATATATACCACATCATGGTCACTTATTCCCAGCTCTATTACACCCGATCCTATAATTTTGGTATCGTCAACTTTTGTAATTATGATATCTATCAATGTTTTTGTTAATTCGGTTATTCGGGTTGGCTTGTCAATGTTTTGTTGTAATTGATAGATGTCTATTAGGTCCTGAAGTCGCTTGGTATTACTATTTTTACAATCGCTTTTTAAGAAGTCACAGTTGAAATCACCCGTTATGACTATTTCTTTGTCTTCACTATCAATCTTTTTTAAGAAATTTTCGAAGTCATTAAAAAATTCTATATTTGAACCTGGAGGACGGTACCAAGTAGAGATTAATACTGATTTAGTTTTTGGCTTTTTAATTTCGAGGCAAATCGCCTCCACATTGTCTGGAATTAAATCAGCTCTATTTATATAAGGAAAGACATTCCTTAAATAAATAGCTACCCCTCCTCCATTTCGATTTCTATCTCGTCTTATTAAGTCATAACCCTGTATTTTAACCTCAGAGTTGTTTATAGAGCTGTCAAGTCTTGTTTCATTGATGCACATTATGTCGAACGGTTGTTTAGCAAGAAAAACCAATAATTCTTCTTTATGTTTAACTAAGCTGGCAATATTTAAATCAGGTCAGCTGATAAATAATAAAAATAATGTTTCCGGGGAAGTTAACATTGAAAAATCAACGTTGAAACGATCGAGCAAATTGATTATGCAAATCATGATATTACCGAAAGTTCTATTGTCATGGAAGATTTGGTTCGAAAAGCTATAGAAACGGAAAAGCTATAGAAATTAGTAATAATGAAGATGAATGCAATTCTTCGATAACTAATGAAGCGATTGATAGTTACATAATAACCAAACAAAAGTCACCTACACAGAAGTTGTGTTATCTCATTCTGTTTTAGAAAATACTTCTAAAGCTTCTGCAACACCCGTAGTGATAAATTTGTCCCCTGTTACTAATGTAAAGGGAAATATTCAGTCAAAACCGGAAGGATTATTATGCTCCGAGTCTTCTGATGGCTTCATTGTAGTGAAACGGAAACGACAGAAGTATAAAAAAAAATTATTATCAGAAATTGCAGAAACTGTAAACGAGGGTCCAATATATTTGTACCTGGCTATAAGAGGAATAATTCCAACCAATATTTCTATTTTTCGAGGCAAACGTAGAGGCACAATTTCAGCAAATATTTATATCCTTTTGGCCTCAAGTTCTGTTGATTTTAAAGAAAATTTTGGCCTAAATTTGTATGTTGTAAGGCCTGGCTTCAAAATGAAGATAAAAGGAAATCAGTAGAGAAGAGAAACAGCAAAACCTTAGTGGGAAATTATTCAACCTATGTATAATGGCGAATGCGATTCATGTCATTGTTTTAGTAAGAAAAATAAGCAAAACAGAAAAAAAATGATTAAAATACCGGTAACCCAAGAGTTTGGAAAAATAAGTAAAAATACGTTGCCGAATATGTCCTTGGTCTTCCAAGTGTTGATAAGAGATCTCTCCCAAATGTAATGCTCGTAAATGCAAGATCAATCCTTAATAAGTTGAACGAATTGGCAATTCTCCTTGACAACATTAGCAGTGACATAGTTTGTTTAACGGAGACATGGTTGACTGATAATATACCAGATGAGGCAATTAATTGCCTTGGTATGAATCTCATTAGACATGATAAATACACGGAACAGGTGGGGGAGTTGAAGGAGTTGTCTTGTTAATCAACAATAAAATTCCATTTAAGATTCGTGTCGACCGGACCATCCCCTCATTTGAGATTCTTTGGGTAACTATACGACCAAAGTGGCTTCTAAGAGAGATTTCTCGGATTTCCATTTGCTGTGTCTATTTATGTCCTGGCCAAAGTGATATGGATCCCTTTTACGATTATTTATATAGCTATTATAACGAAAACTTTGTTTGGAAAGCCAAAATTTTGCTTTTATCTTTGCAGGAGTTTTTAATCCGACAAGTACTGGATTTCAAAGTAAACGGTTAAAGATTCATTGTAATCCAACTAGGAACAACAGATCCAACTAGGAACAACAACATATTAGACTTGATTTTTACGAATATTGCACATTTTTACCTGAAGCGTGTTGCATTAGCGCCATTGTCTACGTCTGACCACAATATTGTAATATGGAAATCAAGAAATACATGCCATGATTTAAAGAAAGGAAAAACAATTAAAATTAAAATTAGGGAAATCAAACCAACAAATGTTAATGGGTTCGGCTTTTTCCTGGAGAATTTCGATTGGAGTCAGGTTCTTGACAATGATGGAATTGACGAGAAAGTTCATTCCTTTCTTGAATGTATTAACTCAATGATCAATCAATTATTTCCTGAAAAGTCGATAAAGAGACATAGTAATGCTAGCGATTACGAATACGATTCTGATTGCCAAAAGAAATATAACTTTTAAAAGTCATAAAATGGAACTCTTTAAGTCACTACGAAATCGAGTCTCGATATAAATAAGGAAAGCCAAGTTGTCCTTCTATGATAAAAAAGTTCGACCTAAAAAAAGTGCTTGCCCAAACTCTTGGTGGAACCAAATTAAAAGACTTACTGGTATAAGAAAAAGGATACGGTGACATTATTTGACCCAGTGACAGAGCTTGAATTGGATGACAAACAATCAGCTATTCTCATCAATGATTTATTTGTAAATCTAGATAAGGATTTTCCACCAATAAAAAGTGAGTGGCTTGATTTGCAGTGCCACTCAACACCCCAGCCATCAGTCTTGAAAATGCACGGATTGAATTAACGAAAATGAGTAAAAATAGAGCACCAGGCCCAAATGATCCCTTTATAAAGATCTTGAAAATGTTTGTATAGTCGTTTGCAATTCCCTTGGCTGAAATTTATAACGAATCTTTCAGAACTAAATATTTTCCAGAGATTTGGAAACAATACAAGGTAGATGCAATCCCGAAGATCATACCTTGTACTATAGTGGAGAGCGTTAGACCAATTGCACTTACAAGTGTGTTATCCAAAGTCCATGAATCGTTTGCTGTTAAATGGATTAATGAAGTCATCAATGGTAAAATTTCGGATTCCCAGTATGGGGGTCTTCCTGGCTCGTCAACAGTTCTTGCTCATTTAATATTATTTCATGGATGGTATATAGCTATGGACATACCTCAGAGAGTGATACGAATAATTGTTCTAGATTTTAAGAAAGCATTCGACCTAATTGATCACAATATTTTACTTGGTATTATGAGAACGATAGGTGTCAGACTGTAATTGATCAAATGGTTTGCGACGTACTTAAATAATAGATCTCATTTCACTAAAGTTGGTAATGATAAATCAGAGGTGTACCACAAAGTAGTAAAGTCGGTCCAATTGCTAAATATTAACAAACTACGACGAGATGAACTTGATTCTTGCCTCCTGTAACGAAAATCATGTTGTGATTGAAGATGATACAATAATGTTTATGGACGATACTACTTTGTATGAAGTACTAGATGTCAGTTATCACGTCTCTGGTACACAAATTGGAGGTTTACCTAGAAAAGTTAATAGAGTTCAAAAGTTCACTGATGATGAGAAATTGGAATTGAATTTAACGAATTGTAAAGAAATGGTAATGGACTTCCGCAGGAATAAAACTATCATCCCACCTCTTGAAATAAATGGTCATGAACTTGAAAGAGTCTCATCTTGTAAGTAACTTGGATTATGGGTTGATGATAACTTGAAGTGGAAATCTAACGTAGAATACTTGGTGAAAAAAGCTGCAAACCTTTTGTTTCTTTTAAAAGTTTTGAAAAACTATAATGTTCCAACTCAAGATTTGAAAGTATTTTACATATCTATCAACAGATCACCACTTGAATACTGTGCGCAGATATGGCATGGTAATTTAACAATGGAACAATCACATGCTCTTGAAATAATTCAGAAACGAGCTATGTGAATAATCTACTCTAATTTAACTTATGAAGAAGCTTTACTGGAGTGTAATCTTGATACCTTGGAATTATGTAGGGAGATATCCAAGTCATAAATTACATTGTTTATTACCTGACATAGTTGAGGAGATTAGGGATAGAATTACCAGATCGAACGGTGAAAAATTTTACAATTTTAAATGTAGAACTGAACGTTATAAAAATAGTCCAATTGTATACGGAATTGATAGATTTAATCAAACTTTTTCTTAGAAGACTTTTATTAAACTTAATATTAATAATAGTCAAATACTAAACTAGTTTTTAGCTTGAATTCAATTTTTGTAAAATAATGGAGTAATTTAGGTGAATTCACCTTTTTAACAATTGTTGTAATTCACGTGATAATTTAGTAATTAGCTTACTATTGAATGTGGAAATTCTTAAAATACAAATACAAATAGTATTTACAGATTCTTTAGATGTAATAGCTATGATAAGTAGATAATAACAGTGGCCAGGAAGCCTAAGAGAAACAATAGAGCTTATGAAGATTTAGGCTCCCTTGTTTAAAGAGCAGATGTGTGTGACATTCTGAGTGTAACTTGGATGCCGGAACAGAAGCCTAGAAGGCTTATAAATGTTCAGGCACCGTTTGCTCCATAAATATATATATTATATAATATACATTATGTAATATTTTGAAAAGTAATATTATGTTGGAATATTAGGCAATATCTATTTGCTAATTTTTTCAAGCATTATATTATTTGATTGTTCATAATATATTGATATATTGTAGCATTAAAGATAAAGTAGATGAAGTTTCAGACAACGTTTGAATATTCTAAGATTGTTCACGCTAATTATACTATTATCGAGAAAATTCCAAAAATATTGAAAATTGTGAAAGTGTCAGTCTACATGAATGTAGTCGCAATTTCTGTGCATTTCTAGTATTGTGACTATGAACTTGGCTACCACGAACAAAGAGGTTATCGAAGGCAAGGCTATCCATTTTTAAAATAAGAAAACATAAAGATCCCTTTTTGTAGACTATTTATTTTGTACATACATGCAAGTTAAAACAGAAAGTGATTTGAAAATAGGAACTGAACGAGCCTTAAAGTCAGCACTTACAATTATTCTGACTACACGTTTCTGCAAAAGAAGTAATCTGTGGAGATTAGATGGATATGTTGATGAGTTGATGCCCAGACAACATTGTAATAATATAAATAAAGATAGATAAGAGCTTAGTAGAGCTAAAGCAAAGACGTTTTGGGAAGATATAAACTCGACTTATATATTGCGCCAATTTATTTTGAAATTTTTGTCACAACGAACTTAATATGAGGTTTCCAATTGATATATTCATCTAGAATTACACCTAAAAACAACGTTTTGGCTACTTGTTTAAGTTGAAAGCCATCAATATATAGTGAGTACAAAGTTTGGCAACGTTTTTTCTGTGTTTTGAAAATCATGAAATTAGATTTTTTAGCATTGAAAGATAATTTATTGGCTTTGAACCAACAAAATTTTTTTTCCAAGTTCTACAAAGATATTCTTATCATTTTAAGTCCAAAAATCGCCATTTGCGCATGCGTCACAAGCATGCCAGACAAATAATGCTGAGCCATCGGGTTCCTGTACCCGATGATAATTACGACGTACTTTTAAAAATATATGAAATATTCACTCATTTAGCATTGGTGTTAATACAGTCACCAAAGCAAAATCTTTAGCTTTCTATGAGAGGAGAACAATCGTTTCTTTCTAATAATACAGTATATTGTGGTATCATAATATCATTTCTGTCGAGAACCTGGTATGGTATTAATGACTGTTTATGTTGGGGAGGGTTAGAGGGTGTGGATCCTAGCCAGCATAGCTACAGAGCTAGCCTAGCTCGGTTTCCCAAGAGGAAGACTTTTCACGTCTCTGAGGAGTACACGTACCTATGTATAGCACAATATATAATATCGGATGAAATATATTTGGTAATTGCACAATGACATCCTTACTAGATTTATGCATGCTTATTGCTTGGACTACCTATTTACAAGGGCCAAGCACAGGTAAATTTCGTGCTGGTGCTGTTTCTATTTGTGTCGTACCGAATCGTAAATAACATTTTCATGAGCAGTGACAATATTTCACAGTTATACCCCGTAGAAATGAGAAGGCACTTACAGCATTATATTAATTTAATTACAGCATTAATACTTTGCCCAGATCCTGACGGGGATATTACATATTAATGCTGGGCAGCTTAGTTCCCAAATAGACAAAAATGAAAATTATTAGGAAATAATAGCAAATGCCTGATTGAAGTAAACCAAGTTAGCCGTGCTGCCCTACCCACCTCCAATACCCTAGAGATCTTATATTTATGGTTTTTGTTAAAACACTCATAAGGCTTTGAAATATATAACTTAAAATGGTTAACATTTCCCTTGATATTGACCGCCATTATTAATCAGCGTACAATTACACTTGAGGAAGAGTAGATTGTGACTTAATGGTTATCAAGGGATACTGTAGTATTCACCATTGTGTTTTAACCTCTTAATTAACTACAATGTGCCTTTTATATATTTTACAATCCTAACCTGTCTAGAGTAAGGCATTTTTTAACCTATCAATGCCCAACAATTTTCTGAATGTGTTGACAAGAAACATGTGTAGAATGGTACATACATGTAGTCTGCTTAACTGTCAATTTCCAATATCTTTCATTTTCAAAGTAAATTACTTGTCTGGTTTTTCTGTGGGGGATTAACACTGTAATGGTTAGTGACAACTTATGAACAAACACCATTGGTATAGTACTCGTTGTACCTAACTGAAATTTGAATAGGACAAGGAATATTTTGTACATATTGTATGACATAATTTAACAGACCGTTTTTTATTTTTGCCTGACCTTGTCTAAGTTAAGACCACACTCTTACACATAAGAAGTTGAGATCCAATGAACTTTGAACCACTGATCTAACTTTGGCTTATCGGGGGCTCCCGGCCTTAATTGAAAATAAACCCTACGTGCATTGGGTCCGGTCCTCGTGGCTCAGGTCCGGCAGGGGCTCTTACGAATAAGGTCCCATAGGCAGGTCAGGCATGTTCCCAAGTAGAAAAAGGTGAAAATCACTAGTTGAAAAGCAAAAAATGAGCCAAGTTTTGCCTTGATCACCATTTAACAGCGTAGACGTACACTTGAGTTATTTTTAACCCTTAGCTTTAATTACAATGTGCCCTGTTTAATTTGTTATTCTAACCTTGTCAAGGATACTTTTTGGTTTTACTGTGAGGATGATTGCCACTGTATAAGTTACTGACAACTTATGCCACAGACACAAAAAAGAGCTTTATGGCCCTGTGTGTATTGGGTGTGAAGCCCTCAATTAGTCAAACCGCAGTGTGGGTCCCTTCCGGCTCAAGGGCCCTTTCGATTTAGCCCCCGAGGTTTTCCAGGTCATAGGATTTACAACATGCATGTCTTTTAAAACTTCAAATTGCACTCAAGCGTACCGTTCTGTTTAATCTATTACCTATAGTAATTGTCACCATTTTTTGTTTTAAGATGATTTGAAAGTTGACACATCATGCAAGCCAAGCAGTTATCTACAAAAATATTCTAGCCACTAGATCTGTTCTATGAAGGAATAAAGCTTGTGAGCTCATGCCATTTTTAAAGAAATAGTTTTGTTCAGAAAGAAAAATTAATTTATGCATTAATTAATCAAAAAATAATATGTATATAAATTCATCCATATAGATTAACAATGAATGCGTTATGAAATTGAACATTTGACATCGAACGAGAACTTTAATACGTAGCATTAGCATTCTGTTTATATATCATTGCCGTGTGAAAATCTGTTGTCAACATGCATGTATAATAAAACTTTAAAAATATTGAAACAAATGTACTCTGGTTTTTTTATATTACAAAAATAATTTCTTGGATGGAAGGAGACGAAAATAATGCCAAGAAAATTATTGTAGTTTTCCCCCTAACATTCAGGTATTTCGTTTCAAAACGTTCGGAGGAAACTAGAATATTTTTCTCTTCAAGACTTTTTCGTTCCTTCGATTCAAGAAAGAAATTCTCATTTTGTCCCGTGGGTAAGTAAGTTATTCTATTGCGAAAGTTTTTCTTATTTCAAGAATATGTTATAGAAAATAAATCTTAAATCAAGAAAATAGTTAGGCAACTAAGAATATTTTCCTTGATAATAAGATATTGTATTCTTGAAATAAGAAAATTTTTGATTCAAGGACAAAATTAGAAAAATTTTATTGACAAGATCTTTTTTTTAACAAGAATACTTTTCTTATTTTAAGAATAATTTTCTTGAAATAAGATTTTTCTCAAGAATATTTTACTTACCCACGGGACAGGCCAAATTTTCTTAAAACAAATAATTTTGTTCTTAAAATAATAATTATTTTCTTAAAATAAGAAATGGATTTTTTGCATTGTAATAATTCCACAAAATTATTCACCTGTTACAACATTTTATTATTCGAATATACCAAACGTTTTTGACCTACATGCAGTTTCGGTTATTTTAAATGCAACTAGTTATAGCATGAATGGGGAAACGAACGTTTCTATATTCTGACAAAAATAGACACATCGCACAAAATTCTCCATTTATTTAAAATTGAAATTTTCAAACCTCGTGTCCATGTTTAGGTTTATTGAAGGAGAACAGCTGGTTCGAGGTTTCTTACAAATGATCATTCGCTATAACCATATATAAAGAAATTCACTCTTTTTCAGTAACCCAACATATTTAGATATTACTCTACAATACTTTGCTGAAATTTTTATCTAAACTACGCGCATAAAATTAAATATTTCAGTTCATTGAGACACTATGCAGTATTGCAATGCTGCTTGTTTAGATCATTCGCATATGTAGGTAAGTTTTCTCTCGTGCGAGGCAGACTAAATTATTCGCTCCCATGGTAACTAGCAGCAAAAAATGAACTTTTCAAAACACAACGAATACCCAACTCTTTGTTCAGAATTCTAAATATTATATTAAGCATAATACGGGGTTGAATATTTTTCACATTCAAATTTTTCAAAATTTCGAATATCATAAAGTCTACACACTGCCACTTTTCGTCAACTTGGTCCATTTCATTAAAAATATATCCTAAAAGAGTCAGGGATGCCGGAACCACGGGTGCACCCCTTTCCTTTTGTATTCACATCTTGCTGGGTGCAATGCCGGTGCAGACTATGGGCGCAACCACTGATCTAATAGTAGACTGGATATGGCTTCTATAGGTGGCAAAAGTGAAGCCACATTATATATGCGAAAATCACTTTCGGGGACCACGAAGTGATATAAATTTGTATAGAAATAAATGGCGGACAACATGAACGAACGTGAATTTTCGCAAATTTAAGACACTTCGAGATCTTGTACTAACCTCATCGCTCTACCATGGATAAATGATGTTATGTTAGTGCTTTTAAAACTAAAGTTATCTAGATTGCTCTCAAATATCGGTATTTGTTTTCCTTGTCCTTGCCCGAATAATATTTTATCGCCACGATCATATGAGAAGATAATTTCTAGTTTGCTTTCCAAATATGGAGGCAGAATAAGATCTACTCTACTCAAAATTACCTTAAAAGAAAAGTTGGCTAAATAACTTAGTTTTATCATATATATTTAATCTTGATCGACAAGAGGTTTTCAATTCGCCCAAATGACCAAGCATTTATAAATAAACTTTTCAGTCTGTGTAGATATTTGTACATGTTTAATAGTACTTGTTTTCATTTATTATACTTAAAACTGGATGGTAACCTAAATATGGCCTTTTGTGGATTAAATCTACTTATGTAGCAGCTACTGTTGAATAGGAGCCATAAAATTTATTGAAAATGTGGAGTGTATTCGAGAGTGTATTCATCATTAAATATCTATAAATTAATTAAGTAAATATAAGAACAAACATAAAGAATAATTGGAAGAAATATATGTATATGCCCAGAGACAGGATTTGTCATATTAAAGTTGTAGTAAAATTCTCGCTAGGATAAGTTGAAATAAAAGCAAAGTTAAATTAAGAATACAACTTATAAAAGGACATGAATGATGGATTGCCTTGGCTGTAAGTCAATGGCCAACTCTTGCCCACTCATTAGGAATTGAAATAGGTCAAGTTTAGGATATAGAATATTCAAAGGGAACACTCATAGCTATTCATTTCTTAAGAAGGATTTAAAGTAAGTTTAAAACAATTAGCTTGCCCTCAACACATCAATGCCCAAGCAGTAATTTTTGCATGTAAAATTTTCAGGTCATTACCAGGAGAATATAGTATTCTGACAATAGGCAGAGAATGCGTATTCTATGTTAGCCTTGGCCAATTATTGGAGAAACAGTCCCTTGAAAATTTTATTCCCGTTTACAAGAGCCCGGACTTATTTTCAACCCAGCTTGGAAGATCCCATGGGGCTTCTTTTTATTGCATTCACAGTGAACCAGCTCGGCCACAACACTGGAGTCTGGAAATTTGTTTTCAACCCAGGTCAGCTTGAACCAACCCCGGTTGACATTCAATTGATGTGGTATATTTCTGTTCATAACTCTTTTATCACACACTATTTTGCTGATACAAATGTGTCGAACCTTTCTACCATCCATCTTATGTCAGCCTGGTGTCCATGATCAGTTGTGTTGTTTTGACAATGTGAAGAATGGAGCTGATATAACACGGTGTCAATACATCTTTGCAATCTGATTTGCATACATACAGCACCCAAACTGACAAAACACATGCAGAAAGATCCAGACTATTTTGCATCAGTGACCATGACTTGGTCATGACAGCTGAAGCAAATGGAAACAAGGCTCAAGTGTATAAATGGGGCATTGAACAGTAGTGTTTCTTTTGGAAACCGCAGGCAAATGCTGGGAGTTGTTGAAAATAACTGGAAAATTAGTTATTTTTACAATAACAAATGTTTAGATAATCAATATATTTTAACCAATTTTCTATATTAAAAAAATAATGAACAACACACTCTGCATTTAAGATCAATCTCATGGTTGCAAGTTCAAAATGCGGCTTGGTAATTTGTAATTTGGGGGATTGAAACCCTCTTGTTGATCAAGATTAAACATTTATGATAAAACAAAGTTACTTACTTTCCTTTCAAGGTATTTTAGAGTATAGTAGATCTTATTTCGCCTCCTCCATATGAGGAAAGCAAACCAGGGCCCTTTTTAACTAATGTACAGTGTTGTAAATACTAGTTACTAAAGTAACGCGTTACTAATTACTAATTACTTTTTGAGTAATTTTTCGGTAATTTGTTACTTTCTGTACGAATGTAATTTGTAACGTAATTAATTACTTTTTGAAGGTAACGAGTAACATTTTTCAAAAGTAATTTTGCGTTACTTCTGTTTACTTCTTCTTATTTTCCAACCTTACAAATTCCGCATTTAGACGATTTCATCCATGTGTAATACAGTTTGTTTCAGTGTTGAAAATCGTTTTATTCCCTTGAATTTCGCTTCAATTGTTTTGCTCGAAGAGGTCTGCGGTGCTACTGATCAGCGATCATAGAACATGGTAAATACTTCATGACATTGTATTATTGTGTAGCAGTGCGAAAGCAACATAAAAAAATAAAAATATTATCTTATAAATAAAAAGTAATCTGAAAGTAATTAGTAATTAATTACTTTTTAACAAGTAATTTGTAATTTGTAATTGGTTACTTTTGAAAGAAAGTAATTAGTAATTTGTAATAATTACTTTTTCGGTGAAGTAATTGTAATTTTTACTCACTACTTTTTTTTGGTAATTTTTACAACACTGCTAATGTACTGGAGGGGCAACCCCCCCAAGCCCCAAAGTTGCCCCCCCCCCAATTAAGCTATTTTCGCCCCACCAGTGAACGTCCCTTTTTCCGAAATATAAGCAAAAAAGGCGGTGGAAAAGTGAGTTTAGAGGAAAGTTATGGTATTCTCACAACAAAACCTGGCTCCGTTTAGATGAGACATATCAAAAATTGTCTCTGCAAATGCAGGAAATCAAGCCACGGAGACTCAAGAATGCAAAAATTTTATGGGGAGGACCCCCACCCAGACCCGCCTTCAGCTTCCCACACTTGTAATATACCACCTACTTGTTACGTAAAACTCTGTATTCCCACGCAAAGTCCTGTTAAAATCGCCGAATATTGGGGAGGGGGGTTCAATTGACCAGTGCATTACTGTGCAATGCCATACAGTAAAACAATCAGTATACAGTATAATGTATACTGCACTACATTATAAACTCATGAGTATAGTTGATAAATACTATCATATCATCAAACCATTAATTATATTTTGATATCAAGACGATTTGCCAAGGGAACTTAAGTCCTGGATGTTAATGGGTATTAACCAGCATCAATGTGCCCCGATGCATATAGGTCCTACTTTGCTAGCATTTAGTAGTAAAACTGTAAATATGTATGCAGTAAATTCAGGCAATTTAAAGTCGTTTGTCTGAACATGCAGCTGAATATAGAATTAACATGAAGACAATATAGACTACCACTATGAGCTCACATTAATAATCTCCATTTCTCTATTTCCCGACATATTAGCTAAACTAGGTCTTCGACAACTGTATATTTGCACAAATATATGTACATTTATATAATTAAAAAGGAATATATAATTGCATAACATAAGTTCTGATATTATAGGCATCAATCAATTTTGTAAGGCTGCTTGGTACTGTTCAAAAGTGCAGGACGCCTTTCCTCATTATCTGCCTCCAAGATGACCGGTCTTTAGCTGTAGCTTGCATGTGTTTAAGCTCATAAAATTATTTCTTTATGTTGACATGAGAGCTTTCATATTGGATATGTTTCCATTTGATGAAAACTAATATGACAATTCTTATGTAACATACTGTAAAAATTAGAAGCATATAAACTGACGATAGTCGACTAAAATCTGTTAATATACGGTGTAAAAACGGTGTATGAATTTACTTTATATTTAAATATGTTACCATTTAGATACAAATATATGCTTTTCTCTGTTCGAAATTTTTAATTTTTCCCCTCCACTTCCTCGATATTCGTCGCGTGCCTTTTTTTAAAGAAATCTCTCGATGTTTCAAATATAATTTTTAATTTACGGTGATATTTTGATTTTTGAAATTCAAAATTCGATCATTTATTAAAGGTTTATAACTGTCAAATGAAGTTATTGGTCATAGTTCCATTAGTCACGGCTACTTCCGGTTTTATTAACTTCCGTCATAGGGTGTTGCGGTGCACATTCAACGAAAGATCTGTAAAGTTTCCTCCCTTCCTCCAATTCTATTCGTCGCCGATGTTCGGTCCTTTCGGAGAATATGAGTCTGCTGTAAGGCGGGCAGCGGAGTATGTATTTGGTTTGTTTTTGTTTATTTTCACGACATTAATTACTGTATGTATTGGAATTTTATCGTACTGTGCAATCAAAAATTATAATCAACAAGTTAATATGTTATTTTTCTAATCGAAATTGACTCCTCTGCACCCTGTGTTATAAGTAAGTAAGTGCCCTTTGATTTTTGTTTGCGCCCTTTTGTTAAAAAATATGCCTTTTTGATAACAAATCGCACCCCTTGCTCTCAACAATTTCCAGCCTCCATGAAAAGAGTGACAAAAGGCTTACCTAACTCTGAGACAATGTTATACTGTATATCCCATAATTGTGTTAAACGTTATGTATGTACAGTTTACTTAAAACAAGTTGCGATATAAACTGACGCACTGGACAAAAATAATTGCAACTTTAAACATAAATTTAGATTCAATACTGCGATCTGCAGCCGTATAATATTAGCCCATCCATTAAAATAGTATTTTAAAATAAGACTTTTTGAAACGATATATGTTCACTGTTATCACAGCTTGCGGTCCCGTAGTAGGCTGAATTTACTGTTCTCGATAAGAAGTGATCTAGAGGTAGCCTAATCTTCTAGTAGGACACGGCATGCAGCAATCGACTTAGAAAGGCACGAATACTTCTTGACGTTTCGAGCAAAATAAGCCCTTCGTCATGAGAGTTTTGATGTCTTCCTACCAACTCTCGTCACGATCGGGCTTTGCCCGATATGATTGTCGAGATCTATATTTTTTCTCTTTTTGATTGAATAGTTGTCGTGTATGCCCAAGAACGCTTAATATTCAACGCCTCGGCCTTCGCTAAACCCCGAAATGATCACCTCTTAATCGGCAGTCAGCAAGAACATTTACATTCAAAATAGTTTCAATTTGATATGCACGAATATATATTGGCCTACTTTCATCCATTCTCATTTGCATGATTTTAAGTATACATCTAAAATCATGTCCTGAAATCAATATAGCGTAATGCTGAATATTCGCCAAGGAAGACCATTCAAAACCTATAACCGGTCGTTTTACACTAAAGGTTAAATTTCTATTTGTGTATTAGAGTTCTTATTCCTGCATGTATATTTTCATTTTACAATAGAATTGTGATCAAATCGACTTGTGCAACGTGTCCAGATATATTACACTATATATTTTAGCAAAATCTTCAGAAGTAATAGAAAGGAGTAAAGGCTATGGGACCGAACGCAATTCGGTAACGCGCGGTTCGTTTTTCTTTTTCAGTGGAATTTATATTGCTGCCTATTTAGTTGATGAATTAAAATTTTGTAGCAAATGTGGCGAATCTTTCACGGTTTAACTCACAGGGTGCAGAGGAGTCAATTTCGATTAGAAAAAAAACCTATTACCTTGTTGATTATAATCTTTGATAGCAAATTGCGATAAAATTCCAATACATACAGCAAACATGTCTTAAAGTCGTGAAAATCAACAAAAACGAACCAAAATAGAAAATAAATATTTCAAAAATATATAAATACTCAGCTGCGCGCATTACTGCAGACTCGTATTTTCCGAAAGGAACGAACATCGCCCGAAGGGCGACGAATAGAAAATAGAGAAAGGAGGAAACTTTACAGATCTTTCGAATGTGCACCGCAACACCCTATGACGGAAGTGAATAAAACCGGAAGTAGCCTTGACTAATTGACCTATTGCCTATAACCACATTTGACAGCTTTAAACCTTTAATAAATGATCGAATTTTTAATTTCAAAAACCAAAATATCCCCGTAAATTAAAAATTATATTTAAATCAATTCATACATCGTTTTTACATCGTATATATATTAACAGATTTTATTCTACTATCGTCAGTTTATATGCTTCTAATTTTTACAGTATGTTACATAAGAATTGTCATATTAGTTTTCTTCAAATGGAAATATATCCAATATGAAAGCTCTAATGTCAACATAAAAAAATAATTATATGAACTTAATTAAACACATGAAAAGCTACAGCTAAAGACCGATGCCACAATCTATCAGTACATCGCTACTTATATTATGCAATTATATATTCCTTTTTAATTATATAAATGTACATATATTCGTGCAAATATACAGTTGTCGAAGACCAAGTTTAGCTAATATGTCTGGAAATAGAGAAATGGAGATTATTAATGCGAGCTCATTGTAGTTCATTCTATATGTTCTTCATGTTCATTCTATATCCAGCTGCATGGTCAGACAAAAGACTTTAAATTGCCTAACTTTACTGCATACATCTTTACAGTTTTAATACTATGTGCAAACAAAGTAGGACCGATGCATCGGGGCACATTGCTGCTGGTTAATACCCATTAACATCCGGCACTTAAGTTCCCTTGACAAATCGTCTTGATATCAAAATATAATTAAAGGTTTGATGATAGTATTTATCAACTATACTAATGGGTTTATAATGTCGTGCAGTATACACACTGTTAATTTTAGTGTGTCAATTTAACACCAAAAAGTGGTGCTAAAAAATTAGGTAAAAATGACACCTTTTTTGGGTGCTATTTTAACACCGCCTTTGATGGTGTTGATTTAACACTAGTTACGGTGCTAAAACAACACCTTTCCTAGTGTTATATTAGCACTGGTTTTTAGAGTTAATTTAACACTTGTTGTGTAGTGCTAAAATAACACTTTGTTTTGGTGTTAAAGTAACACACCTTTTCAGTGCTAAAGTCACACCAGTTTTTAAGTTTAACTGTTAACCCTGGTGAAAATAAAACTTAATTTTGTTATTAGTTTACACTGCACTAAAGTGATTTAGTGCACCCAAATGGCCTCATAATATTACACACAAACAAGAAAATAGTTTCATGATTATTACTAAATTAAGTTAAAAATTTTTGGGTTCATTTTCCTTAGCTGTTCATGATTAAGTTTAACAATTGTTAATATTCTTCCACTTGAAATATCCTTTCACAAAACTTTTAACTAACCATTATGCATGCATTAAATGAAGTTTAATGTAAATGTTGTATATATACTATTTCCATTGGAGTCCCAGCTCATTGACAAACTTCTGGACAGAAATTCTTTCCTTAGCATCAGCGCGCTTGTCCATCAAAACCGCTTCCAGGAAGGCGTAGATATTCGAAACTCCTGGAGTGTACTCCATATTCAGCACATAAAAAGTGGCGATAAGCATGGTCACATCCATAGCCACTGGAATGTTTTTGCCTGAGAAGTTTAAACAGATTTGTCCATCAGCAGCGATGTAAAAAGGATCCAAGATTACCAGGTCTCCGCTATAATCCGTGGATAGGTGGATTTCTCTACTTCTTCGTCAATGGAATCATCATCCTGAAAATATTCATTTTGATTTTAGCTTATAAGTTCAATATCGACTAACATTAGGCCCTTAACCTCACCCCTTAACACTGAGCCTAAGTCACATTGTTGTATCTTTAAATAATTATGTCATAAATATTTTTTACCAGGAAGCTTTGCTCTCATTAATAAAGACATAAGGCAATCAGATCTAGAATCAGGCCTCCAGGCCAAAAAAGTGTTTACTGTATGACGTAATTATCGAAAGGGTCAAGTAATGATTTAACAAGAGGCATATAACTATATAGTTAACTCATCTATGCCCAACATTTCCCCACTGCATGAAGTGTGTCAAATTTTCTATTAAAATATACTTACTGTGCAAATCATGAAAAATATATTTTTGGATTATGGCCTTATTATGGCCTTCTCTTTCAAACAGGATTGGAGAACCAATGCCGTAATAGTGCTCTCAATTTCTGGAAAAAAATAAAGGATAACTATAATTAGTAAAACATAAGTCGAGAAACAAAAGTAGAGAGTCACTTTTTATATCATTAAAATAAAAATACATAAACTTGATCACTAGACAATACGTCAGTCCAATCAAGTTAGAGCAAAGCCAATCAGCCTGAGATAGTGTAACTGAAACAACAATGTCAAGCAAGGGAGCACGCCAGAGTTGTTTGAATCACTAAGTAAACCTTTTATTCAATTCACAGCGATATCTGTATATTAAATTTCTTTTGTTCGACTGCCATTTGAAAATAAAGTGGTATACAGCGTGTATCGCAGGCGCTTGTGACGATGACATAAGAATTCATTTAAAATCTTAATTAATTCTTATGTCATCATCATGAGTACAAAATATTGTATTTGCTATAACCTGTACCAAGGTGGGGTTCTTTTGGGTGAAATGCCGCTTAGAGTATTAAACCCATTTTAATATTTTTATTATACGACTAGACAGTACGAAAGATTCTCACCATAGGATTTGTATATATATGACCCAGAAGTTTCCAATCGTTTCTGCAGCAACTAAGGGCATTTCAGCCCCAGGGATGAATTTGGCCCCAGGGTTGAAAAATCTCCATGTAATCAGTCCCTTACAGTAGTAGACAGCTATCTTTGTTCTAGCAGGATACCAGACATGGCAAAATTGCTTGCTTGCCATGTATAAAACCCAACGTGGAAAAATAAAGTCATTTACATTTAGAAGCTGAGCCAGTCTAGCTTTCCGAGTTGCCCCTATTCACCGGGTCAACTCACCAGTCACCTCATGCAATCAGCCCCTCAATACAATCCCACGGCCAAGCGAACTCAGTACATCACTACATGTATACCCGGCCCAGGATTATTGAGGCCAAGCCTGTTGGAGTGTTGGCTCTCTCTATAAGCCTGATATTTACAGTACTAAAACAGAACTATTCAAGAGGCCTATACTCTGCTAAATTATATAATAACATTTCATAATACTTTACCATGAAAACATTTCAAAATATTTATATTTTTCTGACAGAGATATGGGTGTGGGGCCTGGCATCCATATTTTAAAATAATATTTTATCTAAGTCTTTATACTCAATCCTATTATAAATTGAAATCTCAAATTATAATTTAATTTTAATTACCTGCTTTTTGAGGTTATTTTTGGAGAAATCTAAATCCATGTCGTTATGTCGTTTGTATTTTAATATATCTGTGATTCAAACATAAATATTACAATGAATTACCAGCATGTTTTGTGGCCTTTCCTAGGACGCAAATATGGAACACAAAATTTATAGTTTTTATACGACCTACGACATTGTTTTGATCTCGCACTTGATTGAGTTAAAATAAAATGAGTTCGTGAATCATGTTGTGTTATTGTATAAAATATTCAATGTTTTTTCCGACTGATGAACGCAACTCCATACTTAATATTATGATTCAAGCGCTGGCACGGGGACGATCACGATATCCTAAATATATTTCAACAATATAAATGGCATAAATACAGTACCTCTTCATCCTCAAGAATAGAGATGGTAATCTCCTTCAAACCCGCATTTATTAGAGTTTCGCGTAAAGAAGAATCTATCTTCTGAAACGAAAGGAAATCACAATTAAATATTAGATGATGTTTGATATAAAAATACTTTGAGAATATCATACATAAATCGCGTTTTATCAACTCGTGTGGAACATACCAATTTAACAACAAAGTCGATTCCTTTTTGCTCTTCGTAAGAATGCCAATGTGCAGTCTAACATACGAACTAACAGCCGCGACAACACCAGAAAGTATAAAAAAACAAACAACTCGAAGCGGAATATAACCAAACGATTAAGTCGCCAGCGATGAATGAATAATTTCAATCTTGCCGCACGAAATTTGATCTCATGTTATGCCTAATATGGTATTCCATGCCACATAGAGAGTTACCGGAGTTGTTGGAGCGCGTGGGGCCTCGGAACCCGGTATTGTGCGTCACGTCTCGTATAGCACATCCACTGAGAATATTGATGTGTTTCTGACGAAAATATGGCCTAATGGCTCGGTTTCGTTGCAGCATTTGCCTCGAGTTTGTGTCAGAATCTATTCAAACATTAGTAAAGTATATTGGCAGGATTCATCGAAATGAACCGAATTTCCATGTCGTTTGTGGTATCAAGAGGGTTGCGCGAAAATATTCAAACATTTATATTTTCACCCCAAGAAACTGAGTTAATTTAGCAATACCAATATAGGTGTTACTTTAACACTCATGTTCTACCTCGAGAAACGGTGCTAATTTAGCACTACCAATAACAAATGTTTAACACCCGTAGAGGTGTTATTTTAAGAATCAAAAATTAGCACCAGAAACCGGTGTTATTGTAACACTTGCACTCCTCTTGTAGGTGCTAATTTAACACTTCTAAAGTGGTGTTAAACAAATCGAGTGTTAAATTGACACTTTGTATTTCTTTGGTGTTAAATTAGCACTGAATTTGGTGCTAAAATGACACTTTCTATTTAGCACCACCCTTAGGTGTCAATCTAACACCAGTCGAGGTGCTATTTTAACACTCTAAAATTAACAGTGCATTAAAATGCATGTATACTGATTGTTTGACTGTGTGGTATTGCTTCCATGAATGTTTCAGCCCCACAGTAATGCACTAGTCAATTGAACCCCCCCCCCCATATTCCTGGTTTTGAACAGGACTTTGCGGGAGAAATACAGAGCTTTAACAAATGTTGACATCATGCTAGCTAGGGTTTTAACACTGACGCAAAAGTCGGGATATAAAAATGCCTGCGAACTGACACATGTTCGGCAGACATTCTTCTTTGACAGCTCCCTGTAACCGTGTAACGGCACATTATATACCAAAAATGACTGATCAGACGACTAAATGAAAAGCCAAACTTTGGCAAGCTATACGTTGGGTCAGGCAAGCCGAGCATTTTAATAAATGGACAACATTTTAAGACCAGGATTGTAACACTTGAGAAATGTTAAAATCCCAGCATACTCCCACGGGTCAGGGTTGGGGTTTCAATTGACTAGTGCATAAGAGACCTTGCATGTCTAATGTGGAACTACATAAAGTATTCATACACATTTTCATGCCCTGAACAGTTGTATATCAGATATTCAGCCAAAAGCCCAAAACATGTGCATACATGGTCATGCATGGTTACTGTGTAAATTATACTATAGTATTTAAAATTGCTGCATTTTAAGCCCTCTTTCCATTTTAAGACCTCTTTCCTTTTAAAACGTACCGTCGCGTGTTCTTTTGGTTCAATGTCATTAATGGTTATGTTCTAGTGCTCAGGAAACGCTACGTTTTGTTCTTTTATAAGACATGCTTGAAATGGAAAACATACTTAATAATTAATATTATTATATGGCAAGTTCTTGTTTTGGTGAATCTCGCAATCTGATTGGTCGCTGACTAGGCAGGATTTTCCCGTATTGCCCACGGGCAATACGGTATTCTTATTACCCTGCGACGACTTGAACACATTTCAAACCAATAAACGCATTAAAAAATCCTTAAAAATAATTTAAAACAATGAAAAATAAACGGGAAATACGGAAAAGGGATAACTACAAGGGATATAATCAAGTTTTGTTGGCACAAGTCGAAATATTAAGGTAAACGATGTTTTTTTAACTAAAACAGTCAAGAATATTTTTGTTTTTTCGAACATGCAAAGTTGTTTTTGTCCTTGATCCGATAGCTCAATATCACTATATTTTCTATTAATTTTATATTTTATTCTATAAATGGTACTGTAGAGTAGTTTTACTAAGCTAAGATTAGATAAATTTGTAAAAAACTAAGACAAATTCGTATCATTGAAGTTATTTTGACATTTGAAAATGACCGGCTTTGAGTTTCGGACTTTGTACTTTGCCCTCGCGTGACCAATTTTTGGCAAAATTAATTGTTTTTTTTGTTGTCTGAAATGCCATATAATAAACAACTTACTAACTTCGACTGTTCGGTCTGTACGGTAAAATATCAAGCCTCGGTCTTGCTGTATTGACCTCGCTATCGCTCGGTCAATACAGCAAGACCTCAGCTTGATATTTTACCGTACAGACCTCACGCTCAGTTAGTAAGTAGTTAATAATAATTTATTTACTTATAGTGCGCCGGTTACACAAAAATATTTTATATGCACTAGCAAACTGTTCATTATGCGTCTATATATATAGGGATATTATTCATAAATTCTCACCTCCCAGTGTCACCGTCTGTGTTTGTTTCGTCCAGGTTTAAAGCAGGTTTCAGTCTTTGACAAGTTTACGTGTAAAATTTAGAATATATTTTTATATAAGTGATGGTAGCTCAGTTGCTTCCCGCGTTTCTTCGAAAAAACGAGGGAAACGGAAAAATAATTGAACAAGAATCTGCTAAATTACTGTCATGCACTCTACACATCACTTCCGTCATAGGGTGTTGCGGTGCACGTCGAACGAAATTAATCCATGGATATCGGTCGTAAAATATGTAGGTTTAACGACCGTTTATTGAATTTTTTTTACAAAGTAGTTAGAACACATGATTTCTAGATTGCACACCAAAAAGTATGGCTTTTTAAGAAATATTAAGCAAGCTATAGCAATTCTACAATATCAACCCGTCGGCTGTTTCTTCCCTTTACTCTATATTTATTGTAAGCCAATCATTGCGGGAAGCGCGAGCATACAGTAATGCAAGACAGCGGAGTATATTAATTTTGGTTGATGTTACATGAAGTAACATGAAGTATGATTTACCATTTCGACGACAAGTGTATATTTTATGTGTTTTTTTTGTATGATAATATGGATTATATTTCACTAATTTTATGACGATTATCAAAGATTATAATCAAGAAGGTAATGGATTATTTTTCTAATTGAAATTGACTCCTCTGCACCGTGTATTTAACTCACAAATAAAGATGCAATTGATCACGATTGCCTTGTCCAATAGCGCCTCGTTGCTGTTTGTGCAAGACAATAACAAATATGAGTCGTTTGAAAATAATTTTATGTCGAATTCAAAAATATATTCTGAAGCATAAAGTTACTTCATCACGGTACATAAATTCCGTGCACCGTGCCCATGTTGTTACAGGAAAATATTATAGATGTTTTAGGCGCGTGCAAGATATGTTAGTGACAAAAATTTTCCTATTTTAAAAAGAGAATACAAGTAAATAAAATTAAGCAATATTTAAATGAACGTAATGTACTGTCCCATATTTTGCCCTCTTAAAATGATTTTATTTTTTCCCGTTTTGTTCCATATTTAAGTTTTCATAATGTATATAAATTTATCCACAATATACTGTATATATTTTATTCCGGCACTGCAATGCGCGTTAATAATGTAATATATCATAGGTTCAAACGTACAATTTATGGCAAACATAATATAATATTATTGGTTTTAATCTATTTAATAGCTAGAAAACTTACAGCGTTGTTTGTTCGGTAGCACATATTAACATCATAAAATATATTGCAAACAAGTCTGAAATTTTTCCTACCTTAATTTGGCTGTTGTATTTGTCGTAAAGATAGTATTATTTCTTCTATATAGGCAATATTATTTCATACATGCATATATACGCCAGCTGCACTTTCTGAGTGAACGTTATGCAGTTACTTGTAATGAAGCTTATACTTAAACACTTTCTTAAGTGGAACGTGCTCGATGGATTTTAATAAAAATTTCTGACATTGCTTTAAACAACACACTTGAACTATTTTTAACGAAAAGTTCAAAAGTCTTCACAGCCGACGGACGAATACAAATGCGTAGTTTTCGTGATTCAAACAACATAAGACATGAGTCCACTGTTTTAAAACTATTTTACTTTTCCGATAAATACCGTACAATATTGAAAAATATTAATGGCGATTTCAGACACGAGCAGAAACAATATAATTCTCCGAAAATTTTCACCTGTCACAATTTTCTCTTTGTTGACATAAGTTACAAATTTACGAATCGGAATTTGTGCTCTCTTCAACTACAAGAAAACGGCTTGAACGGCAAAAAGGATGATGAGACCAAAAACTATAAGCGAATGAATTCAAAATATACACATTGTAATAATTTTTAGCCTTTTTGAAGACATTCATACCTCGTGTTTATGTCGGGGGTTATTTTCACTCAGCGCACTTAAAAGTTGTTTTGACAGAATAAGACGATTGCTTCAAATTAAATTTTTTCACATAAAATTCTAATAGGTAATGTTCAAAAAAATCTTGTTAATTGAGAATAATCCAGGCGCCAATTTTGAATGCTGCTTGCTTGAAAGATATATTATTCTTTACTGAAACCAAACGTTTTTTCCGCCGTAGGAAATATGACGTTTTCCAAGGGGAAGGATGATGAATATACTCAAGTCCCTTCAGAACATTTTGAATATGACGGGGATGATAGCTTTAATCTATTTTTCATATTTCAAATCTTATGTCTTCCTTTCCCTGGAGTTATATTATACCAACAGCTTTTTATCAGCTGACTCTATCTCATTAGAGAGGACAAATTCAAACAATACCACTAGACGGATAACATTCAAACAATAGTATATACCTTATGACTGTGTGAAATCATGGCAGTTCAAAAATAACCTGGTTTGTTGTCTGTGACAGATGACAAAAATCTACATTCAATGTCGCGATGTGCAGTATAGGCTCATTCATAAAAATGATCTTTTAATATTGATAAAACTTTTGGAAACGACCGATGTTCCTTTTTCTCAAATCTAAAACTAGGTTAAAAGTCAGGGTTTGTAGAACGATATTAAAATGACAGGATTGTTCTTGATATAGATTGTCCTCAAAGAGGCAATGTGCTAGAAAGGCACAACAGCCAATCACTCTGAAAGAGAAAAATACTGCTTGATGCTTCTTTGGCCGCTAGCATGCAAGGCATTGCCCTTTCAAATGCATGGTTTGAATTTTTGATATGCCAAAACAGTTCAATAAATTTTTCTAATTCTTAAGTATTTTTGTTAAAAATGCAATTTGTGCCCCCCCCCCCCCCCCCCCCTCACCTGTAGTTCAAAGGGATGACTCCTCATGAAGTATTAATGTATTCTCAGCACTCCTCTTGAACCTCTAACTATTATTATTTATTGACTTACGTCACATTTTTTCATTCATTATGCGAGTAGGTCGTAGTCCATTGAGGGCCTCAACTCTATGACGTCACTACTTATTAATTATTCAATTCACCTCTTCTCCTTCTCTTAATTCCAGGTCTCTCATCCCCCACGACTCCCTGACGTTAGAAAGGTAATATTTATACTTTCACGAACCTCTACGATCGCTCTCCTATTAAATTTCGATGACGTCATAGCCAACACTTTGAAACTTGATATCATACAATTATAAGGTATCTGTCATACGCCTTACGTACAACACTCCATAAAGATGGTCGCGCATGCGCCCTAATAAACATGGACATACTGTAAAATCTATAACTTTTGCACCAACAATCAAAAGTCGGAATACCCGACATGGTTAGATCCGACATACTATTGCATGGTTCTGTCCAAATTTCATTTCGGCAAAGGTAACCATAATTCGGTCGAAGGATTTAATGAAGACAAAAAATGTTGCTTAGTACATTTTTGCTTAGCAGTGTAATACCCTGTTGTAAATTACATTTGCAACAAAATAATACGATGCTTGATTGGTAAAATGCAAACTTTAATACTCCTAAGGGACTGATCGTTTATTACGTCTCAGGGGGGGGGGCGGTGGCTTTTTAGAAAAGGAAATCAATAAATTTGCACCACCTCACAATTTTTCAAATTAAAAAATACCCTTTGTTTAACTGTATAAATAAAAAATCCCAACCCAAATTTAATATTGCACACTTAAAGAACTGGTACTAGTCTGGATCTGTCTGACAATAACGCGGCCGTTTTTAAGTTTAGATATAGTTAATGAGAACCATAATGGTGGTGTATCAAATATGAGTGTAACAACAGTCCCTGAGTAATTGCGATTCATTTAATTTCTCTCCTTGATTACGTGGGTTTTGCGTGGACTGTACGTGTACTTTGCGTGGCCCTTACAAAGTTCCGATTTAAGTATGCTGGCATTTCATAAAATACTTGTAAAAGAGAAAATAAATTTTGAAATAATAGTTAAGTGTCCACAGTACGGTTCTGGAAAGGACTACCGTGTTTCGTACAATATTTTATACAATGTGTGTGGAAATCTACGCACAATATTAGAAGAGTAAAGAGGTTGTTAACTTGCTTTTCTTTAAATTTAATGAAAAATGTTTATATTGCTATATATAGGGACGACTAACACCGCAATATAACGAATATGCCATGTTAGTTTTCTTTTCAAGATATAGATTCTTAATTTATATATCAGTGCTGTCTTAAACCATTAAGCACATAAACAAGTATTTAGATTTTTAAACTATATAAACTGATTTGTTCCAACTCTGCTGTGAAATATTATATATAATTATACTGTAAAATATGTAAAATAGTTGATGCGATTTCGACTGCTTAAATACGAGAGCCTAAAGATACGCCTGACAATATTTTTCTTCATATTGAAGTCGGAAAAACACTAGATTTATCAACAAAAAATTTTTTCTCACTTAAAATCTTAAACAAGTTAAATCATGCCGTAAGTGGCATATTTATAACAAAGCTACATTGCATCATTGTACCTTTTGTTTGACGTAAAACTGGATTGATTTTTTAAGAATTATTTTTCCATTTTTGCTTACAAAAACTCCTATTTCAAACGAAACACATCTGTTTACTAAACTTTTGAAACGAACGGCCATGCAGAAATACATAACCCAAAACACGTGGATTCAAATTTAATCCCGGGTTAGCGCTAATCGAGCTTTGAACAACCAGCCCCTTGTTTTTACCATTTGCTTTTACTCCTTTAATTGATTGAGTGTTTGTCAGGGCTTTTCACAATTCACATGCATGAATAATATTGTCTGGCATCAGCTGGAATAGAATTTAAAGTACCCCTTGCCCACCCAAATGTTGGAATTTGAGAGCCTTGGCAAACTTATCCCTTCTTTCTTGTAGATTAAGCAGTCATCTGTGCTTGTTTTTGTTGACTCGTCCTCCAACATGGAAGAGCTCAATTTGCGAGTCTTTCTTGTTTGCACACATTCTGTTGCTGGTGCTCTACCACTTGGGATTTTAATTGTAAGCGATGAAAGAACATCAACCCTCGTACAAGGTTTCACTTTCCTGAAAAACTGCATGGGTGAAGGTGCATTCGGTGGCCGCAAAGATCTTGGTCCTATGGTCATTATGACAGACAACTGCTCAGAATTAAGGGATGCTGTGAAAATAGTTTGGCCGGACAGTCGTCTTCTCTTCTCTTGTGCATTTTTCACCTCATGCAGCAAATATGGAGGTGGTTGCATGAGAAGAAAAATGGCATTCATATGGATCATCGACCAGAAATTCTTGCGTTAATGAAAGCCATTGTTTACGCTTCCACTGAAGAAGATGTATCAGACAAAATGGATGAACTGTCACCCTAATGTTGATAGTTACCCTAATGCGGCCGAGTACCTTGAAAATATTCTTGATATTAGAGGATCGTGGGCATTAGCCTACCGAAGTAATCTTCTTGTAAGAGGTAACAACACCAACAACTATGTCGAAGCACAATTCCTTGTAATCAAGGATGAAATTCTCAATCGAGTAAAGGAGTACAATGTGCTTGGGCTTGTGGACAAGTTAACAACTAATCTGAAAGCACATTACAAAGCAAAGTTGCTCTCAATTGCAGATGGTCTTTTGATGGTATTTACAGTAGGAGATTTAAGGGCCTGGTGAAAAATGTACCTCCAGTGGATGAACTTGATGAGATAGCCACGAAAGTGATATCTGTTGGACCAGAAACGTTTAAGGTTCCAAGTTTTAGCAATCCAGATATTGAGTACTTGGTAGATATGAATCTGGCAAGATGTGAATGTCCAAAAGGAAGTAATGGTTCTCCTTGTAAACACCAATTTTTACTTTGGATAAAGAAGTTTTCTGCTGTTTCAAACAATTTTTTGCCATTCTTTACCGCAGAACAACGACAAGAATTCGCAAAGCTTGCTGTGCGTGTTTCTGGACCAGATGAGTTGTATGAGGGAATAAGGGACAGAATCAATACAGCACATGTAGTTGATCAGAGCATTGCAGAACCAGAAAACAACGGCCATCAGGAGAATTAAACTTTTGTTCAGATTCACGAACCAGAAATTGAGATTGACTCCACCGTGTCTCAATCAAAGAGGTGTAAAGCTCAGGAAGCACTGAATGATGCTTTCGCAATAATAAAGGGAAAATTAGACACAGATCCAACCTTGCTTCTGGAGCTCTAAAATTTTCCGAACACGGGTACGGCATGTCGAACCAGAGCCTTGCCAGCCTGTTCATTGCTTTGGCAGTGACAGAGCTAGTTATTCATTGAAGGTTTCAAAAGGGATTTGAAAAGCCAAACGAAACAAGATTAATCAAGATTTCAACCAGAGGCAGTGAAGAGAAGGAAGACTGTAAATGGATCAAGACAAAAGCAAAGCAAGGGGAACTGTCAAACATTCAAGAGTTCAATTCGAAACAAAACACAGATTCAAGGTAAAAGGCTGCACAGTTTTGCTAAGAATGTGTCCAATAATGAACCAGTTGCAAAGAAAGCAGGCAGGTCTATGGCCTCTGTTACTAAAACCAGCCGTAGAAAATTGTTAGGCAAAGATAAATGTTGAATACTTTCATCCGTACAGTGTGCATAGCCCCAGTCAAACGAGGATGAGAGTCCGTGAGAGTTGCGACTCTCGGTTGCGTTTGACCACCAACTCTCATCAAGTCGCATCAACTTTGAGCTGGTTCAAGATGAGAGTTGATGAGAGTTTTGCTCGTTTGATCGGTCATGAGAGTTGAATAAACTCTCATGCAAACTCTCGCTTGCCAACTCTCATCCTCGTTTGACCGGGGCTTATGTATTAGTAAGTAATGTTTTGAGATTTATCTTAAATGCTCTATACAGATACTGGTTACTCTGTTCATGGGAAAAAGTTGAAAGATAATATAATGTACCTTCTAAAATTCATTAATTATTCATAAGCAAAATACAAAGGAAACTCATGACCCGTAGCGGATCTGTATATTGATATAGACTTGCTCAAATTTTCTCTCTCAAATTTTACAGCGTAGATAACATCAATCTTCAAAATTCCAATGCCATTGAGCGTATACAAAACGAGTCATTTTAGAAGTCATATAGAAACCTTGCAGTTCGGCCTTTATCAGATCTGCGCCTCGATGTTTTAAATCGGATAAAGACCTCTCGCGCGGTTTGTATATATTACATACTGACTTGATTTTTGTCCAGCTGTTAAGAGGGTTAAAACACATATGCACACAAAGGTTGTTAAAATATACTTTAGGAAAAATGGCAGGGGCGGATCCAGGCTCATCTGATAGAGGGGGTGCATATTTTTCAGGGGGGGTGCACCCTTCCACCACCAGCGCAAATTATTTCAGATGCGATAGATCGTGAAAATTTCAGCATGGACTCGTTGATGCTGACTTTTTGTGTGGGGTGATGACGTTTCCTAGGGGGTGTGCACCGCCTGCACCCCCAGTTGATCTGCCTATGCAAAATGGACAGTTGTGCAATCATAGTTGGGAATATTATTAGATTATTTTGACATTCATGCAACAGAACTTTTTAATGTTATTGATAGGAAAAATAAAAATAGCCTAGACATTTGACTGCAGAAAAAATCGTTTCTTTTTAATGCCAACACAGAAATATTTTAGAATACATTACATGTTTATGTGTCCAATGTTAAGTCATGTCTATACCAAAGATAAAGGATGCTTTTTCTTCATGTGTCTTGTCAGATTTGCTTTGATTGTGAACATTAGACCACATTTGTTGCACTGATGTTCTTTTTCTGAGTTGTGTGTTGCTTGGTGCCTCTCAAAAGCCTGCTTTGCACTTAAGCATTTGCGACAGGTTTGACATTTATATCTTCCTGTGTGGATATTGTTACGTAGCTGTAATTTGATACCATCACTGAACTTTGCTCCACATATCGGACACACACATTCGCCACAGTTTTCTTGGTGATACCGTTTGTCTGCTAATCGACTGAACGCCTTTTGACACTTGTCACATGTTGGTTTAGTAACAGTGAGCAATCCACAGTGGTTTTGTGCTAATGTATTCCAGTCCTTGAAATTATCAAGAATAATTGAATTACTAATGTAGGAAATTCATTCTTTTCATGTAATTGCCAAATGTCAAAAATCCTATCTTATTCTTCTATTGATTTAGTACAAATACCAATTTCATAATTTAAATTATAGTAAATATATTAATTAATTAATTAATCAATTGTTGTTTTTAGTCTAAGTTGTTCTAATCTTCTTGAAAATAGTTTTAATAACGTACATATTCTAGTTTTAATGATTAATAGTACTTTATGTAATTAATTACCCTCGGGTCCGCTGTAATTGGCTACATGCTGTTGCAGATACCCTGCCTCAATATAGCTGAAGCTTTTAAATATATATACTAAATAGTTTTGATTCAGTTAGGTTGCTAACATATTTTGACCCTCTTGTTGCCTCAGTTCTTAATTTTTTTGGCTTAAACAAGGCTTTCTTATTTGTGAAACCCCCCCCCTAGTGTCTGCAAAGGGCATGATTGGGTCTTCAAGTGGACAACGAAAAAAGTCTAACCGTGCCCAGATGCAATATAAAGATGTGTCTTGGGGAGGGTTTATAACTGATCAAACTTGCCACTAGTTAACCACTCTGATCTATCTTTCTGTTCAATATATAATTTTAGGGGCCCATAATGCCAGGGGCCCACAATGAGTTTTCATTGTCTCATCCCTGGGCAGCACCACCCTGGTGTCTGCCGCTGATTATATTTATGCTACTATTTTCCGGAGAAAGTACCTTTTTTGTCTGACTATCAATCTTCCTCCATGCTGCTACCAACTTTGCATTGGTTGCCAGTGTTGTTTCCTCAGTTGCTGGAAGGTCATTGGCATTTATCTTTATAAGAAAGATAATATGTTAACACAAGAATATATGGTCTTTTATCAAATAATTTAATTTCACCAATATGTACAAAAACTAGACTTTTATGTTGAACCTAATTAGTGTATTCAACAGCTAAGCCAATGGCTGGCAATCTATCATAACAACATAACCTACTGCACAATATGTAGTGTAGAATATGTAGTGTTATATTATGTGCACAAATATATTTCTCTTTGATCTCGACTCCAAGTAAAACAAGATTATATAATCAGAATTTCAGGCTGCAACTTACTTCATGTATAATAGGACGGTTTGGATTGGGGCTGGCTCACATGCAATATAGGCTTTAGGCACACACAATGCAAAGTACGGCCTTCAGTCTGGTTGCAAGCATACACATACATGCAGACTTCACACTTTCAAATATGGGTAGGCAAGCACAGCACTTTCAAATTTGGAATGTTCACTGGTCTGAGACTTGCAACAAAGGACACCCTTTTTCCAAGAGAAGACACATAAAATCTCACCCCTGCATTACGTAATATATATGCATTGCGACATTGGGTAGGGCAATTTCATTTGGCCAACTAAGGGCTCTAACCAGTCTTTAACCATGAAGAATTTCCCAGCAGCTTTTGGTCTCCACTATAACTATAGGGAGTTAAAAAATGTCTTTGAAAAATATCAAATTCCCAGGGACTCTGCCGGCTTGTAGGAAGGAGGGGAGGGGGGAGGGGGTAGTGAGCTCTTTGTACTTTATATTCTAAATATATATTTATTTTATGACTATATATTTCTACTGATACAATATTTCACTGAACATCGCATGCTTTCCAGATGCTGAATGTGGTTGAGCTTTGAGTACAAAAGGCAAATATGATTTTATAAAGATAGTAAAGTATGGTTATTTGAAATTTTGAAACAGACAAGCATATGCTTCTATATGTAAACTTTATGGATAAATATAATGCAAATTTACTTACTGAATTTTCCTGCATGAACAGGTTGTATCCGGTCTTGTTTCTAGATCTCTTTCTTACTTCAATGTTTTGGTTTTCTATCTCGATACCAAACACTTGATCTGATTTGTATTTCCTTGACTATTGAACACCCAGACTTGGCATTTCTGTATAAATCATTCATTAAATACAGTTGCCTGGGCAGACTCACTACGTAACTGGTCAGAGTGTTAACAATCTGCTTTTATGATAGTAATGTTGCAAATTATAATACTTTCTGTGATTTTCATCCACAATATTGATGTCAAAAAGCTTCTGGAATAGTTGTGATTATATCCCACAGAAAATATCACATTATCAGTGTTGATAATTAATGCTGGAAAGTGGGAATTTAGGGTGATTTGTTTTCGTCAGCCAGCCTATCCCGTACCTGGATAGTCTCATGTATGATGTAAACACAGATGAGACTTGTTTCAGACTTTCAGTGCTGCACCAGTTCAAATGTAAATTCCTACACAGTGTAGGGATTTACATTTTAACTAGTGCTACACACATCTGGCCACAGACTGTGTTCACAGATAAGCATAAATATGGCATTTTCTAGATTTGGGAAAATAGAATGCCCTGCAGATGCATGGCATAAAACTAATTTTAAGGGGGGGGGGGTTCAAGTACACATAGGTTAAAATATTTATAAGTTTGCAGCTTTCCCCTTTACCCTGGCCCAGGGATGGCAGGACTACCCGACGTTGCCAAAAACATATACCAAATTGTAATTTTATATAGTATATTAAATTTAATAGTGAAAGCTGCATAACTCTAGTATTATTTATATAATTATATTATATATAATTTAATATAAATGTTGTAATCTGTAGCTGAATTTGAATATGTAGTACTATAAATACACTAATAGAAATACATGTACACAGGAATTTTGCTTACTTTAAAGCCCTCAATTCTCCACACTGTCACTTCTCAGTGATATGCTTTGGAATCAACAACTCTGTCGAAAGATCTCTTCCATTCTTGCCTTTCGAAAACGGATTCCAAGATTTAGATTTCGACATGAAATCAACAACTTTACTCGCATAATCCCTTCGGAGTCATTCGATTTCGAGGGATTTCTCTTCTCGAAGCAATGATTTCAGATCACAAGTTAAATCGTTTTTCATTTGCATAATGTCTTTATTTGCTGCCACGACTTCGAGAAAGCGTGGGTGAAAAACAATGCCTCGTGTGGCCTCGTTGAACGCCGGAATGCCTTGCTACGTCACAGTAGAATCCAAATGCACCGGTGGAGTCGGGTGGACCGGTGCAAGCGCCTGCAATCTGTACGAAATGCACCGGTCGGCGGTCAAATCTACTGTGACGTGAGGCTCTAAAACAATGGTTTTAATGAGGTCACAGTAGATTTCACGCGGAAAAGGACTCGGGACCGGTGCATTCACCGGTGCAAAATCAAATCTACTGTGACGTATCGGTGCATTTGCTTTCTACCGTGACGTAGCGACGAAATTATATTAACGCCTAAGTTATTGTCGCGAAATTATTGACGACTACACGTCGCAAAATAATATAAAGTACGAAAACCATATTTTGATATCGCATATCGCATATTTGAACAATTTTGATCATTTAACAGTAAATTAATAACAGTTTGCAGTGGAATTTATTATATATAGTGTATTCACGAGTTGGAATCGATTTTGAAGAAAGATTTGGTGGATGAAAGACATTTTGGAATATTTTTCTATGGGCAGCAAAATATGGCTAGTAGGACTAATTTTTTTACGATTTCTCAATTTTGACCGGTCCATTTGCATCGATTGCACCGGTGTCGATCCGCCCCTGCATTATACTACGTCCACTATTTGATTCACAACCTGAAGTAAGTGGGTGGTAAAACGCGAATAATAGGTGCACGTATAACTGACTGTCAATCTTGGATTAGATAAACAATTACATCGTTGCACTGGCTGGGGACCAGACCGCTACACCTCCCTTAAACTTTTTCCACCTCCCCCAGTATTTACACCAAAATCCGGCCATACATGAGACAATGCTATTTTTCATTTGCAATGTCTTATCTTTCATTCAGTGCATTTAGACCATAATAGCTTTATATTTATTTGTTCGCGTGCAAAACAATAAAATACAAGCTAGTTACCCTCTTGTAAAACATAAAAGCAATCAATTTATTGACATTTTCGGCAGTGCACATGTTTAAGAAATACATACCAAATAGATATGCCTGTTGACATGGGATATTTGAGTAAAAGTGGATTTTTGCGAATTAATCTTTCTAAGTTTTGTATGGAAATATATAATGCTGCGCGTTACCACACAAGAAATGTCATGTGAAGGCGGACGTATGCGGCGCAGGCTATATGTGTAGATGAGTCTCAAGTGATATCCTAACTCATTAAATGCATTAACCTTTTTGAAGTGGTATTATCATTATTTGAATAAAGCGTTTTTGACAGCTTGTATATAAACACGCATATAAATAATTATTCTTATTGCTGCTATTCTTTGCAGATGCAATTAAAGCAGAGGGTACAGTCTATTGAACAGTACTTCATCAAGCAAATCCAAAATTTCGAGAAAACTCAAGCGGCGATGCGAGAACAATTAGAAGCTTTAGAAAACCAAGTTGCTAAGCTTGCTATTGGGAATGAAAAAATTCCTTATCTATTTATCTTGCTGACAGAACTGAGTTGTTCTCTTGCCGAGAATCTCAACTAGATAATCTTCACCATCTTGTTCAGATAAAAACAGATATAAACGAACCCAGAGTGAAAATTGCATCCGTATGAGGGTTAGGAGGAATTGGTAAGACGAGTCTGGCTGTCGAGTATGCACACCCATGGAAAGAAGATTATGACGGAGGAGTATTCTGGTTCTCTGGCGAAGATGAAACAACATTTTCTAAGTCTGTAGATTAGCATGCTGTGTACCTTGGAACATTACTCGAAGCAGGGAAAACTCTGGTTAAAACTCTAGAAGTAATTTCCAAGATTCAAGAACCTTGGCTACTTGTCCTGGACGATATGGATGAATGCCAGCTCTGTCCCCACATCAGAATGCTGTTATCTGGCCCGTTGAAACGAATAGTGAAAGGATCTTCTAGTAACTACACGAAGAAAGCCGAAGGTAATGAGTGAAACCATCCAAGGTTTCAAAGAGTCACAGTGTGTTCAGCTTGAGTGTTTTAACGAAGAAGATTGAAATATCTTCGTGTATCAAGAACTGGCATTGTTTTCAATGAAGAAACGTCTGTTCAAGTTTCTAGCCGTGTTGAAACTATTGGAGGACTACCGCTTGCATTTGAACAAGCATGTGCGTACATTAGCCATCTTTCTTGTAGTCTGACCATGTATTTAGAGAAGTACAAGAAGTACTCCCTTGCATTGTTAGATGAACAAGATGCAAGCTCTGCATCCCTGTACGAATCACGAGAACAATTGGCAGTTCGTACTACGTGGCTTCTACATTTTCAGTATATCAAACAAAGTAAGAACGGCAACTACGCTGTTAGATTTCTACATACATGTGCCTTTTTCAATCCCACTGAAATCCAGCAAGATCTCATTAATCCTGGAAAACCTCCGATTGAAGACGACGGTTACCGAGACTACGTTGACACCCCACTAGGCTCATCACATATCTTGAAGTTGTTTACTGATTTTTCCTTATTCAGGAAAAATAGGGGTTCTTCTCTTACTGTTCATAATCTAGTTCAAGAGGTTATTAGAGAAAAGCTTAAGCCTGATGATGCGGAGATCTTGTCGTTGGCAGATGCAATAAGAATGCTATCTTTTGCTTTCTCAAAATGCCCTTCTCCTAGCGACTTATTACATAGTTATATTAACACACAGCATGAGAGAGTTTCCATGTTGGCAACTAATCCATCTCGTTTGTATTTCTGGCGAAGTTTGTGTCTGCACGCACATGAGGTGCTTTCCATTATAACTTCATCCCAAGCTTTAGATGAAAGAATCCTTATGGCAGCAACAGCCAGAATAGTTTATGAATGTGACGTTGATTTTAATATAAGTGGCAAAACAGCTGAAGCGACGAAATCTGTCAACTTTGCCCATAAAATAGTCGACTTAGGTAGCACGCCTTTTACAATAGCGATTTGGCAGCCATGTTTCCCCATGAAGTGCCTCTTCCGGAATCAGTTCGACGGTATATCTTCTATTCCTGTATGGCGCCCCCTGAGGCTTCTGAGTCGAGATCTTCCGATAGCCATAAGAAAATGGGATCGAAATCCAAAATGGAGGAAATGCATGCGCAAGGGAATAGCTTTTTCAACAATGGTAATTTTCACAAAGCTGTAGAGATGTACTCTTCTGCAATGGCAGAAATAAATGCATTTGATCCTAAACTGCTTTACGACCGAGCACTTGCTTATATAAATTTGGAACAGTATGAGAATGCTCTCTCTGATTCAGAAAATTACCTTTTACAGCTGCCAAAGTGTTGGGTAGGTTTTTCCATAAAAGCATTGGCTTTGCATGGGTTGGAAAGGATTTGGGAAGCAAGCATTTTTGCCGCTCTTGCGTGTTATCATAACCGAAACATATTTTTCGAATAGCAACCTTTTAAATTGACGTTTTCTGGATTAGAGGATCGAATGGATATTTGTAACTCTTCCGGTCTTCTTACTGAATCCCTTTTGAAGCCAGTTTCTGATTCTCAAGCAGTTTCTGAAAGGCCTGGTAAGATAATTATGATAGAACCAGGCGATTATAGTATATTTTCTTTGGAACTGTTAATTGACGATTGTATTTTGGTTGGTGTTGATAACTTGAAGTCGAGTGTGGTAGTGCGCTTTAAAAGAGTAATTTTTTTTCTGGACGATGTGCTATGGCTGCCAATCTATTCTTCGTGTTCTCTCCGGCATTTTGGAAAAGCCAGCCTAAATCGATTACAACTTTCTTAAATAGCTCTTTTACTAGTAGTTTAGAATTGAGCTGTGACTTCTTTCTTTCTTTGGGTAATGACACATTTAGAGGCTGTGCTTTCGAAGACTGCCCTGGTTTGACTGTACAGGGTAAAACTAATGTTGAGAGGTGTGTGTTCTCAGGTAGCGAGTATTCAGGGATTCATGTATCTAGTGGTGGAAGTTTAGAAATTAAAGAAAGTAAACTACATGGTAATGATTCGGGTATTTTCATTGGCGAGGTGGCTGCGGCTTGTAATATTACAAATTGTGAAATTTTTGATAACAAATGTTGGGGCATTTTGGGGCAAATGGGGGGTGAAGAATTGGCGTATTTACCATAACGACCGTCATGGCGTTTATGCTGAGGGTGGTTCTTCGGCTTCCGTTTCTAACTGTGAGATCTTTGAGAATGGATGGTTGGGTGTTGCTACTATTTGTAACAGCCGTTGCACTCTTTCTCACAATAAGATATATGGTAATAAGTCTGGGGGTGTCCAAGTGGTCCCGGTGGAACAACGAGAAGGAATGTCTCCATCCATTGTTGAATCTAATGAGATTTTTGACAATCGTGGATATGGCATTAATTGCGAAATGATGCATCAAGATACGACATTGGACACAAGCGTATCTTTCAGTGAGAATTCTGCTAGGCAATACGAGTATTACATCCGAAATAGGAACGTATTTAAAAAAGCAAAATGCGATGGCAACAATTGTTACGATCATGAGGACACAGGTTTTTCAGTTTCATCAACAGATGCCAGGGGTGGCAAGGATTATATTAATGCCAAATTCTGTTCTTATTGTCATCAGAAATGTTTTTTAAACTGTGTTAGATGTTTTTCTGCCACATATTGCAACAAAGAATGGCAACGCCAAGATTGGAAAAATCATAAGAAAGAATGTCGCTCAATTCTGGAAAAATCGCCTGTTTCTATAAACATTCCTCCAAAAGAGCGGGCAATTAATGCAGAACATAACCCGTTTCTTCCCTATTTGACCCCTCAACACCCTGGGCTGACGCCAAAGGGTCCATTATTTGCTCGTCCACCAAATGCAGGAGAACGGTTTTTAGTAAAAAATACTAGCAGGCGACAAAGTGTGGAACTCAAATGCACACGGGCCATTGTTTACTATTTGCGATCGCGGCAAAACTATTAATGGTGTCCTTGACAGGAAATGTTATCCTCAACTCTACAACATCGTGCGAGAGTGTGGCGTCGATAGTACTGTTGTTGAGGGATGGAAGAAGAACTTTTTTTGGCGCAATTCCATGATGAAGACCGCCGTAAACTTCGCGTATTTATCACAGAATTTCTACAAAACGAAGATTGGTAAACATTGTACTTTTTTCGCACGAAATCTCAATTCCAAATATTTCCTAGAAAATATGCAGCTACAAACTTAGTTCGTTGACTAACGAATTAGATGCATTTAGCAATGCAAAATAGTCTCTTGTACATAGTATCGTGTTTTACAATTCTTTGCTTCATTCTTCAAGTCAAATATATGTCTACTTCTGCGATTTTTGCACCAATTTCAGATATTTTTTGTGGATAATAATATTTTCAGATTTTTTTTATTTTTTTTAAAGTGAATTGAACCATGAAATCAGCAAAATTTTAGAGAATATATCTCGACTGTAAACATTTTGCTCGTTAAGGGATCTCAATTCATGGCGACGTAAAGTAAAATATATATATAGCTATGTATAGTAGGTATACATGAACGCATATTTCTTCTTTACATTCTGAAGTAAACGAGAAAAAAGCCCTTATTTACCAATTTCTTCAAACTATTTTTTCAAAACTTTGAAAACTCACTCATTCAACTCCTGACAATCCGCCGTACTTTTAAGATCAGCTAGATAACCACCCATCACACCCATCAGACATAGCCATGGGCCCACAAAACTTGATGGACATTAGACGTCGCGGCCGCGCAAACGGAATTAGTGCCCTCGCACACGCGCTTCCTGCGTGGCTCAACGCATAATTTGAACAAATTTCGTTCCTCCGTCCCTCATTCGATGTTGTGTACCACTTACAATTAACAATCTCGCTCCGTCTCACTACATGCCTAATGTATTGGAGGGTTGTAGTACCGCGGAAGAAGCAATTCGATGGAAGTCAAGACCGTGGGTAGATCATTTAGTATTTCGTGATCATGCGTGCACTTGGGTATTGTCAAATTACCTAACCGGGTTGCTATATATTTTCTATATAGAGAGGTGAAATGAGCAGTACCTGTTCCAAGCGAATTCGAAAACTTATAAGTATGGGTGGCGACAGGGGAACGTTAACGACGGACTGGCAACTAGCTAGGAGACGACTGGAGGGCAGAGTCTGAAAAAGTGGGACGAGTACAAGTTAGGAGTACGAATAATAGCACATCGGTCAGGAAGTGACCGGCAGAGACGATATGTTGCCTGACAGGCGTGTATACGGGGTTACACGGTTTGAGGCCGGGGATTAATAGAGGGCGACTTGCAATTGTAGCAGCTTCACAAACAACAGTAAAAAATATTTTCTCGTTCTTATTTTTATTCTATAATTGGTTTTCATCCAATATTTTAGAACTAAACGTTGATTTGTGCGATAGAATTTAGATCGTTGTTTATCGAAGGCGTTTAATAACAAATCAATGTATAATAAAACAATTATTGAATTCGGATTTTATTATATGCGTAGTTAGCAAGGTCTCGGTAAGTAGTATCAGTTTCTGCCTTCGACTTCGCCTGATAAAACTTACCTTGACCTCGATAATTCCGGATATCACACTTCATCCAAGAATTGTTTAATATTTGTCGAATTGTCGTTTCCGTGCAGTTTTGTGGCGGCTGACGTTTAAGGAATTAGACATTACAATCATATATAATAAAATTGCCTCGATTACAAATTCTCAGTGCTGAATTTTCTTATAAAAATAAAGAAATTGACAGTCTCAGAGGCGAACTTGCGATTGAGAAGGCAAAGTCTGAAAAACTAGATTCTCTTATAATTGAAAAATTGAACCAGACAATTGTGGCATGAGGCAATTAATGACTTCCTTAAAGATAGGTTACAGTCGATTCTGCGCATGCGCGGTGAGTTTGTTATGAGTAGCCTACTCATATTACAATCATAACACGTTTCCAGTCCTAAAGCATAATAAACACACGCGTGGCCGCCTTATAATCAATATTCATTCGACTGTCGCCATTGGAAGGAGTGATGGCTGATTCCGGCACATCAAGTATGTTCGGATGTAGATCTTTCAAATATAAGCCATCGTAGCAGATCTGACGCTAGAAAAGAATACGACAAGAAAAGAGACGCATCTAAAGTGTCGTTATTTGATGCTTTCGAGAGGTGGAGAGCGTTCAAAGAAGATCACAACCTCAAAACCGATCAGCATGTCGCAGAGTTTCTGCTCGATTATTTCGCATTGAGAAACACGTTATGGTAAGCATATTAATGATGCAAATAAACCTTTGACCTTTTATGATGATTTTACGCTTTTTATTTACTTTCTTTTACGTATTCTGTAATATTTTAGCAACGTAGAAACTCAAACAGAGAGTACAACGACAATGTGGCCATTGTTTGGCACTGAAGTGAAGGAGAACAATGTACCCCACATCTAACTAGAAGACGCTCAAAAAGAAGCATGTGTTCGCCAGGTAATGAAGTTGTTGAATCTTATTGGTGATGACATATCGGATCTGATTATCCAGCCACCAAACATACTGTCTCCTACTGATGATTTTCCTCAGTAAATATATGTAAGCCATCAACACAACCCTTAAAAGTCTGTTGTCAAACCTGTATTAAACAGGCACCCTCAGGGAGCAGGTTAGTGTCTGCTGAACAGAGGCTGTTAGGGTATTATTAAAGTGGCATAAACTGATAAAGAGTTAGTCTATAATGTAATTAGCCTTTCTCACACGACAAATATTCTCCATTTTTGGGTACATCTTTTAAAAAACTTGTCTTTATATACAATATGATTTATGAATGTACAGTATTACTGCACATGCATGCAAGTAATACATACCTAATGCACAATTTAGATTGGATCCTGCTTTTGATGAACTGTTAATAGAAGAGGTATTAAATGTAACTATAAATGGGCATGATGGAGATGAGCCTGAAGGTGGAGATGAGCCTGAAGTGGAGATGAGCCTGAAGTGGAGATGAGCCTGAAGTGGAGATGAGCCTGAAGGTGGAAATAACGAAGGAGGAACCAAGACAATGACTTCATCAGAGTACATCTCTACCGTAGAAGAGGTTACCCTACAAGAAGCCATAAAGATGGAAAAGTGCGTTGTATTTGCAGACACTCTTATGTCATTGATTACATCTATACATGGGAGTGTTTGTAAACGACAAGATTGTGGCCGTTGATTGATTTATAGAAAGATGTATCGGGAAACCTGTGTTGTGGTATCCTGGGGATGTCAGTCTGGCCATGTTGGTGGGAGATGGGTGGCTCAACCCATACTATTGTTAATTGTTCCCATACTATTTTTAGTATTGAACTCCACTAGTAAATAACAAAAAACAAAACTGCCTGCTAGAACTTCCTGTTAATAACCACATGCAAGAATGTGTTAACACATTAAAAGGCTCTCCTCTTATTTATAATTCCATATCCAGCAAATAATGGAAGTAAACCCTAACCATATAGCATGTGAACAGTCTATACATAATTTTGTTACCTGTATTGACTGTAAATCGGCAAACAATAACTTGTTCTGATCATGTGAGAATCAGGGGGAAATTGTGATAGGCTAAACAATAATTATATAGAATAATATGACACGATGGACTATAAATCCGAAATTATGCACTAATAATATGATGTGACAGAACAATTATTTTTGTTTGTCGATTTGCAGTCTATATACAGGAAAAAAAATTTCTGTGTACACTGTGCACAGGCTACTAATTCCATAATGCAGGTAAGTTAAATTGTCTGCTTTTAGGCAAAATAGAACATAAATAAAGGCGTGCAGGCCTACAAGCGTGCAGGCCTATATCCCCTGTACACACCATTGGGTTAAGGTTAGCGAGCACGTATGGCAACAACACAGCAGCTTGGAACAACCCTTCCATGTTGCCATAGTACATATTGTCTATATGCTGCATGGCGAAAACTTTGATTATCTCTGACATTGTTCAGAACGAGAACATCCTCCCTATATCTCATTGCAATCTCCAGAATATTGCCATCAGTAACTACATGTCTAAATACATTTGTTCTGGAAATGCATGGACCATTTGCACAGCATTTGTTCTCATCCTGCGTTGGCTACCTCCTCCACAGGCGCTTTATTAATTGGAGCGGGCTTGGAAAATTAGGGAAGGGACGCACGGGCGGCATAAAAAAATGCGGGTAAGGCGAAGAGAAGCGCGCCTGCTGACTAATGTTCTCAAGATGGCAGAAGCTATTCACCATTTATTTGACTATAATCGTCCGGAGAAAGAGTTTGTTAATGATTCTTATGAACGTAGGCTCTTACAAAAGGTTAAGGAAGGTGGGAAAGTACTTTGCCCTAACTGTCACGCTACTGATGGCAAAAATAAATGAGCATATATACTTTTAGATTTGTTATACATATTTGTTATTATTTTGCATATAATTTTCCTTTCAAGTTATACATATTCGTAGTCAAATACATACTCATACTACATACTGAATGACACATTAATGATGTCGACATCACTAGCACTGAAGTCAATTGAACCCTTCGCATTTTGAGTGCATTTTTCGGTGTTGTCGCCCATCGAGACTGAGGACAAAAACACTTTGATTCAACGTTTCATATTTCGATTAATATGGATCATATTTCAGTAATAACTTTTAAAATATATCCATCTAAGATGGAAAACACGAAAATATATCGTTTTACGCTGTGATGGGAAATATTTCAGGCAGATTTTTTTGGATTCCCGATTGTCGACATTTATGCCTGATTTTCGACCATTATATGGCAGGCCCTTCGTCACTCTTTCCCCTGATGCAAAATATCACCCGCCCGCGGGAAAAAGGGCCTGAGGAGGAGGTAGCTGCGTTGGCATAACAATGCAGTGGCCACAATTGCACCACTCAGGGGTTTCGTTGTCGGGATCTGGGCTTGGTGGTTGTGGTTTATCCGTGCCTGCCAACTCACCATTCACCATATCAGCAAATGCTGCTGGCTGTCTTCTTAGAAGCTCTAAAGCAAATCTTCTAAGGGCGTCGATTTCCATTGCTTATTTGCTTCTATTAGGTTCTAAAAAGATAATTAGCAAAGAGACTGTTCACGCTGTTGCACTGGTAACACTAACATTATGTCAATGAGTGAAATCAACTGAAACAAAACTTTCTCTTTTTAATCTGTAGACAAATATTGTCAAATGATTTTAGTCATAAAAGAAAGAGCCTTGAAAGGCAGGTTTGTGCTCTCAGATGCTAGAATGTTGGGAACCACATAATTATTATAAGGGAACTAGCTCCCTACCCTGGTGGCAAGTTTTGTACTTATATAAATATAATAAAAGCCGACATATAGTTTTCTTACCACCAGCTGCTGTTCATGGTTGGCTTGATTTTCAGCAGCACCTGGCTCTTCATTTAAACGCCCCCTTCCAGTTCCACGACCTCCTCTTCCACGACCACCTCTTTCACGCCCTCCTCTTGTTTGACCTCTCGCTCCACCTCTTCCCCTAGCACTAATTCTAGCTCTTCCTCGGCCACGTCCTGTCCTATCTTCTTCACTTTCGATCAACCCCTCCTCTACCTCGCTTTCCAGTTCTTGCATTGAGAAATCAGAATCCTAAAAAAGTATAGTGTGAAAGTGAATAAAACTGTACTTGTATGAATGCAAAGAAAAAAAAAAAAAAATTTATTCTTCTATCGATATGAGGGTGACATCAGTGAGTTACATATTTCAGATATTTCCAGGCGATAATTGCAAATCATACATAATTTTTGTATATAATACACACAAAAGATTTTAATACTTACTGTGTCTTCACTGTCACTCTCTTCGGCTCTTCTGTTGTTCATGCAGCATCCAAAATCGTCTCCATGGCACGCGCTAGAACAAAAGCTGTTTAGGCTTTTACACGGACAATAATTCCGCCCTTTTTCGCGAAGACACAAGACAGGCGCCGCAACAAGAACCCGTATAGTGATATTGTTGTCTACATTGGCACTGCAGCAACACTTTCGATCACACTTGTTTCGAATTCGTCAAGCGAGAGGCTTTCTTCCAGTACTTCTGCCATGACTGCAACAGCAATTCACGATTTTTCAATTAAAAGTCGTTTAAAGATTTGAAAGTGTAGAAAAAATTCAGTGTACAAATTCAAGTACAAATTCTGAAACATTGCACTCCTTACGTCGCAAATTAAGTCGAATGTACTTAATCGTGTTCCGAACACCTGTTACATACTTCATGTTCAATGTGGTTCATAGTCAATGTGGTTCAAAAACCAAAAAATGTAAACACAGCCCGCGCATGCGCAGAATCGACTGTAATCTACCTTTAAGCGTGCTACGAATATGTTACGTATACAAGATAAAAATCTGCCATAAAAATAGTTCCATATTTGGCAAATGGAAGTGCTAATCAGGTTGATGATTGTGCTGAGGGTGGGTATAGGGAACAGTTCAATGCTCATCAAGTCGACAGTATACCTGAAGTACAATCCAATATCGACAACAATAATATAGGAAATTCTCGTATGTTGGCAAAAGAAAACAAAGAGCTGCCACACGAATTTGAGGTATTGCACACAGAATTGGTCGAATCTAATGCAAATCCATAATTAGCGAAATCAACGACGGTATTATATGCTAATATATTTTGTGATGTGATTTCCATATTTTGTTTATAGTTTGTTTTGATTAAATTCATCGAATTAGTTTATTTTTTATCACGTGATCGCTTTTGTTTTCAATATAAAAGCACATGTTTTTCACCCGACCCATTCTACTAACTTCCAGACGAAGGGCCTTCGCTCGAAACTTCGAAGTTCTCATTGTATTTTTCAGGTAGTTTTACACAACAGTCAGCCGTCATATTTGCTATACTCTATACACTGGCACTGCACGTTCATAATAATATTACGTTAGAGTGAACTCTGAAAAAAAATCCCTAGTTTTCACCCAATCATATCAGCATGTTTGCAATGTGTGAGCCATACCGTGAGTCATCACCGTCATCAAATAAATTGAAATAATAATAATAACTTACGCCGTGAATGGTGCGCGGGTTATACCGCGAGTCATGCGTGAGTCACGCTAAAGGTATCTCGGAAATCAGTGCGCGGCGGCATCCCTTCGTTCCGTATATGGGGGAGGAGGGGGTTATCTACTGTCGGTACGCCAATGTTAGTATAACTCTGTGAAGCAACAAGCAAAAGGCGGATCATTTTCCCAGATCTGAGAAAGAGTGTATATTTAGTCATGACGAGTCGGTTGTAAATTAGGACATACAACCGATTAATAGTTGCATACAACCAATTGCCTGGTTTAATCCTTGCAACAAATCTCTTACACGCTGCATCTCTGCCCAAGTTCAGAGTCTCAAAACCAGCCAATTTTAAGGCGTCTTCATATGAATGAGAATGGTAGATAATTGCCATTGCACGCTTCTGAACTCTTTCAAGATCGGTACAAAGGGTTTGAGGGATGTCTGGAAAAACTACAGAGGAGTACTCAGTCATTGATCTTATAATTCCACAGTATACAGTCACAATATTACCCGATGAAGTCGAGGAATGAGTTATGTAAACTCCAAGTAGCTTGAATGACGAAACAGTTTCCACACCCGTGTCGTCAATAGCAATATTGGTTTCTATTCACTATTATTGTACTCAAGAAAGTCCACCGTCATGTCTTTACATTTTTCGGGATTTAAATTCAAAGTTTGTTCCAAGTCCGCCAGCTTTATGGTTGCTTCATAGCTGTAAAAGCTAATTCCTACTATTGAGTGGGATATTAGTTATAAACTTAGGTATTGAAAGCGCGCACGGGAGATGGGCACCCGCGCGAGAACGTACAAGCACGAATTATTATCAAATTTGACACATATTGACGTAAATTACGTATGTTTTTCATCCGAATCGGGGTCTTGTTCAATTCCGGGTCCGAGTTTCGAAGTATGCCGTCTCAGACTGCGCTGACCAATATTCGCTCCCGTACTTTTTTAACTAATGAACATGAATGCGAGTGTTGTTGAATAAAATATTGTCTTTATTCTGTGGCTGTGCTGTTCAATAGAACTGCGAAGCTTCGAGAAATCGGTAGCAAAATATGGATCAAGCGATTTCAAATCCACAGAATCGTGGAAAAGGTGGAGAAACATTGGTAATAGGTAGATAATGTACAGTATATAATTTTTGTTGAATCCTTTAACCATAGTCTACGGGATATAAGCCGGTTAGAGACGAGCAAGTTTTCTATGACTAGTTTTAGCCGAGCAAGTTTTTACCCAATTGCACATGTGTACGTACAACTAGGTTTTTGGTTTTCTGAAAGCCATGATGGAACAATAGGTTGCTGACCAACAGTATCAAAGTGTTCAAAGTGTTCAAATGCAAGCTTTCCTTGTTGACCCATACAGACGAGCAAAATTTGTACTATGACAGGTACACTTGTTCAAAAGCCAGCATATTAGCTTACTTGAGTGTACTTGCCATTGAAAAACTGGGCAAAGTTGCGTATACAGACGTGGTCTGTATAAAATAAAACTTGTCGTATAAAAATTAAAACTTGTCATAGAAAATTTGGCCGTCTGTAGCAGGCTACATTGTTCGCGGGAAGATTATATATTAGGGATGTTGACTCTAAATTGCTGCTTTTGATTCATACCGTGCTTAGTGTACTGTATATAATAAATAATCATTGGACGAGGATTACGCATGATATCAACAATTATTCAGACCGAGGTCAATGTTATCTGCCGAAGCGAAGGCGAGGCGGATAACATTGACCGATCTCTGAATAATTCTTGATATAATGCTAGGCCGAATCCAATAATTGTTTTATTATACATTAAAAAGGCAAAAACCAGAAAAGTAAGCCAAGACTTGCGTCCGTGGGAAAGATGCAGTCACTGTCTATTTCTGACAATAATTTGGACATTTTCTCTTCGTTTGCAAAATCAAATTTACAAGAAGCCATTTTGTTTTGCCTTTCAAAATTCGCGGGCTGTTTATACACGCTGCCGATCGCGCAGGGGCTTATGCTCTACAGCGTCCAATAATAGTTTTTTTTGGATCGAAATTCGATCCTGAAAAACTATTATTGGACGCTTACGTCTGCAGCGGACATAATTTGACAACTATCAGATATGGAAAATTATCAGGCGGTTTTTGACAAATCAGGTACGAGAATAATGTTTCAATGTATAATAATCAATATGATGCCTAGTTCCAATAATTCAAAGATCGACATAATCTGATTATTTTTCATGTTCAGGAATGTCGTGATGACTTCTTTGACATGGATGAGTTTCAGGTCTTATCCACATGCATGTCCTCATCTGGTGGGTTTTAATTGACAGTGGATAATAGGCAATCAACATACTGACAAACTGTTCCCGTTGCTTTCTGAGCAGCTTTAATATCATGGTCTAGTTATGTTGTATTTATTTATTGTGCTTCGCTTCAAACATCATACATTAATTGCACTAAGACAAACAATATACATAAAAAAAAGAAGCTGGGACACCACAACAGCTTAACACCAATTACAGTGGGCCCTTTACAAACTATAAATTTAAATATAGAAAACAGATATAGAAGGGTATTTAAGGTACGTTTACACACCGCGATCCGCCGAGTACGACTCGCATTTCGGTGTATGCGATCGAGTAGGCACGCGTCAAATAGTGCATTTAAATATCAGCTCAATACAGATTTCTGGAATTGGCGTCATATGAATTTCATACACCAGAACCCGAACTGCACAGGACAAAATCGCAATGTGTAAACGCCCCTTTAGTAACAGCAAGTTAATGGTCGGATGAGACTTCTGCTTGTGTTGCATTTGACACAGACAGTCTTCCAAGTGCGTGAATCGTCAATGTTGTAGCAGGCTCGTAATGCAGTCAAATAGTATGCTAATATTCCTCTCTTAAATTGAATAAAAGAAAGATTATCAAGCCTTAAATGCTCCGGGAGAGAGTTCCAAGTTCTAGTTGTTCGAAGAAAGAATGAGCGATTATAAGTTGTTGTTTTATGTTTTCGTTGACGAAATGAAATTGCGTTGACATTTGCAGATGAACTTGTGACTCTTACGGGAGCAATACGTTCAGGTAAGGTACTTTGAGATATCGATACAATGCCAGTAATAGCTTTGAAGAAGAACATTAAGTCTAAATATTCATGCCAATATGAGAGGGGAAGAAGTTCTGTCGAGATGAGTCTGTCTTTATAGGATATGTCACACATGAATGGGAGGCCTAGAATAAACTTTGAAGCTCGGCGTTGAACACGTTCTACTCGGTTGATGAGCTTGACCGACTGCGGCGACCACACCTGAGTGGCGTAGCCCAAGGCTGGTCGTACAACTGCCAAATACAATGCAAGGCGAATCTTTTTATCCGTAATTTCCGTTGCAGATCTACGTACGAATCCGAGCATCCTATTGGCAGCGGCGCATCGATCGAGGGTGTGTTTGGACCATGTCAGATTACTAGTAACCCAAATGCCAAGATCCTTCTCCTCTGTTGTTACTGCGAGCGTTTTGTTTTTGATGACGTAGGGGAATTCGGCGGTAGTCTTTTTCCTAGTAATTCTCTGACACTTACATTTATTTTGATTAAATACAAGTCCAAAAGAAGTCGACAACTCCTCAAGATTATCAAGATCACTTTGAATCGAGACAGCGTCTATGTGAGAATCGACACACTTGAATAATTTTGTGTCATCAGCAAAAGAAGCTACTTTTGCATTATTCACTACATCAGGTAGGTCGTTAACATAAAGGAGAAAGAGTATTGAACCCAGGATAGAACTTTGAGGGACTCCAGACATTACAGGTTTTTCAGACGAAGTAGCCCCTAGAACAGTCAGACGTTGCCTTCTGTTCATCAAGTAGGAGGAGAACCAACCGAGTAAACTACCAGAGATGCCAAAGCAGTTGTAAAGTTTATGAATAAGGATTTGGTGGTCAACTTTATCAAAAGCTTTAGACATATCCATGTAGATCACGTCAGTCTGTTTACCAGCATCCAGTAAAGATCCTATATAGTCGTGTACTTCCACCAGCTGGGAAGCACAAGATTTTCCTGGAATAAAACCATGTAGGGAGTTTTTGATCAAGGCCTCCAAGTGATCTCGGATGTTACGAAGTACACAACGCTCAAGAACTTTCGAAATTATAGAGAGGAGAGAAATGGGGCGGTAATTTTCAACTTGATATTTTTCTGCTTTCTTGTACACATGTACAATGTTTGCTAGCTTCCAATCATCAGGTACAACTCCACAACTAACAGATTTATTAAATAGCTTAGTTAGTGAAGGTGCAATCTGGTGGGCAGTTGCTTTCAAAAGTTTAGGAGAGATGTTATCAGGTCCAGTCGCTTTGCTGGTATCAAGTGCTAGAAGAGTTTTCTGAACTTCTTCTGTAGTAAATTGGACGTTTGATAATAGTGAATCTGTAACTGGTGGTTGGGAAGGAGGCAAAGATACATCAGAATCACTTTTCGTGAAAAAAGATGAGAAATAGTTAGTGAATGGTAGTTGGGGTTGAAGCAGTTCGAATTTGTGACGAAACAGATATATCAGCGTTACCCATCGTCATGGACTCGGGAATGCTGGATTCTTTGTTTGTTAGCTTAAAGATCGACCAAAATCTTTTTGGGTTTAGTTGGAAGTCAACATCAAGGGAGGAAAAAATTTTTTTACGGCTAGACTTAACCATTTCCTTAACGTTAGCTCGTAATTCTCTGAACTTGGTATTTAAGGCAGCAGTCGGAGATGTTTTAAGCTTTCGTCGCACAGCTTCCTTTTGCCGTAAGGCGTGGATGACGTTACCATTTAACCAAGGAGGGGAGTTTCTTCCCTTAAACTTTCGAGATGGGACAAAATTTTTAACTGTTCTGAGAAAAGTGTCTTTCCACAGCAGCCAATCTACATTTATGTTAGAATCTTGTTGTATTATAGTGGAGAGATCAATCGCTTGTAAAGCAGATCGAAGGCCATCGAAGTCACCCATCCGGAAATCCAAAACTGTTGGTTTAGCCTAGGACCCGCTTTAATAGATGTTTTTAGATCAAAAACAATTACTGAGTGATCAGTAAACAAGCCGCTATTTTCTGGATTAAGCAAAGTGATGTTATTTATCTGGTTCGGTACACTGGAGATAACTAAATCAAGTATATTGACACCTCTTGTAGTTAGAGTGTTAAGTCGTGTTAAGTAGAAATCGTTCAATTGCTCTGTGAATGAGATTTCATCAGCGCCAAAAGTTTCAGCAGGAGATTGCCAGTTTACTTTAGGGAGGTTGAAATCACCACAAATTATAATATGATCATGTAGAGACGACAGATCATCCAAAATCAAGTTAAATTTATCTAACCAGATCTTTTCAGCATTAGGTGGTCTATAGCAACAGCAGATTAACAGTTTTAGTTTTGAGTGGGTGATTATTTCTACAGAGGTTACCTCGAGGTCAGATAAATTAACTAGTTCTCGAGATGAATTAAATGTATCTGTTTTGATTGCTAGTAGAACGCCGCCACCGTTGCGCATTTTTCGGTCTTTCCTATAGATTGAATAACCAGTTGGCAGAATTTCAGCGTTATCAATGTCTTCAGTAAGCCACGTTTCTGTGACCCACACCAAATCGGCTGTCTCGGAATAAACAAGCTCTTGAAAACGAGATAGATTACATACTTGTTTGCCATCTGTTACGTGCAAACTTTTTAGACTACGGGCATTAATAACAAGGCATGTTGCAGGATAACCTTTTAAATTTTGCATCTGCTTTTGTTGATGTGGTCTATTAGGACCCGGGTTTAAGGAGATATCTCCAGAGAGGAGAATACAAATTAACGCATGCGAAGTTCTACGGTTGACTTGAAAGGTTAGGCCATAGCGGTGGTGCGGTGGATAATTAATTTTCCGTAATTTAATATCACGGGTAAAACACCAAAGGGAGCATATTCTGTCAGGTAAAGTGGCAAGTTCCGAGCTAACAATCACGTTGGAGGGTAGACTCTTATCGTTGTAGAGAGGTCGTGACGTTTTCTGTTGAGTAAACAGCAGTAGGAAAAGGGTGATAATTAGGACAAGTCTGATGGTTATCATATTGGTAGTTAGTTTAAAAGACGAACAATAATGCAAGGTGGGAAGTTAAGGTGATGCAAAGCAATCTGAGTAAGTTGAAACAAACCTTGGCAATTGTTCAGTTTACCAGTACCATGACAATGGAAACTACCTCTACCGTGGTATTCATATCTAAACCAGTGCCATTTTGCACCAAGTGTTTCAGATAGCCAGTGTTAGACCATGCTTTCCAATCTTTGCATGAAAAACAAATCTACAATAGGGGGATTGTTCATACCATTTTGTCGTCTTACATCACTGGTGAAATTACCAGTTTCACAGTCATTACCAGCTTTAAATATAGCATATAATTCTGGTCAATGCATTATCTGCAGAGAAAAACTTAAAAATTATGTTGGTGCTCCAATAATAGCTTTGAGTTCCTCTCTTACTCTATTCTAGTAAGCATTAGTACCAGCAATATTGCCGACATATCTATAGATACTTTAGACATAAATACATTAGCATTGGTGGTGACAGCCATTTCTCGCAGTTCACCATGGGTGAGATGTGCTTCACTTGGGTTTTGTCTAAGGAATATCCCACTTTGCTGTAAGACTCGTTTTCTTTTAATCATAATAAAAGCCCAGTAAGAAAATCCGGGACGGTTGCCAAAACGGTAGGCCCATTTACCATCAATACTTTCAGCAAATTTTAAAAATATTTTATTCGTTCGTGAAGAGGGACATCTCTCAGAAGTCCTTGATTTGTAGCATCACTTTTTCCATCAGTAAATAATGTTGGGGAAGCCATTGTGGCCATATGTAATATCTGATACTCGTTTAAATGTTCATTTTCAACTTAGGGCCATTGGATTGGCTCATTTTCTGAAAGCTGATTTATTGTATTTCCCGCTGTTGTTGTTCACCAACAGGTAGAAAACTACTCATTTCAGTGGAGTCGTTACATACAATATCCTCTGAGGGATTATCAGTATGAGGACCTACATCAGGAGAACAATTATCATCTAAAACTATATCATCATTAGTCTCAAAAGTCATAAGATCTGGTGGTACACCATTTTCAGGTAATGAATTTAAGCATCTTCATTCATTGTTTAATTGAGAATAATGTTGATTATTGTTTATAAGCCACACTAAAGCATTGTCCACTTTTCGTTTTCGCACGTACTGTCACATCCCTAAATGTGTTGTCTTTACCTTTTACCTTGACAATAATAACAGCCAAGTCTTATTGGAAAACATGTTGCAATTTCCGTGACATTTTGTGGTAAGTTAATACAATGTCCTGAATAACCTAGTTGACCATCAGGTTTAATAAAAACTCTCATAATTGCATGCAAAGCACGAGCAATTAACATTTTATATTTTTTAGTTAATTTAAATGTTGTAATTCATGTGGAACATGTGAAGGTATCATTGAGTTTTCACATGAAAATAATTTAAGCATTTTTTTTATCTCTACAACATTGTGAAGACTCGTTACCTCCTGACAAACTGTACACTGACTGACAATATGTTGCATCAAATTTATTAATATCAGTTTTTGGCCAACATTGCTATTCAATACCACCATTTTGTGTAGTGCATGTCATATAAATTTAAATAACTTGTTAGCTTATTTCACGTTGAGGCATTGACAATATTTTTGCGCGCTTTTGCTTGTGATAAGCTCTATCTTTCTCAAGTATCAATTGTCTCTCACTGTCGGTTTCGTTTGATTGCTTTCTCTTGTTAGAATTCTTAATTTTCAGTGGTCAAATTACCTCTCACAGCATGTTTCTCTGACAGTTTATTTTTCTTAGACTCTTTAGCTTTCTGAAGTCTAATTTGTCTCCCACTGCTTTTTTGTCTTAGACTCCTTAGCTTTCTGAAGTCCTTTGACCTTTTTATCTTTTACTCTTTTTAGACTGCCTATCCTTTTGAAGTCTAATTTGTCTCTCGCTGTTTCGTCTGACCGTTTTTGTTTTCTAGGCTGAAATCGTGTAACTTTTCCGAATAGTTGTTTTTAATGCTTTCAAAAAAATTTTTACACAGACGGTTTCTACACTGAAATAAAGTTTCTAGTTCCAATGCTTCCAGCGCTTTTTTATAAGGGAAGTCGTAACCAAAAATCATCTCCGATGCTTGTTCTTGGATATTCTCTAAGGAGTCACTGAGGTAACTAGGTAGACTATAGTGGTCCATTATGCATTATCCGTTTACTTTAACGTTTATGCATTATCCTCCTTTAAGGGGAAAGCAACACAAACTTTTGTAAATTTCTCATCCAATATTCATCCAAATCGAACCAGAATTTAATCAATTTGTCCTTGGTCTATGGCCGTTTATAGATCCACAAATTTTCATATTAAAATGTTTGATATTGTTTAATTATCGTGCTCACAGACAAACACACACAAAAATCCAGGTGTAAACATAATCTCCTGGCGCACGTTATAAACTATTATACAGACTATAATGAAAAATGAGACCTGGATCCTACCTCTTTCTCGACTTCGTTTTCGAAGAATGAAGCACAAAAACAACAGCAACGATAAGACCAACCTCGGAGTCGAAGACAACTGAAATTTATTAAAACACGAATCGAGATTCACTTCTTTTTTGCTTCAAATATCATGTTTTGTTTTGTCGCGATTTCTAGAGCTTTATCAAATCAAGTTTCGCTAGTACTTTTCATAAATGAATGAAATAGGTACAGTACGCTAATTGTATTTTTTGTTTGTTTTAACATGTAACATAAAATCATTTCGTCAAATATAATATGCTCAACTTATTATACTTCTGCTATTCCAAATTACAATCATGCACCTTACTGCTCGTGAAACACTTTCAAATCATATAATTACCCGCACTCATAACCCTTATTAAAGACCATGTAAAGTCCATTCTGCGCATGTGCTATGGGGGGTCACGCGATGTAAACAATGCCCAAATTTCGCGTTGTTTCGAATAAAATTCGACATCTTCTAAATCAGAAACTCGAATCAGTATTAATTTAAAGCATAGCGAACCATAACACATCATAATTTTTTAAACATAGCGTTTTTAAAATGTAAACAAATGGACGTTGCCGGTTTGTTTACGTCGGGACTTTACATCACCTTTAAACGAAAGAGCCTACCTGGACAAGGTTCCTTCTCACATAATCGATTTTCTCGATCCTCCCCCCCGCTTACTACAGTTCCCATAATTTCCCGTGGGGTTATCACACTGTCGTGTCCATATTTCCACACCTTGACCACATGTGACACTACATGGTGACGACTTTGTCCAATTGCTATAGTTACCGTTAACTAAAAATGGAAATATAGGATAAAGCACTAAACTCACGAAACTAGTACGCTGAGAAACTTATTTGAATGTGTTTGTTTTAAAATCAGAGGGCAGTAGCCTGTGGTGCAGACGCACATTCCCGCAACGTTTCTCTCCTGCGGGAAATATAACGCGGTAATTGGAAATGATAGAGCTATCCTGTGTAAATAGAATTAGTTCAATTTTGGTTTCTTCGTGTAGTAAAGCTGGATCAATAAGGGATGATTTTTGCAGGATCGCTGGGGAGAATAATTTAGAAATGATATAGCCATCCATTATAAATGAAGTTAGTTTAGTCACTCGTTGTTACATTTATACACAGTACATACAGGTATCCTAAACTGTAATGGCTAATGCTAACGTTAAACTGTGTAAGAATGTTGTTGTGATCTAGCAGCTCTCGTAATTTTAATAAATCATCCCAGACAAAAAATTGCCGTCGATATTTTAAAGTTCGGCGGCAGTTCAACAACAATTTTATTTAATTTATGACAATTTGAAGATGCATGTTGATAACAAATGGATTATTTAAAACCTGCAATATTATTGTATTGTATGTGTATTCACTTGTTGTTGATAACTTTGATGGTTTCTTTTACAGTATATAGTAGGTAATAAGTGTTTGATAACCATTGGCAAAAAATTGCCGTCCATAATTTTATCTTCACCGACATTATTGGCGGCAATAGACCTTTTTCATAATGACTTCAAACGTGGATAAACACTTAATGCGCTGTCGCACGGGGGAATTTTTAGCGACCATTCGCATCGAAAATGATGTTGTATGAAATTTTATTGGCTCGGCAACGACTTCAATTGTGAATTGTTGTTAAAAATTGTTCCGTGTTAATACATCGTCATTACCGGAAAAGCTGGAGCAAAAGTGTTTATCCGCGTTTGACGTCATTATGAAAAAGGTCTATTGCATTTGCTGTCGAAAATTGCGAGGACTGGATCTAATATAGAAAGCGTCTCTATTTACATGTTGGTGTAAATGTTTTTTTGAAAGCAAGATTGCAGCTCATGTTTTTGATTTCATTCTCAAGACAATGTTCAGTTATAACTGATATCTTTACATCAACAGGATTCCCTACATAGAAAATCTTTCTGTCAGCTACAGTAGTATAAAATTGATGTTGCACACAATCTGAGAGCAGTATTCATGTCTGGCAAATATTTGGTCTGAGAATGTTGTGATTTACTATCTGCCAATAAATTACCTTCAAAATATAAATTGATTCTATCGACACATTTTTGGATATCAGCTTTTGGATTCTTTCTTACAGGTAGCTATTTATTAAAAAAAAATGACACTTGCTGAGTGTTAACAAAATTAAGCTGTTAGTAAAACTACTTGTTGGATCATCTAATCAATCATTTTTTCACATGAACATTTGGAAATATGGAAAAATAGAACTCCAAAAGCTCTCTTCCATTTGCAAGAGGGAGGTGTAGTTTTTCAGGGGGTTCCATTCCCTTACTTTTTATAGTCTATTTTTAGCAGGGAGTGGGGGATTCTAACAGCTTCAACAGGGGATAAAACCCACATAGTACCACATAGTCCATATCACATAGGTCACAGTTACACTATACCAGATTTATTACTTTCCATACCAGATTACTTTTCATACCAGACGTGAAAAAACAAGTGTATTTGCACTATGCCACTACGCTCCGTATCAAACTCCTTCCCTTTCCTGTTTCCAAGGAAGCAAGTAACAATTTTGTTCCAAAACATGGATTTTGTAGGGAATCGTACCAGGTTACCCTGTCTACACTGCTTCTGCACATACCGGATTACTTAGTTTCATATCACCTCCAATGCGGAGTGATTTTTACTGCGTAGCACGTACCAGAGTACAGTGGCGTACTTCTAATGTAAACAACAGCCCCAATCCAAGATAGAAATTGCTTCGCTCTAATGCAATCTGGTATAGTGTAATCAGGGCCACACTGTATATCTCAGGTAATTGTCAATAACATCATGCTCTAACCTGTTCACATGAAGATTTTGTGTGGTTGATTCCACTGTTAATATTAGCAACATAATAGTCCTGTAACAAAGAAATATGGCCTGTTTCAAACGTCAAATTTCATATATGTCAAATACAATTCACCTTAGATTTGAGCAAATTACATTAAGTTTGATACTGGTTTCAAACTTCTCCAAAACGTCTCCAAAACGTCTCCATATCTACCTTGTTCTTGAACATTTTCAAGCTGATATGTGCATTTTGTCATGTGCACAATTTGCACAAAATTTGTTCTTTCAAGAAAGAGATTTTTTGAGAATTGAAGTTGTGTGCACATTTTCCCTCATTTAAATGTGCCTTTAACACCCAGTACCACCTAGCTGTGCGCACATATGTGACATATATGTCATATATGTCATATATTTCACATATATGACATATACAATATTTCTTTCCTTTACCCGGAATCATTTTGCAATATCTGTTTTTACGTTTTAAAAAGAAGCCACAACTTTCACGTGTCTTTTCACTTTTTTCAGTCATCTTGGATTTTCGGTTCACTACTTTATTTTTATGTACGCATACAATATTGTCCCCATGGGCTCCAAACAGTGCCGTAAGTAGCAGTCGGATTGGGGGCTGAAATTCAACGACGACGCAGGGCAAAAAAAGCGATGTTAGTTACTAAACCTCAGCGAGCGTATAACGTTACTAGTCCGTCGCCCATTTTGGTTCATGCCACTGGCAGCAAATTGTTATTGGAGGACCCAAACCTACGGGGTCTGGGGCATGCTCCCCCTGGAAAATTTTGCATTTTTGAAGCCTCAGAAGTGCATTTTCCGTTTTTAACGCACTTTTTACAACCTCATGTGCTCCGTGTACAATTACAATTACAAGCGTCAGTGAATTAGTTTGTGATATATATAGATGTGAAAGTAACGACAAACTATTACAGATGAGTTGATTGTAGCTGGCTATTCAAAAAATAGATACAATATGAATAGAAGTACAATCCTGGATGAGCAAATTACTGCCGATGCCCCTGTGGCTGTGGTTTTTTCAAATTTTAAAATCTACTGACCAAGTTACTTTCAAATTCTACTTATTTTTTTCAGAAATTATTGAGGGGGAAAACTAACCGTATCTGCCACTATAGGTAGAGGGTCAGGTATTATTACTTACATGGCCGGTATACTCGTAAAAACGCGATATGTTTTTACAAACCTGCACCAGACTTGTACCAATGCTGTTTTAACAACTTGTTATCAGGAGTGTTCGCACTTCGCATTAAGTGCCGCACAGAGATATTTGGAGGCGCGGGGCAAAATGTTAGTTTGGGGCCCTATTGAGTCTCCATCGTCAAAAAACCTTTGGGGTCGTGTGCCCGTTTATAAAACTGATTTTCATGCCCTTGAACGTCTGGGTTATACGTCCTGTAGTCTTGAATGTTTAAATAACATTCTCAATCTAAAAGTACATTCTCAACTTAATAGTAGTAGGGGTCCGGGGGAAATCTAGCGTCTCCGGAATAGCAAATTCCTGCATTCTGGGAGACTATTTGACATTAATATATATTACCCCACACCCCCCCCCCCCCCTCTGGGCGGCCTGTTCGAACTGCTTGTTCCCAGCTTGTTGACAAGTTGTCAACGGCTTGTCGACAACCTGCTAAACGATTGTTGACTTAACAGACTGTTACACGTTGTTTCAACAACTTGTTATCGTGCTGAAATTCAAACACTTCTTAACAAGTTGTTAGTGACAACCTTGTAGCAACTTAAATAAAATGACGGCGTTGTTACAACTTGTTGACAAGCTTGGTACAAGTTTGCTGCGCAGACATCTTGCGAATTAACAAGATGTGAGATTTGAAACTGCTTATAGCCATACAAGATGTTCTTTTTATCAAAAAATGGGGCTTTTTCATAGCTATTTGTTATTGTGATGTTTTGTAAAACCTAACTATATATTTACAGGACTTTAAAATGACGATAGTATAATAAACAACAATGCATTGCCATTTTTTATATTCTGATGCCCCGCTATTGATACAAAAGTCAGTTACGAACAATTTACTTTCAAGCAGAGCTGCCTACTCACCCGATTTCTTTAGCAAATCTCCAGATCACCCGATCGAAGGACATGTTCACCCGATTTTCATTGAGTTTTCAACTTAAAAATATGAATATTACTAATAATCTATATTTCCCCAACGACGTTTTGGTCATTTCTGTGAATAATTTATCTTTTTCACCATTTCGTATTTAAAAGGGACACAAAAGCAATTTATCAATTTCTCCTCCCGGAGCACATTTGTTATTTCTAGTTTTAGCTGGTTTGGAAAATCTCCAGATTTTCCCCCAAATCTCCAGATTTTTTAAGGAATTTTTTCCCAATCTCCAGACTTTCTTCAGGCAAGAGTTGGCAGGTCTGTTCAAGTGATATTTTCACATTTATAGAACTACAAACTATAAAACGCGTAATAATATACTTTCTGCGGTTGGCGTTCTATTTAAGTCATCTATACTTTCATATATCGACTCTTCATATATACTTCGTTCTGCCGACGTTTTATTTATTTCATCCATACTTTCATACATCTCTTCATATATGGGCATATCAACTGATACAGATGAGGAATGATGTTTTGGCTTTCTTTTAAAAAATATTTCTGCGTAAGGAGCAAAATCTGTAAATATTAAGCATTATATTTACTTCACTAAGGGTTGAAGGAGTTTTGCAGATGGAAATTTCGAGCGAAAATTATGTACATATTTAGACCTAATCAGGAGCAGTTACAAAAAAATGCAACTATAGGCCCTCTGACAGGTATTGGACCTGCGGCCCTGGCCCCCTGCGATACCGGTGCAGAGCTCTGACCACTGAGTCCAGTTGCCAAAGAGCGGACCACAAGTTCATGTATATATACTAGGGTGATGCCAGTGTGTGGTTTGTGCATACTAACCGGGGGGGACAGAGGGCACGTGCCCCCCCCCAAGTTTTCTTCAGATTGCCATTTTCTCCAGCTAAAACAATGGGGAAAGTGCCCTTTTCTGATAGAAGAGGTGCCCTTAAGATAAAGTGGCGCCCAAACTTGAAGTTGCTTCCTACGCCTATGCATGAGTTTCTGCATGAGTTTTGTAATATTTTAATATATAGTAGTCTTGGTTTGGTGGCGAATAAATAGATTTAGAAATATGGTTTAATATTCTCGTTGCTGCCCAAACGTAATTCAAATTCAATAAACTTACTATCTCTTCTTCTAATTAGCTTGAACAAGACTTTTCTCTTACGAAAGAGAAGAAAAGCAATAGCCATTATGATGGTCGAAACACAAACACCACATGTGATTCTGATAACTTGAGAACTTGATGTTACTAGAATACACATTGACATTATAAGTTGATATATACATGAACAACTGCAACAAGCCCGTTGACAGCTTGTCAACAAACTGGGAACAAGCAGTGTGAACACATTACAACTTGTGTGTCATTACGTGTGTAGGATATTTACTTTGCCTTGTTTAAATAGCTTCTCAGTGCTGGAAAACTCTTGAAACAAAAGTTTGATTGGTTTTTTACTATGCTTCGAGTGTCTTTCTTCGGAACCTCCAGTTTCTCTCGCCCACTAAAAACTAATCCTTAGGCTTTAGTTGTCTAGTACATGTATCATGAACCTCTGACTTAAGTGAATTGAGCAACCACACTCTGTTAAGCCATGAGCCCTACTTTAGTATTTTACTCTGTCTAACGCCAGACGATTTTACTCGTCAGTGGTAGGGTACTGCCAGTTAATGGTTAACAAAACTATCTGCCAGTGTCTCTTGTTAACCCATTAGCTGGCAATGCGCCCAAATGGACCCGACTTTTGTATTTTACTCTGTCTTTACTCGTCAGTCGTAGGGTACTGCCAATTAATGGGATTAAATAAATAAATATCTAAAATAGTTCAATGCCTGACCTGGACATGGTTCCATTTGGCAGGGTTTACTGACTTTGTCTTTCCCATATTTGGAACAGTCACCGCCATATTTGGGAGGTGGGTTATCACATTTCCGGGACCACATCTCGTATCCAACACCACACGTCACACTGCATGATGACAATTTTGTCCAGTTGCCATAGTTACCGTCAACTAAAATTATCAACGTATACAAGTTAATGACGGAAAATAAAGTTTACTTCTACAAGATGTTATCTTTAGCCTAGGAAATTAAGATGAATATGATGTGATAATTAATTCATCCAGTATATAATCTGAAACTTCTATTAAAGCTGACATAGTACACACGTGAAAATCTCACATCTTGTCAACAAGATGTGTTCGCAACAGACTTGTAGCAAGCGTGACAACAATTTGTAACAATGTTGTCATTTTATCAAGTTACTACAAAGTTGTAACTCACAAGTTGTTAATAAGTTGTTGAATTGCAGGACGATAACAAGTTGTTGGAACACCTTTTAAAAAGTCTGTTGAGTCAACAACCTTGTAGCAAGTTGTCAACAAGCCGTTGACAAATTGTCAACAAGCTTGGAACAAACAGTGCGAACACAGTCTGATAACAAGTTGTTGAAACTTGTGCGTTTTTACGTAGTAACACCAGAAAACCAGAGGGGGACATTTTGGGGACAGCCTGCAGATTTGCACATACCGAAACTTACTTGGACAAGATCGTCTTTTACAAATTTGATATTTAATCTCCTTTCCGAAGATAGTGCAATTCTGACCTTCATTCGTCGGAGTAGGATTGTTACATAAACGTCGCCGTGTTTCCACACCTTGTCCGCATGAAACATTGCATTGACTGCTTAAATACCAGTCACTGTAGCCACCATTAACTGTGCAATTAAAAATTAAGGAAAGGTTAGATCTTAAACGAGACACTGTGTTGAATTTCTTCCCAATGCCGAAGTATACAGAAAAGGCCAAAAAGGATTACATACTGAAATGTATTATAACAAAAAAGTGTGTGACGCAATTTCAATTGGGTAAAAGAACGCCACTCTCAAATAAGCGTCGCCCTCAAAGCCGTTAAAATGAGCAAATACGGTCATTTTTGGGTTAAAGGTATCAAATAAAGGAATTATAGTATCTTTACCAACACAAGGTTTCCTGGTACATTGCCTGTATTCAACAGGCACTCCAAGATGACTGCAGTTCCTTCCACCATACTTTGGCTCAGCTTTGCTGCAATTTCGTGTCCAAGTTTCAAAACCTTCGCCACAAGTGACTGAACATGAACTGTTTAATGACCAGTTTCCGTAATTAACATCCACTATTTCGAAATGAAAAACAGATCGCATTGGTTTGAAATAATAAACAAAATGGTGCAATACGTCTAATATACTGTTTGCTGCGTGCTAGATCAAAATAACAGAATATTATTGTTAAGCAGCGACCAACGCCAGATCTTTCGTCAAGAAAATACTATTTGAACGACAGGGGACATATCACTCTGAATTTTGTTTTGTTTACAAATTAACAATAATATAAACTAATTAAATATTCATTTCGCTTTCCTACCTTTGGTTTACACGGAACATAAATACAACCATTCGACGGGTCTTTGTGATATCTTTGAAATGAATCCATTATTGTTCTCTGAAATATGCAAAATTCTCAACATTTTTTCCTTTATTAGGCATGACCACAAGGCACTGAAAGACTGCGCACCTCCGCCAACAAATTAAGCCAGCTATCATGCATAAATTATTCATCCACTAATTACGCGTTCAGTTCTCTTCAGCCAGGGAAAGCTAGACAAATTTTTGTAAATTGCTCATCCAATTTTCATCCAAATTGAACCAAAAATTAATCGATTTGCTTTTGGCCAATAGCCATTAGCCCCAAAGATTTTTGTATTAAAATGTTTGATATTTTTAGTCATCGTGCCCAAAGGCACACCGATTCCAAAAATGCCTGCCAATACTCTGCATAATTCTATATTGTCTAATTGAAAACAATAACTGTCAAAATCAATAACCATGTTTTTCCGAGTAAGACTGCTTATTGAAGTTTAATAATTTGAGAATAAAATATTAATGCAAGAAAAATGATCGCCCTCTCAAACACAGCAAATTAGCAAAACGTGTTTTTTTGCCAAATCCAAACAAAATTGCAGGTATGTAATTTTAAGTTTTGATTTCTAAAGGCCACACAAGGCAACCATTTTTCGAATCGCTTTGTAAGGATAGCTTCTCATTGAAAGTATTACAGTCACTGATTACAGTATATTAAGGCAATACCTGGTGTACATTTAGGGATATCACAGTATTCCCATCTCTTGTTACTATCTGTAGTAAAACACCAAGGTCGTTGTCCTGAGTTCTGAGGATTGCGACAATAATTCTGGGCGTTATTTAATTCTGGATATGTTGTGTTCATGGTGTGACGATGTGGACATTGTTCTGTCCATGACTGACACAGAATACCCGAGACTGTCACTGACATGTTGCCATGGTAACTGCTCCCGTTTAAGTATAGACAATCTAGAAGAAAAACTATAATGATTAACTAACGGACCGACTGACTGATCTTATCAATCTTATGCAAACTAATTATGATCTCAGAAATGGGCACACTGATTTAGTTCTTGCATAGCCAAGAAGATAATTTCTTTAAAAAAGTTTCAAGGCTTTCTCTTGATATTAATCTAGCGGAATCAATCTACTCTTTTAAGAATTATTTGAAACAAAAAGTTTATCAGGTCACACCAATATATTAACCTACTACAGCAAATATTTGTGTATATATTTTTGTAACTAACTTTCTCTTTCCTCTTTTTCTTGTAATTGTAAAATTGTTTGATGCCCCTCGGGTGGTGTGACGTAACTGTTAACGAGGCCAGCGTCATTAAATATAGTTTTACATACACGTATACATCCATACACGCATGTAATAATTTTTTAAACACTTAAACGGCAGCTATTTATAAGAAAGCGAACTGATAAACTAATATTTCACCATACCTTCTTTTCCCAAACTATCGTTCCTAGCATAAGCCATGCACTCCGTGGTGTCTCCGGCATTTACGGATGGTTGTTCCAAACAGTTAAACAGATCTTGGTACCATGGATTTCCCGACAAGTAAATATCTTTCCAAGCTTTTACAAAAACACTACATTCACTTAGAAAATGAAGACAGGTCTCCTTGCAAACTTTCTTTGGTTTAAGAACACTTGTGGTGCGGTCACAACCTGGGAACATATAGTAGCAGCCAATGAAGCGCATTTGGTTTGCGCATTCGGTTGAAATATTATTTTCATTTAATTGTCTTTCAAAAAATAGTTTTTTGAACGTTTTCTGGTAATCCCACAACCTCCTATTCCAGTACTGCATATCTGATACGTTCACGTATTTATCAAGTTTGAATCCATAATATTCACAATATGGATTGTCCAGTTTTATTAAAGGATGACAATAACCCTGGTTGGCAAGAACAGCCCCCTCTTCCGCTGGTGTACATGAACTAAATAGTAAAGAATATATTTAAGGATTTCCAGACTGATCAGATAGAAAGGGTAATGCCTTGGTCAAACGAGGATGAGAGTTGGCAAGCGAGAGTTTGCATGATGAGAGTTTCATCAACTCTCATGCCCCGGTCAAACGAGAACAATTGACCGAATATTACCACACGTACCGGTCAAACGAGCAAAAACTCTCATCAAGTCTCATAAAATTTGAACCAGCTCAAAGTTGATGAGAGTGCATGAGAGTTGATGAGAGTTGGCGGTCAAACGCGAGCAAGAGCTGCAACTCTCATTGACTCTCATCCTCGTTTGATATTCTAGATTTTGGGCATCTCGCTCGTTAGAACGAGAGTTAAAGGGTTTTGGTAGTTGGAAATTTTCGAGCGAAAACTATACAAATATTTAGACTTAGGCCTACTCTACGCCCAGTGTCGCCTAATATCGCCCAATATCGCAGAACGTCGCCCAATATCGCAGAATGTCGCCTAAAATCGCTCAATATTGCAGAATATCGCCCAATATCTCAGAACGTCGCCTAATATCGCAGAATGTCGCCTAAAATCGCCCACTATCGGCTGAAGTTTCAGAAATGTTCTCCAATATCGCCTAATATGTAAGAAATATTATATGAGCTCGAGTCGGATATTGGCTGATAGACAACGAGGCGCTTCGTCGAGTTGGCTATCAGCCAATATCCGACGAGAGCGAATATAATATTTCACTTATAATATATACAGCCACAATGCTTCATTCTATAAAATTAAACGAAAAATAAAATATGTTTTCATGTTTTGTTTTGTTTTTATGGCCAAATCAGGCAAATGCAAATTAAAAAGCGATTATTTTGCGATACATGTTTACTTTTCGTAATTTCTTTTTAAGTATAAATTTTATACACATTTACATTTGGCTTACCGTCAAAAACCTTCATTCCAAATTTTGTTGCCTTTTTTGTGTTCTTAGGCGTGCTATTTTGAAGCAAAACTCCAATTTCTTCATCATTCATGCTTACAAATCTGGAAGCCATTTTGTTTTTTCCCTACTAGTAGGATATTGCTCTACTAGTAGGATATCACAAAATATCCTGCTAGTAGACAACCAATCAGATTGCAGCATTGTGGCTGGCTATATTATAAGGTCCAATATCGCAGAATGTTGCCTAATATCGCAGAATGTCGCCTAATATCGCCCACTATTGGCTGAAATTTTAGAAATTTTCTCCAATATTGCCTAAAGTCGCCTAGTATCATCATTAATCGCGGTGACATTGGAGCCCAGAGATTGCATTACATACTTTGTGATTTAAATAGAAATTGTTTACCTTCCTGCCAAGAGTGCTAATTCACCGTTTCCTTTAAAATAAAATATGCAAAAGTAAAATCAACAAGATTGAATTGAGATCTTGTACTGATTTAAGCAAGTAGCATGCATTTTCTCGTTTTACTCTATCCTGTAGTAACACTGAACCAATAAGGGAAGGCCCTTACCGAACCTCTAGAAGGTGAGTTTACAGTTTAGGACTGATAGAGTTATCTAGTGTAAATGTAGTTAGTTTAGTTTAATTTAATTTAGGTAAATGTTTTGAATTCGAAATAAGTCGTCAGTTGTTGGAAAAAATAAACAAAGAAACAAAGAAAATGTATTGCAATATGGCGAGCGGTTGTAGTTTTGACGTCTCCGCTACGAATCTAAACTATTGCCTGATAAAAAGCCAAAATCTAATTTCTGAAGCGGGCATTAACTTTGACGTACCTGATAGCTTGAAGTTTGATGGTAAACAAGTAAAATGGACTAAAACTCTAGAGCTATTGAAGCGATTCATCGAATCAATTGGCTTACAAGGAAAATGGAGGGGAGCAAAGGGTTTAACTGCCCTAATGCCGATCTTGTTTTAACATGGTACTTCGGCAAGTAAAACAAGTTACTTTTTCATGGCAAAGACGGTAACGTTTTAAAAGAGAAATGTATTATCATTGTTGAGAACAGGAGTTGGCAGCACTAAAGACAGGGACCGCTTCGTGTTTCCCGAAGTCTTCGGATTTGTTTGGTGCTGGTTATGACGGAGATGCTGAACGCGTTGTCGAAGTAGCAGATAACTTGGTTGACTTGTCTGAGAGGACAGCTGGTATAAGGGAGATGCCACTGGCCCTGACGACTCGTCAAAGGTAAACTCTATTGATTTTGAAAGCCTCTTAATATTTAGAAATGTGAATTGTCATTGCCAATGTGGGGTGCTTGCGGCGGAGCTCGAAGAAATCAAATTGGACTAAATAATGTTGGATCTGATAAACTCGGAGCCAATGCAATAAAATCAGATAGTTTGAGACGGGATTTGAAGGCCGAACAGGAAAGATCAAAGAAACTAGAAGCAGATTTACATTTGTTTATAAGAGAGCGCAATAAAGAGGTTAAAGAATTAGTTAAGACCATTGAATCCCTAGAGAATCAGATTGAAAAGAGTGACAAACTTAATGATGACCTTAAGCGGACCCTAGACTTAGTCACACAAGATCAAGCTCTGTCTGTCGCCTTAAATAAGGAATGTCCTCCGAAAAATGGAAATCAGCTCTTAGGAAACAATATAGAAGTTACTGGTAATGCTAAACTATGTGAAGAAGACTTGAACAAATATAAGTCAATGCCGTCTAAAGCTGGACGAAATTCGTCTCCCAATCACCCAAATAGACATTGTGCATCATCAACAAAGGCGCCCCATAATGAACTGTCTAAGACTAATAATAATAATTCTAGCAACCAATCATGCGTACAATCCAAGCCTAGCTCCAATAATACTATGGAAAACAGAACTAATTATCATGATAATCAATCATACAGTTCTTTACATAGAACACCTTCTAATAGTGAGGTATTTGAGTCAGGTAATTACAACTCAAGAAAACCTAAATCGATAATTAATGTTGTAAATACTGAAACAACAAATCATGATTGGAAGGGTGGTTAGCCCTTAATTGCTGAGCTGTCAGAAATTGCAAACTGCAAAACTATCGGAAATAACAAGAAGAATGAAGCAGCATACTATAAAGACAATAATAAGGAACCCAGTAAGATTCGAATCACTAGTAAATAGACACTACAAAACAATTATTTTTGAAAACGCTTTCGGGGCAGACTTCCCCGAAATGCGAGATCGTCTGAGCAGCTCATGTCGAGATCACCAAATCAACGCCGCCCAGAGCACCTGCCTTCCTTTGTTTCGATACCCTTTACAATGCAAGGGGTCAGAATGGACCAACTATCTAGATATTGTGAGTCAAGTAATGGGTTAATGAATCCGAAGCCGAGATCTAATACTCCAACACCCTTTTCCGAAGTTTCCTCGTAACAGACTCCCCTTACAAAGGTATCCTCCACGGCCCCCGAACAGACGCCCCTTACATCAAACTTCCTGCCGATACAAATTAGAATCACATCTCGTTATGAAAGTAATTATAAACACACAAATAAGAAAACCAACCCGCATAATATAATTGATATCCAATGTTATCAAAATATACAGCCCACTATGTCTACAAGATCGATTATCAAAGAAAATCATATCGTGAACAGTAACAAATTTCAAAAATCGATTAGGATCGCACATCTTAATGTACCCTCGCTAAAGAAAAGGGATCATCTGATACAGATAAGAGAAATTATGCATGACAGAAATTACGATATACTTGCCGTTTCGGGGACGTGGCTCAATTCAACTGTAAGAAATGCAGAAGTGGAAATTCCTTGATATCGTATGTCCAGATTAGACAGGTTAGGGAAATCTGGAGGAGGTGTCTGTGTTTACATTAGAACTTCACTGAAAAACACCGTGCTAAAATATTTAAATGGGATTTCCGAACACCAGTTATGGTTACAAATTCAGAATAAGAAGCTTAAATCCATATTACTATGTGTTTGTTACAGACCCCCTGATTGTCCTGTATCATGCTTTGTGAGTAATTTTATGGTTGAGTACACAAAGGCACTTACAAATGGAAAGGATATTCTGGGTCTCGGAGATTTAAATTGTAATTTGTTGAAAATCACCCAAGAGGCAGACGTCTTGAGAGATATGTGCTGCAGTTTGAACCTAACACAACTAATTAATAAACCTACAAGGATAACTTCACAGTCGTCCACTCTTATTGACGTAGTTATGACATCGTATGGCAATTTGATCGCAGAGTGCGGTGTAGTGGAAATTAACATTAGTGAACATTTCTTGGTTTATTGTGTCCTTAAATTAAATAAGCTAAAACCACAACCAGTCTATATCAATGCGCGAAATTATAAGCATTATGGCCGAAATCATTTGTGCTGGATCTAGCACAAATTCCAATTGATGATGTAAATGGAAAACTAGCACATTTTGATAACCAGTTCCTAGGTATTTTGGAAAAACATGCACCTATCAAGAATATGAAAATAAGATATCGCCAGTGTCCATTTGTGAAAAATGAGATTGAAACACTTATGAAAAGCGGAGACAAATTACATAAGCTTGCACGTCAAGCAGGATGCCAGTTGATTTGGAAAATGATCGTATATGCCGAGAGAATGTAAAAAAGTAGCTACGAGAAACGTACTGAGAGAGAATATCTGCAAAATGAAATACATAAGAACTCCAATAAAACATCTATGTGGAAAGTTATAAGGAATTGTATTCCACGTAAAGAGTCGAAGGAACTTAAATATTCAAGAAATATTAACGAACTAGTTCAGGAATTCAACAATTTTTTTACCTCAGTGGGATTTAGAGCATCCGAGGCTGCAGCTGCACTTGTAACTGAGCATAATCTACCAATTAACGTTGGATCTACCAGCACTTGCTGACATTCCAGCAATTTCTAGATAGTTAAGGGCGTGTTTTCTTTTGTTAATCAGTAAGCGTTGTTGTCATTGTCGTTATTGTCCTTGATTGTTGTTGTTGTTGTTTTTGCTGTCAATGTTGATGATGTTGATGCCTATGTTGTTGTTGTTGTCAATAATTAATGTCGTGTTTGTGTATAAAGTAATTGCGTGATCTTATTATATAAACTTATGATCTAATGTATAATTATAGTAATTATATGTATTTTTGTCACTGAAAAGCCCCTTTATGGGGAGTGTCAATAAAGTCAAAGTCAAAGTCAAAGTCAATTCCAGAGTCAGGCTTGTTTCGTTTTCATCCGGTAACATGCAATGATATACGCCAAATTGTCATGTCTTTCTCATCAAATAAGGCACCGGGATTAGATAAAGTCCAAATGGCGTTTATCAAAGACGATCTAACGTGTATTCTTCATGTACTTACACAGACTCTTAATTGTTCCCTGTTAACGTCTGTATTTCCTACAGCGTGGAAGAAAGCAGAGGTCATTCCACTCGTAAAAGAAGGAGATCACGAGATTCCCATTAACAATCACCAAGTATTTTTGGTGCTGGCTGCATCAAAGATCTGTGAACGTGTCGCTCTGGACCAACTCACCGAGTATACGATAAAAAGGGAAAACCTTACCAAACATCAAAGTGGTAACAGGAAGTTATATTCCACCGAAACACTAAACATACTCATATCGGACAAAATCCTTAAATCCATGGATCGTAAGGAAGTGACTGCTTTAGTTTTAATAGACTTATCCAAAGCATTTGACAGTATAGATCTTTCAATTCTATTTAGGAAACTTCAAACAATTGGTTTCTAATTTGCATTGGATTCGTTCAAAAGTTATTTATCAGAAAGAAGTCAATCAGTACGCATTGGATCGACGTTATCGGAAGAATGTAAAATAACCCGAGGCGTCCCGCAAGGATCGATTCTTGGGCCAGTGTTATTCAACATATACATTAATGATTTGGCCAGTGTGCCAAAGGAGTCCTCCTTGGAATCGTATGTGGATGATTCGAAAATTTATTTAGCATTCCCAATTCGGGATACGGACATTGCAGCGTCCAAACTTACAGAGGATAATTTATGAAAAGAATCATTACTTGGTGCTGTTTTAATAGTTTGCTGGTGAATCCAACAAAAACTAAGCTGCTTTTATTGGGCACGAGTCAAATGCTAAAGAGACTTTCTGGGACTGATTTTCATATAACTGTTTTTAATGAGAAAATAACTCCAGTTTCGTTTGTTAAAGATTTGGGAATGACATTGGATTCAAGCTTGACCTATGATGAACATATTACAAATGTTGTTCCAACGTGCATTGCGGAATTATGCCAAATCAACAGAGTTAAACACATATTTGATAAACAAACACTAATTCTTATTATAAATGCATAAATTTTTAGTAGAATGACTATTGTTCGTCTGTTTGGGCTAATACCTCGAAAAAGAATGTATCCAAACTCCAAAGCGTGCAGAACTTTGCGGCGCGTATAATCACCGGAACAAGAAAATATGACCATGTGACACATATCCTTCAACAGCTAGGTTGGCTTCCTGTTAAGTATAAGTTAAAACTCAGGGATTCTGTTATGACGTTCAAATGTATGAAAGGGTTGGCTCCATCGTACTTATGTGATAAATTTGAAACGAGATCGTAGTTCCATGGCGTCAACAGAAGACACAAGAACAATTTAGATATTCCACGGTATAGTTCGGCTTCTGGTCAACGAACATTTCATTTCCGAGCGGTGACTATATGGAACGAGCTTCCAAGAAATATTAAGGATATTATGTGATTCTGGGTCATTTTAAATCGGAATATAAACGTATTTTATTACATGAATTTTTAGATAGTAATGGACTATAATATATAGTAATAGACTATATACTATAATGAAATTGTGATATCTAAGTTTTTTATAATATTTAATGTTTTTGTAATTAGATACTGAAAAGCCCTTTTGGGAGTATGTAACAATGTATTATAATAATAATAATAATAATAATAATAATAATAATAATAATTGCTGCCGAAGGCAGCACACTATTCTTGACATGGCAAGGTTTCTCCAAAGTTCACTCGCCCCAGTCTTTTACGCCGACCTATGTATTGTCGAGATCGAGATCTTGCGTCTGTCGCCTCTGCCAGTTGTCGGAATTCCGGGCAGAAAGTCGAGCTCAAGGAGAATTTTTAAAATGGGGGGAGAGGGAGAGAAAATATTGTATTGCACGCGCATGTTTTGTTCCAATGTTCCATGTGATCTGCAAGTTCAGAACTCTCAAGATTTTACAAGATTTTATTCTGGATTTGTGGATCTGAATAGCTGCAAACAGTATACAAACATTTCCCGAAGAAACACAGGTAAGTATGGCTTTATTTATTTCTGCCGATATTCATCAAGGCGATGAACTGTTTAGTGTTCATTCTACCCGGATTCTAGAGGAAAGCAATGTGCTTTTATGAGTTTATCGGCGCTTCTTTCAGCACGAAATATTCCATTGTCCGCGTGGTCTAAAACAACATTTAATAATGTCTTAATACAAGGAGACAAAATGTATCTAAAAGCTCTGAGTAATGGCTTATTATAATTAGTCCTAGATCCTGGTGTAGAATATTTGTCCATACTGTAGATAACTTACCAACCATAGTTAGTGTTTATCATTCATGTACGATGACAAATAATATTAAATATCTACCCGTGGAGGTTAATTAATTCATGTACGATGATAATTCCATCTCAGGCCCTTAAGATGATGTAATATATCCATATTTTTTGTAAGTTTGTCACAACCATAACAAGTAAATATACCATAATTTATCAACCAAATTTGGTTTTCATTTTCTGCCTCAACAGGCGGATGAATGTTACTTTGTCCACAACTGGCCCTGCCACAATGGGTAGATCAATAATATTTTGTGCCTCAACGGGCTCAGACATGCTTTCTTACAAGATATGTCATATGTCGATCTGTGATCGACACAGTTAATATATCGCCTGTGCCCCATCTATGACGGTGACAAATAGTGATCTAGCTGTAGTCATAGAGCCTGTACCTGTGATCGTAGCACAAAATATCAATCTACCTGTTGTGGTAGAGCCCATTGAGGCACAAAATATTGATCTGCCCATTGTGGTAGAAAGAAACACTGATCTACCCATTGGGCTATTCCATTTAATACCGTACCCCCTCCCACCCTATGAAGGACCCTGGAATTCTTCATGGGTAAGGGGCCATTTTGCCTTGGAATTCTTCAGGGGTGTGACTATTTAGGTTTGTAATTCTTCAGGGGTTGAGTAAAAAAATTGCATTCTTCAGGGGATTGCAGTCAAATTCTTCAGGGATAATAGCTGTAAGACAGGAATTCTTCAGGGGTAGGTGTTGTAAATACAAAATTCCTCAGGTGGGCTGTTGAAAGTCAGGAATTCTTCAGTGTTATAGAAAAACCCCTGTCCTCGATAGAGAGGGGGGGGTTACGGATTTTAAATGGAATAGCTCATTGTGATAGAACCTGTGGAGCGTGTTGAGGCACAAAATATTATTGATCTGCCCATTGTGGCAGAGCCAGTTGTGGCACAAAGTAACATTGACTGCCTGTTGAGGCAGAAAATGAAAACCAAATTTGGTTGATAAATTATGTTATATTTACTTTAAAAAAATGGCTGTTACAAACTTACAAAATAATATGGATATATTAAATCATCTGTAATGGGATGGAATCTGCGATATAAATAATCATGTATTTTGACAATTCACTGGACAGTACAGATGAACACTGATGGAAGCTAAATGCTGAATAAATATGAAATGAAATATCTACAGATTGGGAACACAGACTGTTGTGACATGTTTGTTTAGCATATGTACTTCTTATATATTATTATTTACAATAATCACAGTATTGTAATCGCACTGTTGTAATCTCATCGTTTGGACAAGAAAATAAATCAATACATACAGTGTGCCATTAGCAATATAAATACGTTCAATATTACTATTTGGTCGAGGAATTTTGCAAGAAGTTTGGGCGTCAAGGCAGCACTTTCCTTGCGATAGTAACTACTAGTAATAATAACCAGATAATTATTATCATCACCAAATACATAATTGAAAAACGTACAAAAAAATTATTTAGTCATTCAAAGAAATTGGCATTTGCAATTTGCTTCAACTAGTCTCATTGACCTAAAAATGCCTTTAAAGCTAAACAAGGTAGTTTCTATGAAGAGGGCAAGGGGAAATCAAGGATTTTCATTTCGATAATCTGATCGGGGTCATTCTCACTTCCGGTAGGCAATATAACCGCTGGAGGTCTTTCCATTGTGTCGTAAGTTTGACTACTTGTCCCCATTTCACGTCCGGCCGATTCATTCTGCGCTGTGTTACTTAATTTGTCGTATGGAACAAAAACCTGTCTGACATTACGTTGCATGACGTCATAAACATGGCGACCAAATTCGTCAACATTCCCCCACGCGTTTCGAAGCCACTCAATAGCCAATTGTCGAATTAACTGAAGTCTGTCATATTTTGAACTTCGCGAAGGTCGTGTATTCATGTAATCTCTTCTGTAGGACACAACACAACGCGAGAGGCCTGGAACCGGGTCACCATCAGTTGTCAGGTTTTGATATGTAGCGCCAGTCTCTTGTAATGAACTCGCGCCTTCTTCTGGAGTGTTGTTGCTCTGAAGCTGTTGAGGACCGCGGAAATGCTCAAGAGAGAAATTCGAAATGGCATAATACGGAAAGCCTAGAGAATTTAAATGGAATTAAAATATCAGATATTTCAGTTTTATTAATTTAGTGCTCGTAATGGTGCAAAAATATCACTGGAGACACTGAAAGTTAAAAGTAGCATTGTCAGTTCAGTCAATCGAGATACAGTTTGGAAACTCAGTAAACTTCAAAACTTGAATGAGATACGATTTTATGTTGAGGCGACTTCACTGTGGACAAATCATTTTAGTCCACATTACAACTATCGAATCACACATTTGTACAATTTGAAAACGAAAGAGGTAATAAAAGAACGAATGAAGGAATGAGCAACTTCTTATTACCATCTCGAAATATTGTCACAAAATGGGGGTTATAAGATTGTATTTAAACTAAGATTATTTATATGGAGATGCTCCGAATCAATGAATGAATGAATGAATGAATGAACGAATGAATTGCATAAAGACTAAAAAGAGAACTAGATATCTTACCTTCTTTTCGAAGTCGTCTTCGAATAATCAAAACAAAAACTGTAACTGCTACAACGAGCACAAAAGCAACTGCAGCAGCGGTAATACCAATCATCTGGGAGTCGAAGATAACTGAAAATTGTTTAAAAAACCTTTTTACTCGTAGTGGGTACTCCACTATTCGAAAGAAACAAACGCGTTTGCGCAGACCATAAGTCAGTAAAATTAATCAATTGATCATTTTAACAAAAAGCAAATATGATCTCTTCGTATGCTTGATATTCCGGCCAAAATTTTACCAAATTTACATAACCTAACGTCTCGTCCGATGATGTTTTATGTACGCGTTACAGAGGAGCAGATATTCGTCAACTCAGAACTGTTGACACTTAAAAAGACAAGCAAATTAAACTACATCTCTCAATTCTATTTTTTCTATTTTATAGTTTTCAACAAAACTCGCCCCCAAAATTTCTAAATATCACCCGTACTATTCAATCCAAATTACATTCACTATCTATAATTTACCAATACTAGCAACCCAGAAACGAGGAGCCTACCTGGACAAGGTTCCATTTTACATGATCGAATTTCGTGAGCCTCCTCCTGCTTACTACAGTTCCCGCCATATTTTCCCGGGGGGTTATCACACTGTCGCGTCCATACTTCAACACCTTGACCACACGTGACACTGCATGGTGACGACTTTGTCCAGTTGCTATAGTTACCGTCGACTAAAAAGAGAAATACAGCATAGGGAAATGTGCGTGGTTTTAACCACAGAAAATGAAAACTAGTACTTGGAGAAACGAACTTGAGCGTATTTATTTTTAAAAATCAGGGGATATTGGTGCATGGCACAGTGATTAATGCATGTGCCTTTCACCTTTGTGTGATTCTTACAATATGCAGTTGTCTGATAATAAGTTCACCTCATTTGCATGTGAGAAGAGTGCTTCCAGTTTGACTATGCCAAACACCGCAAGTTTTCTCTGAGTACTCCAGCTTCCTCCTGCAGTAACATTAGACCAATAATGGATGATCGAAGTTTTGTTGATGGTGAGTACGAGTGAAATATGATTGTTTGCGCCTCAAAACGCAGCTCAAAGACTTGCTAAGGCGCCTCTTGTCGCCACGATACGGCTCATGCCTGATCACGGAGGACAGCTAACTAAGGTGGAAGGGAGGAAAACAATAGTACCAGGAGAAAAAATCTCGAAGCACAAGACAGAACCAACCATAACTCTACTTGGATGAGTTTTCAAATACATCAAGTCAGAGTAGGGTAGTCAGCCATCGAGTAATAATACATTATTCTCGATCTTCAGTAGCATGCTTAGCTCATTGAAAAGGGCAAGCTATCTTGTTTTTCAAGAGCATTTTAGAGAGAATAGTTTGGAACTGATAGCGCAATCCAGTGTTGACAAACGGTTGGTTTAGTTTGACTACCTTCTGTAGTAACACTAGACCAATAATGATGATCCTTACGGGACCTCTAGAGAGAATAGTTTGGAACTGATAGCGCAATCCAGTGTTAACAAACGGTTGGTTTAGTTGAGGAGGATTTGTTTATTTTAGCTTATCTTTAAGTACTTGGGGTTTTATCCTTACTTGGACATAGTTTCCTGCTACACTTCCTCAACTCAGTTGAGTTTCCAAGTTCACTGCAGTTACGGCCTCCGTATTTTGGCTCAGGATTATCACAAGTACGTCGCCATATTTCCATTCCCTCACCGCACGAAACATTGCATGGGATACCCAAACTCCAGTTGCTATAACCACCGTTAACTATAGATATAAAGAATAGAAAAATGCGTGAATAACTCGAATTCAAATTCTAATGCTTAGTTATTTTTATGCTTATGTTTTTTATTAAAATTGATTTAACTTACCAGGACAAGGCTTTGCCAAACATGGTCTGTGCTCAACAGGATCTCTTAGATGACTGCAGTTTCTCCCACCATACTTGGGTTGAGGATTTTTACAATCTCGTGTCCATGTTTCAAAACCTTGACCACAAGTTACATTGCACGTACTCTTTAATGACCAGTTGCCATAATTACCATCAACTAAACCAGATAGCAAAATATTGAAGTTTTGTTGATGGTGAGTACGAGTGAAATATGATCGTTTGCGCCTCAAAACGCAGCTCAAAGACTTGCTAAGGCGCCTCTTGTCGCCACGATACGGCTCATGCCTGATCACGGAGGAAACCTAACTAAGGTGGAAGGGAGGAAAACAATAGTACCAGGAGAAAAACTCTCGAAGCACAAGACAGAACCAACCATAACTCTACTTGGATGAGTTTTCAAATACATCGAGTCAGAGTAGGGTAGTCAGCCATCGAGTAATAATACATTATTCTAGATCTTCAGTAGCATGCTTAGCTCATTGAAAAGGGCCAGCTCTCTTGTTTTTCAAGAGCATTTTCAGGTTAATATGTGAGCTATTCATGTAATTGAAAATACACAAGTTGTACAAAAGCTGCAGCAAACTTGTACCAATGCTGTTTCAACAACTTGTTGTCAGAATGTGTTCGCATTGCTTGTCCCCAGCTTGTTGACGAGTTGTCAACGGCTTGTTGACAACTTGCTACAAGGCTGTTGACTCAACAGACTTGTTACAAGTTGTTCCTGCAATTCAACAAGTTGTTGACGAGTTGTGAGTGACAACCTTGTAGCAACTTGATAAAATCACAGCATTGTTACAACATGTTGACAAGCTTGCTACAAGTCGAGATTTTACAAACACGTGTAAACATGCAGTTGATATTATGACCATACCTGGTGTACATTTAGGGATATCACAGTACTCCCATCTCTTGTTCCTATCTGTAGTAAAACACCAAGGTCGTTGTCCTGAGTTCTCAGGATTACGACAATAATTCTGGGCGTTATTTAATTCTCGATATGTCGTGTTCATGGTATGACGATGTGGACATTGTTCTGTCCATGACTGACACGGAATACCGGAGGCTGTTGCTGATATGTTGCCATGGTAACTGCTTCCGTTTAAGTAAAGACAATCTGTGTGGAAAGATGGTTATTAATCTGTGTCCTATTTTTTAATGATAATGATATTTTTCATTGTTTACAGTATACCATGCAGTTGCTAAACTAAATGAACTTAGTTCACATTGAATAGCACTATAAGTTCTAAAATATTCTCCCTAGAGGTTCAGTATGGGCCATCCCCAATGTCCAGTGTCACTCATCACTACAACAGGAAACAAGAGCACATGCATGCATGCACGGACAATTGATGCAGTGTTTCGGACAGTCCAACTGAAAGCACTCTTCTCACAAAGGAAAAATTGACAAAATTAAATCGAGCCCTAGTCACAAAGGCGAAAGACATGTACTAACCATTGTGCTACTAACACCCACAACATGTGCCCGTTCATGGCTAATCAATACACAACAAATTCAACCTTGTGAGGCCGGAGGTGCCCTCGTTTTAAGAAACGAGTGCAATAATAACCACTAAAGAGGATTTTACTATGTCGCTTACCTGCATTGGTAGTCCATTCTGGAGCTGTGGACGTATCTAAAAGATGAGATTAAAAAAACCGAGTCATGCACTAACATAACTCGGGAATCAATGCAACTATTAGACATCCATATAGCAAGGAGTTATTGATCATATACCATAATAATTATAGAGCCGTGGGGAGTGGGCATTATTTCTTATACATGGTTTCCCCATTTGGACGTCAGTGTCGCAACTTTCGCACGGAACACAAAAAGGAACAGGGTAATATAGACTATGTCAAATGTGGAGTTTTAAGTTTAATTAGTAGTTTACAATAACCTGTCTGAGATCGTGTCCGAACTACCTGAAAAAGATATCTCAAACGTGGGGGTCCAGTGTAGGTAGTATTCTACAATAAGCTGCCGTGGTTTGGGTCTGAACTACCTGAAAAAGAAATCTCAAACGTGGATGTCCAGTGTAGGTAGTATTCTACAATAAGCTGCCGTGGTTTGTGGCTGAACTACCTGAAAAATATATCTCAAACGTGGGGGTCCAGTGTAGGTAGTATTCTACAATAACCTGCCGTAGTTTGTGTTTTAACTACCTGAAAAATAAGATTGAAACACGTACTTCGATGTTTTGAGCAAAGCTTTTCGTATATAGAAGGTTAGAGTTGCTTCAAGTCCGTCTCTTAAGGGGTTGAAAGCAGCAGAGAATATCAGCAACGAAAAATGGGGAGAAAAGCCCGGAACACAAAACGGATGATAATATAGACTTTCTCAAGCGTGTATGTCCTGTGTAGGTAATATTCTACAATAGGCTGTCATGGTTTGTGTCTGAAGTACTGAAAAAGAAATCTCACACATTGGAGCAAAAAGTTTACGGACACAAACTACGGCCACCCACTCTATACTATTACCTGTAGAGTTTGTGAATTCATTGTAATACCAGCATTCTGGGGAGTCACCAGCATTCCTATACGGTTGTAGTTCGAAAAGGACCAACTTCTTTGTCTCCGCATCAGGGTAGCGAATTGTATAATACTCTATAAACATTTCCCATAATTTATCACATATCCGCTCAACGTCAAGACACGTTTCACGACAAATCTTTTCCTCTTTATACACGCTTTGGGTTCGATCACAACTCGGAAAATAAAAATGACAAAAAGATATAGAAAGAACACCTGCGCACTTTCTTACGGTGGTAATGTCCGTTTTGAGATAGCGGCTTATTTTTGAATCGCCTAGCCTTACATAGCCGTCGAAGTGTTTATTAATTTCGTTATTGTTCGAATTTTGGTAATCAGGCGTTCTATATACGTAGTTTGGCAAAGTGATTCCTTGATTTTGACAAAAAGGCCGGGTGAAATTTACCAAAGGATAACATGAACTTGAGTTGAGTATTGGCTCAGCCTCGGCAGGAATACACGTCCTATATAGAAAGATTGAGACTAAGATTAAGACTAAGATTAAGACCAAGACCAAGACCAAAACCAAGACCAAGACCAAGACCAAGACCAAGACCAAGACCAAGACCAAGACCAAGACCAAGACCAAGACCAAGACCAAGACCAAGACCAAGACCAAGACCAAGACTAAGACTAAGAGCTCACTCACACTCAAAGAGTGGAGGTTCAATCTGAGCTTAACTTGAGTGTCAGTGCTGTTTTTGAAAAGCTGGAGGGTTAGTGGCGTAACATACTATGTGAGTACTCACCCTCCAGCTATTTAAAAATAGGCCTGACACTCAAGCGAAGCTTAGATTGAACTTCCATTTATTGAGTGCGAGTGTGAGTGAGCTTTTAGAATACAGGCGTAAGACTAAGATAGCTATATATATTCTTCATTTAAGCCGATGTTACATTTTGAACTTTTCTTAGAGCTTATTAAAAGTCTGGCAATGGCTTGGCTTTATATACAGGATGTATAAAAAGGTAATTCAACTTTGGCATGTTATCGCGCGCATAATATTTAGTTAATATATGTATGTTTTTCACAAATGATAGTTGCCTATTTGTGAAACGTTCAGCACTGCCAGTTCAGTCTGCCAATTTTCTGTTTGGTAAAATGTTCTAACAACCAAATTTCGTTGTAAAATCGCGATTTTAACTTTTCCTAAATTTACCAAAACTTGATAAATAGCCCATGCGTTACGCCATCTTATTAAAAGTATTAAATATGAATCCGAAATTAGATTAATTTCAATTGGCACTGAGACAATAGCTTTGCGCTTTGACAGACTGTGTATACTCCATCATGCCACTGACATGCAATTTTACAATAACTTGGAAGAAATTATTTTACCTGTTGCTGTCTTGAAGATGGTGTTCAACTAAAGAAAGTATTAAGAGGAGACTTCAATATAATTTAGTTTTGGTGCGGGCACGATGGTTAATGCCTGGACCACCTCTGTGTGACCGGCGCTCGATTCCTGCAATATGCAGTTGACTGTCTGATTATAACCACAGGTTTTTCAGTTACTCTATCTTTCTGTATTGTAATATACTTGATAGTATATTCGGCTTGTACAAGTGACGTCACAACTCGAAATTGTGTGGCTTCCGGTTTTTTGGGGGGCAAATTCCACCATTTTCATTGGATAATTTCAAACTAATTAAAATCAAATTCAACATGGCTGACAATTGTTTACATCAACACGTACGCTAACTTTCCTGAATAATTCGAGTTCTTTACATGCTAAAGCAACAAACTATACACCAAAATACTCATCGTTGTTCAAGGATTCTAGAGAGGTATAGATTATCTTATAACTCTCGGTATTTCGCAAGATATAAGCGAGATATAAACGATTTGCCTCCCCCAAATTGCCGGTTATACAGCATGACGTAATATTCTCGCGTGACTGCACAAGCCGAATAAGACTAAACCACAGATTAATTATAAGATAATAGAGGAGGCATCCAATTGACAAATGTTAGGCAACAAAAGGGAAAAATTGAAGCTTCCTAGAGGAAGGCCCCTTATGAGTCCCGGATGTAAGTTCCGTATGTGAAATCGCGCTTAGCAACAAAAAATGCCTTAGCAACAAAAAATTGTTTTTTGGACGGGAAAAATACACGAAAAACCTCCCAAAAATTAAGTAAAACACTCCTGTGTATTGAAATTTTAAATATGTGTTAATGTTTAATACATATTGAGAATAAACCTGCTAAAAACTTATATAATTGATTTGTTTTCATTTTTTGTCTATTTAAAGTTGAGCAACCAAGTGAGGAACACCCAGACTGCAGAGTGAAAACACCCGCCTTTTAATAAGTTAAATGCCAGTTCCACTAAGCAGTTTCATTGCTTCACAATCCCTCCACATCTTTCAAAATCAAATTAAAGACAAATTTGCTCACATAGGAATAGTTTTTCGCTGAATTTGGGCGGATTTTTTAACATTTTGCTTAATTTAGACGGCCCGTAAACTTTTTTCAAAAAATGAATTTTGTTGTTGCTAAGGCAGTGCTGCTCAGGAGATTTCAAATGTAGCCAATGGGCGCGCGATTTCACATACGGGATTTACATACGGGACAAACAAGGGCCCCCATTAGGAAGTTTCAGTTTCCCCCTAAATTTATCCTCGGATGCCCCATCTATTCTTTTATAATCTCTATGAGATTAATGACATACAGATATGGAACTCTCGCCAGTGAACTAATACATGGAAGGCGGAACATTCTCGTACCCAGAGCCCGTCTTACGCGCGGTCAACGGAGCGCGACAAGGGGCTCTGGTTAAATGCAAAAACATGGTATTCGGTTAAACACAGCGCATGCTCGAAGACATGGCACGAATATAATTATATTAAAACTTCATAAGCAAAGTTTACCTGAAAATAAATAAGCCCTTGTATAATATTTAACAATTATTCGCCGAAGGCGAGGTGAAATTACATAGGTGATTATTTGGAAAAAAATAGAAAATGCACATTTCAAAATATTTTAATTGAATATTTACGATAAAAGCGGCTTAAAAACGCTTTCGGTGATTATCGCGTATTAATCCGAGGTAGCGCAACCAATCAGCGTTGAGAAATTTCAATAATCACCTATGTAATTTTACTAAAAATAATCATTCGCTTATATACTAAACAATACACCTAGGAATTGTAAAATTTCAAGTAAAATTGACTTCGCAATTGTAAAAATATAGTAGTTTGATTTCACAAACACTATAGCTAGGCAATGTTTTTGTGTAGTTATTGCTGTAATTGTAAAGCACGTGCAATACACGCGCCCCACATGTAGTTATAACTCCATGCGATTGGTTCTCTAAATAGCATGCATTCTAAAAGTAAAGTAAATGCTATTTTGACGTGTTCTGACAGAATATAATAACATTCGGCTTTGGCAAATCATATTATTTTCTGATTTGCATTTAACCAGAGCCCCTTTGTCGCGCTCCGTTGACCGCGCGTAAGACGGGCTCTGGGTACGAGAATGGAATTGAAGGAATTCTGGTGCGTCATTTTCAGTCCCCTATGCGCGCGGTCAATCCTTTTTGATGGCGGGGAGTGATGTTTTCGCGATTATCAGATCCTGTTTCTGTTCATTTTATAAAGCACAAGAAATAAAAAAGCCTAAACTTTATATATATAACGTAGACCTGGTTTATTTTCCAGCATTTTCCTATATATATAAATCTGTATTTTTCATTGCGAATCTAACAACAAATTTCACACTTTTTTTTAGTAAATCTGTATTTTTCATTATGTTTACATATTTGTTGTTGTTGTTTTTGCTCATTTATGAATTCATTCGCTTTATTATATTATCTATTTGTGTTTTCTTGTCACATACGACAGCTTTTCAACTACAATTTTAGGCTAGCGTTTAGTATATTAATAAAGCTTTTCGTGTATACAATGAAAAATTGATAGATATGCAATTTCATAATGTTTTGTATTTTTATTTATTATTTCTTTAACTTCAATTATGGTTTCTAGCTAGAAATATAGGTCAAATATCGCAGTCTTTTTAAACAAATTTAATATTTAAATCCCACCAAAACAAAACACAGAATTCAAACTTTACATTGACTTTTGCTGTATTTTTTAAAAACCTCACTCCTTTGCCATTAAAGAGTTTGACCGCGCGCTTAGATTGGGTCATGGAATCCCAGCAAACAATATAAAAACTACCACGAAGCATTACCTGCAACATTTGGGCTGAAAATCATTGTTAAAATCAGCACAATACCACCACCATTAATATAACCGCTCACGGCTTGCATCGTAAAATCTTTATACAATCACTACCTTGCTTATGCTCAGGGAAGTCTGGTTAAACGGTTGGCCTGTTTAATACAGCTCAGAATTACGACTACCTGTATGGCGTCAAGCTGGGCATAACTGAATTATATTTCGGTGATTTCACCTGATGTAAACAGTTTTACTGTAATACTTCCGCACAGGAAAACATAAATTACTTCCTTGTGTAAATGTTTGGCAAAGCACCCAAGATATGTAATGGGAATTTACATATATATGGGTGCAGAGAAATACCAGATTTATTTCGACTGTTGAACTTGATATCTCACGAGTGAGCGCAGCGAACGAGTATATTTATATATAAAGGACAGTCTTTTCAAACTTCAAAAGCGATAATTTTCACATGTGAGATTGTCATAAATAATCTCACATGTGAGATTATCAGTTTTATCAGTGCTCGAAATCTCTATAAAGCACTATACTTTATATAATAAAATTCATTTAAGTGACGTCTGTTTGCCTACCACAAATCAAAGGTTGCAGACCACTTCCTTGTACAAAACACTTGTTATTTCCTGAAAGCAGTTAAAAGATCCCGTTCTAGCTTCAAATGTAACAAGCGAAATTTAATAAAGTAGAACACTCAGACTACACACATGCACTCGAATTATTTCGCTTTCATTTCAATCATTTGATCATACGGGAAGTCGTACGGTTAGTTGTGCTTCACTAATTCGCCTGGTTTAATTACAGGTTTCCACTGAAGGGAGTGTCCGTTAATAAGGCCGAGTGTATGATTAACTGAATTATTTGTCCGTATAGAGAAAAAATTAGCTGGCTAAGTTTAGTTGCTTTGAGCGCAGATTTTTGTTGAGACGAGTAAAAATAGAATTGAGCAGCAACCATTATATAGACGTTGTAACACAAAAAAATAAATGTTTGATTTTAGTAGTCAGATTCACGTTCATATCATAGCAAAATATTTCACGTTTTTTGTTACGTAAAGGTATTGCTGTAAAAATTTCTCAAATTTGGAATTCAATTTTTGTGTGAACATATTTTAAATGCATCGGCACACGATGAGACAGATGGCTCTGGTTTCACATTCGCAGCTCTACATTCACATTCGAATGTAGAGCCAGACCGGAAATTTTCATAGTAGGCTAAAACCGCAATAACTTCGGAATGTTTAAGCAATAGAAAAAATATGCAACACCGTTCTTCAATAATATTAAATGAATCGATTAAAATAGTTTAGACATTTTTAGCTTATCAGGTTTTCTCTGGAGGCCTCGCAGAGTATAACGCGCGGCCATGATCGAATGTAGAGCCAGAGTCGTCAAATGAACGGAAAAATACTTATATCTCAAGAATGAAATAATTTACAATAATATCATTCAATGCCATTCTGCATTAGCTCTTAAAATATGAAATAAAAAAGTCTAGAAGTTTGTACCTTGCAAAGTTTTCTCTCGAGCTCTCGGAGACGGTTTGTTGTCATACGACGTAAAAATGCCATCGCGCTGAAGCAGACATCCAAACATAGAAATAAAATCGATATATTTTTAAAACGGCTGAACGTATCGCAATATAGTTTAATGCAGTTCTTCATTCGCATTAGGAAAATGCAATCAAGCAATCCAAACCTTTTCAACTAGTTCGGTATCCTCTGTAGGCCTCGCAGAAGACGCATGTCATTATACGCCGCCATGTGCGAATTTGAGAGACCTAGACTCTTGTCGCGGACATAATGTGGTATTTCTCCAAGACGACGAGACTAATTCCTTAACGGTTTCATGCCGTTCTTGATTAATATCAAAGCAACAAATTCCATAAATTTCCGACCTTCCAAGTCATTCTGTTTTGCTTATATTTCGTGCATAACAAGTCTTGTCGATGCGCGTCAGCCTGCCACAAACTCGAAACTGAGCCGGGGTGCCGTTCGCACACGAAACAGAATATCTCGCCAACGCAACGTTTTCCCGATGTTGTGGACGTATAATGTGTGGACAACATTATATTTATTTCTGAGAGGCGTATAATGACATGCATCTTCTGCGAGGCCTGCAGAGGATACCGAACTAGTTGAAAAGGTTTGGATTGCTTGATTGCATTTTCCTAATGCTAATGAAGAAGGGCATTAAACTATATTGCGATACATTCTTCCGTTTTAAAGATATATCGATTTTATTTCTATGTTTGGATGTCTGCTTAAGCACGACGGCATTTTTACGTCGTATGACAACAAACCGTCTCCGAGGCTTCGAGAGAAAACTTTGCAAGGTACGAACTTCTAGACTTTTTTATTTTATACTTTAAGAGCTAATGCAGAAGGTTATTGAATGATTTTATTTTAAATTATTTCATTCTTGAGATATAAGTATTTTCCGTGAATTTGACGACTCTGGGCTCTACATTCGATCATGGCCGCGCGTTATACTCTGCGAGGCCTCCAGAGAAAACCTGATAAGCTAATAATGTCTAAAATGTTTTAATCGATTCATTTAATATTAATGAAGAACGGCATTGAATATTTTTTCTATTGCTTAAACCATTCCGAAGTTATTGCGGTTTTACTATGAAAATTTCCTGTCTGGCTCTACATTCGAATGTGAATGTGAGATGCGAATGTGAAACCAGAGCTATCTGTCTCATCGTCATCGGCACTTGCTTTACTTCTTCAGTGACACGTGGACGGCGAGTTGAGGAATTCTGTCGGGCATATTTAATATATAATATATGCATATCACTGTGTCATAATTTTACACAAAGCATACACTATGATTGAAAGGATTAAATTCAGGATTAAACCCTGTCCATATGATAATAATAATATTTATTTCCAGGAAGCTTTCTCACAAAGTGATTTTCAGAAAGGTCCTGAACTCAATTTACAAAGTTACAAACAAAGGAATACATGCAAACTACATAACTAGGAAAATACTAACGATATCATATACAAAAAGTTCAAAATTAGTTAAAAAAGTTACTCCTAAATGTTGAAATACTGTTCGAAAGTTTTATCTGTCTGTTCAAGTTGTTCCACTCTGATAAGGCCTGATATTCCAATCTTTGTTTCCCCCAATTCCTTGACACCCTGGGCAGCCTTAAATTGTCTTTGTTTCGTGTATTATAGTTGTGTATCTCACTGTTGGTTAAAAATTCAAACTCGTGCGAGGTTAAATTATTTGTACATTTAAAAACCAATAAGCACCTATGATACAATCTTCGTTGCTCTAGAGTGATCCAGTTGAGAGTGTTTAGCGCGTCGGTTGCCGATGAGAGTAGTGGTCTGTCTAAAACAATTTTGGCGGCCTTATTCTGCAGTACTTGGAGATTCTTCATTAGCATTGTATTGTTTTTGTCTCCCCACACAATATCCGCATAGTCGAAGATTGGGAGTACGAGACTGTTATAAAAAAGGATTCGTGCATTAAGTGGTAGCAAGTGTTTTATCCTACGAAGTAAACCTAAGCGTTGATTGATTTTAGACGAAACACGATTTATATGTTCTGACCAGGTAAAATTGGCAGTGATGGTAACACCTAAGTACTTGAAATTGCTAGCGCTGGAGATTTCAGTATTGCTGACGGAAATGGACATCGGAGATACATTGCATAATTTTCTATCACTGCCTATAATCATTGATCGAGTTTTACTTAAGTTCAGTGTCAGCTTATTTTCCTTCAGCCAAATTGCCATCTTAAGTAGATCTTCATTAAGATTTCTTTCAAGTTCAGTTACATCTGAGGCGTAGCAATACAGAACTGTGTCGTCCGCATACAAGGAAACATTGCAATTATTTGTAATACTGGGTAGATCGTTCACATATACGAGAAAAAGTAACGGTCCCAATATGCTTCCCTGGGGTACTCCAAAAGTGATAGTCCATATGGGGCCGCGGTGTATTAAAGTCTTAACTACACTTTAACTACTCGTTTTCTAGTTAAATGGTGGTTTAATTTAAAATACGCGATTCTTATCGGTTAACTTTCGCACTAACTATAGTTAACTTGAACTACTTTTTTATACAACCGGCACATCATCTTGGTCACCGAGACATCCCCCCTACTAAAATATTTGTGACGTATTGAAATAAGTCACCCACATCAGGTCTCTTCAGGAACATTCAAAAAGTGTTCCCAGCCCTGATTTAAGCATACTTTGATTAATGATCAAAGCATGGTAAAATTGTGTCATACAACTTAGGATGCAAAATATAGAAAATGAAAATACGGAATCAACTAGTGGTATGCTTAAACCAGATAGGCGACTAGCATTCAATACTTCATTGAATACAAATAGCCTATGCAAATAGCACAATCCCGAAGTCAAATGTCTTCTAGATTGTCTGTGGTCAAAGAGGCAAAACGTTTGTTTACATAATCGCTGGAACGCTGCTATAAGCATTTTTATAGCAACGTCATTCAGTCATTATTAAGTCGCGGTTACATGCACTTGAGCTAGAATCATGTTTGGTTTACCCATCTTTGGCAATGTTTCCGCAACTCTGAAGCTAAACTACTATAATTGGTCATACTAGAATTTTTTATAACCGTACGTTCGACTACTTGTCCCCATTCCACTTCCGGCCGAGTCATCCGGCGCTGTTTTGTCCAGCTTGTCGTATGGGAGAAAAACCTGTCTGACATTACGTTGCATAAGGTCATAAACATGGCGGCCAAACTCGTCAACATTCCCCAATGCGTTTCGAAGCCACTCAATAGCCAATGGTCGAAACAACTGCAGTCTGTCATACCATGAGCTTCGCGAAGGTCGTGTATTCCTGTAATCTGGTCTGTAGGGCACAGCACCACGCACAAGGACTGGAACCGGGTCCCCTTCGGTTGTCAGGTTTAGATATCCAGCACTCGTATCAGTCTCTTATGATGAACTCGCACCTTCTTCTGAAGTGTTGTCGCCTTGTGGCTGTTGAGGACCGCGTAAATGTTCTGAGGAAAAATTCAAGCGGTTGTAATACTGAGAGCCTGGAGAATTCAAATGGAAGACAGAGTTCTGTTATATAGGAATAGAGATGGGGCTTCGGTGGCGCAGTTGTCAGAGCAAGCGCCTTTCACCTCTGAGTCTTGAGTTCGATTCTCGCTGAGGACTTTACTCATCGCACTCATGTGAAAAGAGTAAGTCAACGCTCTGCCGAAAGTCGTGGGTTTTGTCCGGTCACTCCGGTTTCCTCCCATAGCGAAAGTTGACTGGGTGGGTTAGGATATACAGATTAGCGGAAAGTAATATCACAATTGTTGTAAAAATAGATAGTGTAGGCTAAGTACATATTAGAGGTAAGCGAGATACTTGATGTAATCGGTCACTGAAAAGCCCCAACAGGGAGTGAGATGAATAATGTATGCATGTAGATAATTGACAAGTAATTTGGTCTGGCGTTACACAGAGCAAATGCTAAATTCATCATCATAAATTCTTATGTGATCGATACAGAGAGAAAAGTCAGTCTTAACACATAGAGACGCTAGCTTCAGTGAAGATGATTACCTACACTTAATCCCACAATTGAAACAATAGAGGGTACTCAGATACTGCACACCTCCGCCAGGAAACTAATTAAGTAATCATGCATAAATTATTCATGCTCTAATTACGCATTCAATTGTGTTCAGCCCGGGAAGGCAAGACAAACATTTGTACATTTCTCATCCAATTTTCATCCAAATTGAACCAGAATTTAATCAATTTGTCCTTCGTCTATGGCCGTTTATAGCGCCACAAATTTTCGTATTAAAATGTTTGATATTTTTTAGTTATCGTGCCAACAGACAAACACGCAAAAATCCAAGTGAAAACATAATCTCCGGGCGGAGGTTATAAACTATTATACAGACTATACTGAAAAATGAGAACTGAATCTTACCGCTCTTTCGCGATTTCGTTTTCGAAGAATAGAGAGAAAAATTAATTGTAACACCTACGACGAGCACAAAAACAACAGCAACGACGAGACCAATCACCTCGGAGTCGAAGACAACTGAAATTTTTTAAAACACGAATCAAGATTCACTTCTTTTTTGCTTCAAATATCATATGTTTTGTTTTGTCACGACAACATATTAGGAACTAGTTACCATTACATAGTAGATTATTATTCTATAATTACAGCAAAGCAGCACGTATTATTCTAGAAATGGATTATAGAGATCTTCGGCCAGTGCTGCCCTGGAGAAGTTGGCTTGGAAAGACCTTAAAACCAGGATGTCCAATAACCGTTTACTGTTTATTTATAAGTGTAAGAATAACATGTTCTCACATAAACTTGAAATTAATTATCATCAAGATATCCATACTTACAATACTAGGTCTAAGTTTAACATTCGTACGTCTATGGCTAGACATAACTGGGGTCATTGAACATCAGTGAACTTTGCCAGCAATGATTGGAATGAATTAATTGGATCAAGAAATCAGAGAAGTGAAAGATCTTCAAAATTTCAAAAACTACTTAAATAGATAGTTTATTTTTGTTATCCATAGCTATTTTAATGTAGCAGGACCCTACTGAAAAACACTGTATTGTGACGTAAGCTTCCTGATTTAAAATTGCTTGAATTGAATTGAACATTGGTAACAATTTCTTCAGCCTGCAGGCTGCACAGTATTCCTTGGATTTAATGTACCAAGTTCTAGTATTTACCAATTTCTAGAGCTTTATCAAATAAAGTTTCGCTAGTATCTTTTGGAAATGAATGAAGTAGGTATACTATACAACATGTAATTTTTGTTTGTTTGTTTTAATATGTAACATAATATCATTTTGTCAAACATGATATGCGCAACCTATTACTTCTGATATTCCAAAACAAATTCCAAATTACCATCACGTATCTAACACCTGGTGAAAATTGTTCAAATATCACTCGTACTATTAAAACCAGGACCTACCTGGACAAGGTCCCTTCTCACATAATCGATTTTTTTGATCCGCTCCCCGCTTACTACAGTTCCCACCATATTTTCCCCGGGGGGTTATCACACTGTCGTGCCCATATTTCCACACCTTGACCACACGTGACACTGCATGGTGACGACTTTGTCCAGTTGGTATAGTTACCGTCAACTAGAAATACAGTATAAGTCAATTTGCATTGTTTAATCACAACACACGAAACTAGAAATTGGAGAAACGTATTTGAATGTCTTTGTTTTAGATTCAGGGGGGTGATGGCAGTTGTTGGGATCCTGGGATTCAATTTCTGTAATGTGTAGTTGTCTGATTGTAATTAGTTTACTTCGGTCACGTGTGAACGCGGGTTTCTTCTTCTGTGTTCTTCAGTTTCCTCCTGTAATAATACTGGACGAATAAGAAATGCCTTATCTTTCATCTTTTTAGAAATTTTTATTATAGAAACTATCTTGTGTAAAGTGTAAAGTTCAATTTTTCTTTTTTTGTTAAATAAAACTAGATCAATACTAGGAGGGAGGGGGGAGAGAAAATGATTAGAAAGAGAAATGTATTAATTAGTTTTAGTTTTAGTTTTTAGTTTCTCAACTGTCTGGATCTGGAGGGATAGGGATACCAATGTCGAACTGCCAGCAGTATTAATATAATAAATTTAGTAAATTGAGTTTTTGTTTCCTCCATGATCCTTACAGGATCGCTGCATGCGAAGAACAGTTTAGAAATGATATAGCTATGCAGTATAAATAAAGCTAGTTTCGTTTATCTTTAAGTATACTTAGTTTCAGCCTTACTTGGGCATAGTTTTCTGTTACACTTCCTTAACTCAGTCGAGCCTCCAAATTCACTCACTGCAGTTATAGCCTCCGTATTCTGGTTAAGAATTATCACAAGTACGTCGCCATATTTCCATTTCCTCACCGCACGGGATACCCAAACTCCAGTTGCCATAACCATCGTTAACTAGAAATATGAATACAAAATGTAGTAAATAACTCAAACACATAATTCTAATGCTGACTTACCTTTGTTGTACACACGTAGAAACGCACAAGTTGTAACAAACCTGCAGCAGGCATGTACCAATGCTGTTTCACCAACTTGTTATCAGGATGTGTTCGCACTGCTTGTCCCCAGCTTGTTGACTAGTTGTCATCGGCTTGTTGACAACTTGCTACAAAGTTGTTGACTCAACAAACTTGTCACAAAACCCTTAGCTAAATTTGTCGATTGGGCAACAATATAACAGAAAATAGGGGATTTAATATATACTAGTAAAAACTAGTATACATTAATACGAAAGAAGAAAATGAAAAATACCGATAAAAAAGTATGACATTTTGTACGAGAATTTTTATAAAAAATAATTTCATTTACCAGGACAGGGTTTTGCTAAGCATGGTCTGTGTGTGGGTTTTCTCCGGGTACACCAGTTTCCTCCCACAGGGACTGTTGACAGGTTGAGTTGGGTTTAACCCCTAACTGGCCCTTCCACCGTAGCTGTGCTCCGTGATGGCGAGCAAAAGGTGGCTGCTATATGCGCCTAGAAAGCCTTCGACTTGGTCACGTTGAGCTGTGTCCCTCTCAATTCAGCTTAGCTCTCAGCTGCAAGTAAGGATAATAAGCACACCCCCCTTACTTACTTACTTACTTACTAGGTTCGCCCAGATGACTGCAGTTTCTCCCACCATACTTGGGTCAAGGATTTTTACAATCTTGTCCACAAGTTACATTACACGTACTCTTTAACGTCCAGTTACCATAATTACCATTAATTAAGCAAAAGAGAAAACAATGAGCTTTCGTTGATGGTGAATACGAATGAAGCAATAAAGACTTTTACCGTGTAGGTTTAGGATTGGGATTAGCATTAACCTTTAGGATTAGGGATAAGATTAGGGTTAGGTTTAGGTTAGTAGTCAAAACATTTTTTGCATAGATGTTAAAACAACAGGTGACTGGATAGTTTAGAGAACAGTGAGATTTTCAGAACAATGAAACATTCCGATCGCTAAATCGTGACTGGATCCACTATTGTTATGTTAAGTGTTAAATTCAAATGGCATTTCCATAACCAAATAAAGCTTTCCTGCGACATATAGAGGTCAGTGACTTCATAACGAAGGGCTTAGATCGAAACATGGTATTGTTTTAAATCTTTTTCAAGCAGTTCAAAACCAAACCACGGCAGTTTATATTATGACCATACCTGGTGTACATTTAGGGATATCACAGTACTCCCATCTTTTGTTCCTATCTGTGGTAAAACACCAAGGTCGTTGTTCTGAGTTTTTAGGGTTGCGACAATAATTATTGGCGTGATTTAATTCTGGATATGTCGTGTTCATGGAATGACGATGTGGACATTGTTCGGTCCATGACTGACACGGAATACCGGAGGCTGTCACTGATATGTTGCCATGGTAACCGCTCCCGTTTAAGTATAGGCAATCTGTGTGGAAAGATGGTTATTAATCTTTGTCGGATTTTTTATACAAAACATTGTTTACAGATGTCATTATACACTGTAGACACTAAACTAAACTACAGGTGTATGTACCACAGAATACCACGGTACCACAGAATACCAGTCTTATTTATTGATCTTATTAAATTTGGAGGAAACATACTGTATACTATACTTTATTTTTGTGAATATATATTAGTTTCAGTTTTAATTGACATATAAAAAACAAAAAATTAATATTTTCATAAAAATTCTTAAAAATAATCAGGATTAACAAAAAATAACATTCTATGATTTTGATACTTTTTTCCCGCATAATTCCTGTAAAATTCGAAAGTTTAAAAATAAGTTTGCAAACCAGTATAATTTATGTTGATCACTACTTTTTCTATGCAACACAACATTATTACTATACAGGAATCACACGGAGGAATCAATTTTACCATTGAAAAACTGAACTTTTCATAATTATTGATAAACCTGGTATTCTTTGGTTACACCACTGGTTTGCTGTACTGATTTTAGTATTTACCTTTCACTAAATTAAGTTAGCAATATCCTACAGTATTATCACACAACATGACACACCAAATCCTGCTACAATTTGTTAAAACGTTGCTTATTTATGTCTGCACTGGTATTAGAATTTGTTCCACAGAATGTTCAATTAAAAAAAAATATTTAAGTCTATGAAATCTAGCCCCAAAACCCCCAGGAAGACAAAATATATCGATAAACTATACTAAAAAATATTAAGAAGCCACTTTATATATATTTGACAAAAGATATGGAACATGTAAATTTTTGCGGTATTCTGTGGTACATACACCTGTAGATGCCAATAGCCTGCAACCATTAGGCTATCAGCAGATAATCAGCTCTTCCGATATTTCTCACATGCTTATTTATTTTTAGTTGTTTTTTATTGTTATGAATTTCCTTTCTGTAATAAGAAAAACAAGTCATATTTGCAGAGGAATTTGGTTCAACAATGAAACTATCAAATTGAATGTCTTACTGTTTTGTATCTAGTGGGCAAGGAATTCGTTTTCGTGCCGAAATATCCTAAAAGGCACCAAAATAAATCGAGTTTCAACGAACAAGAACAACATTTTATATTAGTAAAATACGACAACAAACACGTTCATACTTTGTTTTCTTCGGCCAGATATGAATGTTCACCACAATATTTATTTCCTTTACCCGGAATCATTTTGCAATATCTGTTTTTACGTTTTAAAAAGAAGCCACAACTTTCACGCGTCTCTTCACTATTTTCAGCTATCTTGGATTTTGGGTTGAATACTTTATGTACGCATACAATATTGTCCCCATCGGCTCCAAACCAGCCGCACGGGAAACCTCCCAGTGAAACGTCCGAACTTTTTAACAGTTCGAGTCAGCAAAATTAACCGTATCTGCCACTATGCATGACTATAGTGTCAGGTACTAGAAATACATGCATGCAAAATCCCTCGCCCATTTGAACCAAACAATTTACTCCCCAAAAGTTATTGTAACATGAAGTACTGAGTCGACCAATGTAACCATGGTGACACGCAACACTGTATATTTTTTATATTTTAATTTGTACAAAATATTGTTATTTTGTTTTAACTATAAAATTATCAATTGCACAACTAAAAGCCCAACTATATAAAATGGGTATGCTATTATGTACTCTTTTAGCTTTGATTTACTGCAACATTCAACCTTAGACTTTCACAAAACGTTTCGAAATTTTCATAAAACTACAACTGCTTTTCGAGCAGTATTTTTATACTTCGCACTTGCTTTTGAAATGAAGTTTTTGAGATTTAATATGTTTTTTATTTTTCTATAACGTATTTGAATCAATACTAAAATACTCTTAAGATCAATCAATGTGGTGTTGACCACACAGAATGCTCTACACATTTTCAAATTCACAAACTATACTGCATGCTATAAATCGGCAAAGCATGAAAGCAAGCATGCAAAATAGACACTTGCCCGTTCAAAACGCTCCTTTTTCGGTCTTTCGACTGTTTTTCCTCTTGTTAATTTGTCCTCCAAATAATTTTCATTTATCTTGTTTACTTACTTACATAGAAACTTGCTTATAAAATGAGTGCAAAACTATTTTTGAAAAAAGTTTGCAAAAAGGAAGTTTCTCTCGGCTTGAACTCGCGCATGCGCATAACTTACAAAACCGTCCTGTCCATGACAAAAAAAAATGGCGGACAACTTTGCATTCCACAATGTTTTCACATACCCGGGTGTAAATATCCGAGCGGAATTAGTACCCTCGCACGGCGCTTCGCGCCGGCTCGGGGATTATCACTTACATGGCCGACTATACTCTTAAAAACGCGCTAAGTTGTAACTTCCAGACGAAGGACCTTCGCTCGAAACGTCGAAGTTGTTACTGTATTTTTCATTTTTTCAGGTAGTTTTACACAATAGTCACCTGCTGAATGTTTGCTACACTCTACCCACACTAGCATTGCACGTAAGTTGTAACAAACCTGCACCAGACTTGTACCAATGCTGTTTTAACAACTTGTTATCATGATGTGTTCGCACTTCGTAGGGACAAGGTCGGCACCTTGCATGGGACTCCGTGAACATATTGAGAACAAACATTTGGCGTGAATATATTGAGACCAAATTTTTGGCGTGAATATATTGAGGGCAAACTTTTGGCGTGAATATAGAGGGCTGCACAGAGATATTTGGGGGCCCGGGGCAAAATATTACATTGGGGCCCTATTGATTCTCCATCATTAAAAACCTTTGGGGTCGTGTGCCCGTTTATAAAACTGATTTTCATACCCTTGAACGTCTGGGTAATAGTACCTTCTCAACCTGGTAGTAATAGGGGTCCGGGGGAAATCTAGGGTCTCAGGAATGGCAAATTCCTGCATTCTGGGAAACTATTTGACAGTCAGTAATATATATTACCCCACCCCCTCTCCCTCTGGGCGGCCTGTTCGCACTGCATGTTCCTAGCATGTTGACAAGTTGTCAACGGCTTGCTGACAGCTTGCTACACGATTGTTGACTTAACAGACTGTTACAAGTTGTTTCAACAACTTGTTATCATCCTGAAATTCAAACACTTCTTAACAAATTGTTAGTTGTCGCAACAAGCTAGACGTGCCTAAATTCGCTCCGCGAAATTGTGAAATAATTTGTACCAAGTTGGTGAAATGAGTGTTGATCAAGGGAAGGAGGTAGCGTTGTTGACATGCAAGCTTCCTACAAGTTTGCTGCGTACACATCTTACGAATTAACAAGATGTGAGATTTTAACTGCTTAGCCCTACAAGATGTTCTTTTATTCAAAATGGGACTTTTTCATAACTACTTGTTATTGTTTAATATGTTTTGTAAAACCTAACTATATATTTACAGGACTTTAAAATGACGATAGCATACTAAACAACAATGGATTGCGATTTCGATATTATGCCCCCGCTATTGATAAAAAAGTCAGTTACTGACAATTTTCTTTCAAGAAGACCTGCCAACTCACCCGATTTTTTAGCAAATCTCCAGATCACCCGATCGAAGGACATGTTCACCCGATTTTTATTTGAGTTTTCAACTTAAAAATATGAATATTACTAATAATCTATAATATTTCCCCAACAACGACGTTTTTGCCATTTCTGTGAATAATTTATCTTTCTCACCATTTCGTATTTAAAAGGGACACAAAAGCAATTTATCAATTTTAGCTGATTTGGAAAATCTCCAGATTTTCCCCAAAATCTCCAGATTTTTTAAGGAATTTTTCCCAATATCCAGCCTTTCTTCAGACAAGAGTTGGCAGGTCTGTTCAAGTGATATTTTCACATTTATAGAACTACAAACTATAAAACGCGTAATAATATACTTTCTACAGATGGCGTTCTATTTAAGTCATCTATACTTTCATATATCGACTCTTCATATATACTTTGTTCCGCCGACGTTCTATTTATTTCATTCATACTTTCATATATCTCTTCATATATGGGCATTTCTCCTGTTGTCTTATCAACTGGTACAGATAAAGAACCATGTTTTGGCCTTCTTTTAATATATATTTCTGCGTAAGGAGCAAAACCTGTAAAGATTAAGCATTTATGAGTAGGCTTCACTAAGAGTTGAAGAAGTTTTGTACATGGGAATTTCGAGCGAAAATTATGTACCTATTTAGACCTAATCAGGAGTAGTTGCAAAACAATGTAACTATATATAGGCCCACTGACAGCAATTGGACCTGCGGCCCTGGTCCCCTGCGATACTGGTGCAGAGCTCTGAACACTGAGTCCAGTTGCCAAAGAGCGGACCGCAAGTTCATGTATATACACTAGGGTGATGCCGGTGTGTGGTTTGTGCACGAGTTTCTGCATGACTTTTATAATATTTTCATATATAATAGTCTTGGTTTTGTGGCGAATAAATAGATTCAGAATTATGGTTTAATGTTCTCATTGCTTCCAAATGTTCAAATTCAGTAAACTTACTATTTCTTCTTCTAATTAGCTTGGTCAAGACTTTTCTCTTACGAAAGAGAAGAAAAGCAAGGGCCATTATGATGGTCGAAGCACAAACACCACATGTGATTCTGATCACTTTAGAACTTGATGTTTCTAAAATACACATTGACATTATAAGTTGATATACAACAACTGCAACAAGCCCGTTGACAACTTGACAACAAGCTGGGAACAAGCAGGGTGAACACATCAAGATCACATGTTGTTGATATAGCATTGGTACACGTCTGCGGTAGGTTTGTTACAACTTGTGTGTCATTACGTGTGTAGGATATTTACTTTGTCTTTGGTTAGAGTCTTTCTTCGGATCCTCCAGTTCTCTCGCCCACTAAAAACTAACCTTTAGGCTTTAGTTGTCGAGCACGTGTATCATGAACCTCTGACTTAAGTGAATTAGGCAACCACACCCTGTTAACCCATTAGCCCTACTTTAGTATTTTACTCTGTCTAACGCCAGACGATTTTACTCGTCAGTGGTAGGGTACTGCCAGTTAATGGGGTTAAATAAATAAATATCTAAAATAGCTCAATGCCTGACCTGAACATGGTTCCATGTGGCAGGGTTTACTGACTTTGTCTTTCCCATATTTGGAACAGTCACCGCCATATTTGGGAGGTGGGTTATCACATTTCCGGGACCACATCTCGTATCCAACACCACACGTCACACTGCATGATGACAATTTTGTCCAGTTGCTATAGTTACCATCAACTAAAATTATCAACGTATACAAGTTAATGACGGAGAATAAAGTTTACTTCTACAAGATGTTGACTTTAGCCTAGGAAATTAAGATCAATACGATGTGATAATTAATTCATCCAGTATATAATCTGAAACTTCTGTTAAAGCTGACATAGTACACACGTGAATATCTCACATCTTGTCAACAAGATGCGTTCGCAACAGACTTGTAGCAAGCGTGACAACAAGTTGTAACAATGTTGTCATTTTATCAAGTTGCTGCAAGGTTGTCACTCACAACTTGCTAATAAGTTGTTGAATTACAGGACGATAACAAGCTGTTGTCAAAAACCTTGTAGCAAGTTGTCAACAAACCGTTGACAACTTGTAAACAAGCTTGGAATGCGAACACAGCCTGATAACAAGTTGTTGAAACAACATTGATACAACTTGTGCGTTTTTACGTAGTAACACCAGAAAACCAGAGGGGGGGGGGGCATTTTGGGGACACCCTACAGATTTGCACATACCGAACTTACTTGGACAAGACCGTCTTTTACAAATTTGATATTTCATCTCCTTTCCCAAGACAGTGCAATTCTGACCGCCATTCGTCGGAGTAGGATTGTTACATAAACGTCGCCGTGTTTCCACACCTTGTCCACATGAAACATTGCATTGACTGCTGAAATACCAGTCACTGTAGCCACCGTTCACTGTACAATTAAAAATTAAGACAAGGTTAGATCTTAAACGAGACACTTGGCGAAATGTTTTCCCTCTACGAAGTATACAGAGAAGGCCAAAAAGGATTACATAGTATTACTCAAATGTATTATAACAAAAAAGTGTGTGACACAATTTCAATTGGGTAAAAGAGCGCCACTCTCAAATAAGCGTCGCCCTCAAAGCCCTCAAAACCAGCAAATACGGTATTTGTGCGTTAAAGGTGTCAAAAAAAGGAATTATAGTATCTTTACCAACACAAGGTTTCCTGGTACATTGCCTGTATTCAACAGGCACTCCAAGGCTCAGGGTTGCTGCAATTTCGTGTCCAAGTTTGAAAACCTTCGCCACAAGTGACTGAACATGAACTGTTTAATGACCAGTTGCCGTAATTACCATCCACTATTTCGAAATGAAAAACAGATCGCATTGGTTTGAAATAATAAACAATATGGTGCAATACGTCTAATATACTGTTTGCTGCATGCTAGATCAAAATTGGTACGTAATTTTAAGTTTTGCTTTCTAAAGGCCACACAAGGCAACCATTTTTCGAATCGCTTTGTAAGGATAGCTTCCAATTGAAAGTATTACAGTCACTCATTTCAGTATATTAAGGCAGTACCTGGTGTACATTTAGGGATGTCACAGTATTCCCATCTCTTGTTACTATCTGTAGTAAAACACCAAGGTCGTTGTCCTGAGTGCTGAGGATTGCGACAATAATTCTGGGCGTTATTTAATTCTGGATATGTTGTGTTCATGGTATGAGGATGTGGACATTGTTCTGTCCATGACTGACACAGAATACCTGAGACTGTCACTGACATGCTGCCATGGTAACTGCTTCCGTTTGAGTATAGACAATCTAGAAGAAAAACAATAGTGATTAACTAACGGATCGACTGACTGTTCTTATCAACCTTATGGAAACTAATTATGAGCTCAGAAATGGTCACACTGATTTATTTCTTGCTAGCCAAGAAGAGAATTTCTTTAAAAAAAATTTCAAGTCTTTCTCTTGATACTAATCTAGCGGAATCAAAGTACTCTTTTAAGAATTCTTTGAAGCAAAAGGTTTATCGGGTCACACCAATATATTAACTTACTACAGCAAATATTTGTGTATATTTCTTGTAATTGTTAAAATTGCTTGATGCCCCTCGTGTGGTGTGACGTAACTGTTAACGAGGCCGGCGTCTTTAAATATAGTTTTACATACACGTAATCACGTATACACCCATACACGCATGTAATCATTTATTAAACACTTAAACGGCACCTGTTTATAAGAAAGCGAACTTATAAACTAATATTTCACCATACCTTCTTTTCCCAAACTATCGTTCCTAGCATAAGCCATGCACTCCGTGGTGTCTCCGGCATTTACAGATGGTTGTTCCACACAGTTAAACAGATCTTGGTACCATGGCTTTCCCGACAAGTAAATATCTTTCCAAGGTTTTACAAAAACACTACATTCACTTAGAAAATGAAGACAGGTCTCCTTGCAAATTTTCTTTGGTTTAACAACACTTGTGGTGCAGTCGCAACTTGGGAACATATAGTAGCAGCCAATGAAGCGCATTGGGTTTGCGCATTCGGTTGAAACATTCTTTTCATTTAACTGTCTTTCAAAAACTAGTTTTTTGTACGTTTTCTGGTTATCCCACAACTTGTTATTCCAGTACTGCATATCTGATACGTTCACGTATTTATCAAGTTTGAATCAATCATATTCACAATATGGATTGTCCAGTTTTATTAAAGGATGACAGTAACGTTGGTTGGCAAGAACAGCCTCTTCTTCCGCTGGTGTACATGAACTAAATAGTAAAGAATATATTTAAGGATTTCCAGACTAATCAGATAGAAAGGGTAATGCCTTGGTCAAACGAGGATGAGAGTTGGCAAGCCAAAGTTTGCATCATGAGAGTTTCATCAACTCTCATGTCCCGGTCAAACGAGAACAAGAGTTGCGCATGAGAGTTGACTGGATATTACCACGCGTACCGGTCAAACGAATAAAAACTCTCATCAAGTCCCATCAAAATTTGAACCAGCTCAAAGTTGATGAGAGTGCATGAGAGTTTATGAGAGTCAAACGCGAGCAAGAGCTGCAAGTCGCATTGACTCTCATCCTTGTTTGATATTCTAGATTTTGGGCATCTCGCTCGTTAGAACAGATTTTTAAAGGGTTTTTGTAGTTGGAAATTTTCGAGCGAAAACTATACAAATATTTAGACTTAGGCCTACTCTACGCCCAGTGTTGCCTAATATCGCCCAATATCGCAGAACGTCACCTAAAATCGCTCAATATCGCAGAACGTCGCCCAATATCGCAGAATGTCGCCTAAAATCGCCCAATATTGCAGAATGTCGCCCAATTAATATCTCAGAACGTGGCCTAATATTGCAGAATGTCGCCTAAAATCGCCCACTATCGGCTGAAGTTTCAGAAATTTTCTCCAATATCGCCTAATATGGCCCAATATCGCAGAAGGCAATGTTGGAGAAAATTTCTAAAATGTCAGCCGATAGTCGGCGATTTTAGGCGACGTTCTTCGATATTAGGCGACATAAAGTCGCCTAGTATCATCATTAATCGCGGCAACATTGGAGCCCAGAGAAGGCATTACATACTTTGTGATTTAAATAGCAATTGTTTACCTTCCTGCCAAGAGTGCTAATTCACCGTTTCCTTTAAAATAAAATATGCAAAAGTAAAATCAACAACATTGAATTGAGATCTTGTACTGATTGAAGCAAGTAGCATGCATTTTCTATCCTGTAGTAACACTGAACCAATAAGGGAAGCCCTTACCGAACCTCTAGAAGGTGAGTTTACAGTTTAGGACTGATAGAGTGATCGAGTGTACATATAGTTAGTTTAATTTAGGTAAATATTTTGAATTCGAAATAAGTCGCCAGTTGTTGGAAAATATAAACAAAGAAACACAGAAAATTGATTGCAATATGGCGAGCGGTTGTAGTTTTGAATCTAAACTATTGCCTGATAAAAAGCCAAAATCTAATTTCTGAAGCGGACATTAACTTTGACGTACCTGATAGCTTGAAGTTTGATGGTAAACAAGTAAAATGGACTAAAACTATAGAGTTATTGAAGCGATTTATCGAATCAATTGGGTTACAAGGAAAATGGACTTCTCCTGGATGGGGGAGCAAAAGGTTTAACTGCCCTAATGCCGATCTTGTTTTAACATGGTACTTCGGCAAGCAAAACACGTTACTTTTTCATGGCAAAGACGGTGACGTTTTGAAAGAGAAATGTATTATCAATTGTCGAGAAAAGGAGTTGGCAGCACTAAAGACAGGGACCGCTTCGTGTTTCCCGAAGTCTTCGGATTTTTTGGCGCTGGTTATGAAGGAGATGCTGAACGCGTGGCCGAAGTAGCAGATAACTTCGTTGACTTGTCTGAGAGGACAGCTGCTATAAGGTAGATGCCACCTGGCCCTGACGACTCGTCTAAGGTAAACTCTAATGATTTGGAAAGCCTTTTAGCATTTACAAATGTGAATTGCCATTGCCAATGTGGGGTGCTTGCGACGGAGCTCGAAGGAATCAAATTGGACATTGTTGTCCTGCAAAATAATGTTGGATCTGATAAACTCGGAGCCAATGCAATAAAATCAGATAGTTTGAGACGGGATTTGAAGGCCGTACAGGAAAGATCAAAGAAACTAGAAGCAGATTTACATTTGTTTATAAGAGAGCGCAATAAAGAGGTTAAAGAATTAGTTAAGACCATTGAATCCAGAGAGAATCAGATTGAATAGAGTGATAAACTTAATGATGATCTTAAGCGGACCCTAGACTTAGTCACACAAGATCAAGCTCTGTCTGTCCCCTTAAATAAGGAATGGCCTCCGAAAAATGGAAATCAGCTCTTAGGAAACAATATAGAAGTTAGTGGTAATGCTAAACTATGTGAAGAAGACTTGAATAAATATAAGTCAATGCCGTCTAAAGCTGGACGAAATTCGTCTCCAATCACCCAAATAAACATTGTGCATCATCAACAAAGGCGCCCCATAATGAACTGTCTAAGACTAATAATAATAATTCAAGCAACCAATCATGCGTACAATCCAAGCCTAGCTCCAATAAATCCTTCAAAAGTATAAACAAAGAGAGGAAATTATATAACACTATGGAAAACAGAACTAATTATCATGATATTCAATCATACAGTTCTTTAGACACAACACATTCTAATAGTGAGGTATTTGAGTCAGGTAATTACAACTCAAGAAAACCTAAATCGATAATTATTAATGTTGTAAATACTGAAACAACAAATCATGAGTTGAAGTGTGGTTTGCCCTTAATTGCTGAGCTGTCAGAAATTGCAAACTGCAAAACTATCGGAAATAACAACAAGAATGAAGCAGCATACTATAAAGACAATAATAAAGAACCTAGTAATATTCGAATCACTAGTAAACAGACACTACAAGGCAGCTTAAACGGTTCGCAATCGTATATTCAGCATCCACAAAACAATTATTTTTGGAAACGCTTTCGGGACAGACCTCCCCAAGTGCGAGATCGTCTGAGCAACTCATGTCGAGAGCACCTGCCTTCCTTGGTTTCGATACCCTTTACAATGCAAGCTAAGGGGTCAGAATGGGCCAACTATCTAGATATTGTGAGTCAAGTAATGGGTTAATGAATCCGGAGCCGGGATCTAATACTCCAACACCCTTTTCCGAAAGTTCCTTGGAACAGACTCCCCTTACAAAGGTATCTTCAACGGCCCCCGAACAGACCCCCCTTACATCGAACTTCCTGCCGATACCAATTAGAATCACATCTCGTTATGAAAGTAATTATAAACACACAAATAAGAAAACCAACCCGCATAATATAATAGATATCCAATGTTATCAAAATATACAGCCCACTATGTCTACAAGTTCGATGATCAAAGAAAATCATATCGTGAACAGTAACTCGAAAATTAAGATCGCGGATCTTAATGTACGCTCGCTAAAGAAAAGGGAACATCTGATACAGATAAGAGAAATGATGCATGACAGAAATTACGATATACTTGTCGTTTCGGAGAAGTGGCTCAATTCAACTGTAAGAAATGCAGAAGTGGAAATTCCTGGATATCTTATGTCCAGATTAGACAGGTTAGGGAAATCTGGACGAGGTGTTTGTGTCACCGAGTATCTTTGGTGCTGGCTGCATCAAAGATCTGTGAACGTGTCGCTCTGGACCAACTCACTGAGTATACGATAAAAAGGGAAAACCTTACCAAACATCAAAGTGGTATATTCCACCGAAACACTAAACATACTCATCTCGGACAAAATCCTTGAATCTATGGATCGTAAGGAAGTGACTGCTTTAGTTTTAATAGACTTATCCAAAGCATTTGACAGCATAGATCATTCAATTCTATTTAGGAAACTTCAAACAATTGGTTTATAAATTTGCATTGGATTGGTTCAAAAGTTATTTATCAGAAAGAAGTCAATCAATACGCATTGGATCGACGTTATCGGAAGAATGTAAAATAACCCGAGGCGTCCCACAAGGATCGATTCTTGGGCCAGTGTTATTCAACATATACATTAATGATTTGGCCAGTGTACCAAAGGAGTCCTCCTTGGAATCGTATGTTGATGATTCGAAAATTTATTTAGCATTCCCAATTCGGGATACGGAGATTGCATCGTCCAAACTTACAGAGGATATGAAAAGAATCACTACTTGGTGCTGTTTTAATAGTTTGCTAGTGAATCCAACAAAAACTAAGCTGCTTTTATTGGGCACGAGTCAAATGCTAAAGAGACTTTCTGGGACTGATTTTCACATAACTGTTTTTAATAAGAAAATAACTCCAGTTTCGTTTGTCAAAGATTTAGGAATGACATTGGATCCAAGCTTGACCTATGATGAACATATTACAAATGTTGTTTCAACGTGCATTGCGGAATTATGCCAAATCAACAGAGTTAAACACATATTTGATAAACAAACACTAATTCTTATTATAAATGCATTAATTGTTAGTAGAATGAACTATTGTTCCTCTGTTTGGTCTAATACCTCGAAAAGGAATGTATCCAAACTCCAAAGCTTGCAGAACTTTGCGGCGCGTATAATCACCGGAACAAGAAAATATGACCATGTGACACATATCCTTCAACAGCTAGGTTGGCTTCCTGTTAAGTATATGTTAAAACTCAGGGATGCTGTTATGACGTTCAAATGTATGAAAGGGTTGGCTCCATCGTACTTATGTGATAAATTTGAAACGAGATCGGAGTTCCATAACGTCAACAGAAGACACAAGAACAATTTAGATATTCCACGGTATAGTTCGGCTTCTGGTCAACGAACATTTCATTTCCGAGCGGTGACTATATGGAACGAGTTTCCAAGAAATATTAAGGATATTATGAGATTCTGGGTCATTTTAAATCGGAATATAAACGTATTTTATTACATGAATTTTTAGATAGTAATGGACTATAATATATAGTAATAGACTATATAGCTACTATAATGAAATTGTGATATCTAAGTTTTTTCTAATATTTAATGATTTTGTAATTAGATACTGAAAAGCCCTTTTGGGAGTATGTAACAATGTATAATAATAATAATAGTAATAATAATAATAAATAATAATAATAATAATAATAATAATAATAATAACCAGATAATTATTATCATCACCAAATACATAATTGAAAAACGTACAAAAAAATTATTCATTCAAAGAAATTGGCATTTGAAATTTGCTTCAACTAGTCATCTTTGGATCAACTCATTGAACTAAAAATGCCCTTAAAGCTAAACAAGGTAGTTTCTATGAAGAGGGCAAGGGGCAATCAAGGATTTTCATTTCGATAATCTGATAGGTCGGGGCATTCTCACTTCCGGTAGGCAATATAACCGCTGGAGGTCTTTCCATTGTGTCGTAAGTTTGACTACTTGTCCCCATTTCACTTCCGGCCGATTCATCCTGCGCTGTGTTACCTAATTTGTCGTATGGAACAAAAACCTGTCCTACATTACGTTGCATGACGTCATAAACATGGCGACCAAATTCGTCAACATTTCCCCACGCGTTTCGAAGCCACTCAATAGCCAATGGTCGAATTAACTGAAGTCTGTCATATTTTGAACTTCGAGAAGGTCGTGTATTCATGTAATCTCTTCTGTAGGACACAACACAACGCGAGAGGCCTGGAACCGGGTCACCATCAGTTGTCAGGTTTTGATATCTAGCGCCAGTCTCTTGTAATGAACTCGCGCCTTCTTCTGGAGTGTTGTTGCTCTGAAGCTGTTGAGGACCGCGGAAATGCTCAAGAGAGAAATTCGAAATGGCATAATACGGAAAGCCTAGAGAATTTAAAAGGAATGAAAATATCAGATATTTCAAAGTTAAAAGTAGCATTGTCAGTTCAGTCAATCGAGATACAGTTTGGAAACTCAGTAAACTTCAAAACTTGAATGAGATACGATTTTATGTTGAGGCAACTTCACTGTGGACAAATAATTTTAGTCCACATTACACCTATCGAATTACACATTTGTACAATTTGAAGATGAAAGAGGTGATAAATGAACGAATGAATGAATGGGCAGCTTCTTATTACCAACTCGAAATATTGTCACAAAGATTGAGGTTATAAGATTTTTTATATGGAAATTGCTGCGAATGAATGAATGAATGAATTAACAACTTCTTATTACCAACTCGAAATATTGTCACAAAGATTGGGGTTATAAGATTGTATTTAAACTAAGATTATTTATATCGAAATGCTCCGAATGAATGAATGAATGAATGAATGAATGAATGAACGAACGAATGAATGAACGAATGAATTGTATAAAGACTAAAGAAAGAACTAGATATCTTACCTTCTTTACGATGTCGTCTTCGAAAAATCAAAACAAAAACTGTAACTGCTACAACGAGCACAAAAGCAACAGCAACAGCGGTAATACCAATCATCTGGGAGTCGAAGACAACTGAAAATTGTTTAAAAAACGTTTTCACTCGTAGTAGGTACTCCACTGTTCGAAAATAACAAACGCGTTTGGCCGAACCATAAGTCAGTAAAATTAATCAATTTGTCATACAAACGAAAAGCAAATATGATATCTTCGTATGCTTGATATTCCAAAATTTTGCCAAATTACCATCACCTAATTCAGAACAGTTTACACTTATAAAGACAAGCAAATTAAACTACATCTCTCAATTCTATTTTTTCTATTTATAGTGCTCAGCAAAACTCGCCATCTGTTGCAAAATTTCTAAATATCATTCGTACAATTAAATCCAAATTATATTTGCCATCTATAATTTACCAATACTAGCAACCCAGAAACGTGGAGCCTACCTGGACAAGGTTCCATTTTACATAATCGAATTTCGTGAGCCTCCCCCTGCTTACTACAATTCCCGCCATATTTTCCCGGGGGGTTATCACACTGTCGCGTCCATACTTCAATACCTTGAGCACACGTGACACTGCATGGTGACGACTTTGTCCAGTTGCTATAGTTACCGTCGACTAAAAAGAGAAATACAGCATAAGGCTATGTGCGTGGTTTTAACCACAGAAAATGAAAACTAGTACTTGGAGAAACGAACTTGAGCGTGTTTATTTTCAAAAATCAGGGGATGTTGGGGCATGGCACAGTCGTTAGTGCGTGTGATTCCTACCATATGCAGTTGTCTGATCATAATTTCACCTCATTTGCATGTGAGAAGAGTGCTTCCAGTTTGACTCTACCAAACACCGTAAATTTTCTCTGAGAACTCCAGATTCCTCCTGTAGTAACATTAGACCAATAATGGATGATCTTTACGGAACCTCTAGAGACAATAGTTTTGAAGTGATAGCGCAATCCAGTGTTGACAAACGGTTGGTTTAGTTTGGCTACCTTCTGTAGTAACACCCGACCAATAATGGATGATCCTTACGGGATCTCTAGAGAGAATAGTTTGGAACTGATAGCGCAATCCAGTGTTGAAAAACGGTTGGTTTTGTTTGGCTACCTTCTGTAGTAACACCAGACCAATTAACAATTAGACAACGAGGCCGAGTTGGCTATGAGCGAATAGTCAACGAGGCGAAGCCGAGTTGACTATTCGCTCATAGCCAACGAGGCCGAGTTGTCTAATTGTTTTAGTATAAACTATTGCATTTATTGAGAACTAGAGAACACAATACAAAAGTAAACAAAAGTATTAATATTAATTTTAAACGTGAATTTTCACGCCATTGTTTTGAATTTTGCTACTAGTAGACTATCACTAATAGTCTACGAGTAGCGTAGCCAATCAGAACGCAGGAAAAGTGATAGTCTATTACTAAGTTTATACTAATAATGGATGATCCTTACGGGATCTCTAGAGAGAATAGTTTTGAAGTGATAGCGCAATCCAGTGTTGACAAACGGTTGGTTTAGTTTGGCTACCTTCTGTAGTAACACCAGACGAATAATGGATGATCCTTACGGGAACCCTAGAGAGAATAGTTTGGAACTGATAGCGCAATACAGTGTTGACAGACGGTTGGTTTAGTTTGGCTACCTTCTGTAGTAACACTATACCAATAATGGATGATCCTTACGGGATCTCTAGAGAGAATAGTTTGGAACTGATAGCGCAATCCAGTGTTGACAAACGGTTGGCTTAGTTGAGGAGGATATAGTTTAGAACTAATATAGCTATCCAGTATAATACAGTTTATTTATTTTAGCTTATCTTTAAGTACTTGGGATTTTATTCTTACTTGGACATAGTTTTCTGCTACACTTCCTCAACTCAGTTGAGTTTCCAAGTTCGCTGCAGTTACGGCCTCCGTATTTTGGCTCAAGATTATCACAAGTGCGTCGCCATATTTCCATTCCCTCACCGCACGAAACATTGCATGGGATACCCAAACTCCAGTTGCTATAACCGCCGTTAACTATAGATATAAAGAATAGAAAAATGATTGTGAATAACTCGAATTCAAATTCTAATGCTTAGTTATTTTTTATGCTTATGTTTTTTATTAAAAATTATTTCACTTACCAGGACAAGGCTTTGCCAAACAAGGTCTGTACTCAACAGGTTCTCCTAGATGACTGCAGTTTCTCCCACCATACTTGGGTTCAGGATTTTTACAATCTCGTGTCCATGTTTCAAAACCTTGACCATAAGTTACATTGCACGTACTCTTTAATGACCAGTTGCCATAATTGCCATGAACTAAACCAGATAGTAAAATATTGAAGTTTTGTTGATGGTGAGTACGAGTGAAATATGATCGTTTGCGCCTCAAAACGCAGCTCAAAGACTTGCTAAGGCGCCTCTTGTCGCCACCATACGACTCATGTCTGATCACGGAGGAGAGCTAAGGTGGAAGGGATGAAAACCGTAGTACCCGGACAAAAAATCTCTCGAAGCACAAGAGAGAACCAACCATAACTCTACTTGGATGAGTTTTCAAATACATCAAGTCAGAGTAGGGTAGTCAGCCATCGAGTAATAATACATTATTCTCAACCTTCAATAGCATGCTTAACTCATTGAAAAGGGCCAGCTCCCTTGCTTTTCAAGAGCATTTTCAGGTTAATATCTGAGCTACACATGTAATTGAAAATACAGAAGCTGTAAAAAAGCTGCATCAAGCTTGTACTGATGCTATTTCAACAACTTGTTATCAGGATGTGTTCGCATTGCTTGTCCCCAGCTTGTTGACGAGTTGACAACTTGCTACAAAGGCTGTTGACTCAACAGACTTGGTAAAAGTTGTTCCTGCAAATCAACAAGTTGTTGACGAGTTGTGAGTGACAACCTTGTAGCAACTTGGTAAAATCACAGCATTGTTACAACATGTTGACAAGCTTACTACAAGTCGAGATTTTTACAAACACGTGTAAACATGCAGTTGATATTATGACCATACCTGGTGTACATTTAGGGATATCACAGTACTCCCATCTCTTGTTCCTATCTGTAGTAAAACACCAAGGTCGTTGTCCTGAGTTCTTAGGATTGCGACAATAATTCTGAGCGTTATTTAATTCTCGATAAGTCGTGTTCATGGTATGACGATGTGGACATTGTTCTGTCCATGACTGACAGGGAATACCGGAGACTGTCGCTGATATGTTGCCATGGTAACTGCTTCCGTTTAAGTAAAGACAATCTGTGTGGAAAGATGGTTATTAATCTGTGTCCTATTTTTCAATGATAATGATATTTTTCATTGTTTACAGTATACACTGTAGTTACTAAACTAAATTAACTTAGTTCACATGGAATAGCACTATAAGTTCTAAAATATTCTCCCTAGAGGTTCAGTATGGGCCATCCCCAATGTCCAGTGTTGCTCTCACTACAACAGAAAACAAGAGCATATGCATGCACGGACAATAGATGCAGTGTTTCGTACAGTCCAACTGAAAGCACTCTTCTCACAAAGGAAAAATTGGCAAAATTAAATCGAGCCCTAGTCACAAAGGCGAAAGACATGTACTAACCATTGTGCTACTAACACCCACAACATGTGCCCGTTCGTGGCTAATCAATACAAAACAAATTCAACCTTGTGAAGCCGGAGGTGTCCTCGTTTGAAGAAATTAGTGCAATAATAACCACTAAAGAGGATTTGACTATGTCGCTTACCTGCATTGGTAGTCCATTCTGGAGCCGTGGATGTATCTAAAAGATGAGATTAAAAAAACCCGAGTCATGCACTAACATAACTCGGGAATCAATGCAACTATTAGACATCCATATAGCAAGGAGTTATCGATCATATACCATAATATAGAGCTGTGGGGAGTGGGCATTATTTCTTATACATGGTTTCCCCATTTGGACGTCAGTGTCGCAACTTTCACACGGAACACAAAAAGGAATAGGGTAATATAGACTATGTCAAATGTGGAGTTTTAAGTTTAACTAGTAGTTTACAATAACCTGTCTGAGATCGTGTCTGAACTACCTGAAAAAGATATCTCAAACGTGGGGGTCCAGTGTAGGTAGTATTCTACAATAAGCTGCCGTGGTTTCTGTCTGAACTACCTGAAAAATATATCTCAAACGTGGGGTCCAGTGTAGGTAGTATTCTATAATAAGCTGCCGTGGTTTGTGTCTGAACTATCTGAAAAAATATCTCAAACGTGGAGGTCCAGTGTAGGTAGTATTCTACAATAAGCTGCCGTGGTCTGTTTTTTAACTACCTAAAAAATAAGATTGAAACACTTACTTCGATGTTTTGAGCAAAGCTTTTCGTATATAGAAGGTTAGAGTTGGTTCAAGTCCGTCTCTTAAGCGGTTGAAAGCAGCAGAGAACATCAGCAACGAAAAATGGGGGAGAAAAGGCCGAAACACAAAAAGGAAGATAATCAAGACTTTCTCAAGCGTGTATGTCCAGGGTAGGTATTATTCTACAATAGGCTGTCGTGGTTTGTGTCTGAAGTACTGAAAAAGAACTCAAACATTGGAGTAAAACGTTTACGGACACAAACTACGGCAACCCACTATATACTATTACCTGTAGAATTTGTGAATTCATTGTAATACCAGCATTCTGGAGAGTCACCAGCATTCCTATACGGTTGTAGTTCGAAAAGGACCAACTTCTTTGTCTCCGCATCAGGGTAGCGAATTGTATAATACTCTGTAAACATTTCCCACATTTTATCACATATCCACTCAGCGTCAAAACACCGGATTCACGACAAATCTGTTCCTCTCTATACACGCTTTGGGTTCGATCACAACTCGGAAAAAAAAAATGACAAAAAAATATAGAAGCAACACGTGCGCACTTTCTTACGGTGGTAATGTCCGTTTTGAGATAGCGGCTTATTTTTGACTCGCCTAGCCTTACATAGCCGTCGAATTGCTTATTAATTTCGTTATTGTTCGAATTTTGGTAATCAGGCGTTCTATATACGTAGTTTGGCAAAGTGATTCCTTGATTTTGACAGAAAGGCCGGGTGAAATTTACCAAAGGATAGCATGAACTTGAATTGAGTATTGGCTCAGCCTCGGCAGGAATACACGTCCTATATAGAAAGATTAAGACTAAGATTAAGACTAAGACCTAAGACCTAAGACCTAAGACCTAAGACCTAAGACCTAAGACCTAAGACTAAGACCTAAGACCTAAGACCTAAGACCTAAGACTAAGACCTAAGACCTAAGACCTAAGACCTAAGACCTAAGACCTAAGACCTAAGACCTAAGACCTAAGACCTAAGACCTAAGACCTAAGACCTAAGACCTAAGACCTAAGACCTAAGACCTAAGACGTAAGACGTAAGACGTAAGACCTAAGACCTAAGACCTAAGACCTAAGACCTAAGACCTAAGACCTAAGACCTAAGACCTAAGACCTAAGACCTAAGACCTAAGACCTAAGACCTAAGACCTAAGACCTAAGACCTAAGACCTAAGACCTAAGACCTAAGACCTAAGACCTAAGACCTAAGACCTAAGACCTAAGACCTAAGACCTAAGACCTAAGACCTAAGACCTAAGACCTAACGCCTGTATTCTAAAAGCTCACTCACACTCACACTCACACTCAAAGAGTGGAGGTTCAATCTGAGCTTAACTTGAGTGTCAGTGCTGTTTTTGAAAAGCTGGAGGGTTAGTGCCGTAACATACTATGTGAGTACTCACCCTCCAGCTATTCAAAAATAGCACTGACACTCAAGCGAAGCTTAGATTGAACCTCCATTCATCAGTGAGTGCCGTGTGAGTGAACTTTTAGAATACAGGCGTAAGACTAAGATAGCTACTGTATATATATTCTTCATCTAAGCCGGTGTTACATCTTGAACTTTTCTTGGAGCTTATTAAAAGTCTGGCAATGGCTTGGCTTTATATACAGGGTGTATAAAAAGTAATTCAACTTTGGCATGTTATCGCGCTCATAATATTTAGTTTATAGATGTATCTTTTCCACAAAAATAAAGATCAGGGGCCGGTTGTATAAAAGTCTTAACTACATTTTAACTACCCGTTTTGTAGTTAAATGGTAGTTAACTGTAAAATTCGCAATTCTGATTGGTTAACTTTCGCACTAACTATAGTTAACTTCAACTACTTTTTTATACAACCGGCCCCAGGCCTTTAGCTGTCTAATGACACCTTTTTTGTATCACTGCGATTAATAATGGCCCAATACGATCGACGAAAAGTAGTATTCGAAATCACATTTCTCCACCTCTGGGAATTAGACGTCCTCCAAATAATAGTTGCCTATTTGTGAAACGTTCAGCACTGCCAGTTCAGTCTGCCAATTTTCTGTTTGGTAAAATGTTGTAAAATCGTTGTAAAATCGCGATTTTAACCTTTCCCAAATTTACCAAAACTTGATAAATAGCCAATGCGTTACGCCATCTTATTAAAATTCTTAAATATGAATCCGAAATTAGTTAATTTCAATAGGCAGACAACAGCTTTGCGCTCAACTCCATTAATATAAACAAACAGTTTTTTGACATCATGCCAGTGACATGCAATTTTACAATAATTTGAAAGAAATTATTTTACCTGTTGCTGTCTTGAAGATGGTGTTCAACTAGAGAAAGTATTAAGAGGAAACATTAAATTATAATACTGTTGGTTTTGGTGCGGGCACGATGGTTAATGCCTGGACCACCTCTGTGTGACCGGCGTTCTATTCCTGCAATATGCAGTTGACTGTCTGGTTGTAACCACAGGTTTCTCAGTTACAGTTTATTCGGCTTGTGCGAGGGACGTCACAACTCGAAATTGTGTGGCTTCCGGTTTTGGGAGGCAAATTCCACCATTTTCATTGGATAATTTCAAACTAATTAAAATCAAATTCAACAAGGCTGACAATTCTTTACATCAAAACATACGCCAACTTTCCTGAATAATTCGAGTTCTAGAAATACTAAAGCAACAAACTATACACCAAACTACTCATCGTTGTTCAAGGATTCTAGAGAGGTATAGATTATCTTATAACTCTCGGTTTTCGCAAGATATAAACGAAAACATCACTTCGTGAAATCCACGATTTGCCACCCCAAATTGCCGGTTATATAGCATGACGTAATATTCTCGCGTGACTGCACAAGCCGAATAAGACTAAACCACAGATTAATTATAAAACAATAGAGGGGGCATCCAATTGACAAATGTTAAATAACAAAAGGGAAAAATTGAAGCTTGTTAATGGGGGCCCTTTATGAGTCCCGGATGTAAGTCTCGTATGTGAAATCACGCTGCATTAGCAACAAAAAATTTGTTTTTGGACCGGGAAAATACACGAAAAACCTCCCAAGAATTCAGTAAAAACACGCCTATGTGTATTGAAATTTTAAATATGTGTTAATATTTAATATATATTGAGAATAAACCTGCTAAAACTGATATAATTGATTCGTTTTCCTTTTTGTCTATTTAAAGTTGAGCAACCAAGTGAGAAACACCCAGACTGCAGTGTGAAAACACCCGCCTTTTTAATAAGTTAAATGCCAGTCCACTAAGCAGTTTCATTGCTTCACACGAATTCCACATCTTTCAAAATCAAAAATTTGTTCACATAGGAATAGTTTTTCGCTAACTTTAGACGGGCTGTAAACTTTTTTCAAAAAATGAATTTTGTTGTTGCTAAGGCAGTGTTGCTAAGAAAATTTCAAATGTAGCCAATGAGCGCGCGATTTCACATACGGGATTTACATACGGGACTTACAAGGGCCCTCGTTAGGAAGCTTCAATTTCCCCCTAAATTTATCCTCGGATGCCCCCTCTATTCTTTTATAATCTCTATGAGATTAATGATATACAGATATGGAACTCTCGCCCGTGAACTAATACATGGAAGGCGGAACATTCTCGTACCCAGAGCCCGTCTTACGCGCGGTCAACGGAGCGCGACAAGGGGCTCTGGTTAAATCCAAACCGGATACCACAAAAACATGGTATCCGGTTAAACACAGCGCATGCTCGAAGACATAGCACGAATATAATTATATTAAAACCTCATAAACAAAGTTTAGCTGAAAATAAATAAGCCCCGTGTATAATATTTAACAATTATTCGCCGAAGGCGAGGTGAATATCGGTGAATAAAAACCGAGACGAAGTCGAGGTTTTTATTCACCGATATTCACCGAGCCTGAGGCGACTAATTGTTTTAGTTAAATTACGTAGGTGATTATTTGGAAAAAAATAAAAAATGCACATTTCAAAAATATTTTAATTGAATATTTACGATAAAAGTGGCTTAAACGCTTTAGGTGATTATCGCGTATTAATCCGAGGTAGCGCAACCAATCAGCGTTGAGAATTTTCAATAATCACCTATGTAATTTTACTAAAAATAATTATTCGCTTATATGCTAAACAATACACCTAGGAATTGTAAAATTTCAAGTAAAATTGACTTCGCAATTGCAAAAATATAGTAGTTTTATTTCACAAACACTATAGCTATTAATAGATTGGCAATGTTTTTGTGTTTTTATTGCTCTAATTGTACAGCACCTGCAATACACGCGCCCCACATGTAGTTATAACTCCATGCGATTGGTTCTCTAAATAGCATGCATTCTAAAAATAAAGTAAATGCTATTTTGACATGTTCTAACAGAATATAATAACATTCGGCGTTGGCCAATCATATTCCTTTCTGATTTGCATTTAACCAGAGCCCCTTTGTCACGCTCCATTGACCGTGCGTAAGACGGGCTCTGGGTACGAGAATGGAATTGAAGGAATTCTGGTGCGTCATTTTCAGTCCCCTACGCGCGCGGTCAATCCTTTTCGATGGCGGGGAGTGATGTTTTCGCGATTTTCAGATCCTGTTTCTGTTCATTTTATAAAGCACAAGAAAGAAAAAAGCCTAAACTTTATATATATAATGTAGACCTAGTTTGTTTTCCTGCCGATTTTCCTATATATCTAAATCTGTATTTTTCATTGCCAATCTAACAACAAATTTCAAACTTGTTTTTTTTTACTAAATCTGTATTTTTCATTATGTTTACATATTTGTTGTTGTGTTTTTGCTCATTTCTGAATTCATTCACTTTATTATATTGTTTATTTGTGTTTTCCTGTAATATACGACTGCTTTTCAACTACAATTTTAGGCTAGCGTTTAGTATATTAAGAAAGCTTTTCGTGTATACAATGAAAAATTTATAGCTATGCAATTTCATATTGTTTTGTATTTTTATTTTTTATTTCTTTAACTTCAATTGTGGTTTCTAGCTAGAAATATAGGTCAAATATCGCAGTCTTTTTAAACAAATTTAATATTTAAATTCCACCAAAACAAAAAACAGAATTCAAGCTTTACATTGAACTTCGCTGTATTTTTTAAAAACATCACTCCTTTGCCATTGAAGAGTTTGACCGCGCGCCTAGATTGCGTCATGGAATCCCAGCAAACACCGTAAAAACTACCACGAAGCATTACCTGCAACATTTGAGCTGAAAATCATTGTTAAAATCAGCACAATACCACCACCATTAATATAACCGCTCACGGCTTGCATCGTAAAATCTTTATACAATCACTACCTTGCTTATGCTCAGCGAAGTCTGGTTAAACGGTTGGCCTGTTTAACTCTTTATCGTTTTTCGCCTTGCGCCGTAATTACGATCGGTTGTTTCAAATGTTAAATATCGCCAGACGTGTTTATTCTCTGGCAACAGGACACGCGTCATTCGATAGCTTATGACTTCCTCTTTAAAATTATATTTAGTTTGTCCCGGTTCATATTACATATCCAAATTAATTTGCATACATGTTCATAAATTATCTAAAAATTTTACAATTATTGTTGAAATAACCCTGAATTGCCAGAACAGGGTTCAGAATTTTCGAGCAAATGTTAGCAAATTTTGGACCGAAATTGTAGCTCATATAAAAAGGAATATTATTGGAAAGTTTCATTGCATTTGAAGAAGTAGAAGTATTTTATTTTATTTTTTGAAAGTCGCATGCAAAATGCCGAGATCGTTGAAATTTGATTCCCGCACGCGGAAATAGCGTTGTCTCACGTAGCTAAAAATAGATTCCCTCAGCTAAGACCCCCCACGAGACTCAGACAAACAAACTACTATTTAATATAGAATTATACTAGCAGCGAACTATCATTGGCATATTTTTTATTTTATCTGCACTAAACCTCATTCAAATTTACACCAAAGTTAGAACATGGTTAGTACTAAGCACTGTTGCTGGGGAACGTGTGCAAGTTTATTATTATTATTATTATTATTATTCATCTTATTTAAAAACGGTAGCCCTTCAGATTAAACTGCTTTGCAAGGGGCCGTTAGGATATTTACAAATATGAAAAATCTATTATACATACTGACTATATAAAAAAAAGAAAGCCCATGCAGTGAACACTATATATAAAACTTAGAATGAATCACGTATATAACTAGAAATAGTATGTTATGTTAACCCTCCCAGACCCAAAAATTACTCCTTCGGATCAGAATCCGCCCCACAGGTGGTTGTCACACACTATTTCTCTCCAAATTGGTGAAATAGTTGTGGATTAAAGTTTTGAAGTTACTTATGGAGAGCTCTTTGTAGTTGTTGGCAACATCATTTGGAAGATTGTTCCATGATGCAGCACCTCGATATGAAAACGATTTCTTCAAGAAGTCTGTTTTAGGTTTTTCCAAGTAAAGTTTACAGTCATTACTTCTTAACGGGTACATATCATTTTGGCAAATTTTAAAGATGTTAGTCATACATTCTGGCAGTTGGCCTTGTAAGGCCTTAAATGTCATTATCATTTCTCTTTTCTTAAGAGTGGTTTCAATTGGTTCCCAGTGTAAAATATTAAATATATCTTTCGATCTTACTTCGTAAGTTGACCCTGTGATAATTCTAGCCGCTCGTTTTTGCATTTTTAAAAGCTTGTCAGTATGTGTACGACTGCCGTCATTCCACACATTGGAGCAATAGGTAAAGTGAGGTAAGACTAGTGAGTTGTACATGTTAATTAACACGTTTTGGCTAACAAATCGTTTGGCTCGTCTTAATAAGGCAATGCTCTTGGATAGTTTTTGCATTGAAGATCATTGTGTTTATGCCATCTCAATTCATCGTCTAAAGTAATTCCCAGTACTTTTTTATTGGTTACCTGTTTGATGTTATGATTACCAATCAGTATACATGGGTCATGTGAGAATTGTTTCAATTTTCGTTTAGAGGCTATTAGCATAAATTCAGTTTTTTTAACGTTTAAAGTAAGCTTGTTTGCTATTAACCAGTTATTGACGTTGTGCAAATCATTGTTTAGTTTCACTTCTATGTCCGCAGGTGAATTACCAATGCTTGATATATTTGTGTCATCTGCAAACATAGATGCCTCTGTTTGTTCGAGACAGTTAGGAAGATCGTTTATGTACAATGAGAATAATAACGGTCCTAAGTTTGATCCTGTGGGACTCCGCAACTTATCTTTTCAGTTGGGAATTTGTACCTTGGACTGTACATAATTGACTCCTATTGGTTAAGTACGATTTGAAGAAGTTAAGGGCTACACCTTTAACTCCGTATAGTTCAAGTTTAGCAAGAAGGATTTTGTGGTCGACTGTATCGAATGCCTTTTTGAGATCAAGAAACAAGACACCATTTATTAAGCCTTTATCCATATTCATTAAATATTCATTGGTTGTTTGCAAAAGAGCAGTTTCAGTAGAGTGATATTTACGGAAGCCAGATTGGCGTTTTGTAATTATTTTGTTGTCATTCAGAAAATTGAGAAGTTGGTTATAAACTATTTTCTCTAGCATTTTTGAAATTGCCGATATGACGGATATAGGTCTGTAATTTCCGCATTCATTTTTGTCACCTTCCTTATAGATAGGCGTAACCTTAGCCTGTTTTAAGTCGTCTGGAAGTATACCAACGTCTAGGATCAGGTTAAAAATATAAAGCAAGGTTTCACATATGGTATAGCCTGCAGCCTTTAACAGTTTGTTTGTGATTTTGTCGAGTCCTGCAGCTTTCCTAATTTTATACCATCTAGTCTTCTGCATAATTCTATTGGTGAAATTTGTCTAAATGTAAACTTGTTAGAATTAGCAGTAATATATTGAAGTGGGTCTACATTACTTGCTGGTATAGTTTGTGCAAGCTTAGGGCCTATTTCACAAAAATAATTATTAAACTCGTTTGCTATATTATCGTTACCAGTAATTGTTTGTCCATTAACTGTGATCTGGTTGATTGTTGTTGTAGTCATTCTCCTGTTGAGTAAATGATTGATAAATCTCCAGCTATCTTTACTATTTTTGCATTGTTCCAGATTTGTTTTATAATAGTGTGCTTTTGCATCCCTAATAAGTTTGGTAACTTGGTTTTTGCATCTTTATAAGCCTCGGTATAAGCAGTAGAATTTAATCGCACTGCCTTTTTTAAGGAAATCTCGATGATAGCTAAGTTTTTAATTTCATTATTCAACCATGGGCAATACTCGTTTCTAACTTTTCTAGTACGATAGGGAGCATGGTTGTCAGAAATAGACAAAAATATGTCCTTCCACTCCTGCCAGGCAAGATTTGGATCAGAATTGTATGTAAAGTAGTTAAACGCTTGTGCTAAATCTTGTTGGAATTCGATTTCGTTAAAATGTTTAAATTGCCTTGTTTCTACTATTTTCGGCATTTCTCTGGGTACTCCTATTTTCCTACAAATATACACCAGATCATGGTCACTTATTCCCAAAGCAATCACTCCTGAATCAGATGTTTTGGTGTCGTCACTTTTTGTAATTATAATGTCTATTAGTGATTTTGTCGAGTCAGTTGTTCGGGTTGGCTTATCAATGTGTTGCTGTAGTTGGTAGATATCTAATAGGTCATCCAATCGTTTGGAGTTGTTATTCCTATAGTTGCTGTCCAGCATGTCACAGTTAAAATCACCTGTTATGATTATTTCTTTGTTTTCATTGTCAATCACTTTTATGAAATTTTCAAAATCATTAAAGAATTCCATATTAGAGTCTGGTGGACGATACCAAGTACTAATTAGAACTGGCTTAGCTTTCGGTTTTTTAAATTCAAGACAAATTGCCTCTGCATTAACTGGAATTAAGTCAGCTCTATTAGTATAGGAATAACATCCCTTAGGTAGATAGCCACTCCTCCTCCATTGCGGTTTCTATCCTTTCTTATCAAATCGTAACCTGGTATTTTAACCTCAGAGTTGTCTATGGAGTCGTCAAGTCGAGTTTCGTTGATACAAATTATATCAAAAGGGAGTTTAGCCAGAAAAACCAATAATTCGTTTTTATGCTTTACCAAACTTGCAATATTTAAATGCCCTATTTTGAATCCCTTGAGTTTTGGGTAAACCTTTTCATATTGGTCCGTGGTTGGAGTAATTGGGTCTAGAGGGTTCACATTTTCATCATCGTTAGTCTTAGTAACATCCCTGTCATCATGATCATCATTATCATTGTCGAGTCTACTATGATCGAATGATGACGAGGATGCTACAGTATCTTCTACTTTGGAATAATAAGAAGTATCTAGTCAATTGATATTCTTTAAGTAATTCTTTATGTTTTTGCCAAGGAGGCTGAGCCCTTTGTGTTCAAATGCAGACCATAGCTATTTAGCTGGTATTTATCGATGTTACTATTGTCTATTAGACCCCAGTTTTGCTCGATACATAAATCATTAAGTAGTTTATTACATTTTGTTACCTTCGTAGCCAGAGATGGGTCATCATTTCGGGTGATGATTGATGAAAGAATCAAATCGATTTTGTTTTGCTGCTTCCTGATTCCTTTACCAAGGTTACAGATGGATTGCACCACTTTTTCTGGTGAGTTGTTCTTGATGTCGTTAGTGCCCACATGTAGTATAATAACGTCCGGCTTTGCAATTAATGCCGGCTTGACATAATGGGCCATATCAGCAGCTGTAGCACCAGGGAATGTCTTTAACTTGATATTGTGGCTTAGGCCATTTTGCAATCGCTTTTTATTCATGTGTTTGATCATCGAATCTCCGAGAATAGCAACGGTTTGTTTCTGCTTGTCATATTTTGTTGGTCTAGGAGAATTTTGTGCTCGATTTGGGTTCTGCTCGTTATATCTTGTTGTTGTAGTCAGATTTTGTGCTCGTTTTGTATTTTCACGTTGATGAGCATATTGCTGGCTAGACTCACTGATTGAGGGTTCGTTGATTGTTTCTTCCACGTTGAGAACAATATAAGAATTTTTCACTGGAATATTTGCCTGAAAATGTTCATTAGATTGATTTTGTTGTTCTTGTTCGACTACTAAACTAGCGTCAATTTGGTCCCCCGCGCAATCGTTAGACTCATTATTATTGTTCAATAGTCTAATGACTGTGATTAGGCTTGCTTTTTCCTCTTCAACGTTTTTAAGCTTGCCTTGTAGGTCGGCCAGTATGTAAGTCAAATTGTTCATTCTTTCCTCCAAAGCACTGTTTTGGACTTTAAGTTCATGGTTTTCTATTTCAAGTGCAGATACCTTTTCCTTGTCTTGATTTTTGAGGCCATTGAGTTGGTCGGAATGATCAAGTAGCGTGTTGTTAATAGCTAGCGTATTTTTTAAAAAATCTTCTGATAACAATAGCATTCGGCTCTCTAGTTGTTTGATTATTAGTTTGAAAGAGGCCTCAAGGGAATGTTCACAATCGTTTGTTGTTTGAACTCCTTCGGCGGCTTCGTTACGGCTGACGGTGAACGAGATATCCAGAAAAATTGATTAAAGTGATTCGAGATAGTGATTCGAGATATCCAGAAAAATTGCCGAAATCGCTTCAGGAAATGAGAGCTTCTGGGCAAAAGGTATTTATACCTTTTCCAAAACCGTCGCAAGGAATTGAAAAGTCTCGTCGCTGGGTTTCAGCATGTTCGCGGAAAAACTTTGATGTATCAATGATAAATAGGAACACATATATTTGTGCAGTTCATTGGCCAGGCGAGAAAGGGCCCACGGATAAAGGGCCAAAGTGGTAAAGGGCCTTCGGCGTTTACCACTTTGCTTCAAGCCTCTACATTTTAATAACCACCGCTTGAGTTGATCGACAGCTAGTATAATCTGATGGATCATGCTCAAAATATGAGCCGGGAACGCCGTCGTTTTCAGTGAGAGTTGTTAAATTTATCGGAGAAGCACTAGTTGTAGAATTCATTTTTAAACCAGACACAGTGCCAAAGGGCGATTCTCTCTTTTACAGAACTGATATTTAAAAATAGACTATTAAATCAATAAGTTAACCGGCTTGTGAAATATTTTTTCAACATATTTTTTTATTGTCAAAGCAAAATAGTTTTACTTATCAACGGAAGATTCCTCAGTGAAAAGAGTTTATATTTGAAATTATTTTACGTATAAGTGACAATTAATCTTTCATTTGAAATAAATCCGTATTTTAAATATAGAATATAGTCGATAGAATAGTAGACAATCCTAGACCTAGCTTCTTTTATAGTATTAAAACTAAAAGGTAAACAAAATTACTATAAATAGTGGATACTAATACAGCGACAAAATAGTAAATTTTAAAAATAATGGGCACTATAAAAGCGAATATAAAACACCAAGAGCAAAATAATGGGCACTAAATCGACAAAAAATGTTTTTTAAGCGTCCAAACTTAGTATAAACACGAAAGCAACAATATATTAATATAGACTATATAGGATAGTAGACCTATTTATAGCAGCGACAGAATAGTCCATACTAAAGCGATGAAATAGCCTATATTACAACTACCAAAGCAAAAATATCGACACTGGCACTTCGACTAAAGCAAAAAGTACAACGTGTGTATGATTCCGCACAAATAAACTTTAAACAAACTATCAAATTATCAAAATAACTCGCAGCAAGCTCTCAATCATAATACAATTTATATTAAGAGTTGCCAATGTTTGTCTGAGTCTTGGCGGGGGGTCGGAATTCGTGACGTCACGTCGAGACAACGCTATTAATTACGAAATGCCATATAAGGTCAGTGTTGATTGCTATAAACCAATGAAAATCCGCCGTCTAGGCAATTACATCACGCGGAGTCGATTGCCGGTACTTTCAATACGCTAGGATGCAAAGCCGCGGACATTTAGCTTCCGAAGTTGCCCGAGCGTGCGCCGACAAAACCGGGATTTCGCAATAAACACGGGATTTTCACGGGAAAAGTCGAGAATTGTCATAAAATGGCTAGTTTATTTAGTATATTTATTTAAATACATCCTTTCGAACAGGATTTTCAAGAGCTATCCAATGGTCACACTTAGGAGTTTGTAGCGTGTAAACCAAAGGTAGGAAAGCGAAATGAATATATAATTAGTTTGTATTATTGTTAATTATTGTTAATTTGTAAACAATACAAAGTTCAGAGGTGTTTGCAAGGGGCTAAATTGGCCGCGTAGCATTGTAAACAAACACAATTTACTTCGCTAAAGACATCGTAAAACGCTGAATCGAACGGTGGTCATTTTTACTGTAATACTTCCGCACAGGAAAACATAAATTACTTCCTTGTGTAAATGTTTGGCAAAGCACCCAAGATATGTAATGGGAATTTATATAGAGAATAATACATGGGTGCGCAGAAATACCAGATTTATTTCGAGTGTTGAACATGATATCTCACGAGTGAGCGCAGCGAACGAGTGAGATATCATGTTCAACACAAGAAATAAATCTGGTATTTTCGCGCACCCATGTATTTTTCTGTTTATTATATAAAGGACAGTCTTTTCAAACAAAATAAAATAAAATAAAATATTTGTTTTCATAAACATCAAAAGCGATAATTTTCACATGTGAGATTATCATAAATAATCTCACATGTGAGATTATCAGTTTTATCAGTGCTCGAAATCTCTATAAAGCACTATACTTTATATAATAAAATTAATTTAAGCGACGTCTGTTTCCCTACCACAATTCAAAGGTTGCAGACCACTTCCTTGTACAAAACACTTGTTATTTCCTTATGAAAGCAGTTAAAAGATCCCGTTTGGGGAAAGGGGCAAAGCTTCAAATGTAACAAGCGAAATTTAATAAAGTAGAACTACTAGAACACTTAGACTACACACATGCACTCGAATTCTTTCGCTTTCATTTCAATCATTTGATCACACGGGAAGTCGTACGGTTAGCTGTGCTTCACGAATTCGCCTGGTTTAATTACAGGTTTCCACTGAAGGGAGTGTCCGTTAATAAGGCCGAGTGTATGATTAACTGAATTATTTGTTCGTATAGAGAAGGTTAGCTGGCTAAGTTTAGTTGCTTTGAGCGCAGATTTTTGTTGAGACGAGTAAAAATAGAATTGAGCAGCCACCATTATATAGACGTTGTAACACAAAAAAATAAATGTTTGATTTAGTAGTCAGATTCACGTTCATATCATTGCAAAATATTTCATTTTTTTTGTTACGTAAAGGTATTGCTGTAACAATTTCTCAAATTTGGAATTCAATTTTTGTGTGAACATATTTTAAATGCATCGGCACACGATGAGACAGATGGCTCCAGATGGTTTCACATTCGCAGCTCTCATTCATATTCGAATGTAGAGCAAGACCGGAAATTTTCATAGTAAAACCGCAATAACTTCGGAATGGTTTCAGCAATAGAAAAAATATTCAATGCCGTTCTTCAATAATATTAAATGAATCGATTAAAATAGTTTAGACATTTTTAGCTTATCAGTTTTCTCTGGAGGCCTCGCAGAGTATAACGCGCGGCCATGATCGAATGTAGAGCCATAGTCGTCAAATGGCATTCAATACCATTCTGCATTAGCTCTTAAAATATAAAATAAAAAAGTCTAGAAGTTTGTACTTTGCAAAGTTTTCTCTCGAAGCCTCGCAGACGGTTTGTTGTCATACGACGTAAAAATGCCGTCGTGCTGAAGCAGACATCCAAACATAGAAATAAAATCGATATATTTTTAAAACGGCTGAATGTATCGCAATATAGTTTAATGCCGTTCTTCATTAGCATTAAGAAAATGCAATCAAGCAATCCAAACCTTTTCAACTAGTTCGGTATCCTCTGTAGGCCTCGCAGAAGACGCATGTCATTATACGCCGCCATGTGTGAATTTGAGAGACCTAGACTCTTGTCGCGGACATAATGTGGTATTTCTCCAAGACGACGTGACTAATTCCTTAACGGTTTCATGCCGTTCCTGATTAATATCAAAGCAAAAAATTCCATAAATTTTCGACCTTCCAAGTCATTCTGTTTTGCTTATATTTCGTGCATAACAAGTCTTGTCGATGCGCGTCAGCCTGCCACAAACTCGAAACTGAGGGAGGCCGTTCGCATACGAAACAGAATATCTCGTCAACGCAACGCCGTTTTTCTATAATATTTCGTGCCGTTCTTCGTTAATACCAGGAGCATTGAATTTGTCAAAATTCATTCACCTTTCCAGTTTTTAGTGTAGACGAACAAAAGCCAATAACATCGCGGACGCACCCCCCTGATCTGCCGGTCAAAACAAAACTGTATTAATCCGCTATTAATCCGCGGGGTTTTCTCAATGTTGTGGAGTGTGGACGTATAATGTTGTGGACAACATTATATTTAGTTCTGGGAAAACCCCGCAGATTATGCAGTTTTGTTTTGACCGGCGGATCAGGGGGGTGCTTACCGTGATGTTATTGGCTTTTGTTCGCTCTACACTAAAAACTAAACGGGAAAGGTGAATGAATTTTTACCAAATTCAATGCTCCTGGTATTAACGAAGAACGGCACGAAATATTATAGAAAAACAGCGTTGCGTTGACGAGATATTCTGTTTCGTATGCGAACGGCCTCCCTCAGTTTCGAGTTTGTGGCGGGCTGACGCGCATCGACAAGACTTGTTATGCACGAAATATAAGCAAAACAGAATGACTTGGAAGGTCAGAAATTTAGGGAATTTATTGCTTTGATATTAATCAAGAACGGCATGAAACCGTTAAGGAATTAGTCTCGTCGTCTTGGAGAAATACCACATTATGTCCGCGACAAGAGTCTAGGTCTCTCTTATTTACACATTGAGGCGTATAATGACATGCATCTTCTGCGAGGCCTACAGAGGATACCGAACTAGTTGAAAAGGTTTGGATTGCTTGATTGCATTTTCCTAATGCTAATGAAGAAGTGAAGAACAGCATTAGACTATATTGCGATACATTCAGCCGTTTTAAAAATATATCGATTTTATTTCTATGTTTGGATGTCTGCTTCAGCACGACGGCATTTTTACGTCGTATGACAACAAACCGTCTGCGAGGCTTCGAGAGAAAACTTTGCAAGGTGCAAACTTCTAGACTTTTTTATTTTATACTTTAAGAGCTAATGCAGAACGGCATTGAATAATTTTATTGTAAATTCTTTCATTCTTGAGATATAAGTATTTTCCCGTGAATTTGACGACTCTGGCTGTACATTCGATCATAGCTGCGCGTTATACTCTGCGAGGCCTCCAGAGAAAACCTGATAAGCTAAAAATGTCTAAGCTATTTTAATCGATTCATCTAATATTAATGAAGAACGGCATTGAATATTTTTTCTATTGCATAAACCATTCCGAAGTTATTGCGGTTTTACTATGAAAATTTCCGGTCTGGCTCTACATTCGAATGTGAATGTGAGCTGCGAATGTGAAACCAGAGCCATCTGTCTCATCGTCATCGGCACTTGCTTTACTTCTTCAGTGACACGTGGACGGCGAGTTGAGGAATTCCGTCGGGCATATTCAATATATAATATATGCATATCACTGTGTCATAATTTTATACAAAGCATACACTATGATTGAAAGGATTAAATTCAGGATTAAGCCCTGCCCATATGGGGCCGCGCTCTATTAAAGTCTTAACTACACTTTAACTACCCGTTTTCTAGTAAAATGGTGGTTTAATCTAAAATACGCGATTCTTATCGGTTAACTTTCGCACTAACTATAGTTAACTTTAACTACTTTTTTATACAACCGGCCCATCATCTTGGTTACCGAGACATCTCCCCTACTAAAATATTTGTGACATATTGAAATAAGACCCACATCAGGTCACTTCAGGAACAGGACCCTGATTTAAGCATACTTGGATTAATGATCAAAGCATGGTAAAATTGTGTCATACAACTTAGGACGCAAAATATAGAAAATGAAAACACGGAATCAACTAGTGCTATGCTTAAACCAGATAGGCGACTAGCATGCAATACTTCATTGAACACAAATAGCCTATGCAAATAGCACAATCCCGAAGTCAAATTGTCTTCTAGATTGTCTGTGGTCAAAGAGGCAAAACGTTTGTTTACATAATCGCTGTAAGCATTTTTATAGCATTATTAAGTCGCGGTTACATGCACTTGAGCTAGAATCATGTTTGGTTTACCCATCTTTGGCAATTTTCCCACAACTCTGAAGCTAAACTACTATAATTGGTCATACTATAATTGGTCATACTATAATTTTTTATAACCAGATAAGGTAGTTTCTATGAAGAGAGCAACAAAGGATTTTCATTTCGATAATCTAATTGGTCAAGCAATTTCTGTCGTCGGAGCATTCTCACTTCCGGCGGGCAGTATAACCGCTGGAGGTCTTTCCATTGTACCGTACTTTCGATTACTTGTCCCCATTCCACTTCCGGCCGAGTCATCCTGCGCTGTGTTCTCCAGCTTGTCGTATGGGAGAAAAACCTGTCTGACATTACGTTGCATAACGTCATAAACATGGCGGCCAAACTCGTCAACATTCCCCGACGCGTTTCGAAGCCACTCTATTCATACCATGAGCTTCGCGAAGGTCGTGTATTCCTGTAATCTGGTCTGTAGGGCACAGCACCACGCACAAGGACTGGAACCGTGTCCCCTTCGGTTGTCAGGTTTTGATATCCAGCACTCGTACCAGTCTCTTATGATGAACTCGCACCTTCTTCTGAAGTGTTGTCGCCTTGTGGCTGTTGAGGACCGCGGAAATGTTCAGGGGAAAAATTCAAGCGGGCGTAATACTGAGAGCCTGGAGAATTCAATTGGAAGACAGAGTTCTGTTATATAAGGATAGATATGAGGCTTCGGTGGCGCATTTGTCAGAGCAAGCGCCTTTCACCTCTGAGTCTTAAGTTCGATTCTCGCTGAGGACTTTGCTCATCACACTCATGTGAAAAGAGTAAGTCAACGCTCTGCCGAAAGTCGTGGGTTTTCTCCGTGCACTCTGGTTTGCTCCCATAGGGAAAGTTGACTGGGTGGGTTAGGATATACAGATTAGGAAAGTAATATCACAATTGTTCTAAAAATAGATAGTGTAGGCTAAGTATATAATAGAGGTACAGTAAGCGAGATACTTGATGTAATCGGTCACTGAAAAGCCCCAACGGGGAGTGACCTGAATATTGTATGCATGTAGATCATTGACAAGTAATTTGGTCTGGTGTTACACAGAGTAAAATGCTAAACTCATCATCATAAATTCTTATGTGATCGATACAGTGGGGAAAGTCAGTCTTAACACATAGAGACGCTAGCTTCAATGAAGATGATTACCTACACTTAACCCCACAATTGAAACAATAGAGGGCACTCAGAGACTGCATACCTCAGCCAATAAATTAATTCAAGTAATCATGCATAAATTATTCATGCACTAATTACGCATTCAATTGTGTTCAGCCCGGGAAAGCAAGACAAACATTTGTAAATTTCTCCTCCAATTTTCATCCGAATTGAACCAGAATTTAATCAATTTGTCCTTCGTCTATGCCGTTTATAGCTCCACAAATTTTCGTATTAAAATGTTTGATATTTTTTAGTTATCGTGCCAACAGACAAACACACAAACCCAGGTGAAACATAATCTCCTGGTGGAGGTTATAAGCTATTATACAGACTATACCGAAAAATGAGAACTGAATCTTACCTCTTTCTCGACTTCGTTTTCGAAGAATGAAAAGAACAATTGTAACAGCTACGACGAGCATAAAAACAAGACCAACGATGATACCAATCACCTCGGAGTGAAGACAACTGAAATTTTTTAAAACACGAATCGAGATTAATTTCTTTTTGGCTTCAAATGTCAAATGTTTTGTTTTGTCCCGACAACATATTAGGAACTAGTTACCATTAAATAGTAGATTATTATTCACGCCTGTCAAAAATGCTCGCAAAATCGCCAATATGCGATACGCGTGCACAGCGGTTTTCCCGTAAAAAGTACTCCAAATTTCAATGTTACACGAAGTATAGCCTGATAAACTTTCAAAATGGCGGCTTGCAGGAGTAGAAAGTTTTACACGAGAGACGAGGTTTTGCAGATTGTTCACGATGGTGAGAATGACGAAGGTGAGAAGAATGACGGGGAAAGTCATTACAAAAAACAGGAAACGCGGGCTGAAGAACTCATTGCGAACAGCTATATTAAAGCGAGTAACGTCTTCATGGATGAAGCACGGTTATGGCTCACCTCAATATGTCGCCGTCTTAGCGGGAGACGAACCGTGAGGAACCCGTTCTACGGTGAAATTTCAAGGGATATTCCTTATGAAATGTTTACTTTCCTGGTGAGATTGGTAAAGTCTACCCCTGAATATTGTCCGCCGTTCTGCTACTACGCTGTCAACAAGAAAGGAGAAGTTATCTCATTTACTTCACTAAGGCTGGTTGTGGATTTTTTAGTTTTACTCTCTCGATTTTCTGCAGACAAAGTAGCCATGTATTTCAAGAGGACTCTTGCTACCGGTTCCAGAAAAGGTCACAATGTTTCCGTTATTACATCCGATGAAAAGGACTTTGCTTTTATTTATAAACGCAGACAGGGTAAACTGGTGATTTCGTTTTATTTTGGTGAATGGAACTCTAGTGGGTTTCCACAACATGTAGAATAGCTTTTACTTTTATTTACGGTAGTGAGATTCCCTTTGTTTATACATGGCTACTTAACTTCATGTTCTTTGGAATAATGAAGTAATCAAAAAGTTAAACGACCTAGAAGTCCATTATCAATGAAGTAAATGAGATATACTTCTCCCTTTTTTGTTGTCAGCATGTACATTGTACTCCTTTCTTGTTGTCAGCATGTATCATATTATTGGAGTCAATGTACAAAAATTGTGTCTATGAATTTTGTAAATGAGTATATCCCATCATTGTTTTTAAGAGTACAGGCTGTACTGAGCTGCATGTTTTGAATTAAGGTTTTACCAATCTCATTAGTAACAAATGAAATCATTGGAATATTTCTACCAACAAATTTTAACATATGTTTCCCATGCACTTGCCTTTCACCTCTCAGGTCACAGGTTCAAGTCTCAGTGAGAACTTCCTCAATGCGACTCAAACCCAGTCCTCATGTGAAAAGAGTGAAGTCGACGCTCTGCCGAAAGTCGTGGGTTTTATCCGGGTACTCCGGTTTCCTCCTACAGGGAAAGTTGACAGGGTGGGTTAGGTGAAAGGGCCCACAGTAATTGGCATATGCTGTTGTGGTGTCCCTGCCCTAGTTGGCGAAGCTAAATAAATAAATAAATATACTTTCAATTGGTCTGTATTTTGCTTTAACCGACATGGAGGAAATCTTTGTTTCCTAAATCTAGGTATAGGTTAGGCTACATGTAGTCTTAATAGTGACTGAGAGCCATTACCATGCCTTGAGATCAAGAAAAGTTTTAAAATACTGGAAAAAAACATTTAAAACTGATTGTCTTTCAAAAAATTATTTTATTAATATAGTAGCATGTATATAGATATACTGAACTTTAGCCATAGAGTCACCTAGGTGGCTCTGCAGTCTATTTTTCAACACTCTAGTTTTTATCTCTGATCTGTTGGCCACAAAAAATAATTGAGCTTAAAAATGTTACTAATATATAAGTATATAACATTTTTCATTATAATATGTAGATATGAATAACTTTAGCCGTGTTTACACTATGAGCCTAGCTGCCTACACCTAATTGTTTACACTGCCGTAAGGCAGGCCAAAGTGTATTTACAGTATGAAAATCTAGGTAAAAGCCAGGCCTAGACCACGATGGTCGGTTGCTATGCAATTTGCTCCCGGAAGCGCGGGCTCCAATTTATCCAGCGGGGTTGTTGTTAAACACAAAATGGCGTCGTCTTACTTATAACAGAAAAATGCCCTAGATCGAGTTAGAATTTTCTGCCTGACACAAAATAATTGTGTAGTTCTTTTTGCATATTTATAAACTTAAATATTTGAATAGAAATATTTTCATAATTTTGCTTACCTGTCGTTTTCTTGAAGAAACGAAACTATGCAAACAATTTGCTTATGTTAGACAGTTTATCACTCATATTGCCAAATGCTAACAAATGGAATCTGCAAATTCTCCTGTCTATCTCGCTGTTAATATGTGTTTATTAGACTAATTTTTTTCAGTTTAATTCTTTCTTAACTCACATCTTCAATAATAATTCCCAAAAGTTCTACAGCTGATGTAGATTTGATTGAGTAAAATGTATGTTGATGTTCACTGATATTCACCGATATAACATGTATAACTAAAAGCTGTTTAAACAAACAATATGTAATAATATCTGTGTTTGGAGGTATATGCACGCTACAACAATGATAATATAAGAAACGAAGCATGTCCAGCCTGCTAACTATACAGTAGTGTGTAATAGCATTAATGGTGCAGAGCCAAAAAGCACAGATCAAGTTATGTCTGTTATGACTTTAGTTCTGGGCTTACTAGATTATTGCAAACGAACAATTGTGCGCTTCCATAAATGTAAACATTTGATGTGGGCAATAATGCTCACACACAATTGTAAGAATGAAGCGAGTAACTGATTCTCTCTGACTATTAATATACGCAGCCTTACTTCAACTCTATAGCAATTTTCAGTAACCATTTAATATTACAGTGTGAAAAGCGAGACAAGTCTAATATATTATTAAGATACCGATTGATACTATAATTAACAACACTAGGAATATTTTGCTATATTTGCTGATACTGTTGGGTATTTAATAGACGTTATGCCTGATATTTTGTACAGGGAAATAAATAAAATATAGAAAAATAGATATAATAAAATAAATGAATACATTTTACGCTTTGCGCAAACGTTTAGTGCCATCTAGTTATACTAATTGGCATTGCTTTTATGAAGGTTTTCCCATGAGGTGTGAACTTCCGTCAGTGTCATATTAACTTTTCATGTTGCCTTTCGCGACAAAACGGCTTGTTCTCTGGTGGTTTTACAGAGGAGATTTATTTTGGAAACTATCCCGCAGCCTTTCGCAGTTACATTTATGCCAATAACCCCTGTGTACGACACACGACCAGCATTTATCGTAATAAATCAACGAGCTTGAAGACACGCAACAGGAGGCGAAGTACGCAAATATGGCGCAACACGAAACCACCAAATGTCCAATGCGTTCGTCGAAGAGATTTCTTTCTTAGCAGCTGTTTAATAACGCGAGCCGTTCAAATGTCTTCTCTACATGCCCATCTACATCTTTCGTTTGAAAATTTTCTTTAGATTTACATCTAAGGAAAAATATATTTGAAAAACCACAAAATATGCCAAAATTCCCGACGTTGTTGTTGATTTCTCGCGAATATGTGCGAGTCACGAAAAATTTTCAAACGGGGATTGTGGAACTGACAAAAACGCTACTGTGGGTCCCATAGACAGGACCGTTTGTCTATCAGGGCACGATATCCTTCGACCGAAAGACAGAAAAAACGGGTATAGTTCACCACATTTTTCTCGAATTTCCAAACCATTTATATCTAAGGTAACAAGCAGTACCTTTAGAATGGTAAAAATACTATCAGTTAAATAAAAAATATACTGAAATTGTTTAAAGAGCGACGAAGACGGAGGGGTCAAAGTGTTGTACTTTTTCCGTGCAAATATTTATAGCTTGGAGTCTGGGGACTAACATTCTTACGCAATATGACTCCGGGAGCATTTCGCATAGCAACCGACCATCGTGGACGTGTAGTGTAAACACGGCTTTTGTGAACATCTACATTACAAACACAGCATAAATCCTAGTGTTCATATATGTTAAATTAGTGTAAATATAATGTAAATAAGATTACCTATTGCATCATTTTATGCTAACTTGGAGACAGATACACTATATACAGTATGTGTAATTTTTGTAACAATCATTAAATAGAATGTTCAAATAGAACGGCCTCACTGCTTAAAATTTTACATAATCTAAGGGGACATGCATGCAGTTGCAAATCTAGACATATACTGGTTTAACTACACCATGCAGCATTAAATCAGTGACACCTTTTAGAAATGCATTGTCTTCAGGCATTACTGCCATAGCATGGAATGCATTTGTCTCAGGTTTTACTGCCATAGCATGGTCGGGCTATAAAGATATATTCGCAGATTTTTTTGGTAACCCAATAAAGCAAAACAGTCTCGCCTTGATGATTGAAACTGTCTGCCATTAGACAAAATAGACAAGTATATGTCCAACTTTGTGGGTCAAATTGGAAGCAGCCTGTGAATTATAAATTAGCTATTAAATATCTGGGTCATCAGTGATCTGGGTTTGTAGTAGCGTGAACTGGGAGCATCTACATGCATCCTTCTGTAGAAAAATTATAATGTTTGGTAGAACAATTGTTTGTTATGGACAGTATGAAAAAACTCCAAATCACATTTATTTAATTATAAATCTTTAAGTAGGATAAAAATCAGTTGTTTTCATGCCATAATACCCAGAGTACAAACCCTGATAATTATATAGCGTACTGCAAACTTCTTAAACATGCCAAAAGCAACGGACCTTAGAAGTGCTATGTCATAAAGTTTGCAACGCCATACATTTTGTCCATAATCTATTCTTCGGACCAGATATTATGTTAGCACTTCTAAGGAATATTGGTAGTTGGAACGTAAAATTGATTTTACCCTTAGCTTGTTCCTTACACAGTTCTGCTATTAGTAGCTATACAAAAGCATTCATCGAACCATATCTGAAAAACAACTGACCTCTTTTGGGCAGTAGTCAATATTGATAAATCGAATATAAAATTATTACATATTCTATTATTAGTCGAATAAACTCAAGTTTTTCTCAGCCAAATAATTTGTGAATCAAGCAAGCAAAAATCACTTAATTTTATAGATTCAGATTAAAGTACTGAACTCTATTACAACAATTTGTATAATATAAGCTTGACACCTGTACAAATATATGTATACGAAAACCGGTTTTTCTGTATGTCATATATTAATTCCTTGATTTATAGCTCATGTTTCACAGTACATGGTCAGATTCATCGTATAATTCCTACATACAATCACCATACAAACACCACACAATCACATTCCCACATATTTTTATACCCTTACCATATGTAACTTAACTGAACTACGCTAGGTTATGGCGAGTGACTCCCTGATTCACACACATATCGTTCACACTTCGTTCATGTAACTCATTCACTCGTACTCGTAGCAACACTCTCTTAACAAACATGCAGATGGTGAAAAAACTGCAGGTTATGGTCAGATCGAAGCACGTTAGGGTATGGGTTATAATTTACGGTTAGAATTAGGTATCCACATCAGGTATCTTTAATAGGTGTTTATTAATTACAAAAGCTCGGTTTACAATGTCAAAGTTTCTGGGATCACGGTGGGAAATTTGCATAGGTAAATCCTAAGTTTTAAAGACTTGCTTGAGGGAACAAAAACAGTGTTTAACACTGAGATACTTCACCCTGATATCTGTTTCAAATCAAGTGGCTTGTCTTCGCCAGGGGAGGCCAGCTGGAAATTTGGCACCCCTTGTAACATGTGTATGGTTGAGCGTCGTAGACGCGAGACATGTAGGGGGGTCGGGGGTCACGCCCCCCCGGCAAAATTTAGAGTCCCTGAAATGCTCTTTCTTGCGTTTTGGGTGCGATAATCATACAAGGACTTTTTTCTTAAACAAAGAAAAGTAGACGGCGAACATTCATGAAGTAGACGGTGAACTTACCAGTGCTCGTAAGCCAAATTACTTCACATTTCGCAATTAACAATTTACATCCTTTGAGATATTGCAGACTGGACAGTAATGCTGGTAGTTGTAGGTAGGCTGGTGAATTTTTATTCCTCGTATTAAGGCTGATTTCCATTCAGTGCAAAATGTCGCGCCATCGAACTTTTGCGATGACATAGTTTCTTTTGAAGTATGAGCACTCGACCGGATCCCTTCCAGCCGAGGGCTCATAATTCAAAGGAAAACGATTGCAAAAGGTCGATCGCGCGACATTTTCCACTGAATGGAAATTAGCCTTAAGTCGTAACAGAACTCAAATTAAGCGCGCGCGTACTAGCACTTTGAACAGTGCTTGCGGCACTGCGGTCGTAAGTAATGCGATATCGCGATAGCCAACATAAGAAAACCTGGCATATCGGAAATCACTAATATTTATCGGATAATATTTATCAGATAAGTTTTATCAGATAAACGACAATGTATCAATCATTAATAATCTCAAACTCTTTTTCTCTTGTTGGCTCATCGGATCTGACAAAATTTCAATTCGCACTAGCGCTTTTGTGTGATTTGTACAATTTCTGCGCCCAATTTATGTTTTGGCACCCGTACAAAATCTTCGCTGGGGGGGAGGGGGGGGGATGGGGGGGGTGGGGGGCATGGCCCACAGCCCCCCTGCCAGCACGCCACTGTTCAAATCCTTTAGAACTTAGAATTTACCTGTGAAAAATTCCTGGTGTGATCACAGAAACTTTGATAGTGCAAACCGAGCATAATGAAGTTCATACTACCTTAGATTTGAATGACCTGACAATCTTCAAGGCTTTTCTTTATCTTTATGCGGAGCTCATGACCACAAAATCTACAAAATTGATCTGATACATCTTTGTTAAACCCACAGAAACAAAACTCTGGATTTTTACTGCTTACACGCTTTGGTATATATGATCGAGTTGTAGATGGTTTTTTGATCTTTGCATTGTAACCTTGTTGGCGTAGCCAAATCAAGGAGATATACTCATGGCGGAATACTTGTTCCCACCGGTACAAATATGCTGTGTTGGCAGCGTACTTGGAGATTGCTACATGCTTTGCCTCCCTCCCTTCCATTGAATTCAAACCCAACCCTAACCCATACTTAGTCTTGATTTCTTCAGTATGCTGTGGAACAAGATTACCAAGGGACCACAAACTTGGGTTCACATTAGACAAGTATAAACAGTAACCTCGATAGATATCAGTGCAAAGTGATTTTAAATTACAAACCTGTTCATCAGTTATATTTACCCGACTGAATAAAGAAACAGCATCTCGCAAGCAAAGGCAGAGGTATGCATGGACATGGATAAGGAGAACTGCTTGTTGGCTTTTAGCTGCACTTTCTAAAATATCAATAATACACATAAAGTTTTGCAAAAACAATCTAGAATCCTTACCCGTAAAGCGATAGTCAAACTCTTTCCCGTTCCCACCAGTTTCATTGAACCATCTGATAATCTTCTTTGCTAACCTTTGCAAATGACACTTAGTCCTTAACATTTCAACAAACTTGTGAAAAAGGCAATGTGGTGAAACCTTAGAAAAGCTACAAATAGTTAGCTTAGACCATGAAATTGCAATGTTTAATAGAAGGCGATGGGCTAATGCACATGCATTATTTTTCAAATGAAGAGGTTCTATGTGTGCTTTTTCAATTAAATCTCCCACTAAAGGTGTAAACTCTTGCCGGCTATTTTGATTTGCAATGAATTTGGTGATCTTGCTTCTCAATGTTTTTTCTGTGAGGCTAGGATTAAGTTTTTTCTTAAATTTCTCAACCGCTTTTGCATCTTTAACCCTCTTGCTGTATTTCCACTTTTTCCATTTATCACTTGCCCTAGAACCAAACGTCCCTTCAAAATTAGATATGTCATTTTTACTCACATCTGCAAACGTGGAAAAATAAGTCGCACTGTTAGAAAGTTCTCCCCCTAAAAATGCAAGCATCTTCATATCATTGGGAAGTTCTCCAATAGCAAACTTAACCTGTACAGGTTCTCCTTTGCACATCACAGAATAGATGGTATTAGTTAAATGCTGAATGTCAGACATTAATTTTGCAATAAACCGTGCAACAGGCAAGCAGTTTTCGCTGCAATTTGCACCAAATAAAAGATAATTCTCATTGCTACTAAGTATACTTTTTCCTATATTTAAGAAACTAACCAACCACGAGCAGGCAGTGTCATCTTTTCCAAATGGAGCACCATCACCCCCTAGAGCAATATAGAACTTGTTAGGCTCATCAAAAGTTAGAACTGTGTACTGATCACTATTTAAATAGAATTCAGATAACTTTAGTACTAAATCCTCAATATCTCGATAACAACCATTCACTTTCTCACTTTCGTCCAATCCATCACATAACTCTTCCCGAACACTGTGTAACTTACCAACCTCAATGGACTTAATATATGACATCAACCTATGGTAAGGAACAAGTTTAGGAGTTGGGCAGTTTGCAACTTTTATACGCACAGCTCGCTTCTTCTTTGAAACCTGCCTATACAAACTAGCTTTATAAACTGATCGATACTTATCCCTTCCCATAATCCCACTACTATAATAAACACTGATTGACCTAAGCATATTCTCATTTGAGCTTTCAAATTGCACAAGGTCTTCTTTATAATTTTTGGCAATACATTGTTCCTAATCTTCCTACACTTTCCCATTGCTGCCAACACATCCTTTACCTTACATTTCTTCTCCAACGTCTCAACCATTCCTATCGTTGCCGGTGTCGTGTCATCTAAACTACCCCCATGGATTGCACAAGCTGCCTTCATTGTCTCCTGCCTACGCTGATTTGATGAAGACTCCTTACAGCTGGGTGTTCCAGTTGGTGTCGACTGTCGCCTACTCATAGTTGTCTTTGTTAGGGTAAATCCTTCCTCCTTTTGTTGGTTTGCCTCACTCTGTCTAATTCCATCTACTAGTTCTTCTCTAATCTCATCTACTGCTTCTACTTCACTAACAAGTTTAGCTACCTACAAGTTTAACATTACCAACAAGACATAGTAGCCCATGACGAAATTGGCCATGAATCCTCAAATTATATTCACTATATATATATATATGGTACAATACATGTACATTTCAGTCAGAGATATATAAAATTTAATTCTTCAGAGTACTAACTTTATGGTCTATGTTGAGCAGTTTAAGTTGTGATTAATAATATTTACCAATTGCGCGTAGTATATAGTATACGGGTTAGGAAATTACATGTATCTTCCATAACATGTCAAACTCTAAATATTTGATGTATCTTTATTCTTTAATAATAAATCTATATTGTACTTTACAGTTTGACTTACCTTCTCATCTAATCGTTTAAGTTTCTTAGCCGTAGCCCGGCTTTTTTTGGCTTTGCTGTTCTCAATCCAGCCAAGTCTGCGTTGTTCCATGTATCGGCCGACATTAAAGCGCTTGTATTGTGATGCCTTTGCCCACGGCATTTTCGCGATTTTATCGCACGAATATCAACAAACCAAAAACATACGATTTTTCACAGACATAGATACTTCAATAAAATCCAATAATCGAAACGATTGGAGTAAAAACAAAAAAGATATAACTAGCCAAACATTGTGAATTTATTGAATTCACAACAAACGTCGCGTTTGGCGCGAACAATTGCACTGTTTTGCATTGAAGCAAATAAAGTAACCATAGCAACCTTAGTATCAAAATTATCCTTCAATCTCCCGCTTTCTATCCCGCCTAGACACTTGCTTTCCCAGATGTCCGTTTTAGTACAATGACAAATTGAAAACTGTGCAATATTACGAATACTAATTAGCTAAATTTGCTGATCACTCATTTTGAAACATTTGGACACTTCTAATTGGCGATTTTGCGAGCATTTTTGACAGGCGTGATTCTATAATTCCTATATTTTGCCAACTTTTGATTATGCTGACATAGTCTGGGGAGACCGGGGGAATGTAACCCTGATGTCAGATTTACAAATATTACAGCAAAGCAGCACGTATTATTCTAGAAATGGATTATAGATCTTCGGCCAGTGCTGCCCTTGAGAAGTTGGCTTGGAAAGACTTTAAAACCAGGAGGTCCAATAACCGTTTACTGTTTATTTATAAGTGTAAGAATAACATGTTCTCACATAAATTTGAAATTAATTATCATCAAGATATCCATACTTACAATACTAGGTATAAGTTTAACATTCGTAAGTCTATGGCTAGACATAACTGGGGTCATTGGACATCCGTGAACTTTGCCAGCAATGATTGGAATTAATTCGATCAAGAAATCAGAGATGTGAATGATCTTCAAACTTTCAAAAACTACTTAAATGGATAGTTTATTTTTGTTATCCATAGGTATTTTAATGTAGCAGGACCATACTGAAAAACACTGTATTGTGACGTAAGCTTCCTGATTAAAAATTGCTTGAATTGAATTGAATTGAACATTGGTAACAATTTCTTCTGCCTGCAGGCTGCATAGCATTGCTTGGATTTAATGTACCAAGTTCTAATATGTACCAATTTCTAGAGCCTTATCAAATCAAGTTTCGCTAATACCTTTTGGAAATGAATGAAGTAGGCATCCTATACTACATGTAATTTTTGTTGGTTTGTTTTAACATGTAACATAAAATCATTTTGTCAAACATGATATGCTCAACCTATTACTTCTGAGATTCCAAAAAATTTCCAAATTACCATCACGTACCTAACAGCTCGAGAAAATTTTTCAAATATCACTCGTACTATTAAAACCAAATTCCACACACACACATATTATCTACACTAATAACTCTTAAACGAAAGAGCCTACCTGGACAAGGTTCCTTCTCACATAATCGATTTTCTTGATCCGCCCCCCACTTACTACAGTTCCCACCATATTTTCCCGGGGGCTTATTGCACTGTCGTGTCCATATTTCCACATCTTGACCACACGTGACACTGCATGGTGACGACTTTGCCCAGTTGCTATAGTTACTGTCAAATAAAAAGAGAAATACAGGATAAGGCAATGTGCGTGGTTTAATCACAACACACGAAACTAGAAATTGGAGAAACGTATTTGAATGTCTTTGTTTTAGATTTCAGGGGGGGTGGTGGCAGTTGTTGGGATCCTGGGATTCAATTTCTGTAATGTGTAGTTGTCTGATTGTAATTAGTTTACTTCAGTCACGTGTGAACGCGGGTTTCTTCTTCAGAGTTCTTCAGTTTGCTCCTGTAATAACACTGGACGAATAAGAAATGCCCTTACGGGATCTCTGTGAAAAACAGTTTAGAAATTATAGAGCTATCTTGTGTAAATAAAGTTAGTTCAATTTTGTTTTCTTCCTCTCGTAAAACTGGACCAAAAATGGATTGCTGAGGAGAACAGTTTAGAAATGATAGAGCCTTCCATTATAAATAAAGTTAGTTTAGTTTTAGTTTCCAACTGTAGTATCTGGATCTGTAGGGATACCAATGTCGAACTGATAGCCATCCAGTATTAATAAATTTAGTTAATTGAGTTTTTGTTTCCTCCAAAATGTATGATCATTACGGGATCGCTGCATGGGGAGAACAATTTCGAAATGATATAGCTATCCAGTTATAAATACAGTTAGTTTAGTTTATCTTTAAGTATACTTAGTTTTATTCTTACTTGGACATGGTTTTCTGTTACACTTCCTTAACTCAGTCGAGTCTCCCAATTCACTGCAGTTATAGCCTCCGTATTTTGGTTCAGGATTATCACAAGTACGTCGCCATATTTCCATTTCCTCACCGCACAAAACATTGCATGGGATACCCAAACTCCAGTTGCTGTAACGACCGTTAACTAGAAATATGAATAAAAAATGTAGCAAATAACTCAAATACATAATTCTAATGCTGACTTACCTTTGTTGTACACACGTAGAAACGCACAAGTTGTAACAAACCTGCAGCAGACATGTACCAATGCTGTTTCACCAACTTGTTATCAGGATGTGTTCGCACTGCTTGTCCCCAGCTTGTTGACTAGTTGTCATCGGCTTGTTGAAAACTTGCTACAAAGTTGTTGACTCAACAAACTTGTTACAAAACCCTTAGCTAAATTTGTCGATTGGGCAACAATATTTCAGAAAATGGAGAATTTAATATACTAGTAAAACTAGTAAAAACTAGTATACATTAATACGAAAGAAGAAAATGAAAAATAGAAAGATACCGATAAAAAAGTATGACATTTTGTACGAGAATTTTTATGAAAAATAATTTCACTTACCAGGACAGGGTTTTGCTAAACATGGTCTCTATGTGGGTTTTCTCCGGGTACGCCGGTTTCCTCCCACAGGGACTGTTGACAGGTTGAGTTGGGTTTATCCCCTAACTGGCCCTTCCACCGTAGCTGTGCTCCGTGATGGCGAGCAAAAGGTGGCTGCTATATGCGCCTAGAAAGCTTTCGAATTGGTCACGTTGAGCTGTGTCCTTCTCAATTCAGCTTAGCTCTCAGCTGCAAGTAAGGATAATAAGCACACCCGCCTTACTTACTTTCTTACTTACTAGGTTCTCCCAGATGACTGCAGTTTCTCCCACTATTCTTGGGTTAAGTAATTTTACAATCTCGTGTCCACGTTTCAAAACCTTGACCACAAGTTACATTGCACGTACTCTTTAATGTCCAGGTACCATAATTACCATTAACTAAACAAAACGGAAAACATTGAGCTTTCGTTGATGGTGAATACAAATGAAACAATAGGGACTTTTTACCGTGTAGGTTTAGGATTGGGGTTAGCATTAACATTTAGGATTAGGGATAAGATTAGGGTTAGGTTTAGGTTAGTAGTCAAAACAACTTTTGTATAGATGTTAAAACAACAAGTGACTGGATAGTATAGAGAACAGTGAGATTTTCAAAACAATGAAACATTCCGATCACTAAATCGTGACTGGATCCACCATTGTTATGTTAAGTGTTAAATTCAAATGGCCATTTCCATAACCAAATAAAGCTTTCCTACGACATATAGAGGTCAGTGACTTCATGACGAAGGGCTTCGATCGAAACATGGTAGTGTTTTAAATCTTTTTCAAGCAGTTCAAAACCAAACCACGGCAGTCTATATTATGACCATACCTGGTGTACATTTAGGGATATCACAGTACTCCCATCTTTTGTTCCTATCTGTGGTAAAACACCAAGGTCGTTGTCCTGAGTTCTTAGGGTTGCGACAATAATTATTGGCGTGATTTAATTCTGGACATGTCGGGTTCATGGTATGACGATGTGGACATTGTTCTGTCCATGACTGACACGGAATACCGGAGGCTGTCACTGATATGTGGCCATGGTAACTGTTCCCGTTTAAGCATAGGCAATCTGTGTGGAAAGATGGTTATTAATCTTTGTCGGATTTTTTTTACAAAACATTGTTTACAGATGTCATTATACACTGCAGACACTAAACTAAACTACAGGTGTATGTACCACAGAATACCACGGTACCACAGAATACCAGTCTTATTTATTGATCTTATTAAATTTGGAGGAAACATACTATATACTTTATTTTTGTGAATATATATTAGTTTTAGTTTTAATTTACATATAAAAAACAAAAAATGAATATTTTCATAAAAATTCTTAAAAATAATCAGGATTAACAAAAAATAACATTCTATGATTTTGATACTTTTTTCCCGCATAATGCCTGTAAAAAAGTTTAAAGTTTAAAAATAAGTTTGCAAACCAGTGTAATTTATGTTGATCACTACTTTTTCTATGCAACATAACATTATTACTATACAGGAATCACACCGAGGAATTAATATTACCATTGAAAAACTGAACTTTTCAAAATTATTGATAAACCTGGTATTCTTTGGTTACACCACTGGTTTGCTGTACTGATTTTAGTATTTACCTTTCACTAAGTTAAGTTAGCAATATCGTACAGTATTATCACACAACATGACACACCAAATCCTAGTACAATTTGATAAAACGTTGCTTATTTATGTCTGCACTGGTATTCTGTGGTACATTAGAGTTTGTTCCACAGAATGTTCAATTAAAAAAAATATATTTAAGTCTATGAAATCTAGCCCCAAAACCCACAGGAAGAAAAAATATATCGATAAACTATACTAAAAAATATTAAGAAGCCACGTTATATATATTTGACAAAAGATATGGAACATGTAAATTTTTGCGGTATTCTGTGGTACATACACCTGTAGATGCCAATAGCCTGCAACCATTAGGCTATCAGCAGATAATCAGCTCTTCCGATATTTCCCACATGCTTATTTATTTTTAGTTGTTTTTTATTGTTATGAATTTCCTTTCTGTAACAAGAAAAACAAGTGATATTTGCAGAGGAATTTGGTTCCACAATGAAACTATCAAATTGAATGTCTTACTGTTTTGTATCAGTGGGCAAGGAATTCGTTTTCGTGCTGAAATATCCTAAAAGGCACCAAAATAAATTGAGTTTCAACGAACAAGAACAACATTTTATATTAGTAAAATAGGACACCAAACACGTTCATACTTTGTTTTCTTCTGCCATATATGAATGTTCACCACAATATTTCTTTCCTTTACCCGGAATCATTTTGCAATATCTGTTTTTACGTTTTAAAAAGAAGCCACAACTTTCACGCGTCTCTTCACTATTTTCAGCTACCTTGGATTTTGGGTTGAATACTTTATGTACGCATACAATATTGTCCCCATCGGCTCCAAACCAGCCGCACGGGAAACCTCCCAGTGAAACGTCCGAACTTTTTAACAGTTCGAGTCAGCAAGATTAACCGTATCTGCCACTATGCATGACTATAGTGTCAGGTATTATCACTTACATGGCCGACTATATTTAACACAGCAAGGTGCTTTAATTTTTGTTGCATGGCTATAGGTGCATATGCTTCTCAGTGTTACAGATATTAATAACAACAATATGATTTCTAATGTCGCATGGTACAGATATGGTTAGGAGGGACTTTTCTATGCGTCGTTTCGCATTGTTTTCCACTTGAAATAAACAGAATTGATTTTCACTGCAACAAGTGAGGAGGAATTTGAGTGGCATGTATATACAAGCAGCTCATGAAAGGCAATATTCATAGATATATACCTTCATAGATATATACCTTGTTGATTTTTATTACATGGTTCAGACATAGCTACAGTAATTAATGGGGTGCTTGGGGAACCATGATTTACATTTTTTTTCACTATTAATAATTGACATTTAGCCTTAACTCGTGCAAACAGTATTTGGCAATGCGACTGAATTAACAATACGGTTTGTCTAGACTTTTGACTTTAGTAGTGCTGTGTCTCAGCTTTTGTGTAAGGTGGGACTTGCCGCTTTTGACCAATAGCTCACTCAGGTGACACTTTGAATGAGAGTCGCCTTACAGTGAGAACTACTAAGACAGAATTCAAGACTTGTGTACATTTATGTTGATGCAGTTTACTGTTGTTGTGTAAGGCTATGATTTTCTAAAAATTGATTAGCAAAAGGCTACTAATTAAAATAACAGCACAGATTGTCTTGAATATAGTACTTGGCAGTGCTGTTTTACAGCTTTTGTGTAAGGTCGCCCACAGCACCTTTGACCAATAGCTCACTCAGGTGGCACTTTCAGAGCCACCTGTCAGTGAGAATTGCTTTGTCCTTATTCAAAACTTGTATTCATTTATGTTGATGCAGTTTACTGTTGTTGTGTAAGGTGGTTTTTGCCACCTTTTACCAGCACCTCTTTTGAGTTGCATGTAAATACAAGCCACTCATTAAAGGGGAGATACATAGACGTGTACATTCTGTGCTTTAGAGACTTTTTGGGCTATTAATAAATAAACCGGTTCTAAGAACAAGTGCATTAGTATGAACTTAATTTGTTTGGATCAAAAATTGTTTACATGTATGATTTTCTAAAAATTGATTAGCAAAAGGCTACTAATTAAAATAACAGAACAGATTGTCTTGAATATTGTACTTGGCAGTGCTGTTTACAGCTTTTGTGTAAGGTTGCCCACAGCACCTTTGACCAATAAGCTCACTCAGGTGGCACTTTCAGAGCCACCTGTCAGTGAGAATTGCTTTGTCCTTATTCAAAACTTGTATTCATTTATGTTGATGCAGTTTACTGTTGTTGTGTAAGGTGGTTTTGCCACCTTTACCAACACCTCTTTTGAGTGGCATGTAAATACAAGCCACTCATTAAAGGAGATACATAGACGTGTATATTCTGTGCTTTAGAGACTTTTGGGCTATTAATAAATAAACTGGTTCTAAGAACAAGTGCATTAGTATGAACTTAATTTGTTTGGATCAAAAAATTGTTTACATGTATGATTTTCTAAAAATTGATTAGCAAAAGGCTACTAATTAAAATAACAGAACAGATTGTCTTGAATATTGTACTTGGCAGTGCTGTTTTACAGCTTTTGTGTAAGGTTGCCCACAGCACCTTTGACCAATAGCTCACTCAGGTGGCACTTTCAGAGCCACCTGTCAGTGAGAATTGCTTTGTCCTTATTCAAAACTTGTATTCATTTATGTTGATGCAGTTTACTGTTGTTGTGTAAGGTGGTTTTTGCCACCTTTTACCAACACCTCTTTTGAGTGGCATGTAAATACAAGCCACTCATTAAAGGGGAGATACATAGATGTATACATTCTGTGCTTTAGAGACTATTTGGGCTATTAATAAATAAACCGGTTCTAAGAACAAGTGCATTAGTATGAACTTAATTTGTTTGTGAAGATAAATTTGCATTAAAATCTTAACCCGGGGGCGTTAAGCTGCAACATGCTCTACCATATTACTTACCCATTATTTTAGGTTATTATGTTTGGGTGAATGATGATGCTATGTACTGTTGTTTCAAATGAGGTTCAATGCTAATAACTCACTTACTTTTATAGCAGAAACACATGATGTTGCAATGATTGTTCTGCCAATTCTCCTTCAGCAGAAAGCTGGGAATCACTTAATCGAGATGATCCCGGTGAGTTATATCATTTTAGATTTCTATTAATGATCTGCCTACATGATACCATATCTTGCTTACAGCACTTTAACTTCAAAAAATATACTTGCTATTTCATACCCCCTCATTTTTTCCTTAGAAAGAGGTCGTTAATTTACATTTATATTTTTTCATGACAGGAAGGTGGAAGCTTTGATGATCTTGCAACAGACGGACATGCAAGAATACTGGTGAAAGGAAGATTAGAAGACCAAATGGAGAAAGCTGTTGTTGCAGAAAACATGGTTATTTGCAAAGTCCAAGGATCCCTGGTCGAAGCGGTTGTTGCGTACATGCATGGCAGCAAATTATGTTTTTATGTTTGAATATCCGGTAGGATTCACCAATTTATGTTTGTTTTTGCAGAAATGCATTCTGCACATTAATGATGGCAATAAGTTGCCAATAACATTATTAAACTTCATTAACAAACTAGATGCAATTCAATAACTATACCCTGTGACTACATGCCTGGCAGCCGGCAGTATTTTCAAAATACTATAGATGCCCGGCAGTCTAGAATTTTGTAATTTTTAGAGATTAAACCACCCCCAAAAGTGACCCAAACCCTAACCCTTGAATGTGAAAAAAAAACTATTCAGAAAAATAGAGTTTGAAATTTTTTAATAACAAGTGTCTCTGTCAGATTCAAATCCGCAACATGAGTCTCGCAAGCGCCGCACTAACCACTACACCACCAGCAGCATCACTGAAAACATTCGTAACAAATCATTTTATAGTGATATCAGTACAAAACTATTGACCGGCTGCCGGGCATGTAGACACTTTGATAACTATATAATCCAGAATGAATTGCTTTGCTTTCTAATATGTATATATGTATATATACAGCCAATTCAAAAAAGGTTGTCCTTCAAAATATCTTAAACCTTAAATATTGAGCAAGCAAGGTATGACATGTATGACTTATTTGGAGCCTTAGATTTGACATTAGCTTAGTAAACCAAGTATCGCTACATCATAAGTGTTTATTACATGCCCTTGCATTGTTACAAAGCACATTTCCTGAGTTAAAGACTCTAAATAGGAAGTTATCCATCATCCCTTGCACGCTCAATGTGGCTGTATGTAGATGGCTAAACCTTGTCAAATTAGACTTCAAAAAGGCATGTGATTAACGCACAAGAACCTGGCAGGCATATATATTGTGTTAATGAATCAAATTATGCAAACAAGGTTTGCTCACGTATACAAGTAGACTTTAACTCACCATTTAATATGTTAGTATTGTACCGTTTGTACGAGTCGTATATCCAATTGACAAATGTATAGTCATGCTGTTTCTTGAAATTTGGTTCAAAATACAATATATCAAGGTTTATCCATATACAGGTTTTGCTCTACTTCAACAAATTAGCTAAATTATTAATATGATGAAGGAAGCAATTTTAGAATAACTTGCTGCACGTGCTAGAGTATACACATTTGTTATCAGAAACCGCTGACTAGATAATTTGTTCTATATACATGCATGATTAAAGAATGGCTAGAATATATATAGTACAGTAGTTTTTAAATTATTTTGTTACGAACTTGAATATTGGTAATATTTTAAGGGAATCATTGGAAATTCCATAATTATATTTTCTTTTGCTATCAATGTTTGAGTGACTCGTTTCTTGAGCGACTGTTTTTTTATTATGATTAAAGCAAGTACAGTACTGAACTATACAACTCACGTTTGTGAGTAACTTTACTCAAAGTAACTTTACTCACGTTTATGAGTAACTTTACTCAAAGTTTGAGTAAAATAAAAATTTGCGCAAAAATAGGAGTAACTATGGGTACATTTTCATTGAGTAAGTGGAACTCTTTTTTTGAGTTATAGATACTCAGTTTCTTGAGTACGTTTACTCAAAGTTTGAGTAAAATCAAAATTTGCGCAAAAATAGGAGTAACTATGGGTGCATTTTCATTGAGTAAGTGGAACTCTTTTTTTGAGTTATAGATACTCAGTTTCTTGAGTACGTTTACTCAAAGTTTGAGTAAAATCAAAATTTGCGCAAAAATAGGAGTAACAATGGGTGCATTTTTTTTGAGTAACCACAACTCATTTTTTGAGTAGCGAGTACTCATACTTGAGTAAAATTACTCAAAATTTGAGTAACTCATTAGTTTGCATTTGAGTAGTGTTCTACTCATTTTTGGGTAAAATCAACTCAAAAACTTGAGTTGTTCTTACTCATGTTATATGAGTAGGTTTTCCTCAATATTAGGAGTAACTATGGGTGCATTCATTTACTCAATATTTTGAGTACCATTTACTCGGGATTTTTTGCAGTGTATACTCTTAAAAACGCGCTAAGTTGTAACTTCCAGACGAAGGACCTTCGCTCGAAACGTCGAAGTTGTTACTGTATTTTTCATTTTTTCAGGTAGTTTTACACAATAGTCACCTGCTGAATGTTTGCTACACTCTACCCACACTAGCATTGCACGTAAGTTGTAACAAACCTGCACCAGACTTGTACCAATGCTGTTTTAACAACTTGTTATCAGGATGTGTTCGCACTTCGTAGGGACAAGGTCGGCACCTTGCATGGGACTCCGTGAACATATCGAGACCAAACATTTGGCGTGAATATATTGAGACCAAACTTTTGGCGTGAATATATTGAGGGCAAACTTTTGGCGTGAATATAGAAGGCTGCACAGAGATATTTGGGGGCCGGGGCAAAATATTACAAATTGGGGCCCTATTGATTCTCCATCGTTAAAAACCTTTGGGGTCGTGTGCCCGTTTATAAAACAGATTTTCATACCCTTCAACGTCTGGGTTACGTTCTGTAGTCATTAATGTTTAAATAACATTCTCAATCTAATAGTACCTTCTCAACCTGTTAGTAGTAGGGGTCCGGGGGAAATCTAGGGTCTCAGGAATAGCAAATTCCTGCATTCTGGGAGACTATTTGACAGTAATATATATTGCCCCACCCCCTCTCCCTATGGGCGACCTGTTCGCACTGCTTGTTCCTAGCATGTTGACAAGTTGTTAACGGCTTGTTGACAACTTGCTACACGATTGTTGACTTAACAGACTGTTACAAGTTCTTTCAACAACTTGTTATCGTCCTGAAATTCAAACACTTCTTAATAAGTTGTTAGTTGTCGCAACTTAAATAATATGACAGCGTTGTTACGCAAGCTTCCTACAAGTTTGCTGCGCACACATCTTGCGAATTAACAAGATGTGAGATTTTAACTGCTTAGCCCTACAAGATGTTCTTTTATTCAAAATGGGACTTTTTCATAACTACTTGTTATTGTTTAATATGTTTTGTAAAACCTAACTATATATTTACAGGACTTTAAAATGACGATAGCATACTAAACAACAATGCATTGCGATTTCGATATTATGCCCCCGCTATTGATAAAAAAGTCAGTTACTGACAATTTACTTTCAAGAAGACCTGCCAACTCACCCGATTTTTTAGCAAATCTCCAGATCACCCGATCGAAGAACATGTTCACCCGATTTTTATTGAGTTTTCAACTTAAAAATATGAATATTACTAATAATCTATAATATTTCCCCAACAACGACGTTTTGCCATTTCTGTGAATAATTTATCTTTCTCACCATTTCGTATTTAAAAGGGACACAAAAGCAATTTATCAATTTCTCCTCCCGGAGCACTGCCACATTTGTTATTTCTACTTTCTTAAAAAAGTCAATTTTAGCTGATTTGGAAATCTCCAGATTTTCCCCAAAATCTCCAGATTTTTTAAGGAATTTTTCCCAATCTCTAGACTTTCTTCAGACAAGAGTTGGCAGGTCTGTTCAAGTGATATTTTCACATTTATAGAACTACAAACTATAAAACGCGTAATAATATACTTTCTACAGTTGGCGTTCTATTTAAGTCATCTATACTTTCATATATCGACTCTTCATATATACTTTGTTCCGCCGACGTTCTATTTATTTCATCCATACTTTCATATATCTCTTCATATATGGGCATTTCTCCTGTTGTCTTATCAACTGGTACAGATAAAGAACCATGTTTTGGCCTTCTTTTAAAATATTTTTCTGCGTAAGGAGCAAAACCTGTAAAGATTAAGCATTTATGAGTAGGCTTCACTAAGAGTTGAAGAAGTTTTGTACATGGAAATTTCGAGCGAAAATTATGTACATATTTAGACCTAATCAGGAGCAGTTGCAAAACAATGTAACTATAGGCCCTCTGACAGGAATTGGACCTGCGGCCCTGGCCCCCTGCGATACCGGTGCAGAGCTCTGAACACTGAGTCCAGTTGGTAAAGAGCGGACCACAAGTTCATGTATATATAAATACCAGGGTGATGCCGGTGTGTGGTTTGTGCATGAGTTTCTGCATGACTTTTATAATATTTTCATACATAATAGTCTTGGTTTTGTGGCGAATAAATAGATTCAGAAATATGATTTAATGTTCTCATTGCTGCCAAATGTTCAAATTCAGTAAACTTACTATTTCTTCTTCTAATTAGCTTGATCAAGACTTTTCTCTTACGAAAGAGAAGAAAAGCAAGGGCCATTATGATGGTCGAAGCACAAACACCACATGTGATTCTGATCACTTTAGAACTTGATGTTTCTAAAATACACATTGACATTATAAGTTGATATACAACAACTGCAACAAGCCCGTTGACAACTTGACAACAAGCTGGGAACAAGCAGTGTGAACACATCCTGATCACAAGTTGTTGATACAGCATTGGTACAAGTCTGCTGTAGGTTTGTTACAACTTGTGTGTTATAACGTGTGTAGGATATTTACTTTGTCTTTGGTTAGAGTCTTTCTTCGGATCCTCCAGTTTCTCTCGCCCACTAAAAACTAACCCTTAGGCTTTAGTTGTCGAGCACATGTTTCATAAACCTCTGACTTAAGTGAATTGGGCAACCACACCCTGCTAACCCATTAGTCCTACTTTAGTATTTTACTCTGTCTAATGCCAGACGATTTTACTCGTCAGTGGTAGGGTACTGCCAGTTAATGGGGTTAAATAAATAAATATCTAAAATAGCTCAATGCCTAACCTAAACATGGTTCCATGTGGCAGGGTTTACTGACTCTATCTTTCCCATATTTGGAACAATCACCTCCATATTTGGGAGGTGGGTTATCACACTTCCTGGACCACATCTCGTATCCAACACCACACGTCACACTGCATGATGACAATTTTGTCCAGTTGCTATAGTTACCGTCAACTAAAATTATCAACGCATGCAAGTTAATGACGGAGAATAAAGTTTACTTCTACAAGATGTTAACTTTAGCCTAGGAAATTAAGATGAATATGATGTGATAATTAATTCATCAGGTATATAATCTGAAACTTCTATTAAAGCTGACATAGTACACACGTGAAAATCTCACATCTTGTCAACAAGATGTGTTCGCAACACACTTGTAGCAAGCTTGACAACTAGTTGTAACAATGTTGTCATTTTATCAAGTTGCTGCAAGGTTGTCACTCACAACTTGTTAATAAGTTGTTGAATTACAAGACGATAACAAGCTGTTATCAAAAACCTTGTAGCAAGTTGTCAACAAACCGTTGACAACTTGTAAACAAGCTTGGACCAAGCAGTGCGAACACAGCCTGATAACAAGTTGTTGAAACAGCATTGATACAACTTGTGCGTTTTTACGTAGTAACACCAAAAACCAGAGGGGAGGGGGGCATTTTGGGGACACCCTGCAGATTTGCACATGCCGAACTTACTTGGACAAGATCGTCTATTACAAATTTGATATTTCATCTCCTTTCCCAAGACAGTGCAATACTGACCGCCATTCTTGGGAGTAGGATTGTTACATAAACGATGTCGTGTTTCCACACCTTGTCCACATGAAACATTGCATTGACTGCTTAAATACCAGTCACTGTATCCACCATTCACTGTACAATTAAAAATTAAGACAAGGTTAGATCTTAAACGAGACACTGGGTTAAATTTCTTCCCTCTACGAAGTATACAGAGAAGGCCAAAAAGGATTACATTCTCAAAAGTATAACGAAAAAGTGTGTGACACAATTTCAATTGGGTAAAAGAGCGCCACTCTCAAATAAGCGTTGCCCTCAAAGCCCTCAAAACGAGCAAATACGGTATTTCTGGGTTAAAGGTATCAAATAAAGGAATTATAGTATGTTTACCAACGCAAGGTTTCCTGGTACATTGCCTGTATTCAACAGGCACTCCTAGATCACTGCAGTTCCTTCCACCATACTTTGGCTCAGGGTTGCTGCAATTTCGTGTCCAAGTTTCAAAACCTTCGCCACAAGTGACTGAACATGAACTGTTTAATGACCAGTTGCCGTAATTACCATCCACTATTTCGAAATGAAAAACAGATCGCATTGGTTTGAAATAATAAACAAAATGGTGCAACGCGTCTAATATACTGTTTGCTGCATGCTAGATCAAAATTGGTGTGTAATTTTAAGTTTTGATTTCTAAAGGCCACACAAGGCGACCATTTTTCGAATCGCTTTATAAGGATAGGTTCTCATTGAAAGTATTACAGTCACTCATTTCAGTATATTAAGGCAATACCTGGTGTACATTTAGGGATATCACAGTATTCCCATCTCTTGTTACTATCTGTAGTATAACACCAAGGTCGTTGTCCTGAATTCTGAGGATTGCGACAATAATTCTGGGCGTTATTTAATTCTGGATATGTTGTGTTCATGGTATGACGATGTGGACATTGTTCTGTCCATGACTGACACAGAATACCTGAGACTGTCACTGACATGTTGCCATGGTAACTGCTTCCGTTTGAGTATAGACAATCTAGAAGAAAAACAATAGTGATTAACTAACGGATCGACTGACTGATCTTATCAATCTTATGCAAACTAATTATGAGCTCATGCAGAAATGGTCACACTGATTTAGTTCTTGCATAGCCAAGAAGACAATTTCTTTAAAATAAATTTCAAGTCTTTCTCTTGATATTAATCTAGCGGAATCAATGTACTCTTTTAAGAATTCTTTGAAACAAAATGTTTATCGGGTCACACCAATATATTAACCTACTACAGCAAATATTTGTGTATATATTTTTGTAAATAACTTTCTCTTTTTCTTGTAATTGTTAAAATTGTTTGATGCCCCTCGTGTGGTGTGACGTAACTGTTAACGAGGCCAGCGTCATTAAATATAGTTTTACATACACGTATACATACATACACGCATGTAATCATTTATTAAACACTTAAACGGCAGCTGTTTATAAGAAAGCGAACTGATAAACTAATATTTCACCATACCTTCTTTTCCCAAACTATCGTTCCTAGCATAAGCCATGCACTCCGTGGTGTCTCCGGCATTTACAGATGGTTGTTCCACACAGTTAAACAGATCTTGGTACCATGGCTTTCCCGACAAGTAAATATCTTTCCAAGGTTTTACAAAAACACTACATTCACTTAGAAAATGAAGACAGGTCTCCTTGCAAATTTTCTTTGGTTTAACAACACTTGTGGTGCTGTCGCAACTTGGGAACATATAGTAGCAGCCAATGAAGCGCATTTGGTTTGCGCATTCGGTTGAACTATTCTTTTGATTTAATTGTCTTTCAAAAACTAGTTTTTTGAACGTTTTCTGGGTATCCCACAACTTGTTATTCCAGTACTGCATATCTGATACATTTATCAAGTTTGAATCCATAATATTCACAATATGGATTGTCCAGTTTTATTAAAGGATGACAGTATCTCTGGTTGGCAAGAACAGCCTCTTCTTCCGCTGGTGTACATGAACTAAAGAGTAAAGAATTCCAGACTGATCAGATAGAAAGGGTAATGCCTTGGTCAAACGAGGATGAGAGTTGGCAAGCCAAAGTTTGCATGATGACAGTTTCATCAACTCTCATGCCCCGGTCAAACGAGACCAAGAGTTGCGCATGAGAGTCGACTGGATATTACCACGCGTACCGGTCAAACGAGCAAAAACTCTCATCATGTCTCATCAAAATTTGAACCAGCTCAAAGTTGATGAGAGTGCATCAGAGTTAGATAAACCGTTTAATTAAGATCATATCGCAGCCCAAAGGCTGAATTACATGATTTTCACATTGTTGCGAGTTTAAAAGTAGAAATTTAAAATAAACTATGTTTCCTAAATAGGAAAATATTTACAATAAAACTGTTACCCATTATTTACCTACTATAATCTATATAATACTATTAAGTTCCATTTAAAAGACTTGACGTGTTAAACGTATTTCTAAATCTATTTGTTCTATAATTAGGAATGTAAAATTGTTTTGGATTTCTGAAGTCATATGTATCTTGAGCTTTCGGAGGTAAAAGGTGGTGAAGTTTATGGTTCTCATCGTTTAAGATTGATTTAAATAGTCTGCTATACAGTTTGTCTCTTCTTTCAGACAAGGTGATCATATCCAAAGTGTCTAAGGCTACGCTATATGATATATCCGGGTAAATGTTCCGTAATGCTCTCTTTTGAATCCTCTCTATAACATCACATAGGTATTGGGGGAGTCCATGATGGAAAACTTGGCACGCGTAATCGAGTAATGATCTAATTGATGCCACATATAGAAACACTTTAAATCATTATTCGCAAGACCGGATTTCTTAAGTTGTTTTAATGTCGTAATTTTCTCCACATGTTCGTTCCATTTCAAAACTTCGGTTATCACCAAACCAAGGATCGTTGCTTTCTCCACTGTTTCAACATTAGCCCCGTATATGCAAATCGGTGGAAGGTCAGGTTGACTCCGTTTAAAATTTACCACAATTTCCTTGCACTTCGTTGGATTAAGTTCGAAATTGTTTCTTGTAGAGCAGTCAACAATGGAATCGGTCGCCCCTTGTAGAAAGCTGGTGCAGAGATGACTGGAGATATACTCACAAACATTTGTGTCATCTGCGTACGTATTTAAACATGTCGCCCACAAATTGATCGTCCACAGTTGACAAGTCATTGATCATGACGAGAAAAAGCCACGGGCCAAGTTTTGTCCCTTGTGGTACTCCAGCATGAACCGGTTTCCAGCTAGAAAAACAGTTTGAAATAATCTTTACTCTTTGTAATCTTCTCCGTGAAAAATCCACAATCCAATTGAAGACTGATGGTTTGAGTCCGAGACCTTGAATTTTTTAATTAAAGTATATTATGATCTATGAGATCGAACGCCTTACGATAGTCCGTTAAAAGGCACCGAGTAGATCCCACCTTTTCATCCACTGCTTCCGATAAACGGTGGATTAAGGAGATTAAGGCGAACGTTGTACTGGAATCGGGTATAAACCGAAATTGGTTCGGATCCATGCATGCCATTAATGATGGGTGGAGCCTCCTCCGCAACTTTACAATGTGTTGATGTAAGTGATATAGGTCGAAGATCTTTATTGATATCAAGCACTTGCCTACATTTTGGAATCGGGCATACATTTGCCAACTTCCAAACGCTGGGCAGCTGGCCTTCTTTAAATGACCCGTTTAGAATAACTGTTATCGGTGTTGCCAATATGTCAGCGAACTTTCGAACAGCCCAGTTGGGTAAGTTGTCCGGACCACTAGATTTATCTGGTTTAAAGCGATTTAAATAATTATGTCATTACTTCATCCACTGCCAAAATGATCGGATTGTCATTGGTAAACCCAAAAGAGGCATTATCGTCCAAAGGGAGGTAGTTCTGCAATGGTTCCAAAAAGCTGTTGTTTATCTTGTTACCAAGTGAGACAGGGTCCTGCGCATCCTGTTCTAAACTCGAGAATATATCATTTGCTCTTCCTGATGGGATACCACAAAGATCTTTCACTTCTCTCCACCAATCTTTGGGTTTGGTTTGTTTTAACTGATGTACTTTGGCTTCATAGTATAATTTACGACAGTTTTTCCTTGTCCTATTTACTTTGTTCCGTAACCATTTGTATAATGTCTCGTTATTTTGAGCAAAAGCTTTTTGTCGTCTCTGAATAAGATGTTTCAAATTATTATTCATCCATGGTCGGTCATTGCAATGGATCTTTACCGCTTTCAATGGCGCCAAAGTACTTAAACCGTAATTTACTATTTGAGTAAAGTTCGTTAAATTTTGTTCACATGAAATATCGGGGGTAATGACGTGGTTCCATGGTACTTCGGAAAAAGAACTACCCAGTCTTCGTACGCTAATAGGCCTTTTGTCACGGATATAAATCGTTTGGTTAAACTGTTTTTCCTTTGTCCGAACTTTAGGTAAGGCAAAAACAGTTACAAGGTCTGACAAACCAAGTGGTTGGCCACTGAAAGGTTTCTCGTAAAAAACAGCAAGATTTGTAAGAATTAGGTCCAATTTACTTGACCCTCTTGTTTTGAAGTCTACAATTTGTTTCAGCTGGAATTGGCGAGTTAGAGATTGTACAGGCAATTTATTAAAGTCTCCTGCCAGGATCAAGCCACAATTTGGATATCTAGTTTCCAGTAGTTCTAGAGATGAATGCAGGTATTCCAACATGACAGATCTATTTACGATAGGAGGATGGTATAATACTGCTACTATAAGATTAGAAAAACCTCTCGGCATGCGACGTAAATTAACAATGGCCCAAAGAACTTCACATTCGTTATCATTCGGTATATCAAGTAGGTATTAATTGCATGAGTGTTTTTGATATAAAGGCAGACACCACCATGTTATTTTTTTCCTATCTCGTCGAAATAACGCATAGCCATTAAGTTGAATAACTTCATCTGGAATGTTGTTTTTTAACCATGTTTCTGTTGTTAAAACAATATCGGGACTATCGTTATTCTTCACAACTTGCGCTAGCTCGTCCATCTTAGGGAACAGGGACATAACGTTATATAACATCATAGGGGGTACAAAATAATGATTGGGTCGCTCTACTGTTGATCTCCGAGCCCGTTTCATTTGATAAAACGGTTTCCGGCACAAAGTTGCAATTGCTTCGGTTAGTTGATTCTACAGCTTTAGTTATTTTAATTTGTATTAGTTGTTCAAATTACGTTCATGATTTACGCATAGTTTTCTAACTTTACTTGTTGAGGAAACGACAGTAGGAATAGGCATTTGTTCTAATTGAAAAGGGCTGTTTGTGGACATGGGATTAATCTAATCAGGAATTACCGAGTGATTACATGGGATTAATGTAATCAGGAATTAACGAGTGATTAGATACCATGGGATTAATGTAATCAGGAATTACCGGAGTTGATTAGAGTTGGCGGTCAAACGCGAGCAAAAGCTGCAACTCTTATTGACTCTCATCCTTGTTTGATATTGTAGATATTGGGCATCTCGCTCGTTAGAACAGAGTTTTAAAGGGTTTTTGTAGTTGGAAATTTTTGAGCGAAAACTATACACATATTTAGACTTAGACCTACTCTACGCCCAGTGTCGCCTAATATCGCACAATATCGCAGAACGTCACCTAAAATCGCTCAATATTGCAGAATGTCGCCTAATATCTCAGAACGTCGCCTAATATCGCAGAATGTCGCCTAAAATCGCCCACTATCGGCTGAGGTTTCAGAAAAGTTTCTCCAATATCGCCTAATATGGCCCAATTTCGCACAATGGCGCCTAAAATCGCTCAATATCGCCTAAAATCGCTCAATATCGCAGAGTGTCCTCCAATATCGCGGAATGTCGCCTAATATCGCCGAACGTCGCAGAACGTCGCCTAAAATCGCCCACTATCGGCTGAAATTTTAGAAATTTTCTCCAATATTGCCTAAAGTCGCCTAGTATCACCATTAATCGCGGCGACATTGGAGCCTAGAGAAGGCATTACATACTTTGTGATTTAAATAGAAATTGTTTACTTCCTGTCAAGAGTACTAATTCACCGTTTCCTTTAAAATAAAATGTGTAAAAGTAAAATCAACAACATTGAATTGAGATCTTGTACTGATTTCAGCAGGTAGCATGCATTTTCTCGTTTTACTCTATCCTGTAGTAACAGTGAACCAAGAAGGGAAGGGCGTTACCGAACCTCAAGAAGGTGAGTTTACAGTTTAGGACTGATATAGCTATCCAGTGTTAATATAGTTAGTTTAGTTTCATCTAGGTAAATGTTTTGAATTCAAAATAAGTCGTAAGTTGTTGGAAAAATAAACAAAGAAACACAGGAATAACCAGAGAATTATTATCATCACCAAATACATAATTGAAAAACGTACAAAAAAATTATTTAGTCTTTCAAAGAAATTGGCATTTGCAATTTGCTTCAACTAGTCATCTTTGGATCAACTCATTGAACTAAAAATGCCCTTAAAGCTAAACAAGGTAGTTTCTATGAAGAGGGCAAGGGGCAACCAAGGATTTTCATTTCGATAATCTGATAGGTCGGGGCATTCTCAGTTCCGGTAGGCAATATAACCGCTGGAGGTCTTTCCATTGTGTCGTAAGTTTGACTACTTGTCCCCATTTCACTTCCGGTCGATTCATCCTGCGCTGTGTTACCTAATTTGTCGTAAGGAACAAAAACCTGTCTGACATTACGTTGCATGACGTCATAAACATGGCGACCAAATTCGTCAACATTCCCCCACGCGTTTCGAAGCCACTCAATAGCCAATAGTCGAATTAACTGAAGTCTGTCGTATTTTGAACTTCGCGAAGGTCGTGTATTCATGTAATCTCTTCTGTTGGGCACAACACCACGCGAGAGGCCTGGAACCGGGTCACCATCAGTTGTCAGGTTTTGATATCTAGCGCCAGTCTCTTGTAATGAACTCGCGCCTTCTTCTGGAGTGTTGTTGCTCTGAAGCTGTTGAGGACCGCGGAAATGCTCAAGAGAGAAATTGGAAATGGCATAATACGGAAAGCCTAGAGAATTTAAAAGGAGATAAAATATCAGATATTTCTCGTAATGGTGCAAAGATATCACTGGAGATACTCAAAGTTAAAAGTAGCATTGTCAGTTCAGTCAATCGAGATACAGTTTGGAAACTCAGTAAACTTCAAAACTTGAATGAGATACGATTTTATGTTGAGGCAACTTCACTGTGGACAAATCATTTTAGCCCACATTACAACTATCGAATTACACATTTCTACAATTTGAAAATGAAAGAGGTGATAAATGAACGAATGAATGAATGAGCAACTTCTTATTACCATCTCGAAATATTGTCACAAAATTGGGGTTATAAGATTATATGTAAACTAAGATTATTTATATGGAAATTGCTCCGAATGAATGAATGAATGAATGAATGAATGAATGAACGAAGAACGAATGAATGAATGAACGAATGAGTGAACGAATGAATTGTATAAAGACTAAAAAGAGAACTAGATATCTTACCTTCTTTTCGATGTCGTCTTCGAATAATCAAAACAAAAACTGTAACTGCTACAACGAGCACAAAAGCAACTGCAGCAGCTGTAATACCAATCCTCTGGGAGTCGAAGACAACTGAAAATTGTTTAAAAAACGTTTTTACTCGTAGTGCGTACTCCACTGTTCGAAAGAAACAAACGCGTTTGGCCAGACCATAAGTCAGTAAAATGAATCAATTTATCATTTTAACAAAAAGCAAATATGATATCTTCGTATGCTTGATATTCCAAAATTTTGCCAAATTAACATCACCTAACGTATGTACGCGTTACAGAGGAGCAGATATTGGTCCATTCAGAACTGTTGACACTTAAAAAGACAAGCAAATTAAACTACATCTCTCAATTCTATTTTTTCTATTTTATAGTTTTCAACAAAACTCGCCTTCTTTTGCAAAATTTCTAAATATCACTCGTACTATTCAATCCAAATTACATTCACTATCTATAATTTACCAATACTAGCAACCCAGAAACGAGGAGCCTACCTCGACAAGGTTCCATTTTACGTGATCGAGGCTGAGGCTGAGGCTGAGGCTGAGGCTAACGCCTGTATTCTAAAAGCTCACAAACACTCACATTCAAAGAGTGGAGGTTCAATCTGAGCTTAACTTGAGTGTCAGTGCTGTTTTTGAAAAGCTGGAGGGTCAGTGCCGTAACATACTATGTGAGTACTCACCCTCCAGCTATTCAAAAATAGCACTGACACTCAAGCGAAGCTTAGATTGAAGATCTAATCGTTGAGTGCCCGTGTGATTGAGCTTTTAGAATACAGGCGTAAGACTAAGATAGCTATATATATTCTTCATCTAAGCCGATGTTACATTTTGAACTTTTCTTAGAGCTTATTAAAAGTCTGGCAATGGCTTGGCTTTATATACAGGATGTATAAAAAGGTAATTCAACTTTGGCATGTTATCGCGCGCATAATATTTAGTTAATATATGTATCTTTTTCACAAAAATAAAGATCACTCAGGCTTTTAGCTGTATAATAACGCCTTTTTTGTATCATTGCGATTAATAATGGCCCAATACGATCCGATGAAAAGGAGTATTCGAAATCACGTTTCTCCACCTCTGGGAATTAGACGTCCTCCAAATGATAGTTGCCTATTTGTGAAACGTTCAGCACTACCAGTTCAGTCTGCCAATTTTCTGTTTGGTAAAATGTTCAAACAACCAAATTTCTTTGTAAAATCGCGATTTTAACCTTTCCTAAATTTACCAAAACTTGATAAATAGCCCATGCGTTACGCCATCTTATTAAAGTCTTAAATATGAATCCGAAATTAGATTAATTTCAATAGGCACTGAGACAATAGCTTTGCGCTTTGACAGACTGTGTATATACTCCATCATGCCACTGACATGCAATTTTACAATAACTTGGAAGAAATTATTTTACCTGTTGCTGTCTTGAAGATGGTGTTCAACTAAAGAAAGTATTAAGAGGAGACATTAAATTATAATGCTGTTGGTTTTGGTGCGAGCACGATGGTTAATGCCTGGACCACCTCTGTGTGACCGGCGCTCGATTCCTGCAATATGCAATTGACCGTCTGATTATAACCACAGGTTTTTCAGTTACTTTATCTTTCTGTTATGGATTTCTGTTTCTGTTCTGTTATGTTATGTTATTATTCAGCTTGTGCAAAGGACGTCACAACTCGAAATTGTGTGGCTTCCGGCTTTTTGGGGGGAAAATTCCACCATTTTCATTGAATAATTTCAAACTAAAATAATTCGAGTTCTAGGCATGCTAAAGCAACAAACTATACACCACAATGCTCATCGTTGTTCAAGGATTCTCTAGAGGTATAGATTATCTTATAACTCTCGGTATTTTGCAAGATATAAACGAAAACGGCACCTCGTGAAATTAATCCACGATTTGCCCTCCCCAAATTGCCGGTTATACAGCATGACGTAATATTCTCGCGTGACTGCACAAGCCGAATAAAGGCAATTTTCCACTACGGTCGCTTTGCCCGCGCGGGCGGACCGACCATGTTTCAACTTTCGCTGTAGGTTTCTTGCATGATATTTTTTTGTCTGCTTTACACCTCGAGGACACGCCTGAAAGTTGAACTACATTCAACTTTCTTGGCGTGCCCGCGCGACTAATTATTCACGTGATTCGAATCGGTCGCTTCGCCCGCGCGGGCAAAGCGACCGTAATGGAAAATGGCCTTAAGACTAAACCACAGATTAATTATAAAAGAATAGAGGGGACATTCTATTGACGAATGTTTGTCAACAAAAGGGAAAAATTGAAGCTTCCTAGAGGAAGGCCCCTTATGAGTCCGGGATGTAAGTCCCGTATATGAAATCGCGCTGCCTTAGCAACAAAAAATGTTTTTTGGACGGGAAAAATACACGAAAAACCTCCCAAAAATTAAGTAAAAACACTCCTATGTGTATTGAAATTTTAAATATGTGTTAATATTTAATATATATTGAGAATAAACCTACTAAAAACTGATATAATTGATTTGTTTTCCTTTTTTGTCTATTTAAAGTTGAGCAACCAAGTGAGAAAAACCCAAACTGCAGAGTGAAAATGTCGGAGACTTTTATATATCTCTAGATATTTACCTTGTTTAGAAAAACGCGAATGTCACGCGCGTGTGCGTGATTATTTACATAAGTTATTTCCGGTTTTACCGGGAAATATGAAATTTTACCAGGAAATAAAAAAGAGAACTTTCGTTTTGTGATTTGTGAGAACATTGTTGTGATCGTGATTTTATGGTGATTTTTTATTATTAAACGGTTTAAACCTTTATTGTGATTTATTGGGAATACTTTTGTAAAACATAACAGAGTTTCCATCACCTGGCACCCCCTATTGGGACGGCGAAACCTATAAATATCAGTGAGTATAATATCGAAATATATTTAACAGCGAATTTTGGCGAAAACAACATGCCGCCAAAACCCGAGAGTACGGCGCTCGAGATAAAGATAACGCAACTGAAACGCGCGATAGAAAAGACTGAAACAACGATAAACAGTGGGAAAGAAAGAGTCATTGTGAGACATGTGGAGACGATCAAAGAAACGCTGTCCGAAGTGTGTAAATTGAGACGGGAAATCGAAGCGACAAAAATTTCTGAAGGCGTGAGCGAAGGTGAAATCGACGAATGGAATGGCGAAATCGAAAGCGTTATGGAAAAAGGTGATGAAGCGATCGAAGCATTGCAAGAATGGCTTAAAACCAAAGAAAGTATGTTGGAAAAGATTCAACTCGAGCAAAAATCCGAACTAGAAAAACAAGAGCAAGAGAAACGAATCGAATTTGAGCTAAAACTTCACGAAGCGAAAATGAAAATGCAAGCGGAAGTGGAATTGGCTAAACCAACATCAGTGAAAGAAGATTATGACGTCACCAAATTACAAGCAAAATTGCCCAAGCTTGAAATCACCAAATTCAATGGAAGTTTCACAGATTGGCGAAGATTTTGGAACTTGTACTCTGAAACTATTCAAAAATCAAGTGTATCACCGGTGAGTAAATTTCTTATTTAAAGGAATTGTTGTGTGAGAAAGCAAGAAAGACAATCGAAGCATTGCCACATACCGCAGAGGGCTATAACCGAGCTATAGCAGTATTGAAAGATCGGTTCGGGAAGGATTGTGAAATAGTCAAATGTTTTGTTAAGGAAATTATGGAATTACCCCATATACCCACAGCTAATGTGAAGAAAGTTCACGAGTTTTATGACAAATTGGCATATTGCGTGCAGTCTCTCGAAACAATGAAACATTTAGACGCTGTCAATGGCCTCGTTTCCATGACTCTGGATAAACTACCTGTAATAAGGGGAGATCTTGCTCGCAATGACAATGAATGGGAAAATTGGACATATATCCAACTAACCGAAGCTTTACAGTTCTGGACCAGGAGGAATCCACTCGACAGTTCCAAAGTTGATGAACCGCCAAAGAAACGAGAGCAGCATCGAGGATGTTTCCAGACCCAGCAGAGAGGTGGTGGGCAACCTTTAACTCGAAAGGCTTGTGTGTGTTGTGAGAAAGGGGAGCATCGTTCATCAGAGTGCAATCTAGTCACAGCAACAGGAGAACGCAGGAAAATACTGGCAAACAAGAAACTATGTTTCAATTGTACCGGCCCATCTCATCGAGCTTCGGATTGTAGGAGCACCAGCACTTGCACGAATTGCAAAAAGAGACACCATACTTCGATTTGTGATGTCAACAATATACCGAGACCCGAAGCAGGGCTGACAGCAAGTACAGAAGGTGAGCAGGGAATAATATATCCCATAGTGCTAGTCGAGATAGACGGTGTAAAAACCCATGCACTGTTGGACACGGGGTCTGGCAGTTCATATGCCTCTGCAAAATTAATTAGTGTACTCAACAAGAAACCAACTGATGTGAAGACCAAACGAATCGACATGATGCTGAGCTCCACTACAGCTAAAGTTGAGACTTATGCAGTTAAGCTATCGTCCGTTGACAGGAAGTTTGAGAAAGAGATTGTGTTGTCGAAGGTCCATAAATCAGAAATCATAATGGTGGAAAACCCAAAGTATGAAAGTCTACTTTGAAGGTATGCTCATCTTGATGGGGTTAAGATATCCGATGGTGATGACAGAGAGCAAATCCCAATCCATGTTGTGTTGGGTGCTGGTGAGCATGCAGCAATCAAGACGGCAACGCCTCAAAGAGTTGGATCACCCGGGCAACCTGTGGCCGAGAAGACACAACTGGGGTGGACAATTATGTCGCCAGGGCAAGAGGATCAAGAAAGTCGAGTGTTCCTAACACTATCAACATCAACAGATTACGAACAGCTCTGTGCTTTAGATGTGCTAGGACTAGCAGATACCCATGAGAATGACCAGAAGGAGGTGTATGAAGAGTTCAAAGAACAGCTACAAAGAGATGAAGCTGGGTGGTACGAAACTAAACTACCCTGGAAAGGTAACCACCCTTCTTTGCCTAGCAATGAGAGAGGAAGCAAGAAACGATTAGATCAGTTAGTCCGTAAACTCGAGAAGAATGGTCAGTACACAGAACATAACAGTATCATACAAGATCAGTTGCAACAGGGGGTAATAGAGATCGCACCGAAAGAACCGACAAGGAAAGAGTTCTACATCCCACAAAAGGGCGTGACAAGGAAGAATGCAGAGAGTACTAAGCTACGTGTTGTCTTTGATGCGTCGGCGAGAGAGAACATCAATCAACCATCACTGAACGACTGTCTCCATCCGGGACCACCCCTCCAGAATCGGTTATGGGATATCCTGGTCAAATCAAGATTTTATCCAATCCTTCTTACCGGCGATTTACAGAAGGCTTTTCTTCAGATCAGGATTCGAGAGGCGGAGAGAGACTCTTTACGTTTTCACTGGAAAGAGCCAAACAGTGATGAACTGATTGTTTATCGATTTACAAGAGCGTTATTCGGCCTGACATCATCACCATTCCTCCTCGCTGTAGTCCTGAACCAACGCCTAGACCACTGGAGAGAGAAATACCCCGAGATTGTTAAAGAGATTCCAGACAGCCTGTATATCGATGACCTTATGACCGGTGGTGTGACAGTGCCGTAGACCAGAGAGAAGAAAGTGATAGCAACAGAAGTCTTTAAAGATGCAGCATTTACCATCCACAAGTGGCACTCAAATGAATCGGAGTTGGAGGGAGCTGAAAGTGCCTCAATTGATGCAAACGGGGAGGAAACCTATGCTAAGCAGCAGTTGGGAGGCACAGAAAACCACGAAGCTAAATTACTAGGACTATCTTGGAACAGAGAAAAGGACACACTCAGTGTTGAAATGAAGGCGGCAGAATGCTCATCGAAGAGATCGGTACTTTCTGAATTTGCCAAGATTTATGATCCTTTGGGTTTAGTTTCTCCGACCACACTAGTCGCCAAGTTGGTCTATCGCGAAATAAGTGACACCAAGATGTCCTGGGATGAAACTTTACCGGAAACAATTCTGAGAGAGTGGAATGGAAAGAATCACTTCAAGAGAGATTTGTCGTGCCTCGTTCACTCGCACCATATCATTTCGCGATCTCAGAGATATGGCTACACGCATTTGGGGACGCTAGTTCTAAAGGAGTGTGTGCAGTGGTTTATGCGGTGGTCTACCAACAAGACGAAGTAACTCAAATTCTGGTGTGTGCAAAATCACGCATTGCAAAACGGAACTTGACTTTACCTCGCTTAGAATTGATAGCAGGTCATATGGCTGTCAATCTTGTTTTCAATGTGAAGGCAACTCTAACCATCCCCCTAGTCCACATTCACTGCTGGCTTGATTCGACCGTTGCGCTCTGCTGGATCAAGGGAAAAGGTGATTACCGACAGTTCGTGACGAATCGATTGCAGAAGATACGACAACATGAAGAAGTGACATGGCATCACGTACCCACGGGAGAGAATCCTGCCGATCTGGGAAGTAGGGGAGGTGACGCTGTGGATAACCAACTATGGCAAGAAGGTCCAACTTGGCTCAGGGATCCATCCGAATGGCCTCAAGATGTGACACTAGTTCCTAACGAGAAAACAAGAGCTGAAGCGAAAGTAAAGGTGAAGAAAGAAATAGCAGCCGCGACAGTGATCCAGTCAGATGTTTTTGATGAACTTCTCGACAAATATCATCTCGTTAAAGTCTTGAGAATCCTTGGTTATGCCGAATCATTGGTGAATACCCATCTATCTGCCTGATGGTCATCCTTTTACAGTGAAGGTTGTTCAACAAGCCCACATTTCAACTCTACACGGAGGTGTGGGGCTGACTATGGCAAAGGTCCGTGAACGGTTCTGGGTGCCTCGACTTCGCCAGTTAGTCAAACGAATTCGAAAGAAATGTAACGGCTGCAAGCGATTCCAAGTGAAAGCTTTTCATATACCCCCTCCAGGAAACCTGCCCAAGACTCGTACCGAAGGTGACATGCCATTTCAAGTGATAGGAGTGGACTTCGCCGGGCCGATAAGGTATCAACGCGGAAGAAAGACGGAAGGGAAAGCTTACCTGGCCATGTTCGCGTGCAGCTTAACCAGAGCAATGCATTTGGAATTGGTTACATCATTGGAAACAGAGGAGTTTGTTGCCTGTTTCAAGAGATTCATCGCTAGACGCGGGAGACCCAAGCTAGTATACTCAGATAATGGGGCTACATTCAAGGCAACAGTTAATTGGTTGCAACGTGTGAGGAAGGACGAACAGTTCCATTGGCTTCTAACAAGTCTTGGTATCAAATGGCGGTTTAATCTCAGTCGCGCCCCTTGGTGGGGCGGACAATTCGAGAGCCTGATCGGGTTGTTTAAGAGTGCATTTTACAAATCCATTGGTAACGGAACCTTGAAATTATCTGAGCTGGAAGACGTCATACTCGACATAGAAATAGCATTAAACAACAGTCCACTTTCATATTTGGAAGACGACATCCAGTTACCAGTGCTGACACCTAACTCGTTGCTTCAAGTCAATCCAACTAACATTCCTGAAGAAGAAGCACACAACATTACCGACAATGATTTGAGGAAGCGTGCAAAGTTCCTTCAAAGGTGCAAACAAGTCGTATGGGAAAAATGGAGTCGTGAGTACGTGCGTGGCCTCCGTGAACAACACCGCCAAACTGGAGATAAGAATGCTGTACACCCGAAGATTGGAGAAGTCGTGATCGTTCGAGAAGAGAACAAACCTAGAAATACATGGAGGACAGCTGTTGTGACAAGATTAATTACGGGAAAGGACGGAATAGTACGGGGAGCTGTGGTAAAAACGAGCAAAGGCACATTGGAGAAAGCGGTCCAACATTTATTTCCCCTCGAGCTGTCTTGTGACCTTACAACAAACCCACAACTTAACGCTGATGCCACAGAGTTCCAGCCAAGACCAAAGAGAGCTGCTGCAGAAGCTGCGAGAGGTGCAATAAGGGAACTTGCAGAAAATGAACAGTTGGACTAGAACAATGCGAACTCGCGTATGTACTTCAGAAAAGTCTGAGGTTGCATGTATGTCTTTAACAAGAACACACATGGGGGAGTGTGTCGGAGACTTTTATATATCTGTAGTTAATATTTACCTTGTTTAGAAACACGCGAATGTCACGCGCGTGTGCGTGATTATTTACATAAGTTATTTCCGGTTTTACCAGGAAATATGAACTTTTACCAGGAAATAAAAAAGAGAACTTTCGTTTTGTGATTTGTGAGAACATTGTTGTGATCGTGATTTTATAGTGATTTTTTATTATTAAACGGTTTAAACCTTTATTGTGATTTGTTGGGAATACTTTTGTAAAACATAACAGAGTTTCCATCAAAACACCCGCCTTTTAATACGTTAAATGCCAGTTCCACTAAGCAGTTTCATTGCTTCACACCACCTCCACATCTTTCAAAATCAAATTAAAGACAAATTTGCTCACATAGGAATAGTTTTTCGCTGAATTTGGGCGGATTTTTTAAAATTTTGCTTAGGGGGGTCAAATACAAAAAACAAATTATATCTTTTATTACTATTGAATCTCTACTGCTAATATGTTGTTAGGCTCAACACTCTGACAAAAAAAATATGTTGCTGTAAAACATTGTTGCCATGGTTACCGAGATAAAGCACCGTCCGTGGTGAAATTCATGCAATTTTATAAACACAATAACTAAATAAGCATTAATGATAAAATTCTGGAATAACTCTTATTTACTAGCAAATAACATTGTCTAGGGATTGAACTAAAACAATCAACATTGAAGCATTATCGCCAGTTTTACAGGTCAAAAAGTGGAAAGCCATTTGACGACTCGCATGGAAACTGTCGCCACTCAATTATTTTAGTTCACGACCCAGAGCTTGATATGATGAGTCTATGCTGAAAATTTCATCAAGATAGCTTCAGATATCCTGCGCGCAATAATGGAATCGCTAATTTTTGCTTATTCGAGAAAAATGCATTTAAAGTTCAATGTTCGGTTTATGAACATGATGGTCACATTAAGGTGATCTTATACATTGAAAAGTATTTTTCCTAATTTAATACTTTTTCCTCATTTTTACTCTAATATTATAGAACATGGGTGGCTGACACAAAATCACTCACTGTTACAATTTGTGGATTAGTGTTACAATTTTTAAAAATAGATAGTTGATTATAGTTTATATAATTATTCGGTATATAAATGTGCCCATATAGATATTTGGAAATTATGTAAAAGTTACATTTGTATATGCCAGTTTAAATAAACAACATATTTGCAAGTGTATGTGCCTTATATTGGAAAACCTTTTATTTACTTATATTATACGTACAAATGAAAAATTGGACATGGAGCTCCCCTATATTTTCATCTGGCACAAGTGAAAAATTCGACATGAAGCTCCCCTATATTTTCTAATGCTAACAAAATATACTAAGACTAATTCGGGGTCGAAATCACATAGCCAAACACATCCTAAACGGGAGAGGTAGGCATATATATCATGAAAATGCCATGCTAGATTTTTTGAAAAATGTTTAACACGCACTAATTCAACACCTAAGTTTGGTTCCCAGCTGTGACATCCGCCGTTGCCGACTTTAAAAATACACCAATGTTTAAGCCCGGCGCACACTAGTGCAAGTTGTACGCACAGATGTCATTCGTGACCAATTACGTGCGACGAAAATCCTAGTGTGCGGGGAAAATATACAGGATTTTTGTCACTCGTGTCGTGAACAACAAATATCAAACGTGTTTGATATTTTCTGTCATTCGTGACAAAAATTCCTCGCAGCAAAGAAGTGCGCATGCGTGTTATTTCCCAAAACAACATGGCGGATAGTGAACAAACACTTGCAGCTAGCGACAGGAATTGCGGCGGGCGTTCATTGGTCAATATTCTTCGTTCTTTAAATGACTAGAAAGGCGGTATATTTAGCATTATATATAGTGGTTTATTGCAATTGCATTCAGCGAGCTAGTCGGTGGCGTAGTGGTTTAGGGCGTGCGCTGGCTACAGTTTCTTAGAGCGGCTGTTCAAGCCCGGTCAATCCCGGCCAAAACTTTTTTCTCACTTAAATTATTTTTTCTTTCAAATAATTTTTTCCGACTTGTTTTAACCCCAAAATTCCTTTTCAGACATTTCTGGTTAGGGTTAGGTTAAGGGTTGGAGGTGGGAAAGGTTTATTTTATAAGTATTTGATTTAACTATAGTCAGGCAAATGCCCGCCGCAATTCCTGTCGCTAGCTGCAAGTGTTTGTTCACTATCCGCCATGTTGTTTTGGGAAATAACACGCATGCGCACTTCTTTGCTGCGAGGAATTTTTGTCACGAATGACAGAAAATATCAAACACGTTTGATATTTGTTGTTCACGACACGAGTGACAAAAATCCTGTATATTTTCCCCGCACACTAGGATTTTCGTCGCACGTAATTGGTCACGAATGACATCTGTGCGTACAACTTGCACTAGTGTGCGCCGGGCTTAAACCCTTCGGTTCTTTGAAAGGTTATGGCAGATCGACTTTCGTCGGACTTTACATGATGTCCTCAATCAGTCATAGCCTTGAAGTGGAACCGTAATTATAAAAATATATGGCATGAACACAATTTGCTTTCAAGCCATTATAACGCCTCTCCCGCCTAAATATAACCGACTTGTACTTGGTGTAATTTGAAATAAAACGTTTAAAATCACTATATAGCTACGAAGGGGTAGGTGAGTACTCATTTGGAGAAAAAAACGTTTTCGTAAATGCTCCAATGCTCACGATCTTCCAATAACATATCGTTGCTATGGTGGTTGCTACGGGACAAAATTTCAAACAACCTGCTATTTTCCCCTATTTATCCATTTTACGCCAAACAAATACAAAAATTAACACCAGAAAACGAAAAAGGGATCATCAATGATGAATAATATGGCAAATTTCAAAATAAGATTTTCTTTTAAAATTTGGTATTGGACCACCTTAATTTAGACGGGCCGTAAAATTTTTTCAACAAATGAATTATGTTGTTGCTAAGGCAGTGTTGCTAAGGAGATTTCAAATATAGCCAATGGGCGCGCGATTTCACACACGGGATTTACATACGGGACTTACAATGGCCCCCATTAGGAAGCTTCAATTTCCCCCTAAATTTATCCTCTGATGCCCCCTCTATTCTTTTATGATCTCTGTGAGATTAATGATATACAGATATGGAACTCTCGCCAGTGAACTAATACATGGAAGGCGGAACATTCTCGTACCCAGAGCCCGTCTTACGCGCGGTCAACGGAGCGCGACAAGGGGCTCTGGTTAAATCCAAACCGGATACCACAAAAACATGGTATCCGGTTAAGGCGGGGGTACACATGGATTTTGACCTCAGAGGCGAAATATATTTTTTGACGTCTTAGGTAGCTCTATAGCCTTGAAAAAGCTGTGGTGGTTGTATTTTATCAAAAAAATAAATTATTAGCTATTTATTCAATGTTTTAGCTCCCACTATATTGGGTTACTATGGCAACGCATTTAGCGTTTATCTTTTCTTTGGAATTTTTCGTTTGTATCGCCTTAGAAACGAAAAACAAAGATTGGTTATCTTTATTACGGACTACATGAAGTTCAAGCCTTTACAAATGGGCCTGTAAAGCATCATGGGAAGGCATGTTTATGTTTGAAAGCCACATTGTAATATTGTATCATTCGGATCAACTTTACTGCTTTACTAAGTCACCAAAATTACTCTATTGTATCTTACTTCTGTTTGTCATGGTTGGTTATGAAACCAAAAACGTCTATAAGAAAAAGAGAAAAGAAAAACCATTTTCTGGAAGGCAGAAATACGCAGATAACTCGAGTGTGAGTAGAGTTGATGGTGGGTTTACTGATGGCAGTGATATTTCAGCCAGATCAAGTACAACCCCACAAAATTTGGAATCCAACATGGAAGTGGAATCAACCAGGCCTGTAAGCGTATCCAGGAGGAAAATAACCTGTCAGAAGAAGCCGAAAAATCAGCTTTGGAGGCTTCCCAAGATATGGATCATGCAGTACAAGGCTATTGCCTTATTGATATCATCAAGCTGTCATCAAGCATCTCAAAAGCACATGTTTGTGACCAAAGTAAGCAGGTCTTCAATCTTCATTAATTCTGTACTTAGTTTACTTTGAATGCTCTATGATTTCTATAGTTATATTTTTCATTAACTGATTTGTTTTTCTCCAAAATTAACTTGTAATAGTTGTATACAGTACACTTAGGCTATTGCCTATTGACAACATCTGTCTGTGATATAATATTCACCATGCATTATGGGTCAATAAAGATTTATAATGCTGTTGATATACTTGGTTATTTTTCTAGGGCACTTGATTATTCATGAAGACATTTCTGGAAAGAGAGGTCTAATGCCTGATCTCAAAGCAACATGTAGTTTGTGTGAAGAGGAAGTCACATTAGAGGCATCTTCATCAAAGGTCTCTAGAAATGGAAACTGTGCTGATGTAAACCGACGTGCAGTGTACCAATCTGTGGAATCTGGTGGTGGTTATGAAGGTCTTGCATCTTTTTGTGGGATCATGAATATGCCTTGTATGACTAAGACAACCTATTACCAGCACTTAGAAAAAAATGTAACTGCTCTTCAGCAAGAAGCTAAAGAAGAAATGAAACAAGCTGCACAAAGCCTAAGGCATGCTCGAAGACATGCCACGAATATAATTATATTGAAACCTCATAAACAAAGTTTAGCTGAAAATAAATAAGCCCCGTGTATAATATAAATAATTATTCGATTATATACTAAACAATACACCTAGGAATTGTAAAATTTCAAGTAAGATTGACTTCGCATTTGTAAAAATATAGTAGTTTGATTTCACAAACACTATCGCTATTAATAGATTGGCAATGTTTTTGTGTTGTTATTGCTGTAATTGTACAGCACGTGCAATACACGCGCCGCGCATGTAGTCATCACTCCGCGCGATTGGTCCTCTAAAAATAGCACGCATTCTAAAAATAAAGTAAATGCTATTTTGACATGTTTTGACAGAATATAATAACATTCGGCCAATCATATTATTTTCTGATTTGCATTTAACCAGAGCCCCTTGTCGCGCTCCGTTGACCGCGCGTAAGACGGGCTCTGGGTACGAGAATGAATTGAAGGAATTCTGGTGCGTCATTTTCAGTCCCCTACGCGCGCGATCAATCCTTTTTGATGGCGGGGAGTGATGTTTTCGCGATTTTCAGATCCTGTTTCTGTTCATTTTATAAAGGACAAGAAAGAAAAAAGCCTAAGTTTTATATACATATAATGTAGACCTGGTTTGTTTTCCTGCATTTTCCCACTGTATGTGTGAGTAAATCTGTATTTTTCATTGCGAATCTAACAACAAATTTCAAACTTTTTTTTTGTTTTTAGTAAATCTGTATTTTTCATTATGTTTACATCATTTCTGAATTCATTGACTTTATTATATTGTTTATTTGTGGTTTTTTTGTCACATACGACTGTTTTTCGACTACAATTTTAGTCTAGCGTTTAGTATATTAAGAAAGCTTTTCGTGTATACAATGAACTGCTATGCAATTTCATATTGTTTTGTATTTTTATTTATTATTTCTTTAACTTCAATTGTGGTTTCTAGCTAGAAATATAGGTCAAATATAGCAGTCTTTTTAAACAAATTTAACATTTAAATCGCACCAAAACGAAACACAGAATTCAAACTTTACATTGAACTTTGCTGTATTTTTTTAAAAACATCACTCCTTTGCCATTAAAGAGTTTGACCGCGCGCGTAGATTGCGTCATGGAATCCCAGCAAACACCGTAAAAACTACCACGAGGCATTACCTGCAACATTTGAGCTGAAAATCATTGTTAAAATCAGCACAATACCACCACCATTAATATAACCGCTCACGGCTTGCATCGTAAAATCTTTATACAATTACTACCTTGCTTATGCTCAGCGAAGTCTGGTTAAACGGTTGGCCCGTTAATACAGCTCAGAATTACGACTACCTGTATGGCGTCAAGCTGGGCATAACTGAATTATATTTCGGTGATTTCACTGATGTAAACAGTTTTACTCTAATACTTCCGCACAGGAAAACATAAATTACTTCCTTGTGTAAATGTTTGGCAAAGCACCCAAGATATGTAATGGGAATTTATATAGAGAATAATACATGGGTGCGCGGAAATACAATATTTATTTCGAGTGTTGAGCATGATATCTCACGAGTGAGCGCAGCGAACGAGTAAGATATCATGTTCAACCCGAGAAATAAATCTGGTTTTTCCGCGCACCCAGTATTTTTCTGTTTATTATATAAAGGACAGTCTTTTCAAACAAAATAATATAAAATAAAATATCCATTTTCATAAACTTCAAAAGCGATAATTTTCACATGTGAGATTACCATAAATAATCTCACATGGGAGATTATCAGTTTTATCAGTGCTCGAAATCTCTATAATGACGTATGTTTGCCTACCACAAATCAAAGGTTGCAGACCACTTCCTTGTACAAAACACTTGTTATTTCTTTTTGAAAGCAGTTTGGGGAAAGGGGCAAGGCTTCAAATGTAACAAGCGAAATTTAATAAAGTAGAACACTCAGACTACATACATGCACTCGAATTATTTCGCTTTCATTTCAATCATTTGATCACACGGGAAGTCGTACGGTTAGCTGTGCTTCACTAATTCGCCTGGTTTAATTACAGGTTTCCACTGAAGGAGTGTTCGTTAACAAGGCCCGACTGTATGATTAACTGAATTATTTGTCCGTATAGAGAAGAAAATTAACTGGCTAAGTTTAAAGTTGCTTTGTGGAGATTTTTGTTAAGACGAGTAAAAATAGAATTGAGCAGCCACAATTATATAGACTTTGTAACATAAAAAAATAAATGTTTGATTTTAGTAGTCAGATTCACGTTCATATCATAGCAAAATATTTCATTTTTTTGTTACGTAAAGGTATTGCTGTAACAATTTCACAAATTTGGAATTCAATTTTTGTGCGAACATATTTTAAATGCATCGGCACACGATGAGACACATGGCTCTGGTTTCACATTCGCAGCTCTACATTCATGTTCGAATGTAGAGCAAGACCGGAAATTTTCATAGTAAAACCGCAATAACTTCGGAATGGTTTAAGCAATAGAAAAAATATTCAATGCCGTTCTTCAATAATATTAAATGAATCGATTAAAATAGTTTAGACATTTTTAGCTTATCAGGTTTCTCTGGAGGCCTCGCAGAGTATAACATGATCGAATATATAGCCAGAGTCGTCAAATTCACGGAAAAAATACTTATATCTCAAGAATGAAAAAATTTACAATAAAATCATTCAATACCATTCTGCATTAGCTCTTAAAATATAAAATAAAAAGTCTAGAAGTTTGTACCTTGCAAAGTTTTCTCTCGAGGCCTCGCAAGACGGTACGTTTCTTGTCATACGACGTAAAAATGCCGTCGTGCTGAAGCAGATCGACATCCAAACATAGAAGTAAAATCGATATATTTTTAAAACGGCTGAATGTATCGCAATATAGTTTAATGCAGTTCTTCGTTAGCATTAGGAAAATTCAATCAAGCAATCCAAACCTTTTCAACAAGTTCGATATCCTCTGTAGGCCTCGCAGAAGACGCATGTCATTATACGCCGCCATGTGTGAATTTGAGAGACCTGGACTCTTGTCGCAGACATAATGTGGTATTTCTCCAAGACGACGCGATTAATTCCTTAACGGTTTCATGCCGTTCTTGATTAATATCAAAGCAATAAATTCCATAAATTTCCGTCCTTCCAAGTCATTCTGTTTTGCTTATATTTCGTGTATAACAAGTCTTGTCGATGCGCGTCAGCCTGCCACAATGAGGAATTGAGGAATTCTGTCGGGGATATTTAATATATAATATATGCATATCACTTTGTCACAATTTTACACAAAGCATACACTATGATTGAAAGGATTAAATTCAGGATTAAGCCCTGTCCAAATGGGGCCGCTGTGTATTAAAGTCTTAACTACACTGTAACTACCTGTTTTCTAGTTAAATGGTGGTTTAATCTAAAATACGCGATTCTTATTGGTTAACTTTCGCACTAACTATAGTTAACTGTAACTACTTTTTTATACAACCGGCCCATGATCTTGGTTACCGAGATTTTTGACGTATTGAAATAAGTCACCCACATCAGGTCACTTCAGGAACATTCAAAAAGTGTTCCCAGCCCTGATTTAACCATACTTTGATTAATGATCAAAGCATGGTAAATTGTGTCATACAACATAGGACGCAAAATATAGAAAATTAAAATATGGAATCAAATAGTGCTATGCTTAAACCAGATAGGCGACTAGGATTCAATACGTCATTGCATTTGACCGAAGTCAAATGTCTTCTAGATTGTCTGTGGTCAAAGAGGCAAAACGTTCGTTTACATAATCGCTGGAACGCTGCTATGAGCATTTTTATAGCAACGTCATTCAGTCATTATTAAATCGCGGTTACATGCACTTGAGCTAGAATCATGTTTTGTTTACCCATCTTTGGCAATGTTTCCGCAACTCTGAAGCTAAACTACTATAATTGGTCATACTAGAATTTTTTATAACCAGATAAGGTAGTTTCTATGAAGTGAGCAACTCAGGATTTTCATTTCGATAATCTAATTGGTCAAGCAATTTCTGTCGTCGGGGCATTCTCACTTCCGGTGGGCAATATAACCGCTGGAGGTCTTTGCATTGTATTGGTTTCCACCTGTATTATCTGGCTGAACCAAAAAGGGATGGCTCTAACTGGATCTGTAGGGAGACCAATGTCGAACTGATAGCTATCCAGTATTAATAAAGTTAGTTCAGTTTTGGTTTCCACCAAAAGGTATGATCCTTACGGGATCGCTGCATGGGGAGAACAGTTTAGAAATGATATAGCTATCCAGTTATAAATAAAGTTAGTTTCGCTTATCTTTAAGTGTACTTAGTTTCAGCCTTACTTGGACATGGTTTTCTGTTACACTTCCTTAACTCAGTCGAGTCTCCAAATTCACTGCAGTTATAGCCTCCGTATTTTGGGTCAGGATTATCACAAGTACGTCGCCATATTTCCATTTTCTCACCGCACAGGATACCCAAACTCCAGTTGCTATAACCACCGTTAACTAGAAATATGAATAAAAAATTTAGTAAATAACCCAAATACATAATTCTAATGCTGACTTACCTTTGTTGTACACACGTAGAAACGCACAAGTTGTAACAAACCTGCAGCAGACATGTAGCCTACCAATACTGTTTCACCAACTTGTTATCAGGATGTGTTCGCACTGCTTGTCCCCAGCTTGTTGACTAGTTGTCATCGGCTTGTTGACAACTTCCTACAAAGTTGTTGACTCAACAAACTTGTTACAAAACCCATAGCTAAATTTGTCGATTGGGCAACAATATAACAGAAAATGGCGAGTTTAATATAAACTAGTAAAAACTAGTATACATTAATACGAAAGAAGAAAATGAAAAATAGAATAGGGACAACAAAAAGAAAAAAATAAATATATTAAAAAAAGATACTGATAAAAAAGTATAACATTTTGTACGAGAATTTTTATAAAAAATAAATATATTAAAAAAAGATACTGATAAAAAAGTATAACATTTTTGCTAAACATGGTCTGTATTCAACAGGTTCTTCCAGATGACTGCAGTTTCTTCCACCATACTTGGATTCGATCAGTATTTTTACAATCTTGTGTCCATGTTTCAAAACCTTGACCACAAGTTACATTGCACGTACTCTTTAGCGTCCAGTTACCATAATTACCATTAACTAAACAAAAGGGAAAACAATGAGCTTTCGTTGATGGTGAATACGGATGAAACAATAGAGACTTTTACCGTGTAGGTTTAGGATTGGGGTTAGTATTAACATTTAGGATTAGGGATAAGATTAGGGTTAGGTTAGTAGTCAAAACAACTTTTGCATAGATGTTAAAACAACAGGTGACTGGATAGTATAGAGAACAGTGAGATTTTCAAAACAATGAAACATTCCGATCACTAAATCGTGACTGGATCCATTATTGTTATGTTAAGTGTTAAATTCAAATGGCCATTTCCATAACCAAATAAAGCTTTCCTACGACATATAGAGGTCAGTGACTTCATGACGAAGGACTTCGATCGAAACATGGTAACTACGGCAGTTTATTTTATGACCATACCTGGTGTACATTTACGGATATCACAGTACTCCCATCTTTTGTTCCTATCTGTGGTATAACACCAAGGTTGTTGTCCTGAGTCTTAGGGGTGCGACAATAATTCTTGGCGTTATTTAATTCTGGATATGTCGTGTTCATGGTATGACGATGTGGACATTGTTCTCTCCATGACTGACACGGGATACCTGAGGCAGTCACTGATATGTTGCCATGGTAACTGCTCCCGTTTAAGTATAGGCAATCTGTGTGGAAAGATGGTTATTAATCTTTGTCGGATTTTTTATACAAAACATTGTATACAGATGTCATTATACACTGTAGTCACTGAACTAAACTAACATAATTTATACTGTATTTCTCTATCCGTTTTAAACTGTCTTCCTAAAGGTCCAGTGAGGGCCACCTCTTACTGGTCTAATTCCTTCATATTGAAATCGAATCGGCGTTGGTAGTCCATTCTGGAGCTGGAGATGTATCTAAAAATAGGCAAAAACGCGTTGCTAACATCACTCGGACATCTTGGCGACCTGACAGTCTGCCGCGCACTGCTCCATTATAATATTATACCTGTAGAGTTTGCGAAATCATCCTACTAGCATTCTGGAGAGTCACCAGCATTCCTATACGGTTGTAGTTCGAAAAGGAGGAGCTTCTTTGTCTCCGGATCTGGGTAGCGAATTGTATAAAACTTTCCAACAGCTATCCCTAATTTATCACATATCCGCGCGACGTTAAGACACGTTTCACGTCAAATCTTTTGGTTTTTATACACGCTTTGGGCTCGATCACAACTCGGAAAATAATAATGGCACTTTCTTACGGTGGAGATATCCATTTGGAAATAGCGACTTATTTTTGGTGCGTCTAGCCTTACAATAATGTCGTAGTTGTAATTCGCATGGTGATTTTTCCTAGTTTGGTTTTGAGGCGTGATATATACGTAGCTGGGTAAAGTGATTCCACGATTTTCACAAAAAGGCTGGGTGAAATTTACCACAGGATAACATAAACTCGACTTGAGTACTCGCTCAGCTTCGGCAGGAATGCACGTCCTATGGAAAGATTGAGACGACACTAAGATAAATATATTTTTCAGCTAAGCCGATGTTACATTTTGCAACTTTTCTTAGAGCTTATTAAAAGTTTGACAATGGCTGCATAAGATAAAGAACAACGACCCATATTTTTTGGGTCGACAATGCCCTTTAGTAAAAATCTCAATAGACACTAGGTGGTCCGGTTTGACATGCATGAAACTTGCCACCCCCACATCCAAAAGTGTGAATTGGATAGTAACATTTTAAACAACCGTTGGCTAACTTCCCTATGGCGTGTAGCAAAATGATAACTGCCGAATCAATGCAGCACAACCTCTTGAGGTTTTGATTCGGAAAAAGAAAATATTTATACTCTATAGTCTAAAGATATATACATTTCCAAAGGCTTGAATAATTCAAAAAATTTTAATTTGCATAGCGCCACTGGAGTTATCCAAAAGTGTGAATTGGATAGCAACATTTGAGACAACCGTTAGCTAATTTCTCTATGGTGTGTAGCAAATCGATAACTGACGAATCAATGCAGCACAACTTCTTGAGCGGCAAGAAACTTTAGAATTGGAAAAACAAAATATTGTACCTGTTCTTGTCTTGAAGATGGTATTTACCTGAATGAAATAGGGAGAAAATATTAAATATATAATGGTGTAGGTGTTGACTGCATAGTTACTGGACCGCCAGAAAGAACAGTTTAGAACTGATAGATCCATCCAGTATAAATATAGTTATTTTAGATGCCCTCTTTCTTATGATAGAACTGGACCAATAATGGACTGGTCTAACTGGACTTCAGGGAGAACAGTTAGGAACTGATATAGCAATCTACACATGCACGTAAAAATGTCACATCTTGTGAACAAGATGTGTTCGCAACAGGATTGTCGCAAGCTTGTCAACAAGTTCTAACGATGTTGTCATGTTATCAAGTTACTACAAGGTTGCCACTCACAACTTGTTAACAAGTTGCTGAATTGCAGGACGATGACAAGCAGTTGAAAGAACTTTTAACAAGTCTGATGAGTAGACAATCTTGACAACCTTGTAGCAAGTTGTTAACAAGCCGTTGGCCTCAACTCCGTATTTAAATGGCGCATTCTGAGTCGGCATAAAATTGTAGTTCAATCCTAACATGCACCTGCGAGTGAAAAGTTTAAAACATGCTACAAATAGAAACACTTATTTCTTCACTCTTGTCGTCATGGAGAAATGGATTGACCTAAAGGAGGACATATGAATTTTACCTGCCACATTTGTACTGAAAATCGTTGCTAAGCAGCAAAACATAAATTACTTCCTTGAGAAAATGCTTGGAGAAAGCACGCAAGCATATATAATGGGAAATTGGGAATATACAATCATTTGAGAGACAAACAAAGGTTGTAGACTGATGGACTGCGCACCACTTCCTCGTACAAAACACTCGTTTATACTTTCTTTTAAAAAGCAGTTAGTCATAAGCTTCCGTTGGGGGAAAGGAGAAAAGCTTCAATTGTAATAAGCAAAACGGACTAATGTCATACAACGAAAAAAGATATAAAATGGGCTTCTGGCGAGTATTAAATACTTAATTGAATACAAATAACCTATGTAAATAGCTTAGATCAAAGCATAGTTATGTAGACAATGCAGGAGACAAGTGTCTGGTCTAATTGTGTCAGTTGTTTACATACTAGTTGCTAGAACGCTACGATAAACTTTAATGCTCTTCAGAAAGGGAAGTGAAAAATTGGATACAAGGGGCAACCACATAAATATATCTCAAAGCTGGGAGTTCAGTGTACGCAGTTTTCTTTAATAAGTGGTTTGTGTTCAGTTGAACTGCCTGAAAAGATCAGAAATAGCTGCACATATATCAAGCGAAGGCCGGCTCAAAACGTCGAAGTGTTTTTAATCTTTTAGAAAGTTCTAACACAAACCCACAGCAGCCACTCTATTATATCAGTTTATACTATGGTGACAGTAACTAAAGACCCATTTTTCATTTAGGCAATCTTATAGCAACGTCATTCAGTCATTATTAGGTAGCGGTTACATTTGCGCTAGAATCATGTTTGATTTACCTATCTTTGGCCGTTTGGGCTCTAGATGTCAATGTTTCCGCAACAATGTTACTTAGTCAGCCTTGAAGCTAAAGTAATATAATTAGTCATAAGGATTTTCTTTAAACTAGACAAGACAGTTTCTATGAAGAGAGCAACCAAGGATTTTCATTTCGATATTCTAATTGGTCAAGCAATTTTTGTCGTCGGAGCATTATCTCTTCCGGTGGGCAATATAACCGCTGGAGATCTTTCTATTGTACCGTACGTTCGACTACTTGTCCCTATTCCACTTCCGGCAGAGTCATCCTGCGCTGTTTTGTCCAGCTTGTCGTATGGGAGAACAACCTGTCTGATATTACGTTGCATGACGTCATAAACAAGGCGGCCAAACTCGTCAACATTTCCCCACGCGTTTCGAAGCCACTCGACAGCCAATGGTCGAAACAACAGAATTATACCATGAGCTTCGCGAAGGTCGTATATTCATGTAATTTGGTCTGTAGGTCACAACACCACGCACAAGCACTGGAGCCGAGTCACCATCAGTTGTCAGGTTTTGATATCCAGCACTCGTACCAGTCTCTTGTGATGAACTCGTGCCTTCTTCTGTGTTGTTGCCTTGTGGCTGTTGAGGACCGCAGAAAGGTTCAGGGGAAAAATTCAAGCGGGCGTAATACTGAGGGCCTAGAGAATTCAAATGGAAGATAGAGTTCTGTTATATAAGAATATAGATCATTGACAAGTAATTTGGTCTGGTGTTACACAGAGTAAAATGCTAAAGTCAGCATCATAAATTCGTATGTGATCGATACAGAGGGAAAAGTCAGTCTTAACAGACAGAGACGCTAGCTTCAGTCAAGATGATTACCTACACTTAACCCCACAATTGAAACACTAGAGGGCACTCAGAGACTGTATACATCCGCCAGGAAATTAAGTCAAGTAATCATGCATAAATTATTAATGCACTAATTACGCAATTGGGCAGACACTTAAAAGAGTATCAACTATCACAGATATGACAAGTGAGCAGACACTTAAAGGAATATCAACTATCACAGATATAACAAGTGAGCAGACACTTAAAGGAATATCAACTACTACAGATATGATGAGTTTACCAAGGCATCTAGTCATAAAAATTCGGAGATATCAAGAGTTGATAGATGAGACTATCAGCACCATTCGCGAGGTGGAGTATGATCCAGAGTATACGGATATTTATATAGTACTTTTAGAGAGATTGTTAGCTCTACAAGAGGTGAGAGATGAGGTGATTAGTCAAAGATGGACAACTGTCCTTCAATTGGATTTACACCACTTTTTATAATATTTGCATTTGCAATTATTGTTCCAACCTAATATTGGATATATTTTTCCGAATAGGCGGTCGTCGAACGTCTGGTTTGTCATTGTACCTGCTTTGAGATCGTTATAGGTTGGGTTTTCAATGGAAAATCTCTACGACTGGAAAGACGGATAATGTGGTAGTTATATATTGCGATGTTTTTACCTTTTATTAATTTGTTTTTAATCATACAATCAACAACCTTTACAAAGTCATTGACAAGAGTTTCAGCGTGTTGATAATCGACGTAATCTAGAATCTTATTAAAAATCCATCTACCTCGCTTGTGAACCGTCTTTGATGCTTTTAACCATATATTTTGAATGAATGCCTCCTCGCGTACAAGAGAAAGATTTGGAATGCATTCACCCAAACGTGGACAGAGGTAATACTTGTCGAAGACTCTCTTACAGCAGGGCCTTTTTTAAGAGATCGTTAGTGGGGGGGGGCATCATCGATAGGGGACGTAACAGGTAGGTGGTTTATTACAGGTGTGGGAAGGGGAAGGGGGGTCTGGGGGTCTGGGGGTCCTGCCCCAGAAAATGTTTGTATTCTTGAGTCTCTGTGTCTTGATTTCCTGCGTTTTCAGAGACAATTTTTTATATATCCCATCTAAACGGAGCCAGTTTTGTTGTGAGAATACCATAACTGTCCTCTAAACTCAGTTTTTCCCCCTTTTTGTTTATACTTTGGACAAAAGGGACCTTCACTGGGGGGGCAAAATAGCTTACTGGGGGGGGGGCAACATGGGGGCTGGGGGGGCTTTGGCCCCTCCAGTACATTAGTTAAAAAAGGCCCTGTCTTACAGTTACACTTATCACAGTATGTAATATAGCTTCGTCTCATAACACTAATATCCGACAAGTCTTTAAGTGTATTTATGAATTATATATCCTGTCCCAAAACCTAGTAAACCCATGGTGATATACTGATAATCTCTCATTTCATCTGATGACTGGTAGAAATAATTTAGTTGTGGAATTGATGAGAGAGTACGCTCATGCATCTGCCTGAATTGATCAAGTGCCTTATCAGTGTACTCTATATCTACGTTAGAGTCTGCAAGCTGCTGACGCAACTGCTGGATGTGATCACGTTGTTTTACCTCGTTCTCATAGAATTCTCCTTGGCTTGAATGCTTTATTATGGCGTTTCATTTCTGTCGCATATCCATTCTTGTCGAAGTATTTGAAAAGGTATGAAGCGCCAGCGAAACTGATTGGCGCGAATGTGGTCTGAAATAAAGATCCTGCTGTAGTCATCTATATAATTAGGTTGATTTGAATGCATCAGTTGGTAGGTACTTATTGGTCTGAAGCCATTTGACTAAAATCGCTGATACACAAACTGCTACAGCTAGTTTAAGAGTTCCTTTAATAGATTCTGGTGTGCCTAATGGCTCCCTTAGCAACTTTTAACTAGCCGTACTAACACCAACAGCACCGGTCGTTAACAAGACAGCGTCATAGATTTAATTCATTTTTTCTTTCGTACTCATACAATAGATTATGTTTTATTTTCTTTAATCCAGTGTGTCAAGCTTTGCAAAGCTTACTTGATCACTTTTCTCTGTTACTTTGCTAGCTACCTTATGTTTGATTTGTCTTTGATCCTGTCTTCTAGCGTAATATACAGCTATTATAGCTGCAGCAGTTCCAACTATACCAAAAACATAGCAATAGTTAATATTGGAATAATCTTCACAACTTTTGAATTGATTTTCAGCTTCAATTTTCTCACGCATCTTTAGCTCCCTAGCCTCTTTTGAGATCTTCGCCAACCGCTTCTCTGCCTCAAATCTGTGGGGATCTTTTTCCTTTTTGACTGTTGTGATCTTAACTTCCTCACTCATATAATAGGACAGGTTCTATGTATAGACTCATAGATAACTCATAGATAACTCATAGATAACTCATAGATAACTCATAGATAACTCATAGATAACTCATAGATAAATCATAGATAACTAATAGATAACTCATAGAAAAATCATAGATAACTTATGGAAACCAATCCCATGGGCTCTTAGTGTGTCAGTGTTAATAAATCTTTTACTGCACAAGTCACAGAGTAATCTGCTATGTGTCATGTATTCACTTATTTCCCTAGTGATAAGGTCATAGTCATTACTAATCATAGTTTTGTAACCTACAGTATATGTTTGAAGTGGTTGATCTTTGGATAGTACTCCAGGGTTTTTTGGTGTCTTAAACTCAATTGCGAAGCCAATATACTACTGCCATTATTAGTCAATCTGGTTGTCCTCTTTGATATCCCTTTTTAAATGCGGATATCCTTTTTGTGGAAGTATCCTGTAGTTCACCTAGTCCGGCAATAAGTACTGTATTTGAGTATAATCTGCGTATATATTCTACTACCTTTGTGTGTAGGTCATACTCATTCTCTAGTTTAAATACGAGTGGGTTTCTTGGATTTGCCATATTTTCTAATGTCTGGTAAGACAACTTCAAATATTCAGTCTTGGAACTTAACAGCTAGAGGAAGTTTACTTCTCATGATAAGGCTATAGACACTTGGTTCTGAGAACCATTTTTGTGGTCGCCCTTTAACCCGTCTATCAGACGGGAAAGTCTTTTTGTGCTTCTCCCTAACATTTTTTCTTATGGCTTGATCTGTGTCGAGATAACCTAAGGCACTAGCAACCTGCTTAGCATTAAACCACACAGTCTTCGTTTCATCCATCCTCACTTCGACATCTACACCGATCTTGTTATTTGTAAAAACTTTTATGCTCATTATCACATTGTAATGTGACTTCTCTTTAAGTCTACTTTGTAGATCTTTCTATATTTACCTTTTGCGCGATTAGATAGTGGTATACATGCGTCGCATATCAAATTATCAACAATGCGTAGATCGCTCAGTAGTGTATAGTCATCGTATTTTACTCCCCTTAAATATGCCCTTAGCATTGTTAGTGTCTTTTCATAGTTTCGGTTTGCGAATCTAGACTGCTCCACCTTCTCAGTTAATGCATACTTCTCCTTGAATGCATGCATAGGAATACCAATAGCGCTTAAACCTAATGTAGCGAACCCACCTAATGGACTAAATGCACCACCTGCCACTGTTAGGATTAATGCGCCTAAGTCTTTTATGTTGCCAATAATAACACGTGGCCAGTTTACGGTAGTGCTCGTAGAGAACCTTGAGTTTATTTCTCTCGTCCTCGGTTAGACTAGCTGAGATATGATTAAATTGTATTACAGTCTTTCTGTTTGACATTATTATAAATATTTCCATTACAAGTCATATAGTTTATACACGATAGTATATTCATTACCAGTCGCTACATTTGATTTGATTCCTACATTGAAGAAACGGATATCGGACCAAGATTGTAACTAAGTTTGACTTTCCCACCTAATACAAAACATTGGTTAGTCGCTTGACCGTCTGAGATTGTGTATCTACTAAGACTACTTAAGTCTGCGATGTGTATAACTATCTTTTTCGCTACATCATTTAACGTGATATACTGAAGCTCAAACTCCAGCTGTAAGTCATATTTCGCTGTGTCTGAGTCAATAAAAAGACTGTCAATATCGAAAGTAGTGTCAATATTTGGTATACATATACGAGAAAGCAGCATTTGGAATCCCGCCCTATCTTTATTAGGATATTTGAAAGTGGTAGTAAAGCTAACATAGCTCCATTCTCTACAATACATCATTCTAAGTCTCTTACTTAAGAAGTTTGACTCCACCCATTTTTTACTTACAACATCTTTATCATTAATAGGGTCTGGAACATTTAATATACTATTATCACCCATGTCTAGCGCTCCAACCGCAATCTTTGTTCTGTGATCCACTTCAAAGAACTTTTTAGCTGACTGATCTAGTTGCGCCTTGTTGATCACATCTAGTGGGTCAGTAGCTGGGCAATGTACTTAATCTGATTGCCTCCCATATTTAATGTCCCACTCATTTTCCAGCCAGAAAGGTTGAGCTTTTCATCAGTTCCTTCATAACCATAATACATTATACTATAGCAGATATTGCATATGCTGTCAGACCGGAGAAGATAAATAATAAAAATAATTGTGTGTTGTCTACAGTTGGCGTCATATTGTCATCTAGATTATCCAAGTGATTTGAGGGTTCTTGGTGTACACTTGGCATCACATTATCATCTAGATTATCCAAGTGATTTGAGGGTTCTTGGTGTATCTTTTTTGGTTGTTTTTTTGGAAGACCAACAAAATTAACATTTTCATTTAAGCCGAATTTCATCTTATTAGTAGAGACTGTTAGTATGTTATTATATCCGACTATCTTTTCCTTATTTAATAATCATTGAGCTTGGGACTAGAATTACTCCAGGGGTAATAGCAACATTTAGAATTACGTTTTTATCCTGAATTGCTATTCGCATATTTGAGAGTGTTACTGTAGTGTCAGTCTGTATACTTGCGTCGCCCACAATTTTTCGGAAGACATCTTGTGTTTGTAATGACTTTGCTCCTTGACCAACAATCCGCCATCTAGTGCGCGCTTGTGCACCTAACACAGAATATACGTAAGCTTCACAACTCTCCTGCAATAACTTAATACCTATATCTGTCAAACCAGAGCTCTTGTTCAATATAAATCGTGTAAAATCACTTTTACTAATCAAATTCTGACCCTCCAATTCATAATACTGTTTGCCATAGTATCCTCGCCCACTTATAACCCAATCTCGAACATCTCTGACACGTTTCTTATGATGCGCCAGCAATTCTCGTTTATATAGCCCTAATGATGCTCTGTTTCCCTGGTCATGGACTAATTTCCATGTACCCTTTTTTGGTATCCTATGTTTTACTGCTTCTAACTTATCAAGGTATGGCTTTAGTAAATCTGGATACGTAATAAACCGTTTGATCAAAAAATGCTTATACCTGAGAGGTATATGCTAACGTATGCTCCACAGTTGCTGCGAAATATGGTTTATTAATATCAAACTCACTAATACCAATGTTGACTTCAATCTTTGGAAGATTGCTCATGAAGTAGCTATTTTGATTTACGTATACCTTGAAATTGTGCATGTTAGTTGTTTAATTTGTACTTTGGGATATGAACTAATGTAGTTATGTTCAGACTTTGGGATACTTTGAATATTTCCTCCAGTGAGCCATATTGATGGAAAACTGACTTGGTTCAAATACTTTTTCCATTCTTTATTATTTATGAATATGTTTGATGTAATATTATAATAGTCGGTGTCATTGGCTTTAAAAAAATGTCCACATTATCTAGGGTACCGTCCTCTTTCATATTAGGTTGAATTTCAAACTTTGTCATATCAGCATTTGGATAATGTTTAAGAAAATCGATTTTAGCTCTCGCATATTCCAACCTCCTATTTTTAATCGCTTTATCATAGTTCTTACCGAAGTAACTTCTTAAGACATCCTCAGTCATTATAACATACTGTAGGTTATAAGAATGCGCAAATTTACAGTTCTAATTAATAGCAATGGCCACCAGATCATCAATCTCCAGGAGCCAATCGTAACAACATCATACAGCAATATATTTGTAAAAAGGCAACTATATTTGGGAGTATAAAAACATTCGGAAAGGTGTATACTTTATGACGACTACAGGTAAGTTGAGTACAACAACAACTCTCCCTCCAAGCTATTACACCTTTCGGGATATTGCAGTTATTCTTAAATCAAAAGATATAACACTAAAAAGTCCCCAATTGATGGAAAATGTATAATCATCATAGATAACACTTATTCACTATCCATAGACGATCATCTTATGTCTATAATAGGTTTTGAAAATGGGTGAATCTATGAATGATCATAGGGTGAATATAAATAATGGCTTGAGGTATGTGAAGGTACATTGCAATATAGTTAATACCGATAGTAACATTAATGAGATGGCAAAAAAGGATGATACCATCGTGTCACTACCAATCACTAGTACACAATCATTATTCGGTAGCGTTCAGTCATACTTTGATGTTGAAAGTCGGGTGGAAATAAATAAGGGTGTTATTAATCAGTTGGAGTTCACCGTCACCGACCAGAATTCGAACCCAGTAGACGTGGGCCAGATACTAATCGAATTGTACATAACGTAATTTATGACCGCAGACATTGAGCTAGAACAAGGGCTAAGAGATATTTACTATAATCCAGCAACAGGCTATCAGTCAGCAGAAAGACTATATCAAAGAGCACAAGAGGATGGTTTAAATATCAGTAGGAAGCAGGTGAAGGAGTGGCTAAGATCACAAGACACTTATACTCGCTATAAGAAAATTGTTTGAAGACGTCCATTTAGAACAACACGTGTTGACTATCTTGGTGAGCAAATACAAATGGATCGTGTTGATATGGGCAAATGCAAAAACCAAAATAATATATTAAATCTTATATCCTAAAAAAGTTTTGGATATTAATTTCTGTTGAGATCTTAAGTACAGTACTGCCTAGAAGTAAGTTAACACTGCGGTTCGGTTGCGGTTCGTGCGGTTAGCGGGTGCGGTGCGTGCGGTTAGCGGGTGCTGTGCGTGCGGTTAGCGGGTGCCGTGCGCGCGGTTAGCTGGTGTCGTGCGTACGGTTTGCGGTTGCGGTTCGTGCGTAATCACATAAAACAGAAAAACCACTGCGTCGTGTTCCGACGGTTTCCGATACAACTGTGATTATGCGGCAAACGGACTTGTTCCTAATACTTCCTATATGGATTAATTTGTTTACTAAATTACTATTTTCTTTAAATAAAATATATAACATACACAACTGATATGAATTTATATTATGAATATAAAGAGAATGAGGTATTAAGGCAAAGTATAAACTCAGATCAACAAACGTGTCACCAATACAAATCCTATGGGTTTGCAGCATGATATTTGCGTGTTAGTAAACAAGAAACCGTAATGTGATAAGCGACACTTTATAAATCTATTCAATCGCTCTACTGTATTAATTCTACTTTGCTATAAAATATGACGCAACGTTTGATAAAATGACAAGCTTGTTACACGTTGTCGACAGGCTTGCTATAGTACGAGCTTGTTAAGCCAACAACTTGTGAACAAGCTGTGAGATTTTTACATGCGTAAATAAACCTAGTAACTTTTTGTCATTCGCGTATCAGTTTAAAAGCCTATAGAAAAGGGTTTATATAGCATGCAGCAAATTCCGAAGTCAACAACGCATTAATTTATAAAAAAATATTTAACTATTATTGTAAGCGCATACCTTACGTTTGCAAGCCAGATTTTGTTGCATCTTTCCATGTATTGTAGTTACGTGTATATGTAACAGAGAGCTGGGCTTATACGGCACAAAACTCCCAAAGTTATAAACATACGATAATAAAGAATCGTAGGATGAGACAGCTCAAACATTACAGTCAAACAAGTCAGACCTAGATTTCTTACTCTACTGTACGTATAAAGGAGTTGTAAAAAAGTTGTAAACTTTTGATAATTTAAGTCAAGTTAAGCTTTAATAGTTAAATAATGGATTTAGCTAAGATTATTTGACCTCACACATTTGCTATGGTAGTCAAATATATAAATATTTCTATTTACTTACTCTAGTGTGTCCAATGTGTATCAAATCCATCAATAATCTTTCTTGTATTAAGAAAAGCCTATATCAAACTCGGGTCTCAATCTCAGATCTCTCACTTCGCTTATATAAACCTTTCTCGCACAATGTTTGCTTTGATTTTGCTAGCAAATTCCGTTGAAAAGTACACCGTGCATCTTCTTTCAAGTATACTGACAAATATTCGTTTCGTAATCTGCATACTGTTTACAAGTTCTCATCCCACGTCCCGGAAATACCAAAATACTCATTAGAGACCTTTAGCATTGCGTTTTTCGCAAAAACCGCAAACCGCAAACCGCAAAATATCACGTGACCCTGGTCTTGCGGTCGCGTTTGGCGTTTGACGTTGACGTTTCAACCGCAAGAAGGTGTTCTAGCGGTAAGTGAAATACGGCAACGTTTTAACACTATTTAAAGTTTACAAACACACGTTTAACTACTAAAGCAAAGTTCTTTGGCCTCTTTTCTTGATACATGGCAATTTTTATCCTTAGATTATAACTTTTACAAGAGTTATGGCGATTATTACCGAGCAAGTGAGAATAGCCATGCGGAAGTAAACAAAACATGCCGGACTCATTACGCGGTAAGCAGAAATGAAACGTCAAGCTAAATGCACCAAACTGCCCAAACGTCTAACGGCAAACCGCTAACCTGAAACCGCGGTTTGTGGTTCGCGGTCTGAAAAATTTACGCTATGCTAAAGGTCTCTATTAGCGCGCCGGCAACGCCGGTAAATAGATAGCTTTAAGTTTGTATTTATTCTGAACGCATCAGTATATCACTGAGAGATTTATGGATTGAATATCTCTTCATGGGGACTACAATTTCTTCAACGAGTTTTTCCCATTGGGGACTAGCCTCCGGAAAAGATATGTTTTATTAGAGACCTTAAGATTGACGTTGATTTTTTTTACCGCGAACCGCAAACCGCAGTCGGACGTTAGCCGTTAGGCGTTTGCCGTAAGAATTAAAATGGCTTTAAGATTGCCGTTGTTTTAGTTTCCCCTCCGCGCCAGTCGCGAAACTTTTGGCGGCGAACCGGCGACGCTTAAAAGAGCATTTTAAAAGAAACAAGATGGCCACTGCAAGGTTTGTACATTGAACTTTTGCATTTATAACCATTAAGATTTAATAACCAGAACTGATATAGTGAGTATTTCTTTGCTTTAACGCATTAAAAGTTATATTGGTGTTTTATGTTTGATATATACTACCAATAGGACGAATCTCGATGATATTTTGACGTGTATGTTGTATGACGACAGTGATGCAACTAGTGATATTGATGACAGCAGCTCAGAGTCTGATGGAAATGACACTGACAGCAGCCTGGGTAGAAGTGATAGTGAAGATGATGATCTTGAAATTTTACTGTTGGAATCTTTACATCATTCAAATCGTGTGATAGGGCACCATCTAAATCTCGAAGATGTCGACGAAACAGACTGCATTCAGTGGTTTAGGTATGCTCATCACATTTCTAGAATGGTAACAAGGGGGGCTCGTCGAAAGGAGACTCGACAACTGATTTTTACATTGAAAGTCTATCTTAACAGGTTTGAAAAGGCTGACATGGAACGTCTTCATGATGCACTGGGTTTACCACAAAATTATACATGCAGTCAAGGGACAAGTGCATCAAGCATGGAGGCAATGATGATCCTTTTAAGAAGGCTTTCTTATCCAAACAGATTGTGTGACCTTGTTCACTTGTTTGGCCGTGCTGAAGAAGAACTTAGCCTAATCTTCTCTGAGGTACATACCCTACCAAAAAATGTGTACTTACTAATGGATGTAGTAATTGCCCTTGGTAGTAGGCAAATGGGCATGTACATGTACCTTGAAATTGATGCATGCAACCTAAAAACTGAGGTCAATATAGGCAAACAGTTTTTTTATTAAGATACCATTAGTGGTGAATTTTGGACAAAATGGGGAAATGAATAGGTATAATTTTTTATTTACTTTTTTGTCATTGATTTCGTCTTTCCTTTTAGATTGTGACTGACATCTACAATAGGTTTAGCCACTTGGTCAGTTCCCTTGAACTTACATGGTTGGATCCTGAGCTGTTTTCAGAGGCCATCCACAACAAGGGTGCACCATTAGATCAATGCTGGGGATTCATTGATGGTACCGCCAGACCCATAGCCAGACCAATCCGAAATCAAAGGATTATGTTTAGTGGTCATAAGCGGATTCATTGTTTAAAATTTCAGGTATTAACCTCAATAATTCAATAACATAATGGAATTGATTTCATTTAACATTCATTACTTTGTTTCTATTGCAGGCTGTAGAAACACCCAATGGTCTCATAGCCCATTTGTTCGGCCCAATCGAAGGGCGGCGGCATGATGCCTTTATGTTGGCAGTGAGTGGTTTACAAGAGAAGCTGATTCATATAACCAAGCCCAATGGAGAGCCCTATGTAATCTATGGGGATCCAGCGTATGGTTTGTCACAGAACATTTTAGCTCCTTTTCGAGGTGCTAATTTGTCTGCACGACAAAAACAGTTCAACACAAGAATGAGCAAGGTTCGCACTAGTGTGGAATCAACCTCGTACCCAGGCTTTTCCTTCTGGGGAAGAAAAACCCTGGATGCTGCTGGTCACGTGACCTATCAAAAATTCATTGCCTTAGGGGGTGTCGGGAAAGTATCATATTACAAGCTTCCACTTGACAAGCATTTCTCTCGCGTTTCCGCCATGCTGGACTACATTGCCTTTTTATCTTGCTTAGAATTTGCGGTTGTAAATAGTATATATAAACAAATTATTCTAAAACCAAAGCAAGTTCTTTGTTTGGAGAGCATGTATCTAAAGAAGGATGTGATGTGTGTTTTACCGACGGGTTATGGCAAGTCTTTAATTTATCATCTTCTGCCAATGTTGTTGTTCGCGAAATACAAGTTGCCAGACGATTTACTTCGGGCATCGAAAGGTATTTCTACGGCCGTAGTTAACTCCATTATTATTGTTGTATCGCCATTGAATTCTTTGATAAGTGACCAAGTATCGCGTCTAAGCATGAGTGGTATTCGAGCGTCGGTTATCAATGTATTAAAGGAATCGGGAATGGATCAACTGGCCGAGGATTCTGACGACCAAAATAATGAAAATATACATGTTGACTTCAGCCAGTGTGAAGAGAAAAACTTACGCGATGGTCATTACAACATTGTTTTTGCTCATCCAGAAACACTTATTTCGAGCAAATATGGACGGGAGTTATTGCTGAGCGAGATATACCAAGAAAATGTCTTTGCAATTGTTATAGACGAAGCTCATTGTATATTAGACTGGTTAGTATCAAGTCAACGTTTCACCTTCCATGCATGTATTAAAATATTTTGATGTCCTTGTAGGATTGCCAATCACTGTATTAATATGAATGGCGAAGTTTTATGTTATTTAGCAATCGTGTTACCCACACCTACTGTAAATGATGACTATAAATTATTTTATATGCGTAATCTTGATGTGTAATATACCTACACAAATACAAAATTGACTTGAAAAGAAGGTATAAAGTTAGACAGCGAATGCCTGAATTGTCAGCTTGTAGTGTTAATAAATGTTAGATTGTTTATGCCCAATCACCTTCCCTTCAAAATTATGTCATGATGGTAGTGGTAAACACAAAATTTGGAAAATAAATAAGTGGCTTGGGACAAAGCGAGCCTTACGTAAAATTCTGCAATCTGCATAGCCTGTGTATTCCTACCTGAATGTAATGTGCTTTTATATCAGACTTACATTTTGTTTTTATGTTATTGCAGGGGGAGTGATTTCAGAAAAGACTATGGTAAATTAGGAGTGCTGTGTGCACTGTTTCCCGATGTACCCGTTATTGCGATGACAGCGACAGCAAGTCGGACTGATATTAAATGTATCCAGGACTCGTTAGGACTGAAGAATTGTGAATGCATTATTGGCAATCCAGATCGGAAAAATATTTTCTACCAAAAAAGTTTTCGACATGGGCAAGATGTCAACGCCATTCAATCGATTTTGATACCAGTAGCCAGAGATCTTTACAGGAAAAGATAAATTATCCATTGACTATCGTATATGTACCCTTAAGATTATGTGGATTTGCGTACAAGATGTTTGAGCATGTTCTTGGTGCTGAACAATATTTCCCTCTTGGATCTGCCTCAATTCCAGCAAACAGGCTGTTTGCACAATTTCATGCTCCTCAAACCATTGAGATGAAGGATGAGATTTTGAAGCAACTTTGTTCAGCAAGAAGTACAATTCGTGTGGTTTTGCGACAGTAGCGATAGGAATGGGCGTGGACATTCCTGACATCCGTCAGGTCATCCATGTTGGGCCTCCAAGTACAGTGAAGGCATACCTCCAAGAGACAGGGCGTGCCGGTAGAGATGGCAAACCTTCATCGGCTTACTTATACTACAACAACAGAGACATTGGCAAGAATAGAGTGGGTATGCAAGATGATATGCGCAACTTTTGTTCAAGTGACAACATATGTCTGAGGAAGTTACTGCTGAAGTCACTTGATTATGAACAGGATATTTTTATTAAGCCATTGCACCTTTGTTGTGGTGTCTGTGAAAAAGAATGTAACTGTTCCATGTGCTTACAGCTTCTCATGGAAAAATTGTAAGTGAAACATTCAGATCAGTCCAGGAAAGATCCACACTCCTCCTATAGTAGAGGTTTTTGACAATCAGTGGAGAAGAATCTACATTTGATAATAGTAAAATATACTCTTACATTCTTAGATGGTGGGTGGGTTTATGTTCAATTTATTTGATAGGGAGAGTGTGATATTTTCTGGAAGGACCCAACAAAACTTTTTTAACTTTGCCTGCTTAAAAAATTGTAGCATATTCAGGGTTTGAATTAAAAGTTTAAAAATGAATAGCAAATTTACATGTTTTAGCAAACTATTGATTCATGCAATTAAAAAATGAATAGCAAATTTCTAGTGATGTGTTATATAAAACCAGTACGCTGTATAACAAAGTGAATAGCGAAATCCCAAAAATGGATAGGGAATTGCTATTCACTATCTGTTAATTCAAACCCTGAACATTTTATTCCAATTTCTAAGAGTTTGTGGTATATAAATTATATTTTATCACATTACACGTTACTGTACTTCATTAGAGTGATGGACAAACAAAATGCAGACTGAGACCACTAGTGTAAATATTTTGTTAATTTTTATTATAACTGTTCTCAAAATTTCTCATAAAAATGTGCAATATATACATTTATAAATTTGTGTCCATATGACTTGTGCAAGTGCAACTTGGTGCTATTACAATATATTAAATTTTGTTACTAAGGCTGACATAAACTCATGATCAGCACAAGTGAAGTCTCGCCTTCACAACTAAACTTACTCTAAATATTTGAGTTCTTTATATTGCACCCTATAAAACAAATTTCTGGTCTAATTGATATCTTATAGTGGATGTTTGGAAATAAGCTGCCATCTGTGAGTTAAAATTTATGGCGGTTTTGAATCAAATCAGAACCAGCACTATTATAGTAGTCTTAAATTCTCACAGAAACCAGCTTATGGTATAGTCTGTGTCATCTTTATATGTAGTATCTGTCTGCAGATTGTAGTTGTACTTTTAACAATTAATATTTATAGCAATTAATCATCTGACAATAACCTGCTAAGGTTTTGATCGAACTGCCTTGACAAGTTAGCAAACCAAGACATTTTGAATGTTCTGGACAAATGTCCTTAGGATTAGCTCTAAATGTTGAGGATTACAGTACCTTTCTCAGGTAGTTCAACCAAAACCTCAACAGTTCTTTAACAAACTTACACTATATTCTACTTTCTGAAAATTGCTAAATTACTCTATTGACAGTTCTGTGATAAACTAAATCACTCATTGGACAGTTCAGCATCTTCTGAAACCGGATAGTGCATCAATATGTTCTTCTTATGTCTATCAATCCATGTCACAAATTTATCTTTGTCCAAAGAGTGGATGGGATCACAGGAAATGCTTGCAAAGGACTCAAATGCTCTTCCATCCTCCTTCTTAAAAGGCCTTAAACCTCTTATGTCCCTACTTATTATCCTTTCATCCTCAGTTGCTGATTTGTGGGAGTGCGTTGTTGATTTAGGACGAATGTTAACCTGCTGCTCAAATGCATCCACTATTTTGGTCACTCCTCCTGATGCCTTACTTGCTCTGGTAATAGCCTTGTCCGTCTTGTTGGCACCCATTGATCTGATCAACTTCTTCATCTCGCAGTTCCTATTTTCTTGAAACAGGTCAATTTCAATGTTTTGCCAGCACCACCTTTCCAATTGACCGTAGCAGCCCATTTGCAACGATGGGCCTCAGCTCTTGACAGCAACACTTCACACTGGAGGATATTGATCAGCATTTCAATCGCAAACTCGTTGAATCCAGGTGTTGCAAAGAAATGGACCAGCAGCTGTTTTCTCAGGATCGATAGGTGTTCGCCATTGCCTGTGGAGACAGCATCCTTAAAATCAGCCAGCAACATGAAACACTTTATGATGTTAACTCCGTAACTCCAAACACCATCTTCATCAACTCTGTCTCCATCGTCCTCATCTCCATCATCCATATCTCCATCATCACTCACCACCAACGAAAACAAACTCATCAAGAAATTTGTCAAGTATGTTGATAATGTAGCTCTTTCTATATTCTTCTTTTAGGACGTTGACACTATGAGGACCGTTCACTGCTGGCTTGTGTTTTGTATCCTCCATTTGGAAGAACTCCATAAGGGCCTCAACTACAAAACACTTACCAACACTGTAAAACAGCTGCTCACAATCCTCATAGTGTTTTACATCAACTGTGACATTTCTTCGGTTGAGCTTTTCTCGAAAAAATCGCAGTGTTCCCTTCTCTCTACCAGAGTTCTTATACAGTTTCTTGAACACAGTCTGTACAAAAAAAAAATAACAATATTGTACATGTGATAGCTAAAGGTACTGAACTTTTCACTTGAGGTTTGATTGAAATTCTCTTCTCAAAATGTTTAATTTTAACCAACATTTGTCATCACAGAAGGCACATTTTGACACCATGATGTCACTTTGTTAAAAGAAAAAAAAGGCATATCATTATCCTTATATAAATACTGAAGACGACATATTTCCTAAGAGAGAGAAATATTGATATGGATGTTCTATACATATATTATTGTGTTTGTTTTGTTAGCACTTGGTGAATCAGTAAACATTGTGGAACAATATATAAGAATTGCATTTGACAATCTGCCCACATTTGGTACAATACTAGTGAAGTGTTTGCAACTGTCTATAAAACATTTCAACAAATGTAATCTCTTGTGACAGCACAGTAATTGACAAGGGCATACCGAGGGGGGGGGTGCAAAATGCCCCAATCCAATTTTTAAGAAAACTGTCTGTAAATTGACCTTCATCGGTTTGAATGCAGAATTTGAAAGTAACTTATCGGTAAAAATATTGAATTCTTAGATGTAAAAACCTCATAATTTTTATAAAAATCCTCTCCGGAAACATGGAAAATGGGCTTCTGAATTCTGATGCTTCCAAACAGGGGCGGCGTTGGCCCACCAGGAGATTTCCCGGTGGGCCACCAGAAATCTGGCAATTGTGGGCCCCAAGCATGCAAAGGTCTACAATGTTTATAAAGTTTTGGGATAAATCACTGATATTTAATGAACAAAAATTTAATTTTGTATTTAATCCTATTTTTCTTCTCAGCAAATGACACCCCCCAACTCTCCCAACGTGAGCAGTGGGCCCCTAGCGAAAGGTTTCCCAGGCCCTATTTTTAAGCCCCTGCTTCCAAAAATGCCAAATTATTGTGGGGTGCCCCCAAGAGGTTCTACCCCCAATAATAGTTTACTGCAAGGGCACAGACTAACAATGTTCAGGATGCCACTAGTAATGGGTTACAAATTAACTCTGATATGAGGCTCCTATCTAGACACATCACTGTTTTGTATTGTGCTGTAAGAAGAGTATTTGTTTATCTCTGTTGTTAAATAAGCCATTAACATCCACTGTGTTTAGTACTGTGCTAAACACATTGGATGTGATTAGTACATTGGATGTGGTTACAAGTACTGTACAAAGGGTAATATCATCTGATGCAAGAAGAGGCTACCTGTATATGGTCTACTGCTGCAGGAGACAAAGCTTGTATGTGGGTCTTGAATTAATTGGTTTACCCACAAGACATAGTTAATACTGTACATAGCTTACAGAAACCATACCTTTAAGAAACTTCTTTTGGTGTGCCAGTCAACAATGCAAAATGGATAGAGGTGATCCAGTCTCTGCTTTGCAGAATGGCATCCAGCTCTTAAATCTTTTGCTCCAGCGAATCTGACCTGGGTGAGTTGATCACCAAAGCATGGTATCTTTACACCATGCAATGGATCACTTTCAGAGGCAGCAGGTGGTACATGCGAGGCTGGTTGGTCTGGTCTGGATGTGGCTCCAATGGTGGGTGTGGTATCATCATCATTGGGTTCTGAGGAAGACGAGGAACATAGCCCAGCAGCTGTGTAGATTTCTTGGGTCCACTTCTCAAGCTGATCCAGTACATCCACACACTCAGCATATTTTTTCGTCTTTCATCAAGATGGGCATTGTCATGACTTCCGACTTGGTAGACATGTCCTTGCTTCGTTGACATTCAGTGGTTCCAGCTACATAAGGCTTGAATATTGCAAAAGCAGGAAAATGTTCAAACAAAAGCTTAGCAACAAGTATTCTATATCGGCTTCTAATTGCCTCCAATTCCAGTCGATTGATATCCACCAACTGATGGACATTGCAATCTTTTAGACTTTGCTGTGGACCAGAATCGGGCAACCCTTCATCAGAAACTCGATTAAATACAATACTTGTTGCCACAGCATGAACACTCCTGTTTTGCACATTCTGTCTCATGTCATGAGCTTTCTCCTCCCAGTCAATGTTGTCTAATACATAGACAAATTTATGTCCAGACTTTACCAAATCCGCAGCATGGTCAATGAATTGTTTTCCAATGTCATCCAGAATTGTGTATTTCTTTGTGGGTTCAAGGCACAGACCATACTTATTCAAGCGAGCAATCAGCTGAAAGAATGTGGAAAGTATAAGGACACATTCATGAGCTTAAGCATAATATACTATTAAATACCAGACACACTGTTTTGTTTACATTTCTGTGTCAAAAATAGATACTAAGATACATGTAATAATCCCAAACTGGATCCAAACGTAGCTCTTATGCACTAAGGCAGTCAGGGGACTTCAAAGAAGGTGAAAGAAAGAGATCATATTTTGCTTTGTAACAAAGCAGCTGTTCTTTCTAAAATTGAAATTCTCATTTTGCTGAAATGCAAGCCACAGCTTTAATTTTATTTATTTAAAATTATGAACTCTCCCAGAAGGCTTTACATGATAATATTAGAAACAATTAAAACATGGTTCATATCAAAGAACCAAAGTACAAATAGTCAAATAGAATTAACATCTTATTTTGAGATATTTCTTAAATTGAATTAAGTTATTTAAACTCCTTATACTGTTCGGTAATGAGTTTCAGATTGAAACTCCTCGATAGCCAATATGCTGGAATAATTAGTTTATCCTTATTTCTAGTGTTCCATCAAACTCCAATAGCATTGGTTAAATTGAAGGTTTACATTATAATATAGAAAATATATTAAAACTGCTTTTGCGTATGATCCGCCATATACTGTATGAAAGAGCGGTTTCTTTTTACTTGTAATATTTCATGGATGAGAATATCCATGCATTGTTTGACAACTATCAGATGCAAATGTCAACTGTCAAATAACCAGAGGATGTCATATATTGGATGGCATAACCCATTAGTTGGCAATATGCCCAGATGCACACTACTTTAGTATATTTTACTTTGTCTAATGCCAGAGTATTTTACTTGTCAGTGGTAGAGTACTGGTGGTTAATGGGTCAACAAAACTATCTGCCATTGCCTCTTGTTACCCATCAGCAGGCAATGTCCCCAGATGTGTCCTACTTTAGTATTTTACTCTGTCTAATGCCAGACAATTTTACTCATCAGTGGTACAGACTGCCAGGCAATGGGTTTACCCATAAACATTTATTCACAAAATTTGAATATTTCTATATTATGTATATGTTTGTGTAATTACTGTAAAGCAAGCAATTACACAAACATATACATAATATAGAAATATTCAGATAGGGGCTGGGTGGGCACTTTTGTCAAGCAACAACAAATTGGCTTACCCCTACTTTCATCGGGCACCCAGCAGTGTGGCTCAGCCAGCTCTCAGCAGCAAGCTTCTTTCATAATTATAGATCAATAAGCCTCATATAGGGAGATTTGGTATTATATTTGGCAACCATATTTTATTCCATGTACATGTATCTAGCCACTTGGGCAACTAAAATGTTCTCCCAATTTCAGGCCCTGGGGGAGACTATTTAAAGAGAGGGGACCAGGACACCCTACCCTCTGAGACAACTTTACCATGCATTTATATGAGAAAACACTCCCTTTTTGTTCGTCTGTCTGAAAAACTTGTCTGAAAGTTGTCCCTGGGGGCCAAGACAAACCGTTTACATGGACAAAAGTTGTCCCTCCCACTAGGGTCACCCTCTTTCACGAACAGAGTGACCCTATACCCAGGGTAACCCTACCAGCCGAGGCAAGTTTAAAACTTTCCATATAAACATTTGCGTTTCAGCTGTTATAATATTATTGTCATTTTTCCTCTCCCAGGGTAGCTCAGGAGGTAGAGTGTCCCAGTACCTAAGATCATATAAACAGTGCGACAAACAGGTCAAGTTATTGATGATCATCACAGAAATTTTAGAATGACTTACATTTACAGATGCTTGGCCTTCTATCAACAGAACTGAATTTATTCGTTGGATTCTGCTTAATTCATGGCATCGCAAAAACATCACAATGCCATAAATCAAGCAGATTGCAGGATTCTTCTTTGCCGGATAGATGGTGCTTTCCAAGAGACCAGATAGGATTTTATGCACCATCGGACACCTGGTTGCCATCTCCTCTATAACTTCAGACATCCAACCCTCAGAAGATAACCCATCATACTTTCGTTGTCTCAGGACAGATGCATCACTCCTCCTTGCCACTTCAAGGAGTTCTTTGTTTGCCTCATTGAGAATTTGTGATGATGATGCATCAAAAGTTTCGACCTTAAAACATTGTCACACAGTCACACTGTCAAAATTTTCAATCAAACAATTTCATGCTATTGTATACTAAACAATGATATATTTTGAAAGGTTTTTGAAAGGTTTAAAGTAAAACCATAAAGCACAAAACGATATTAATTCAAATATGAGTATAATACTGTATTAAAATTGGACCATTGTTTTGTCTTGTTTTATATGCATGAATGAATTCATTCATGACCACAATGAATTCATTCATGATTATTAAAATGGCGCAAAATATTCAACGAAAATACTCACTAGAAATATGATGTTCAAAAAATTATATAGAGAAAAGAATTAACTAAAGATATTAAATGACAGCAGAAGCTTTAATATTTGATGAACACTTACTGGATGTGGAGATTTTTCTGCTGCAACATTGAAGTCAATACTTCGTCGTCGCGTAGTCCCAACTGCACGCACTTTTGCAGACGGTTTATTAACAGATGGCGAAATTTCCACACATCGTTTCGCTCGAACATTTTCACGTAACTTTTGTTGCGTCTCCGTGATGATTTTCTTCAACTGTACGGCATTGTTTAGCCTCCTTTCACAAGGCGCACAAATTTGGCGAGGAAGGTCGCTTCCTTGTGGCAACTCACCACCATAAATTATCTCCGCGTTGCGTAGAATTGTTTGATTCTGACTCCGAAACAGACTTTTACTGTGCTTTGGGTCAGAAACACAATTACAAAGTCTGCAACGTGAAATATTGGCCTTCGATTCTTGTTTTTTGTAGAGCTTTTTCGGCGTGTCTTTGCTAGCCATCGACTCGATTGAATGGATAGGATCTTGAAATTTGACCTTAACTCCATACTTGAGATGTAATTTAATACTCCAAGACAGGATGTAATTAATTTCAATGCTGTTTTTAAAAATTTGTTGATATATTTGGCGCGTTATACTATATATACTGTTTTACGAATACAAAACGCAAAATCATAAATTTGAAAATTTCCAAACGCGACAACAACACACTCCTCTACCACCCATCCTTAAGAACAATTTCGATTTTCCCCCAAAATCTGGGGGTTCACGTGACCAGCGACAACCAGGGTTTTATCTCCCCAAGAGATAAGAGCCTGGGGACGAGGTTGGTGTGGAATGGGGCTTTGGAAAAATATGCCAATACTTTGCATTCGTGGATTTTAAGAAAAACCTAAAAGTTCTTCTCCAGCCTGTGGGGAAATATTATGTTGTTGCATCCATATTAGTAAACTGTCACACATGCTTATATGGTTCAGTAACAAGCAGTTATTTTAATGTTGACCCACCAAGTTTGGAAAACTATCTCTCTAATACATAAGAAACATTCATGTACAAGTCAATTAATTACTATTAATATCAAATCCATTCAATAAATTATAGTACATAAGAAACATTTATGTACAAATTAATTATTTAACCTCATTATTAACAATATTGAGTCTATTTCGTAGATTCAAATTCATGAGCACAACAACATTTTAATAAAGTTAACTAAAGATGTTTTTTGAGGAGTTCAAGCATTGTTTTTCGTTCTTCCATCTCAAGCTTAAACTTTTCTTTTCTCTCTTCTGAGTCTGCTTCAAACTTCATTTTCTTGAAATCTAATTCACGTTCTTTGAGTGCCAGTTCTTTAACTCTCAATTCAGCTTTTGTTTCATTTTTATTGGCCAACATTTGCAGAGCTGAATGCTTGGAAAACCTTTTCCTTCTGGTTTCTACCATGAAAAGAGTACTTACTTAAATATATTTAAGACATATATAGTGGTCAAAAATAATTGCAATGAAAACAAGCACCTTTCTTGGGGGTATTAAGGTCTTCTTCATCACTGTCTTCCTCATTTGATGACAGAGATGTGTCATTTCCTCTTTTTTCTGAAACAAATTTGTGATGTCTAAATAACAAACAAGCTCCTAAATTCTGAGGGTGCTAATTAGGCCCCAGTATAACTTGCATATACAGTAGAAACTTAATTAGGGTAACACAGCCTTACTAATAACTAAGGCAAGCAAGAAATGATTCAAAAATGATTCAATACTGCAGTATCTCTAATATTGCCCAGGGGGGACTTTTTCTCAGACACCCTAGGGTTAGGCAGAGGCAAATTGAAGAGGAGAGGTAATTAGAGGATATATATACACACACACACTTACTTGCCATTCCTTCCATTGCTGCTTTCTTCATTTCTTCTGCCTTTTTTCGATCATCCTCTTCTTTTTTCTTTTTTAATTCTTTTTCTTTACTTTTCAACTCAGCAAAATCTCTGCGAAATGTTATTATACTTTCCAAGAGATGACTCAGCTCATCATATTCCTCCTCTGTGGCAGACCTATTAAAATGCCAGATAACCATAGAACCATTATAATTGTTTAAGACTAAACTAATTAATCTTAAAATATTTAAACCATTTCTATTCTAATACATAAATGTATTAAAGAATTTTTAGTTATACCTTTTAAGAGCCTTTGCATCTTCAGCTTTAAACTTGTCAATTAATCTGTCCAGTCTTTCTCGGCATCCCCGCCCTTTAAGTTCCACTTCAGTAGACTCAGCTGAAAACATTCTGCTTAACCGTGCTGCTAAAGCTTCCCAATCTTTGGGTTTAACTGGACTACATGCAGTCACTTCAGTGGCCAAGGCAATGTCATGTTTGTTTTCAGGCCATCTAAAAGCTTTGGCGCCTATTGGTGGCATGACAAACTCTAAAATTTTATAAACAACACATATATCTTTCAAACACACTGCAGCAGCAACAAAATAAATAGCTTGGCTGTTCTTTGGCTTGATGTTCAAAAAACAAGACCAGACATAGCATAGGTTAAGAATATAAAATTGGCCAAGAAAATTATAGTGTTTCTGAAAAACTTGTGTCTTGATTAGTTTTACATATTAAAATTGACCTCGAAAATTGTAATGAATGATCAGAAATTTAGATAAACAAATTCATCCACTCGTTAAACTGTAAATTAATAGCAAAACTGCGAAAATTGAACGAATGTCAATGGCAATTTTTAGAATGAAAATGACAGCCATGTTTGTTTATTTTTGCTGGAACGACGTGCCTCTCAAAACTTTAAAAAATCAATGTTAATGCTCATTTTTACGAAGCTAAATATTTACAAATCGAAAGTTTAGATACTTTATGACCTTTATGTAGTTAATAAACGTGTGTTTATTAAATATTGAAGTTTTAAAACGTTGAGGTAAATCACTTACCTGTAGAAGACACTCTACACGTTCAAAACGCCAGAGAAATACGGCAAACGTGGCGGGAAAACGCATGTCACGTGATTTTTTGAGGTTTGCGGTTTGACGTTTGCAAAAAATACGTCAATCTTAAGGTCTCTATTGTATATGACATCTTCGCTTCAATAGTTAAAAGCAAGTCTAGAGGTATGAATATTTGCCATATACATTATCGTTGATTACTCTGAATTGTAACTCGCAGTAATATATAGAACATATTATATGGAGATAGACAATACTCACAATTATATATCCTTACGCTACGTATACGCTAACCCGAATAACAACTTCCGTATTTGTATTACGTGCGGCAGCCATTCTTAGCAGTGTTTATTGAACTACCATATGTCATCGTCTGCAATACTATATACAGTATCTACGTCGCATTTTCAAGCTATACAAATTACAGCTAGTAAACGGCGGAGATACGTACTCAATCATGTATATATACATACGCCGCTACTACGCCGCTTGCTCACTCAAACAAACATAATATTGTCTGTCTGTCTGTCTATTAACAAATATTTTAATTGACTGTCTACATAACAGGTATATGTCAATATTGTAAGAATTATTGCTTGAAGAGTCAGTTTACATTACATTGTGAAACAAGCCGCATTACTTTTGCATGTCCGTCTATATCAGAACTTCGTCGAACAGTATTCTACAGCATTCCAGAAAATATTTTACCAAATTTACAGACTAGTTATTGGGAGATTTGCTTTGAATTTTTGTGTTTACGTTCAATAAGCGATTTGTGCGGTAAAATTGTGCAATACGTTAGCTACGTTAAAAGACTTGCTTCGTCAAAACAAACTATTAAGCTTTATAAACAAATACGACCACTAAATTTTTAGGCTGGTTGCAATATACATGAAATTGTAATGTCAATGACAAAGTTGGAAATTAAACTGCCAAAATATATCGTGTGATATTCTGATTTCTAAATACTAATTTGCCCACGTAAAATTCCGAGTTCGCAAGTCGTACTGTTTTCGTGTTCCGCCGTGAGTTACGGTCAAACCTCAATACGCCCACACAACCGCGAGCGGCCCGCGTGCAGCCCCCAGGGAGACCGCAGGCGGCCTCCGGGCAGACCGCGGGCGGTCTCCGGGCAGACCGCGAGGCGCCTGCGGTCAAACCGCGTGTGGCCCGCGGTTAACCGCGTATTTGTGTTAAGTTACTTCTAGGCAGTACTGTAGGTATGCCTTCGCCATACCTGTTTACAGAAAGGACACAAACAACATGACCAAAGCTGTGACAGAATTATTAAAACAATTCAAAGATCGGTTTGGTGAGTATCCAAAAATGGCTCAGTTTGATGATGGCAAAGAGTTTTACAATGTTGGAGTCAAATCGTTGCTGGAAAAGCATGATATAAAATACTTCTCCAATCTATCTGATAAAAAGGCTGCTGTTGTCGGAAGATTCAAAGGAACCTTGAAAACATCTATGTGGAAATACTTCTATAGCAAGGGAATATATAAATGGATTGATGTTTTGGACTCCTTAGTCTATAACTATAACAATAGAAAGCACAGAACTATTTTAATGAGACCAAAAGATGTAAGCAAAAAGAATGAGAATGAAGTTTGGACAACGCTATACGGCCATCTACAGTATATGGTGACTTTACACTACCTAGATTTAAGGTGGGTGACACTGTTAGAATATCGAAGTATAAATCCACTTTTACCAAAGGTTATGAGGCAAACTTCACAGAGGAATTGTTTAAGGTGACTAAGGTCATTCGTGGTAATCCAAATGTGTATGAGATAGAGGACCTAGAAGGTGACCCTATAATTGGTAAGTTCTGTCAAGAGGAGTTATCAAGTGTCGATAAGAAAGACGATGTCTATAAGGTTGAAAAGATACTCCGAAGAAAAAAGTTAGGGGTAAGAAGATGGTTCTGCTATGACAGTAAACACAACAGTTGGATCCCTGACAGTGATATTCAAAACATAGAGTAGTACATATGGCTGAAGATGGGTTTGATGACTATAAAATGGAAAATATTGGGGAAAAGTATCCTATATATGACGATACGGATGAAGATGAATTGGGCAAAGCATATGAATTCCTCTCAAGCAATAGACAAGTTACCTTTAGTGAGGAGGACGTAGCAGATAGAATGAATTACATCAGACGTCTGAAGAGGAATAGAGAGGCAGAGACATATTTTACTAGTAATGATGATGGAAAGACAGTCACAATAATAAACCCAAACCAAAGTGAAGTTACTGCTCCTGGTATTCAATTCGTAGACAATGAGGCTGACGACTATGTTGATGTGACTGATGCAAATTTTGAGTTAGCCTTACAGGAAGAAGATGAAATAGAGAGACGACTGAAAGATTTGAGGGGTTTCAATAAAGACCTAGCGGAAAATCAGATAACACGAGTAAGTTTAATTAATAGGAAAATTCAGAAGCTGTATCGTAAGAAATTGGGTAATGGCAGCATCTCGAGGGATATCGTTAGGAGGATATATGTGCATGATAATGGCTCCATTCTCTATAAGTACACTAAAAAAATAAGGCTCTAAGTAGACCGATTCTAATTCTTAAGGTAGGCAAAGGGAATGATCTAGTTTATAGGAAGAATGAAGCACCGGCTACAAAATTAGCAATAGATCAATTCAAACAGCTGGTTAAGGATATCCCTGATTCTACCACCCCCATAAATCCAGACACTGAAGGAGATGAGACAGACAACTTCCCTCTTGTCGAAACTAGTAGAGAGTACAACACTATAAATGGATTGACACCCGAAGAAAATCGGGACTTAGAAGGTGTGTTAAATCCTAGCAATACAATAGACCCACAATCAAGAATTTAAGATAATGGTGCCTTATAAATTCAAGCAGACCATTTCCAAGAGACGCTAAACAGAACAGTTGAGCAAATGGATAACACGGAGAATTCAGAAGAGCGCATCGAACTAGAAAAAAGGATTATAGGTCTAAGAGTGGCTAGAGTTGCAACACTTGAACAAAGGCAATTGGAGGAGGTGAGAGAACAACAGGAGGAAGACATCAGTAGACTTCAACGGTTTAAGGAGTGGGCTAAAGAAAACCTAGTTGGACTATCAGCTGTGGCAATAACAATAGCAGCTATTATCACAACCGTTGTAATAGGTACTAGAAAAGCTATCGCCCAGGGAGCTCAGGCTACCAGTAAGTTTGCCAAAGCTGTATACAATCTAGGTAAGAAGCTAGGCTCATTATTAGCACCTTTACTAAGCATTTCGTCACAAGTCATATCCTGGGGTGCGAAAGGTTTAGCTTGGTTGGCTAGCAATCTCTGGATTCTAGCAATAGCATTCGCATGGTTCCTATATGACCAGTATAAAACATAGACTATTGTATATTACAATGAACACCACCGAATCACAACTACAACCTGGCTTCCGTCGTATGGAGATCAGGAATCAATGGATTAAGAACAAGACATGTTGTCACCATGAATCATAACACAGCTAAATCTGGAGAGGAGTTATATATTGAAATCCCAAAGCTAAAACCAGATAGTTGTCTAGTGCCAGGGTCACTCCATTTATTGTTCGACTTTAAACACGCTAACACTGAGAGCTGGTTCCGTAATAACTTATCGAAATACTACTAGATAGATTACAAATACGACTGGCAGGGGAGACGTCTACGATTGTTCAGGTGAAAGTCTGTATAGTATCTACAAAGACTTGTGGAAGACTAAAACCGAACGTGGCCAGATGATTGAGTATGGACTTGCAAATTAAAACCTATGAAAGCTTATCTCTAAGGATGACACAGGTGCTACTTCTGGTGATGATGCTAAAGTCGCTGACGCACTTATATTCTCTATCTATGGAAGTAAAATTAAGATGAGTCTGGATAGGATAATTCAAGACAACGGACTTTATGTCCCATTCCAAATGAACAACAACTTCAGATACATAATAACTCTACCAAAAGGTAGTAGCATTATGGTAGCTCAAAGCGGTGAGTCTGTAGAAGGTTACCCTCTAGAGAATCTTGAACTAGAGTATGAGACAATAGAGAACCAGGATATCGCTAACACACTGGTCACTATGTATAATAATGGTAGAAGCCTCCGCTATGAACATGTTACACTCATGGCTGCGGTAAGACTAGGTATCTGCTAGATATTTTGGAGAAAGACTATATGAACCACTTCGAACACATTATACTCATATGCCCCACTTATGTTTGGAATACTACCTATCAAGAGTGGAAGTATATCAAAGACTCTGACTTTATACCAATCCAATGTGAGCAAGATGTAGTGGAGGAATTAATAGGAAACAACATATTACTTTAATTTCTTGTAGTAAGTTAATATAAATAGTATTTTTTGCCGTTCTTTTCAGCGAGCTTGCCTGTGGCATAGGGGGTTAGGGCGTGCGTTAGCTGGGGCTATACTGTATTGTAGGTTCAAGCCCGTGCCCAACACTTTTTCTTAAATTTTTTGGTTAAGTTTTTTAAGTTTTTCTCTCGATAATTTTGACTTTCTAAGACTGGTTATGGTTAGGAAAGGGGTTAATATTGGGGTTGGGGTTTGTTTATATTTATAAAAACTTTAAATTTGTAGTACAAATCATGCCGGATTGAAAGCCTGTTCGCGGGTCGTAACAATGACGTATTAATTATGCAGGCGGGATGCTTTCGTTTGCTTGGGATGTTTTCGATTGCTTACGGAAAAAAAATTCACGACGACTGCGCTAGTAGCCAAGACAATAAAAACAGAGTGTCAGAAATTGTAAACCTAGCATTTAGCGCCAGACACTTCTGGACTAAGCACGATTGTAGTGACGCAACAACTAATTTCAATAGCTAAACCATATAGAGAGAATATTAGTAGGTTAGTAACATTCTGCAACCCAAACCGCAATGATATGAAGACTATAATAAACGACTACCTCAATGGAGTCAGTAAGACGGAGATAGGTCGGATAGTATCATCACGTAGGGACACTAAGTATGCAACATTGGACATAAGTCTAAGACACCCATACCACAGATTATTGACATACAGATGTCTATAATCACTTCTATACCAAAACCGTAAGGCGGTTTTTTTTGGCGGCCATGTTCTTAGAAAGTGCCGTAAAGAGAGGCATGCACCCCTCCGAACATAAAAATTTCAAGATGGCGGCCTTGATTTCAGCCTTTTCAGGAAGTAGAAAGCAGTAGAGACGCTTTTTTATTCTCTTGATTAAAGTTTATTGTTACCGAATTATTTATTACAATAATGTGTGCGCATAAGATATAAGTTAAAGGAAATCTTCTTAATTTTTTTTTTTTTTATCCTCGTAGGAGTGGAGAGCATAATAATATACCAATTCATACTCAATTACTTTAGTCAGATATTAAAAACACCATGTTTGCTACAGTGTACAATCTTTTTGTACAATCCTTAGCGCCAAGAGAACTTCCTCTACAGGTGAATGATTTGATAGAAAGGATTAAAGATAACATAATGTATATTTCGGTCATGGGAAGTCAGCAAAATTTCTAAAACAAGACAATATTCAGAAGACATGGGTCAATGATATACTTTATAAGTATGGAAAATAAATTTATGCAAGACAAAGAAAGAAGTTATAAAACTGAAAAAGTAAATGGAAACTAAACGAATTGAAACAAAAAGCAATTGAAATTTTATAACATGATCAAACTTGTTTTGGACCCTGTGTATATTTAATGGAAAGTTTCATAATGGTTTGTTGTGTAGCAGGTAACACTGCCTGAGAGAAGTATATAGATATGGAAAACAGTCGATAAAGAACACAGACAATTTATTACCCACATAATAGCTGAAGTCAAATTAGAGATGAGAAACTTGTGTCAGACAGAAAAGTTTTCTCTAGAAACCCGTCTGAATATAAATATGAATTTAAGACAAGTTTCTCGTCTGAGACGAATTTCCCATCTAACATTCCCTAAGCTTTTTATTTATTTTAATAATTTCACCCATATAAAGAAAAACATTTTACATTTGTAGTAATCTATTAAATATTTTACATTTGGGCTATGGGCCTACTAGAAACCTTGATAGGCTTTTTACTTAAGACCCCTAGTTAATATATAATTGTAATTATAAACTGTATAAACAAGTTCAAAGAATAAAATTCAAGTTAAGAATAAAATGATTCTTTAGATATAACACTATATAGATATTATCAACTATATACTAAGTTGCAGTAACTAGGCATTGCCTTGTGTAACATGACCTTAAATGTTAACCCATTAATTTGCTGGCAATGCGCCCTAGTTTAGTATTTTACTCTGTCTAATGCCAGACCATTTTACTTGTCAGTGGCAGAGTACTGCCAGTTAATGGGTTATACTGTACATAGGGATTTTGTAGGTGGAAATTTTTAACCAAAACTGCAATATTCTGTATCCTACATTTAACAAAAATTTACATTGATATCCTTGATAGGTGCATTATACTAGGGTAATGCCACTGTGTGGTTATAATGTAGTAGTCAATTGAATCCCCACCCCCTGGGCATATGCAGGGTTTCAACAGGATTTTGCGGGGCAGGGGAAATATAGATTTTAACACACTTGTCATCATGCTATCCAGGGGTTTTAACAGAGACAAAAAGGCCGGGATAAAATGCCAAGGATTTAACTCTCATAGAGCCTTTGCTTTAATCATACTGACACTTTGACAGTTCCCTGTAACAGCACGTTTCTAATCCAAAATGACTGATCGGACGACGATGGAAAGCTAGCCTGCAGAAAGCTAGATGTGCAAGTCCGGCAATTTAACAAATGCAAGGATCCCTGAAGAAACCAACCAACCAGGCTAATCATTAATTTTCTATACACACATCCCTTGAAGAATTCTTTGCGAAGACAAAACCAACAAAGGCAAGCCCTGAAATGTGAAGTGACTGAAATCCTTCCTTTGAAATACAGAAATAGTTTGATCCTTTTAGATAACCAATCCATCCATTTTGGGGCATATTTTCTTTACTTCTTGCATGGATGATCCAAGACAATACGGGTCCAATGAATACACCAAATAGGCAAATACCAAAATCACGAGGTGAAATTGTCAAAATTCGATGTGAAATCTCTTTCCGATTAACCCATTCCACACATAGACTTGATAGTAACAAAAAATATTACTGTCGGTAAATTTTAAGACAATTTACAATATTTAGCCCATGTTCCAAACGCGTATTTGCGTACTTTTCACGCCTTCACACGCCGCCATTTTGAATGTTTTCAGGGGGGTGACTGCCTCTCTTGACGGCACTTGCTAAGAACATGGCGGCTTTTTCCCCAAAAACGCCTTACGCATTTTTAATCAGCAGTCACACTTCTGTACGTCATTATTCTGTGCCCATACGCATATACTCTACGAACGCCGCAGAACAAACAATACCTGTAGTATAGTATATAATGCCTAAACGCAAGACTGAGAAACCTTAGACAGTTGAGGAACTTGCAGAGGCGCTGGATACTGCAGCAGAGGAAATTAGTGGATGCTGAATGCCGAAGATAAACCTAGTACACGTAGTGATTCGCTCACAAGTGACGAAAAGAGAGAACAACTACTTAAACTAGTTGAAGATGGCGAGCTAGACAAAACTGTTGCATCCATCAAGAAATCTAGTAAGTCAGTCATTAATAAACTATATGCAGACTATGAAAGAAAGAGAGCGAAGAAAGCTAATGAGTTTTTCACTGATTTACTTATCCGCGAATTCGCTAGCGCACTAGGAGGGTTAGATGCTATAGGAAACTCAGAAGTACTAGATAGCGAGTTGAGGAAGGACGACCTACTGAAACGCGATGTTGACACCTGCATATTTGCACAGCAGGTTATTATGCAAATTTACAAAAGATCCATTAGTCACTTACTTCACAAATATGTACACAAATATGAAAAGGTTTTTGTAAATGTTGTGTCAGCGCTCAGAGATTCTGAATTCTCCATACGCTAGAGAACTTATCCCATCATCCAGCAGGTATCTCTTGTCGTTGAAGCATGAGAGACTCTTTTTGTTTAGCTCGTATGAACCAATATTGTGGTTCCTACTTCTTATACACTTCATTTTGCTACGCATTTGTGACTGTGTCTCTAGAACGTTTCTATAGTCATCGTTTTTGATATCTTTCTTAGTGACGTTCTTCTTGATTCCTTTAGCGTTCTTACAACCCATACCATTATCGAGCATATATGAGTACATCTTACCATCTTACGCCTTAGTCCAATTAACTCTCTCACAGGAACTCCAGAACATTCATCCTTCATCTTTCTTATTACCTTCTTATTAGTACTGTCAAAGTACTTACTATCTTTCTGATAATCGCTGTTGTCAAATAGATGTTTATCTTGCCATAGATCGTCGTATATATCCTCAGTTTTTATTTCATAACATAATGAGTCAGTATCTGTAAATAACAGCTTTTCCTTTTCGGAGTATCGCCTTTTTATGTAATTGTAGTGGAAGTCGTACATTAACCACTTACTTAGTTCTAGTACACAGAAACCGACGTATGAAGGCTTGTTTAAAACTAACACCTCTTTAATTCTATGCACTGCTACTAAGTTTTCGTTAAAGATCTTACTTGATACGTAGCTTGGTTTACTACTTAACTTCTTAAATTTATCAAGAGTATTCACTAGTTTAATATCACAATGCTTTCGCAAATTCTCACACGTCTTTCCATAAACGCTATTATAAAGAAGCTTGAAAAAGTCCTTCTCAAATGGATTTTTAGCGGCTGTCCTTTTAACTGTATTAAAGTTAATATACTCAGACAGCCAAGCTCTTTGCTCAAACTCTAGCGCTCTGTATACCTTTTTCACCCTTAGTCCAAGTTCAAGATATAGCCTTAGGTTTCTATAATGAACAACATACTTACTCTTACCTTCTAGATTTGGTACTAGCTTATTTACCTTCCCGATAGATAGTTCAAATTTCTCTTGTAATTGGCGACAGTAAGGTGAAAGCATATCTTGTGTGGGCTTAATTTTCTCTGGTGCAAGAGGATAGTCACTATGGGTATCATGCAGTTCTTTTGGATATTCTAAGTCAACCTCCAGAATCAAACCCTTCTTTGTTGTTTCATTATATCTTGCTGAAACTTCTTATTAGTTAACCATCTAAAAGAACCAGTAGGTAGAGCCTGACTCATAGCATAGCCATAAAGGTTGTTTGCGTCTAGGTGGAGTAAGTGTGATAATGGCTTGCTATCATCATAATCGCTCAAGTATTTGTTATTAGCCTTAGCATACCGATGGGCTATGTAAGACACTCCACCTCTCATACCCTTTTCTATGAATAGGTACTGATTAATGTCAGAGATTAGATCTAGCTTAACACCAGTCATCTTGAGCATCGCATCCCAGCTAAGAGATGGACTACTGAAGTACTGAGCAGCGTCTAGCTTATAGTACTCAAGACAAGTCTTCCTAAACTGCTCAAATACATCTGCCAATAGTATTACGGCTGTAGCCAGATATAGGTCATGGTACTTTCCCATTGTTTGCACTCGCATTATGTTCCAAACATCGTGAGCGTGCTGGTATTCTTCATCAGTTATTCCTGATTGATTTAACACACTGAAAAAGCTTCTTTAGGTGGAAGTCGTCGCTCTTTAGATCGCCCAAAGCTATCTACATAATCATACGGATACACTCCTTTTCGTCTCATTAGGTTAAACTCCTGACCTCCGTACTTATCACATGTGTACTTAAGTTGTTCATCACTTAGGTTACTCACTAGCTTGTCAAGACTAGACATCATAAACTGGAGTAAGTCTTTAAAGACAATGTGTCTACCAAGCATGACAGTTAAATACTTCTCCATATTATTTGGAATCACGTTAATCTCCATGTCTTTGAATTTTCCTATCTCCTGGCTCAACAGATGACTATCATAGCCTCTCAAGTTACGAAAGAAGACTGGAATCTGTAACTGGTTCACTTTCATCCTCATCTTTAAGTTACACTCTTGGTGGGCACTACCTCGGTACAAACCGCTGATATGACAATGGTCTCTAACTCTGGTGTCTTTAGTCGAGTAGTCCTTGACACTTAGTAGCTGATCTAAACTGGTTCTCATCTTCTTGTCTCATAGTTAGTGGTTTGTTAAAATGCTTTCTAAAAACACGCTCACACCATTCTGTCTCTCTTAATATCGCAATTAAGAACTGCTTCACAACATTCTCGCCACGGTAAATCACCAAGTCCTTAGTGTAAGTGCCATAGTAGCAGCAAACGAGCTTATAACCATAGCCACATGCTACGTGGGATTGATACTTGCTAGTGTAGGACTTGTCGTCGTTATGTGTGCGTCCGCTCAGCTTCTCGGTCACCGACTCGAAATCTGCGTATATGACAAATGGCAATGCCTGTTGTTTGCGATAATTCTTAAAAGTTACTACAGAACAAGCTTTTGACATTTGAATACTTTGGACTCCGTTTATTTCAAGGCATACCTCACTATGTTTTGATAGTACAATCTCATTCGAAAGGCATTGTAAACAACTTAGAGTACTTCTTACACTTATGCCTTGTTTGGCAGTACATTGGACGATTAAAGTCACTAATGAAGACATAGTGACATTTCTCTTCCACTGATAATAGCAATACATTTAGAACTTTACTATATCTCTGTTTAGATATATATATATATCGGATAAATACAACTCTCAATTCCAAAGACGTTGATTTTGACATCATTCCGTGTCTCAATTTTATTGTAATCTTTCAATCAGACAGGAAATGTAATCTCAGTGTAGTCAAGCTTTTGAACTAGCTTTCTATCACGTTTCGTAACTCTAGTCTTATGCTGCACGTCTGGATTTAAGACTTGTCTTATATGACACCATCTAAAACACTTTTGATTATCGTTCCTAATATTGACAAGTCCCTTCTTTGGGTTTTGCAGGTGCTTAGGTAATACCAAGTAGCTACTCCCAGTTAGTGGTCTATATTGTAAAACGCTTATATGATGGCCTAGCACTTCACTGATGGTCCACCCACTACCTAGATTAATAAATTTATCTATATTGGCGTTGATACTCTCTACATTACTTGACAAAACTGTTGTAATAATGTCCTTTTTCCATATAGCTTCTGACTTACTATTTGAGTAACCTGTGGTGTAGATCATGAATTTGTCATTCAGCTTCATGAATTTTATCTTTAGTGTTTCTAGGAGTTTTAATCATTTCAGCTTATCAAGCTCATGCTCTAGATGTTTAATAACACCCGGGCGTGAAGCAAAGAGCTGTTGAAGAGGGTAGTTTTTGTGGACAACTCTTACATTAATAAATGTGCGGGTAAAACCTCGAAACGCTCTTGCTTCCTCAGTTATTCTAGGCGGTGGTATTGGTTGGACTCTAGTCCTAGGCTGTGGTATTGTACGGATTCTAGTCCTAGGTACGGGAACAGATCTGGCAATACTATCGTCAATAAACTGGCTCGTCATATCTGTAGTACGCGATATTCCTTTAAGTGTCTGCTCACTTGTCATATCTGTGAGAGTTGATACTCCTTTAAGTGTAATATCACGCTTTATTCATCATGCTTGATGACCGTAAAATAAAACAGAACGGATACAGGCTGTATGAAATTTAACAAATTCTGGCGTAGAGACCCCAGAACGCCTCAGCTGAGATACAAGCGTTGGCGACCATATTAACAACACACACGGCGCGCGAAATATGAAACCAATTTTAACCAGTACTCGTTAGTTGCCAGTACGTGTTATTTGTTGAGAGAGACAACTTTAACAGTGTAAACAAAAAATAGGTGCTCGAATGTAAAATTGTTCATAAACGCTAGAGTGAATTTCGCCTGTGTAAAAATATTAGAACATACTCAAGCTATGCTGTGAAAAGAGCAATTTAAAACATTGTAAACATCTCTTATCGTTGCACTAATACAATTATTTATTATGTTAGAGTCATTTCTGCGTAAATCCCTAGGCTTCATCCAATCATATTACCCTATTTGCAATGCGTGAGGCATATCGTGAGTCATCACCGTCATCAAATAAATTGAAATAATAATAATAACTTACGCCGTGAATGATGCGTGAGTCATACCGTGAGTAATGGATGAGTCACGCTAAAGGTATCTCGACCAATCAGCGCGCGGCGGCATCCCTTTGTTTCCGTATATTAGGGGGGGAAGAGTTATCTACTACCGTATGCCTATGTCAGTCTTGACTGTGAAGCAACCAGGAAAAGGCGGACTAATATAAGTTGTCGCGGCACCTGCATCGCTCAATATCGTCAATGCATTATGGATTAAAATAATCAAGTTGTTTTACATAAATGTGATATATATTTTTCTGAATTTATAATTGCAAAATGATTAATTATCAAGAGTGTATTCTTATCCATAGGTATGTATTACGCATTGTATCAAAACCAGCTCTGGACAGATAAAAAGCTTGACTTATAAAAGAAGCATTTATTGTAAAGTATCAAGTTGTATTTGTGAATAATGTTATTATTATTGTGTGTATTCAAACCTCTTGCAGTAAAAACTGAATTACAGGTAATACTTATGCATTAGGTAGTAAATAGCCTAGGTGCAAATCTAAAATCTAATAAAATAAAATTACCTTCTATATACGGTATATGTTGAAAATGTAACTACAGTACATATTATATAGTATATTAATTATATCACTGCATCTAACTGTCAAGTCATACAAGCGCAACAATTGAATATTCAGTCCCTGTCCGCATACTTCACACTCGCAAAGTTCCCAAATCTATCAGTTCGTGTCATGATTATTGCTCTTTCCATTCTCGCGGATCTGAGAAAGAGAGTATATTTAGTAGTAACGAGTCGGGTGTAAATTAGGGCTTACAACGGATTGCCTGGTTTAATCGTTACAACAAATCTATTACACGCTGCATCTCTGCCCAAGTCCAGAGTCTCAATACCAGCCATTTTTTAGGCGTCTTCATATGAGTGAAAAGGATAGATAATTGCCAATGCACGCTCCTGAAGTCTTTCAAGTCGGTACAAAAGGTTTGAGGGATGTCTGCAAAAACTACAGAGGAGTACTCAATCATTGATCTTAGAATTCCACAGTATACAGTCACAATATAAGCCGAGGAAGCGCCACACTTTTTCAATTTCCTCAAGGCATATAAGCTTCTACTGGCTTTGTTAATTACGTAGGAATAGTGTATGGACCATGTTAAGTCATCAGATATGTAAACTCCAAGTAGCTTGAATGACGAAACAGTTTCCACACACACATCAATAGCAATAGGCTTCTATTTAACAATGAGCTCAAGATTTCTATGAGGTGATACTTGATGAGGGCGAAGCCCGAATGAACTATCATCTCATAGAAATCGAGAGCGAATAATCTAATTGTTTTAGTAGAAACCAGCACGAAAACAGTATTTCAAAACCTTTTTTATAATTTATTGAAATAAATTCGTTAAAAATTACGCGGAGGAGATGGCTGTTTCGCCACTCGCTATCTATCGATAATTAGATAGCGAGTAGCGTAGCCAATCAAATTACAGCATTTGCAATAGTATACTAGTATGATTCTACTAACACTATTATTGTACTCAAGAACGTCCATAGTCATGCCTTTACATTTTTCGGGATTTAAATTCAAACTTTGTTCCAACTCCACCATCTTTATGGTTGCTTCACAGTCAAGGCTGATTCCTACTATTGAGAGGGATATTAGTTATGAACTTTGATATTGAAAGCGGCCACGGATTATTATCAAATTTGACACATATTGATGTAAATTATGCATGTTTTTTTTCATCCGAGTCCGGGCTTTTTTCGAGTCCGGGGTCCAATTCCGAGTCCGGTTTTCGAAGTACGCCGTCTCAAACCACGCTGACCAATATTCGCTTCCATACCTTACTTTAAATGAGCATGAATGCGAGTGTTGTTGGGTAAAATATTGTCTTTATTCTGTGGCTGTGCTGTTCAATAGAACTGCGAAGTTTCGAGAACTCGGTAGCAAAATATGGATCCAGCGATTTCAAATCCACAGAATCGTGAAAAAGGTGGAGAAACATTGGTAATAGGTATATGATGTACAATATATAATTTTTGTTGAATCCTTTAACCTTTGTCTACGGGATATAAGCCAGTTACAGACGAGCAAGTTTTCTATGATAAGTTTTAATATGGCAAGTTTTTTTTCCAATTGCACGTGTGTACGTACAAATAGGTTTTTGGTGTTCTGACCGCCACGATAGAACAATAGAATGCTAACTAACCGTATCAAAATGTTCAAATAAGTTGCCAATTTTTTCTATAACAAGTACACTTGTTCAAAAGCCAGCATATTAGCTTACTTGAGTGTACATGCCATTGAAAAACTTGGCAAAGTTGCGTATACTATTCAGACGTGCAAGTAAAATTTGTCGTATGAAAGTTAAAACTTGTCATAGAAAATTTGCTCGTCTGTAACCGGCTATATTGTTCGCGGGAAGATTATATATTAGGGATGTTGACTCTAAATTGCTGCTTTTGATTCATTCCGTGATTAGTATACTGTATATAATACACAATTATTCGATGAGGCTTACGCATGATCTGAATAATTCTTGATATCATGCGTGAGTCGAATGCAATAATTGTTTTATTATACATTAAAAAGACAAAAACCAGACAAGTAAGCCATGACTTGCTGCCAGAAAAACTATTATTGGACGCTGACGACGTCAGCACCGTAAATAATTCGAGAACTACCAGATATGGAAAATTATCCGGGGCTTTTTGACCAATCAGGTACGAGAATAATGTCACTCCAAAAGACTGTACAATAATTTTGCCTGAGGTTTGGATTTTCGAAAGTAAGGGAATTTTATCGTTGGACATTTTGGGAGTTTGTCAGACTTTTCCGGACTTCCTATATGAAATAGAACAATTTTTTCTTATTATTTTCAGTGTTCTGGTGGACCTTGCAATGAAAAGCAAATGTGTTTTTTCCTAAATATGTTAATAAAAAATGCAAGAAATACTCTTAACAGAGCAGCTAACAGAATCTATACTTTACTTCAGAATAAAATTGCATGAATTAGAGAACATAGTTTTTAAGTCGTACTTTTTAAATTTTGAGGGTTTTCGTTCAATTCAATTGTATATTTTAAATTCTAAGTGCATTTTTTTATGAATTTCAATATATTTACATGAATTTTTGGAACTTTTACATAATTTTCCTTTGGAATTTTACGGACTTTTCTTCGAAGTGTACGAGACTTTTGGAGTGATTTCCCCCTCGGTCAATCTGTAGAGTAAATAAACACTCTTGTTGTAACCTCAAATACAATAATTTAAACGAATGAGATATTTCCTGCGACATCATATTAAGTTTTGTGTTTCCTAGAGTGTTTCAATCATATATAGTGTTACCAATATGTGGCGGTGTCAATTTTATGTCTTCAGTAATACTGTGTTTTCTCAGCATATTTGCTGCAGGGAGTTGAACCATGCGCTCCCCCAAGGGAAAGAATTCCCTGTTAACTTCGGAGGCTGAATCCCCGTATATTATTGCAGATTGCATAATCTTAACTTGGAAAGTTCTTTGAAATTGTAGAGTTAAAATGATTTCAGTAATCTCTACTTGATCACTTTGATGAATGATCGTACCATTCGATAATTTAAGCGACTCTATCTTCGCTAATTCTATTGTTAGCCTTCACAACGTAGAGCGTGATTTAAAAGATCGGAATCTTTCATTTCAAATTAGATCATTTCTATATTTAAGAATTTTGGAAGTTTATCATGTGTCACGCCCACGGTTTGTCACCCTGCCACACGCCTTTTCACCCCCTCCCCATTGAGATCCCCCCATTCCAGGACTACACTACTGGTTGCTGTGGTTTGTGTCTGAACTACCTGTGGAAAAAGTTGCTCTCGTTTCATCGCCAAATCTCGTCAACTCTCACGCACTTTCATCAACTAGGAGCTGGTTCAAATTTTGATAAGGGTTTTCCGTCGTTTGACCGGTACCAGTGAATTCTCGTGCAACTCTTCTTCTCGTTTGAACAGGGCATGAGAGTTGATCGAACATTGATGCAAAATCGTGATTGCCAACTCTTATCCTCGTTTGACCTGGGCTTAAAAGCATTTCCACGTTACGAGGCGAGACCCATCGTGGGCCTTATCTTAAAACATCGAGGTATTTTGATGTTCAAGTAGTTCAAACACAGACCACGACAGCTTATTATTGAATACTACCTACACTGCACTCCCACTGTTTCGCCTTTCCGAAATAATTGGGTTCAAATCTGTTCGTATAGACGCAACAATATTTTCCTAATTTGTCCTATATAGGTAACATGGACGACCCCATTGGCACTCCACTTTTTGCAATGAAAAGTTTAGATAGAAAAAAGTCTATCAATAATCCTCGCTTAAAGTCTAGAAAGTCTATGGTAATAAATCCATTGATAAGGTATGTTTTTATCCATCGTCTGGTTTTCTTATTAAAAGAAACTTCATTTTGACGGCTATAATACATATTTAATGGCACGACTATCCACTTGAGACGGTCAAGGAAAAGATAGTTCGTCTGATAATTCGTCTGTGTATTAATACTGCAACCAGTCCGATAATCCGTCAAGGCGAACAAATTTTGCGAAAAATTAATTGCAAGTGTACATCGCATTATTCTGGCTAGTTCGTCATGTACTCTTGCATACACACGTAAAAATCTGACATTTTGCCAACAAGATGTTTTCGCAACAGACTTGTCAAGATTGTCATGTGAACAAGTTGCAACAATGTTGTCATTTTATCAAGTTGCTACAAGGTTATCATTCACAACTTGTTAACAAGTTGTTGAATTGAAGGTAATAAAAATTGTTGGAAAAACAAATAACAAGTCTGTTGAATTGAGTCAACAATATTGTAGCAAGTTGCCAACAGGCTGGGAACAAGCAGTGCGAACACATCGTGAAAACAAGTTGAACAGCATTCGTGCAATTCCGCTGCAAGTTTGTTACAACTTGTGCGTTTTTACGTGTGTACTCTTGGATGACGCTTAGCCTCTGGTACAAGTCAGGCCAATCATTTCTTTTCTTCAGGCCTGTTCACACGACCTGATTTGTCCGATCCGATTGTCCTCTTGACGTATGTGATTTACTGGATTTGCTCACAAGATTTAGGCCATTGGTTCATACCTGGTGAAAAGTGTAGTTACAATGTTGCTGTATTGTGTGAAATCACATACGCCAGGAGGAGAATCAGATCCAACAAATCAGATCTTGTCAACAGGCCTTTTTGACAAACTATCAGGAAAATATCATGCACGATTTGTTCCCAGAACCACTGCCAGTAGAGATCGCAATATTCTAGCTAGTTCGTCTTGTGTTTACCCTTAAGGTCGGTTTACACGACGAGCGTTTTCGGCACGGCACCCCTAAAAATCGGCACCGGTGCCCATAACTTTGGGCACGGCACTCTGACTTTTGTCGTATAAACGCGACAAAAATCGGCACCAGTGCCCAAAAAAATTGAAGCTCCCAGGCTTCCTGACGAGGTAGCCTCGGCCCGTCTAGCGAGCGGCATCGTGCCCAACTAACATGACGTCTTGCGAATAAGTAGCGAAAACGAAGAAAAACGGAAAGAACAAATTAATTTGAATGATAAATAACATCTAAAAGTCAAACGTATCCCAAGTCAACCTGGGTATTAGCTCTGCTGTGAGGCCTGCTCTGGGATCTTAACTCGCCTTAACTCGCCGCGAGATAATGCGAGTTAAGGCGAGTTTAGGAGATTTAAGAAAAAACACAACTTTCAGGTAATGCGTTTTAAGGCGTTTTAGGGCGATATAAGGCGATTTAAGAAAAATACATGGTAATTAAATATGCAAGTATAGCACTTTAAGCAAAATACAGCAATAATACATAATTAATAGTGCATAGTACATGTATTTTGAAAGGGCACCAGTGCTCCACCCACACCCCCAGGGGGTCTGGTAGACCGTCATGTAAACAAGACTCAGTTGAAACTTATTATTAATTTGCTTGTTATTTTGCTGTATTACTAATTTTAAGGTTATACCACCAAATTGCTGGAATTAATACAATGAAGAACATAAACCTGTATATAATAACATGTATTTCTAAATTGAATTGCATACTAATACATATTACTAAGTTCAGGCCTGGAACCACAATCAATTGGAAATCTAAAAAATCAGGGTTGTGGCTGGATTGTAGGAACAAGAAGTTTTAGTGCGCCCCATGGGGTTGCTAGCCTATATTTTGAGAATTTCCAAATGCATGAATGCCTTGTCAATAGTTTGGAAATTCCAAGGGTACAGAATATATTAAAACTGTGATCATGCATGTTCCAATTCAAACGAATTTACTATTTACATGTGTTAATTAAACTTACCAAATAAGCCTGATTTACGTTGCGAATATAATATTTCATTTCCATGTGTTTATATAATAACTAAAACTCAACATTGATTAGTATTTATTTCAATTCCCCTCGATATATAAAGTGCAGTATTTACAAAAATTCACTAATGTTAAAGTTTAGTTTATATAAAGTTTCATAGAGTTGAGTAATATATTTCCGCTAGATAGCCTGCGAGAAGGCTCCTTTCTCCGCAGTCGCTAACATGAAGTATTTAACTGAATTCGTGAAAATGCCAGATTTTGGTATCGACCCAAGCCCCAAGGTCGTACGCTAAAAATGTTGAACGATCATGGATCTTTATACGATATGAACCGGACAATGCTGACTATAAAAGTTGACTTGGATCATGCTGTGGTTTATCAATTTATGTAAGTTTCAACACTGTTGATATAAAATATTAAATGTTGTCAGGAACTGTGCAAAAGCTACTGCATTATATATACAATAATATACCCTAGTAATCCCTCTACCCTGTAATTTATAGGCTCCGCACTATTTTCAATAGAGGAAAACAAAACAATTTATGAATTGTTCTGGAAGTTCATGTCACAATATTGGTATATTAATTACACTTATCGAAATAGATAAAATGTTGAAAACAGACTGATTCTTGCCATCCTGACTTTTCTGTTTGAATATAGGGGTTCCTAACTTCATACAGTATGTCATATTATATAACTATATGCTTGATAGTATGTAACTTATGCACCAATCATTGGAAAGCCTGCACCCCCCTACCCGGGACATGCCGGGAAATAGTGAGGATTTATTTGCAGATTACCCTATCGGTTATGTCTGGGTACTCGGGCATTAGACAGCATGTTTGGCCTCCAAAGATCAAAATTGGGGAAATTTTAGAATAGTTTGTTGAATTTTAAAAGCAATTATTATGGTAGCCTTCATTTTTGGTGCCCAAGTAGCAGAGGACTTTAGTCATGTTTAGACTAGTAAGAAGGCCATGTATAGCGGGGGATTAGAATGATTTAGGACACAACCTTTATCTAATGCCCCGCTGTTCCTCGGGTAGGGGGGTGCAGGGCTTTCCAATGACTAGTGCATTCCTGTGTTTCGGCTATAATCAATAAGCATGTAACTTCCCATGTTTTGGCTAAGCCCCCTCTCTCCAGCAAGCCCCCTCGGGTAAGCCCCCTCCTAATCTTTTCTGAAATAAACAACCAGAACCCCCCTCTCCTAGGGAATGGATGTTTACACTGTATATAGTATTTACTATTTTCAGCATTTTAATTTGGTTGGCGAGTTTATGCGATTTAGTGCGAGTTTAAGCGATTTAAGAGAATCCTTGCCAATTTTTATCCGCGATTTAAGGCGAGTTAGGGCGTTTAAGGCGATTTAAGGCGAGTTAAGATCCCAGAGCAGGCCTGCTGTGCATCTAAATCTACGGATTCGTGGCCGATGAATCCGATGATGAATCGGTATACTATTAATATTTGTTCGTTTCAATCTAAAGAAGAGTATAGTATTCCTGTCGGCCATCTTAGTCAATGAAAATTGACTCAAAGCATTTCAAAAGGCAACAAAATACACCGTAATCACTAGAATGTGGGAGTGCCTTTGTCCAACGGGAACGGTGCTCATTTAATAATTATAAGTATCCTTTGTCAAAATTTTCGTGTAAACGGTTGCAAACCTGTCAGGCAACGAATTATATTTAAACTACTACTCCTAACATATAAAGCTTTAATTACATGGTTTGACACCTGGATATACTAGAGACATGCTAGAGATCTATAAGCCTACTAGAGAATTACGATCATCTACACGTCTGCTCTTAAGAACTCCGCCTGCAAGATTAGTCCGCTATGGAGAACGTTCTTTTCAATATGTTGCACCCAAGTTGTGGAATTCATTGCCCGAGGATATTCGTCGTTATGAATCTGTAACCAGTTTCAAGACGAACATAAAAACTCATCTTTTTAATCAGGCCTACAATTTAGTTTAGTTTCTTATCAACTTTCCTTAAACTTTTATGATTTTTAGAACACTTGAATTTTTACCTTTGACATTATTTAGCTATATATTTTTAAGCTATTGCGTCTTCTCACTCTAAATTGTAAAGCGCCATTGGGCTATACGGAAACGGCGCTATGAAAATTTTTGTATTATTATTATCGTAGCGAGCTGAACGTTTGGAACGTTTAGTGGTGCAGTGCACAAAACGCTAGTCGTGTAAATCGGCCTTTAGATGGGAGATCCGTCAGATGGATAATCCATCTCGAGTTAATCCTCCCTCATTGCAGCTGAGTGCTTAATTGCAAGAGACAGTTCGAACCTGATCGTGTCGAAGGCATACTAGGGCGCCTTTCGTTGCCACCATACGACTCATGTCGTATCGAGGAGCACAGCTAAGGTGAACTAGTGAGTTTTTGTGAGAGAGGAAACCGGAGGACCCGGAGAAAAACTATCGAAGCAAAGGGGAGAAGCAACAACAACTCCACTTACATGAGTTTTCAACCCTTGCTTCGCAATAGAGGCAATCCCTTATTTTCTTTAATCTACGTACCCTAGGGCTGTCCGACGTGGTATTCATATGACAGAGAAATTTCTCAGCGAACATAAGAACATTGACGAGCTAAAAATTACAGACACCGACATAAATGGAAGGAATATTTTTCATCTCAGTGTTCAAAGAGAAGAATTGCTTGAATTTGTGCTGGATAAATTTGGAAAGGTTTGATTTTGGACCGTAATTGAAATTCGGGACCGTACGCAAATTCGCTCGGTTCCATTTGTTCACACGGGAATTCGTATGGTTAGCTCTGCTCAAATTCGTCCTATTTCGTGCGTCCCGTGTGATCTGGAAATTCAAGGTGTTACACGAGGCAATTTTTGCTGCAACTTGCAACGCAATTTCCGTCACAGAGCGAGCGATGTTAGGCAAAAAAAATATTCACAGAGAAACTCTAGGATCCCGATATTTTTCTTGCTGAAAATACGCCTAGAAGACAAGAAAGAAATGAATGAGAATCCCATAATGATAATATCGGTGGAGTGAAACGCGGACAATGTTCGCTGTTTTACTGTGTGTACATTTCTACATAACATGGCTCTGTGCAGAAAATGCGTTGCAAGTTGCAGCAAAAATTGCCCCGTGTAACATAGCTTTTAGTAAATCATTCTAGCGTAATTTTGATATAAGAATTTCTTTTCTGTAGCATGATCAGCTCATCCAGGCACTGCATACTGAAAATATGAATGGACATACTCCGGCTCATATTGCTGTTTTGCATAACGAAAGAAAGGTAACGTCTCTTAAAACGTAGTTCGTTGCCATGACGCCTATACGAAACGTTCTCAAACCACAAACGAACTAAGGTATTTCGTGAGGAAGCAGTTGAAAAGATATCTTCTGACATTGTCATGAATGCTAATGCACATGGCTTTATAAGAAAGAATGTTTCCCAGTTTGCCAAACTTTGAGGTTCCTGGTTTGCCGTTTGCCCAGAGCTAAATCCCACTTCACTGTTTATTTTCTCCAAGTTTTTTTTCTTTCAGAGTTTGCGTATGTTAGCTGGAGTAGACAAAAACGTCTACACAATTCGAAGTACAAAGACAGGACAAACATTGATCCATTGTGCGGTAGAATCGTCTAATCCTTATATGATACAAGATATCTTGAAAACGAGACCAGACGCTTTATATGACAAGGATATGGACGGTAAACCTCCACAGCATTACGCTGCCGCATTAGAGGAGTACTTTTTGTTGGAATTTCTTCTATCGCAAGGAGCTGATATCTTGGAAACGTAAGTAGATATGATACAGTTGGGTTTCATTCAGTAGGACAGTGCAACACTAACACCGTAGGTTTCTTGGGTACTATAGTTTTGATCTGTTGTAACACAGGACGAATATCGAATGATCCTTACTGGACCTCTAGACAGAACATTTAGAACTGATAGAGCTATCCAGTATAAACAAAGTTAGTTTAGTTTAGGTTTCCTTCTGTAGTAACACTGGAGCTATAAGTGAAACAACCTGTAGCGTTTAGGGACACTTTACCAGAAATAGGAAAAATTGCCGATTCGGATAAAAGCAAAACTTTATTCAAATCCTAGAAAAGATTACATATGATATGAACGAAAAGTGTGTAAATAAATATAGAAACTCCATTATATATAACTATAACTTACAAGTTGCCCAATTCCTAAGTTTAACACGCAAATATCTGTCCATATATCCATAAAAAATCACATTGTTTTACACTTTTTTCCGAGCACATTTTTTAACAACAATAACAAAATAACATCGTTCAAAAGCTGATTAGTTCGCAGTCCTAATTAACATAACCAACGTTTCAATAAGGGATAATTTTTACTGGGCATCTAGAAAAAATAGTTTAGAAGTGACAAAACTATTCCGTATAAAAAAGTTGGGGAGCTTTCATTATTTATGGGGTTACTGGTTTGGTGTTTTTGGGGATGTTATGTTTATGTTAATTCCTGACCTGAAGTAGGAGGAGTTATGGGAAAAACAGTTTTGAGACGTAATAACCGAAATATATAAACTCTTCCGGAAAATACTTTGCCTTGGGCCCTTGGCTGTAGAACCTCATTTTCGTGATTGAGACATTGGCTTTAGAGCCCTTTACCTTGTCACTGGAAAAACAATTAGAAAATCATACGGTATGAAAGACTCATATTTTTTAGTATTGGACTAATATTTTCCAGTGCAATGTCTAAACCTTACAAGTGTTTTCATCAGTTGAACTTTCAGTAATGTACAATGTTTTTTTAAAGTGAACATCTATTTTGATTTAATGTTTACATTTATTATATGAAAAAGGTAGCTTTTACGTTTTATACTTAATATTCTAGATTTTTGGACATCTCGCTCGTTAGAAATGAATATTGAAGGTGTTTTCTAGATGGAAATTTTCGAGCGAAAATTATATTCACATACCACTGAGCTATAGAGTCAAGCTGCCAAGAGTGTGATGACAGTGAGCGTATAAGGGTAATATTCGAGATTTGGGGGGACTCTCGCTCGATAGAACTGAATGTTGAAAGATTTTTGTAGCTGGAAATTTTCGAGAAAAAATTATATACATATTGTGGTGGTCAGAGCGCTACACGAGAATCACAGGGCCCTAGGTTCGATTCCTGCCACAGGCCTAGAACTTTGCATTTTTCGCAATTGCTCCTGGTTAGGTCTAAAGTATGTAAATAATCTTTTCTTTAAAATTTCCAGCTGCAAAACACCTTCAACATTCCGTAGTATTGAGCGAGATGCCCAAAAATCTAGACATTACCCTTATGCCAAACACTGACATCACTCTAGTATATATACATGAAACTGTGCTTAGCTCTTGGCAACTGGACTCTGTAGCTCAGTTGTCAGAGCACTGCACCGGAATCGCAGGGCCGCAGATTCGATTCCTGCCAGAGGGCCTGTATTATGGTTGCATTTTTCGCAACTTGTCCTGGTTAGGTTTAAATATGTATATTGTCTCCCATCTACAACAAACCTTCAACATTCATGTATTAAACTTACAATCTCCTTGAGGAGGGCTGCAGGGCGGCCCAGAAAGGGGCCAAAGGGAGCAATTTTCCCCTGCCCCACGACTAAAGGGGGCTCCCTAATTGAAATGAAGTGAAATTTGGATATATGTTACTGTAAATAGTTTCTCAGAATGCAGGAATTTGCCATTCCTGAGATCCTAGATTTCAAAAATTTTCAGGGAGAGGTTCCCCCCCGGACCATCCTAAACCACTTTAGCACTGAATGCAGATTGATAATGTCATTTAGTATGTAAAGGCTACAGAACGTAATCAGGAAGCTAAAAAGTATGAAAATCAGTTTTCTAACAAGCACATGACGCCAAAGATCTTTCGAAAAGGAAACTAGAAAGGGCACCAAAGTTGTTTATGCCACGGTCATCCAAATACCTCGGCCCTGAGGGGTTGTAATTTTTCTTCAACATCTGAAGGAGGGGTTACGAAGGACAACAATTGCTCAAGAGAGGGGTTAATGGAATTTTCGAGTTAGTGCCTAAAAAACATCCACCCCCATCATACCATAAATAATGATAGAAAAATATAACGAGAAAATAGACTAAAGTGGATAATTTCTTTCTTTATAGTGACAAAAATAATTCCACACCACTTCACATCGCGGCAGAAGCTGGCTCTATATCCAATGTCAAACTTCTAGTATTAGATGACGAAGACCTCTTAAGAGCAGAAGATAATTTCGGAAGAACAGCTCTACACATCGTCTGCAAGAATGGCTATAGAAATATTGTTGCATTTCTTCTTGAGAATGGCGCTGAACCGCTAGTGAAGGATGAAGATGGTCTGAATTGTTTGGAAATTGCTGTGGCGAACAAACAAGACGATGTAGTTCAAGAGTTGTTCCTTAGCGACCATTGGAAGGAAGTAAGTACGATATAGACAATTATCGTCCTCGTCATCATCCTCATCATCATCATCGTCATCGTCATCATCATCATCATCATCATCATCATCATCATCATCGTCATTATCATCATCATCATTACTATCACCTTCACCATCGTGATCGTCATCGTCATCGTCATCGTGATCGTCATCGTCATCGTCATCGTCGCAGACACTCCAAGACTATGTTTGTCAAGTAAGTGAGATCAGAATCGATCGACCCTCTCCCCCTCCTACTTCGTCACCCTCATACAAATTGTAAACCAGAGAGAAGATGAGTAATACAGTAGAACTATCTTAGTAAGTATGATAAAGCATGCAAGAGCTACTCTTTATGCGCCTTGTTAAATTGCCATGTCACCTTTTTCGAGCTCTTGATTACCTCGTCTGAGGGCTGGTATTGAAAACTGACGTTCTTGTACCTAGGGTAGTCGTTAAGTTGAGTTTTCCTAAATATTCCCATATTGGATCCATTCGTAGGCTAACTGCATTTCGTTCATCATCAAGTTGCACAGTTTCAGTCTGTTTAACATCACCAGGCAGGTCAGTTTCATTCATCAATTGATAATAATCAACAAACTGGTCGTGCAGCATTTCCGTCTGTCTTACACTGAATTTGAGAATGTTTGAATATCTAAAATATAATAAAAATGTCTCACATTATTCATTTCACAAACTAAACTGCATTGCACCAATCTAGCAAATGTATTATTGTACCTTTGAACAAAATATGAAGCCTCCTAAATAATGGCTGATAGTCGTTTATTCGAGTTAACAAATTGTGCATTATTTAATACATCATCATTTAATGGAAGATTCTTCGACTTACACTGAACAGCAGCAATATAAAATTGTCGCACCGCAGTGTATAACTTCTTAACTTGTTCGACAGAAATATAACCTTCAGCCAGAAACTTGTTCAGTAGCATCCTTAAAATTCCAACAAATAATTCTCCATCTGCTCTCTCTTTTTTCAATTCAGCAGACAAATTTCCTGTAGTATCATCATTCATGCATGCTTCAAGTTTATCAACTTTAATTAACTTGCTAAGAATCTTTTTGTATGCATTACAACAACTTTCGTAGAAAAGGAAAATGCATGGAACTGATCTATGTAAAAATTGACTGAAATGTGTAAAACTGGGAAACACTGCTTGGTAGAAAAATAAGTATATAGCAGTCATTGGGTCAGAAAAATTAATTGTTTCTTCTAATGCCTTGCCTGCATAATAAGCTGCGTTGTGTGACATATGACAGGGGAAACCCATGAAGTATACTGTAACGTTAGCATTAACTACCCTTGTTTTTATGGAGGTATGCGCCTTCCAACATTCACCGATGTGTTGTCAACAGACATTCCAATGAAGTTAGCCCAAGATATGTCATTGTTATTTAGAACTTCGTGTATCTTATTACATGCCGTTGTTGGACACGTATCTAAGAATCGACCTTCCAATTTGTGAGTGTTAATATCTAAGGCACGTACAGTAAAATGATTAATCTTTTCCAAATTTTGCCGCTAGATCCATCAATAGCCAATGAAAATGGTTGGCATTTCATTTGTGATACCATGCTTTGTTTCATATCTGGAGCAATGGCACTATTTATTCTAGGAAATTTCTTGGCGTGGGAAGAATCATAATATTTCGCAATATCACTATAAGGAAACATCTTCCTGAAGAATGTAGCCAAATTATCAGATACACTGATTGGTAAATTATGATCCACAACATTACTTGCTACACCAAATTTCATCATCGTCATCATTGTCATCATCGTCATCATCGCCATCATCATCGTCGCCATCATCATCGTCGCCATCATCACCATCACCATCGCTATCATCATCATCATCATCGTCATCGTTATCATCACCAGCACCACCAGCGTCATCATCATCACCATTGTCGTCATCGTCGTCATTTTCATCATCATCGTCATCTTCGTCATCATCGTCATCATCATCATCATCATCGCCTTCGTCCATCACTACCATCATCATAATAATCACCACCACCATAATTATCACCATCATCACACATACACACACACTATCACAAGTGGTTCAGTACACTATATGCTAAATTAATTTCCTACTTTAGCTTATTAGTGAGTGGAAAGGTGGAGCAAAGAATTGTTTTGCATACCTGGTAAATAGGATGCCAGATAACGCCAAGATCTTGTTAGATCGCTGTGTTGTCAAGAGCGACGATAAACCTCAATCTGTTGACTACAATGTGACATATGATTTCTTCTTACTAGAGCCGACAGGTATGTTTAATACACTGGATAGCATTTTAAGACCGAGTATTTTGTTCCAGTACGCGGAGAAGTCAAGTTCAATAACCCGAGTTTAGTTTAGGTTTCCTGCTGTGGTTTGAACACTGTATCAATACGGGACAATCTTTACTGTAACACTAGGGAGAACAGTTTAGAACTGATAAAGTTATTCAGTATAAATAAATTATAAAACATAAACGAAAAAAATAAAAACATCTTGAAAACGCAAGATATGGATTAACAAGGCAAGACGCTGTCATTAACTAAGCTGTCATGAACTAAAATTGTATTGTTTAATATTATTAGATGATCAACCTGATGAAGAAAATCGAAATGATGGTATGGTTCTAAATATAGTTTTATTCCTCTGCCATATCTGTTCAGGTTCCCCTGTATTGTAAAGTTCACTTGCAGCTCCAAATTTTGGAAATAGAGAATATGTTGCAAAAAGCTCTTTCTATTCTTTAATTGATACCTCTTTGGCTCTCTCCTCGTCAGAGGTTTCCGCTGATCATAAGCGAGAGAGGAACGCAGGCGCGAAACGAAATGAAATCGCGAAACGGGAAACCTCTGCCAAATAACGGTCGAAATAATGCCAGACTTGTCGAAGTAATGCTAAATCTTTGATTTCACCTCGGTGTGTTGAACAACCTGCTCCAAGCTTTCCCAGAAAGTGTATAATACCGAGACGCTAATTAATACCAGTAATCCCCTTCTCGTTTGGTGCTCACTAAAGTAAGACGATATCGTCTTACTTTTGCAGTTTTCATATCTTCGGTTCAGTGCATGCTATGTAGATGAAAATACCACCGTTCGATTCAGCGTTTTACGATGTCTTTAGAGAAGTAAATTGTGTTTGTTTACAATGCTACGCGGCCAATTTAGCCCCTTTCAAACACCTCTGAACTTTGTATTGTTTACAAATTAACAATAATACAAACTAATTATATATTCATTTCGCTTTCCTACCTTTGGTTTACACGCTACAAACTCCTAAGTGTGACCATTGGATAGCTCTTGAAAATCCTGTTCGAAAGGATGTATTTAAATATCCATACTAAATAAACTAGCCATTTTATGACAATTCTCGACTTTTCTCGTGAAAATCCCGTCTAATTGCGAAATCCCGGTTTTGTCGGCGCACGCTCGGGCAACTTCGGAAGCTAAATCTCCGCGGCTTTGCATCCTAGCGTATTGAAAGTACCGGCAATCGATTCCGCGTGATGTAATTGCCTAGATGGCGGATTTTCATTGGTTTATAGCAATCAACACTGACCTTATATGGCATTTCGTAATTAATTTGCGCGTGCGGGAATCAAATTTCAACGATCTCGGCATTTTGTATGCGACTTTCAAAAAATAAAAAAAAATACTTCTACTTCTTCAAATGCAATGAAACTTTCCAATAATATTCCTTTTTACATGAGCTACAATTTCGGGTGTAACATTTGCTCGAAAATAATAAATCTTGCCCTGGCAATTCCGACTTACTTCAACAATAATTGTAAAATTTTTAGATAATTTATGAACATGTATGCAAATTAATTTGGATATGTAATATGAACCGGGACAAACTAAATATAATTTTAAAGAGGAAGTCATAAGCTATCGAATGATGCGTGTCCTGTTGCCAGAGAATAAACACGTCTGGAGATATTTACATTTTGAAACAACCGGTCGTAATTACGGCGCAAGCCGTAAAACGAGAAGGGGTATATTGTCGGGAAAGGTGTTCTTTGTAGGAATTTATAGTCACTTTCGTTTTGTGTGCGAGCCGGCGTTTCTGTAGCCTGCTCGCAGACGTTGTTAAAAACAAACGTCTGCTGAACCTAGCGCCAGAACGAGTTCTGGTATTTTTCCCTCAACCAGTCAAAATTTACCTTCCAAATTAGCATAATTTTAAATTCAATAATTATGGAGTTCAACGAAGCTATGAGCAAATTGCTATAATTAATTTATGCATTTTCACAAGAATCACGCTTTTATATCAGAGATTCTGATTGGACGATCAAAATAGACGTTGTGAAATAGCAGAAATCGTTCTGGCGCTCGGTTCAGCAGACGTTTGTTTTTCGTCGCTTGGCGTGAGAAAAATAACGTCTGCGAGCAGGCTAGCGTTTCTGCGTTTCTGCAAACAATGGGCACTGCACTTGAAAGGATTAAGCAAGTCTAAAGACATATACGACGAAAGATTATTTGAACGTATCATTCGCCGTGATTTGGTTACTTTTTTATCGGTACCTACCGTTATTTTTCAGGCCATTTTAGCTTAATTTTTATATAATTTATTGACATGTCAGCAAACCCGTAGACGAGAACCTAGACAAAAACAAAACGCCCAATCTGTCTTGGATATACATCTAGTTTATTATGATGTAGAGCACATAAAGATCGAAACATACCTCAAAACAAAGTAAATGAACCGCTGATATTGTCCTTGCGACAATAGCATCGTAAACAGTGGTCAATATTCATCACGAATTTTAAGACACTGTTATCGAGAATATTGATTACAAATACATCCCCAAATCGCCAGAGGGTCGTACCAGTTTTACAAAAATTATAAGAGCGAATTTGTATGATAATTTCCGTTTGGAAAACGTTGCAAACATTTAATTATTCATGTTTACCTTCGAGTATAACACAGTGACAGTTATGGATTCACAAAATTCTTCAAAAAAATCGTATGTATAATCTTCATTTGACCAACATTAGAAAGCTAATTTTACGCACTTTTTAGATATTTGTATTTTGTTTTGCTTGTAAGCATTTGCCTTCTTAAGCTGAAGAACAAATGAACTGTTGACTTGCATTGCTACCGCATTGACAGTGCCTCCCTCGGTTTATTAACATCTTGGGCGTGACTTTTGGCAGAGGTTTCCGGAATTCATAAACACTTCGCAATATTAGAAACATCTACGGAGGAGAGAGCCTCTTTGGGTGCTAATGTATTAGGTTTATCGTATCGTCCTAATATTTGTAGCAATTTTGCAGGTACATATCTTCGGTTCAGTACATGCTATGTAGATGGCAATATAACCGTTCGATTCAGCGTTTTACGATCTCTTTAGAGAAGTAAATTGTGTTTGTTTACAACGCTATGCGGCCGATTTAGCCCCTTTCAAACACCTCTGAAGTTTGTATTGTTTACAAATTAACAATAATACAAACTAATTAAATATTCATTTCGCTTTCCTACCTTTGGTTTACACACTAAACACCAATTGACGCGGATTTCCAATCCCTTTAGTTTGATACCATCTTTATAATCGTAGGACATAATCTAGCCCTTTTACGGCAATTCTCGTGAAAATACTTTATTTATTGCGAAAGCGGGTATTGTCGGCGCACCCTCTGACAACTTCGGAAAGCTAAATCTCAGTGACCTTGCACCCTATCGCCATAGAATAGAGAATGGACAGAAGGGCCACTCTTTTGATGTTTTTGGCGCTACCGACACGCGCCGGAAGTTGACTGCCGCCATGTTGCTGGCCAGAAGAGTGCAGCCAGAACAATAGCGAAATATATTGTGAAATTGACATCGCTGCTACTAAATGGCGCTTTTAAGCGATTTTGGTGAATAAATCCAACTGTGTCCTTCGGAAATATAAACGAGAAAGGTAAGAGAGTAATTTTGATGTTTTAATTCTCAATGAAAGTGTTTCTTTTAGCCACAATTTTGTAATTCTCAGATAGCTTATGGGGGTCGCCAGGGCACCAGAGTGCCATTGAAGTTTACTTTTATATAGAATTTTGGAGCAAGATATTTTGTTGAAAACACAGTATTGAAACGATATTCTTCATACTATAGATTAAAGAATCATGGTATTTTCATTTCATTTTGCGTCATTGCGTGGATATTTATGGACAAATTTGACAATGATTTTTATGAGAACTTTTCCAACTAATTAACATTTCCTTAGTATTGAATTAAAGGATTGATATTTGGAATGGGTTTGATTGCTTGAAACTCAATTTAAAAAACGAACCAAATATTTCAATGTCTTTAAAGAGAAGCTAAAGAAATCCATAATTGCAACTGCGACTAATATATAACAAATATAGTAATTGCAAACATTTGCTTAATTTATACTAGAGGCGGCGATCCGTCTGGATGAACTTGGGCAAAGAAAAGATAGTTTGTCTGATAATTCGTTTGTGTATATACGCACGTGAACAGACGAATCATCCGTCAAGACGAACTATCTGCGTAGTTTGTCTACATAGACAAACTTGTGTGCATATAGTTCGTCTCGACGGATGATCCGTCTGTGTGTATAAATACGGCATTAGTCGTTCATTAGACAAACTATCGAGAAAGCTGGTACTTCGTTACTTATAGCCAGAGGATAGTTATTCTCACTAGTTTGTCTGGATAGTTCGTCTTGTGTTTACACTAAGGCAGATGATCTATCCAACGGATGATGCGTCTTGACGGATGATCTGTCCCTAGTGTAAATCGGGCCCTTGTAATTACCCATACTCTCCTTATATCTAAATAGTTAAATTCAATTTTGTAATTAGGTCTCTAGGATCTCTAGACCTATAACGTCTTATTTTTGTGAATAATCAGTCATGTAAGTATGAGCAAAACCAATAAAAACACATACAGTAGTTTTCTTGTATATATTATGGTTAATCCATTTTGCACAGTATAGGGAATGTGGTGTACAGTATTTATGATCAATGCATAAAGTGGAAAATATTGTAAAGAAAGGAACCTGTGTACAATATTGTGTTTCTTGAAAATGCAACAATTTATGTCAATTTGAGACTTGCTAGGGTGTTGCCTTGGACAAAGTATTCCCTGGGGCCTAATATAAGGCATCATAATTTTGAAAGAGGAAAAGCAGTGCTCTATTTTATTATGGCCCTTTACTTGGGCACTGAACTTCAAACAATAGCCTAGAAGGTAACCACCTTGAAGGAAGGCACCACTACACCAACCCAAATTTTCGTGCTGCATTGACTTGGGGTGCGTAGGTCTAGTTGGCCGCTCTGCCAATTGGATTATGTTTGGTTATAGGACCCTATTGATAATAGTATTATTGTACTGATAGGTTATCCTGCATAAAAATTCGAAATTAGTATTGCTATGTTTTTTGTCTCAATCATATTGCAATAAGACATGAGCACATGGCCTGGTTCCACAATCACTAATGATTTTATAGAAAATAAATACTGTAATTGAAATTGCAAATATTATCAGTAACATATCCAGAAGGGGTTTTCATCTGGCTATATATAATAAAATTCAGTCCAGTATATTAAAACATCTGCTTGCATATAAAATATTTATTAATAACCGATTAGCTGGCAATGCGCCCAGATGCACCCTACTTTAGTATTTTACTCTGTCTAACACCAGATGATTTTACTGGTCAGCGGTAGGGTACTGCCAGTTAATGGGTTACCAAAATCATCTGCCAGTGTCTCTTGTTAACCCATTATCTGGCAATGGGCCCAGACGCACCCTACTTTAGTATTTTTCTCTGTCTAACGCCATACAATGTTGCTCATCAGTAGTAGGGTACTGCCAGTTAATGCGTTAATTAACTATAAAACATTTTAGTATTTTTTGGTTTTCAGTTCTTTAGTACAGTGATCCCCATTGACAGTTTTCTTGACACACAATCAGGCAACTTCCTTTTACTTTTCATGAATAACTGTTCAGCCTTTATCATAATAACCAGGAATTACATCTACAATATTAGAAAGTAAGCCTATAAATACTCAACTTTGACTCTACTCAGAGTCTCAGACAATAATTTTTATTTAGTTGAAAGAACTTAAAAATAATTGTCAAATGGTAGGTCAAATTTGTCAATAAACATGCAGGCAAAATGAAATGAAAATACCATAAATGTTTAATCTATAGTATGAAGAACACCGTTTCAATACTGTGTTTTCAACAAAATATCTTCCTCCAAAATTCTATATAAAAGTAAACTGCATTGGCACTCACTTGCCCTGGCTACCCCCATAAGCTATCTGAGAATTACAAAATTTTCGCTGAAAGAAACACTTTCATTGAGAATTAAAACATCAAAATTACTCTTTTACCTTTCTCATTTATATTTCCGATGGACACAGTTGGATTTATTTACCAAAATCGCTTAAAATCTCGATTTAGTAGCAGCGATGTAAATTTCACAATACATTTCCCTATTGTTCTGGCTGCACTCTTCTGGCCAACAACATGGCGGCCGTCAACTTCCGGCGCGTGTCGGTAGCGCCAAAAACATCAAAAGAGTGGCCCTTCTATTCATTCTCTATTTTATGCTATCACCTTGAAAGTGCAGGAAATCGATTCCTCGTAATGTCATTGCCTACATGGCCGATTTTCATCGGTTTATAGCAAGCAAAACTGACCTTATATGGCATTTCGTAATTTATTTTTGCGCGCGGGAATTAAATTTCAACAATTTCTGCATTTTGTTAGCCTGAGACAGACGAATAACGAAAAATATACGTCTGAGAACATTCGTCACTAATCTTGCCTGGTGATGTGAGAGCGTTAGTCGAGATTTAGATAACAGATTGTCATTGTTCACACTAAAATTGCATGTATTGTGCGTTTTTATTGGATCATTAGACATGTCGGAAAAAAATAAAAAATGGCGGAATTTACAGATCGAAATATTTTATGGAGACGTGCGATTAATAAGGTATTAAATGTTTTTCAAGTACCTTCTTTATATAAAGAACAGGAAGAGGCCCTTGCTCAATTGTTTTCGAAGCGAGATGTTTTCATTAATCTCCCTACATCGTATGGGAAATCGCTCATATTTCAAGCTGCACCCGTAATGGCCGATATTCTCTTTCGAAGAAGCACGGGAACCAGCATAGTAGTGGTTATTTCTCCACTGAAAGCCCTCATGGAAGATCAAGTTAGACATTTAAACAAACTAGGTTTATCGGCAGTCCGTGCATCAGACCAATACGACGATCGACTTGTTCAAGGTGTCATCAATGGTCAGTACACACACATATATGGATCACCTGAATGCTTTCTCAAATCAACTTGGAGGGGAATATTTGGGAGGAAGACATTTCGAGAATCATTGGTGTGTATTGCCGTGGATGAAGCCCATTGTATTAGTCAATGGTAAGATAACTGATGTTAATTTTATAATTTATTACCTACATAACTATTTTCAATTAATCCAAAGTATTATTAAGCAAGACCTGAACAAGGTATTAAACATGATACAACTAAACACAGGGTTGCACCTTTAACTATCTGACTATAATTGACCAGTAAAATATAGACACAAGACAAAGTATGAATAGCCAGGCCATTAAGTGTTTCTGTTTTGTCTTGTTTCAAAGGGGTTTGCCTGGTGCTAGACGAAGCGAACTTCCATTCAGAAGTTGGTAAGGGAATCTTGGAGAATTGCGATAACTTTCCCCAGATGATGTAAACATGCTTGTGGTAACAGCATCAGCCACCAAAGAAACCAGGACTGTTGTCTATGAAAGTTTGAAGTTAAGCGATACTACTGCAGTGGTGTCACAATCGCCTGATAGGTCAAATCTACAGTATACATTGCGGTATATGGATAAAAATATTCCACTTGATTTGTTATTCAGCGAGGTAATCGAGGAGGTGAAAAGTAATGGCACAAAGGCAGTAAGGACAATTATTTATTGTCAAACTCGGAAGCAATGTGCTGTATTGTACCGAGTATTCTAAACCGCTTTGGATAATTTATTTTATTAGGATGCTGTGCCTAACTGTAAACGTCGTTTAGTAGATATGTACCATGCTGGAACACCTGAACCTGTAAAAAATCACATTTCGAAAGATATGTCCAAAAGCGATGGCCATATTAGAGTACTTATCTCAACTATTGCATTTGGGATGGGTGTGGATTGTAAGCAGGTTAGCAGAATTATTCACTTTGGGCCATCTAAGAATATTGAATGTTATATCCAGGAAAGTGGGCGTGCAGGAAGGGACGGGTGCCAAAGTAAGTGCATATTATTGTTTAATGGCCTGCTTTCTACACTTTGTACACAAGACATGAAGGAGTTTCTTCGTAGTGACAAGACATGCAGAAGAGAGTTGCTCATGAAAGCCTTTGGATACAAGCATGTTGCCTCAAATAGACACAGCTGTTGCGACAATTGTGCAATTGCATGTGAATGTGGTGAAGATGATTGTAAGTCAACCATTGGACTTGATATTCCAGACTCGAAGACTATGACCTCAGATGAAAACACTGGAAAAACATGAAAACAACAAAGCCATGTTGAAAGATTTTAGGAATCATTTAATACAAACACAAACACAACAATTGAGTAACACAGTCTCATGACCAACTGTTCTGCTTGAATTTGGGAATGCACAAATTATTAGTGTTATTGAAAACAGTAACAAAATATTTACTATTTGCGATGTTAAGAAGTATGTTGAAGTGTGGCGTGAACAACATGCATGTGGAATATTAAAAGTTTTGGGTGAGGTGTTTGGTGACGTTGGTGATATTCCAGATTTGTCTGACTTAACTTGTCAAGAACTATTGGGTGCTATGGATTGGGACGAAATTCATAATGACTCAAGTTTGGTTTCAATGATGGATTCCCAGGATGAAGATATGGATGATGGTACCCAAGATGAATCTGGAGAAGGGTCATTAAATAGGACAAATTGAGGGTTCTTCGCGTGTGCCTAAAAGATATAAACAAAATCTCGACGTTTCGAGCTAAAGCCCTTCGTCAGAGGAAATTAGTAGACAGATAAACACATTACATCAGCTTTTATAGCAACGCTATAAAAGCTGTCACGTGAACAAAATATTAACCAATGAAAATAAAGTAGTCATAACAATCTTAACAAAATAGAATTAATATGTAAAGATATAGCCTGCGTGCAGGCTTCGGCCCGATTATAGGGTCGAAGGCCTGTGCACATGCGTTACACTTATCAAAGCGCTGTAAATGTCGTACAAGGGAAGGGAAGAGGGGATATAGAGGAAAGTATATAAGAAGTATTTAAGAGAAAAGAATGAGCTAGATGAAGGAGAGGCGCTCATTGATACCATCAGGCTGAATGGTGCCAAGTTTAAAACTGAGACGCTTTTCTTGCTTCCGACGGGTATCATTGCCACCAATAATGGGATGAATGGCGCATATTTTCATATCAGAAAAGGAGTGGTTGGCATTGTTGATATGAAGAGGAGTGGTTTGAGTGGTTGGCACACTGTGGTTTGTTATGATTGTTGTGACTACTTTATTTTCATTGGTTAATATTTTGTTCACTTGACAGCTTTTATAGCGTTGCTATAAAAGCTGATGTAATGTGTTTATCTGTCTACTAATTTCTCCTGACGAAGGGCTTTAGCTCGAAACGTCGAGATTTTGTTTATATATTTTAGGCACACGCGAAGCAACCCTCAATTTGTGCCAACCACTCCTTTTCGAAGCAACCCTTAAACCCTCAAGTTGGCACTACTTTTCTGATATGAAAATATGCGCCATTCATCCCATTATTGGTGGCAATGATACCCGTCGGAAGCAAGAAAAGCGTCTCATTTTTAAACTTGGCACCATTCAGCCTGATGGTATCAATGAGCGCCTCTCCTTCATCTAGCTCATTCTTTTCTCTTAAATACTTCTTATATACTTTCCTCTATATCCCCTCTTCCCTTCCCTCGTACGACATTTATAGCGCTTTGATAAGTGTGACGCATGTGCACAGGCCTTCGACTCTATAATCGGGCCGAAGCCTGCACGCAGGCTATATCTTTACATATTAATTCTATTTTGTTATGATTGTTATGACTACTTTATTTTCATTGGTTAATATTTTGTTCACGTGACAGCTTTTATAGCGTTGCTACAAAAGCTGATGTAATGTGTTTATCTGTCTACTAATTTCCCCTGACGAAGGGCTTTAGCTCGAAACGTCGAGATTTTGTTTATATCTTTTAGGCACACGCGAAGCAACCCTCAATTTGTTTTACATGTCCGTGGCCGACGCTGAATTAAAGTCATTAAATAGGAGCAGTTTTTACTGCAATGTGAACCTTTAATTGAACTACTGTACTGTACTGTACTCAGCTACAACATTTTCATAAAAGTACCTATTACTAAGTTAAACTTTACTGTAAAACACTATAATTGACAAGTGCACCAGGCCTTCCCAGAAAGAAAATGGCATTTTTTTGGCAATACCATATTTACTTGTTTGGGCGCCGCCACCGAATAAGCGCCGCATTTGAGACAGTGAAAATTTAATGCTCAAACTAGTAAATACGGTCATCTTTTCTCATTCCCAATGGACAAGGCGTTTAATTATTACTCTTGCAATTTCGTGAAACTTTGAAAACACTTGTGAAACCGAAACCGGTTTTCCACTGGGTGAATTTGTTCGTGCAAACAGTAAATTTAACAACATTTTTGGCTAGCGAAAAAACCGCGGAGCCGAGGGGCCTTACACAGGGGGAGCCCCCGCGGGTATATTCTTCATGTCCTGTGGCTGACCACACCCCTACCCCCAATACTAAACCGACTAGCATCCCCACCCCTGCCGCACCCCAACCCCACCCATGGATCCATTACAGCTGCAGGACATGAAGTACATTCCCCCAGGGGGCTGCAAATCCCCAAATTTTTCGGACCGGAAGTACTGCGCCTGAAGTTCGATCGGCTTCATTTACAACTTGACAGCCAACATTTAGGGATACACGGATCACGTCAGCCCGCCAATTGTACCTGGTCAATTTCATAAACACTGGCTTTAAGATTTTAATTTTTTACTAGTATCCAAGTGGATACTAGCATCTTATTATTCTCCTTTGAAATTTAGTGTCTATGAAAATCAGAAAAAAAATTAAAACGGGACAGGTGAGAAGTACTGAGTTCATTATTATTCATGTAATGGGGCGATAATGATCTACAGCAATTAATTTTGTGTGCCTAAATACATTCTGCATACAAAAAATACATGGTACAGTATACTGTAATAAGCGGCAAAACAGAACTATTCGATTCGGTCAAAAAAATTTACATTGTAGTATCCCTTGGGATACTAAGCCTGGAATATCCATTATTGAAATCTAGTATCCTTTGGATATCAGGATAGCACTTATCTTGAGCCCTGTAAACATTATCTGTATTAGTTAGGTACCATATAATGAAAAACACTTACCGACCAACTTGAATGATACAAAAATATGCTCAGCATTAATTGCACTGCATTCATACGAGAAGATCGGTTTCTCAAGAGAACTGCTGCTGCCATACCAACGGTTGGAACCCATTCGCCTCTTATACTGTGGTTCCTTCTGTTAACTCATGCTGTTTCTAAGATAGCATGGGTGGATGGTGCCCTTTTTTCTAGCTCCTCCTCAAATTTTTCAAGTGAAAATTCCAGCAATTTGTCCTTATTATATTGGGGGATCTCAAACAGCTAGGTTGCTTTGTCGAACACAATCCATTGCATTCCAAATCAATCTGTTTTAATGCTAGAATCTGTAGTTGTTTGCGAAGAGGAGCACTTTTCCATGCAGCATTTGCTATTTGCTTGTAAGTACCGCGAACTAGCATTTTCCCAAAGACTGCAAGTCGTCTGGCAGACCTCTTTCTCTCTTATCATTTGACCACTGTAACTTTACAGTTACAACAACAGAAGATTGTCGTGAGCCTGTTGCGAATGTGTTTGACTGTTTACTTGGTGTAGAATGGTGAACAAGCAGGCTATCACGTGATGAAGAAGGGCTCTCTATACTATGAATCGACGACCAACAGCCAGTTTGCACTGATACAGGTGATAAAGGTGCTACAAACGGTCTAAACGCAGATTCAATACATGGTCTTTTCGCTATATTAACACGTTCAAGCGATTCTGACGGCGAGCTTACTCGAGAGCTTTCATTAGATTCTAGGACATGTTTACATGAAGTATTAACAATACCTTTTAGTGTAGCAAGCAATTCACGTTCCTGTCTTTTAAGATTGTCAAGTTTCTTTAGCTTGTCCAAACACGATTTGCAAATATAAATGGAGTCAATTTCTACGGCAAAAGGCAGAAGAGAGAGAGAAGCACGTACATCGAACTTTGCCTTTCCATCGACCAGATCACATGGTCGTTCCATACTTCGATACGGACACAGAGTAATCACATACAGAGGTGTCTCTTCGCGGAAAAACCGTAATGTGTTTTTTACTGGTCGCCATGTTCTTAGCCAGTACCTGCACATGCGCAGTTTACGTATGCTGACGGCCTCTCTTTACTACAGAGGACTGGCTAAAAGGGCGGTAAATGCTGCCATACTCTTGTATCAAAGGCCGACATGAACATTACGATGATTACTCTGTGATACAGACATACAGTGTCGCTCATAGCAAACGCCATTTTGTTTTTCTCAGATACGTAATTATGCAAATATTTATGATAAATTATGATAATTAGACCGGGCAAGATTAGTGACGAATGTTCTCAGACGTATATTTTTCGTTATTCGTCTGTCTCAGGCTAGCATTTTGTATGCGACATTCAAAAAATAAAAAAAATAGTTGTACTCCTTCATATGCAATGAAACTTTCCAATAATATTCCTTTAACATGGGCTACAATTTGTGTGGTAACACTTGCCCGAAAATAATAAAACCTGCTCTGCCAAATCCGATTTATTTCAACAATAATTGTAAAATTTTTAGATAATTTATGAACATGCATGCAAATTAATTTGGATATGTGATATGAACCGGGACAAACTAAATATCGTTCTAAAGGAGATCATAAGCTATCGAATGGCGCGTGTCCTGTTGCCAGAGAATAAACACGTCTAGAGATATTTACATTTGAGCAAGTGATCGTAAATACCGTGCGTTGGGGTACGACGATAAAGAGTTTTCCATATCTTCGGTTTTCAAGATGTTTTCATTTTTCGGTTTATGTTTTATACTTTATTTCGTTAAAGGACATTGGCAACGAAAATTTTTATTGGCTTATTTAATCTTAGTGGACCACCTAACTAGGAAAATGCTCATCACCTTGCTCATCGGCCGCCATTTGAAATCGGGTCAATGACCTTTTTGACGTCATTAGCAGGGTTGCGTTCAAAACAACATAGAGATTTATATTGCGCGAAGGTTATGTGTTAAATAAAATATGTTATTTTGAGCGTTATAATGAACAGAAATTCTCATTACCAGGCAAGCGAACTAGGGAAGTGCTATACTATCAGATCAGACCATATTAAGCGAGTGTGAAGGAAAGGAGTGGCGGATTTTGCAACGATTCTGCACTACAGCATGATTTGTCTGACGCGTTTGAGGATGATTGGGTATTATTGAAGCTATACTATTTTGTGTAAATTGAAATTTAGCGAAAAAGATAAATGGTCATATACTCTGCAAAAATTTTAAAGAACCATGTGTTGTAGTTAGAATACACTCTTTAAACGAACACATAAGAAAAGATGGATGAAATGTTATATTAACTCGAGACACTGAGTGACTGAGACAGGTTCAAGCCTTAAAATGTACTGAAAAGGAAATCTAGTGCAGAATTGTTGGATAAGAGTACTATTATATTGAAATAGATTTATATTTAAGTCCAAGAGTTTATTGAAGTATATTTTTTCAAACAATTCATATATGAAATTGTGAGCATATGACTATAGGCAGACTGTGCTTGTATTTTTTGACGGCAAATATGAGTGCTTTCGCCTGTCGTAGCCTACATGTCAATTGGTCGTATATACATTATTTAGTACATATAATTAGTTTGTAGAAACAAGCCAGATATAATTAACTGTTCTCTGGCAGCAAGTAAAATAGGAAAATATTTTCTGAAAATGTAGCGAGTTTCTTTACAGTATAGAATATCATTAATCACGGCGTGCCGTTTATCATACATGTACATAATTATCAGTTATGATTATATATAAGACAATATATTATGTCTTACAAATTAATCATGCATGTTATTTGTAGTTTGTTGTGTAATAGCGCTTCTTTATACTAGACTGTCCAACTGTATTGAAAGTATAAAAGGAGTGCTGTGGCTGAAACTATTTAGATTTTGGGGTTTTATGCATGCTTGTGTATTTTGAATCTATATTGCGCCAGCCAGATATGATATATTTGACCATGCATATTGTGATTATTTTCGTTACTGTTGTATTTTCAATAACAATTGGAACTGTTATGTGAATGCACTGTAGAGAAATTTAAGCACATGGAAGCCGATTTGATTGTTTTGGAATTTGAGCAATTTTTACGCATTTATCTAGCCAGCCATTCAAGAGATAAAGACAATTATTGATGTAATATTTGTATAAGAATTTTCTATGTGGTTTTCCACTTTATGTGTTTATTTCACACGGAGTTGGAAGAGATAATATTAATGGCAGTGGTAGAAACATGTTATACGCTTATTAAAACGATTCTGCCATGTATTTTGCTGCAAAGTTTACCACACGTGGTAATTGACAATTCGTTGCCAATGTCATTTAATGAAAAGCGCTAGTGTAAACTGTACTCTATAGTATAGAAACTTTTCAATGCAAAGTCTAATGTTAGGTATCGCCGGTAGTATTTTGTTCGATATTTGTGGTATAAAAATGCGTTAAATAATAGTATCTCATAGTGGAGCCTTTTCGCTAATAAGCACAGATTATTTCTGCTACACAACAAGTATATATTCATTTGGAGTATAAGATATGTGTGTTGAAACATGCGGCAGAATATAATACTCGAATGGAATCAAATCTATTCGTGTATAGTTCAAATACTGTCGTAAAAATATTCGCAGACAAGTGGTAATAAATTGTTACACAATTATTTAATATAAGTCGCCATACATCTGTAATTTTTTTGACAAAATGTTCTTAGAACACGTTAAATGCGATATATCTTATATTGTTATATTTGTGGAACCCTACAAATGACGTCACAAAATGTATTCATGCATAAATTAGCATATCAGGATTTTTCAAAATGGCGGACAAACATTTTCATAATTTTCTCAAAAACTAAATGCAGTAGACAAGCGAAAATACGAAATTAAGTATTCCGTAGGTAAGCCTGAAAGATATAGGCAATAAAAATTTTCGTTGCCAATGTCCTTTAAATTATCGGCTGGTTCTGGGTTTTAGATTTCCTTCTGTAGTGTAGTAACACTGGATCAACAAGGGATTTTCCTTACTGCACCTGATAGAAATGATAGAGTTTCCACTATAAAATGAGTTAGTTTAGTTGATACTTTTCTTTTCTTTCATTTTAAAAGCCTCTAACCCTCCAAAATTTGACAGCCTCGGAGCGATCATAGAGAACAACGAAGAACAATGCCTGGCACACAATCTCTGCCAGAAATATTTGAGTGTCAAATGGAGAGAGAAGGGACGTTACCTATATCTGGGGAATCTTTTCATCTATCTTTGTTTTCATGTTTTGTTTAATGTTTACATCAACTTGGTTCGTGGAGCTATAGCACGGCGAAAGAAAGATGGGACGGGTGAGTACATGCCAAAAATCTCACATCTTGTCAACAAGATATTTTCGCAACAGACTTGCAGCCAGCTTGTCAACAAGTTGTAACAATGCTGTCATTTTATCAAGTTGCTACAAGGTTTTCTCTCACAACTTGTTGCATTGCAGGACGATAACAAGTTTTTGTAACAACTTGTAACAAAACTGTTGAGTGAACAACCTTATAGCAAGTTTTCAACAAGCCGTAGACATCTTTCCAACAGGCTGGGAGCAACCAGTACGAACACATCCTGATAACAAGTTGTTGAAACAACATTGTTACAAGTTGTTTTTACGTGTGTACATCGCAGCTAGACATAAAAGCAATTAGTAAGTTCCTTCTTAGTCACACATTGAAAACGCTATAAATGGCTTTGACACGTACGGGAACGTATTTAGCCTCCTCCGTAGGCATCTCATGCAATGGTCACCGTGCCTGGTTGCTTGGGTTTATCGATGCCTGCAGAGAAGAAACTAAGAACGTTTTAGAAACATGCCTCTCAGCCATTCATAATTGATCACCAGATCAATAAAGAATGGCTTATCAGCTAGTACGGGACAAACTGATAACATTTCGTACGTGTTATGGCCGAAATTTATTGCTTGAGATGCTTCTACTTGTCAAAATAATGTAGTTATCTGGTATTTTTAAAGTTGAAGACGTTTTCAAAAAGAAATAAGGACATATCGTCCATGCATTTGGTTCCTCAGTAATAGATGGATTTCTATTCAATGTCTAGCAATGTTTAATTGGCTTCATAAGCTGCACCAGTTAAATATATATATTTTGCACTATCCAGTCTGGGATACCGACAAAGAAACCACATGATAAATACTCCGCCGATAAAACCCATCCGACAAAAGCTCCGACGACAAGACGACAAAAACCCCAAACTACTGAACTGCGACAAAACCGACACATTTTAAAACTGAGTGAAGACCAATGAACAGTAACTTTTATAATACTTTTCTTTACTATTATTTATTTTCTTTAAACATTTATATATTGTTTGAAAAAGTTTGATCTGATAATTATATTTTGAAAAAATTTAATAATATAGCTAAATATATTACTCGGCTGTGATATATTGGTTGATTTCAGTGCAGTTAATCCCAAACAGCAGTGCAAAAATTCTGTAACAACAGTGCAAAATTCTGTAGCAAACTCATCTGATTGGTCGGAAAAGCAAAAACGCCTAAAATCAACCAATCAGCGTAAGCAGTTTCTGTTCGAAAATAACGGTCACAGATTGCTCCAAAACAAAACAAATATGCCGGCCGAGCTACATAAGTGAAAGTTGAATTCTGGCCAAAAGTATGGCTGCTATTTTTATTCCAAATTGACAAGATTTTAACTCAAACAACTTTAACTTAAACTTGCTTGGCTAAGTGAAAATTTCATGCAAGTGGTTGCTGATTCATAAAAATAAAAAACTAAGCGATGAAAATTTTATCGGTAGACTGCTCGACGAAACTTGTAAGTTGAAGGTATAGTTGTCTCGAACATTTTTATGTATATTATTAACAAATAATAGCATGGTTTCTCGTGCAATTTGGATATAACATGCACTCTTGAGTTTTCAAAGACCTCAAATAGCACACGTCCTTCGGACTCGTGCTATTTTGAGGTCTTTGAAAAACTCACTCGTGCATGTTATATCCAAATTGCACTTGAAGCCATACTATTACCTATACATATAGGCATTTATTTTTTATCTATGAAAATAGAGCAATCTGATTGACTAGCGAGCGTTTCAGAGCGGTCCGGATTTTTGCATCCGGCCCGCTCTGAAACTCATCCGGCCCGCTCTGGATTACGCGACAAAACAGAGGATAGAAACAATTTTTAGATTAAAAAATCTACCCAAAAAGTTCAGAAAGCTAGCCTAACGATAGTTAGAGTACAAAAATGAATTGCATCAACTCTAAAGGCTTCATACTAAGCACGATGCGCCGAGAAAACTAATACATTTGTTTTAAATGCTCATGTATTTCAGTATTTGGGTACATTAAAGTTCAAAAAGTACAGTTTAAACAGATATCATAGAAGAAAAAACTTTTCGCCATACATAAAACTTAAAAACATGGACCAAATGTAATAAAAACATGATTTTTCTGCCCATTTGTTAAGTACTTTTCGTATACATATTGTAAACAAAAAAAATTAAAGCCTTAGCCCTTGACAAACAAAGTTGAGGCTATATGTTTTTTTATCGTGAAACGACCAGAAAAAGATTACAGCATACCTTGTTCATTGTCCAGTTTTAGTAGAAAGCGTTGATCGAAGTCAAAACACATGCATTCACTGCATGATTACTTTATGATTTTTTTATGGGCAAAGCAAGTAAACACGAAGATATCCTTGTCGAAGCAAAACTGAACACCATGCAGAAAGCCAGGCCTGCAAAACTTTTCATTCCTATGCTTTTCTGCTGCCATATTTAAAAAATATCGTGTACATTTTTACAGAAACTATGTTTTTTTTGTGAATTTCTTGCTATTTTTCGTCTTCGTGTTTTCTTTCAATGTTCAAGTTTTGTCAGCCTCGCTTTGATATCACAATTTCACTGATCTCAAATTATTTCGGTACACTGGAATTTTCAATTTTAATAAATTCTTAAATTTTACATATGATAAAAAAAAACACAACACGTTATTTACCGGCTGCGTCGATCCGGATGAGAAAAACTGTGCCCTCGGTCTTGAAAACGTCCCTCGGCCTCCGGGCTATTTGCCTGATGATTCTTTTACAGATGAAACAGCATGTTGCAGACAAGTTTTGAGGTAAGCGAAAATATATATATATATATATATATATATATATATATATATAATATGGTATTTAGTGTTTGTTTCACATAATAATACAACCCCAATATACTCACCAAATATATGATATGTCCTTTCTCTCACCAGCTCTACATTAATACAATGGCTTTGCATCAATATAGTCCAGGCCTTGAGACCCTGGATGGCGGTTTAAAAGGAGAAAGGACAACAATAAGATGTTTTTATTCAATATTGAAATTAAAATCGCGTTATGTTATACAAGGTCAATATTGTAAAATGATATATTCAGATAGGCAACATGAGGTATTAATTATATATATATACCTTCCCTTGCTTAGGGAATAGGCCCAGTACATGATGCCGTGGGATCACAGCGCTAAAAACACAAACAAAAATATGTCACGAAGACTTCAACATTGCACTCCAAAGTGCCCGGTCACATGCCAGTTCGTACCAGTTCTTTGTCTCGCTCTTCGCCTTCTTCAGAGCCTTGTTTAGGCCATGACCGTACGTAAATGTTGGGCATCCACGAGGACGATTCTTCCTGACCCAAGATGACATCATCCTTCGCGGCAATCGGTCCATATCCATTCTTGAGACATGTGCCCTATTAACACGGCACATTGCACGGATAAAGCGAGCATGAAATAATCTGAGTTTTTTGTAAAGTTCTTCTATCAGACACCAAACCTCGGACCCGTAAAGTAGTATGGGGAGTATCATTCGTTCATATATAAATTTCTTGGCCTCAAAGCTGACGTTTCGGTTTGAGAACGGTTGAGAGCGATTTGTTCCAAAGGCAACGCTATCTTTTTCAATCCTTCTAATAACATCCTCCGTGTCACTGCAGTCATATGTTAGAAGAGACCCGAGATAGCAGGATGTTTTTGACAAATGGAAATAAAGTATCATTTCCAAGTTGAACATCCCAACTTGGCAAAGTGGTCAATCAGTAGAGGAACATGTTCTTCTATTGATTTGCGAGTTGTAACTAGGACTGACTGCTGTGTCATCAGCGCATTGTGAATCAGGCAGGCTGAATTCTTGTCCACCACGTGCACGGTAACTCCCTCCAGTCAGTATGAAATCTGGTTTGCTGTAAAAAACGCAAAGCTATCAATAATGTGCCATGTTAGCATAACAGCGAACATGAAAAAGTTGCACACTCGAGGTTCTAAAATGTCTCCTTGCTTGACGCCAATAATATTGAGGATCTCATGGACAACATAATTTACCGAGAACTTGACGGTAAAATGATGATGCAGTGATTTGAGCAGTTGGATCAACTTGGGAGGTACACCAAGTTTGCCAAGAATTAACCATAGTAATTCTCAAGGAACCCGATAAAAGGCCTTAACTAAGTCAAGAAAAAAATCCAAGACTCAAGGCCATGTTCTCTCCGTTTCTTCATCGCAACTTTCACAGTAAATATGACATCAGTGCATCCTTGCCCTGGTCTAAATCCGCATTGACTGTCATGTCCGGTTGCTCTTGAGAATGATAGCAACAATTTTGTATGCTGTTTCGAGAAACATTATACCCCTGTAATTTCCTGTTTGGCTTAGATCTCCTTTCTTAGGTAGAATGGTTAGCAAACCCTTTTCCCATTCCGAAGGTGTTAACTTTGTGTGCCAAAAGTCGAGGATGATTAATTTAAGGATTTCGAAGGTTTCTTCATAATCACTTAAGACTTTCAAGGATTTCGCAGGAATGCGAGACTCACCAGGTGCCTTTTCTTTCAACTTTATTGTTCTCTTTGTGGAGGAACGTGTTTTTGCTTCAGAGCATCCCAGCAGCTTTTGGTGCCTCCAAAAGTGCTTTTGGTGTTTAAATCATTGTGTTTTGATTTAATCCAATCATTCTTGGCATTTAATACCGCCAATTTAATGGCTTTTCTACTGTTTCTGAGGGATGTTGCATTAGCTCGTGAGTGTCTTTTGAAGAACATCTTCATGGAACCATCCTGGTTGGGTTTTTTTGCATCTTCATTAATTTTGACGCAGTTTTTTGTATAGCTTCGGAGAGTCGTATGTATATGGAAGTGGAAGTTTTTTCAGTTGAGTTGAACTTTTTCAGAGTTGCAGCATCAATGATTTTATCTGTTCTTCATTGGACAGTATACTGTGTAGTCGATTAATGCCAGCCTTCGTCGGATAGGGGTTGTTTTCTTCAGCCACAACATTATTCTCACTTTACATTTGATGGCTTTGTGGTTACTATCCAGCAACTGGCCTGTGACACCGGCGTCTGATATGCGGCGCATTTTACTGTTTTTTTGTTACGAAATGATCAATTTGGTGTACACTCTTTGATCATGGGTGAATCCACGTTCCATATGACTTTTTTCTGAAACAAGTTGTTGCTGCAATCAAATTATTGATGGCAACGTAATATGCAATTAAAACGTCGTCCAGATTCGTGTACGTGTGAAATACCGAATATCCCAACATAATTTTTATCATTAGGAACATCCCGTACTTGAATTTGTATCAGTACCGATAACCAGTAAATCATTGGTTCGCTTCTGCCCAATACAGTCATCTAGGTTCCTTAGATATTCCTCAAATATAGATTGTTCAGCATTTCCTACTGATGCATATGGGGACACAAAAAACAAGTAAAGATCCCTTCTTTGTGTGTCTCTTACACGAAGTCTAACAGCCATGACTCGTCCACCATACGTGTTGTGAATTCCTGATCCAACAGCTCTCCATGCATCAGTCGCAGCCGTTCTGAGAATGATTCCGACACCTTGTGAGAATGATTCCGACACCACTGGATGAGCCATACTGGATAGTTTTGTTTGGCTTCTGGTTTTCATATTGTTCCCACGAGTGACGCACGGGTATAAAAAAATCTACCCAAGGTTGCTCGGCACTTTGGGTAAAGGTATTTTACAAACAGGATTGCGAGGCCCTATAAGGTACCGTTAGCGACCATATAACGCAGCGGCCGTCCGCCGCTTAGCACGATTAACACTTTCAGTTGCGGATTTTTGTTCGGAGTTTCCTTTTCCTAGGTCGATTGCCAGCTAAGGCTAACGAGTTTGACCTACCTGGAGCACTGGTTATTTCAATGCGCCACTAACTCGCCTTTCGCCCATCCTCCTGTTAGTTCCAAACATTTCCACCGCGTGAAGGCCAAAAGGTTGACTTGACTGTCAGAGGCTGTGTATTTCGCATGCCACATGGAGCATTTTATAGATCATGGACGCTTATCTTCCATGATAACAGTCCTTTGGAACCTAAAAATAAGTGGAAGAATCTTCAGAGCTCTCCAAAGAAATAATTTTCTCTGCAAGAAAAAAGTTTTGGAAAGACAGGGAGAGGACCGCCATCAAAAAAGCCTAACGAATCAAGAGAAATAATTATTCGTCTTTTTTAAAATACTCCGTCTTTTACGGGATTAGATGGATTTGAAGCGATCGGTAAGTGGTAACGAGCGTCCTATATCATATCCTTTTATACTTAGTAATAAATTGTTTAATAGATTGTGAGTCAATATTGAGTTTGTATTTTTTGTTTCTTGAATAGACGAATCGTTGTCATATTTTGAGCCTGATGAAAATGAAGATGTGCCGTCGCAACCATTCCGGGAGTAAGCTGAAAGTTTGGTTGAAAGTTTGGAAGACGGCGAAGCGCACCTCACAATGACCTCAACACCCTTTTCGTTTTCTGTCATTCCTATCGGCATGCACGCAAATTTCATTTCAAATCTCTATCGGCATTCCGCTTTTTCAATCAAAAAATGTCAAATAAGCTTCCTGTGATGGTATAGGGATATTCTTAGTGAATAGTCAAATCGAAATTGCCGCATTTTGAAGTTAAATATATGAATAACGTTATAAACAAGAATGCACAACCGATATACGGGTGCAAATATACATGTAGGTTTAGGTCTACGCGCAGAGTGCTCGACAACATATAGTTAGAGCAAATTATAGATAGATTTGCTATATTTGCTTATTGCGTGAAACAGGCTGTAGTGGATACCTTGAGGTATATATAATTTGCTCTAACTATATGTTGTCGAGCACTCTTTGCGTTTCGTAGACCTAAACCTACACGTATATATATATATATATTTTCGCTTACCTCAAAACTGGTCTGCAACAGGCTGAAAATGTTTTGGTGACAGCTGCACTCTAAAAACAGGTGTGTTTAATTACACACCAAGGTGTGTTTAATGACACACCAAGGTGTGTTTCATTACACACCAAGGTGTGTACTTTTTACACACCTTTCTACGCACTTTTGGAAAACACACCTTGGTGTGTTAGAAAACGCACCTTGGTGTGTAAGAGAACACACCATGGTGGGTCACAAAACACACCAAGGTGTGTTATGGAACACACTTCCTTTTAGCACACCTTTCTTTGATGACTGTAAGGTGTGTTAAGTTGCACACCTTTTGAATGAAAACACATCTTGGTGTGTTCGACAACACACCTTTGACTTTTTATAGAAACACACCTTGGTGTGTTACAGAACACACCTCGCACCGATTTTTTAAACAAAACACAGCATGGAATGAGAAAGGAAATGCCTTTTAAAGTGGCTCCCTACATTTTCTAAAAGAGATCCAATTTTTTTGACAATTATTTTTGGTTTGAAAAACAAAGAGACTCGACTGACTTGAATACAACAGTGATCGAGTTAGTGATCATAGTTGGCGTATATAATGTTTTCTTTACTTTTCTTGTTTATAGATGTGAAAAATTATAACATGTTTAACTTATGTGTATGACAAATATGTATGATAAATTATTTGTGCAATCCCTCTCCCTCCCCACCGCCCCTCCCCCTCTGTCCCGCAGTCCCTGGTTAAAGCATTTTAAACCCAAACTGCTATCTTAAAACGTCATTATCACCATAGCAACGGCGGTAATAGATGTTTCTCGAAAAATTTCAAATCGTTTAGTTATTATTTTGATAAAAGACCTTAATTATATGTTAATAACCTTCCTTATACCAGAATTCCACATGTATGCTATTATATTTCTACGGAAATATTGAAATATATCGGCAATATATCGGTATGCTCAAGTTTGAAGGGCATCTCAGCGACTATCTAGCTATTTAAGAGCTCTATATGTAACACAAAATCTTAAACATTTAATGGTGATTGAAGTTTTGTCACTCTATCAAAGAATGAACGAAAAATGAATATTCCGCATGCGCGCTGACTGACAGACTGGTGTCTAGTCTTCTTACTACGCGCGCAAAGGTTCTAGGGATAGAGTCATCACACCTCCATATTTTAAAATTTTTATTTTTGTTCTGTTAGTCGAAATCGAGCTCGAAATTTTGTATTTTTGACCCAAGATAAACTGGATTTTCAGAAGCAATACATCGGCGACTACTGAATAATATTCAGGTAAGGTTATTGTTATGTTTTATATGTAATAGAGCGATTTTGTTAGGAAATATTTGCAATCTTCATTCGTGGATGTTAAGCATGTTGTCCCCGCTTAAAATTTGAATTTGCCGCGACAATATATGAATTAAAACGCTGAAAATAATACTGTTCCAATTTAAAATTACTTCAGCAAATGCTGCTAACAAAATCTTCACTTTTACTTGGGCTTTCACTGGGTGCCCGGAGGATGTAGACCAGTTAATGATTATTGGGGAGAACCAAGTGTTTGTTGAATGCCCTGGTACTGATGTGATCAACGCTCTGATAGATGTCATATCCGCGCACTACCGTACGTTTTCAACGTTTCCTACCCAGATGGTATGGTTGTGACCTTATCCTTTCTTCTGGAAATTGTGTTGCGATCAAGCGATAATGCATACAAAGGTACAAAGTACTCAGCATTAATGACTGAACTAAACAGTAGCATGTCAATAGCTGAAAACGAACTGTAGAACTATCCTGTTATGAATTAAGCTAACTGTAATCCTACAAAATAGTCTGTACATTATTTTATAGTCTTAATAAATTATTTAACAATTATTATAGTATTATGCTTTCTTATATAATGGTAAAACTAGATTCAAAAATCATGGTTGCCACAGAGTAACTTTGAAAATACAAAGCACTGCACAATCTGGGAATGAGTATAACATTTGAATTCTGTGTTTCAACCATCTTGCAATCATTGAAACATAGAATTAAGATGTCAACCATTTTCGATGTGTGCATTGTTTTGTATGTTCTTAAGCCCGATTCAATTTGTGTGTTCTAAGTTGTGTTTTAGGAAAGGTGTGTAATAGAGTACAGGGTCAATACATGTGTTGTCTAGCACAGCTTTAGCTGTGTAATAAAACACACCTTGGTGTGTGTCAAAACACACCTTGGTGTGTTTCAAAACACACCTTGATGTGTTAGAAAACACACCTTGGTGTGTTAGAAAACACACCTTCTTCTAATTTGGACAGGCCGAAAACACACCTTTAGATGTGTTTTCTAACACACCTTATGGTGTGTTTAACACATCTTTTGGTGTGTAACTAAACACACCTCAAGGTGTGTTTAACACACCCTATGGTGTGTTTAACACACCTTAGGTGTGTATCAAAACACACCTTAAGGTGTGTTTAACACACCTTATGGTGTGTTACAAAACACACCTAAAGGTGTGTTAAAATTTGGACAGAAAAGGTGTGTTAATTTAACACACCTTTTTTTAGAGTGTGCCTTGTATATACTATGTCCTTGGTCGTGCATTGTTTCTGAAGTGGGCATGTGTTCTCATCTCTGCAATTGTAACTGATTGCTTCATTGCTAAGTGTCTGTGGCTGGTTTTCCTAATTATGCGTGCATTGTGCCTAGTGATTATGGACTTGACATTCTTCATGCAACTATAGCTGACCTTAACGGTGCTCCTGTTAACGCCCACGTTTCGACCAATATACATAAAGATATAAATATATAAGTAATATATACAAACCGCACAAGAGGTCTTTATCAGATTTAAAACATCGAGGCGCAGCCGAGTGTTTTAGATCTGATAAAGGCCGAACTGTAAGGTTTGTATATGATTTCTAAAATGACTCGTTTTGTACGCTCACTGGCGTTGGAATTTTGAAGATTGATGTTATCTACGCTGTAAAAATTGAAGGAGAAAATTTGAGCAAGTCTATATCAAATATATAGATCCGCTACGGGTCATGAGTTTCCTTTGTATTTTGTCTATGAATAATTAATGAATTTTAGAAATATATATATGGGTGTTTACTAGCGATAATGCAAAGCTCACTTCCCTTGTGGTCGTTTGAGCACTCTGGCTCCATGACACTTTGCGCATGTCTAGATGCGTTGATGTCACCGTGCTGAACCACATGCGCTTGGTGAGAGTAAGCTCGTGTGTATAAATACGGTTGACATCTCGTGTATAGACGTATAACAAGCTGCACTGACCAGGCGTTGGACGCCGAAATATGCATGTTAAGGTCGAAAGTTACATCTAAAAAGTTTACTATGCGTAAATATGATTCGGCCGTAATTTTTATGCCAAACTGCTCGAAAATTTTGTGGAGATCTTTTCTTGTTTTGTCTGCTAAATATGCTGATTTACTCTTTATAATAGCCAAACCGTCATCTCTATATAGGCCAATGCTTTCTTTGCCAAATTTCTTACTCAGGTGGTTTAAAATGAAAAGGCCTACTAACTCACAAATTTTCGCACCGTCGAAACTGCCCAAGGTAACGTCAATCAAACTCTTGCTATCTTTTTTTTATCCATGAAATTCCGGTTTTGAAAAGGAGAGATTTTCTAACGTGTTTTTTTATTGAAATAACGTTCAACAGGCAGATGAAACAGCCTGTTGCAGACCAGTTTTGAGGTAAGCGAAAATCTATAATTTGCTCTAACTATATGTTGTCGAGCATTCTTTGCGTTTCGTAGACCTAAACCTACACGTATATTTGCACCCGTGTATTGGTTGTCCACTCTTGTTTATGTTATTCATATACTTAACTTGAAAATGCGGCAATTTCGATTTGACTATTCACTAAAGAATATCCTTATCAGTGAAAGATGAATTAACATTTTTAATTAAATATTTATTAAACATCTTTATCAATATATGTTGTATTGTGACTCTATTGTCTCTTGGGGGCAAGTGTACTTTTAATAGCTCAGCCCCTTGATTGGATTGGCTTAACCCATTAATTGGCAAATTTTACTCATCAGTGGTAGAGTACTGCCAATTAATGGGTTAACTGCGCTTGATTGGATCGGATAACTTTAGCTGCTCTTTGGGTAATGGGTTACCTAGAAAAGAGCCAGACTCCCACTATGGAGGAACTTTACCCATCTGGAAGGAGAGATTCCACTTATAAAATGTGCAAGGACATCTGGTAGGGGAGGGGGTCAACATCCATTTTCCTCCATGGGGAGAAAGTCATTTTACTTGCACAGAGAAGCACCTTTCCGAATCACTTAAATCAGCTATGTGGGCATGCCAAGAAAGTTGGATGTGTGTACACTATGAGTAAAGCAAACATCACTCTCACACCAGACATCTAATGTTAAAGTTGAAGCACGTTTGCTCTGCCCACACAGGCAAAGCTACTGTAATAGAAAGTATGATGTTTTACAGATCACATACTGGCCTTATGGCTTTTTTATTATATTAGATATGTTTCCCCACTAAAACATTCTCAAAAGATGAATATTAATTCTAAGCCTATTTATGTGGCAATTAATGTTTAGTGTTTTCACAATAATTCCATATATATATATATATATATATATATATATATCCAGTTTATTATATCCGTGTATTGATCATTTTCATTTACATGGACAAAGATGACAATCTGTCAACCAATCTTTCTGTGAAAGGTTCTGTGAGAATATACATGGGGGCCAATTTCATTAGATTGTGGGTTGGCCAGTTGCAGTTAACCAGTTATTATTCTTGAAAATGTCCAAATTTTGGGTAAATTTGGATGTAAAATATGTAGGGAAACAAGCTTCCTTGCTAAAGTGAGAACCAACTTTAAAGCAGAAGTAGAAATCAGAAATGAAATGCAACCGATTCCCATGTCCATGAAGGCATGAAGACTATACAATGCAGTAAAAGGTTTAAGTTCCATTCCAACAAACTTTTAACCCTTGCATTCGTTCATTTATTTCTTCTTTCTTTATTTGATACTATACGAAAGAATTTTATAAGCAATTGGTTCGCCAGAAGAGGCATCTATGTCCCAGAATTTATAGACATAAGTTACTGCAAGTGTCATGGTCGTCTCCACGATCGACTTTGAAATCGCATTTAAATCCATTCCTTCGTCTATATTCCACGATTGACGATGCAAACCACTAGAAGGGTTACTTTACACACTCAAAAATGTGTTTGAGTTCAAAAATGTGTTTTCCTCAAGAAATAGCCGAATTTTCAAGATGATTTATCCAAATGTAATTGTTTTTATTGTAAAATTAAATACACACGTTCCTGGGACCCAGTCCCCCGGAAGACGCTACTTTTTTTCCAAAATAGCGACTTTGAGCATGTATATCTCCGAAACTAAAAGTCTAAGCCAAAAACTAATCTAGAACTTATTAACTAACTTTTTATGTTCTATCCGAATCATTTTGGGTTTATAAGCACTTTAATACTTCGAGAACAAGTGCTATTTCGTATTAATATTATTATTAACAAGGAAAATATTATAAAAATAAAATTATACTAATAAAATTTTTACTAGGGGTATTTGGGAGAAAATACCACATGTGGTGTTTTCTCCCAAATACTGATAGTAAAAAGAATTAAGAGAAAATTTTTATGTTCTTAGCCAATCAGAAATGTGGAAAATTGTTAATAATGATATTACAATAATAAAACACGCTAGAAAATCTCTCCTTTTCAATACCGGAATTTCATGGATAAAAAAAGATAGCAAGAGTTTGTTTGACGTTACCTTGGGCAGTTTCGACCGCTCGGAAATTTGTGAGTTATTAGGCCTTTTCATTTTAAATCACCTGAGTAAGAAATTTGGCAAAGAAAGCATCGGCCTATATAGAGATGACGGTTTGGCTATTATAAACAGTAAATCAGCACGTTCAGCAGACAAAACAAGAAAATATATCCACAAAATTTTCGACCTTCACAATGGAAAACATAGGCCCTATAGGAAGCCCAATGACGATCCACTATCCATAAATATGCACTCTAATCACCCACCAAGCATCAAAAGGTAACTATCTGCATCAATTAACAAGCGCATCGCACTTCTTTCATCAGATGAGCAAACATTTCAGGAATCTGCACCCATATATCAGAACGCACTTAGGTATGGCAGATTTAATCATGAACTTAGCTACACTCAGCACACACCGCAACAACAATTACGCAGGAATAGGTAACGCAATATCATTTGGTTCAACCCACCATTTAGCAAGAGTGTTAACACAAACATAGAACATAATTTCCTTAGTCTAATTGACAAACATTTTCCACCGCACCACAAGCTCCATAAAATTTTTAACAGAAATACAGTTAAAGTAAGTTACAGCTGCATCAACAATGTCAAGTCAGTAATCACTAAACACAATGCACGCATATCTAGGAATAACAAGCCACAGGACAAGGACACTATACTTATTGCAGTTGTAGAGAAAACACCATTTCCCCGCTTCAAAAACAATGCATGACTAGGGACATAGCATACAAAGCAACAGTCACAGTAAGCAACACAAACACGATCAAAAATTACGTTGGCATGACTGCAGCCACATTCAAAGAGCGATTGGCCAACCACACTAAATCTTTTCAGCATAAAAAGCACGCAAACGACACAGAGCTTTCGAAATATATTTGGACATTGAAAGAATACAATAAGGATATTAGTATTAATTGGCAAATTTCAAAACATTCTACGTCGTACACAGGAGGATCAAAACGATGCAATTTATGTTTAGAAGAAAAATTTTGTATTTTGAAAGAAAAAAACAAGAATTGTTTACTCAACAAAAGAGCTGAAATAGTTTCACGGTGTCGTCATCGTAACAAATTTCGCATAAACAACGCAAACAAAGCCATGCATGCACACATTGTCTCCCACATACACCCTGCGTTCGGTCATTTCTTTCGATATTTAATTTGTGACTGCCTGATGATTCTTTTACAGATGAAACAGCCTGTTGCAGACCAGTTTTGAGGTAAGCGAAAATATATCTATATATATATATATAAATATATATACAGCCAATTAAAAAAAGGTTGTCCTTCAAAATATATTAAACCTTAAACATTGAGCGCGCAAGGAATGACGGGTATTATTTATTTGGAGCCTTAGATTGGACATTAGCTTAGTAAACCAAATATCCCTATATCGTAAATGTTTATTATATGCCCTTGCATTGTTACAAAGCACATTTCCCGAGTTAAAGACTCTAAATAGGAAGTTATCCATCATCCCTTGCGCGATCAATGTTTAATGTTTAAGATTTCAGTTTGAAGGACAACCTTTTTTGAATTGGCTGTATATATATATATATATTTATAAATATATTATATATATATATATATTTCTAAAATTCATTAATTATTCATAAGCAAAATATAAAGGAAACTCATGACCCGTAGCGGATCTATATATTTGATATAGACTTGCACATAAATCAGATAAAGACCTCTCGCGCGGTTTGTATATATTACATATATATATATATATATATATATATATATATATTATGCGCATATGTCTGAGTATTGTACCACATGCGCTTGGTGAGAGCAAGAGTATGGTGTATAAATACGAAGTCACTCGCATCTAGACTGCGTTACACTCTAAAAAAAGGTGTGTTAAATTAACACACCTTTTCTGTCCAAATTTTAACACACCTTTAGGTGTGTTTTGTAACACACCATAAGGTGTGTTAAACACGCCTTAAGGTGTGTTTTGATACACACCATAGGGTGTGTTAAACACACCTTGAGGTGTGTTTAGTTACACACCAAAAGATGTGTTAAACACACCATAAGGTGTGTTAGAAAACACACCTAAAGGTGTGTTTTCGGCTTGTCCAAATTTTAACACACCTAAAGGTGTGTTTTGGAAGAAGGTGTGTTTTCTAACACACCAAGGTGTGTTTTCTAACACATCAAGGTGTGTTTTGAAACACACCAAGGTGTGTTTTGACACACACCAAGGTGTGTTTTATTACACAGCTAAAGCTGTGCTAGACAACACATGTATTGACCCTGTACTCTATTACACACCTTTCCTAAAACACAACTTAGAACACACAAATTGAATCGGGCTTAAGAACATACAAAACAATGCACACATCGAAAATGGTTGACATCTTAATTCTATGTTTCAATGATTGCAAGATGGTTGAAACACAGAATTCAAATGTTATACTCATTCCCAGATTGTGCAGTGCTTTGTATTTTCAAAGTTACTCTGTGGCAACCATGATTTTTGAATCTAGTTTTACCATTATATAAGAAAGCATAATACTATAATAATTGTTAAATAATTTATTAAGACTATAAAATAATGTACAGACTATTTTGTAGGATTACAGTTAGCTTAATTCATAACAGGATAGTTCTACAGTTCGTTTTCAGCTATTGACATGCTACTGTTTAGTTCAATCATTAATGCTGAGTACTTTGTACCTTTGTATGCATTATCGCTTGATCGCAACACAATTTCCTGAAGAAAGGATAAGGCCACAACCATACCATCTGGGTAGGAAACGTTGAAAACGTACGGTAGTGCTCGGATATGACATCTATCAGAGCGTTGATCACATCAGTACAAGGGCATTCAACAAACACTTGGGTCTCCCCAATAATCATTAACTGGTCTACATCCTCCGGGCACCCAGTGCACAATACCCAAAACTGACCATTTTGTCCCAGACTATACTCTCCATTGCTGACGAGGGCTATGGAAAAAAATATATTGTGAGTGTCAATGTAGATATTGGTGTAAAAGACAACTACTCAACTAGAATACGATTACACATCCAACATAGAATATGAGGTCTGAGGTCAGAGCACTTGCACAACATTAAATATCCCGCAGTAAATAGCACTTGCCAAACGTCAACTGTCCTGCAGAAAGCAAGCTAGATTATATACTTTGTCTCAGTGGTGAAGCTAGACATTAGCAACTAGCCATGCTATGCAAATATATTTTTTAAATTATTGAAACCTTTATTTGAGTTATTATAAGGAGAGTGGGATACTCGGCAGTTGACTGTTCTGTAAAACTACCTGAAGACTGGTAGACTGCCTGGACATCACGTAATGCTATAAACTAGCTCTTTTGGATTAAGCAAAACATCTGGCCACAATAGAATCTTAGGAGAATAAAAATTAATACACTATTTTAAAATGCATCGGACATTAATCGATTAACCTTGAATTATCTCGATCGTGCGGTGCCAGTGTGGATAGAGTATAGCAAATATGGCGGTTGACTGTTGTGTAAAACTTCGTCTGGAAGTTAGTAGAAGCCCAGACAAAGGGCCTTTGCTCGAAACGTCGAACTTCTTATTGTATTTTTCAGGTAGTTTTACACATGTTCAGTCAACCGCCATAACCTTGAATTAGTTAACTACATACTGTATCAAATCTTTGCACCGCATCAAAAATACAAAAATTCTAATTGTTATTTTTGTAAGTCCCTATTGCGACCAGAGGTTTTTCTCATCCAAGAGAGATATCTTATGGTATTACCTGTACATAATGTCTACCCAGTCTCCTACTCTCCCTTTGATTACTCAAATTGTCTGCAGTTAGAAAGAGCATCAATTGGCAAAGCAAGCCATGGAAACTGCTCTTGCTATTCAAATAAGCATGCATTAAAATAGGCCAAAGACAATGCATTTCTGAAGGTTTCAATAATTAAAGAATCAACAATTTGCATAGCACAACCAGTTGCTATCTCTAGCTTCATCACTGAGACAGAGTATAATTATAATCTACCTTGTTGTGAGACAACCCACTGATTAAAACAGCCTGGTTTAGAACAGGTCGCTGCATATTGATTGAAAAACTGCCTGGTATTAGACAGAGAATAATAGCGAATTAAGGCACATTGCGGTTTAATAGGTTAACCATAAGTGAGGAGTTATACTATACTGATATTAATCGTCTCATAGTTTGTAGACATGTGATTGTCAAAAGAATGCAACCCTAAGTTTTCCATGATCTGAATACCTTTTACATTGTCACATTGGCCAATATCAAACACACATAACTTGCTGCAGTTCATTCAATCCTTGTAGCATTTGTTTTGTCTCTTCCAGTAATATATCATTGTTCGAGTCTTTGAGTCCTGAGGACAAGGTGAAGCATACAGAAATATACCTTGTTTCGCCAGCTCCAAATATACAATATCTGTCTCAAGAGAAGTAAATATATGTATTAGGACAACCTTATAATACATATAAGGGAGTATATATTGAATGCCAATAGACTGGTCTCATAATTATGTCTATTTAAGCCATGCATATCCAACACTCTTTCCCTTAACAAGTAAAATCGTCTGGCATTTAGACAGAGTGAAATAGGAATGTAGGGCCACTAGGGTGAAATGAGCAAATTGTCTTAATGGGTTAAAAAGAGACATGGGCAAACAGTTCGGTTAACCCACCAACATCCAGCGGTCTGTGACGAGTACAATCATGTGGTGTTAAACATAGTACACTAACGTATGGGGAATTAGGGCGCATCCTTAATGATTAACCACTCAACATTGGTAACAGTCAGGCAGGCATCATTAAAATGCGCGAGCGCACGAGCGTCGCTCGCAGGCACTTTTTGGATTTGTGCAGGCACATTTTAAAATCCTGACATTTTGAAACATTTAGCTCTGAAAACCTAAAATATGATGCATTTTTGCAGGCACATTTTGAATTCGACGAGTTTTGCCCGCAGGCACTAAATAATATTAATAAGCCCTGCAGTCAGGCATCATTAACATATGTACAAAATTTATTACCTTTTCAATTTGTGCAGGAACATTATAGAATTCTGTAATATTAAGCAGTTGGCAGACAGTAAGGGGGACTAATATAATCTAAAAATATAAGATGTATTTTAATTTGCAAGCACATTTCAAAAGGTAATAAATTTTGCTCACAGACAAAAACATTAATTAATGAACCCTGGTACGCATACTATAAGAGTAAACTATTATTGGATTAAATTACAGTTATATCTAAAATCATAATCAATTTTAAGTATTTTTCAATAAGCAGTGGTAGACACTAGGGAGGCAAGAGGGGCAGTCGCCCCCTCCAATAATTTCTCATTTTGAAGCCTTTGAATGATAGCTGGTTAACTGTGTAACAAAGCTGTATCAATGAATTTACAACCACAAAAGCCTTGATAGGCTATAATTTAAGTACATTTGCATGAAATTTTAAGCGAAAATGGTTTTAAGAATTGAGATTTGCAGCAACAGAAGGATGGTTATATGTTGGCAACCTAAGTTCGCACCCCCAATATTTCGCGAAGTGTCCGGCACTGGCAATAAGTTCCATATCCACATATTGCTTCTGTCTGCGCCAGGACCCAGGGGGATTGGTCTTTTTACACAGTCAAACCTTGGCAAATTCCCTTGGGGACAAGATACATGTATTAAATACAACCCCCACCCTCAAGGGCAGTATCTTTTTTTCAATCCTATATCAAGTTACAGAGCCAGTTGCAAGCAGTATAAGCTCTTGTTTATTGACTGACTTATCAACACTAAAACATCAACGACTTGTAGCAAAAGGTAGGAAATGTATAATATGAATGGCCCTAGACCAATCCTATAAATTCATAATAAATTCAATGCATCCAAGTCACATTTGGGAGTTTCTAAATCAAAATCTCCTGGGTACTTTCCTGTGGGTTTTCGGCTTGAGAACCAAATTTGACTTTTCCCCCACCCCCATGGGATGCAAACACATGGCAAATGCCTCTGGGTCCCCAGGGGGAAGCCGCTGATACATGGATAAGTAGGGCATAGTGTTAGTCCTCTCTACTCTTGGAACATAGGCATGATATAATTTAACATCTATGATTAACATTTGAAGCAAGCTATTTTTGTGTAAAAGGGGAGAATATTCCTGGTACTACCAAATATCCACTTATCGGCAGCATGAGAGCATCATGGATTTACATTGACTGGTGCATAAACTTCTCACAATCAAAATATTTCAACCAGGCATTCGAACATTCACCTGTGATAGTATTAAATAGTTGGACAATGGGCCCAGTGATTTTACATTCTTGGACAGGTTTCGGACATGTGAAAATATATAAAAGTCATGCGAATCTGACCTATTAGTATCGATGAAACATTTCAGCTTACAAAATACAGCAGAATTTAGATACATGACTCTGATTGACAGTATACCAGTTAGTGGTGACAAGGATGCAATCTCTTGAACTCAAATAATATATTTAGAATAGGCAATACTTTGTTTTTCTCCATTTTCACTGCATATGTATCAACATAATTATGTTAAAATCTTATATGAAAGTTGTAGCTGATATTTGAAGTGGTTAAATCTTTAAATAAAGCTATATACTAGGACAAGATGGGCTCTGAGTATTTAACTGCCAATCTGTCATATACAGTTGGTAAATATAAACATTGAAAGCCCAAGTAAAAGTGAAGATTTTGTTAGCAGCATTTGCTGAAGTAATTTTAAATTGGAACTGTATTATTTTCAGCGTTTTAATTCATATATTGTCGCGGCAAATTCAAATTTTAAGCGGGGACAACATGCTTGACATCCACGAACGAAGATTGCAAATATTTCCTAACAAAATCGCTCTATTACATATAAAACATAACAATAACCTTACCTGAATATTATTCAGTAGTCGCCGATGTATTGCTTCTGAAAATCCAGTTTATCTTGGGTCAAAAATACAAAATTTCGAGCTCGATTTCGACTAACAGAACAAAAATAGAAATTTTAAAATATGGAGGTGTGATGACTCTATTCCGAGAACCTTTGCGCGCGTAGTAAGAAGACTAGACACCAGTCTGTCAGTCAGCGCGCATTGCGGAATGTTCATTTTTTTTTCATTCTTTGACAGAGTGACAAAAATTCAATCACCATTAAATGTTTAAGATTTTGTGTTACATATAGAGCTCTTAAATAACTAGATAGTCGCTGAGATGCCCTTTCAAACTTGAGCATACCGATATATTGCCCGATATATTTCAATATTTTCGTAGAAATATTATAGCATACATGTGGAATTCTGGTATAAGGAAGGTTATTAACATATAATTAAGGTCTTTTATCAAAATAATAACTAAACGGTTTGAAATTTTTCGAGAAACATCTATTACCGCCGTTGCTATGGTGATAATGACGTTTTAAGATAGCACTTTGGGTTTAAAATGCTTTAACCAGGGATTGCGGGACAGAGGGGGAGGGGCGGTGGGGAGGGAGAGGGATTGCACCAATAATTTATCATACATATTTGTCATACACATAAGTTAAACATGTTATAATTTTTCACATCTATAAACAAGAAAACTAAAGAAAACATTATATACGCCAACTATGATAACTAACTCGATCACTGTTGTATTCAAGTCAGTCGAGTCTCTTTGTTTTTCAAACCAAAAATAATTGTCAAAAAAATTGGATCTAAGTAGGAAATCTACTATCTCTTTTAGAAAATGTAGGGAGCCACTTTAAAAGGCATTTCCTTTCTCATTCCATGCTGTGTTTTGTTTAAAAAATCGGTGCGAGGTGTGTTCTGTAACACACCAAGGTGTGTTTCTATAAAAATACAAAGGTGTGTTGTCGAACACACCAAGATGTGTTTTCATTCAAAAGGTGTGCAACTTAACACACCTTACAGTCATCAAAGAAAGGTGTGCTAAAAGGAAGTGTGTTCCATAACACACCTTGGTGTGTTTTGTGACCCACCATGGTGTGTTCTCTTACACACCAAGGTGCGTTTTCTAACACACCAAGGTGTGTTTTCCAAAAGTGCGTAGAAAGGTGTGTAAAAAGTACACACCTTCGTGTGTAATGAAACACACCTTGGTGTGTCATTAAACACACCTTGGTGTGTAATTAAACACACCTGTTTTTAGAGTGTACAAGCTGCACTGACGAGCCGTTGAACGGCGAAACATGCATGTCTGCAGATTTGACTATATATATATATATATATATATACGTGTAGGTTTAGGTCTACGAAACGCAAAGAGTGCTCGACAACATATAGTTAGAGCAAATTATAGATTTTCGCTCACCTCAATACTTGTCTGCAAAAGGCTGTTTCATCTGTAAAAGAATGATCAGGTCACTGCCTGATGATTCTTTTACAGATGAAACAGGCTGTAGCAAACCAGTTTTTAGGTAAGCGAAATATATATATATATATATATATATATATATATGTAAAATATACAAACCGCGCGAGAGGTCTTTATCTGATTTAAAACATCGAGGCGCAGCCGAGTGTTTTAGATCTGATAAAGGCCGAACTGCTATGTTTGTATATGACTTCTAAAATGACTCGTTTTGTATGCTCACTGGCGTTGAAATTTTGAAGATTGACGTTATCTACGCTGTAAAAATTGAAGGAGAAAATTTGAGCAAGTCTATATCAAATACATAGATCCGCTACGGGTCACAAGTTTCCTTTGTATTTTGCTTATGAATAATTAATGAATTTTAGAAGTAATATATAAATATATATATATATATATATATATATATATATATATATATATATATATGAATATAAGTGTCAAGTTCAAAATCATATAGACTATAGAGTGCTCAATACCAAGGCAGAGCGAAATAGTAAAACAAAATAAAGTACAAACCCGAACTACTTCATTAAAACTTTAATTCACTACAAATCTGTTTCGTATGGCAAGCCGAGCCTACCACACTCATCAGGTTGCAATTTTCACCTGATGAGTGTGGTAGGCTCGGCTTGCCATACGAAACAGATTTGTAGTGAATTAAAGTTTTAATGAAGTAGTTCGGGTTTGTACTTTATTTTGTTTTACTATATATATATATATAGTCAAATCTGCAGACATGCATGTTTCGCCGTTCAACGGCTCGTCAGTGCAGCTTGTAACGCAGTCTAGATGCGAGTGACTTCGTATTTATACACCATACTCTTGCCCTCACCAAGCGCATGTGGTACAATATATATATATATATATATAGTTTTCGATTACCTCAAGGTACCCATTAGAGTTGATGATGTCCGTGGATGGAATATTCGAACGAAAATTTATATAAATTTTAGACATTGCCAGTGGCATTTGCGAAAAATGCAATCTTAGGTCCTCTGGCAGGAATCGAACTGCGGCCTTGCGATTCCGGTGCAGCGCTATACCCAACTGAGCTACTTTGCTATACCCAACAGTCCAGTTGATGTGCATTAACCACAACAGCCTGTTTCATACAATAAACGATCATCAAGTGGAAACTATGTTTGCTCTATCTATATGATATCGAGCACTCTTTGCCATTTCGTGAACCCAAACACGCTCATATATATATATATATATATATATATATACGTGTAGGTTTAGGTCTACGAAACGCGAAGAGTGCTCGACAACATATAGTTAGAGCAAATTATAGATTTTCGCTTACCTCAAAACTTGACTGCAACAGGCTGTTTCATCTGTAAAAGAATCATCAGGCAGTTTACAAGTATCGAAAGAAATGACCGCTTATATGCTTCCTGCAGGGGCGTGGGGGTGTGTGTGGGAGACAATGTGTGCATGCATGGCTTTGTTTGCGTTGTTTACGCGAAATTTATTACGATGACGACATCGTGAAATTATTTCAGCTCTTTTGTTGAGTAAACAATCCTTGTTTTTTTCTTTCAAAATACAAAATTTTTCTTCTAAACATAAATTGCATCGTTTTGATCCTCCCGTATACGAAATAGAATGTTTTAAAATTTGCCAATTAATACTGAAATCCTTATTGTTTTCTTTCAATGTCCAAATATTATCCATGAAATTCCGGTATTGAAAAGGAGAATTTCATGGATAATATTTGGACATTGAAAGAAAACAATAAGGATTTCAGTATTAATTGGCAAATTTTAAAACATTCTATTTCGTATACGGGAGGATCAAAACGATGCAATTTATGTTTAGAAGAAAAATTTTGTATTTTGAAAGAAAAAAGCTGATTGTTTACTCAACAAAAGAGCTGAAATAATTTCACGATGTCGTCATCGTAATAAATTTCGCGTAAACAAGCTGCATGCAACTGTCTCCCACACACACCTTACGCCCCGGCAGGAAGCATATAAGCGGTCATTTCTTTCGATACTTGTAAACTGCCTGATGATTCTTTTACAGATGAAACAGCCTGTTGCAGTCAAGTTTTGAGGTAAGCGAAAATCTATATATATATATATATAGACGTACTATATCAGATACATACTTGTCGTTGGGGTTTTTGTCGGCGGGGTTTGTGACATGTGGGATTTTTGTCATGGTTCAATCCAGTCTAATTCTGAGATCAGTGAACTGACAGCGTTTAACTTTCTGGAACAAGGAACAGATAATGGAACTGTGGCTCAGACAGGCCAGCCCGGACCTATCGTAAGACCTGACAAGGCAGGACCAATTGCTGCGACAACTGTCATCGTCATTGTAACATTGATCAATATCCTCAAAGAGTTTGTTCAGGTATATCGAATGATTGGTAAATTCTTAATTTTGAAGTAATATCGTCTAGCATTAGATAGATCACCACCATTGCCATCACACTCATCATCGTCATCATCACCATCACCGTCACCTCCTGCATCACCTTTATCTTTATCATCATCTTCATTATCGTCGATTTCATCATCACCATCATCATAACCATCATCATCACGATCATCATCATCTTTATCATTATCATTATCATTATCATCGTTATCATCGTTATCATCATCATCATCATCATCATCATCATCATCATCATCATCATCGCCAACAGCATCCTTATCACCATCGCCATCATCATTATCACCATCGCCATCACCATCATCATAACCATCATCATCATCATCATCATCATCATCATCAACATCGTCATCACCATTGCCATTCATCATCACCACCATCATCATCACCATTACTATCATTACCACCAGCCTTGTACCCTGGCGCTTTTAAGGGGAAAAAATCGCGTTCAGCTTATTTATAGAGATCAGTGGCTAAGCTGAGCGAGCGCGAAGGGGTGTTTGGGGAGTTCGCGACGAAGGAAGCGCCTGGCAGAAAATGTATTAGAGATGGCGGCGGTGATTTTTAATATCAATGAACGCAAAGGAGAAAATCTGGTAAGTGTAGTCGCAAACTGAAAGATTTATACGGAGTGTTGTATGTTCAGGAAATATTTTGCACAGCGAAAAGAGCTTTTTTCTGGAAAATTAATAGGATTTAATGTACTTTTATATATTCTTTACGTATTAAGTAATAAAACCGATGCATTACTGAGAATTTGCAATTTAATTTAATATTGTTATAAGATAAAATTGTATCCTGCAAGTGTGCTGGATAATTCTTTGTCCTCATTGTCTAATGTAATTTAATTTAATATTGTTATAAGTTAAAATTGTATCCTGCAAGTGTGCTGGATAATTCTGTGTCCTCATTGTCTAATGTAATCTCAACTCCCATCTGAATATCATTAATTTGGTTTTCTAAAAACAAAATTTCTGCTTTATTCTCACTGAATTATTCCATGCATGTGCTTTCTGCCATTTGTTTACGCAGAAATATCAGTACCTACTAAAATTGTATACACACACTGTGATTTGACAGCAGTGTACCTATAGACCATCGATCATTTTTCATACTCAAATTGTAATGAGTTCATGCTATGTTTAAAATATTTTAGGTCTGCCTGTACTCCTATATGGGGGACAGGACTCTGTTCTTTGTCTTTCAAATCCGTATTTCAATGACCGACGGGGCCATGCTACCCTTTCCCCACGGTCGCTGAAATATAACTTTATCAGGCTCTAAAAAAGTTCAGCAAATAACATTCAAACAAGACATTGAAAGTGATTTGCTGGGCTATTACTGTATATCCATTTTTAAGATTTCTCTGGTTTTGTTATTGTGTTAATCACCTTTTAATCTCATATTATATAAAGCTAACTAAAACACCCTAATTTACTGTCTACTTATTATGCAGACCAGAGCGATAATAATGATTTCTACAAAAATTATGATGCTTTATGCAACGAATATTAAATTTATACTAGCTAGAAATATACTAGCTATGGCATGTAGACAGAATAATTTTACAAAATACAACACATTTGTTGACATTCAATGATCTATTTCTGTTTTGTTAGACCTGGAAAACATGCTTTAGCTGCTCGAGTGATGTAAAATCAAGCCCATTCATCACAATGACTGTTTCACACAAATATTTGATTCTTCATCAATACCCAGCAACATGTTCCAGCCCAGTTGACAACTTATGCCTTCTCTCATAACACTAGAAACGGGACAGATTGTAAACTAAAAAGAACACAAAGCACACTGTTTGACCCATGGGCTGTTTACATGACAATAGGATGATCCTAGCCACAAGGTTACCCTGGTAACCAGTAATCCTATAGTCTATTGTGTGTTAGGACGATGCTAGAGGTAGGGATACCTTTGCAAAAGGTCATTGTTTTTCTCTACATAAGGCATGTAAAGACATCCCACCTTGATATTCACTACGAATGTGCCTGTATGTCAAAACAACAAAGACGTCATATGATTAATATACATACATATCAACCCGACAACTATTTTAAACAATATCCATGCCACTTTAGCAAGTTGGTAGCAATATAGACGGTTGGTAGGTTATGTGACCCTATATCATGAATATACTGGTTATTTTCTGATGCTCTTGGTAACCCTGCTACTTCAGTCAATACCCATGTATTTACATGTATTTGAACAATATATATATTTTATGTTTACTGGTGTTAAAATGTTTTCCTGGTTGAATGAATCTGGGTTTCCTTCACAGGAGTGCTGGAAGCATCTGGTTCTACAAATTTAAATCGGGGACAAATACATTGCATTGCCATTGATGCTAATTAATCAAAAGTTCAAAACTAACATAGTGACATTTTAGTAAGAAATATTTATGAACGACAAAGATTCAAATATGAACATCCAATTGTCCGAAAGATACGTCTAGTTCAGCACTAGAACTTGAGGTCGGTTGAGGATGCTATTAAAACAATTTTGTATTCCAATGTTCATCTTAAAGTAAGCCAAATTAGAGATTGCAAAGTCAAAACAAAGGACAACAATAAAACCAAGAACACATTGTTTTTACACTCACGCCGGTGTGTACCAAAGTTTATAAAATTTTACTTTCAAAAAGCAATTCTTGGAGAGATTTCTGCAGATTATCCAAGGTAGATACATCAGGTACAAGTTACAAGAAGCAAAAAATAGTTCAAACATGAACGAATTCAGAAGTTATGTACGATTGTCCAGAAATCGGTATAAATTGTCCAGAAATCGGTAATTTTCTGCCAGACGCTTCCTTGCTTCGTCGCGACCACCCCAAAGGGCCTAGGTACGAGGCTGCATTATCACGAAAGTACACAATATTGTTCCTTTCATGCATGAAGTTCAAATAACTATAAAGAGCGCACAGCCATGAAAAAAATCCGAACATTAAACGTTGCTCGCTTGTTGAAAACTCTTTAAAGTTAAACGCACATACAAGTAATCATCATGGCTGGTAGGCCGCGAAATCTCTAGATTCTACAAGACTACAAATCTCTCTTCGTGCAAACATTTTAAATTTGGCAAGCTTAATCGGTTGTACTTTATTAAAATGCATAAAGCTATTCTCTCTGCATAAAGTGTTTTACGGGAACTGGAAAATTGAAGGACAGGCAGCTGAAGATAAACTTAGATCCAAATGTTAAACCTGTAGCACAGAAAGCCCGTAAGATTCCCTATGGTCTGCAATCTAAAGTTGAAAAGAAGTTAGATGAATTGGAAGTTCATGGCATCATTCCGAAGGTAGAAGGACCAGCCAAGTCGGCAAACCCTCTTGTTGTTGTACCCAAACCAAATGGTGAGATACGGTTGTGCACGAACATGCGGAAGGCGAACGAAGCTATTGTGAGAGAGAAGTTTCCTATCCCTACAGTGGATGATATCCTCCATGAAATAAATGGCAGTAAAGTTTTCTCAAAATTAAATCTCAAATATGGATACCACCAGCTGGAACTTGATGAGAAATCTAGAGAGATTACAACAACGGTCACACATAAAGGGCATTATCGTTATACTCATCTACCTTTTGATATGAGTAATGCTGCAGAAGCTTACCACTATCATGTGGGTGATGCAATTCGTGATTGCGAAGGTGTACGTAATATATCGGACGATATTATTGTACAAGGGAAATACCAAGCCTAGCATGACGAAACGCTTAAAAAGTTACTGAAGACCTTACAAGAGAAGAGTCTCACACTTATTCCTGATAAGTGCCAGTTCCGGATGACCGACCGAACATTCATGGGATACATGTTATCAGAGAGAGGCATAGGTCCAACCAACGCGAAAGTGGGGGCAGGAAAGAAAGCAAGGCGACCTGAAACTACGTCAGAAGTTCGTAATTTTCTTCGACTTTTCTCTTAACATTTCTGCTATATTCATTCAAGATTTGGCCAAAACATCGGAACCTCTACGGCAGCTAACAAGAAAGGGCACGGTTTTCAGGTGGGAAGAAGTTCACGAGAAAGATTTTAACAAATTGGAGTTGCAATTGGCGAATACTGAATCACTGGCATATTTTGATAAAGATGCCAAGACAAAGGTAATCGCTGACGTAAGTCCAGTGGGTCTTGGTGCCGTACTAGTTCAAGAAAAGAATGGAGAAGATAGAGTTACCAGTTATGCAAGTAGATCCTTGACAAGTGTGGAAAGAAGATATAGCAAGACCGAAAAGGAAGCTCTTGGTTTAGTTTGGGCATGTGAAAGATTCCATGTTTATCTATATGGCAAAAGGTTCCAGTTGATTACAGATCACAAGCCACTAGAAAAAATATACTCGAGGAATTCATCGCCACCCGCAAGGATACAGAGATGGGTGTTACGCTTGCAGTCGTATGATTTATTTCACAGTCAAGTACCGGCCTGGAGCTGAGAACTTTGCTGATGCACTCTCAAAGTTGTCCATGAACACTGTCCAGAGCACTGATGATGCGGAAAACACAATACGTTTTGTAGCAAAGAATGCAGTTCCAAATGCGATCACAATCCAAGAAGTGGAGAAAGAGTCGAAAAATGATCCAGAACTTTGATTGGTTAGAACACGTATTTTAACAGATAGTCAATGGGAATTAGTGAATGTATCGTACAAATCTGTCAGGCAGGAACTTACAGTAGAAGATATTGAGTTTAGCTCAAGAAAGACACCAAGGAATTGTTAAGACTAAACAACGATTAAGAGGTAAAGTCCGGTGGCCAAACATTGAGAAGGAAGCAGAAAAGGAATGTGGTACCTGTCATGGATGTCAGGTTGTACAACTACCCTCTCGCACAGAACCAATGGTACGAACGCTGCTACCTGAGAGTCCATAGGAAACACTTGCTTGTGATTTACTTGGTCCAATAGATAACAGCATGTACATTTTAACAGTATTTGATTGTCACAGCAGATGGATTGAAATCGACATTCTCAAACCAACGACATCGACATGAATTATTAAGTCATTTGAGCGAATGTTCTCATGCATGGTTTACCTTGCGAGATAGCCTCTGATAATGGACCAAAGTTCGTGTCCTCAGAATTTGAAGAATTTTGTGAAAATAATGGTATTCATCATAGACGTATAACTCCGTTATGGTCGCAAGCTAATGCATAAATTGAAAGGCACCACTAGAAAAGCACCAGATAAGATGTTATTCAAGAGACGTCTTCGCACGAAGATACCAGAGTTGATTCCATTTGACAGATTGGATGAAGAACACGTGACAACGACGTAATAAATATGAAAAAAGGAAAAGAATATGGAGATGACAAGAAGAATGCAAGAAATCCTGATCTTAAGGTTAATGATAAAGTGTTATGACAACAGAAGAAAAGTTGTAAGACAACAACGACATATGAACACTACCCATATCAGATTGTCAATGTAAATGGTTCGCAAGTGACAGTCAAGTCCGGTGAAGGTGTTTGTTATAAGCGTAATTCTTCTCATGTCAGGATATTCAAAGAATCGAGTTCACAGTTACAACAAGAGACATTGGATTGTACTGAATTTGGGAGCTGTGAATCGCAGTCGACGCAGTCGAATGGGAAAGATTTGTTGTACAAATCACATACTTCTATTGTTGAAGTACGACGTTCTTCAAGAAATACTAGAGGAAAACTGCCAGATAGACTGAGTTTATGAGTATCTATAAGTGGTATCATGTAAACTTAACAATTTCGAAACATTAGAGAATTTAGGAGATGAACAATAAATTAAGAAAATGAAAAAAAAAATTATATTGTTTCTATAATTTAAAGAACTCCTAAGTAATAATCTTTTGGAAATAAATGGATATAGTGTTTAGTAATATATTAATAATACAATAGTGTGCTAAGGTCACCTGTGTATAAATGGGACATATAAAAGGTCGGCCATATTGATTCTAGAAAAAAATAAGTTAGGACATTAAAGCTTGTACATCTTGTACATATACGAATTATTCTTTAATAAAATATACTAAAGGTGGGCTGTGCGTAGCCCGCGGAATTTATCAGGATTACTATGGGGTATAGGCTATAGCCCGTGAGTTTCTGGACTGACTAAGTTAACTCGACACTCAAAAAAAAATATCACAATTGGCTACTGGTCGTTGGTACCCCGTGCTTATTTTTTTCTAAATATTTCGTCAAGGACGAAATTGTTTTTTTATATAGTTGAAATGAGACATAGAAATTTACTACGGGCTACCATATGTCGGTAGCTCGTAATTTAAGCTGGTATCATGTGCGTTGCTCGTGGAATTTATTAGGCTTACTATGGCGTAGCCAGTAGCCCGTGAGTTTCTGGACTGACTGAGTTAACTCGACACATTCGAATAAAAAATCACCACGGCCTACTGGTCGTTGGTAGCCCGTTTTTATTTTTTCCAAGATTTCAACAAAGAAACATGTTAGTAAGGTTGTAAGATAGGGAAAGATTGGGTATAATTGGTACGAATAAGTGCCCCACACAACCACTTAAAATGTCATATCAAAGCAGGAATTTAATATTGGAATTAATTTCATTTATTTATTTACACTATCATTTTCATGTACTTTGCTTACATTGAATTGAATTGAAATTAGTAAGACAGTGCTTTTCAGTCAAACTAATTTTAAGCTCCCGTCCTCTTTCTCAAAATGTTAAAGTGCGGATGCCGCAGTATCGTTGACCAACTTAATCCAAATTTTTGTACGCCAATCTTAATGTACGCGTCTTCCTCAGCTGTGAATCGAATACCGGCACGGCGTTTCCATGGTTTCTCCTTCGAGTTGCTTCGGCTATTCTCATCTACATTATCTTGTCGTCGCGGGAAATGGGCAATATTTTCCTTTCCGTTTTCTGAGTTCTTATTATCATCCTTGTACTCCTGTCCGCACTGTGAGCCAATTAATTTTTCCATGCACATGCGTCCATTAATCGCTACTTCCCGTGATCGTTTCTTTTGATAATGCACACGCGCAACATTGGAGCTGTGTTTTTGGTCTTCTGATATCCATTTCTGCTCTTTTGGTAGAAAAGAAATCATTCTGTCTCGATGATTTGTCTGTATCTAGTCGGGTGAATGTCTTTCCGTTGGTTTCAAACACTAAAACGCTCAAAGGATCCGTAAGTTTCTGAAATTGTTTACAATTTCGATTTACCAAAATCAGCTCGAAGGTGCACGGGTTTGAGAACGGGTCTGATGTAGATTATATACTCTTCTAAAATTCTAATACACTAACAAAACTATACCTCTTGACTGTTTTGAATATCGTCTGGTCAACCATTCCCTCAGGAACAAATAAGTCAGCAACGATGACTCGGGTAGCAAAAGTGAAGTCACAGGGTTTAAGTGAAGTAGGACATGTCATGCAATTTTCTAACACTTATTCATAACGTTCTATGAGGAATGGAATAACGGATTGTACTTCAGACAGTGTCGCCCAACATCTACGGGATTCCAGGGTTTCTACGTCTAATTCGGCGGTCCAGTTAGATCTCATGTCTTTTGCCAAGCATGTTCATCCTCTCTTGAAGTAAACCTCCGTAACGGGAAAGTTTTGAGGACTGCTGTAGGTACGTGATCTATTGAATTTGCGAAAGTCCAGCAAATCAGATATGCTTGATACGTGAGCAATCCTACCCGATTGCTCAATGCCCCATTTTTTCTCTAGGCTGTCGACGAATTTTGTCAGGAGTTATGGAGATCCCAAGCTGTAGCCAATAAAATTTGGTGCACCAAGAACGCCTTGCTCTGCGTCGCCACTCATGCCGCAGCAAAGCTTAACAAGCTTGAAAGCTCTCGTCACAGAACTGTCCGATTGTTTAAGAGATTTCCCCCCCTCCACAGCTGCTTTGTAGCCACTGCGAAAACGAGCGTGCGAAGTAGTTATCTGTCGAGAAGCTAGGAATTGTCAAACTTTTCCCATTTCTATCGTTCGCGACAGACGGCAAAGCTAACAAATTTTCAATAGATACGTTAGGTTTCTTGTCGAAATAGTAATACAAAGCATGTTTTCATTTCACGTGTTTTCGACAACCTCTTTGACTTGCGAATCCTTCATGTTCGCAGACGGTAATTGGACAATGTCCTAGGCCATCGCAGCCTTTCCCTAAACGCATTTTTCGTCTCGGCTTTGCAACTACACCGTCAACAGACTTCCAATCGACTGTAGGTTGCTTACGTCGAGGCATGAAATTCAACAAAAATTTAGCGATCGAGAATGCTTTTGTTTTTATACACAGCAACGTATGCATTACGATGAAAATTGCTTGAATTTTCTTTCATAATCGATTGCATTGCTATAAATACACTATAACTTCTCTGCGCAAAGGCTATTGTAACTACTTTCGATGTTTGAACTTTATTCAGTTTGTACAGAATAAATGCAAAATGAAAATGAAAAGAAACGCTCGATTAAGCGGAACGACAAAGAGAACAATAAAACGGAACAAAAATTATCAATATAACGGGACAAGAACAAGTTCAACAAAAGGGAACGATATGCAGAGACCAAATCGATCTTGCTAACTAACTTATAACGGAACAATAATAGTAAATAAACGCGAACTAATTCTATGCGGTCGCTTCACTCTAAATAAAGAAACGTTTAAAAGAAACCGACTTGGTGTTCCTATTTCAAGTGAATACAATTTGTTCCTTTTCGTTCCTTGTTCCTTGTACAAATGGGAACAGCCCACATAATTTACATTTGTTACCACGTGGAATTTTAAGCATATGCAAAAACCTTCGTAAAACAAATCGCTTATCTAATGAAGTCTTATGCGATTATATATTCGTTTTACGCTCGAACTAACATGTACACATCATTGTAATTATACGGCATCAATTCTTTGCCACACAAAGCGCTATATGATGGCAAAATTTACTTCCTAGTGATATTGTAAAAGGAACAATATTTTGGGATGTGCTATATCACCGTCATCATCATCATCGCCATCACCTTCATCGTCATATCAATAATTTAGCTTTACGATTGATAACCTCTTCTTTTTAGATGCGTACACAACGGTGGAGATATTTCAATCAAGTTTCAAATTATTTGGAGTGGACGTTGTACGTGTGTGTGCTCTACTTTATGTTTCCCGTGAAGAAAACAAAAACTAGACCCCAGTTTGGGGCTGCTGCCATAGCCGTGTGCATATCTTGGTTTAATCTCATCTGGTTTCTGCGACGAATTCCTGATCTCGGCACTTACATTTTGACATTGCAAAAAGTTTTCAAAACGCTGGTTAAGGTATCGATGACTGAGTAATTATTAATGCTTGTTAGCTCAGTCAGTTCATAACGATATCCATAGTGACCGAGATGGCAATTGAATCGGCGACTTTTGGTTTAATGGACCATGCCAATGTTCTACCAACTGAGTAACTCGAACTTACTTGATCCCTTGGCTCAGTTGGTAGAGCATTGAACTAGCAAACCAAGAGTTGCAAAGTTCGATTCTCACCCTGGACAGGCAATTTTTCGGCTTACGTGCCCGATGTGAAGCCACTAAGAGTAGCATCATCCAAAAAAATCATCCAATATATATGATCTACCTGAGTGCGAACACGCTAAACTAAACTTCAATTATATTTACCGGATAGTTTTAAACTTTTCTACCTAAAGTGAAGGCCATTATAAAATAACATGTTTACTACTCGAGCTGTGATTGGTCAATAGCCGTGCAGGATGAGACAATCATGCACGGAAAATTTTAGCAGCTTCGCGGGGTTTTTAAAATTTCCGGAAATGCTAATTATTTTAACTCCTGAATTAAAATTTGACAATTAAAATATGTCGAACGAGAAGGAAAGGAACGAAAAGCAGGAACGGAGGTTCGCTCTAGCAACAGAGGAAGACGTTCACAAGTTAGTCGAAAATGAAATAAAGTTTTACCATTGTTTCTTTGTCGTTATTTTATAATATAATTACCGAATGGTTTTCCGTAATCCTTTATTCCCTAACCATTCTGCTACCAACACCATAAAACTATAAACAACTGAACTCATGGTCTAACAATCGATTTATTCATTTATTTCAGATGCTTCTGCTGATTGTTCTATTTTGTATGGCTTTCGCATCCACTTTTTACCTTCTATTTGCTGAGCAAGATAGATTTGATAACTACCCCATTGCAGTTCTGAGTACATTTGTAGCAATGTTGGGCGATTTCAGTTACGATGATTTATTTGTCGAAGTTGGTTTATATAGAGATTGGTATACTTTTAAACTTGCTATATTTGTTGCGTTCGTTCTGCTTATGGTAGTTGTTGTAAATAATGTTTTAATTGGCTTGGCTGTTGGCGACACGGAATATGTTATGAATATGGCTAAGGTTCAAAGATTGAAGCAACATGTAAGTTGCGAGGTTTATTTCTTTACTACATACAAAATAAGATTAGACATTAAGCAAACTAGTTGCTTCATTATTTTTGACGAGTGGAAGCTAAACTAACTCTATTTATGCTGTATTGTTCCAGTATTGGTCCACTGTTACTACAGGATGAAACGTAAACTAAATAGCTTTATTTATACTGGATGGCTCAAACAGTTTTAAACTGTTCTCCTTAGAGGCCCAGTAAGGGCCAACCTATGTTGGTTCATTGTTACCACAGGAAAAACCTAAATTAATCAAACCTTATTTATACTGGATAGCAGTTTTAAACTACTCTTCCTAGAAGTTCAATAATGTCCATCTGTTATTGGTACCAGAGTATCCAATTAATTGGTAGAGTAAAACTGTAAGCACTCTTCTCACCTGCAATCCAGGTGAAATATTATAATCAGCAACTATATATATGTCGCAGGAAATGAACCCCGATCGCAGAGATGAAAGGCACTTGCACTATAACCACTGTCCCATCGACACCTGCTAAATCGTATGCAAAACATAATTTTATATCTCGTTTGAAATACTAGTTCTTTTCGTTTAGGTAAAATATATAATGGAAGTTGAGTCATCGATGTTCAGTAAATTGCCATGCTTCAAAAAAAAGGAAAAGACGACAACGTATACAGAATTTCCTAACCACAAAAAATCTTGGGCGGACAGTTTTAATAAACTCTTGGCGGGAGAGTTGAACACTGATGACAAAGACGATGATGATGCTTTGACACGCGAAAAAGTTGAGCAGATCGTGCAAACGAGGCTGGAAATTCATCACAATAAAATTATGCAAGAGCTGAAAGATTTTCATGCAGATATAGTGGGAAAATTGGGGGAAATACAACAACAACAAGGATTTATTTGACCATTTTTAAATATTTACAATAATTTTAGAAATGCTATTTCCAATAGGTGTAGGTCTTATCTACCTGAAATAACCATAAGGGCTAAATGAATCAGGCAGATGTTTTTATCAGAAGTTTTTATATTTATGAAAATCCGGCACAAAAAAAAAAAAAAATAGAAAAAGACACCAAAAAAACAAACAAACAAGCAGCAAATTAACTAAAGGATAGAAAGCACAGAGAAAACAAACATAGCAAATACAATACTTACTGTATATAATTTATAAACTGGCCAAATTATATACATATACAAGTTCTTAATATGACTCAATAAATCGTAATTTTATCTTAGATTTTAATTGAGAAGATGACAACTTTTTATCATCTTCAAGAAGGGAGTCCCATATTTTGGGTCCGTGATATCTAATATTAAATTAGTTTCTATCTAATATTAAGTTTAATTTGTAATATTTAATGAACGTCACACGTGAAATAGAACCTGAAAACTTTATTCCAATTTTTGCTGAAATTTATTAGACTACATAAAATATTTACATGCTTTATCTTGGTTTTGAAAATCGTTATTCTTTATCATAACTTTTTATTTGATCGTGAATAACAGACTATTTGATTGATAATTCATTTGGAAAAGCAGTTGGTATTGAGCTGCCTAACCTTGATCATGCCTCTAGATTCTATTTTTGTGGAGGTAGCCAATCTTTGAATGGAGCTAGGCTACGCCGGAACAACCGCAGGGTTCTGGGGTCCACCAAGCACGCCAAGACTAGCAGCCTGGGGATACGAATGAGTCCGGAAACGAAACTCTAGGTGTGACTCGGGGTAAGATCCCCGATGATGAGTTTTGGAGTTAGCCAGTAACGCCATGCTTAGATAACTAGATCCACATGATATTAGCAGTTGTTAGCCAGTAACTCCAGATTTAGACAGCTAGCTCCACTGGCTTCACAAGATTTTTGGAGTTAGCCTGTAACTTCAGAAATCAGAATTCCTGATTCCAATTAGTTTTGAGACATACATTTTGAATTTGGAGTTAGCCCCTGGCTCCCTAATATCTGCAGCTATGATCTTGATCATCTTATCAGTGAATCTTAGATTCTAATACTTAATACTGTCTCTCTAGAAGCCAACCACTCAAATTTATATTCGATATTAAAGCACGTTCATATTTCGATTATAAGTCACCCATTATACACATATAACTGTAAACTAATTAGAATCTTCAATTCCATAATACTTTTCAAGTTATCTAAATTTATAATTTCCAGCGGTCTGGTCGGCTTTTGCGAACAACAACAGACGTAAAATTGACCAATTTTAGGTTATCATATGCTGAAAAATATTCCGTTAATTTTAAAGCTGATTGCGCAGAGATATTACTAAGAGATAACTTGTTTTTTAACACTGCAAAATAATGTAAACATACTGTGGATGTGTCAGATGAAAATCTGACAATTGAAAACCGAAGTTGTGGAATACTTGTTACTTGGTAAGTTTGAGACAAAATTTTTCAAAAGTGGCAATTAAGTGGAATCCCAGGCAATTATTCGTCTGAAGTAGAAGGATTAAATAAACAAATTCTAAAATAAATTCTGTTACCTGCCTAAAGCGAGCGAGAATTTGTTCATGAAAGTTCGCCAATTTCCGCTCCGTTTGTTTATGTTTGTTGTTAATCTTCGATGGCCGCACTTCATATGTTAGGCAAATTTCCAGCGTTAAATTTGAAACAAAATGCTGATTAAATTCATATTCCTCCAAACGAAAGCTATAGGTTTAATGTTCATTCCACTAATGAGTATGAGAAGTCTCTAGTTTGACACAAAGTTCGGTGTGGTCACAAAAATAAACAGTAGCTGTCACGTGAATTAGTCATCGGGGGGAAATCCCAGATATTTTAAAACGTACTTGGACTTGAAAAAGCTGCAGGTAAAAAATGCAATGCACATTTGATGGTTTTTATCAATTTCATTCAATATCTTTTATTAGAACGTTCATATTACTGCAGTAACTGCTACGTTAGATTCAGTATTAATGAACATACATTTATCTTTATTATGCAATATTGTTGCATGGTAAAATCGATGTTTCTTGAGTGTGACTCCTATTTATTAATATAATAACATTAGCAAAATGTAGTAGTTAATAAAATTACAATTTGTTGCAAGTGTTCAGTCATAAGGTTTATTATATGAATTTACCGTTGTAAGTACAGTATTAGAACTTGCAAAGGAAACACTCTGCGAGATTTAGACGAGAGTTTTTTTAGTGATAGGTTAAATACTGAGAAAAAAAGTCAGAATGGTTTGGAAAGAAGGGTATGAGCTGGCACATCGGCAGTGTTGTATCCAAGATGGAGAACACAGAAGAATTATCTGTCACATCCAATGTTCATTTTTTCGATCAAACCATTATTAATAAGTCAATTGCTTATTAATAAGTCAATTGAGAACGCTAAGATTTCTTATCAGTTCCCAAAAACTTTTGAAATATTCATGATTTTTAACATCTTGATACAAATATGAATTTTGTTTTAATCTTTCGTTTTTTGATAGAGATTCTTCAAGCAATAAACTACCTTTTCAAAGAGTGTCCACTGTTCTCGTTCTGGGTCTTTAAAATAATGGAGTGCAAAATTGTTGCTTCCTCCTGCCGGCAATGTGACATATTCTTTAGGATTTGTAGTATTCAGATCTGCACAATAAATCTTTGCAGATTGATTACATTCTGGCCACATCAAGTAAAGATAATAATCTCCATCAATTTTACCAAGACCACTTTCTTGTACTTCTTTACATGTTCTTGGATCTAGGGAAATAATTGAATGCCTATTCTTGTTTGCTTAAACCTAGTTTAGCTGTCTCCCTCTGGGTCTTCGAGAAATTTTAAAAAGGCGTAGCACTTTTTACATACCGGCATCATGTAACATCAAGATCCCACTTTTCCCGCACGCGATGGCGACATCGTTTGAATGTTTTTAATTATATGTATTCGGCAGGCACACCTAGATAGCTAGGCTCCTCCGCAGGGAACTGGGTGGCAAACTGCAAAGTGGTAACAGGGCGTCATGGTATGAGGGATAACGGTAAGAAATAGAATCTCTGAGAGTTTCATGCCAAAAATCGAAGAGTGAGGACACATCACTGTACATTTTTCATGGACTTGTCACTGCACCCTGCATGGGTATCCCAGGGAGCTTTTGTCACCAATATTGCGAGAATAATATCAGCGGAGAAATATAAGAATATACGAATGCAACGAATAATCTACAATTTACACGATCAAAATCTCCTTTTAACTTGATATGCTAAAGATTAACTACGGACAAAGTTATATACAGTAGAAGTAGTTTTGTAGGTGGAATATTCCAACCAAAATTTATATACATTTTTAGACCTAACCAGGAGCAGTTGCGAAAAATGCAAATTTTAGGCCAACTGGCAGGAATCGTACCTGCGGCCATGCGATTCCGGGACATTGGTCTTCTTTATTCAAGATATTATATATTGATATTTAGATATTATATCTAGGTGTACTAAAGTTGAGTTGTCGAAGGTTGTCAGTCCTTGATAGTTTTAGAGAAACTTTTTAAATTTATTTCTTTGACAATTAAGTCCAGTTCTCCACTGTATGCAATCCGCCATATTTTCTTCCCAAGTACCTACCCACATGAAAATCCACTTGAAAATCCGCTGCGCAAGCCACGTAGCTGACATGTCGATTTTTGGCATGCAACTGACCAAAGTTTTACCTCTCTAATATATGGCGCATTGCGCAATTTCTGCCAAATATTGCACAATTTTGCCGTTTACCATGAGTTGCCTGCGGAAGAGGCTAAAGCTAGACGATGCTTTAAATATCTAAAACGTCGTTGACAATATCCTGTAGTTTTAAAGATGAGTGAATAATAACGAGAATAATTACGGGAACAAATTTATGCTAAGTGCAATTTCATGGGACGCTTACGTTTTTGATACGTACCAGAATATACTTAAGTGTTTTGAGGAAAGATTATAAGGAAAGTACTTAAATACAAGAAAGTCGTCATAATAGTTTGTAATACCTCGATCGCCCAATAAAACGTAAAGAACGGATTTGTTCATAACATGAAGCTATCGTGGGCCCGCAGCTATATACAGGCTGTATAAAGAAAGATAATCCAATTTTGGCATGCTATGGCGCGCCTAATATTTAGTTTATATATATTCACTTTTCAAACAATTGAATGCCAGGATTTTAGCTGTCAAATGACACCTTATCTGTATTACTCCGAACGATAATGGCTCAATACAATCCGATGAAAAAAGAGTGATCGAAATCACATTTTTCCACCTTTGTGAAATAAACGTCCTTCGAATTCTTGACCATTTGCACGAATGATGGTTGCTTATTTGTGAGACGTTCAGCATTGCCAGTTCAGTTTGCAAACTTCCTGTTTCGTAAAATGCTTCAAGCACCAAATTTTGCTGTTAAATTGCGATTTGAACTCAGTTCTTTAAATTTACCAAGTTTTGATAAATAGCCCATGGGTTTCGCCATCTTATTAAGATTCTTAAATTTGAATCCGAAATGAGATAATTTCAATTTGGAGACAATAGCTTTGCACTGAACTTCCAATGGTTCAAAAATGCGTTTTCGACCGGCAATTTTTAATCGCATCGTATTTGGTCATTTTTTATCACAATGATACAAAAAAATATATAATTTGACAGATATCATTTGACGCACGACAGTATGCTAAAGTTGGATTCCCCTTTTTTATATACACCGTGTGCAAACTGATACATTGACATAAGTCGTGCGGTACTTACAAAGATAAATATTTATCTGGCAATATTTTCCTCCATAAGGAAGGGAACAATTGCAAAATGCCGTTCTATATTTACATCCACCAACACATCTTCCACCATTTAAACATCGGGAATCAGGACACTTGTAGGTTTTCGGATCCTGGATGAAAATATTTATAAATTTGTATGTCAAATTAGTAAATGTGGAGCAAGAGACGAGAGTATTCTATTCAACGAGAGTATTATATCAACGATAATAATTTAAATAACTGAAAAGGAAACTTCATAATGAGAAATATGGTTTCCAGCTAGCTGAAGTCCATAGATAATCGCTGCTTAGGTAAAGTTGGCAAATGTTTCAGTTGATGTTAACAGGATTATATGTCCCTTTGCCATTTGAATTAGATTCGACTGCTTAACTTATTATCTTGATTATCCCGTCGCGTCAGTACTTGGCTTTAACAATTGTTTCACAATTTGTTTTTAACAGTTTTATCGTCAAAGAACCGGTATTAAAAGTACATCGTAACATTACAGTACCTAATATGATTGTGTTTACACACTGAATACCGGCTAGCCTTACCGACTCTTGACAAAACTAAAACTAACTAATACACGCTTCTGCAAATTTACTTTAATTGGCTGGACTAAAACGTAATAGTCAAAGTTTTCATCTTCTGTTAAGAGGCCGGGCTGCTCGGCTGCCAAACCATGAAGTAGTTCACAGTTTTTCTCTCCATCACAAGAAGATATCCTGTAGTTAACAGATCTGCAGCATTCATCTTCAAGCATACAGAAGAAAACACATTCCACTCCAGATTTAGCGTTGATATGTTTAATAGAGGAATGGTTGAAATAGTGACCTGGAATTAGAAAACAATTGAATAAAGTACGTAATTTAATTTTTGTGTAGTTTTAGTGATCAGTCAATGTAGGGAAATTATTTATGTGAAATTTTTTATAAGCAGTACATATAATGTAAATCCTACCATAAATAATAGCTGGTATTAATTATATTTGCCTCAGGAGTTGATGATTACGAGATTAGAACCACATGTACTATATACTAGAAATACATGCAGGCAGCAAACCCTCACATTTTCAAATCGAACAAGTATAGTTCCCAAACGTTATCAATTTTCAGCAGAGGTTGTAGATTAAAACAATAATCAAAATATCATCCTTCAAAATGCATAAATTGTTCTATTTTATGAAGTATTTATGCATCTACCTGTTAAAACACCATGTCTGTGCATCGTAAGATAGATGCAAAAGATAAGCGACCAGCGGCCGTATGAAACACTTAATTATCTTCAAATAGAACTTAGATTTAAAGATTAAAGGTATATCAATTACAGAAACGTGAGATAACTCGCTTTTGAGGAAATAAAAGATTGAGGAAAATGACTTACGGGAAAAATCGTTCCAGCCGTCAAAAACGTGTAAAATATACGGCAAAGGCAACCGCATGCTGTGTCAACGTTGTGTCTGCCGGTTTAAGGTGTGACGTTTGAACAAACATAGTAAAATCTAAATAAACAGCTTTGGCAAACACAACACGACGTTCATCTGGACGTGAAAATGACGTCATACTCCTCGCGTTTACTTCCGGTTGGGTTCTGAGAGTTCATATCTGTCTCTTTCGAAGGAATTTGCTTGTTTTCTCGCCGTCTGAATATTTCGTTGCTATTTTGAATTATTTGTGACGATATGTGCAAGAAAAGTTTTAGAACTCTGGCCAAGTGTTTACTGCTGATTTTCTATGAACTATCAATACGTTTTTTTAAAGAAAAACTCGTGTATTTTGTTGGTTTGAACAGTGAATGTTGTCGCCTGATTGCGACTAAAGCACAAAAACAGTTCAAGACATAAATATTTTAAATTCTGCCTGATTACTCGTGCCCAGGCCTACAGGCCGGGCACGAGTCTTAAAATGAAAGTCGTGTTTTTGTTGTCATGTTTCCAAGACCTCCGGTTTCCAATGTTTCAGCTCGGTTTCAGCTTGGCAGTTATTTTCAAAATTTCCACAGATTGAAACACACTGAATTTCTGCATTCATCAGTAAACGAAGCCGGGAAATGAGAGGTGCGTGCGTCAAGTTGACAGATGGAAACTAGTAATTCTGTAATTGTTGTTGTGAATACTATGCTTTGGACAACTATGCTTTCGAGTTCCGACCTATGTCAGTGTTTTATAGAGATATTTTCAAACACGAGGTCAAGAACCTTTCTAATCGTAAGGGAGCTATCTTATAGCAGCCTATTTATATGATTGCCAACTGTTCCACTCGTGAGAGAGCTGTCATAGCAGCGAAATACCAAGAGACCAACAGTGTTTATCTCGTCGCTATTTCTCCCATTCGTGAGAGAGCTGTCTCCGCAGCTAAAAACGAAGAGCCTGATAGAATGGTCGAAACACTAAAATATGAAAGAAGCAAGTATTTGATAATCCATTGTTATCTAAAGGTTATTTAGTTTGGATGAAAATTGGTATGGAAATTTACAAAAAAAATTATTGCTTTCCCCGGCTGAACAGAACTGAATGCGTAATTAGTGCATGCATAATTTATGCGAGAATTAGAATATATCATTGCCCTTGTCTTGTTAGCATTTTGATGCCAGGGAAATTCCGATTATACAAATTAATATGTTCTCCATTGCTTTGGAAAGGTTTTGGCTGCAAGAGAAACGTAAACAAGGCAAGACCAAGGGGTAATTTTTTTTGACTGAATATGCTGACGGAGATGATATTCATATCAATGATATTCATAGATGTTCTAATATATTCAAATTCTGTTTATTTGCCGATGATACTAACTTAATTTACGCTGACAAAAAGTTAAAATATATCACTTGAGACAGTTGTCAATAGAGAATTGCTCAATGTTTGCGAATGGTTATCTACAAATAAATTATCACTGAATGCTAAAAATCAAATTTTGTTATCTCCCACCCTTCTAAAAAGAAACTTAATTATCAAGTTAATATTAAAGTGATTGATGGTAGTTCAAATGAGCTCATTTCTATTGAACATAAAGAGTTTGTAAAATACTTAGGAGTCTTAATTGACGAGAATTTTGCCTGGAAATACCACATAGATAACATTGCTTCAAAAATAAGTAAGGCATTTGGCGTAGTTTCACGAATGAGACACTTTGTTCCTTCTTCTAATCTTCACAATATCTATCAATCTCTCATTTTACCCTATATCACATATGGAATAGTCGCTTGGGGACAAGCTACCCAAGCAAATCAAAACAAGACACGCCTTCTTCAAAAGCGCTCTCTGCGTTTGATATATTTCAAAAGAAAGAGAGAGCATACTATCCCTCTTTTTGTCAGCTCAAAAGTTATGCCACTAAATATGCTCTATTATAGCGCAGTTTCCAAGCTAATGTATGATATCTCGAACAATACCACCCCAAGCACCATCTCTGATTTCTTTACTTATTCAAAGGAAGTACACACATATAACACTAGACATTTTGTATCTTCTAACTTTTATATAAAATATTCTCGATTGAATAAGAAAAACTTATCCTTTGCTAAACTTGGAGCAAAAATATGGAATAGTATTTGCCTTAAGATACGTAAACTAGGGAAAAAGACCTGTATTGGAGGTTGAGGATGATTATGTTGATACACCTACGACAATCAAATTAATGACCAAACAATTGGCATCCATAAAAATATAATCACTCATGTTTATGTATGGTTATGTAATTAATATGTAACTATTCTAGTGCGAGGCTTGTTTCATACCACGTATTAATTAAGTCTCCAAATATTCAGAAATATGGTATGTAATATTCTAGTGCATGGCATGCATCGTAAGAAACTCGCATGTTATGCACTGGAAATATGATTTAAATTCATCTTTGGACTATATTTTACCAATTCATAAAATTATTTTTTACACTATCCGCCTCGATTAGCATTTGCTATTTGCGGATTAAGTATATATCTATTGTACTATAGTGAAACAGAATTAATAAATTGATTGCAATTGATTGAGATATGCAATCTCTTGAGTGCACTTTGGTTATACAGTTAGCCAGCCGGTTTTACAAAACTTGGTTACAAGTCTTAAATTATGAGCAGATAACCGCGAATACTGTTAGGTGATTGAAAATATAGCTTTTATAGATGTAAACAGTGGCAAAACAAGGTCTTGAATTATAAGATGTTGATGGTGCAGGTGACAGTTTCCTTTCAACCACTTCTGCCTAGACTAAACCGGAAATAAAAATTCCTTTGCCACGCCATTTTCACGTTGTCGTCGACGTCGCGTTGTGTTTGCTAAAGCTGTCTAATGTCTCTAATACCACAACGTCGACCTCAGGATGGTTTTCCTTCATTGATTATAACAATTTACATATTGAGCCAACGGTTTTGCCACATGTAAATTTAATATCACAAAATTCTACATTAAAACGGATTCTCAAAGGAAATAGATGATCTCAAATTCCCCCAAATCTAGACGCACGTACTATATAATTTAGCTCAAGGTGCTGACCTCAACCAGGCCTGGGGAAACTATCCATGCGGTCTAAGGAGCATTAGGTAGGGGTTTGGATTCTTATGTGCCCACTTGAAATTTTATACTAGACAGAAAATATGATCATATGATCATTGTCATGATCATATGACGTCAGCACGGTCAGGATGTGCTAGTTGAGCCTCCTATAAAAATCTAATTTACTCTTGTTTAATCGAACTTGAGTAGTATTTCCTTTGTGGTTTATACGTTCCTAAATACATCGTGATCTTCCTAGTGTACTAATTTCTTTAGCATCTCTTCGCTAACTGGTTTTATTCAACATTTTATACTTGGCTGTATATGGTCTGGTTCGCCGACATCTTAGTCTCGTTTTATAAGACGGAATTTCTCTCAATCGTGTTGCTGCGGAATTAAAGAAAATTTAACGTTCGTTGGCACAACATTCATACCAATTTCTATCGGTATACTCATTTTAACTTCGAAATATTCTCTACTTTATATCGATTAACCGTTGCTGGACCTATCTTGTTATTCGTTGCCTGGTAACAGTATTTTAAATTTTACCGCGTTCATCAAGTGTTTCTATTGGCTCTACTATATATCTGGAATTCTGCACGGACTGTAAAGTGTACTATTATTGGTGATCGAAACACTTCCTACTCGCTGCTCAAACTCCATCGTCAACTCCTGGTATATCTTCGGATACCCAGAATATTGTCGTTAGCCAGCTACTCATAGCTACAGTTTTCATAACATTTCGCAACTTGACCTTATCTTGACCTTTGTCTGGCGCAAAATTTATCCTCGTCGTTTGTTATGGCGTTTATTGCATCGACTTTGACCTCACGTAATTTAATGGTTATTTTGCATTTCTACCTCTATTTGTCAAGTTTTACCCGCGAGGTGTCGCAATCCCCACCAGCCGCTCTCAACCATGAAACCTTGTATGTATCCCAATTGTTGTCAACTCCCAATGTAAGGGAATATTCCCATTCTCACATTACTAATCATTACTCAACCTCCGCCAAACCTCTCTCGTCTGACAAGAAATTGATCCGCGGACTTCGTATTGCCATGAACTTCTCAATTTCTATCATCCTAATATCACTATCAAATGACATTTCTACTAACCCTGGTCCCAATTGCAGTTTTTCCATACCACCACCTAATGTACGTGGAATAAAGATCTCCCATCTTAACACCCGAAGTATATTGCCTAAAATAGATTCCCTCCGCTTACTAATGAAGGATAACCCATATGACGTATTCTCGGCATCTGAAACCTGGCTTAAACCAAGTATCTCGGACGCCGAAATAAGTTTACCTGGATACTCTGTAGTAAGAATGGACCGTCAGGAGAAAATTGGTGGTGGCACCGCCATTTATGTTCGTGATGGTTTGCCATTCAAAACACACTCTGACCTCATGAATGATGACCTAGAAAACTGTTTATAAAATAACTGAAGTAAATAGAGCGCGCTGATTGGTCAATACCCATGCAGGATGAGAGAATCATGCACGGGAAATTTTCCCGCGCCTGAAATTTTAAAAATGTCGGGCGATAATAGTTCAACTTTTGACTTTGATAAAGAAAATAATGGCGAAAAACTTAAACAAAGGTTCGTCTTAAAGTCGGATAAAGAAGTTGACGAGTTGGTGGATAGCGCACAAGCAGAAAGCACAAAACATAAAACAGTATACGCTGTAAATATGTTTAAAGGTAAGCTTTATTACGTAATGAATAATTACGTTGAAATGTTTGTTTACAACATAGTATTAAATAAAAAATAAACTGCAATAATGAATATTTTATAGTCATGCAATTAAAAATTATTGAAGTATTATTAATTAAATAAACATATTAATTTTAGACTGGGCCAAAGTACGTAAAATTACAGCCGAGTTGCACGAAATGGACAACGAAACGTTGGACAGTAACTTACGATTATTTTACGCTGAAATAAAGTCGCTTCAAGGAAAAGACTACAGTCGCTCTACTCTTCTCGGCATAAGATACGGCTTGGAGAGATATCTTAATTCCCCACCATACAACAAAGGCATTTCGATATCTGGTAACCCGCAATTCAAGAAGTCCAACATAGTCCTTAACGCCAAAATAAAATCCCTCAAACAAGCAGGTAAACAAAATGTCCAGCACAAACTTCCGCTTGAGCCAGAAGACCTTGAAAAACTCAAGACATGTGGTGTCTTTGACTCCTCCAAACCGCTTTCGTTACTGAGAAATGTATGGTTCCACGCAGTTTTATTCTGGTGTCGTCGTGGTCGCGAAGGTCAAAGAGGTTTGACAAGAAACAGCTTCGCGTTTGTAACAGATTCAACCGGCGAAGAATATGTGACAATGACACACTGCGAATCGTCAAAAAACCACCCAGGAGGTATACAAGATACAGAGAGTTTCCAGCATATGGGCCGTATGTATAAAACCAAGGAAGAAAATGACGGGTACACTTCCTTAAAAGTTTACATCAGTAAATTAAATACAGGATGCGAAGCCTTCTTTCAATACCCAAAGCGTAACTGGAAGTCAACCGATAACATCTGGTATGAAAATCGTCCTCTTGGCGTAAACAAACTCGCTGATATGATGAAGTCGATAAGTTCTGCTGCCGAGTTGTCCAGAACATACACAAACCACTGTGTAAGAGCTACGTCGATCACGCTTTGGTCTAACGCCGGGTTAACCAACAGGCATATTATGTCCATTTCAGGCCACCGAAACGAGCAGTCTCTCCAACACTACAACTGTAGACCATCAACATCACAGCTCAAACGATGCAGTGATGTTCTTTCACAAGCTCTTGGCAATGAACCTGAAGTCCCCCATCAACAGCGACAAGTCCAGCGAAGACGCTTCAACGGTGTTTCAAATGCCACTGCCACAACGACAACAAACTACACTTCGCAGTCTTCAAACGTTCAAATTCAAGATCTTCCAAATTTTGGCTCTATCTTTAGCAGTTGTTCGATCGGAAATGTTAACGTTAACTTTAATATGCAACAGTGAACTTGAACTGTATATTCCTGTGTTTTAATCGAAGACGTTTGACGTTTATATATAACTAACTTGTTGAAAATTAATTTTATAAATGTTTTCGAGTTGATTTCGACTCGAAGGTCAATTGCGGGGGGTCGTTTATATCTTCCCGATCTCTGATTGGCAGTTGAAGTTAGTTGACGTGTTTTGGGAGAATTACAATGTACATCAAATATATTAATAAACTTTTTTTATATTTCTGAGTGGTTATTTTATAAAACAAATACCGTATTGATTTCCGTGCATGATTCTCTGTTTCTTACACTTGGGATGTTGCTCGACTTTCGTAAAGCTAAAAAAAACTCGCCTATCGGCTCGTCTTTTTTTACGCTTTTCGAAAGTCTCGCAACATCCCGCGTGTAAGAAACAGAGAATCATGCACGGAAATCAATACGGTATTCCTTTAATGATTGAAATTCTACGAGCAAAGGCTAAAAAACTATTTATATGCTGTGTTTACCGTGCTCCTAATAAATCTTTAGAAAACTACATTAGCCAACTGAACAGTGTTATTCAAAAACTTCCAATCGACAGCGAACTTATTTTGTTGGGTGACTTCAACGTTGACCTCAGTAAAAGCCACCGGTCCCCCTCTAAACAAATGCTCAATAATTTCTCCCGTCAACTCCACCTAGACCAAGTAATTAGAGAACCGACAAGAATCACGGAAACATCGCAAACGATGATTGACTTGATTTTTGTAAACAATTCTCACAGGATTGCCCGAAATGGCGTAATTCCCTGCTCGTTAAGTGACCACTCTCTCGTTTTCTGCGTCTTTAAAGCTGGTGTCTCTAAAGCTCCCCCACGTACAATCGAATACCGTTCATACAAACATTACAACAAACAGTCATTCTTACAAGATCTCAGAGATACCACTTGGTCGCCTGTAGTTGATGATAGCGATATTGATGTCACCGTCAACAACTGGTGCAACCAGTTCATAGACTTAGCAGACCAACACGCACCGATCAAGAAAATGAAAGTTAAAGGATTTAGCATTCCTTGGATGACTGCTGAGATAAGTCAGGCAATGCAAGATCGAGATTACCATCTAAAGAAAGCACAAAAAACAAAATCTGAAAGCCATTGGTCCGCATATCGCAAGCTCCGCTGTTTTGTAAACAAGAGTATACGAGAATGCAAGGCTAAATATTATGAGAATCTGATTAAAGAAAACAACAAAAATCCCTCTGGTCTTTGGAAAACTTTAAATGAGTTAACATCACGTAGCAAACCATTATCACCCCCAAGTTCTATAATATCTAATGGAGTGGAACACAGAGATGCTAAGTCTATATCCTCTCTCTTTAACACTTTCTTCACAAGTATTGGAGTAACTTTGGCTAATGCAATTAAACAAAAATGGACACGATCTACCCTTGCTTCTGTCCCACCCGCCCATGTTAATGCTACATTTAAATTCAACGAGATCGAAGTTTCGTCTGTAGTCAAACAACTGTTGACTTTAAAAACTAACAAATCCACCTGCCTCGATCGTATCAGCGCTCGACTTCTGAAAGATGCTGCCACAGTTATTGCCCCAGTTATAACCCATATATTTAACCAATCACTCAAATCCTCTACCTTCCCTCAGATTTGGAAAGACGGTAAAGTAACACCTATTTTTAAATCAGGAAATCGCTCGAATATGTCCAATTACAGACCCATTACCGTTCTGCCCATCTTAAGCAAAATCCTGGAACGTTTCGTTCACACGCAGATCTATGCACATCTAACCGCAAACAACATCCTCTCCTCTCAACAATTTGGCTTCAGGCCTAAACTATCGACCAGTACTGCTTTGGCTTTTTTCACAGACAATGTCCTTGATAATGCTGATAACGGTATGGTCACAGCATCTGTTTTCTTTGACTTTAGCAAAGCCTTCGACACTGTTGACCATGCTATTCTGTTAGACAAATTGAAATCAATTGGTATGGATGACAACTCACTAAATTGGTTTCAGTCATATCTCACCTCCCGTAGACAAGTAACATCCATTAACGACTCGTTATCCAGCTCTTTACCGGTGTCAGTTGGTGTTCCGCAAGGAAGTATTTTGGGTCCCTTGTTATTCATTATCTACGTCAACGACATGCCTAACATTATAAAACACTGCAAAATTATACTCTACGCTGATGACACCCTACTATACTATTCCTCCAACTCGACCAAAGACATTGAGAAACATATGAATGAGGACCTTATCTTAATCTCTCAGTTGCTTGCAGATAATCTTCTTACACTAAACTATACGAAATCCAAGTTCCTCCTTTTTGGTAGTAGCAGCCGTCTGAAGTCATTTACAAATATCTCTATATTTGTCAATGACCACCAACTCTCTAGGGAACGTACTTTTAAATACTTAGGAATAACATTCTCAGAAAACCTCACTTGGTCTGACCACTTGAACAATATCTCAACCAAAATTAACCAACGTATTGGATTGTTAAGAAGAGTTAAAGCATTCATTCCAACCAAATCTCGACTTACCATCTACAACGCCCTAATTCTCCCTTTATTCGACTACGCCGACATCATATGGGGTGACAAGAATAACTTGTCCCTCATGGATCAGCTGCAAATCCTCCAGAACAAAGCTGCGAAGTGCATTCTTGACGCTCCTTACTTGTCCTCCTCCACCGAAGCCCTCACAAGCTACACTGGCATCCACTCTCCCACCGGCGCTATCTTCACAGAATACTAACCATACATAAAATTAAAAATAATCTAACAGAGTTCGTTTTCGAACTGCCTACCACTAACCATAGATATAACACAAGACGCAAGGACGATATTTACCTAAGCAAACCTAAGACAAATTGGGGAAAACAGAAACTACTTTATCAAGGCTGTAAGGAATATAACTCCGTAAACTCTGCTATCAAACAAATTGAACAGTTAGGTCCTTTTAGAAGCGAAATTCTAAAATTACCATACCCTCAATGCTAGAAGTAATACACATGATCTTTTTTGTAGTATATATTATTATCGTAAATTCATGTATTGTAAATAACTTTACCGTAAATGTAATATGTTTAATGTTTCCCAGGAACCACCTGAAAAACACAATCTGTGATGGTGGTTTGCCTGAATAAATATTATTATCATTCATTCAAAATAAATGCTAAATGCTCCTATACCCTGTCCTAGATAAAAGCCAAAGATTACTCAACATAATTTCAAATTGTAAGTAATTTTTCTTATTTAAGCTAATATTGCTAATGGCAGCTAATGCCTGTATGCTACAGCTGTTTAATAGGAAATACTCATTATTTATTGACGACTGTTTTAACAGACTGAAACTAAAGCCTTTAGTAATGATGTTTCTTTTCACCCAACTACTGAATGATATTAACTGGTGAAAAAGTCCGATCAATTTCAATGAACTGGTACTTGGTTTGCATTCTTTTTCTTAAAACACTGATCTGATGTGCGTAACGTATAACGCGCAGTGTGTTTGTTGTTATAGCTAGAGACAGTACCTGTAATTAATAACTATATTTTACATTTTAGTCAATAGGTTTCGTTGGAAAAGATCGCACAATCTACAGATAGTTCAGTTATCTGCTAACTAAAGCTACAAACAAGAGGCACATTTATAAGTACTATTATCAATTAAACGCCAAAATCAAATGGAAAGCTTGTACTTGAATAAAAACTATATAAATATCCAGTCATCTGTAATGAGATCAAAAATAGGCAAGTTTTCATCAGGCTTACAAACATAAGCAAAAATAATAAAGTCCTGGTTGAAAAGTGGCCAAGGTCGAAATAATTTTGTATTGACATTGTCCGTTTCTTGTCTCTACGCTTATTTCGAAGCTTAACATATGCATGTATTTTCTTTAAATTTATCTTCTCTCATTCCTATATTTGCGACATTAGCGAGAATTAAGTAGACGAATTCTAAGATTTTACCTTCTTTATTTCCATCGAAGCAAAAATCTGTCATTCCCTCGCATGTACAAATACTTCGTAGCTGCCAGATGAACAGTAGGGCGAAATACATTCGAAGTGCGAAATGTTTTTTAAAGATGGTCTACAGTCCGTTCTGCGCATGCGCGGAGTTTGTTTACGTTTTTGTTTTGAACCATATAATTCTATAACATGAAGTATTGGCATTACACAACATTTCGCAAGATCAAATTTCACTGTCAATCTGTCATGGCCGACGACGCAAGCGAGGTTCTCGACGCTTGAAGAATTAGAAGTAAAGCAGACAGAACAAGCCGCGGCATTGCCTAATGTATATAATTTAACTGTATGCAAATGCCGCGGCCGTTGTTTAAAAGAAACGCTTCGTGCCGAAGCTTGAATACGTTTTGTTCGAGTACATGTCATGGCGAAGACTGTGGTTCTACTTGTATGAACAACAGAAGGGCCCAAGAGAGCGATAGTGACAATACGGTAAGAACTTTTACATTTTTTCCTCTATTAATGAAAATTTGGCGCATGAATATAAAACAGGCAGGACTTTCTTTGTGCTTTACAATTAATTTACATATGTAAACTCGAGTGCAAGACAAACCTTTCATGTCAAATTCATGTCTACTTCCGATCTTGCATTAAGTTTTCTTCGATAGAACGGGCCTTACACGAAGGACTATATTTGCTATGATATTATAATTTCTATAAAACACATACGTGAATTTGGTACGAGACGACGGAGACGTATTAATGATTTTATAATTTCACTTCATGATAGTTGATAATAAGGACTTATTAACCGACTACGAGGTCTGTACGGGAAAGTATTGCCTGAGGTTTTTCGTACAGACCGAGCGACGAAGGAGCGAGGTCTGTGCGATAAAAACCGAAGGCAATACTTTCCCGTACAGACCGAGCAAAGGAGGTTAATAAGGGATAACCTAAGTGTTTGGGGGATAAAATTGAAAAAGTCCAAAAAAGAGCTTTTCGTATTATTTATCCGACGACAGATTAGGGGCGGACCATTAGAAAAGTGATGGGGGGGGTGGGACTTTTTTAACTTGTACGAATATTTTTTTTTAATTTTTTGCTTGTGTCGATAATTTTTTTTTAATATGATCGCTTGCACGAATTTTTTTTTTATTTCAACCTTATAGCTTTCCCTTTTGTAAAGTCTGCACGAATTTTTTTTTTCAAACTTTCTTGGCGTACGAATTTTTTTTTCTTTCTGTTTCCCCTGCGCGATTTTTTTTTTTGCTTTTTCCCCACACCCCCCATCACTTTTCTAATGGTCCGCCCCTTACGAAGATGCTGTCAAAACCGCTCAATGCAAGCGTCTTGACGACAGACGTCAAGAGTTATGTGCTAAAACTTTCAAAAAGATCTTAAAACCCGATGCTCACCTCAACCTCTTACCCCCACTCCGTGAAGAATCACATGAACTGGACTTACGAAACAATTCTAACTTTACTTTAACTAAATGTAGAACTGAACGTTATAAAACTAGTTTTATTCCAGCAATGACTGCTAATTTTAATAATAAATAATTTGTAGTATTCTAACAACTGTACATATATGATATATCTATATTTATTTTATCGATATTTATCCTTATTATGTTTTTGTAAACATATCGCAATTCACCTTCGGGTGCCAAAATGTGTTTTTTAATAAACCTTTAATAATAATAATTATATGGCTTTGTCGCATCGCAGTTTTTTCTGACTTTTTGAAAAAACCAGAAAACCTTTTTGCAGCTATAAAACCGCTTTCAGCCGTATATACTGGCGGTTTCTGTCGTCGCGCTTGCTGATTCGCTGATAACAACAAAACAATTAATAAAAATACACCAAAGAAAAAAAATTAACCTTCAAAAATATGTTTTTTTACGTTTTCGTGATAAACATACAACAAAAGTTCTATGACAGATAAATCCATTAAAATTTAAGAACAAAATGTTTGCAACATTTTTTGACAGTTCGTCGAACGTTTTTGAAGGCAAAAGTCTGTAAACAACTTACAACTATGTAGTGTAAAGTAAAATGCAAAGCATTCAGCGCAAGATATGACAAATTCTTCAATGTCTTCTCGAATTCAATGTCTTTTAAAATGTTTGTTTGAATGTTACTTTCAGTTAAGTATCGTTGTAAACTTCTCTGGAAACTTGAGAGTGAAGACGGTTCGTATTCGTCGCCATTTGCTTTACGGACATTGATAAAAAATGTGCAGAGTAAGTGGTCAAGTTCTGCTTTCGGTAAGTACTCAATTTGTTTTTCACCTTTGTTAACTGTCTCAAGGTAACGCTGGAAAACGTTCATGTCGCTTTTCGTTTTCGTTATTGTGGTTTTCGCTTTCTGGTTGTGTATAAATTCTTCAATTTTTTCTTGGCTGTTTTTGTTGTTGTTTTGTTCGGCGTTTTCGCCTTGAAGCCTACCATTTGGGTAATTTCTTTCATCCAAGATTTCATCAGGATAATAAAATTCACTCGATGAGTGCTTCTCGTCGTCACTATACCGCATTAAATAAAGTTTACCAGCTTCTTTTAGAAAATATTTGGACAGTGTTTTTACAATTTCACGAGCGGGCAAGATGAATTTCTGAGCGGGCAAGAGGAATTTCTGAGCGGGCAAGATGACATTTTCCAGACCGGTAATTAACCAATCAGCGTGCGGCATTTATCTCAGCCATATAATAATACTTGATATTCTAGTTAATGAGTTTTAATAAAACTTCTGCTTGATCATCTCATCAGCGGGAGGTGTCAGCAGGTCTTCAACAGTATACTTCTAGCTTGGATATCACAACTGCCTAATAAATTAACTTGTATACCATTGGAAAATTTGGCCCTTTGCTCATATTCTCTCTTGTTGTTTTAGGATTCTGATTTTTCTGTGCAAGACAGAGATCGAGAGGACGGATGATAGTGAAGGAAGCGAGAAAAGGCAGACTAAAGGTTGGGGAAGAGGAAAAAGTGGAGAAAAGAACACAACAGAAAAGGGGGCTAAATGACAAGGAAGAGGCGAGGTGCAAGGGGAGGACGAGGTGCAAGGGAGCAGACACGTAGCCAGAGGGGGGGCCCGGGGGCCAGGCCCCCCCTGGCGAAGGTGTCGGCCCCCCCCTAGGAAACATTTAGACTAATACAAATCTCTATGTTGGCCCCCCTAGTACTTTTTCGGGCCCCCCTTGACTGAAAATCCTGGCTACGTCACTGCAAGGGAGGTGGGCAAAATACAAGGGGAGGAGTTGGACGAAGACAATTGCAGCAAGAACCTAATGCTGCTGCAAACCAAGCTAATCACGAACAACTAGTGGTAAGTAAACTAGTTGTTATAAACCTCATTATAATTTGCTTTCAAAATTTTAATTTGACTCCAGGTCATATATGCAGCCTATATATACTGTATGTATGCATACATCAAGTTGCATACACACAGCAAGTTTCAAGTGTCTGCATGCATATCTTTTCTAAACTTGAATTTATCAATTTTTGTCCTCTTTTACCTGGCTTAAATCAGGGTTATAATTTGATGACAGTAACAGTAGCTAAAAGTGCTTTAGAATATTGAAAATACACAGTATTACCTGGTCAGAATCGAAAATTTGCAACGCATGCTATCCTAGAATGTTTTACTATATTATAATAACTGATATTCAATAAACAGTCCACATCTTAATTTTTTATTTCATATTAACTGATAACAACAATTGGCTGTCTTCTATGAAGCGTAGACTTTTTATTACAAAAATTGGCATGCAAACAAATACCATTATTAACAATCTTCCTATACCATATATCATTTATCTGTTCATATTGATCAACCCCTAAAATGTACAGTGTATTTCAACCATCATTGTGGTATATTCACCCATTCAGGTGCAAGAATCGCCCCTTGATGAGTAAAATTGTCTGGCGTTAGGCAGAGTAGGATAACAAACTCGGGTACATATTACCCTACTTGGTTAATAACCCATTAAGCTGCAAGGAGGCGAACTGTTTTCGTTTGCTCTAATTAATGCCAGACAATTTACTCAGAAAGAAATGTTTTGTGAATTAATTAGTTAACTATCTGCTAATGTTCTTAAATTAACATATTAAGGTACAATTTGCCCTACTTGATTCTTTTACCCTTTCTAATGCCAGAGTTCATATTTCACCTATTTGTGATTGATTTACCAATGATACCCATATCGACTTTTCAGAACCTAGTGGAGGATATGAATGTTCTTGTCTTACGTAGGTTGGCCTTGGAATTACTACGTAGACAGCCAGCCACCTTTGCTGATATAGTAAATGGAGAACTGGCAGGAGGGAATGGAGCTCCGGAACCAAACCCTGATCCTGATAATACTCCTCAGTGGTGCAAATATCTGTACTTACTACCCTCTCAGATCAAGATAACTACTGTGCAGTTAACTGAACCACTGCCATTCAGAAAATCACAAATTTCAGATTGTAGATATATGAAAGGAGGAACACCAAATAAATTAGATTCACTGATAACTGCACTGGTAAACAATAACAGAAACAACCATGTTTAATTTTTGAAGACTATGTATTTCCATTCAAAACATTTTACATAAATAAATGGAGTTTTAGTCTTTCTGGCAACTATTATTATGACGTTACCAAAATATGTTGGTATTACCACTCCTTTGCAAACATTTAACCATAGTTGTACGCTGCACTGTAAATATAATACAAAGTGTTATCCCTAAATATCAACATTTTCTAAGAGTTATCAAAACATAAAGAGAAAATGTAACTGGCATCTGCCATTATGCATATAATTATACTCAAGATACAAGATATTTATCTGAAATAAAATGCTTTTATTCATTCACCATTAATGCATGGATCAATGTTTGCTGTTACCATCCTCCCGCCCTCCCCGGGCAACACCCCAATTTGTTTATATTTTTAAAAAGCTCACTGCAAATTACCCAGGGTGGCAATTTGAAAATTAACTCCGGGCCGGGCAAAGGTGAAAAAAAAAATAAACTAGGAAACATAAAAAAACAGAAACTTTCATTCAAGAAAAATCAAGGTGTTTTTGTTTTGCTTTCTCAGCCAGCCCTTCTTCAACTTCAACAAATCTTTTCTTTATATTATATACACAATCCAACAGTTGTGCCTGTCACTGCAAATAATGTGTGCAATGTGTGACGAGTCTGGGATCAATCTCTCTGTCTCACATCTCTGCAGCTATGTGACTACCCACTACCACATACCCCACAGACATTCCAACCAGGACAAATCCATCAAACCAATCAAGTAACCCTGGAATACGATTTGCCCGGATTGGGATTTGGTAACAGCAGGGTATTGATTGCAATTAAATTACAAATTTAGTTTTTTTTTTTTTTTGGGTAGAAGTTGGTTTTGTGTAATGTTCTCCTGTCTGCATCTTGATCACTTCCACTACTAGCAGTCAATGTCCTCTCTTCAAGAGGATATAAAGATCTGAAATGAAGACACTTGTAAGTTAAAATGATGAAGATGCATATACAGTAATCACACAGCAGATATCATTATCTACACCATTTTAGAAACATTTCATTACTGGTGTGTGAGTGAATGAATAATATATGAAATAGCTATCAGTGTGTAAGCTGGGGAATTGCTTTGATCACAGTTTTAATTTTTAATATTGTGTTGACATATTAAATACAACACACTGGCTAAATCTTGTTTGAGGGTGAACTGCATCATAGAAATGCACAGTTTGATCATGAAAATGTTACGAATCCTATGGGCTAATGTGGTGGGGAATATTTAGCCATTTGTTAGTAATTTTATATACATACCTTGAACTAGAAAATTTAGCTTCAAGCCTTCATCAGCCTGGGTTTCCACGTCGCTGAAAAGATGCAATACCCGTATAAATAACAATTATGTAATAGCTTTTAAAGGTCAAAACTCGAAACTTGTTATGTATAACCAAAATTCTTACCACAAAGCCCGTTTGGATTCCGTAGCGTCGAAGTGATCAAGCAGCATTTGCGTCTGAATTCAAGGCATGTTTTGCCTTGATTTCCCTCTATCGGGTAAAATTCTCGAACAAATACACGCTAGAAGCATCCCTTTTAGCGTAATATTCTCTCCTGCTCGCTTTTTTCTCAATATTACTGCCCGAAGTCGAAGAATATAGAATGCAACGAAGAAGATTTTGGCTCGCTCATCGTTTCGGAATTCGGACAAAATTCGGACAAGATGTAATATAAATTAACGCGAGCATGGAACGGGAATAAGACTGGGGAGAGAAACAGCAGGAGTCCCCGAAAATAAACAAACTCCGCGCATGCGCAGAACGGACTGTAGACCATCTTTAATAGATGTCCACAAATAATATATCATCATCAAGATTCAGAATATCTATTTCTTATACTATTGAATGACTAATGCTCAATATTTGGAAAGTTGTTCTTGCCGTTAGTTGATCATATTGTTAATACACGAAAAAAGGTCCAATTATTAGCCAAGACGAACACGAAAAACAACACATAAGCCACTTTTGTACTGCAAAAAACAGAAGGCACAGTCAATTATGTAATTACTGAACCAAAATGGGTCGAAATCGCGCCAATCAGAATGCTTGTTTATATTTTTCGCTGTGGCCAAACTGAATGCATTAAAAAACGAGTAGAGGAAATATCGCCGTCTTCCAAGGCTTCCGTATACCACGAATTTTGTAGTTGTTCATTGATAGTCTTGTTTAAGTACGTGAAACTAGGGGTGTCATTATGTCATAACTGATTCCCTAGTTTGGCTTTGAGTTATAGTGTTATTTTTACACACTGTCAATGAGAAGAATACGAGTTTTTGTTGTCAATGAATATCATAAAGCACAACTAGCGGAGAGCAGCAATTTTACTACGAATTTACATTGATAATAATACTTCTGAGAAGTCAATATGTATAGGTAATCAATCAGGCCATCTATAGTTTGTTTAACGGGGAGATGGTTGACTGATAATATACCAGATGAGGCAATTAATTGCCTTGGTATGAATCTCATTAGACATGATCCAATACATGGAACAGATGGGGGAGTTGCCTTGTTAATCAACAAAAAAATTCAATTTAAGATTCGTGTCGACCTGACTAACCCCTCATTTGAGAGTCTTTGGGCAACTATACGACAAAAGTGGCTTCCAAGAGAGAGTTCTCGGATTTCCATTTTCTTTGTCTATTTATATCCTAGCCAAAGTGATATGGATTCCTTTTACGATTATTTATACAGCTGTTATGATAAACTTTGTTTGGAAAGCCCAAATTCGGCTTTTATCGTTGCGGGAGATTTTAATCCGACAAGTACTGGATTTCAAAGTAAGCTGTTAAAGATTAATTGTAATCTTAATCAAATTGTTAAAGATCCAACTAGATAAAATTATCTCCTTAATTGTTAAGGGATGGGTCACTGAGACATTCAGCTAGGAAACATTCCGCTTCTGCATCACAACCCTCCAGAAAATAGCATTTCCCTTCAGCGTCACCCCGCCCTCCTCCAGAAAATAACTACTTCGAAGTTAATATTAATGAACTTTGGAACTGATGCCAATATGATAATCATCAATAATCAATATATTTCATTCCGCACACGAAAGTGCAGTGTCGTTCTTTATTCACACGCGCGGGATCTCAGAATATGGAAATCATGTTCTTTCAATAAGTTTACAGGGATTAACTTAAAGTTATTAACTTAAAATTATTAATAACATGTTTCCGAGTAAGATGACCCCTCGATCTAGTGACAGTCTAAACAACGCAAAAGGCTGCTTTTAGATACTTAAACAGTGTTAATTTAAGGTACAGTCAACCTCCATTAACCGGCCAACCTCGGGGAATGGATATGGGGCCGCTTAATAGAGAAACGCCAAAAATAGACAATGGGCAATAATAATAATAAATTACATTCATATATGGAAATGTTCAAGCTCGCATTTTGCAGCAATATAGATAAAATTTACAGATTATAGAAGTTATATGAATATTTACAAATATAAATGGGGAATACACTTTCTTTGAATAAATATGTCTTTAGCAGTTTAACAGTTTAAATGTAGCAGTTGAGGGTGCAATCCGGATAGTTTTACGTAGAACGTTCCATAAAGTTGGAGCAGAAAATGACAATAGTCGATCACCCAAAGTCTTGTATGAGAGTTTTAAGTTTCGAGCCCTGTAACAAAACATTGATCAGAGTCAGATCTAAGGTGATAGTCAGTAGATTTTTGAAAGAAAGAAGTTATTTAATGCACATTGGAGCTTGATTATTTAAAGCCTTGTATGTAATAAGGAAAATTTTAAATTCAATACGGAATTCAATCGGGAGGCAATAAAAAACATAAAAAACATGTCTAATATGATTAAATCGAGGAGTATATTGCCGATAAGCCGAGCTGCTGCATTTTGACCAGCTTGTAGTTTTCTCAATTGGATTGAAGGAGGCCATAAAAAAGCCTGTCACAGTAATCAAAGCGGTTAAAACAAAAGCTTGTACAAGAGTCCATCCGAGTTGTGTCTTGATCAAGGAACTTTCTAATACGTGCGGTCAAATATCTGTTAATCAATTTTAAATCATTAATAACAGTAAAAGTAGACTTTGACAAAAACCAATCCTAAGAAAATAATTATTAACAAAACAGAATAGGAACGAAATGACGAGATTTGCAAAGTTTACAAAATGCAACGCGTTCACGGACAATGTTTTTGAATTTAATTACTTGCAAAGCTGAGCGAGGTTGAATTGACGTGTGTTGAATGAAATAAAATTAGTGTGAACAAACAAGTGTTCTATAGTTTCTAATGTAGCTCAAGTTTTAGTTTCCGTTTTCTTGTAGTAAGAATTGTGTCTAATTAAGCAAGGCCGACCGTTTAATAGAGGTAATAAATAATACAAAACATCGTTTGGGACCAGTCGTATGCGGCCCCTTAATAGAGGTGGCTGTAGAAGGGGAATATTATTGTATTTTTAATACGTGTGGTCGTTTAATAGAAGTTGGCCGCTAAATAGAAGGCCGCTTAATAGAGGTTCGGCTGTACTTTAATTTTCCCATAGTAAAGTATATTAAGAAAAAATCCAGAAGCATTGTAATTGGCCGGGTATAAAACGTCTATATAATTACAAGTGTTCTTAATAAAATTTGGATGCTATCCGATGTTCGAAATATATTTAAAACGACAGCCTGCAGGAAAACAAAGATAAAACAGTTGGATGCACTGTAAATTTAAAGACTTATTTATGATCCAGAAGGGTTTATTGGCGTGGTCCGAGCATAAGGTAAAGGAACCGACCAAAACCAAAATTGGAAGAAAAATTGTGTGGGGGGGAAGGGGTGGGGTTAATTACATATTAATCCCCTCCGCCTAATAGGTGGGGGGTTCATCTTATCCATCCAACCCAGGACACAGTCTTTACACGCAGCCTTACAGGGTGTTTCGAAAACACCCGGCCTTCAGAATGTCAGTATAGGATGAGGTAAACAAACACCATTTATGGTAAAAAATGAACAGATATATAATTACGATAACAATGTAACAATGACAAAGTCCGCTAATATCTACTGTATAGAAATAGTGCACATTATACTGTTACGGGCGAATTAACCGAATGAAAATGATTTGGCCGCTTTTCGTTTGACGGAAACGCGCTCTATTTACGATGAGTTGTTTGAAATGTAAATATCTCCAGACGTGTTTATTCTCTGGCAACAGGACACGCGTAATTCGATAGCTTATGACTTCCTCTTTAAAATGATATGTGATTTGTTCCTGAATATAAACCTGAATTGCCAGAACAAGATTTAGAATTTGCCCAGCGATGTTACACAAAAGTTGTAGCTCATGAAAAAATAGGTACGCAAAGCATACATGTATCTGCTCATGCGTATTTGCATTATTTGCATAATTGTATAATGATGTCAAAGCATGAGGTAAAGGTCACTCAATGAGTGTACCGGTATGAACGTTTATAATGCTTTTAAAACTGTGCATAAAGGGGATGAGGGCCTATAGCCCATGGGAGCAAAGCACTCTTCTCCGCAAAGGCTTGCAAGCTTTAAAAAATATTTAGTCGTCTTACACAGGGTTTCATGAAGCGTGGGGGGAGCGTGCTGTACACATGGAGAAAATAGGGGATTTGCAAATGCGAGCGCGCGGGGAAAGATCTAAAAACGTTGTGTAAGACTGCTAAAAATGCTCGAGAACGCATGCCCCCCCCCCCCCTCCCACGCTTCACGAAATATTTTTTAAAGCTCGCAATCCTCCGCGGAAGAGAGTGGGAGCAATGTTTAAAACATTTGTGAAACCTTCAGATTTTAGTATTTTATACTTGAGAATAAAGGTTGTATATAACAGCACTATTTACACACCACATATAAATATTACATACCATCACTCATTTAGTCCCCCCAGTCACAATTTGGGATTGGAAAGAAATGCCAAACTATGCTTATATTGTAATACCAATCAAATATCAAAAATATATTAGGTGATATTGACTATCATGTATTGATAATCACGATTTTGACCCAAATAGTGTTGAGAATAAATATTGCATTATTTTAACACTTTTATGAGTGAACTTTGTCGAAATAGAAGCTCGAATAATGCAGGATATTCGTACAATATTTAAAAAAGGCTTACCTTGTTTCCTTATTCGAATGACATTGATATATAGCAGGTCAAGTCAAGCAAATACTTTGTGTAAATTGGCGAATCATTTCCACAGCGTAAAATGCTATCAAACCACTTCCAACACTCCTAGAAATACTCCCTCGACTCTTGCCATGTTCAAAATAGTACAGAAAATTAAAATTATCGTTGGTTTGATGGATAATTTTCACCGTAAAATTTAAAATTGTACTCATGTTTACAATTCTCGCCCTTCAGTAGTCCGCCATCTTGAAATACTCAACATCAATCCAGTTATACATCGAGATAAAAGAGTAACAAGATAATTACGACATTTTAAGCTAGCGGTCACTGATTGGTCAAACGAGGTGTAAGCTAATCGCTGATTGGCTGATATAAGCTCGTCGCTGAATGGCTACAAGCTAACACACTCTTACTCGCACGATGGCAATATATCTGTATTCGCAGATACAAAAAGGAATAGTGTTGGAAAGTTTCATTGCCTTTGAAGAAGTAGAACCATTTTTTTCTATTTTTTGAAATACACATACAAATGGCCGAAATAATTGAAATTTAATGAATTGAAGTACTTTCAAGCCGATAGGGTGCAAAGATGCCGGAAATTTTAGCTTCCGAAGTTGTCCGAGCGTGCGCCGACGCTGCAACAAGTAGGCATTTTCACGAGAATTGCCGTAAAAGGCTAGATTATTTAGTAATTTAACAAAATGGCAGCTGTGAGTATAGATATTTTGAAGAGCTGTCGAATGGCGGTATTGACGAGTTTGTAGCGTTTAATCCAAAGATAGGAAAGCGAAATCAATTTTTAATTAGTTTATATATTTTTAATTTGTAAACAAAACAAAATTCAGAGTGTTTAAAAGGGGCTAAATCGGCCAGATAGCGTTGTAAACAAACAAAGCGATCGAGCAACCAGAGATAAGGAGCAGCAAAGTCGTTGGCCTTTATAGGACGATATCGTCCTATAAATATAGGACCAAACGAGAAAGAGTACAAAAAGAATGTAAAATCAGTTTCTTTTCAACAATTTATTCACTATATCTCAATATTGCTATAATTCAACAATTAGCGTCTTTATAACTTTATAACTTTAAAACATGTAATAATTCTCAATAGTTCAAACTATGTCTTTAACTACGATTAATTCTCGACAATTCTTTTCTCACTTTGGCTTTGTCTTTATTATCTGGATAATTCTTTCAATTCTAATACTTTCGTTTATAATTCAATAACTTCTTTAATATAATCCTTTTCTTAGCCTAGTTAGCAATGATGCTATTCAGCCTAATGCATTATGAATAATGCATGAATTGCCGAGTTGTGCTCAGATTATTATACGTTTTACTAGGGGAAGAAACTACAATATATGGTATGATAAAGCAAGTCCCAGCAGCTACAAATTGACCAACGCCGGCGCCAAGCCTAATTATGTGCAAGGTTAACTATTAAGTTCTCAACTATACATTTAATACAAAACGAAATAGCTATGGATATAATGTATAAACATTTCATGATACATGCTATATAATCTAACAATACGTGTATCGTTATATTATAAGTTACCAAATTTGTCAGGTCAATTGCAGGTTCAATTAATACTCAAAAATCTTCTCTTGATGACTATATTTACCGACCGCACAAAAAACAGAAGCGATTGGAAAACAGTGTAAGGCTTTTAGCTTTAACAAACAAACACCTTATATCAGTACAGAATCGCTTGAATTTCTGGCTTTTTGAACTTAAGATAACCTTAAATTCTCTTATTATCGGCAGTTCCACTTTCTTTGAAACACTGAAATATCTCCCTGCTTTGCCGAATCGCTTCCGGATTTAAGCGATATCATATAGCGTGTACATATTAACAGAAATAGATACAAAAATTTCCTGTGACGTTATCAGGAACAATGAAGTGAAGATAACATGATCATGAAACAACAAGTAATGTGCAATTGACCATTTCTCATTGTAATATTCACCAAATTCTTATGTATTCCGTGAACTAAAATCGAAACAACGTATATTCTTGGAATACTTGAAATTTAAGTTTCATGAAGAACAAGAAAATGTTTACCAGTCTTTATATGGCGGAAACTTTGTAATAAATACCCTAAGCTTTCTCTGGTCTTCATCATGGAGTATTGCCCAAAAAAATTTCTTTTTCCATCCTTCAGCAAAAGTAGAACTGACGCCACATTCTTGCACGATGTTGTACAGTTGAGGATAGCATTTCTTCTCAAGGATACCGTCAATAGTTAGGCTGCGATCGCAAATAGTGAATACTGGTCCGTCAAGATTTGCATGCCACATTTCGTCGGCTACTAGTACTTTTACCAGAAAGCGTTCTCCAGATTTTGGTAATCGAGCATGTTCTGGACCCTTTGGCGCAAGGCCAAATCGAGCATGTTCCCAATTGGCCAAACCTTTACTTGGAGAAATATTTACACAAACTGTAAATCTTTCCAAAATCAAAGGACAATTTTTCTTATGCTTTTTCCAATCATGCTTTTGGCATTCCTTGTTGCAATAGGTGGTAACAAAACATTTAGCACAGTTTAAAGAGCATTTCTTATGACAACAAGAACAAAAATCAACATCAATTCCGCTATCCTTTGATGTAGCAGAAGAATGTTCGGATTCATTATTGTAACAACTATTCCCATTGCACTTTGCTTTCTTGAAATATTTTGAGTTTTGCTGGTAATTCATCAACTGTTCCAATACATTTTTACTGACAGGTACGCTTGTATCCAATGGTTTGTCTCTATGTACCATTTCGCAATAAAGTCCATGTCCACGATTATCAAAAATGTCATTAAATTCAATAATCGATGGAGACATTCCTTCTCTTGTATCTACCGGGACCACTTGAACACCCCCAAACTTATTACCATATATCTTATTGTGTGAAACAGTGCAACGGGCATTACAAAGAGTAGCAATGCCTTGCCAGCGATTTTCAAAAATTTCACTGTTAGAAACGGAAATGGAAGAAGCATCTTCAACAGAAATACCATGACGGTCATTCTGGTAGATACGGCAATTTTGCACTCTAACGTTCAATGCATTATCGTTTAGGCAAATACCATAAGATTTGTTATCAAAGATTTCACAATTTACAATGTTACAAGCTGTAGTCGCCTTGCAAATGTAAATACCTGTCTCATTACCATGCAGTTTACTTTCTTCAATCTCTAAACGTCCACCAGTAGAAACATCAATCCCTGAATACTTACTACCTGAGAACACACACCTCGCAACATTAGTTTTACCCTCTACAGTCAAACCAGGACAGTTTTCGAAGGAACAGTCTCTAAATGTTTCAGTGCCCAAAGATAAAAAGGTACTTTGGTTCACTTCTAAACTACTAGTGAAAGAACAATTTAACAAAATTGTAATTGAATTGGGGTCGCTTTGCCAGAATCTCGTAGAGAAGACGAAGGATAAATTGGCCGCCATAACATGTCGTCTAGAAATAATACCCAATTTATCAAAGCGTACTACCACACTCGACTTCAAGTTCTCAACACCGAGCAAAATACAATCATTGATTGCAACAATTGACGGTCCGAAATTCACAAGATAATCGCCTGGTTCTATCATAATTATCTTACCAGGGCTTTTAGAATCAGCTTGAGAATCAAAAACTGGCGTCAAAAGAAAAGCAATAAGATGAAGGGAGGTGTTGCAAATATATATTCGCTTCTCCAGTGCAGAAAAAGTGTCATTAAACGGTTGATTTTCGGAAAATATTTCTCTATTATGATAAAATGCAAGAGCGGCAAAACTGCTTGCCTCCCAAATCTCATTTAGCCCATGCAAAGCAAATGCTTTCATGGCAAGACCTAACCAACACTTCGGGCGTTGTAAAATGTAATTATCTGAGTCGGCGAGAGCATTTTCATACTGCTTCAAATTTATATAAGCCAGTGCTCGGTCGTAAAGGAGTTTAGGATCAAATGTACTTATTTCTGCCATTGCAGAAGAGTACATTTCGACAGCTTTGTAAAAATTACCATTATTAAAATAACTATTCCCTTGTGCATGCATTTGCTCCATTTGAGATTTCGATCCTGATTTTTTATGCTTATCAGAAACACTCAAATCAGCAGTCTCAGAAAGTGGCAGACAGGAATAGAAGATATACCGTCGCACTGATTCCAGAAGTGGCACTTCGTGGGGAAACATGGCAGCCAAATCGCTTTTCGTTAAAGGTATCCCTACCATATGAATGATTTTATAAGCAAAGTCGACAGATTGACATGCCTCAACAGATTTGCTCCTTATATTGAAATCAAGTGCACATTCATAAACTATTCTGGCTGTTTCTGACATAAGGATTCTTTTATCTAAAGCTTGGAATGAAGTAATAATAGACAGCACCTCATGTGCGTGTAGACACAACCTTCGCCAGGAGTAAAAGCGAGATGGATTAGTTGCCAGATTTGAAACTCTCTCTTGATGTCTGTTGACATCATTGGCTAATAATTCGTCAGGAGAAGGGGATTTTGCAAAAGCAAAAGACAGCATACTTATTGCATCCACCAAAGACAAGACATCCTGGTCATCAAATTTAAGCTTTTCTCGAATAACCTCTTGAACCAGACCATGAACAGTAAGAGAAGAACCCTTATTTTTCTTGAATAAAGAAAAATCAGTAAGCAACTTCAAGATATGCGGAGAGCCTAGTGGGGTGTCAACGTAGTCTCGGTAACCATCATCTTCAATCGGAGGTTTTCCAGGATTAACGAGATCTTGCTGGATTTCAGTGGGATTGAAAAAAGCACACGCATGTAGAAATCTGACAGCATAGTTGCCGCCGTTCTTACTTTGCTTGATATACTCAAAATTTAGAAGCCACGTAGAGCGAACTGCCAATCTTTCTCGCGATTCGTACAGAGATGCGGAGATTGCGTCTTGTTCGTCTAACAATTCAAGGGAGTACTTCTTGTACTGTTGTAAATACTTAGACAGACTGCACGAAAGATTGCTAATGTACGCACATGCTTGTTCCAATGCAAGTGGTAGTCCACCAAGTGTTTCAACTAGGCTGGTAGCTTCAGCAGATGTTTCTTCATTGCAAGTAAGGCCAGTCCTTTTAAACACGAAAAGTTTCCCATCCTCTTGATTGAAGCACTCTAGCTGAAGACTCTCCGATTCATTGAACCCACGGATGTTTTCACTCAACACTTTCGGCTTTCGTCTTGTTGTTATTAGGATATGACCAGATGCTTTCACTCTACGTTTCCACGGGCCAGACAACAACATTCCAATGTTGGAGCAAAGTTTGTATTCGTCCATTTCGTCGAGGACGAGAAGCCAGGGTTTTTGAATTTGGGATATTATTTCTAGTGTTTTAACCAGAGTTCTATCTGGAGCTGATGCTTCAAGTGCTATTCCGAAGTAAACGGCATTGTCTTCGACAGACTTCGCAAACGCAGCTTCGTTTACGCCAGAGAACCAAAGTACTCCTCCGTCATAATCATCTTTCCATCGATGTGCATATTCGGCTGCAAGACTCGTTTTTCCAGTTCCTCCTAGCCCACAGACAGATGTAATTTGAACTTTACATTCTTTACTGACTTGAAAAAGGCTGTGAAGATTGTCTAGTTCAGATTCTCGACCAGAGAACCACTCTGTTCTGTCAGGCAACATAAAAAGATAGGGAGCTTCCTTATTTTGAGACGTTGTTTCGTAATTCAAAGATAAAGATTCTTGTTTAACTCTTATATCTTCAATCTCTTTTCCCATCGCGGATTGAATTGTATAAATATTTTGGATTTCCGCGTTGAAACACTGTTGAAAGGAGAGTAATGTCTCCTTCAATTGCCTCTAAAAGGAATAGAAACAATAGTGCATACATTGATAAAAAATAATCATAATTGCTGACCATGAAGTAAATTTTATTGAACTGGACCGAAAACCAGACCGGAATTTTAGGGAGTGGACCGAAAACTTGACTGCCATCTTTGAAGCCACCGTGATAGCCGCCGTGGACGTATTGAGCCGAAAAAATCACCACGTGGGAAACATGGATTTACTTACGTTTTATAGTAGTTAAAGCAATGACCAAAAGCTCAAAAGAGACTTCAATGGTTTTCAGTACAAAACAAGTTTTGGGACCGTCGAAATATTTTAAAGAAGCTTTTTTTCGAAGTTGAAAAGCTAAGTTTGCTTCAAACATTTCCTTTTTTTACGAATTCAAAACAGACAACCTTTGAATTTTGCTGAAACTAAGTGTAGAACAGTGAGATCTATCCAGAAAAACCAAGAATAGTTATTTTAAAATGAAGCCTCATTTTTGCTCAAAAACAAGCTTTTGACTGAATTTTCTACTCCTCGAAACTCTCCGTAGTCCTTTTAAAGGTACATTTTCCATGCACGGTTCTCGGTCTTAGTTCAAGTTGGCTTCATCCAATCACAGGACTTGATCATTGGAGTTAGCGTTCCAGTTTATGTAGTGTTCACCGAGCGAGGCGTATGGAGTTTTCAGATGTTATCTGAAAATTAAACTTTTTAAAGTATAGTGATTATAATACACGTTTTGACGCTCCAAGATTTAAGGCGTTTTCTGACTCGATTTCTTATTTATACCTGCAGCTTGAAATATACTATAATAGGTATCTACTTTTAAAATTCGCCTAGTTGACTATTTATCAATTAGACAACGAGGCTGAGTTGGCTATTTGACAACTAGTCGCCAAAGGCGAGGTGATTACAAGGCTATAGTCACTGAACCGAAGACGAAGTGACTATAGGCTTGTAATCACAGAGCCTGAGGCGACTATTTGTTTTAGTAGAAATTTCAAAGAGAAAAGCAAACATTGAAAGTTATGAGGTCAGTTGAAAAGGCTATAGGACAAAATTCAGCGCTTTTCTCAGCAGTCAGTTATTAAAAACATGCCGGCAAAAGCAACACTCGCGACGAGTGCCAAAAACATATTGAAGCGAAATAAAAACAAACAATTTTGTGAGAAAAATACTTTGGGAGGGCTCAAATACAAAGTAGAATGGTTTTAAAAATATATCACAGCTAGATTTTTGCTGAATAATTTACAAAATAAAGACTTAGTGGTTGAGCCGTATGGAAAAAGTTTTATACATGTACATTACAACAGCGAAAAAACGCTGCCTTTGGAAGAAAAATAGTGTAATTGTTATCGCTTACCGAAGACGAAAGTTAGGCAGCTAAGGGACAAGATACAGGCGGGTAGACTGAGGTGGTATGGGCATATGAAGAGACGAGATGAAGATGATATGATCATATGGGCGGCGGAAATAGTGGAAAATGGTAAAATACCGAGGGGGAGGCCAAGAAAGAGATGGATGGATTGTGTAAAAGAAGACGGCAAAGTGGTGGACCTAGATGTGGTAGAGGATATAGGAAGACGGCAAAGTGGTGGACCTAGATGTGGTAGAGGATATAGGAAGACGGCAAAGTGGTGGACCTAGATGTGGTAGAGGATATAGTAAGATGGATGACGATAACAAGAAGACCCGACTCCCCTGAGGGGATAAACGGGATGATTACGTTTAAAAATTTCAAAAATATATCCTCCTTTGAATCATGCTCAAAAACCCGTTTTTTTGTTTTAAATTCAGTATCTTGGGAAGAAGCCATTTTGAGAAAAAGTTATATTACTTTTTAGAGGCTTAATTTGGACCAATCAGAATGCAGGAGAAGCAATATAGGCGCCTCACAATTTCTGAAGAAAAATAGTGTATTTTTTATCGCTTACCTTTAAAAATGTCAAAAATATATGTTCCTTGAATTTAGCGGCACTTTTTTTCATTTAAAACTTTGAATCAGGCTCAAAAAACTGATTTTTGTTGTAAATTCGGCAGGTCGCGAAGAAGCCATTTTGAAAAAAAAAGTGATAACCAATTCAATTTCGCCCAATCACAATGCGGGAAAAGCAATAGCCACCTCACAATTTTTACTAATGCCTGATGGCCCTCTAGTATAGAGTTGCTAATCAGAACGCTGAAATTACAATAGGCAACAAATTGCCAACTCGTTGTCTAATTGTTCATTATAATCTACACTCAACCATGGTTTATTACGAATCCTACATTCTGATTGACTACTCAATCATAAAGCATTATGTAACGGATCACTACTGAGTAAAATGAAAACGAAGCCGAGAAAATGTTGGAAAGCATTGGATTTGCAAGCATTTCGTTCTTTACCTAAAGAGCCAAAAAGATTACAAAGTATAAACTGAAAACTTTTAATGATCTGGAGCAAAAGTTCGCAACCGATTACGTAACCCGAGCCGGCGTGAAGCGCCGTGTGAGGGTACTAATTCCGCTCGGATATTTACACCCTGGTATGTGACAACATAGCGGAATGCAGAGTCGTCCGCCATTATGTCATGGATCCTACGTCATGGGCGGTCATGGACGGTTTTCTACTTTATGCGCATGCGCGAGTTTAAGCAGAGAGAAAACTTTTTTAAAAAATAGAATAACTTGGTGTCCTCAGGAGTGTAGGAATAATAACTTGTGTTGTCCTACACTGCTGAGGACACCAAGTTATTCTATCATACATGGCTTCTATCATACATGGCTGGGTCAGCCTACATCGTCCCACAATCTTTACTGTAAAGCTCGTCGTATATGTGGATTAGATATCCCGCGTTGAGTGTATACATATAATATTTCTGAGTGTCTCGATCGGGCATCCCAATAGCTGAGTGGTTAGAGCGCTGGTACGTTAAACCAGGGACCTTGTGTTCAGTTCCCGGTTGGGACATTCAGAAATTAATTTTTCAGCAAGTGATTTGACTCCATTTGGACAACACAAGTTATTTTCAAAAATAGTTTTGTAATTGTACATTGTTTTGTACTCAGGAGTCGGGAAATAATACAGACAAATAAAGTCTTCAAAACAAGATAAATTAAAATTTTGTAGAGGAAAATAAATCAGTGAAAAGATCGAGAAAGGACAAGGTTTTCGAGTTTTAAAGCGTTTTAAACGGGTCTATTTTGCAAAATTGCTGTTGCAGTTTTTCCGTCAATAGGCATGCACTATAGTTTGTGGTTTTCAAAATGCGTAGTTCATCCTGTGTGGTCAATGCAACATTGATTAAACTTAAAAAGTGTTTTAGTATTAAATAAATTCAAATGCGCCATAGAGTACGAAACAACATATTTAATCTCAAAAACTTCATAGTATAAAAATACTGTTAAAAAACAGTTGAAGTTTTATGACAATTTTGAAAAGTTTTGTGAGACGTCTAAGATTGAATTTTAGAGTAAATCAAAGCTAAAAGAGTACGTAATAACATAGCTACTTTATATAGTTGGGCAATTGATAATTTTACAGTTAAAAGTACAAACCTTACCACTATCTTGCCATTTTGTACATAAAATATGGTTACAGTAATAAACTCAGTACTTCATGTTACAATAACTTTTGGGGAGTTTAATTGCTTGGTTCTAATGGGCGAGGGGGTTCTGCATGAATGTATTTCTAGTTAAATAATATATCTACTTTTACTTAGTACAAAACATAGCACGAACACAGACGGAATTACGAAACAGGTTTTTTGTTCATATTGCAATTAGAGCACCTTTTAATTATATAAAAAAATTCCCAGCCTTCCAAGGCGACAAGAGTATTTTGTTTAGAATGTGATTTTACGCGTTATGGCGATATTTTAATTTTTTTCTTTTGAATAGTCATTTTTGTGTTTTTCAAGATTATACCCGCCTCAAAACAACTTTCTTATCGATTCCGAGTTTTTCGATAATATTTTAATGTTAACTTTTGTCTATGGATTTCAGATTATTGTTTTCCACAGCTATTTTTTCATAGATATTAACGACGTTACTCGTTAGGATTGCTTGGCCGGCATTTTTATACGACTTTTTAATGTAAATTATAGCGGCAACATTTCAGGAAGCCATTTTGTCTACTAGAAATACATGCATGCAGCAACCCCTCGCCACAGCTAAACAACGACAGCTCCTAAACATTTCTAAGCTTTTCGTTGCAAAATCTGCATGCAAAGGATGATTTGCTCAAAACCAGAATAGACTTAGTCAGAATGCGATCGTGAATGGGTAAAAAGAGGCTACGAGAGCTAGGGTTTTTTAATTGCTTAACTGGAAAATATGGCAGTTGCACCAGAATTTTTAATGCTGGAAATGGCATTCGGTAAATTAGTGGCCTACTGACCGATTCTGTTATCTGGGATTCAGACAAGATTTTGGCGGGGAAAACGATATTGAATCCCCCCCCCCCCCTCCTCCTCCAAAGGATATTACCATTTAAATGTAGTACTTAGAACGATGACTAGAAATTTGATCCCGGAAATTAGACCCTCATGACCCGCGAAAAATACCCGCGACCCAAAGGAAGAAAATTTAAATATAAAGGAATTATATAAAGGAATTTTAAGGATTTTTGCAAGGATAAACAATGGAAATGTGTCTCAAACTGTGGAAGCACTGTAGTCATGGCAACACGATCAGTAAGAAAATTTCTTTCACAGTTGTCGTAGAAATTACACTACAAAACCGGCAAAGTAGTTAAAATATTAATGGTTTTAACAATAGAATACTGAAATATATCATGTAGGTATGTTATTATGCATTCTAATATTTTATTTTAATATAAAATTGAAAAATTCAACCGTCCGTTCAATATAAAACGTTTCGTAAAGTTCATAAAACAAAACTGCATTTTACCTATAAATTCCTTTTTGAAATGAAATCTTGCGGTTGAAAGTATACAATTCTCTCGTAAAAATGGTTAAGTTCGCTTTCATTTTAATTTATAGCTTTTTGTAACATAAAATATAGGATACTTAAACTGGAATTAAACGAGACTGACTATTTAGTTGACTAAGTCTTCCAAAGGTCAGTGACCTAGAATACATCTACCATATTTGTAGCATAATTAATAATCCTGACAAAACAAATCTCGAAAATGTAAATCAAACTCCTATGGCAACCCCAAATATTGATACATTAAGCAATAACTCCTTCAAACAAGATGAATTAGTACCAACAATTCGTGGCTTTAAAATAGCCAGCTTAAATATTACTAGTCTGCCGAAACATATAGACGAATTAAGAGTCGCAATGAAAAATAATGAAATTGATGTCCTTGCAATTAATGAAAGCAGAATAGACAACAGTATAGTACCTGAGTTAATAACAATACATGGCTACAGCTGGGTTTCCAAAGATAGAAATAGATCTGGGGGTGGTATTGGTTTCTACATTAGAAATACAATAAATTATTGTCTTAGACCAGACCTAAATGATAATGATCTTGAAATTTTAACAATTGAAATTACTAAAAACAAAGTTAAGCCATTTCTAATTACCACATGGTACAGACCGCCAAGTGATTCAATCAGCACTCTATATAAATTTGAGAGTTGTTTAAAATTAATTGATAACGAAGACAAAGAAAGTATTATCTTAGGGGATATTAATTGTGATCTCCTAGACAAAAATCCCACGTCACTAGTATCAGAATTGAAATTTATTACAAATCTATATCAATACGAACAATTGATAAAAGAGCCTACTAGGGTTACAAAAGATACTTCATCCCTTATAGATCATTTTTATACAACAAACACCAACCACATTATTTCTAGTGGTGTGACAGCTATTACTATCAGTGATCACTATTTGATCTACGGCATTCGTAAATTTAAAACTTTTAAACAGTCTCCACGGTTTATTGAATACCGGGATTTTAAACACTTCAATGAACAAGACTTTATGTGTAATCTAACATCGTTATCAAATTTGAATCTCATCCATTCTGATCCTAATAAATCTTGGACGATTTGGAAAAACAAATTCCTAGAGATTGTAAATATACATGCCCCGCCTAAAAGACGTAAAGTATCCAGTAAACAAATACCGTGGTTAACGAATGATCTTATTTTAAAAAAGCGGGAGAAGACATATTTAAAACGCAAAGCAGTGTTATCAAAGTCTATGACTGACTGGTCCGACTACCGCCATGCAAGAAATCGTTATAATAAACTAGTGAAAGATACAATCCGCGGTCATTATCAAAATAAATTACATAATAACCAAGGTGATCATAAACCATATTTGTAGCATAATTAATAATCCTGACAAAACAAATCTCGAAAATGTAAATCAAACTCCTATGGCAACCCCAAATATTGATACATTAAGCAATAACTCCTTCAAACAAGATGAATTAGTACCAACAATTCGTGGCTTTAAAATAGCCAGCTTAAATATTACTAGTCTGCCGAAACATATAGACGAATTAAGAGTCGCAATGAAAAATAATGAAATTGATGTCCTTGCAATTAATGAAAGCAGAATAGACAACAGTATAGTACCTGAGTTAATAACAATACATGGCTACAGCTGGGTTTCCAAAGATAGAAATAGATCTGGGGGTGGTATTGGTTTCTACATTAGAAATACAATAAATTATTGTCTTAGACCAGACCTAAATGATAATGATCTTGAAATTTTAACAATTGAAATTACTAAAAACAAAGTTAAGCCATTTCTAATTACCACATGGTACAGACCGCCAAGTGATTCAATCAGCACTCTATATAAATTTGAGAGTTGTTTAAAATTAATTGATAACGAAGACAAAGAAAGTATTATCTTAGGGGATATTAATTGTGATCTCCTAGACAAAATCCCACGTCACTAGTATCAGAATTGAAATTTATTACAAATCTATATCAATACGAACAATTGATAAAAGAGCCTACTAGGGTTACAAAAGATACTTCATCCCTTATAGATCATTTTTATACAACAAACACCAACCACATTATTTCTAGTGGTGTGACAGCTATTACTATCAGTGATCACTATTTGATCTACGGCATTCGTAAATTTAAAACTTTTAAACAGTCTCCACGGTTTATTGAATACCGGGATTTTAAACACTTCAATGAACAAGACTTTATGTGTAATCTAACATCGTTATCAAATTTGAATCTCATCCATTCTGATCCTAATAAATCTTGGACGATTTGGAAAAACAAATTCCTAGAGATTGTAAATATACATGCCCCGCCTAAAAGACGTAAAGTATCCAGTAAACAAATACCGTGGTTAACGAATGATCTTATTTTAAAAAAGCGGGAGAAGACATATTTAAAACGCAAAGCAGTGTTATCAAAGTCTATGACTGACTGGTCCGACTACCGCCATGCAAGAAATCGTTATAATAAACTAGTGAAAGATACAATCCGCGGTCATTATCAAAATAAATTACATAATAACCAAGGTGATCTTAAAAAAACCTGGAAAACGATTAATGAGTTAATTAATAAGTCTAAAAAAGAGAATACAGTTCTAGAAGTAAGAATTGATTCTGTTGAAATTACTGATCCGATAAACATCTCAAATGCATTTAATAAGCATTTTGTAGAAATGGGAGACAAGCTTTCGAATGATATACCCCAATCAAATGTAACTCCTGAAAGTTATCTTAGCGACGTTCAAAATTCAGTAAATCAGTTAACCTGTTTTAGAGAAATTACAGAACCAGAAATATTAGGTTTAATTCAGGGATTGGTTGCCTCTAAAGCATCCGGCATCGATGGAATTTCAGCAAAAATTTTGAAAATCGCAGCTCCAGCAATTACTCCATCAATTGTATCAATTTTTAATCAATCAATCGCAACTGGTATATTCCCATCTGATTGGAAAGTCGCTAGGGTAGCTCCGATACACAAAACAGGAGCTAAGCACGATATGGAAAATTACAGACCGATATCTGTTATTTCAATTATAGCGAAGATTATGGAGAAACTGATACTTAACCAATTATATAACTATCTTATAGCTTCAAACCTACTAACAAATTCCCAACACGGCTTTAGACCATGTCATTCAACAACCACAGCTCTATTAGATATCACTAATAGATGGTACCAAAACATGGACGTAGGACAATTAAATGGAGTTGTATTTTTAGATTTAAAAAAGGCCTTTGATACTGTTGACCACGACATTCTTCTAAAAAAATTAAAAGTTTATGGCATAAAAGGCATGGCACTCTGTTGGTTGCGATCATATCTATCAGACCGAATCCAATATTGTCAAGTAAATGGTCACCTGTCAGACCCCCTAACCGTGAAGACCGGAATACCACAAAGCTCGGGATTAGGCCCATTATTGTTTTTGATCTATATTAATGATTTTCCAAAATGTTTAAGACACACTAGACCAGATATGTTTGCCGATGACACCCAAATTGCAACATCTAATAGCGATATCAATGTGATCTTAGAGAATCTTAACACAGATTTAATAAATGTTTCGACTTGGATGTCAGCTTATAAATTAACTTTGAACAATAAAAAAACAGAATTCATGGTTATAGGTAGCAATAAGCGACTTGGCCAAATAGTCCAAGAACCTTCAATTTGTGTGAGAGGCACAGAGATTAAAAAGGTTAATGCGACCAAGTCGCTTGGCCTAATGATTGATGATACTTTATGCCGTGACCGGACGTTTGGCCGACAGATTTGGCCGACAGGCACTAGACCGACAGACGTTTGACCGACATGACCTTTCACCGACAGACATTTAGCCGACAGGACATTTGGCCGACAAGACATTTAGCCGACAGGACATTTGGCCGACAAGACATTAGGCCGACAGGACAATTCACCGACAAGATTTTTTATTTCAAGTTTATTTTCTAAAATAATGCTCACGGGTAATGATGACTCATTAGATGTCTCATACAAATTAATCAGACTATTAGTCAAATTAATGGCCAAGATCAGGAAGGAGCAAGCCAACAACGAACTTTTATTGGAGCAAATCTCTTCTGGATTCTCCGTCGGCCAATCGGAAGAAAATTTACCAAACGCTGAATTTAAGACTCAAAGCGATTGTGAGTGATTTGGACTTAAACGCCGACAGCTTTCTAGACTATATACGTGCTATTGCACACAACTTGTAAATATGCGTGAAATTTACAATAAATGTTATTTCAAGACGTTGTTTCAAATAATTGAAATGTCGGTGAATTGTCCTGTCGGCCTAATGTCTTGTCGGCCAAATGTCCTGTCGGCTAAATGCCTTGTCGGCCAAATGTCCTGTCGGCTAAATGTCTGTCGGTGAAAGGTCATGTCGGTCAAACGTGTGTCGGTCTAGTGTCTGTCGGCCAAATGTCTGTCGGCCAAATGTCTGTCGGCCAAACGTCCGCGCACCCTTTATGCTGGTCGGCCCAAGTTGAAAAAATTACAAAAAAAGTTAACTCAGGACTCAGCATTATTAGAAGACTGCGTGATATTGTTGATTATAATACTTTAATAACTGTTTATAAATCAATAATCCAACCACACTTTGATTATTGCTCGCAAGTTTGGGGTTGCCTAGGAAAGGTTTTATCAGATAAACTTCAGCGTCTCAAAAATAGAGCGTTTCGTATTATTACCCGCGAAGGATATGAAACGCGATCAAAAGATATTCTAATCAAGGCAGGAATTTCAGATCTGCAAACAAGAAGGGAACAACAACTTGCTACATTAATGTATAAGATTAAACATAAAATGGTTCCAAACTACCTGCAGGATATTTTCATCAATACACAAGAAGTCCATAATCATAACACTAGGCATAGTGAATTTAATTATACATTACCAATGCCAAATACCAATGCTATGAAAAAATCATTGGGCTACAGAGGTGCGGAGACTTGGAATGCTCTCCCAATTGACCTGAAGTCGCTAGGAACTTTTAAGAGTGGGGTAAAACAATGTAGATTGATATAATGTTAAGTTATAAAATTCTTTCATATTTATAGTAGTTAGCACACGGCCTATTGGAAGATCACTTTTTCTGGTTGTTTTTGTAAATAATATATTTTAATATACTGTGAAATAGTACCGTGTTTAAATAAAGTTGAAGTTGAATTTATATAAAGCAACAGTTTTTAAAACAATGATAATATGCCATGAACAAATACATCAACAATTATAGGCTAACAAACTCGCCTTATATTTTACTTTTTTCGCTCATATATCTCTTCTTATCCTTTTATATAAAGCAAAAGCGATAAAATTCGCCTCACAGCTCCTCTTTATAAAGTCCCTAAAAGCGATTTTTAAATATTCAGAATTTCTCATGTTTATAAAATCTTCGCTCATTCCACTCATGACAATAACAGGCCACGCGATGTCCACGAAAAGTTTACGAAATTCGCGAGAACGTTCACCCATGACACCCATGAAACATAGCCACACGCCAGGAACTTTGGTTTCGCATAGCTTTATTAGCTTTCCTTTTTCCCGGGTGTAATAAATAGCCGAGCGGAATTAGTACCCTCGCACGGCGCTTCGCGCCGGCTCGGGGACAATTTAAAAATAACTGAAAAGTGAAGTTTTGGACGTTTAAGTCTTGTTTCCTCTTCCTATAACTAATTATCAAAACTTCGCTTACCAAGAAAAGTTTTGCCGGCTTGTTCACAAGCAGTACAGTAAACAGAGAAGCTGCAGGCGAAGCAGGCAAAGGTTGAAAAAAATTACTGAAACGCTCATTTAAAAAAAATCAATTTATTTCGAGTGTGTACTTAGAATAGGATTGTATATACCAAAACAATTAAACATCTCGGCCTCGTTGTTTTAACGAAGATTCACATATTAAGATGACAAGCCGTGTTTTCTGAACATGTATCATGCACGGGACCCCCTGAATATTCGAACACATGCGAGCCCAACTAATGTTGCGAGAAGTTTGCGAGAATGTTTTCACGCGACTTCCTAATGTCCAGTCGACGTGTTTGTTCGCAGGCATGCATATAGCAAAAGAGTTCAAAAAATTAAGTGACAATATTTCTACCCAAGTAGCCTTCCTTGGATTTGCTAAGTTTTGGTGGCAGTGCAAGGTATTTAATATTTTACAAATCGAAAGCCGGTTGGAACTGAATCGAAAGCCTCCGTGATAGTGGAGAAAGCTTGCTAGTTGTAGGCAATTCACATTTATTTATTATATTTTTGTTTCTGGTCATGGATGATAATACCAATAAGAGGAACTAGTATTCTTTTGCCAATTGAAAGTATGAAAGTGCCCACAAAACGCTTAAGTATCTGTTGAATTCGGCGTAAATTTTAAAATTATTCGAGCCTGGGAAATTTTTCAACTGTAATCAAATTTTTATATTGTACTCAACACGCTATTGCAAAAAAGTTTAAAACATTACTCAATGAAATTTGAGAGGAACAAAGATTAGTGTTTTGCCCAACATCCCTTTAAAAAAGCTAATTTCTGGCTAATTTCTGAGTTATGAAACATTCGGTAAGTGAAATGTTTTACGTATGAAACAAAATGAGAGAAGGAAGAAATAATAATGTTCGGTTTCAATGTGGAAAATTTTCGTTGTTTTGTTTTAAGAATGCCTTAAACCACATCATATAAACGGTAAAAAGCATATATATAACAAGACACAAAAACATACCAACCATCGACTCAATAATTTCGGCAAAATAGGAAATTTAATCAGCTTCCTCGAATTTCGCAAAGTTACTGTGAGAAATAGTGGGAAATGCACTTTAATTACGGGCTTGTATGTTAAAATGTTCTGACGGAGGCATGCCTTCATCACACAATCGCTCCGCGATATCTGTGCGTATTTTCGAAAAATTGTGAATAGATCGGAACTGAACTACTGTTGGATTTCCAGATTATACCAAATCGTGTAACTGTTTTGATCATACCTGTGCATCTTGGTCCTCTTTTCGCCATGCTTGAACAGAATCGTAAAGTTTAGAAACTTCAGTATTGATAAGTTTAAGAAGATCCACGTCCACTGCCTGACCACAGCATAACTGCACACCTTTACAAAGAATAATTATGAGAAATTTTCTAATATTTTTATATAAATATATTATTAATATAATTTTATATATTATGATTCCATCTAATATATATAGAACAGGGCCGTAGGAGAGGGTGCGAAACTGTGACATTTGTCGCAACAATAATTTCATGGAAAACATTTTTTCTTGAATTGTAAATCAGAATAATTTCAAAGTGCAGGAAATACCGTTTCAGAACCCTCATACTTATAGGATTTTCCGGGAGTACATACCCCCAAACCCCATAGCGTTTCTTGGCCTTTTTCTTCAAGCGAATAAGTCGCACCAATGTTAAAGTCGCGGCTACGGAACTGTAACAGAATCTATCCTTGAAGAAATACATTCCGGCATTTAATCAGGCATTTATCGTATTATCATACCCTTATATATTTACATTCAATTTATTATCAAGCAAAGAAGAACTTGGAATAGAGTTGCGGAGCGCAAGGACGTAAGCCGGTACCGAGAGTACCAATTCCGCTAGGTTTCATGTATGCCGAGTCTAAAGTTCAGCAATGATCGCGAACGCATAATTATGTTTCTTGTGTGTAAATGAGGTGGTAATTTGAACTCAAAAAAGTGTGTCTTTAAGCCGTGGCAAGTGCAAAACAAAAGTAAACTAAACGGAAAAACCATTATATCTCAAGAACGAAAGAATGGAGAATCAAATCAGTCAATACCATTCTGTACTGGCTTTTAAAGTATAAAATAATAAGTTTAGAAGTTCGCATTTTGTAATACGGTGTTAAGATGGCGCCGACGGATCCAGGCATCCGAATACTCGTTATATTTTTAAAAGCGATAGGGACCGATATAAGCGAGCTGTTCCAGCAGCGATAGGGACCGATATAATGGTCGAAACATTAACAAATGAAAAAAAGCTAGTATTTCATAATCCATTGTTATCTACATATCATTTAGTTTGGATGAAAATTAGTGGGAAAATTTATCTTGCTTCCCCCGGCTAAACAGAACTTAATGCTTGTAATTAGAGCATGGCGGAGTGCAAAGTCGTCCGCCATTTTTTTGTCATGGACGTTGGACGGTTTTTTAAGTTATGCGCATGCACGAGTTTAAGCCGAGAGAAACCTGGTAACGAGCAACATCATGGTTCGCTAAAACAAAGATTTTGTTTTCATATGCATACATCAGAAAAATTATTTCCATTTTGGCAATTTGCTAACTTTTTATTAATATTGTACTCTGGAGTCAGGACATATTAATACAGACAAATATTACTGCTCCAAAACAAGATGAATACAGTTTTTTTAGAGGACTTTCACTTACTAAAGTCAACAAGAAAATAAATCAGTCAAAAGGCCGAAAAAGGACAGGATTTTCGAGTTTTAAAGCATTTTAAACCGGTAAGTGTCTATTTGGCATACTTTCTTTTGCAGTTTTTCCATCAATTGGCATGCACTAAGAGTTTGTGGCTTTGAAAATGCGTAGTTCATCCTATGTGGTCAATACAACATTGACTAATCTTAAGATGTGTTTTAATATTAATTCAACTACGTTATAAAATAAGAAACAACATATTTAATCTTCATGGTATAAAAATACTGTTTAAAAAACAAGCTGTTTTTTTCTGCATCTCACTCGATTGAAATTAAGGTAGAAGGTTTAGGTGGATGGATATTTCGAGTGAAATAATATATATACAATATTTTAGACCTGAACGGGAACGGCTGCGAAAAATGCAACTCTGAGTCCTCCGACAGGAATTGAACCTGCGGCTTTGTGATTCCGGTGCAGGGCTCTGACCACTGAGCTACAGAGTCCAGTTGCCAAGCGTTAACCGCAAGTTCATGTATATATATATAGATGCGAGTACTGCGGGTTGTGATAAAGTAAACCCGCAGTACCCGCATTTATATATATATACATGAACTTGCGGTTAACGCTTGGCAACTGGACTCTGTAGCTCAGTGGTCAGAGCATTGCACCGGAATCGCAGGGCCGCAGGTTCAATTCCTGTCGGAGGACTTAGAGTTTCATTTTTCGCAGCAGTTCCCGTTCAGGTCTAAAATATTGAATATATTATTTCACTCGAAATATCCATCCACCTAAACCTTCTACCTGTTTAAAAAACAGTAGAAGTTTTATGTCAATTTCGAAACGTTTTTGTGAGAGGTCTAAGATTGAATTTTACAGGAAAAAAAAGATAAAAGAGTACATAATAACATATCTATTTTATATAGTTGGGCAATTGATAATTTTATAGTTAAAAGTAAAAATCTTATCACTATTTTATAGCCATCTTGTACACAAAATAAAAAATATATATATACAGTGCATGTTGGCTTGCGTGTTATCACGATTACAGTGATCGACTCAGCACTTCCTGTTACAACCATTTTTGGAGAGTATAAAATTGTTTGGTTCTAATGGGCGGGGGGGGGGGGGGGGGTTCTGCATGAATATTTTTCCTATCAGATGTTTGTGGTGTAGGTGATTGTTTCCTTTTAACCACTTTTTCCGTGCTTTCTAATTACCGTACATGTATAAGATAAGGAGTACATGGTAAGCAATTTGATTTGGTACAATTAGCTACAATCACTAGTACAATTTTGAGTAGCTATTATTTAAGCAAAGGAACCATACACACCATTCTACACATCGTGTCTGCTGTCACTTGTAATAATTACTTGATTGTTAAAAAGTGCAATGCAGCCAGCTTTTTCTCACAGGTTCCAGTCTGGTGCTTGAACTAATACTTGGGAAGTATGGCTGTTTCATTTAGAAAGGGCGATAAGTTGCTGCATGCATGTATTTCTATAGTTTAGCAATGAACAACGGCGAACCGATAAAATTAGGCATGATGGATTCATTATTTTGTTAACATTCCGTTATCTTTATCGTTAGGCCTATTCACGTGATAAATAATGCCTTCGGCTATCGATTGATGACGGTTGGTTCCGTTTGAAATGTGACACGTGACCAAAAAGTGCATAAATTTGCATAAATTATGTTAAAAATGTAGCAAATGTATTTGAATTTAGCTTAGTTGCGACCTAACGATGCCAATTTTCCAATACATTATATTGATGAAAATTAGCTTATGTTATTATGGTATATGTGCGCCAAGTGTCATAATAATTGACTAACAGAAAATTTAATTTTAATTTTTTTTAAATTCACCCTTTAAAAATGCCAAATCTTGCCTTAAATTTCATTGATCATGACATGTCTCTAATTTAGTAATCATGCCACAGCCATATATTTGTTACATAGTGGTAGTAGTAGACTTTTAGAATTTAACTTTTCCCCCCATTTTCTCCAGTGAAATCCTCCCTATAATTTGACGAAATAAAGTTTCTAAGCAACTCGGCAAGCCGATTTGGAAAATTCAACCCCCATGGAAGTTCAAGGGAAAATTTTCCACTTGACCGAGTAAAAGAAACGGTTTGTAGATGCACCCAAAGGTGCCGGTGTGAGATTGAACGAGACTGCTTGAAATGCTACTTCGCGTGATATTATGAATTCATCCACAGCGCACTTTTTTTTCAATTTTTAATAATAAAGCAAAGAATTACATTAAATATACATCATAATGGAAAATATGATACAAACCTTCATTCGTTTGAAAAATTTGATATTGGACATGTTCCAGTCCACCTAAACTACTAAAAGCAGAAATATGCATTTACCTCATAGCAGTGTAATCGCCACTATGCCATACCCAAAAACAATCAAACCCACCACCAACATGCATATGCTTATTGTTGCACTGCGGAACACTACAATAAGTACGAACTTTCCTCTGCCCTCGACCTACCGCATAGCACACAACACAATGCTTCCCCACAGCACCCTCAACCGTCTCAGGTATATGGGCAGTAAGTACAAAACTGATCATGATCGATGAGGAACAGTCTGAACTGCCTCATACACAGGAGGTCTATCTGCTAACCCACAAATCTGTCTAACTATCTCCTCCCTAAAATCAACTATACTATAGATATTCTTGCGATGCAAAGAAGAAAACCGTTAACAACTGTAATATCAATAAGGTGGAAGAACAAAGTTTTCCACCATCTTTTACATTTACGGGAAATATTGTGACATGCAAGCAACTGGTCTGACCTATCTACTGCGTTCATGTATTGATTGTATCTATAAAATTTTTTATTTTATTAGATTTTATTAAAATTGAACTTAACTTGTAACCCAAAGGTTAAATTACAAAGTTCTTACAAGAAAACTATATTATGCTCTATATTTACATATTCGATAAAAATACACTAAAAACATTGAACGTATTAAGCAATGCTGCTAGTCTCCTTTGAAATAACTTGAGGTAAAAAGGAGTTTTTAAAGCGATCAGTTTTACACGAATAACTATTAAATTTGCGTATTGATCTTAAATCATAACCTGATGATGTTAATTCAGGGAACAGTTCTACTAATTTGTCATTATGCTTATTTTTCTCGAAAAATTTGTTACATAAACTTTCCCGTCGGTGCTTAACGTGGTAATGCCCGTAATACTAAGTGCTTCTCGATAGCTTAATGAGGGCTGGCTCACTTCTTTCTCTTGAAACACACCTTTAGTCTTCGTCCTTCTCTTCACAACCACTTTTTCATTCGCGGAATCAATTGATGTAACCAATGAAACGGGCTTGTTATCAACCCATTGCAAAGTTAGCATATTGACTCCCATTCCCATCGCATGCTTCCTCGCTTTAACTTCTTCGCCCACACCTGCACATCTTTTATGGATATGGGGAAACCCTCCCTGTTAGTTTTACTTGTGCCTGATGATGGGGTCGCATGCAAAAAGAGATCTTGGACTAACTTAGGGGATGAAAAAAATTATCACCACATCATATCCTAGGCTATTACGCGATGGTGCTTCATGCTGCGACTTACCTATATAGACATTAAAATCAACAGTATAACCATTAGAGCAATCTGCCTATACCCAGAGATTTATCCCCCACTTTGTAGGCTTATTATTCATGCATTGCCTAATGCCTGACCTATGCTTGGACTTCACCATACGTTCATCCACAGCAACATTCTGGTGCGGTTGCTATAATATACAGCATCGCTCTTTGAACGACGCTATAAATTCCTCAAACTTGCGCAGTTTATTGCCAGGAGTCTCCTTGGTGGGATCTACAACATGAAAGAACCCATGAGAGCTTTAAACCGGGTACAGGAATTGAAAGTATCTTCCTTGCCCAAAGACCGTGGTAAAGAGTCTTTGTGCTCCAATACTTTTCTACTGCTGAGTCCACATGTACCAGACCAAAATAAATCAAAATAGCAATTAAATTATTTATTTCATCCACATTAGTTTCTTTCCAAGCCCCTTCCCCAGTGCTGTATTAAGTGTACCCCCAGCTATAATTTTCATGTATGCGTAGCTGTTGGTGTGGGCAACAATTGATTTTATCATCTCAGAGGTGAAGAAGAGACGAAAAAACTCTACTTCAGTTGTCATACCTCCCCGCAAGACATACCTATCAAAATGAATTTCCGGCGGACGGCTTGGTCGAAATGGAGGGAGGGTATTCCTAATGTCCGTATCATCATAAGAATTACTACTACTATTGGGAGCACCACCGCCCCTGGCACTGCCCCTTCCACCCCTGGCCCTAATGCCCCTTCGCCTATTGCCAGAAACACCGCTAATTGGGGATCGATCCCTTCCATCCTTATCCTCCCCCGTATCACTATCCTCCCCCCAATCCGGATCCATTTTATATACTTCAAAATCATCTTCTTCATCAGCGGGTTCTTCGTCACTATAAAAACAAAAAAAAAATGTATAAACATACTGTTACATGGTATTATTTTACTTTATATAAAACAAAAATGCACTAATTAATTTTTAAACGCCCGAATTAATTTTTAAATACCCACGTGCGCAGTGTCTTGTTCACACATTTTGAGATCGGTTCAAACCTTTGATTTCTGTGGCAATATATTATAGAACTCTCAAATAAATGTCATATTAGATAGGTTATGTACATATTTGTTATATTTCAAACCAGATCTTTGATTATAGACCAAATTCTCATGGCCAGTGTTAGTCAAACTTCACGTTTGCGTCGAATGTAAATTTGAGTCGATTGACCATGACATGACAACATCTGTTCACCAAAAACATATAAATACTTGCCTTTGGTCGCTATCAGATATCTCCAACTGTGTGTCCAAGTCATCTTCTTCATCTGTTGATATTCCTCCATCATTAATATTAAAAGTTTCGTCATCAAGAGCATTTAATACTTCTTGAAAGGACGAAGCCATATTTACAAATTTTTCAACAGTAAAAATGGCAACGTGGCCGTTGGTGCGCACTTCACTTATAATACAAAAAATATCATATAAGGCTCGGATCTTGCCATAAACCAATGAAGTTCCCGATACTAGACAACTACATCCCGCGGAATCGATTGTCGATGGTTTTAAGTCCCTACGGTGAAACGATCTCAGAGATTTTTGGGCCCGAAGATTGCTGGCGGATTACGATCGCGTCACGAGGCACGCGCATATTCCAAAAATGCCATAAAATTCGTTGTTTCTTTCGTAATCTTACGAAATTTAGGACATAACGAGATTTCGATATGAGAATTCTAATAGTGGCATTGCTGTGTCGATAGATTTCAATCGAGCGAACCTATAGCCCTAGAAGCTAGCCTTTGAAAAGACATATTTTAACGTTTTAAACAGACATAATTAGGTCTGAATCGTAAACAGACATAATTAGGTCTGATAGGAGAGGTTGAAAAAGCGAATCTAACGGTGGTATTTTCATTTACATAGCATGTACTGAACCGAAGATATGAACCTGCAAATTCGAAGGGCGATATCGCCCTATAAACATTTCCTGCATGCATGAAAACTCTTTTTCCAAGCCTTGCCTATTTGCTATAGCAAATACATATAAGCATTCTATGTTGTCAATTACCTTTGTCTTTCCAGTTATTCAGTTCATTCACAAAATCGTTTTCGTCAGCACTTGACAAGTTTAGTTTCTTCACAAGTGACTCGATCTCTTGTATACACGCGCGATAATTTGCATCAGTCCAATGTAAAAAATTACAGTGAGCCCATTCATTCCTCACAACTGAACGAACTGTATTTGTCTGAGCAGCAGCTCCAGAAGCGTGAAATGGGTCAACTTCGCACATCACTGTTAAGACAGCGGACAGATCCATAGTTTGGTCAAAACCACTGAACTTTGCCATGAAAGGTTGGACAAATAACTTGGCGAGGGACTCCGGATCTTTGACATTATAATCGTAAGCACTATATGTTGACTTGTGATTGTCGTGATTTGAGTTGATATTGCCATAATTCAGTTTTATTTTGGAAGGTGATAAGTTTGCTGCATGTTTCTTGTAAGTCTGTTTCTTAACTTGGTTGGGCGGTAGGCATAGTTTATTATACCAAAGGGGGATTTCTTTTCCAAGAACAGTTCTTAATACGGGAGTTAGAAGTTTGTTCAAACAAAGGCCAATGACGACCCATCTTCGTTGATCATCTGTGATGACGGTTGATGGAGTCCCTGCAGGCAAGCTTGCTGCTGCAGTAGCCATATAGAGTAGAATATATCAATATCTACAGTGCAAAAGTTAAAAATAGAGACTTAATGAGAATATGGTATTATTAGGGGCGGCGGAACAAGCGGGGGAAGGGGGAGTAATGGGCTATTGCACCACCGCCCAGAGGAAGAAGCGGAAAAACTTTAGAATTCAAAATTTTCAGGAGCACACCCTCGGACGCCCCTACAGTTTCTTAGCCTCCACCCTAATCAAACTAACTACTTTCTTCCATGATACTATTTCTTGAACTTGTGAACTTAAGTTGACACTTTCATTTATATTTCACAATTTTGTAGCAAAGACACGCGAATGATGGCCATTTATGGAAATGAAAATAAGTTTCGCAAGGCAAATTTCAGTCAACTTGACGCATGCGCAGACGTTTTTCTGCGGTGTTCATTTATACCGAGTTTATAAAAAAAGTTAATCCAAGACTTGATAAATAGCCAATAATGGGTTACGCCTTCTTATTAAATTCCTAATTTTTAATTAAAAAAAAAATTTCTATAGGCAGACAATAGTTTGGAATAAACTCCATATGGTAGAAAAATGCGTTTTCGACCGGCAAATTTTTAATCGTATCGATTTGGCCATTTTTTATCGCAATGATTCAAAAAGGTATCATGTTATATGACAGCCAAAAGATTGATCTTTAGTGGTAAGAAAAACGTCAATAAATAAACTAACTACTGGCGGTTGAGAAACGTAAAATAATAAAATATTGAAAGATAGAATAGAATTATGACCGATGCGATTAAATTGATCGGCCATATTTACAGCAATATTGGCACAGCCTGCAGAACTTCAAACGTCGTTTTCTTTTTGGCGTACGGCGTATAAACATTAGAGACCTTTAGCATTGCGTTTTTCGCAAAAACCGCAAACCGCAAAATATCACGTGACCCTGGTCTTGCGGTCGCGTTTGACGTTGACGTTTCAACCGCAAGAAGGTGTTCTAGCGGTAAGTGAAATACGGCAACGTTTTAACACTATTTAAAGTTTACAAACACACGTTTAACTACTAAAGCAAAGTTCTTTGGCCTCTTTTCTTGATACATGGCAATTTTTATTCTTAGATTATAACTTTTACAAGAGTTATGGCGATTATTACCGAGCAAGTGAGAATAGCCATGCGGAAGTAAACAAAACATGGCGGACTCATTACGCGGTAAGCAGGAATGAAACGTCAAGCTAAATGCACCAAACTGCCCAAACGTCTAACGGCAAACCGCTAACCTGAAACCGCGGTTTGTGGTTCGCGATCTGAAAAATTTACGCTATGCTAAAGGTCTCTAATATTTAGGTTTTTTGACGGTTGAGAAACGTACAAAAATGTAAAATTTCGAATATAGTCATAACCAGGTAACATTATATACTCATTAGTTTTGAGCCCTTGTTACGTAACATAAAAGAAAATCTCTTTTTCAATATTTATTAAAAAGTAAGTTAAAACATTCATGCTTGTTAAATTAATGTTGGAGCATGGGTGTTATAAAAGTTGATTTTGGAATTGTTAATTCGGAAACTTGCTGGAAAGTGTTGCATTTCAAGACTAAAACTTCTATATATGTAAGAGTAAAAGCTTTTTAAACGTTTATTACTTTATTTACGGTATGTACACCTGAACAATGATTATCATCATTGCACGCGTATCTATAACCGAGGTACGTAAATTTTAGAATGTAAATGTATGCAGTTTTTGTTTTTCTTATTTCTCTGTACTGCTTGCGAGTATTTGAAATATGCAAGACAGTTGTATAAACAGTGAGTCCATCGGTATATTATGTTATAATCCTAAACAGGGTCTTGGTAAAAATCCCAAACAGGGTCCTAACAGGATTCTGACAAGTTCTTGAGAAGAACCTTCCAGAATCCTAACCGGATCTTACAAGATTATGTCAGAATCCCATAGCAGAATCCTAGAGGATCCTAACAGGACCCTACTAAAATCCTATACTAAAATTTTGCCAACATTTTGTAGGATTTTACCAAGAATTAAAAATTCGCGCTCTTCGAAATAGTGACATGCGCAAAGGTTGTACTTTAGTACAGTAAATAAATAGCAAATGGCATTTATATGTAGTGAACGGTATTTTGAATATGAGAATTAGTTCCTATAAATATACTCTTTAAATTTGAATGGTCTTTTGATTAAAAAATCAAAAGTGGTACATGCATGAGATAATATTGCTTTTCGCCATAGTCAATGGAGAAATAGTCTGGAAATTCGGTAAATTTCAAAACGTCTATAATGAGCTACGATTTTATGTTGAGACGGCTTCACCGTGCACAAATCTTTTCAAATGAAGATGGATGCAGATGCTTCTTTCGCCCGAAATAATGTGCCTTGTATAAATATTAGTATACAGTTTAATTTTATCTTTTTTTCAAATTGGAAGTATAAATATAAACTAACAACTCCAGTAAATAGAAATATTTGTACAATTCGAAGAAGTCGTAGAAAATCCAGCTTAGAATAATCCCTGTTATTTATATTTTAACAGTATGGTTGAGTAATTTGACAAGATGATGCCATTGGATAATTGCTTCATTATGCCAAAATACATTGTCTTCGCCGTGAACAAGTTTGCATAAACATGAACAAAAAGATAGAACAAAGATTTTAGCCGAGTTTCCAGGCCATGTTTTGATCGACTATATGTTTTGGCCCTGGCAAAGTGTGTTCCCATGTTCCAGGTTAAGAAGAAATATCTTTCATATTGTGCATAAACCAATTAACTGGTCATGCATCTACTTTTAATGTTTTACTCTAGGGAGCTTGTCTTTTAAGATCTTGGTCTGCATTCTCTCCGACATTGGAATTTTATCTACTCGGGATCTTGTTATTTGAATTTCAGGATCCTAGATTATGCTGACAGGATCCTATTCAGAATTCTGCTGCTTAAAACGCACGATCCTAGATTTTTATGGTTCGATCATTCTCGGGTTCATTAATACTAATAAAGTTGCTTTGCATGGACAGATTTTACAAATATTATGTCAATATTTGCATCCAAAACAGCCCAAGTCTAATTCATCAATATTTGTATATGACAAAAATGCTCTTAAATTGTTTAATGTAAATACGTAAATCTTTTTATATCTCTTTTTTAATGTGTTTAGAAGTATATGCCGAGGTCAATTTTTGATACATATTTGAAGTTCTTAATTTAAATGGAAAAATGATTAGATTTATCAAGATTTTTATCCAATTGCCTCAGGATCCTGATCCACAATCATGGCAAAAATCATATGCACACTTATAGCTAGTGTAAACTAAAATACCACTGTTCATATACACATGTTTGAATCCTTTTATCACCGTTCCCCCGTACAAGGTTGGTTTTCACAATCGATATCACAAAGCATTCTCGTTCCTTATTTGTAACCTTTTCAACATAGAAAGGGGGAAGAGAGAGCTTAAAATTGCTGTTTTCGTAAAAGAAACCATCGGAAAGGGCAGTTATCATTAATACGTACGCACACGCTGTCTACAATAATTTTCGCCAGGATTGTAGGACTTTGGCCAGGATCCTGCCAGTTTTGTTTATGTCAGGATCCGCTAATATTCTATCAAGAACCTAGTTAAGATCCTGTTAAATTTAAGATTTGTAGGATCATGCTTAGGATTTCTACGAGGGAGCACATGTTTTACACCGAAAAAATGTTAGAAAGTTGAATGGTTTACAGATGGCGACGACTATTGTCTAAAGGGTGGGCGCTAAAGGCTAAATGTTTATCGGTTCGAATGCTTAGTATCCAAAGAACTGGTCATATTGGCGCACTCGTGTATCCTGTATTTTGGTAAACATTGGCTAATCAATCATTTTCAAAGAAAGGTATGGTTACTCAATTCCTCATAATCTTGGACCCAACAAACACAATAGGTACGTGTAGCGTGTCGTTAATGCACTAAAATCAACTGACTTAGTAAACTAGGTAGTTTTCAAGGGATTAGACCCTACTTCACTCAAGATGTCGCGCAATCATCCGACCCTGAATATCATGCGTCAATATAGACCTTTGGATGAATTCTCGACAGCGACTCAATCTACGAACAACATTTCATATTTCTCGACGTCTTGAGCAAAGATCTTTGTCAGAGAAGCCATCCTACCAAACTAATAAGTCTTCTGATGAAGGGCGTTTTGTTTGAATCAATCAAAGGTATATATTCACAGCAGTGGCCAACGCTGGACCTCTACAGTTTTAGCTTTATTCTCGACAAATTAATGAAATTAACACCTTAGTCCACCCATACCTACCCGTTTGGATGGTTAGGGCAAGCTCCGTTGACCGAGGGGTGGACTGGAACGAGTACTGTTACTTGGACTCAGGTTGAGATCCATACGGCATCTTGAGCTGAACACCACCCCCTGGAAGAGCTAACACCTTCACATCAATTGGTATAATTGGTGGAAATAGAACCGCCGGAACGATGGAGAAAAAAAGGTTTAAGCCGTAACGTCGATGCCAGCTGTGCTGTGGTTATACTGGGTTTTGGTAGATAATCCAAGTGAGTAGATATATACACAATTTTTAAGACCTAACCAGGAACGGTTGCGAAAAATGCAACACTAGGTCCTCTGGCAGGAATTGAACCCACGGCCCTGCGATTCCGGTGCAGCGCTCTAACCAACTGAGCTACAGAGGCCAGTTGCTGAGCTGTAACCGTAAGTTCTGTATATATAGGTTATCGGGTGTGCGGGTTGTGATAAGGTAAATTGAAAGATTTTTTTTTTGCACTTCACTTGGTTGAACTAGAATACTGGGTTTTGGTGGATAATGCTGTGGTTTTGGTGGATAATGCTGGATGTGCTGTGGTTAGACGGTTAATGCCGCGATTACACAAACATTCCACTTGACGCTGACGTAACGACACAGGTTCCTTAGCTGTTAACCTTGGTAATTGCCAGAGACGTAGCTAGAGGGGGGGCCCGGGGGCCGGGCCCCCTCTGGCGAAATTCTCGGCCCCCCTTGATAAAATTGTGAGTAGCAAAATATTTTTATTATTTTCTCACGCTATACGTCATGCAAATATAATATTTTACTTTTACTACATGATGTTTTGAGAATTTGGGCGTATTTCAGCCAGGAATTGTATTTGGAGATTTAGTGGGCAGAAGCGAGATTTGAGTCGGCACAAAAAATACGAGTCGGCACAAAAAAAGTAGGGACACAATACAAGTCGGAACATATGAGCACGTAAGTTGTACGGAAAAATGTTTTTAACCCCCTCTTCCCCCCCCCCCGTCGACACATAGAAATTGGGCATGCTGGTTATCATTTACGTTTTTGAGTTGGCCCACCCAAAAATTTTTTCGACCCCCCTTGATTGGAAAACCTGGCTACGTCTCTGGTAATTGCATAACCTCATTAAAATGTATCAGATTGCTCGAGGGCATATAGAACAGAACGTTTATCATGTAGTGCTGCGCAAATTAGAACGGCCTATACCCATATTTACTGTGTTTTTAAACTTGCGTCACTTAATATAACTAGCTTAGTAAAGCACATTGAGGAGCTAGCTTAGAATGTTTCTAGCCGATAATACAATTGATGTTTTGGCCATGAATGAGACCAGGCTTGATGCTACGGTTAGTGATAATAAAGTGTATATACATGGCTATGAAATCGTTCGTCGTGATAGAGATTTTAACGGTAGATTCGGTGGAGGTATTTGTTTCTATATTCGCAGTTGCATTAATTTTTCGGTACGTTATGATCTCTCATTTGATCAGTTGGAAAATTTGTGCATTTCAATTAATAAACCTAGATCCAAGCCTTTTCTCATAGCGACTTGGTATAGGCCACCAAATTCGACCGTAGAAATGTTCATTCATTTTGAAACGCTCCTAGGTATTCTTGATGCCGAAAGTGTTGACTACTATCTAATAGACGGCCGGCCAAGCTTGAAAAAAGTGTCTAGAAAACACTGTCGATGGCATTTTTTGCTACAAGCATGAAACCACGCAAAATGTCTTAGGATAGTGTTTACTTTGGGAGTGAGAATGGTTGCCAACCGTAATTTTTTATTTATGTGCTAAAATTTGAAGGTTTTTTCTAAAACATTTCGAAGGATGGGATTTTTGTCGAATGCTGTATTTTATATTAGTGTTTTATTTTAATTGGCTGACTATCTAATTAACATTTGTAAAGCTCCGGTAATCTTCTTTCGTATAATTCAAAATGATATGCTAATAAGAAACATGGCGCAAATACATGAAAACACGACCTTTCAAAAAGGAGCCACAACAATATGTTTTTGTTGTGTTACAGACAGGCAACAATCACATATGTTTAGATTACATGCGAATCAGTATTACACGCCCGGTTGCCACCCGTGTAACACAATATATTTCTGTTGAGCCAGTCGAGTTTTGGCATGTAAATGGTTGAAAAACAGCATGTTGGCGCAAACACGCTGTTTTACAACAACACATAGACCTTCAAAATCGGTAAATATTCGAAATTAAACGCAATAATTTACGAATTTAAGCCTTCGGGTAACCACTCGTCCTAATAAATCCATCCTTATTTTGAAACTCGCCTCCATACAGGTATTTTAACAAGTGTAATAGTAATACCATTTTCTCATTAGCATGTCACTTTGAGTTATGACAATTAAGAAAAGGAGAAATTTGCACATGTTAATTAGGTAGTGAACCAATTACAATAAATTCATGATATCGAAAATTACTTTTAAATGGATTCCTGTCTATCGAAATGTCGTTATAAAAAGCTTCCAATTTCGGTACATAAATAGAAAAATTACGGAAGGCAACCACTTTCACCGTGAAAGTGAATACACTCCGATGACATTTAGTGTGGTTTCCTGCTTGTAACAAAAAATGCCATCGACAGTCACTTTATTCGAGGCTGGCCGGCCGTCTATAATGGGTGGCTTGAATTGTGATTTGAGCTCTACTGTCTTAGATCATAATTCGAGGTTACTCATGGATATTACCGAATTATATAATCTTCATCAGCTGATAAATGAACCCACTCGAATCACAAATATATTTTGTACATTGATAGATCATATCTTTATAAACACTCCGGACAATGTGGTTTGCTCTGGTGTCTCTCATGTCAGTATAAGCGATCACAGTCTTATTTATGCTTTTCGAAAACCCTCTGTTAGTATACCGACCAGGGGAGGGGACACACTACAGTAAACTATAGAAAGTTTAAAAACTTTGATTCTACCAAATTTCGCGATGATATTAGTCTACAGAACTGCAACCTAATTATGAATTTGAAAATCCTAATGATATGTGGTATGCTTGGAAAAACACACTCAATTCTGTTGTAGAAAAGCATGTTCCACTACTTACAAAGCGCGTCAAGGCCTCTAAATTGCCTTGGATTTCGTTCCATCTAAAATACGAAATGCACAAAAGGGATATTCAAAAAATCAAAGCAATTCGTTCTAACGATTCTCAAGATTGGCTTCTTTTTACGAAAATGGGCAATTCTGTTAATCATAATATCATTTGCGCGAAGGAAATCTATTTCAAAAATGCTTTTTGTGAAAATAAAGGCAATCCGAGAAAGACTTGGAATTTTATCAATGAGCTCACATCTAAAAATCGGAAAAGTTCGCACATTAGTGAAATTGATTTCAATCAATCAATCAATCAAGAAATTTATTCAAGGTACCTTAATACATTAAATCTAAGCTATATGAACTATAATATAATAAAAAGTATCAAGGTCCTTGCTGGAGAATCTAGAGGTTAACCCTATAATAAGATCCCCCAAAATATATAAAAACTAGTGACTAATATATACAAAGTTAAGAAAATTAATATTACTATAATAATTTATGATTAATTAAAACAAGCTTAGCAAGATTAAACTTAGCAAGATTTTCAGCTTCCGCAACATGACTAGGCAAAGCGTTCCATGGTTGAACAACTCTTACAAAGAATGAGTATTTATAGCAATTTATTCTTGGCAATTTAGTGTACAACGTATACTTATGGTTAACTCTAGTCTTTTCAAGGGTTTATACTCAAATATCTCCGCAAATTGTATACCATTAAGACCAAATATCGATTTATAGCATTCAACAAGAGATAGAAAGACTCTACGCTTTTCAAGAGTGTCCCATTTCAAAAGTATACACCGTTGTTCATATGGCATTTCTCCACGCTTCTGATTAAGTGCTAATCTCGATGCTCTTCTTTGAATGCCCTCTAGAGCTTTTACATCTTTCATTTGATGAGGGGACCATACGGGAGAAGCATACTCTAATATAGATCGTACCAGGGCTAAATATAACTTTGCAAAGACAACTGTATTAGAGGAGCCGACTGTACGTTTAATTAGACCTAGGATCCGATTTGCTTTGTTAACGGTTGAGTTGACTTGTTCACACCACTTCAGATTGTTAGACATAAATATTCCTAGATCTTTGAAATTTTTCGTAACTTTGAGTGGTTTTCCAAAGAGGTGAAAAATTGTCAGATTGGCAAAAAATGTCCAACTGAATAATCTTGAGTGTATTTCTAGCTGCGATTAAAACTCCCCCTCCGTAGCGCCCTTGATGTTGACGGTCTTTCCTAAACACTGTGAAATTAGATGGGAAGATTTCCGAGTCGAGTATGCTATCATCTAGATGTGTTTCAGTCAAAATCACAATATCGTGAGACCCGCTTTCAATCTCCAAGAACATTTTGTCAGTCTTATTCACAATGCTTCTCGCATCTGCATACAGAACAGACAGCTTCGACTTTCTTGAACTATAATTTAAGTTAGACCCGCTATTCATGTACATTGGGCCAGGGTTAGTAGCGACATCGCCAGCAATAATCAGAAGAGATTTGAATGGTAACTTAAGTAATGATTCTAATAAAATTGCAAATGCGTTTAATGATTACTTCTCTAACATTGTACCGAAGCTTGGAGATAAAATAGATTTTAATGAAAGTAGTCGGTCCTACCTTGATTATTTATCTAGTCAAAATAATAGTGCTAAAGTTTTCGAAAGGATAATTTACGATCAGCTGTATTCATTTCTGTCTGAAAATAACATGTTAACTAATTGTCAGCCGGGGTTTCGTGGTTTACATTCTACTGTCACCGCTCTTCTTGAGGCCACTAATGAATGGGCCTATAATATCGACCATGGAAATGTAAATGCTGTTATGTTTCTTGACCTTAAAAAAGCGTTTGATACTGTAGACCACGAAATACTGTTAGATAAACTAAATGCCAATTGGTGGTGTTGCGGGAAATTGGTTTAGATCATATCTCAATTAACGTAAACAAAAATGTTTTGTTAATGGACATTTTTCGACAAATCGTTTACTTCGATGTGGAGTTCTCCAGGGAACTATATTAGGCCCTTCTTCTATTTTTAATCTATATTAATGACTTTCCTAATTGTCTTGCACATTCTCGAGCACGCATGTATGCGGATGACACTCATTTGACGTACGCAAGTAATAATATTGATGACATTGATCATAATTTTAACGAATATCTTACTAATGTCAGTGAATGGTTAACCGCGAATAGACTTACTTTGAACCAGACTAAAACTGAATTCATGCTAATCGGATCTCGTCAAATAAATAATACTTTTCATTCAACTCCTTCATTGGCAATTAATAACGTTCCAGTTAAGCAAGTCCAACATACAAAGTCACTTGGTGCACATGTTGATGAGAACTTGTCTTGGAACGTTCACATTAGAAATTTGTGTAAAAAAGTTGCTTCCGAAATAGGTGCATTAAAGCGTATAAGACCATTCGTTTCTCCTTCCGCAATGCAACTTATTTACAGTTGTTTAGTCCAACCCTATTTTGACTAACTGTTGCGTCATTTGGGATAGTTGCGGTAGTACTCTTGAAGATAAGCTTCAAAAACTCCAAAATCGTGCCGCCAGAGTACTGACGTCATTTAGTTAGGATACCAATGCTGACTATCTGTTTGAAAAACTTTGTAGGAAACACCTTGCATCTCAACGTAAAATTGCTAAGGCTACAATGGTGTATAAATCGCTGAATGGTCTCGTACCAGATATATTACCTAACGGAAATGTTTGTCAATCGCAGTAGCGTTACAAATTATACGTTGAGAGACACCGGAGGCAAATTAGCTTTACCTCAACTACGTACAAACTATTTGAAAAATAGTTTTAGCTATAGTGGTGCGGTACTGTGGAACACCCTTCCATCCGAGTTACGACAAGCTAGCACTTTACGTAAATTCAAATCTGACTGCAGCAACTTCATACGATAATTTTCAAATTTTTATCTTTATGTTAGTAATTGCACGGCACTCATGGAAAACAGGTACTCTCATAAATATATATGTATATAAATTTGTAATATGTAATTTTTATTGTATTTTAATCCATAATCGGCGTGTAAAATCCTGATGAGTTTACTGTGGTTAAATAAAGTTCACTTACTTACTTACTGTCCTTGCGGATTTTTCATGATCCCGATTTAATGCAAATGCGCTCGATCAAACAACGAGTTTAGGTAATTCGCATTATGTGCTCGACGTCGTCGGCTGAACATGACCTTATCTACTGCGTTTAGTTTCAAATTTCAATGCATACATTAGATCTTGTTTCTATTAATAATTCTTCTTGTGTCCATGGCGGCAATATTTATAAATCAAATGACCTATCTGCATGCTATGTTTTACATATTTCTATAAAATATACGTACTTAATGTTATGTATAATATGATGATGCAAAATGTAGTGGGGCAAACATAATGATGCACAATGTCGAGAAATTTCAAGGACCATAGTTTGACTCTTTCTGGTCGGTCGCATTTTAATTATGTTGTCGCAAGTTGTCGCAAGAGCACTTTGAGTACGATCTCCTTTGCAAAATATTTACCCCCTGGCAATGAAATTAACACCATTGGAATCCTTACAAAATAAGCTTTTTAACAGTGGGCTATTTTGCCGACTAAACATTACAGAATCAAAAATACTAAAAGTTTAATCCCAAACATACCTCCAGTCATACTTCAGTTCAACTCAAACAATCTTTAATATCTTTTAATATCTTCAATATCTTGAAAAACTTCTAATGATCGAAATTTAGCTTTTTATCTGTTTCTTTATTTGGTAAAACTTGGCTGCGATACGGCGAATCGAAATGAATTTTTTTCTATTTATCGGGAATTTTCCAGCATGCACGCGCTTGCCGTAGTTTGACTATATATGGTTTGCCCACGCGCTTCAGTCCCGACAAAAAGATCTTATATAGGGTATTGTACCCTGGGGAATTCATTCCGGCCACTTAAAAAACCATAGCAACAGTCTTTGTTTGTGTTTGGGCCTTTTCCGGTTGTTTTTGTCTGAAATTCCGGTTTGACCCGTACGCTACATTTCAAATTTCGCCGTAACTTTGTCAATTTTTATTGCGTTTCTTTGCAAGTTGGTCAGTATGCATGTACAGTTTTTAATGCTCTATAAAACGGTGTATTAGCGAAGATCACACGGTTTTTAAAACAGAAGTTATAATCGACCAAAGGTACTGAATATATAATTAGTTTACGATAATAATAAATATCAGATTACAAAGGTGTTAAAACTCACGGAGATCTGTAAAACAATGTTTTTAGCGATTTATTTGGCATTAGCCAAGAACAGGTGTGTTTGCTGAATCGATTGGTGGTATTTTCGTCCGTTTTGGGTGAGGGGCGCCAAATATACAAGCGCTCAAAGTCATCATGCTTTGGAGAATGATATTCGACGCTGCCGTTTAGAAAGAGTTAAAAAGAGCAAGACGATATGTTCCTAGACTGCTAGACATACACTAATAAAATGTATAATGCATTAGTGTTGCCCCGCTTTAATTATTATACAACAATTTGGAACGATGGATCTAATATCATTATGAAAAATAGGTACGCTAAGCGTACATGTATCTGCTCATGGCGATGCGACAGTTGCCCATGAAGGAGTATTGTAAAATAACATGTTTAGTACGCGAGCTGTGATTGGTCAATACACGTGCAGGATGAGACAATCATGCACGGAAAAATTTATTTAATAAAGTTTTATAAAATAATTACCAAATGGTTTTCCGTGCAGGATTGTGTGATCCTAACACTTGGGATGTTGCTCGATTTTCTGAAAGCGTAAATAAGTCTCGCAACATCCCTCATATAATATTGGGGGGGCCGCGGCCTCCTGGCGTCCCCGCGTCCTACGCCACTGCTAAAAATACTCCAGCTCGACCTTTGCCATGTTCAAAATAGTACAGAAAATAAAACTATCGTTGGTTTGATGTATAATTTTCTTCGTTAAATGAAAATATTTTCTCATGTTCACAATTCTCGCCCTTCTGTAGTCCGCCATCTTTTGAAATAATCAATATCAATCCAGTTATACATAGAGATCAAAGAGCAACATTATAATTACGTCATTTTAATCTAGGCTGTCGCTGATTGGCTACAAGCTAACAATAACATTACATTAACATTGCATTACACTACATTAACAAGACGACAGCAATATATCTGCATTCGCAGTACAAAAAGCTATCGAAGCTGCAAAGGAAAGCGGCGCGTGTGATAACTGCGGACACATATGATGTTCGTTCCACACACATTTTATAAAATTTTGACTTGATACCAATCCAAGAAACCTTAAAAGATCCAACAATAACAATGACACTGAAAGCATTAACCGGGCGATCGATTACCGGATAGTCTTGCAGAATTGTTTACAAAATTCGAGAACAATAATTACTGTCTAAGAAGTAATAGCATTAAACTGGCCCTTCCAAAACCTAAGACAAATTTCCTCGAAATAAGTTTTTCGTACAGAGCTGCAAAATTATGGAACGAATTCTCTAATGAAATAACTGATAAACACCAACAATTATCAGTGTCCTCTTTTAAACGCGATCATAAGCTATAGTTGATGTTTTGTATGTAAATATGTTTGGTATGATATTGTGTACACGGCAGTATTGTAATACCGTGTGTAAATTAAATAATTTTAAAAATAATAATAATAATAAAAGTATTCATTTCGAATCACGATTAAATATATAGGCAACACAAATACAAAAACATCTCATATTTTCGATAGAAAACGCAACACTCCAAAAAACGAGACATGAGCGAAAACGCAAACAGTCGGCATTCCATGCGCATTATCGTGGCTAGGTTACGCTAGAAATATCGCTGTTCTTACCTTTGGCTGTGTTTATTGATACATATTTTCCAAAGATATGTTGATTTTACATGGTTTCCAAAATTGTATAGTTTTGAAGTTCAAGAATGATGAAAATATGCGTATAAATTACAAAATTAGCTTCTCTTCCAAAATATGATCTTCTAGCAATTTCGTATGAAAGCGGAAATTGCTCAATGAGCTATAGATAGAAACCTCACACGTTAAATACATATTTAATGCGTAGATATATTATATTTATTTCGTGACTGCAATGTTGGACGGAAATTACACAAGCAAGCAAAGCAAACGAACTTGAAGAAGATGCAATTTCACATTTCTAAATATAAATAGAATGAAATTAGGTCCGAATGTCCTGGGCACTTGGTCTTTAGTCAACTTGGTCATTTGCCCAACGCTGGACCTCAACAGTTTTAGCTTTATTCTCGGCAAATGAAATAAAAAATGAAACGTCTGATACCCATGCTTACTGGCATTGTGGACTGTTCATGATTCCGATCAAATGGAAATGAGCTCGATCAAACAACGAGTTCAGGTAATTTGCATTATAAGCGGGACGTCGTCTGAACATGGCCTTATCTACTGCGTTTAGTTTCAAATTTCTGGCAATGCATACATTAGATGTTGTTTCCATTCTTAATTTTTCTTGTGTCCATGGCAATATTTATAAATCAAATCGCCTATCTGCATGCTATGTTTTACATATCTCTATAAAATATACGTACTTAGAATAACATAATGATGCAAAATGTAGTGGGGCAAACATAATGATGAACAATGTAGAGAAATTTCAAGGAGCATTGTTTGTTAAAAAGAGCAAGACCATAGTTCCTAGGCATACACTAATAAAATGTATAATGCATAGTGTTGCCCCGCTTTAATTATTATACAACAATTTGGAACGATGGATCTAATACTATTATAAAAAAGCTATCTGAGCTGCAAAGGAGAGCGGCGCGTGTGATAACTTCGGACACATATTATGTTCGTTCCACACAAATTTTATAAAATTTTGACTTGACACCAATCGAAGTAACCTTAAAAGATCGAACAATAACAATGACATTGAAAGCATTAACCGAGAGATCGATTATCGGATTGTCTTGCAGAATTGATTACAAAATGCGAGAACAATAATTACTGTCTAAGAAGTAATAGCACTAAACTGGCGCTTCCAAAACCTAAGACAAATTTCCTCGAAAGAAGTGTTTCTTACAGAGCTTCAAAATTATGTAACAAATTCTCTAGTGAAATAACTGATAATCACCAACAATTATCAGTGTCCTCATTTAAACGCGATCATAAGCTATAGTTGATCTTTTGTATGTATACATATAGTTTAGTAAATGCGATGATCTATTTACCAGTTATTTGATAGAGCGATTTTGTTTTGTATGATATTGTGTACACGGCCCTTTGAAAATCAGTATTGTAATACCGTGTGTAAAGAATTTTAATAATAATAAAAATAATATAAGTATTCATTTCGAATCACTTTGGATAGTATACGCAACACTCCAAACATAACGAGACATGAGCGAAAACGCAAACAGTCTGCATTCCATGCGCATTATCGCGGCGGCTAGGTCACGCTAGAAATATCTCTGTTCTTACCTTTGGCTTTGTTTATTGATACATATTTTCCAAAGATATGTTGATTTTACATGGTTCCAAAATTGTATAGTTTTGAAGTTCAGGAATGTTGAAAATATATGTATAAATTGGCTTCTCTTCCAAAATATGATCTTCAATGTCGTATCAAAGCGGAAATTACTCAATGAGCTATAGATAGAAACCTGACACGTTAAATACATATTTAGTGCTCAGATATATGATATTTATTTCGTGACTGGAATGTTGGACAGAAATTACACAACCAAGCAAAGCGAACGAACTTGAAAAAAAATCTAACTTCACATTTCGAAAGATAATAGAATGAAATTAGGTTCGAATGTACTGGGTACTTGCATGGTCATTAGTCAACTGGGTCACTTGGCCAACGCTGGACTTTTACAGTTTTAGCTTTATTCTCGGCAAATGAAATAAAATGTATTACATTCCTCGAAGGTATATAGAACAGAACATTTATCGTATCTAGTGCTGCGCAGAACCTCCGATACCCATGTTTACTGGCATTGCAGACTTTTCATGATCCCGAGCTAATGGCAAATGATCTCGATCAAACAACGAGTTTAGTTAATTTGCATTATAAGCGTGATCTTGTCTGAACATGGCCTTATCTACTGCTTTTAGTTTCAAATTTGAATGCATACATTAGACCATGTTTATATTCTTCATTAATTCTTGCCGTGTCTATGGCAATATTAATAAATCAAATAGCCTAACTGCATGCTATGTTTCACATATTTCTATAAAATACACGTAGTTAGAATAACATGATGAAGCACAATGTAGATAAATTTCAAAGAGCATTGCTTTGTTAAAAAGAGCAAGACCAGATGTTCCTAGACATACACTAATAAAAATGTATAATGCATTAGTGTTGCCTCACTTTAATTATTGTTCGACAATTTGGAATGATGGATCTAATACTATTATAAAAAAAGTTATCGAAGCTGCAAAGGAAAGCGGCGCTTGTGATAACTAGGAACACATATATTGTTCGTTCCTCACAAATTCTAGAAAATCTTGACTTGATACGAGTCGAAGAAACCTTAAAAGCTAGATCGACAAATAACAATGACATTTAAAACATCAACCGGGCGATTACTGGATTATAGGCTATAGTTGATATTTCGTATGTACATATAGTTTAGTAAATGCGATGTTCTATCTACCATTTATTTGATATAATTATTTTGTTTTGTATTATATTGTGTACATGGCCTTTTGAAAATTAGTACTGTATATATTTATCACTGATAGGCTGTGTAAAGAATTTTAATAATAATAAAAGAACAAAAGTAATCATTTCAAGTCACGATTAAATAGGCAACAGAAATACAAAAACATCTGATATATTTCAATAGTATATGCAACATTCCAAAACAAAACGAGACATGAGCGAAAACGTAAACAGTCTGCATTCCACATTATCGCGGCGGCTACCTCACGCTAGAAATATCACTGTTCTTACCTTTGGCTGTGTTTATTGATTCATATTTTCCAAAGATATGTTGATTTTACATGGCCGGTTTCCAAAATTGTATAGTTTTGAAGTTTAAGAATGATGAAAATATTTGTATAAATTGGCTTATCTTCCGAAATATGATCTAGCAATTTCGTATCAAAGCAGAAATTACTCAACCAGCTATAGATAGAAACCTGACACGTTAAACATACTTAATGTATGATATTTATTTCGTGACTGGAATGTTGGACAAAAAATTACACGAGCAAACAAACTTGAAAAGGTAAACTACAATATTTCTTTTTCTGCATTTCACTCGATTGAAATTAAGGTAGAAGGTTTAGGTGAATGGATATTTCGTGTGAAATAATATATACAATATTTTAGACCTGAACGGGAACGGCTGCGAAAAATGCAACTCTAAGTCCTCCGACAGGAATTGAATCTGCGGCCCTGCGATTTCGGTGCAGCGCTCTGACCACTGAGCTACAGAGTCCAGTTGCCAAGCGTTAACCGCAAGTTCATAAAAAAAGAGAAAAAAAATTCTTGTAGTTTACCTTATCACAACCCGCAGTACCCGCATCTATATAATTATATACATGAACTTGCGGTTAACGCTTGGCAACTGGACTCTGTAGCTCAGTAGTCAGAGCGCTGCACCGCAATCGCAGGGCCGCAGGTTCGACTCGAAGCCGTTCCCGTTCAGGTCTAAAATATTGTATATATTATTTCACTTGAAATATCCATCCACCTAAACCTTCAAACTTGAAAAAGATTCAACTTCAAGTTTCTAAAGATAAATAATAAAAAATTAGGTCCGAATGTACTGGCCAGTGGGCACTTAATCATCAGTTTAATGTTCAATTTAACGTAGCGCAGTAGTGCGTCAGGTTTGGTGGTCAGAAATTCAGGGTCCTAAATGTCCATGAAAACATTTCCGTAAGATATGGAGTAAGAGGAAGTACCTATCAAGATTAAGGACAAAAGCACACTCCACGAAAATATCGCGTAATTGCCTAGCTGGCAGGGTAGTGAAGGATTTTCAATTCGGATATGACTATTTTTTCCTTAGTCTTTTCGCTTGTACGTAGGGCGAAACTACCGCTTTTTCGTTGGGTGTTGTCTGGTAGAATTGCCCTGCCCAAACCTATGATGCCCTGCAGCGCTATGAGGGACCACGGATAATTTTTGGGATTGAGGGGGCTAAAGATCTCCGAGAGTGCAGTGACACTAGTATCGAGTGCTGAAAGAACGAGACTTTTAGGGGTATATATCGGGGCATGCTCTTCCATAAAATTTTGAAATCTACAGCCTCTGAAATGCCATTCCATGCACTTTAGGGGAAGATTTAAGATCAATGTCACAATAATTCTTTTCATATATTTGGTCGAACGAAAATTTGCTGACCACCAAATCTAACGTTCGTACGGCTACGCAAACGTAACGAATAATTATTTACTGGGAAGACTGAAGAATAGCAAAAATGGGCCTAATTTAATACCTTAAAAATTCGACCTGAAAAGAAGCACCAAAAAGTCCGACGATTCCCTTCTATTGCTAAGATAGGCTATAGCCTTAGACTTAGCATATTATGGTTTTCTCCAGTTAACTTCTTTATGGTTGTGAAAATTACAATATGTTTAACTATGCCTATTCTACTGGAAATCACAATATGTATGACAGTTAATATAGGTAAAAATTCATCATGTACAGTAATGTATATATACCGCTGTGAGCAGGGCTAAGGTCACTTATTGACAATTCGTACTAATTATTATAACTGATATGTTTTGGAACAGTATTTGTCGTATTTTGTATTGATCTGTACAATATCAATACAGATTGAAAATGTTCTTACGTAAAAATCACATAGGAAATGAATTTTTTTAGTTCAACTAATCTTGTTCTTTTGGTCTTTCTTTCTTTTTTTTTAAACCATTTGCGCAATTGCGCCACGACTTCGTTACCCTGCAATACCTTTGATTGCCCTGCCAATCAGGTTATTTTGTATTTTGGGAGGTGTCACAACCCCCCCCCCCCCCCATACCCCCCTTAAGTTTCGCCCCTGTTGGAATATTTCAGGATGCTGTAATCTGAATATAATATATTTGGAAAGGAGGTGTGATTAATCAAGCGTAGAAGCGACGAGACATTGCACCGGTGCGTGAACATGTAAAACTATACAACCTTAAATCGAGGGGTGTATTACCCCAAAAATTCTCGTACACTTCCTCAAAAATAAGTTTAAAAATTTCAAAAAAATCCCGAAATCGTGCTAAAATTTGTCGATTTCCCATCATAGCCAGAAATGAGCGACATCCGCGCCCCCTGCGCACAACAATTATTGTCAGCGGAACTCGCATTGAGACATGCGTATTCGAGACGAAGCAGAAAATAATAAAATATAATTCATCGATTTCGTTCCTAAACTTACAAATATGGCAACTAATTTTTTAAAGCAGAAAGGTTATACGCGGAAAGCAAAGGAAAAGGAAAAGGGGCATTATGCTAACGCATTAGACGGCCAACGAATATTTAAAGAACGGGTAGAAGCGAAGCAGCAATGTTTGCCTGGTGATTTTATCGTTGAGAGGATAATTTCATCGCGAGGGAGAGCAAAGGTATTAAAAGAACAAATACTGAGTTATTTTCCAATTGTTTGAAATCCTGAGCTACAGTATGTTGACCACAACTAATGTTATTTTAATAGAACATTGAATACCTGGTAAAATGGGCAGGATACAATATGGCAGACTGCACTTGGGAACCAAAACGAAACATTCCTGAACATTTAATAAGGTTTGGCAGAAATATATTTTATTTTATTTACATTATTTACAACATTAGCTGTGTTATTCGTTCATACTATTACTATATATTCAAACAAAATGACTGATAGTAGTGCCCTAATTGTATACATCTTGATTTATGCTTTAGAGCCTTGTATGACAATCCTGAAATTGAAGCTGACAGAATAGAAAAGTTCAAGATAAAGTTTCTTCAGGAAGTGAAGTCAAAGCTTCGATCCAAATGTCTGGATCCAATATTTACAGTGGAGTGCGATCATGATATATTTAGATATCTGGTTAGAGAGAAGGGATATACATCTAATGTACCAGGAGCAACGATGCTAGATAAAGACGACTTTGTCCAATTTATGCTTCCATCTTCTTGGTATTACACGCTCAACAAAGATGGTGATGGTTATAGTGTGGAATTTCCGGTACGGGCTAAGCCAGTTCTAAAAAGGTCGAGAAAAGATTTTTTTGTAAACAATGATGGCAGTTTAATTCAATCGCCAACATACATATTTGAAATGGCAACATTTTATATTACAAAACGACCATGTTCAAAGGACAGCATCTAACAACATATCAACTTATATATTAAAAAAATATCATTACAGTGGATTCCATTGACTACAAAACAGCTATTGTTTACAAATACAAGATCAATTTCAAGCCAACATTCAAAGTGTTTCAAAATACTGTTTGCCAAATATGTCTAACCACAGTTCGATAAACACCTTGAATATTGGGCATGCCCCTTGGAAACATTTAAAATTGACTTGGCAATGTCAAAATTAATAAATGCACCAAGGGGTTTTGCAGTGTAACACAATAGGCTGTAATATAGAAGGGACCTCAACTTATGACTGGTTAATGGGGTTTAATGACTGCACTCACTCTGATAATAGAGTGGTTCAGATTTGACTTCCACAGTTCCACTACTGCTACCTTACACTTTGGCCTAATATATGTGTGATTGATTGGTACATCGTCATGTAATCGTAGCGGTAGTGGAAGTAGTAAGATCTGAACCTTGCTAATATAAAACTTACAATGGATCACTTAGACGTGGACGTTTTCTCCTTTCCTCAAAGATCCTTTCAGTCCAGTATGTATCATCATGCTTGGTGTATGTCTGTTGTCTTTTTTCACATTCTTTTAGACTATCAATTCGTTTTAATGCTAAAAGCGAATCTTTGCAACCATCAAGCTTGTTGCACTTCCTGTGGTATACAGAACGCACCACGTCATTTGTCTTCTCCACACCTTGCCCAGTAAAGACTTTAACTCCGCTATCATCACACATAAATGTCGGTACATGGTACACAAGAAGGTGTATATATGGAGTTATGTTTGTCTTTGCATATCCCTCTTCTTTGTCTTTCAATGATAAGAATAGCTTGACCCAGGAATTTGCCTAAGGTAACAGACAGAAAAGAATATTTATATTACATTATATGTTATTACCCATGCATCATGCCCCACCCCCCTGGTCAAGTGGCAGGTTAGTGACAATCTTTTTCAACCTCTACCATTAAAGGGGAAGTAAAGTATCATTATGGGAAGTAAAGTTACATTTATGCTTCTTAGTTTTAAATCGGGCATTACCTTTGCAAAAAACTCATCTTGATTTTCTCTTGTTGGTATCCAAGATGATAGTACCTTGTACAGCGCTTCAAATTCCTTTTTGTTGGAAATAATAGAATAGTGAATTATTAGAGTTATTTTAATGCCAGCATACATACTTGTGGCCAAATCTGTCATGGTAAAAAAGATAGCGGCATTTCCATTTTGAAAACTAATTCCTTGTAGATTGAATTTTAACAGTTTTAAATCAACTTGACAAAGAATTGTTTTAAGATTGACATTTGACATGCTCCCTTTTATCATAACAGTTAAATATATCATAACTCCCTTTTATCATAACAGTTCTTTTATCATAAAAGTTAAAAAAAGTTGTTAAAATGCTGTATTTTACATTTACCTGCCATATTTTCTTCACTGTCTCACATGTTTCTGGATCGAGGAATTCATCAAATTTCTCTGGCAAGCGATTCAGAAGCTGCTTTTTCTCATTACCTGTCAAGCTCCTCCAGTCATAGTTGCTGGTCTTCTTTCCTTTGCCATCTAACTTATTCCAAACTGTGAAAGAAATGCCAACATCATTGATCGCCTTGACAAGAGATTTCAAGTGAAGTCCTTTCGGTTCATTCCCTTTCTTGTTTTTATCATCTCTCAGGTCCCACATCACAGTACTAGTAATTAGATTCCTCTCTAAGACATCTGGTAGAGAAAATATATCTATTTCATTTAAATGGTTGGCAGGGGATTGGGAACTACCTTCCACAAAACTAGAAAAATATATTACTATAGGCAACAACTGTACAACTGAGTCAACTGGGGGGAGCTAAATACAGAAATTACAGTAGTACACAAATATTTACCTGTGATTCTCAGCAGAAGGTGGAGCTCATCAACCCTGACATTACCAAGTTTGATATTTAGCAATGGAGGATTAATGCAACCAAATTTATCCTTCTTTTTCATGCACAGATTGAGCAGATCCTGAAGGGTTCTTTTCATCTCTTCACTCCAGTAATACCATTCTGGTTTTGACATATCCCATCTACAGATTGTATAAAATAAATATATTAGTGGAATCACATGATGTACTATTATACTCTACCACTGACGAGTAAAATCGTCTGGCGTCAGACAGAGTAAATACTAAAGTAGGGCGCATTGCCCGCTAATGGATTAACATATATAATTTTACCAGCCAATAGGCGATAGATGCTTGTTATAAATTCTAAAAGATATTAATTCTAACTTACCTTTGATCCTTGCTAATCTTACAATAAATGCAGGCATAGATGGAGTTGGCAGCATTCATACCAAGTATTGCCAGCAAAAACTAATGAAAAATGGTATATAACAAATTATTCAAATCATGTATAATATACCTAACTGGCTATAGTATGTCAATAAATACACAAGAAATGTTCAACCGACTTGTCTACTTTATTAAAATTAAATGCTAATAATATTTTTAACATTGAAAGGTTGAATTATAATATTAGAGCTGATGAATATGATCCTGACAATATGGGAAATTAAACTCATCAAGGTGGGATGGCATGCTTATATGGACACAAACATTGCCATGCAAAATGAAACCATGCATAAATTAACCCATTAACCACCAGACTTGTACTCTACCATTGACGAATAAAACCGTCTGGCGTTAGACAGAGTAAATACTTAACTAGGGCACATTTATGCGCATTACCCGCTAATGGGTTAAGGTGCTTGAGGTATACATTTTGGAAGAAAAATAATTTAAGCCTGCTCAGTTTATCCGGCCTATCTGGAATAGAGTGTCTTGGGCCCTTGGCATATTTCCTCAATCTTTATACCTGTACCTTGTAGTCTCCTCCAAGAAAAAAATCTAGCTGAATGATTTCTCCATCAATTTCAATAGCACTATCTGCAATAAGCTGGTTGATCTCTTCAAAAACATCTTTGAAAGATATGGCCATACTTTCATAGCATTCCTTCCCACAGACTATTGCAAATGCATGGTTCCCTAAGTCAAAACAATTATTTTTCAGCACACAGATAACTTTTGGGGTGCCCTGGAGTTAATGCTGAGGGCATGACATTTTCTGGGGCAGAGCAGCAAATTAACAGGCGGTGCTAGAAAGTGATAATTTACCTTTTGTCGACATAACTTCCTTTTCATCAGAAAGAAGGGCAAACGACATAACAATATAGTTGGAGACCCTTGATATCTTTGCACCATCTCCAGAAATCTTTACTTTTTGACAGGTTAGTTTACCTTCAGCAATCTGAAAAATCAATAGAAGCAATTTCCATCACTTAAAGGTTCTATTAATTAAACAATTCTTAAAAATATATACACTAATCACTTGGATCATCTTGATACACCATCAAATCACCATTACCTAAATAAATTATTAACTAAACATTTCTGTTAATTATTAGAAATACCTACTTTTTCTCTAATTTTCCTTTTAAGTTCCTCTTTGAAACTCATTTGGGCCCCAACCAGATCTCCTGGGGTTCTGGTGATAGTAAAGGAACTATTAATATCAGCTCTACATTGTTTCACCATGTAACTCCTTGGCAAGCCATTTTCTTCTTCACATAGGGCATGGTAAGCAGCATCGCCAACACAGAACCGATCGAGTATGTGGAGAACTTCTTTTATTTTTATTTTCTCATCTTCAGGCAAATTTTGGTACCTCGACACCTTCTGAGCTCTGTTTATACCAGGGCCGATATCCACTTGTTTACCAGTGGCATCTTCAACAGAAATTGAACTTAAAGTGACGCCATACGATTCGAGGAACCATAAAGCTCTTTCTGCTTTTGTCTTCAGTTCGTGTACTTTTCTCAGCCGTTGCCGTGTTCCAACTTGGTCAATTTTGCCAGAAGTATTTTGGACGTTTCTCGCACAATTTTGGCAAACATTTTGGGCATTAAGATTTTCAAGATTGCCCACCTGCTTAGACAATATTGAATTTTGCTCCTTTAACAGGTTCTTTTGGACAACACACAGTGCTAAGTTATTTTCAACCACTTTGTTTTTTTCTTTTGCCTCGATTAACTCGGAATAAAATTCCAAGCATGTTGTTTCAAGCTCCTCCACTTCGTCTTTGTGTGCAGCCTTGTCCTCAGTGTCATCCATTAATTCGGTGTCTAGTTTATCAATACTACAAATATCCTCCTCACGGACTGTTATTTTTCGAATCTTCTTCAAGAGTTCTGCCTTTTTCCTCCCCGTTTTTCCGCGACAATCTCGCAATGCAAGACAGGCAGCATCATTAATACGTTTCTCCAAATTACAACTTTTTAGGATTCGAAATGGCAGCTCTTCGAATTTATTAATCAAATTTACATATGCATGAGCTTGACCTTTTGCCTTAAGGTCGTGCCAGTGAAGCAAAAGTTTCTGAGGAACCTCCAACACAAAGTTAGGCTTTTTATTTTCCTTGTCGTTTACGTCGCTAGCACCCTCAGAAAAAGTTATGTTTAGATTAAATTTGAGATTTTCAGCCATAATACATGGCTAGCTAGCGAATTAATTCTAGATCTCGCGCAAAAAAAACAAATTTCCCGCTTCCATGATAATACCGCTGACACATAATCAACTTCGCGGGCTCATAATTTTTTTATCATCGAGCAAAGAGCGAGTTTCAGCGGTATTTAGCGATAGAAGACATGCGCGTTGGACGTTTAGAGCATGTTATCTAAGACAAGCCGAATACGTAATTCAAAACAGTACCTTTTGGAGAAGAAACTACCGAAATCTCACCGAATTATGGCCATTTTAAGCAAAACGAAGTCGTTTAGCGGACATGGATGCTCAAAACTACCTTTAAAACAACTAGACAGGGACAAGAGAAGGGAAGGTAATATTTTATCGTTTTTCTATCATTCGAAACCGTAAGAATCCCATCTTGCCGGAACAAGCTTCGCATGTAGGAATTTGTGTTGTTTATAACGTGCAGCGAAGGTTTTTCGCAGGGAATTTTGCAGCTTTTCATGCTTGTTGTTAACTAATCTACTACTGTCTCGCCCGTAATGTTGCATTTCTCGGGGACAAGGTCTATCGGCATCGACATGGTATAATTTTAGGCTCATTTTGTTCGCAAGCATTTGTTTGCCCGAATTCGATCTTCGCATTTCAAGAATCGTAGTTTATTTCGGCATTTGTAATACAATTTACTATAAATATTGGGAGTCAGGCGGGTATTGCGTAAATACTAAGTCGCTCATTTCTGGCTATGTAAAAAATGGCCATAAAATCCTCCTAGAAAATGGCCATAAAATCTCTAAAAATTCCAAAATGTCTTCTAATTTTTGAAAAATGAAAAAACATGAATATCCATAACTGAGAAAAATATCCTTCAAAATCCACGGAAAATTTCGCACTAATTCCTAAAATCCCTGGATATATTGCAGGAATTTTGAAATTCCCGAAATCTTCCTACGCTTTTTCAAAATAAACTTGCTTGGCGTATTCTTTTCTGCGAGCCTCGGCTGAAATCCTCTAGTGGACGGTGGTAAGGCAAGTAAAACGTATTATCTTTCAACAAAATATAAACAACAACCTTTGTGAACTATATGGATATTATATTTAAATAAGTCCTATTTTTTATTGTAGCAAAATATATTAAGAAATGAGAACATGTGCACTGCACTAAAGAAACGCTCGGGGGTGGGCGAATCAACTGCATGGTCAGGTTCAGGGGGGTGTAAATGCGGCACAATCAACGGTCAGATATTGTGAATTTAATATAATAAATATTTGTTAAAAAAGACCATTACTTGACTGTACTATTACATGCGCATAGCCTCGACTATATTTATTCAAAACAGGCAGAAACTTCAAGCATTACTTAAGACTGAATAAAATTAAAAAGAAATCCAAAACTGAAGCCTGGTGGCGATTATTCTCCCCCTGACGTATGCGAATAAGTGGACTCACAACAAAAAGTATGTGACTATCATGGGATCGGTTTTACAAAGATATACGTTGATATGTCATTCGCTCAATGACATCAATCAGGAAGAGAGAAATTGCCGACAAAATTGTTAGTGTGAACCAGGCTTGAAGACAAGGATATGCATGTATAATGCTACGCTATAATTCTGCAAATTGTCGGCAAGGACGTATACGTAAACATTAATAACTGGACACGACCCGAGCAATTTAAATTTGAACAAATTTAACACCTATAATATACATCAGTTTATATTTTATCATTATTATTATTATTATTAATCTTTATTAACCAATTTAAATGGCAATGCCTCACAACAAACGTGTGGGCATACAAATTAAAACTTAACTATTAATTAAAATTTAGTATAATGATTATTAAGATGCTGCTAAAATTATATTAGTATGAATAATATAATTATAAAATATATTACTATAACTCGAAAATATTCTCATTATGACGTTATACAAAGTTAAAAATACATCTATTTAAAAACACCCTTTTGAATCTTTCTGTGCGAACACTCGGTAGTTCATAATCGTGTCCGCGATTACGTAGTTCCAATTGGCGTTTAGGTGGCAGCAAGACATGTAAGGCATGATTAGGATCTGTGGTAATTTTTCCCCATAATATCTCTTGTATTTAAAATGTCCACAATAGATAACTGTTGAAGAAGGTATCCATACTTATATGAGCGATTAAGATACTTGGAGTAGGACGCACATACCCAAACGTCTATGCCAAAGATTAGTATTGATAGAATGAGGCTATGAAAAAGAAGATCCAACTCTCTCCTGGAAAACCCGTAGTATTTACAAATCCGGACAATGTACATTCTACTACAGGCTTTGGCCATAAGTTCATCAAAATGCATATCCCAAAAAATTGGGTTCTCTTGGAACGTTACCCCAATAATTTGTAACCAGCTTTTACGAGATATCGTAGGTAACGGCTCAGGAAGTGGACATGATATTTTTCCGTGTATAACCATCTCCCATGTCTTCTTATAGTTCAGTTTTATACGGTTAGTATCCGCCCAGTTGCTAATACTTTTAGTTTCTATTACCGAAGTGTCATTATCGTTTGTAACTTTGACCACTAAATCAATATAATCTGCAAATTTGACGATTAGGTTAGAAGGTGAGACAGGTCTTATGTCATTGATCATGATTGAAAACAAGATTGGTCCCAATACTGTCCCTTGAGGGACCCCACGATTTGTAGGTAAATACTCTGTTTTTATGCCATCGACAACAACTCGTTGGCGTCTATTTTTCAGGAAATTAATGACCCAGTTTATAATATAAAGGTTTATAGGTAGTATCTTCAGCTTGTTACATAAAATCTCGTGCGGTACAGTGTCGAAAGCTTTGCGAAGTCAAACGAAAAGACTCTGACCATCCTGGCGTCTCCATCCAGCCATTCCAACCAAGTGTGTTGGGCTTTTATTAGTGCCATTGTGGAATTGTAACCCTTTTTATAAGCATATTGATCTTTGTATATGAAATTTTCCATGGGTTGAGCTAATTCAGTTTTATAAATTTCTCTTTCAAAAAGGCGCATTATTATATTAGTCAATGAAATAAGTCGCAGTTGGTTAGTTTCAGTTGGAGGATTTTCTTTTGGGAGTGGTAAAAGATTTGCCAATTTCCAAATGTCTGGAACAACACCAACCTTAATCGAGCTATTGAAGATAGTAGTTACTACAGGCGCGGTATCGTATGCATAGTTGTTCCAGAACCAATAAAGTAAGTCATCTGGCCCTGAGGCTGTTCGTTTCTGATTCAGTAATAATTGCAAACAGTATGGACCGATAATTCAGGAATTTTTGTGCCACTTGGGATATGAACGGGTAGAGGAGTAGTATAATCATTATCCGTGTTTATACTTTGAAAATATTCGTTCATTCGCTTTGGGTAAAAGTTAGAACTTAAGGGTACCTCACTATTGGCACGCCCTGTTATATTGTTGACTAATGACCACCATCTTTTTTAACCACAGTTTTTGGTTCTTATTTTCATGTTTTACCGCTTTAAGCTGGTTCTCGCGGATAAGACAGTTAACTCTTTCTTGCAGTACACGATTTCTTTCATTGTCTTTCCTACGAATAGCATTTTTCCTTAACTTTAAAATATGTTTAACTGTCGGAGAGAAGAAAGGGGGGTCTCTACTAGATACTCGAGTTTTAATGATTGGAAAACATTCGCCAAAGATTGGCCATACCTTGTTATAAGAAGCATATATCATTTCGCCATTGAACATCCTCCATCTTTTTGTAACATCCTTAACTTATTATGCTGTCTCAAGTCACGAAACTCTACCGTTTTTCTTATGGCTTTTTTCTTTACCACAGGTTTAAGCAAAACAGCCAACTGATGATCAGATCGCACAAGGCCTTTTACCGCTTTGGCCTTTTCCCAATAATTGGGCACATTGGTTATAAACACATCGAGAATCTTTTAACCACGAGTTGGAACCTTCACAATCTGAGCTAAAGAATGATCATTCAGCAACGTCTTTATCTCCAATTGGTTTATGTCCCCAGCAATAATTAATTTTGTATCGGGCACTGCTGATAGTAGTCGTTCACATGAATCAATCAGGACATCAAGCAGGCCATCAGGGAGGTACTCCGAAGAAGGAGGATGATATAGTGCCACTACTTAGAATACAGAATTATCAGTAGTTATTTTAGTCCACAAACATTCATACGGATTCGAAAATTCTTCTAGCCTCTCGAGTTGCGAGCCATTTCTACAGAAAACAGCTACTCCACCTCCCTGTCTATCATAATGGCTGTCTTTTCGTATTACTGAAAAACCGTCAGGGCGTACTGCCTGATTAGGAATGGTAGATTTAAGCCACGTTTCTGTGATAATACCCAGATCAACATCATGATTCTTCAATTCTAGGTACAAAGCTGAGCTGGCGTCAGGTTTAGCTAAGGATCTAGCATTTATTACTATACAGGTGGAGATAGAACGACACTTTGGAGGACAAGGTTTACTAACACAAATATTAATTAGATTGTTCAAGTTGCGCGACCTTGTTTATTTTAAACAAGAAACCGCATAAACTACCTCAAAATCGCAAAATATCATTACTGAGCTGTAAAAAATTGAGCTAATTACAGAAATCGGAAAAACTATATAATTTAGCAAATTATTTGCTACGACCACTTACCGAAATCTCACCGAACTAAGCCCTGATGTTGAGAAATAAGTCATAAAACGCAATTGCGATCGTCAAAAATTTGGAGTAAATATCTGAGTATATCCGTTAAAATGCAGGAAATGGCGTCTTCAGGTTTTAGGCTTAATCTGCCCTTGAAAACCCGTATCAAAGTATCAGGGGGTATATACACGCTGTTGGAAGGCGGTGGTCCCACTCAATTCTATCATCTAGCTTCGAAATCTAGGCAAGTACACGTAAAGCACTGCCGCTCAAAGCTCTGTGTTGTAAGAAGGATAAGGTAAATTAATGCGGGGGAGGGGAGTTATGCGGGGTACGTTTTCTAGCACAGATTATTCGAGTTCTTCTGAGGTTGCCAGTCTGCCATTGGCCAGTAGTTTTGTGTAAAATATTAGCGACTGGGTTATTATTAATGGAAGTGTGGGGGGGGGGGAAGGGATGTCAAAATGGGGGTGGGTCCCGGATACGTTTCTATCAATATTTTGAATAAATAACTGGTATTTCATAGTTTGTTCTCTGTGCAATATTTCATTTGATACTCTCACAAATCGTGAAAATCATCTCGACACACATAGCAATGTACAAACCAATCTCAATTAAGACTGTAAGTCTATATTTTATATCGATGTAATATATCTCTGTGTGTTCTATATATCTCACAAACAAAATTGATGGCTTAATGACCAGTCATGGATTCATTCATTTATTGTATAAGTGTAATTTAAATATAACTATTTGAATATACAAATAAACTATAAAATATTAAGTGCGGAATACGTTTTTCATTAAGATTTTGCTGTAAGAGAGGGTGTATGTCCCATTTAATAACTTCGATGGAGGCTGAATTTCAAACAAGAATATTTTTAGTCACATGTATTTAGTCTCATATGTTCAGGGACGTAGCGAGGCATCTGTAGTTGGGTGGGGGGGGGGGGGGGGTGCCCTTCCCCAGAACCACCTAGATCCAATTGTCCAGTTATTATTTTTTTACCAAATCCCAGTTTCAACTGTAGCCTTAAAGAATATTTCCGAGCAGGTGTTTAACTTACAGTATGTGTTGACTTTTGAAAAACAAATATCGAATGACATTCACATCCCAAAATTCAGAACCACTACGGGCCAAAAGTCATTTGTTTATAGGGCATCAATTAGTTGGAACTCCCTTGTCCTACACTCAAACTATGTGCGACCAGTAGGGATTTGGCGCTGCTTAAAGAAACAATTACTAGAAAGATTCTTAGACACAAACTAATTTTATGCATATTATAGTTTAAACATGATCTAATTTTAACTATATACATAGCAAAATTGTAATTAAATGTAATTTTGTAGTTTATTTCGGCAATTGTAAATTAGTTATGAAAAACCCTTTGGGATAACTAATAAATTGTATGTATGTAATATTCTGCTTTCAATACATGTACCTTTCTTTAGAAATAACTTCACGAAGTAAAAGTTTCAAAACCTGACATTTTCTGTCACACACCAAGTAAATTAATACTAAATAAATTACTGACTCGCTATCAGGGGCGTAGATATCGATTTTAGCTGGAGCTACTCATTACCGATTTGTGAATCCAGACAGACTCATTCCCGATCAGCGGCAGACCAGTCTGAAATCTGACCGTGGCTCCTCGACCTCGCAAATATGTTCCCCTATTTCGCATGTTCCAATTTCGAATTTCGTCGGATTTCTTCCCGAAAATTGTCCTCAATGAACCCGTATTTCAGACAAAAAGTAACGAGAAACACAAAAATATAGAGTACGATCATATCACGTACTACTCGGCGCCTTAATAGACAGATTTAGATCGAGGACGTGAACGGCAAGACGACGTGAGGTGGCGTAATTTGGCGCGAAAATATGGCGTTGTTTTGCTAGCGACGTCGTCACAGCGATTTTCAGGACGCCAAAAACAATTTCTCACGTCGTGTCCAAGACGTCAGTTTCTTTTTGCTTATTTCTCCCTCCAAAAAGGTACGTACACAATAAAAATCGTATAAATAATTTTTATAGTCATCATTTTTGTTATTTACACGAATATTGTGCGTATTTACTGATTTTATTTATGCGCATAATTAAAATAGCAAAGTTGTGCAAAATTTGTTTCCGGTTTCGCCAAGACAGCCATCATTTTGGTCGAAACAAAATCCCATAACAAAATACAGAATGATTTTATAATAGCTGTTTGCCAGTCTCAAGCAAGACGTTTGTTTATCTATTTCTTATACATTTTATTTGTGTTATAAATTATTTATTCACCAATAATATTGTCCACTTTTTACGGTTTTAAGACAGTTGATGTTTACATAAAATAGTTTCAATGGATTATTTTATATCGGTATGGTAAGTGTTATATATACTGTGCAAAGCATTTCTTAAGATGATTTATTTATCTTTTTACAGTCAGTGCTATTACATATTGAAGTTATCGCTTGAGATGGGAGACAAGACGCTTGAGATGGGCCGGAGACAAGAAGGATTGCCCGAAGAAAAGGTATACTATTGAAAACAAATCCAAGTTTAATAAATATGGCTGACGTTTATAATATATTATAATAAAATTTAGACTACAGAGGTGCAAGTTGTTTAATATAGTGCTTCCATGCTACCTTGTGGTATGCAACTACTGATAAATTACTAGTATTTATGAAAAATTAGTTGCTGTGTGTTGTTTAATACTATACATAATTATAAATATTTTACTAGGTCCAGTATGGTATGGTCGAAATCGAAAGATCTCCTACTCCTTAAAGAAGTAGCTGCAGAAGGTGTTCTCGCCCATAAGCAGCGATCGAAGGAACGAGGTACGCAGTGGCAAAAGGTGGCAGACAGCATCAGTGTGTCAGTGGGTCATGACATTACTTCAAGGGCAGCCAGAGACCACTACAACACAGTTTCAAAGAAGTAACGAGCTAGAATGGCCAGAGAAAAAAGAGCTACAGGCGAAGGTGGTGAAGAGCTAACAGAGAATGAAAGTTTGTTGGAAGAACTGATAGACATTGAAGATGAGACTGAAAGGCAGATGGAATGTGAAAATGAAACAAAAAATAACAGGATTGAACAAGAGGACAAGCATTGGAGATGAGGGAAAGAGCAATGGAGAGGTTGGGGCAAACAAGGAAAAGGATAGGAGAGGCGAGTGGAAGTAGTAAACCAGCACAAAAGAGAAGAAGATCCGGAGACATGATGGAATGGTTGCAAGAGAGGGTAGAGCTGGAAAAAGAAGAAAAGGAATTGAAGCAGGCTGAGAAAAGAGAGTTTATGGAAGCACAAAGTATGCAACATAGGGAAATGATGCAAGTTATGCAGCAGAATCAACAGCAATTTGGCATGCAAATGAAGTCTACAACAGCAAATGCAACAACAGCAAGAGCAACAACAACAGATGCAGCAACAAATGATGGCTCTATTGCAGCAACAGCAAACACAAATGTTGGCAAACATATTTCAAAAAATTTTTAATTAATGACATGTTGAAAAAATTTCAATTACATCATGTACAATGTTATGTACAAATTATTAACATTATTAATAATTATCTAAAAACCTTTAAATTATGAAATTAAGTTATCTTGTATATATGTTTCAAAAACAGGTTCATTAAATAAATTAATTGTTTACTTATAATCAATACTAGAATAAACTTTTCAACGGGCAATGATGCACACACATCCACAAACCCAAAGCAGTTTTCCAGTGGGGCACCCTTGTTATGAATGACATCAGCATAACTTTGAAGCATCTCTGGTGACAGAAAAGGCTGATTCCAACTTTCAAGGAGATGATGATGTTGTTCATACACCAGATCCAGCAGTTCATTGAATATTAAGCACATCTCTGTTGGATTCCTCCCGAACCGGCTTACCATGTCAGTGTACCTGCATGGATATGCAAATCGCTTAAACAAAATGCACAGTGCTTCCTCTCCAAAACAACTTGTTCCTTGACGACAGCTAATCTTCTCAGGAACTCCAAGCAACTGCTTCAACAAAGGCAGGTCTCTCTTGGCAAAACGCAATTCAGTCCTGCATTCCTCGTCATCCCAAGTATCCACATTGAATGGCTCGAATTTCCAGTATGGGAATAACGGTTTTGGCCAGTTATAATCGTACAACAAAATAAACTCAGCATCAGTGATATATTGCTCAGCTCGAGCAATAATTAAAGCATCACGAACAGATTGTAAACCGTGCGACATTTGATCAAAACTGACATTTATGATCAGTCAAAACACTATAACTAAAATATATCACGACAGCATCACGATATTTAACGACTAAAATATATTTCAAAAACGTACAGTTTTGTGAACAATCTCAAAGAAAATATCAAAAGAATAGTTAAATTTTATGTCTTTGGTATTTTATATATAAATTGTATTTATAATTGGTTCGTAAAATAATAATACAGTGTAAATATACTCTGTCTCTGGCCAAAAAGTGCCTTAATTCGCATAGTATTAAAACCTTTTCTTCAATATCACACAAGTCAAGTCCTTCCCTTGAGGTAGATTAATATTTGTAGGTATTTCATAACAAAGATGCATTTTCGAAGCAAAAAATATAATATTCGACGTCGTCTTGACGTCCTAGAAACTTATCTAAATCTGTTTTTGTCAACAACACGACAACGTCCTCGACCCAGACTTCGCGCGATAATTTGACGTCGTCTTGACGTTCACGTCCTAGATCTAAATCTGTCTAATACGTCTTGATGAAGACTCAACTACTTCCATGACTGAAATACATCGAACTAATGTCTGCGTTTTTGTAAGTGTTTTACTTTTACGGGGTAAGATTGTTGAGCTGATGCCCCACACATGTCCAATATAGCCATCAGTATAGACAATATATTATTTAAATGATACACATAAAATGAGTAGTTCTTTTAAAAATTTCTTTGTGTCGGTTTCCAAATATTTTTAGTCGGTCTTGCTTAGCATTGCGTGTATTTATTCAATGCATAATTTTGAGATCGACTGTCCTAATTTTGAAACCGACTAGATAATCTCACTGGGGGGGGGGGGAGAGTAATTTTTCCTTACTTAGGCCACAGAATAAGTATATACCAGAAGTGTAACTTCATAGGGCTTTCGTGTCCTCAAATTTCCCAAAATGTACACGTCATGCACACGCCATCATGCTTGCTTGTAAGATGGCGACGTTTGATAGCGTCAGCACGAACAACTTTTCTATCAGTGTTTTGCATTTTCTCGCGGCCTTTTCTGCCATTTTAGTAGTAATTTGTTTAACTAATTGACATACATTGCAAGGCCAATGGTTTTTTTCATTTCCGCAAATGTCAAGGCATTAGGTCAAAGGGCATGAAAGCAATGACGTAAGAACAAATGACGAATACACGTCATGCACACGCCATCACAACTTGCCAGTAAGATGGCGACCGCGGGACGAGCTTTTTACAGAAGATAGACATCTGTTCATACTTAATCTGTGCTTAGGCTGAGGAATATGCTCTAAAGAAAGTACGACGAAAGCTTAAAGACAAAGTAAGAGACTTTAGAAGTTATACTTGTTTTGAGAAGACTGAGAAGAATAAGGGCGTTTTAACTACAGTCACACAAGTTATCAATTCTTTCTATCGTTTTATGAAATGTTAGACAATAATTTAATCAATTATCGATTAATCGTGATAATTTTTACCTTCTCAAACTGGCATTTGGATGTATTATATAACGATTACTTCCCCCTGGAGCCAGCACGATTTTTCGCGAGAAAGCTCTAAACGCGCATGCGTTATTGCTGTATGAACTATGAAGGTTTATTACAACAATATGGCGATGTATATATGGGCGCAGTTATAAACGATATCATGTTATGAACGTTACAATTAACTACCTCTTAGGGCAAGGCTTTGGTCATTTTTATAAAATTCCGAAGCATAAGCAGTTTCGCCTGAAACACGTCACATATTTTGGACTTGACGCTGGTTATATATAAAAAAAAATCAAATACAAGATTCATGCAAGACCCGATGAGATCCCTTTGGCCTTATATTACAGTAAATATCGAATCATTTATGTTATAGTAATTAATAGTATACAGCATTGGATACTTTCTAGTTTCGCTTAGCCTTTATTTTGTAGTCTGTTACAACCGTACTCTCGAAATTTTATATACACGATGAAATTTGAAATAATGCTTGCACAACAATGCTTGCACAGCATGCTTGCACAACAATTACGTACGCGCTATAAACCGTGTAACATACCGTTTGTATTTAAAAACTTTGCACTATCCTTGGATCACTAGTTCTTACTTGTTTTCCAGTCCAAATGACAAACTATTATTTTGATTACTTGAAGTAGTTAACATAATTAATAGCGACTGCGGCCTCGCTTTAGGTCTTTCCGCGTTCTTGATGACTGTGTTTACGACCGCCATCTTGATGAATATAAGAATATTCGTTTATTTACGATTTGCTTATTCCTCAGAACGACAAACAAAATAGCAACACCATGGTAAAACTATTTAATAATACAGTTTATTTATACTAGTTCGTTTATATTAAAAGCGATTTTGTTCTACCAAGTCCTTTATTTGGCCTTTGATATGACATTCGAAACCTGTCTCGAACTGCAATTTAAACTTCAAAAAAATTTGACTGAAAAAGAGAAAAAAGAACCGCTTCTCTGCTCTTGTCCAGTTATCCGGACGGGAACCATTTATTTTTTTACTTGGCCGAATTATGTATTAATTTATATATAAATATTTATTGCGTAAATAACTGAAATGCCGACAGAATTAAGAGCAATCAAAATTGTTGCAGGCGCTAATTTAAACTATGTGTTGTGTGTATTATACTGGAATTCGCACTTCAGAACGGAAAAAACGAAATTTCAGAGACTCCAGATCTACGTTCAATTAACCATGTACTGGTCGATGCCCGAACAGAGGGCAATTATGCGGGCTAGTCCCGGGTAACAGGACTGACTAATTTATTCCATGTATTACAGCGTCTTCAAGGCTTTGCTAAAATACAGTTAATAGAAATATTCGTCCACTTAGCTTAGATTTAAACCTGTCTTTTGCTTGATCCAAATCTATAGTTCTCTTCTGGCAAAGGAATATTCTAGTGACACTAAATCAGCCCGGAAAGTCGGGTTGACCAGCCTCATATAAACAGCTCCTAAAAGAAGCAATTCTCGTTGATATAATACGTTGTCTTGTTTTGGCGATAGATATCCGCTCAAGAAAGTAGAAAAAGGAAGAAACATCATTTAGAAAATCTAGAGAAAAGGTAAGCAACTTAGCAAACGCCGAGAGCAGAAAAGTCTACAGTGGAAGTCGATAAAGTTGTTTTCCAACAAAGATATACTTACATTTCTTCGTGGAATGACCCAAGTGGCATTACACATACCAAGTAGTACTCTAAAATGAATTTTTGATTTTTGTAGAGTTCACTTGTTGGATTCTGAGAATGAGAGTTTAAAAAATAAGTTAGAAAGGCAAGATCAATCATTAAGGTAATTATCATAATTCGCATTGACAGCTGAAATTGCCGCATCGTGTGAGATATATATTTGCATGAGCGGCATGTGAAATTCCCAGGTGAAAAGCATCACAGACAAATTAATTCCAATCAAAGTTATGACCAGTTCGCGAACCCTTCCATTCGTCCGTTACTTTAGTTCGTCATTCAGCGCCTGGGACCTGGGTACGAGGCAATTTACTCTCTTAAAGAACACCACGGTCAAACGTAAAGCGCATGCGCGAGTATACTGAAATCGCGGAGAAAATTTCTGCCAAAATAATAGGAGTAAATACGGGAAAAGAAATGCGTCGCCCAAGTAAAAGAAGATCGGATTTTCGTCCCCCGACATCTCAAGTCCATTTACTAGAGGACATTCTGAGAATAATCTCAATCCCATCGCGGAGATAATTAACCAAATAGGTAATCGGTGTGACCCTATTCATACATTCATCCATTATTCAGTTCACTCCCCATTGGGGGCTTTTCAGTGACCGATTACATCAAGTATCTCGCTTACTTATATTACATACTTAGCCTACACTATCTATTTTACAACAATTGTACCTTGGTATATCTCTTTGTTGAATACGAGGCTTTTCTTAGAAACAGTGATATAGAAAACACAGAAGTAATAATCATGGGTTACTTAAACTGTGATATCTTAAAATCTCCTCCTAAGACTCACACTCGTAGGTTGCAATTCCTTTCATCACTCTACCTGTTCGATCAGCTTATTAATGAACCCACAAGGGTAACTAGAACATCAGCAACCCTAATTGATTTAATTTTGACAAGGAGGAAGATATTTCAAAGTCTGATAACCCTAATATTTGCTTGAGGGTACGGAGATCCCTTTACCTGCAGGTCCTTGACCTGCATGCACCCCTTAGACGCATGAGGACTCGTGGAAATTCTCTTCCTTGGATTTCTTCAAACATCAGGGGTATAATGAGACTAAGAGACTTCCATAAAAAAGCCGTTAAATATAATTCTCAAAGTCATTGGATTGAGTACCTCAGAATTGAGTAAGGCCAAAAGAAACTTTTTCTGCATTAAAATAGAGTATTGCGCTCAGTTCAAAGATATAAAACAAAGTTCGAATCTAATTAATAATCTCTTGGGCAAGAACATGAAATCAAACAATATTTCCCAACTTAAAATTGACAACTTGTTATCTCAGACGATAAATTGAAATTAAAGCTAAGGCTTTGAATGATTTCTTTGTTAATATGGGGGCAACACTTGCAGCCGAAATTGAAAATGACTCCTTGAATACAAGCTTATCTGATTGCGAAGATTCTCGTTCTAGTATTGACTCTAATCTTGCCTCTAAATTTTCTGAAATTAATGAGGATGAAGTAATTTGCCAACTACGCAATCTCAAAATTTCAAAATCTACAGGAATAGATAACATTCCAGCAAAAGCTTTTAAAATAACCGCGGATATTATTGGTTCTTCATTAACGTGGATATTCAACCATTCGATCAAAAAAAGGAGAGTATGTGGACGAATGGAAAAAAGCCTGGGTACTACTAATTTACAAATCTGAAGATAGGCAAAAATGCAAAAATTACCGCCCAATCTCAATACCACTAATTGTTAGTAAAATACTTGAGAGATGCGTTTTTAATCAAATATTCAAATTTCTCAATGTTCACTGCTGTCAAAACATTTCAAATTTCACTGCTGTCAAAACATCAACATGATCGTTTTCGGCCAAAGCATTCAGCTCTCACCGCTCTAACTCAGATGTGTGATACATTTTATGAAAATATGGATAATGGTCAGTTGAGCGGCGTTGTTTTTCTTGATATTCGTAAAGCTTTTGGCTCAATTGATCATAATATTCTGTTGTATAAGTTGAACTGAAGACCCATTTGGAATATCAAATATTGAGTTGGGTTGGTTTGAGTCCTATCTAACAAATAGGGAACAATTGTGCACTGTTAACGGCACCATGTCTTCGTCTAAAAGGATTGTTTGCGGTGTTCCGCAAGAATCAATTTTTAGGTCCATTGTTGTTTTTACTTTATAGCAATGATCTCCCTGAATACCTTCATAAAACTACGCCTTATATATATGCAGACGATACCCAAATTTCTTGTACCGCTAATAACTCGACTGAATTAACCGAAAATCTTGATCATGATTTGAACAGAATTGGTGAATGACTTTTTAGAAATAAACTGCGACACCACCCAACTAAGACCAAACTAATGTACATAGGGTCAAAACATTACATTAATTCCATGACCTGTGATCTTCCAGTAATGTTAAATAATCAACGTATTCCTCGAGTTCTCTCGTTCACATGTCTTGGTCTTGAGCTTGACGAAAATCTTAGCTGGAATGAACATAATATTCAAGCGATTTGAAAAAAAGTGGGGGCTGGTATAGGAACTACTGTATGAAACGTATTAAACCATTTGTTCCTACTAGCACCCTTCAAATAATTTATCGAGCAATCGTTCAGCCCTATTTTGATTACTGCGTCTGTGATCAACATCTGAAAGATAAAATTCTGCAGCCCGAATTCTAACTGGTGCTAGTTACGAGACTAGATCTGCTGATGTTCTTCGATCTCTTGCTTGGGATAATTTAGAGACGAGGCGATGTACAACTAAATCAATACTATTGTACAAAGTCTTGAATGATTATACATGCAGGACCTACTTTGAAAGAGTCCTTGATAAGACGCAATCAGATGCAAACTAATTATGACCTTAGAAATGGTCATCTGGCCCTTGCGAAGTCTAGAAGTGAATTCCTCAAAAAGAGCTTCAAGTACAGTGGGGTTAAACTATGGAATAGTCTCTCCACTGATACAAAACTGGCAGAGTGAATTCATTCATTCAAAAGATGATTGAAACTAAACTTCAATAACACAATCCATTTCTCTAATAAACATGCAGGGTCACACCAATTAATCAACATCAATTGTATATAGTTATTTATTCTTCTTTTTTGTACTTTCTTGTATTTTTTAAATTGTTGACGCCCTCCGTGGAAATCAACGTCCTGTTGACGGAGCTAGTGTAGGTAGGGAATGCTACGGCCTTTTCCTTGTGTCAAGACGAAGTTATACTGGGTTTGCACTCTCGTTATTTTTCGCTGGAGCTTCGTGAAGACAAAGCTATTTCCACTTTTTCGAGTACAAGCAATTAAAACGCGGTACGTGTTCTTAAGGAGTTTAATTAAATACACGGTCCACGTATAAGGCAAGTATGCGGAGAGCAGTATCGACGCGACTTAAAGCCAATTTCCCTCTTTGTTGTCGGTTCGCTTGACAAATTTCGCTAATTATAATGATAAACAAGTGCTGAATGATAAACGAGTACAAACTGCTTATGCGAGAACCAAGGGCGTAAATCCTGGGAGTTTTGCCCACCCCCCTAACGTTTGAGAAAAGCAATTTTGTAGGGCAAATATTCAATAACTTATTGGGCAAAAGTACATTTAAATTATGTTGATTAAGATAAAAAACCTAGAAGTCCAGTCTGAGCAATTTAAAAAAAATTCCTATTCTAATATAAGTCGTTTTCTGACAATCAGAATTCGGTAAAATCTTCCCCCAAAGTGCTTTACAAAACTTTACAATTTTCTGGTAGAGAGTGCCCCCATACCCCTCCATGGCTCTCGTGCCTTTGGCACTTGATACTTGTGCCTTCACATCATCATTTCTTCGACGCTACCACTGCGTACCCTCATAAACGTATTTGGTTTTCCCAGCTTCTTTACGTTCTTTTTTTACCACACCCTTTCTGTTGGGCAAAGCGACTCCACACCCCGCTAATGTTTAGACCCAAGTTACGCCCTTCGCAAAAACATACGACTTGACAATGTACGACTTGTATCATATATGTATCACATGTAAGCCCTTTAACCATTTTGCTTTATTTACCTAGATCTTTACCATTTCAATTGAGCAAGCTGAAATCAACTGGTGGTTGAGAAGAAACAATCAGTTATAAAAATCAAGGAACACAGGCAGGAGCCTGTTTAAAATGGTTTGTAAATTTTGTTCATGGTACTGTAAATTGCACATCATGTAGCCTCTAGAGATGAGGCATATGGGATGAGGCATATGGGATGAGGAGAGATTTGCAAGCCTGAAACTTCCACTTTCCCGAGGGTGATTTATATAAAAAGTGAAAACTGAAAATTGCGTATCCACGTCACATTTTGAAAAAATTCCACATTCTGTTGAGCAGTAAGGGGCCATACACAAAAGAGGTCACGCTTGTAGGGGGGGGGGAGGGGTGGACAGCTCCAAGTAAGATATGAAAAAGCAGTAAACGGTCTTAATTCTTTTTATAGCTTTTTCAAATGAGAGAAACTACAATTTTACTGCCGAGTCCTTTAATTAATTTTTTTTTGCAATTATTTAAAAGTTGAACCTCATCCAAACCTTTCATTTACCGTGACCTGTTTAATACAACAAAACGTGATCATGTAGTCACGTAGCGACATAACCATACGTAAGTTACTGACCAGGTACTCTATAACTGTACCTGCACTGGAACCCATATTTGAAACCTAATTAATACTTACATCATCATCAGTAAAGAAGGGATACGCAATAAAAGTTCCAGTTGTCGTTGGTGTAACTGTTCCAGTCGGTCGGACTGTAGTTCCTTTGCTATCTCCACAAACACGAGCTGAACTGTTGGTAGCTGCACAGCAAAACTCGGATCTCTTGAGATCAGAAAATTTCTTACCCGTCATGTTGCTAGGAGATGCACATATCATTTTGTTAAGGATATCCTGGCCAAACAACTGCTTGGCGATTTTATCAAGTGCGAACTTATGAAACCATGCCGGATGAAAATCACATTTAAATGGATTCCCTCCTATATAAAAGGAGCTGAGGTTCTTAAGTACGGTAAACGGATTTTCTTCGATCGTGGATATCTTGTTTTGTTAGACCTATAAATGCGTCCTTTAGAATATGTGTGATTTCATTGCCGCCGAGATCCAACCATGTAAGTTAGGTCGCTTGAAGTATGGAAGCTGTCTTTTCCAAAAATGTATCTGTAGTTAGGCCGCAACTGGTCACACGACCGCTGCAAGTGCGTGTAATCCTGATGAAATTAGTTTAGAACGTAGGATAAAAAGATTCTTTAGCGGTCTGTTTAGACTGGTAAGACTTCAAATGGGTTTTTATCCAAACGAACGGTTTCCAATTTCGAGACGTTTGCAAATACACGAGGCGGGAAAGACACGAACTGATTGTCTTTCAAAGATACATCACCCAAGTTTACAAGCCGCTGGAAAGTTCCTTCTTGTATATAACTTAAGCTTCCTTCGATCATTTCTAGCCTTTAATCAATAGAGGCCTATGAAGTCGTCTTTCGTGAGGTTCTTGATGCTGCTTTTGTCAATAGTTAGCCATTTCGTATCATTGTTAAATATACGCCTCGAGCGAACTTGCTTATTTTCGCCAAATTATGCATCAAATTGTTGGTTTCCCGACCCGAATTTGGGAAACATAAACAATTTGATGGATATGACTTCGGACACGGTCCTTCTTGGCCTTTCACCAAAATGAATAGCAATGAGCAAAAGAATATACGCACTGCATGGAACATAACTTGTCGTTTATAGCTAGTTCTTGTCAATAAATGTATTTGAATAAGCAGCAGACAGCTGAGTGTTGCTTTTGTACTCAAAGACTAGCTATCAATCTCAAATTCAACACAATTTCTAACTCCTGTCATTTCAATAGTCATATCGAATTCAATCTAATATCAATTTGCACTTCCTTCATATAATTTTGAAACAGAAATTGCGGGAACCACAGAGTATTTAAATTAAATACAAAACAATAGTAACTCCGAAAACGGTAAACATTTTGAAAAGTGTTTATTCGACGTTTCGACTAGATTTAGTCGTCATCAGAAATGAATGAAATTACTACATATCAGAGGTATATATATATATATATATATATATAGTCAAATCTGCAGACATGCATGTTTCGCCGTTCAACGGCTCGTCAGTGCAGCTTGTAACGCAGTCTAGATGCGAGTGACTTCGTATTTATACACCATACTCTTGCCCTCACCAAGCGCATGTGGTACAATACTCAGACACATGCGCATCCAGACATGCGTGAAGTGTTTTGGGGCCAGAGTGCTCAAACGACCACAAGGAAAGTGAGCTTTTGCATTATAGCTTATTAGCCACCAATTAACCTCACAGAGTGCTCAACAACACAAGTGAAGGAGCATATATAGTCAAATCTGCAGACATGCATGTTTCGCCGTTCAACGGCTCGTCAGTGCAGCTTGTAACGCAGTCTAGATGCGAGTGACTTCGTATTTATACACCATACTCTTGCCCTCACCAAGCGCAAGTGGTACAATACTCAGACACATGCGCATCCAGACATGCGTGAAGTGTCTTGGGGCCAGAGTGTCCAAACGACCACAAGGGAAGTGAGCTTTTGCATTATATACATATACATATATATATACATATATACATATATACATATATACATATATACATATATACATATATACATATATACATATATACATATATACATATATACATATATACATATATACATATATACATATATACATATATATATATATATATATATATATAATGCTAATAAGCTATAATGCAAAAGCTCAATTCCCTTGTGGTCGTTTGAGCACATGCGCTTGGTGAGGGCAAGAGTACGGTGTATTGTACCACATGCGCTTGTATTGTACCACATGCGCTTGGTGAGGGCAAGAGTATGGTGTATAAATACGAAGTCACTCGCATCTAGACTGCGTTACAAGCTGCACTGACGAGCCGTTGAACGGCGAAACATGCATGTCTGCAGATTTGACTATATATTTCTAAAATTCATTAATTATTCATGAGTTAATTGGCCAATGAAATTTCTCAAAATTGGTCACATGCACAGGCCTTTATATCGTGATAAAGACCGTACCATTATTATTTATTATGCGTATATAGATCACATGTACATTTATGCGTAATAAAGGTACATGTACTTTTATAATAAACACCAGCACAGTACAGAATTCACACAAAAACTGCAAATACACTTTATTTTCCATAGTTAATCGTCACACTACAATTTTTAAACACTGGTCTTACAATACAATTGACTTTACTAGCAGGTATATCGCACTCATATTTTTGGGAAGAAACCTCATCAATACTAGCCAAAACTTCGTCTGAAACATCACAATGAAACCCGCCTAAACTGCTATCGCGGACTCCCCTGTTTCATCTTGTTCTGCCTTCTCGTTCTCTCGCCAGGGACGTAGCCAGAGGGGGAGCCGAGCCGAGAGCGCCCCCCCTCCCAGGTAATATTTGGGTGCTAATACTTGCTGCAAAACCGAAAATGCCCCCAGAATATAGCCCACCACTTTTTAATTCGGGCTCCTCTCCCTTGAGCTCTGGCTACGTCCCTGTCTCTCGCGCATCAACGTTTACTGACGAATTCAATTGCTTAGGAACTCCAAGACATTCACTCACTCGGCTAATTTGTTCTTTACACGGTCTCTCGTACCTCTGTAAAGCGTTCGATTTGTGACCAGTTAGCTCGCGAGTCTGTTTATCATTAATAGGAACCCTGTAAATGGAGCAATAAGCTCTGTAGGGTTAACCTGTCTAATGGCTAAGTTTGTAAAAAAAAAAAAATAAAAATAAAATAGAATTTTGATACAGACGAGTTGCGGAAGTCACTCTCAGGCTATATGAGCGGTCTTCTTTTCCAAACAAGCCCTTCCGCAAAGCTTTTCAGGAAGAATACTGTTTAGCGTATTCATCCCCACAACACTATTCTCATAACGAAACACTGTTTTATCCCGGTAAGGTCTAAAGTAAAACGCTTGCTTTTGCTCCGCTAATTTCTCAATGTTACTGAAGTACAATTTATACAACGATACCAAACAATGTTCATATTTTTCTCCTACCATATGACACTCGTGCTCTACATTACGAGGGGTATACTTAAGATCGTTTAAACCACCATGAAAAGTCTTCGACATGCTTTCATTAAACACGGTGCAATGATCCGACAATGAAAAGTTCTTCAACCGCAGCAGTCGGTGTTCACCAGCCCGTATCCCGAAAAACTTTCCGTTGTAAAAATACAATGTGTGCATTAGCGATTCGGCTGTATATTGTCCAAGTAGCTTCTTTTTCCAAAGAACAATTTCCTCTTCCTCTGTAATTTCGTTCCGTACTTTCTTCTTGCAGCCCACATCAACGCCACAGGCCGTCGCGTCTTTCATTTCAGCATCTAATGCTTTTTGAAACCGTATATGAACCTACAATAAAACCAACAATAAAGATTCATTAGCTTTTAGTAAGTCTCGTACTCTCGTCACACATAAAAACTAACCCAATTGTCGTTAACACGGACAAGCATAATTATAGGCATACTGTACCTTCTGTCTTTCTTGTCCAAAACATTTACCGTCTCACTTTCTTTGACTTCAGAGAGATACCGATTTAAGCCTGAGACGATGCAATACAAAGTACGTGCTGGGTACCGCTTCCCGTCTGAATTTGCCACTTCTCCGACGAACTTTGTCAACCAAAAGGAAGGGATGCTGTATTCATATCTTGCAGTGATGTCGTTAATGCTTGAATAATTGAGCCCACATCGTCATTTTGCAAACTGTCTTCACTATTAACTTCCTTTTTCTCTCTAGAACCTCTCCATTCGTTAAAAATTTTGACGGCCCACTTCGTCGCATATCGTGTACTAGCGGGAGTGGCTTTTTCGAGCAGGCTTTGCTCTTCTTGTGAGCTTCGCGTCCTTCGAAAACGTGCCATCGACTAGCGAAGTCCCAAAAATGTTCAAATTTAAATACCAATCGATTTGTATAGAAATAACCTAATTAAAAACTCCAAATGCGCAATTATCCAAGTATACTCCTTAAAATATTTTCTAACTTTGAATACGCAAAACTTAAAGACTTTACGCCACTGTGCACATATGTAATTGCTATATTAATTAATTGTTATAAACCATTAACATTTTGCAGATCACACAAGCATAATATTGTATAATACAAAAATAGACATTCTTCAGTGAACAACAACAACAAGGTGAATTTTAGAAGTCATTTACAAACCTCGTGTTCGGACTTTATCATTGTTTAAAGACGCTCGTCTACGGCTCGCGTCTTTAAACAATGATAAAGCCCTCTCACTCGGTTTGTAAATATTACATATATGCTCCTTCACTTGTGTTGTTGAGCACTCTGTGAGGTTAATTGGTGGCTAATAAGCTATAATGCAAAAGCTCACTTCCCTTGTGGTCGTTTGAGCACTCTGGCCCCAAGACACTTCACGCATGTCTGGATGCGCATGTGTCTGAGTATTGTACCACATGCGCTTGGTGAGGGCAAGTGTATGGTGTATAAATACGAAGTCACTCGCATCTAGACTGCGTTACAAGCTGCACTGACGAGCCGTTGAACGGCGAAACATGCATGTCTGCAGATTTGACTATATATATATATATATATATATACCTCTGATATGTAGTAATTTCATTCATTTCTGATGACGACTAAAATCTAGTCGAAACGTCGAATAAACACTTTTCAAGATGTTTACCGTTTTCGGAGTTACTATTGTTTTGTATTTAATTTAAATACTCTGTGGCTCCCGCCATATTACCTCAAAACTTGTCTGCAACAGGCTGTTTCATCTGTAAAAGAATCTTATACAGATGAAATCTTATACTGATTCTTTTACAGATGAAACAGCCTGTTGCAGACAAGTTTTGAGGTAAGCGAAAATCTATAATTTGCTCTAACTATATGTTGTCGAGCACTCGTATATATATATATAATATATACAAGTGAAGAAATATAAGAAGTACCGTAAAAGGTTATTAGTTAAATATTATTAGTTCTTTAGAAGCTTTAGTTCCGTGATTAAGGTTAGGTTTTAATCTGCGTATCGCAAGCGATTCTTTGAACAGTGGTAAAGAGCACTGGTCAACTCTATCGATTATTTTACAGTTATTAAAAAGAAAATCAGATAATATACATGTTATGTTAGAGTCCTGGTGTGGTGTTAGTTCCATTACAGTTTTCATATAATTGAATTATTCACATGAGATGTGGTTATAAACTTCAGAGCTGTCGCTTGTTGAGTGTTCCTTTATCTTACTGTAAACAGCGGTCTGTCTTTCCGGTGTAACGGGCTTTGCAGCCTGGACATATAAACTCGTAGACGACAGAACTCTTGTATTTTGCTGGGGTCGGATCTTTTAATGGGACAAAGGAGTTAGAGTAAATTGTTTTTCAGTTGATAATGAATTTACATAGGGATTTTAGTAGAGGAGTTACGTTTGCGTATGAATGAGCGGGTTACGTAGTTTAGTTCCATATTTGTCAAGGAATGGGAGTTGTATCCAGATTTTAATTGTGTTGGAAGGTGCGTTGTTATCACGGGAGCTATCAGTCGTAGGTTGATCAGGTGGAAGAATCCATTCCATGATATCTGACTAAAATCTAGTTGAAACGTTGAATAAACACTTTTCAAAATGTTTACCGTTTTCGGAGTTACTATAATTGTTTTGTATTTATGAATGTGGTTAATTTATTTTGAACTTCGACTGTTGTGAAAACAAATCCGATTTGATGGCGTTGTCATTTTATTTTGGCTTCACATTTTCGTTGCGTGTGATCGTTCCACTTAAAGTACATTGAGTTCATTGGCGAGAAAACCTTATGGTATGCCATGCGGATATTTGAAACGCGAACCAAATTCAACAGACTGCACATTATTGCTAATACAGTAAGTTTTTAAACACATGCATGCAGTAGCTATAATCGGATAACAAAATAAATAATAATAATTATATAAAATATTGTTATACAGGGTGTATAAAAAAAGCACGCAACCACTTAATATAGATATTCATATTGTTCTTAAGCACAAAATATTTTACGCCGCTGGGAATTTAAAATGGCTTCTAATCGTACAAATCAGCTAAACTAATAATGTGCAGCTCACAACCGAACAACGAATTTTCATAGTTTTACACTAGTACAGCCGAAATCAAAACACAACTGAAGTGCAAAACCTTTTTCGAGCAAGATTTCCTGATCGGGACCCTCGCCACAAAGCGACAATCTTGAGGAACGTCAAGAAATATTCGAGTTAAGGAATGAGCTTAATCTCAACAAAGGTAATTCTGGCAGGCGAAGAACAGCACGATCGGAGGAAAACATTGCCGCTGAATTCCCAGGGGCGTAAAATCTATTGTGCTTAAAAACAAAGTGAATATTTTAGAATATTAAGTGGTTGGAATTTAGTTACACCAACAATTTAGTTTTTAAGAATTCGCCGACAAATTCTTCATCTTCACCCCTTAGCGACGGCCCTGGAACAATCATCATTGTTTAGAATGAAGTGAGAATTTTGAATGACTTCCCTATATGAGACAAACATAATCTTTATTGTTCTTTCCCTTTCAAGCCATATAAATATAACCTTTATTCAATGTATTCCTGCACGATTCTCCGGGCGGAAAACGTATTCTTATAATGAAAACTCAAGACCGGTATGTTAAAGCATTATGCTGGGCTCTCATTTTCATTTTAAGAAAAACAACTTTGCAATCGATATTGTTGCAATAAATAATGCTGTCAATAAATACTATATACAGTAAGTAATGTTGTGCATTAGTCAACTGAAATCCCACAGCCAACGACTCCGAGGACAGGGCAAATAATTTAACAATAATGGATGGTGAATTTAGGAGGATAGTCTGGGAGGAAATCCGTTGTTTATTAAGAAAATATTTTAACAGGATTATCTTAACAAACAACGTTTATTCCCAGGGACTGGGAAAGATGACTAAATTCACCAACCAATTATTGTCAAATTATTCGCCCTGTCCTCGGAGTTGTGGGGGTCTTGTTACACTGTTAAAGGTTGTAGTAAACATTTTAATTATTTAATTTATATTGTTTGGGCAATTTTATATGCCAGCCAATGAGCGAACAGTTGCCATAGAGACAACATCATACGAGATCAGTGTTAGAATTTCTTACGAACTACGAACGTTTTATAGTTTATATTGGGTTGTTATTTTGTTGTTTTATGTAGAGAAATACGAGACTAAGCTAATAAATTGCAAAGTTTATTATATGGCGCCCAACGCGGGGCACTGAGCCCTTTTGTACGTGTTAAACAAGCGAGTAAACGATGGCGGAAAACGAAAATATTCAACGATTACGAGCGATTCGAGGCGCACATCGTGGTGTTGCCACAAAATTATTGAAAGAAGCCGACGATATTTTAGCATCTACGCTACGAGTTCAACGACGCTGTTGGATGAGTTGAAAACGAAATTGAATACATTGAGGCAACAAATCGAATGTAAACTGGCGAAACTTAACGAAGTTGACGAGAAAATATTGGGTTTATGCGACGTGAAAAACATTGGGGCGGAAGTAGTTGAATCAGAGGAAGTCATTGCGAAAGTTACATCGTGTATTGTACGATTAAAATCTGCGGTAAATAAGTCTGAAATGCAAGTGTTTAATACAGCGTCTTCTGTTGAAACGCCAAACATTGTATCGCAGCAATCACAGTCCTTTCAAGCGACACAAATCAGGGCGAAATTACCCAAAATAACGCTGCAAAAGTTTAAAGGAAATGTTACCAATTGGAAGCCTTTTTGGGAATCGTTCAAAGCAGCTGTTCACGACAACAATACTATTTCGAAAGTCGACAAATTAAACTATTTGTACTCACAACTTGAAGGCGCAGCTGCTCGATCAGTTCAAGGATTGACTTTGTCCGAAGCAAATTATGACGCGGCTATTGCTATTCTTGAGGAAAGATTCGGCCGACCACAACAGATTATCGCTGCTCATATGGACGAACTTCTTAAGATCCAACCTTGCTCAAACGAACGATCATCATCAATTCGGTTTGTTTATGATAAATTTCGAGTTCATGTACGCGGTTTAGAGGCACTGGGCGTTTCCCAAGAGCAATATGGTAGTTTACTGATACCAATATTGATGTCAAAGCTCCCAAATAGTTTACGGTTGGAAGTTGCACGAAAGTCTACGAATGAAATTTGGAAAATCGACGAAATTTTGGAAATAATTCGAAAGGAAATCGAAGCGAGAGAAGCAAGCGACCAAGTGAAATTAAATGACTCAAGATCACCCCCCGCATTTGAACGGAACAAAAATCAACCCTCTACAGCTCAAGCGTTGTTTTCGAAACAAAATCAAGGAGATTCGGTGAGAATTCGATGTGTTTATTGCAACGAACATCATTATTCAGCTTCTTGTGAAAGGGTAACTGGTATGCAAGATCGGAAGGATATTTTGCGACGAGACAAGCGTTGTTTCATTTGCTTACGGATTGGTCATGTGTCACAAGAGTGCCAAAATGCAAGGGGATGTCGAAAATGTGGTCAACGACATCATCAATCAATTTGTTCCCGAATTATTCGCCAGAAACCAGCGGATCCCCCGAAAGAAAACAGGAGCCTCAAAATCAAACAAATCCTGACAATTCAAGTGGAAACACGACAGCTACAAGTGCAACGAGTGCATCTCGTAAGGGGAAAGCCGTCCTACTTCAAACTGCTCGATGTGTTGCTACAAATGCTGACAGTACGAGATCAGCAACCGTTCGTGTTTTGTTCGACACTGGGAGTCAAAGAACATACATTACGAACAGTTTAAAATCGCGTCTGGGTTTGAAACCCACAGAGAAGGGAAATCTTCGTTTAAACACATTTGACGATGACCGCGTTCGAAAGGAAACCTGTGGTGTAGTTAAATTAAGCCTGGGAAAGGTGGACAGTGAAAAGGTTGATGTATCTGCCTTAAGTTTCCCAGTCATATGTTCATGATTGCCTCTTAAAGTCGAAGTTAAAGCATATTCACATATCGAAGGGCTTGCCCTAGCCGACGAGTTCGATGGTCAAGAGCGTGATTCTATTGATGTCCTGATTGGGTCGGATCATTATTGGAACTTTATTACAGGAGAGACAATTCGAGGGGATTTTGGTCCTACAGCTGTAAGCAGTAAGCTGGGCTGGCTTCTTTCTGGCCCAATCAATGGTGCAGGAACAAATTCGGTTGACATGTTTACTACGAATCTGATTATATCTGGGGAAACTGGAAACCGTGATCATTTTGCCAATGATGATGATGAGTTAAAGTCTACGCTCAAACAATTCTGGGAGACTGAATCAATCGGAGTTAGAGAACCTGAAGATTCTTCCATTTACCAGTTACCGATGTCATTTCTAAAGAATATCAAATATGAGGACAACCGTTATGAAGTGTCGCTACCCTGGAAAGAAGAGCAAATGGATGTCAAAACGGATTACAATTATTGTTACAATCGGCTGAAATCCCTGCAGTACAAATTAAGAAAGGAACCAGAACTTCTTGAAGAACATAACAACACCTTCAAAGATCAATTAGAGAAGGGAGTGGTTCAAAGTCCCTCCAGGAGACCTCGGAAATCTAGAAAACCAAGCGAGTGGGGAAGAGAAGTCAATACATTACATGCCTCATCATGCCGTCATCCGCAAGGATAAAGATACTACGAAACTGCGCGTTGTTTATGATGGGTCGGCAAAGTCTGACGTCGAACGACATTCGCTAAATGAGTTCTTAGAAACGGGTCCCAATTTTATACCACATCTCTTCGACGTTCTCGTAAGGTTCAGAGCGAATCCAGTTGCAATATCGGCTGACATTGAAAAGGCTTTTCTCATGGTGGGGATCGACCCAAGTGACCGAGATATGCTTCGTTTCCTCTGGCTAGAAGAGCCTGAAAGGCTGAATTCAAAGATCAAACATTTGAGATTTTGTCGTCTGGTATTTGGACTTCGCCCATCACCAGCGATTCTCGGTGCAACTATTTACCATCACTTGAATTCATACAAAGATCAATACCCTGAACTTATCGAACTGATAAAGAAATCACTGTATGTGGACGATCTCCTCTCTGGAAGTAGTAGCGATAGCCAAGCCCTTGATATCTACAAACAGTCCAAGGAAATTATGAGCAAAGGAGGGTTTAATTTAAGAAAATGGAACTCCAATTCGTCCTTCCTTCTTGAATCCATCAACCAGTGCGAAAGCCATCAAAAGTCATCGACCCCATGCGAAAAGAAAGTTATCGTGGAAGATGAATCGTACACGAAATCTACGATTGGTCCCAATAATTCGAACGACGAGAAATCGGAAAAGGTATTAGGAGTCAATTGGAACACTCATTCTGACGAACTGTTCTTCAATTTTGATGACTTGATTACTTATGCCAAGTCTCTGCCAATTACAAAGAGAGCATTGCTAAAACTGACGGCCAAGATCTTCGATCCTTTGGGTTTCCTTAGTCCATTCACAATTCGATTGAAAGCGATGTTCCAGATACTCTGCTGTGACAAGGTCGACTGGGATGAAGAGTTACATGGAACTACACGAGAAAGGTTCAGAGATGTTAGATGTTATTTTGATGCGAGTTCGAAGCCAAAGAGCGTCCTACTGCATGTGTTCAGCGACGCGTCTCAAAAGGCATTTGCTGCAGTAGTTTATTTGAGGTCAACCTACGAGGATGGTCGTGTAGCAGTCAATTTTGTAGCATCGAAAACCAAGGTTGCGCCCATAAAGAAACAAAGTATTCCACGTCTGGAACTACTTGGAGCCCTTATCCTTGCACGATTAGTAGCAACCATCAAAGAATCTTTATCTCTGCCGTCAGATATACAAACGTTTTATTGGGTAGACTCTATCACTACATTGTATTGGATAAAGAACGTTAAGAGTTGGAAGCAATATGTCGAACACCGAGTCCGAGAGATACGCCAATTGTCAGACAAGGAACAGTGGAGGTTTTGTTCGGGTTTGCAAAATCCTGCGGACTTACCCTCCCGTGGTTTGGACGGAAAAGAACTTGCAACAAACACGGTATGGTGGCATGGTCCCGAATTTCTCTGTCAATCCGAAGAATCGTGGCCTGTGCATCCAACAAGTAAACCCGTTCCGGAGAAAGCCATGGAAGAAATTGTAAAGAATCCTCAAACCGTCACTCACTCGTTTGCAAATACTGATAACCACCGAGCATCAGCACCTTGTCTAGACAAGATCATTGACTGTAATGCTTACAGCACGCTGACACGATTATTACGGGTTACAGCCTACGTATTACGATTTGTTAATTCCCTAAAGAAGAAACGACGAGAGGAACTATCGAGTGAATCACCAGTCGAAACACTTACAGCAATCGAGATAACTCATGCCGAGTCCATGTGGATACGAACTGTTCAAATGTCATCGTTCGAAAGTGAGTTAGATTTTATCGAGAACAATCGTGATTGTTGTCCACCAACGATTGGTCTAGTTTTAGATGATCAACACATATTGCGGTGACAACGATTTGAGACCGATCTCCTTGACTTCGCAAATTTCAAAAACTATGGAAAGATTCACAATCAACTCGATGATGCCTCAAGTAATAGATCAACTAGACCATAAGCAATTCGCACTACCGAACAAATCTACTACCCATGCCCTGGTATATCTTCTCCATCAAATTTTTGCTGCCTTAGACAGTGGTCATAACTCCATCAGATTATTTTTCGGTGATTTCAAGAAAGGCTTTGATTTAGTGGACCATAACGTAATTAAAAACGAACTTGGAAATCTTAATGTCCACCCTGTTCTCACTCGCTGGATTACAGCGTTCTTGACCAACCGTGAACAATGTGTTAAAATTGATTGCCATCAGTCCTCGTGGAGAAGTGCTAATGGAGGTTTACCCCAAGGAACATGTTTGGGTCCTCTTCTATTTGCTATATTGGTTAACCCATTATTAAAAGACTGGAATGGTCGTCTAAAATTTGTCGATGATACAACAGCATTGGAAGTAGTCCCAAGGTGTTCTCCTAGTGTATTGCCTTTAGTTGTTGAAGAAATCTCCAAATTCTCATCCGCTCGTGGAATGGAGCTTAATCCCAAAAAATGTAAAGAAATGATTATAAACTTTCTTCAATACCGAATTCCATGTGATCAATCTATGTTCATTAATGGACAATGCGTTGAAAGAGTATACAGCTTTAAGCTCTTAGGTGTCTACCTATCAGAAGATCTTACCTGGAATGCCCACGTTGACCATATCTTGAAGAAAGCTAACTCCGGACTCTTTGCCCTCCGACTATTGAAGAAAGCAGGCTTGAGTCTCACTGATCTTATAACCATCTACTGCTCAGTTATTCGCTCCATACTTGAGTATGCATCCCCAGTATGGGCAGCTCTTCCTGATTACCTATCCTCTCATCTCGAGTCGGTCCAAAAGAGAGCACTTAAGATTATATACCCCGACATATCTTATTATGAAGCATTGCAGACCTCAAAGCTCAAAACCTTGGAATGTCGAAGAGATGAGTTATGTCGGAGATTTATCAACTCAACCCGGAAGAGAGCATGTAAAAACAATCCAGTCTATAATATAATCAGACCCTCCTGGTCCTCTAATGAACATGATTATTTTTTACGTAGACCAAATAGTTGTCGAACTGTGAGAACCTTTACTGAACGTTTCGATAACTTTATTACCATTAAATATACGTAATTGTCCTAGTTTAGTCCTCTGTATGTTGGAATTATGTAAATATATTATATATCTATATATAGTGGAGAACGTCTATGTTAAAATGTTAATATGTAAATTAGTTGATAACTTAGGAACAATTGTGTAATTCAGTTTTTACTGCAAATCAATTGATTAATAAACAGAATATTAATATTATTATTAAAGGGAGAATTAACAACGCCATAATTCCTGAATCGTCTAAGAACCCAGTCTTGCTTCCTTCAAAACATCATTTGTCCGATTTGGTTATTCAAGATGTCCACAAGAAAATCATGCATTCAGGTATTCGCCAGACATTGGTTACTCTGCGAGAACGATTTTGGGTACTGCGTGGTCGAGAAGCAGTTAAGCGAAATTTGAAGAAGTGCGTCATTTGTCAAAAGCATGAAGGAATCGCATTCCAACCTCCAGCTGTGCCCGATTTGCCAACCGAAAGAGTATCAATGGAACCGCCCTTCACATATACCGGCTTAGATTTCGCGGGACCTTTGTATGTTCGCAGCGAGAAAGAGAAAGTATCACCGCAAGGCGAAGAATGTAACAAAGTATTCGTTTGTTTATTTACATGTGCCTCAACCCGGGCGGTGCACCTGGAACTTACGCAGGGATTAAGTGTTCAATCATTTCTGATGGCCTTTCGCCGTTTTACCAGTCGCAGAGGACTGCCGTCTATGCTTATATCAGACAACGCTAAAACATTCCGATCTGCGTCGAAAGAAATACAAGCATTATCGCGTTCACAGGATGTGTTGAGTCATTTGGCCAACAACCGCATTACTTGGAAATTCATCGTGGAAAAGGCCCCATGGTGGGGAGGTTTCTGGGAGAGACTAATAAAGATATTAAAACGATGCCTAAAAAAGATTGTTGGTCGATCAACGCTAACCTTAGAAGAACTAAATACCGTTCTTATCGAAATTGAAGCTGTAATAAACGCTCGGCCTATAACGTACGTCTACGACGACGACGAATCTCTATCTTATCCATTAACGGTCGACAAATTACCCCAATGCCAAATAGTGAACATTTCGAGATTATGAGTACCAACAACATTCTGACGAAACGAGCGAAGCATCAAAGAAAAATCCTTCAGCAATTCACGGGTCAATGGCAAAGGGAATATCTTCTTAGTCTACGAGAAAATGCGACATGCAAGTCTAAAGCGAAGTCAAATGCAGCAAACATATCCGTGGGAGACATAGTTTTGGTGAAATAGGAGTATACGAAACGAGTTTTCTGGAAACTAGCCAGAGTCGAGGAATTGTTGGTCAGCAAGGACGGTCAGATACGAGCCGCAAGAGTCAAGGTTGCAAACGGCGAACGAAAGCAAACCTGTTTAAGGAGAGTAATCCAACACTTAATTCCATTAGAAGTTAGACCGGCCGACGAAGGGACTGCAGATACCAAAGAAGATCCAGTGACAGCAAAAACACCAGTGGAAACCGAAGTCGAGAACTTGAACAATGATGAAGCTATTAACAGTGATGGACGACCACGACGAAAGGCTGCGTTGCGCGGAGAACAACTTAGAAGATTATCGGACATGTATTGACTGTCTAATTTGATCATCTATGATGATCAACCCCGGGCAGTGTAGTAAACATTTTAATTATTTAATTTATATTGTTTGGGCAATTTTATATGCCAGCCAATGAGCGAACAGTTGCCATAGAGACAACATCATACGAGATCAGTGTTAGAATTTCTTACGAACTACGAACGTTTTATAGTTTATATTGGGTTGTTATTTTGTTGTTTTATGTAGAGAAATACGAGACTAAGCTAATAAATTGCAAAGTTTATTATAAAGGTAATTACACTATTTCAAAAATCAAAGTAAAATCACTGGTCCTGCATAGTTAATTGTCGGTTTAAATGGTTACTAAGGCTATTAGCCCTATTATAGATGATAAAATAACCATGCACCACCTTCTTCACTCATAACGCGATCCGCAGAAGGCTCCATTTCTGGCTTTATTTAACGATCTTCTTTTAATTCCATTGAAACGTTTGCCAATAATTTTAGTAAATCTTTCATGGAGCTCGCATCATGCTCTACTGCTTCATTTCTTGATGGCTCTTTTGCTCTTTCGGAATGACATTGATTTTCTTCCTTACACGAATGAAAAAGGCTGTCGATATTTTGCAGCCTTTTTTGAAGGCATTCTTCTTCGCTCCCAAGTTTAAGATTTTTAGCAGTTTCAAGAGCCTTCTCAAGAATCGCAAAGGCTGTAGAAAGTAAAAATTTATATTTTAGAATGCTTTCATTAACTAATTAATAAGAGCGCACGGTCTATTTTAGAAATGACATGATTAACATTCCTGGGATTAACTAATCCAAGCGCACAATTTATATTGGGAATGTTGGCTGAAATAGAAACTTACCATTCTTAGCGTATTCTTTTTTTAGTTCAGGAGTGTAAAGTGATCCATTCCTTTGAGCCTTTCGTATCCAATAATCCGATCTGGCGATATCAAACGTCACTTTGTGCCTTTCGGAACAGTTTTTCAAGAGATGCTGCTCCACATATTGGATTGCTTTTTCTGCTCTTGCAAGCTGTTCCTCACTAACAGGTTTACTAAGAAATAAAATCGTTATTCTTATTCTTATTCTTATCATCATCATCATCATTTTTCAGTATTTTCGTTATAGTATCATTTTAGTCAATTTACTCGATTCTAATTGGTTAAAGACTGTGCCGATTAAAGATTAATCGGCACGCAAGCGAGCCCGCGGGAATGCTGGACGTCCATGTGACGGCAGAAATTTAAACACAAAAGTTAAATAAATACCATGAAAATTTATATTTTCTGAACACTTATTATGCACTGACCTCTTATTAAAGACGAAGACGAAATAAAAATTATTCACAGTTTTTATACAGGCATGAGTTGAAAACTAATGTCAGAAATTACTCTTAAAATTGATCACAATGGCGCGTACTGCTGTGCTGACTTGAATACATATTTTTAAAGCACAATGTTTCTTGTCATTATAAATATTTCGCCAAACACGTGCGTGATTTTTCATTAATATTTCTTGAACTGTGTAATTTCCTATACTAATGATTAAGTTTATCACCATCATCTTCATTATAATTATCATAATCATTTATCATCATCGTCATTATCATTGCTATTATTAAGTGCTAAATTTATCGGTTACCTCTCATCAGGGAAGCTTTGTCGGCTGGTACGCAGGTTAAAATTAATATTTCGAATCTGCGTTCTCATAGGACAGCGGTTGGTGTTATTTTGATTCTGGTGATTCCAATGCAGAAGGCTATTTTCAAAACGAAATTCAGCATCATTCTGTTCAGCTGACGTCAAGGACAACTTGGCGGCCTTCTCCGATAACAGGGCTGCCCAGTTGTATTGGTTGACAGCCGTTTCTTCACACACGACCACTAACTCAAGTAACTGAAATTACAAAAATACTTTTATTATTAAGGTGATTCCTTAGTTTTGCATTGCGCACTTCCAGGAGTTTTTTTGGTCATTATACAACATTTAATAAATTCCGACTATTCTACGAATTTGGTGCTAAATATAATAATTAACGCTTACGTGCTGGTAGGGAAGAACTATTACGGGACTAAATCAATTATCTTCTACAAAAAATTACAAAAGTGAACCTAGGGCTCTCTGTGGAATTAGGTTTCAAAATTACTTAATAATGCACGTTTAACACTGTTGCTCTTAAACAAGCTTCGTGACCATATTTTTTTATTTTATATTTTTTGTTCTTCTATACGGTTTTACATGTCATATCAGAAAATAAGAGAAAACTCATTTCTACAACTTAAAATTTTGCTTCGCACATGCTTCCTAAAACAAAATGGCTGAAAATAGAGGAAAATGCAGTTTAAACCAAAGTCATGTAGGTCAGTGGTTTTCGATTCAGTAAAATACCATGTTTTCTTGTATATAATTACTAGGTATATTACGGTACGATCCTTGTTAACGTTTGGTATATTGTGATTGTCATACAGTACTGCCTAGAAGGAACTTAACACTGCGGTTCGGTTGGGTTTGTGTGGTTAGCGTGTGCAGTTTGTGCGGTTAGCAGGTGCGGTGTGTGCGGTTAGCTGGTGCTGCGCGTGTGGTTAGCGGGTACGCTGCGTGCGGTAATCACACCACAAACAGAAAAACCACTGCATGTGACCCGCGGTTAACCGCGTACTTGTGTTAAGTTACTTCTAGGCAGTACTGTACTTTCTAAATGAATTTGGTGACACCAATATTTTTTGTTTTTACTATGAGCATATCATAAACTACAAGCCTGGGAAGTTTCAGCAGATTCTCATTTCCGGAACAATGGCTTGCTTTGAAAATGCATTGAATACAGTGGCAAAGCTAGCGATAGCAACGGGACATGCTCACTGATCTGTATTAACATGGACTGAGTGCTCGAAGTCAAAATGTGTCCGCACTTTTGCTTCGTAATATAGGTCTTCGCGTTGATGAAAATTACCGCGTACTAACCTTTGTTATTGTTTGTGGCCGAACTATATATTTTTTTTTGTGTGGCATGATGTCAAAAATTTCGAGCAAACTTGTGGTATTTTTTCTGAACTATAAAGTCGCAAAGAGAGAGCACTAGTGACTCATAGTAAAACCAACTCGAGTATGTGAGTAGCAATTAATCAGATTTTTGAGTGAATTTAGTCAAAAATAAGAGTTGAAAATACTCAAATTAGATCATAAGTCATAAGTCATAAGTCATAAGTCATAAGTCATAAGTCATAAGTCATAAGTCATAAGTCATAAGTCATAAGTCATAAGTCATAAGTCATAAGTCATAAGTCATTTGGAGCTAAGTCATAAGTCATTTGGAGCTAAGCTCGCTCGATTTGGAGCTAAGCTGCTCGATATGGAGCTAAGCTCGCTCGATATGTTAGATTTTATAGATGAACTCTTTAGGATTCAATGATTCAATCTTAGGATTCAATGATTCAATCTTAGGATTCCATGATCCATGATTCAATCTTAGGATTCAATGATTCACTCTTAGGATTCAATGATTCAATCTTAGGATTCAATGATTCAATCTTAGGATTCAATGATTCAATCTTAGGATTCAATGATTCACTCTTAGGATTCAATGATTCAATCTTAGTCATAGTCGTAGTCATAAGTCATAAGTCATAAGTCATAAGTCATAGAAATTGGATTAGTTAACAAGTATATCAGAGATATGCTTGCTCGGTATGGGTTAAATAAATGTAAAGTTATGGTTAAAAGGTGAAAAAGCTATGAGGTTGATTCGGACAATGTATACTCCCAAGCGAGTGATGGAGTTTAAGAATAATAGGTTCTTAGAAGCAGACCCAGAGCAGACCTTAGTTAAAAATATATTTAATTGGGTAGACGTTTCAGATTGGAGACCTTAAGATTTAGCAATTGCAAGATTATCCCCCAAAATAGACAAAAAAAATAAAGATACAAAAGACACCTAAACAATATGCTCTTAGGAGCAGACCTTACTAACGCTGTAAAAGAAATTTTAAGCAATAAATATGTTTTAAAACGAATTCTGTGTGTATTGTATGTACATTGTACAATATTTTCCCGTGCTATAATAATATATTCTAAATTTATTCAAATTTTCAAGCTAGAAAATCTTAATTGCCCGTAATTACCTAACAAACGCTAAATGTTTATATACAATGTTTGTGTATGCTTGTAAATCTCGCTTAAAAATTACTGCTTTTCCCGCTCTGCTACATCTAAAACGCTTGAAACTTTGTAAGGTTTAAATCCCTGTAAGAACTATGTTTATACAATCGCTTGGTAAACATATATTTGTCTTGCTCTATAAGACCTTAGCTATGCCGATTAAACTTTAAGATCTTCTCGTTTTAGAAAGCTATATCTCTGCTTGTTATTATTTCGCATAAGGTAATAATACTTTACTCGGTTAAGCTTCGCTATATTAGTTGTCTAAGCCGTTTCGTATAAGGTGATATTAGATACGAGAATATATTATTTACTCGTTGTCGAAACGGACTGTGTTTGGAACACAAAGCTTGGTAAAATATATAGGAAAGGTCTAGCTATTGTGATGGTTAAGTTTAATGATTGTTTCGCCCAAACAAGTCTTTTGACTTAATCTTTTAATGAGTTAAGCTATTGTGTCTTTAGTTTAACTTAGCATCAAAATATTTATGTTTCTAACGCTTTAATGTTTGTAAATCTCACTTGTATAAGCTTTACTAAATAAACGCTTAAAAACTTATTAGTATTGGTCGACTCAGAAAGAAATACTTCACTATATACGAGATTGAAGGAGTCAATACATTATTAATTATGTTAATGCTGAGTTGTGTTTGCGGCCCCCTCTCACCTTGCATATCATTATGACGTCAATACATAATTATGTTAATGATGTTGCACACCCTCAAAACTCAACATAATGACTGTTTCGCCCAAAATCACCTTGTATATCATTATGACGTCAATACATAATTATGTTAATGATGTTGCACACTCTCAAAAATCTCGCACACTCACACACACTCTCGCACACTCTCAAAAATAAGGGTCGATCGGCCTGTATATTACTACTTATAAACAACATAGAATGTGAAAAAAACTACAACAATATTTGCTTAATTTGAATATGCCGCGTCGCAGTCCGCGTGGATTTCGCGATCGATGATTGGTTAATGGCCATACGGCTTTCCTCTTTGTCATGGCCTATTACGCAAGCAACAGCATGAAGAATAACAACGGAAACGTTTTGATAGACACATAGTCGCATAGAGAGGACACTATATTCCAGTGCAAGACTTCGCAAGTTCTGGAACATTCTGAACGTCTGAATGCATAAAGACAAAGTAACTTCTTGTTATCCATTTTATCAAGCAATACGATTTGCAAGATTTCATGCACTTCCTTGGCACCCACACGGGATTTGGCGGCAATACGGAAACAGGCTGTTCGTTTTCTTGCGCAGAGTTGCGTTGCAGTCGTAAATATTGCTCACAGTAAACTGTTTGTTGGCTGATTATAAAATAAAAGTAGCGCGCTTACGCTAAGGTTTAAACATTGAATTTAATGCAAATAAACTATTCACTGTTTCGCGCTATTTAATATTCTGCTTTGTGCTACAGAGTACAGGGTAGTAGATTACAGAAAATCGACGTTTTAAGGTTTAAAATATGTTCAGTGACAATAAACGGCGGAGTCACGAAATTTACTCACAAAACGAGTACAGATTCTGAGACATTTTACTCGAAAATTGAGTAACCTTAAGGATTGCCTTACTCAGATTTGAGTAAATTCATCATTCACTCAAAACATGAGTAAAAATATGCTTTTACTCAAAATATTGAGTTCGTATAAACTTACTCAAACTTTGAGTATATATATTGTGTAATTTACTCAAGGTTTGAGTAAGTTTTACAATACTCAAGGTTTGAGTAAATTCATAATTTACTCAAATATGAGTAAAAATGTGGTTTTACTCAAAATATTGAGTACGTGAAACTTACTCAATTCTTGAGAAAACAGAAATTTGTGGCTTACTCAACATCTGAGTAAATTGTACTCTTGCATTAGAGTATAAAATACTCAAAGAACTTTACTAAAACTAGGGATCCAAGGATTGTGCAAAGTTTCAAAGAGCCATAAGTTTTGAGGAAAATGGGAGTGAAAATGGGGGGAAATTCAGTAAGAAAAACGAAAGATTAATATGGAAGCACTGAAGTACTCTGCGGCGAAGACATATTTTTGTTGAATTTTGGATCCTGATATTCCTGTATAAACACCATAATTTACAAGTAAATGCAAGTAATGTTTCAGGAAAATCTCTCCATGATCCTACAGATTAAGAATATTTCACAACTCGCCGTGGGAAGTGTATGCGTATTTATTGCTGACGTAAATAGATGAGTCATGCATGGAATTATAGCTAGCAGTATTTATGTGTCAAGATTGTCAATTTCTCATGACATTTGTTTTTCGAAGGCCTATTTTTAACTTCGCTTTTGAAAATCGTGTTTTTAACGCCAAGCGTAAACATACGCAGGCAAATTATGCCCCATTTATAATTACTTGTAACAAGAGACGGACCCTACCAAGCTTTCCAAGAAAATGATCATTGAAACTTTGCTTTTAGTAAAAAAATTAAATTTGTAATCTTGAGAGAGGACAAAGTTATCAAGGCAATGAATGTTGTGGATGAATAGTTACAGTAAATATTACGTTGTCGTTGTGTTGAAAGAAAAACATTCGTTAATCGTTATGTTTATGACTTAATATACTCAGTATTAAGTTATAGAAGGACAAAGAGTAAAGAGTAGTTACATGTATGATATAGTTTAGTTTTGTAAATATTACAGGGTTCATATTATTATTAAATGTTGTGTTGAAAATTTTACAGTAATATGACTACTGTATATGTTTGTACTCTAGTCTCTATAATTCCGGACTGTCACTTCAAATTTTGCACATGGGCGGCTATTATATATTAGCCCAAGTTAAGTAAGTCCAAGTCGGAAATCTGAATTGTTTGGTGAAATAGTATAAAAACTAAGGGTGTATAGTCGGCCACTGCCTTCAACTAGAACACCGACACAATTTTTAAGGGGATTTGTTTCAAAGCGGAAATACTGTTGTAACTTTCGTTTTCCTAACAATGTCAATGACAATGCATATATAAACAGTACTGTTGTTTACGTTCACACTTCAAACGTAATTATTTATATCACAGAAAATCAGAATTTACATTTATTTTAAAATATTATACATCCCAATACAATTATATCCCATCAATTCAAGGTATACTGTAAAGTTTGAATTAACACGACTATTGGGACTGCAGGCTTTGCAGCACGTTTATATGATTCCGTTTTATACCATGGAGGTTATAATATAAATCGGATACTATAGTCTACACTTTTTGACAGTTCATAATACAGATTACAGATCGAATACACGCAGTATACTATATATATCCAGCCATCGACTTGCACAAGTTTATTGACATTGCCACATTGGCATTGCCCCTATAGTTCATAAGGCTATAGTTGTATTTGAAATAATATAGCCTTTAAACTGCTACCACATTTACCTTCCTTATCATTTATATAATCTGCAAACTCGCATTTGAGATACAGTCTTTAAATATTTTGTCATATTCTCGAAAGCAAATGTCAAATAATATAAATGATAATGTTCTTGTCGCTAGACTCGCTACACGGCACGTGTACGAATCTCGCAATCACCTCGCGGCCACGCACTTGATAGCGCACGTGCATTTGAGATTGCACAAAAAATCGGGTGTTCCGGGGGGAAAGTCGCCAATTTAATGTCAATTCAACGTCTTCAGCAAATGTTTCAAGTTCAATATAAATAAGACTCTAATTCAGCATAGTTTGTGTAAAATCGCCATAAGATCAAAAGAATATTTAAAGAAAAATGTGAAGCCCTGTCTTGAAGCACTAAATCACTAAATGTTATTGAAATTTAAAAAGAAACATAAATTGTATGCACCGCCCGGAAAGTTTACACTATGATGTATGTATCTATGAATGTATGTATGTATGTATGTATGATAGCTCGTGTGAATTTTCGCCCCTCATCACAATACTGCAAAGTTAAAAACTTTGCACTAAAAACGGAAAGAAGAAGAGTACAATTGACTCAAAATATTGACTCAAATTACTCAACAAATGAGTAACATTTACTCATTCATTTTTTGCAGTGAAGTTTGTGAGCTCACGGCAACCATGCAGGTACAATATCAGTCATGTTTTCTGCTTGCTACTCTGGTTTTAATAAATGAATACAAAGCCCAGTCGAACTGGGCTTTGCATTCATTTTTTAAAACCAAAGGAGCGAGGAAAAACATGATTATTTCACCTTTTAATGGCAATCTTGAGTTTGGCGATCCTTTTATTTCTGCGGTCAGCGAAATTTCGCATAAGAGCAAGTACCTGTATTACGAAGCAAAAGTGCGGACAACGAGCTTCAGTAAAAGTAGCCAGTGAGCACTCAGTCCATGTAAATTAATACACGTTAGTAGTCATGCTATTAAACCTTTAAGAATGTATTGTCTTTAACCTATTTAAATACAGGTTTATTAGCATAGCATGACCAGTTGCAGCTAGTTGCCATGACTAGCTGCGCCATTGCTTGCGTATGTCTTGAATATTGAAGGAGACCCCCCTCATCCCTGAATACTAATGGCTCTATCTCTCTCATTCTCATTTATTTGAATATTAATTATCACCTATAACGTGTACTAAGAAGTGAATGCACAATCTTGCATACTATATGCGCCAACTTGCGTCACTTTAAAAATCGGGCTCGATGAGATGAGATTATCACTTATGTCCTTGTATAAAGGACATAAGTCAAGTTCATCCTAATATAATTGTATTAAACATGAAATTTGAAGCACAATACAATCCTATACACTTTAAATGCATCGCCCTACTTTCTCCTACTTTATAGATCTACCATAGTGAGTTGTATTACATGCCATATTTACCTCAGTTGAATATTCCATGTGTTCCTTAGCATTGTCAAAATCACCACGCTGTCTATAAACAGCTGATATGATGTAATGTGCTTTGGCCATCAAGAATGGGCCGTTTGGAACATTTTTTGCCCTGACATGGTCTATCACTTCCTTGGCAGTTCTTATGCAGTCATCTGTGAAATGCTTCCCAAAAAGTACAATGCTTTCCTGAAGTTCAAAAAATTCCAAGTTATAATGTACATTTGAGAGGCAAATATAGAATGTCCTCTCTGTTAAGAGTGCTTTTTATGTGTGGATGTAAGTCAATGATTATGATAAACTGCAAGTACTGTACAGTAGAAACAAGAGTGGCAAGTGGTTACAGTGACATCGTAATTTTGAGGTAAACCAACCTATATTATGTAACACCTCTTTAAATTCTGGTCATTTAATTGGCTGATTATGATCACGTGATATGGAATAAAAATTACCATTTTGCCGAGCGTGCAATGGAACGCGTTCTATACGTTTTGTTCCATTGCATCTGTCAAAATCTTAATCGTATCCTAATCGTATCCTAATCGTAGGTCGTGTAACCCAAATATTCGTAATAAGCCGATGGAATTAAATTCAAAAATCACTAAAAATATTTTTGCGACAATGTTGAGTTAAATGAAAGCCATTATTACATATTTAACTCTTCACTCAAACATTTTTTGGAACATATTTGTTGGATTTCTATTAATATTAAACATTGTACATGCAAATCAGGTATGTATTTTTTTGCATTTAACTCGATAACATTGATTTAATTTGGTGTTATATAAAACAAATAATGGACGTTTTCATTCGTGGAATAGTAAAAATATTTTCATTCGGTGAAAGTTACTATTGTACGAATGAAAATATCACCTCATATCACCTCATGAAAATATGTTTACCATTGCACTCATAAACATTCATTATTTGTATACTATTTGCTCAATCTTTGTGGTATAATGAGCACACTTTAACATTTCGTGAACCCAAGCACACTTGTAATCTGTTAAAAATGGTGAAAATTTGCTATCTGCTTTTCAATGTATACGAGTAATGGCTTTTCATCAAGGCATCCGAGATCCTTTTGTCTATCCTTTAATAAGATCTGAAACTGGCTTTTTGCTAATTTTGACCTGCTCTTTTCATTTCTGGCCATTTTTGGACAGTGCTACTTGATTTACGAAGGTTGCAAAAGGCCAACAACATGAATATCAGCAACAGCACATCAAATACAAAACATCAACGAAAGTTCTTGGTGAGACATACCTCTAATTTAATAGACAATTCAAGGTCTTTGAAAAAATCTATTCCAAACTTCTCTTTGAACTTTTCTAGGCCATTAAGTAGTTCGTGTTGTTCCAGATAGAACTGCTCGTAACGCCCTTTAATATAAATGATTATATATAGTTACTAAGATAATTATAAGTGATAATATTTTACCTCAAATTCAAATTCAAATCAAAAAACAGCATTTGTACCACGCGACGCCGCGATTACGCAATGCAGCGTGGTATACTATAGTATACCAGGCTCGAAGCCACGCGCTTAGCATAATGAAAAAATATGGTGGAACAAAAACATAGGAACAAAACCTCGAGAACTAAAGATTTGCTTTAAGCGCTTTAACTAAAGATTTCCACGTGAATATTAGGAGCTACATTACCTTCAATGATCCCAAGGATACATGTTCAAGGGGAAACGTAAAAAAATCAGGTATAAATAAGAAATTAAACATTGTTTTGCTTAGTTATTCAGCACGTTTATTCTCAATTTAGTGGGTTCTTTAACTTTCGGTGTAATATATCATTTATAGACCCTCCGCTCGGGCGATTCTGCGAAATATTACCCTCAGTGATGATATTTTCACTTCACACTTGGATGATATTTCCACAAATATCATCACTTCGTGTAATATATCCCGAATCACCGTCGCTCCGGATCTATAAATGATAAGCATTCCATTGAAATTGATTAGTGATTGCAGTAAATAAATAGCTTCAAAGGACTTCGATAATTTGGGCCGTACTGTTGAAACAATTTCTCTCAGACTCATTTTAGGTCACCTGTATCTAAATTACCTCGTATTTCAATGTCATAAATTGCATGCTTTGCATCATAAATTGCATGAGATATTGGGCTTGAATCCATTTTAATTAGTAATGGTTAAATAGCCTGCGTGGCCGGCCCTCGTTGGTGGGAAAAAGAAGAACAGGGAATGAGGGCCTGCAAGACCCAGCTTTCATGACTAAATGCTGTTCAATTTTTGAACGTAGAATTTGATTGGTCAACACCAATAATTAATTGACATGTTTACGCACACAGGAATATATTATTACACTTCTTCGTCTTGGTTGACATGTTTATGCACAAGCGAATACATATCCTTCGGTTTGGGGGTTTCCCCTATAGGCCAGCTGCATTTGTATTGGTCAATTTTAATGAGCCTTTATTAGGGCGTTTAGTCATGAAAGCTGGGTTTTCTTGCAGGCCCTCGTTCCCTGTTCTTCTTTTCCCCTCTAACGAGGGCCGGCCACGCAGGCTAGGAAGTAAAATAAGATGTTTGCACAAACTATTCCTATAGTTACTATTCTCACCATTATCACGCAAGTTCTGAAAATGCATTATTAATTGTCTCCCACTTTCTTCTGCTAGAATACCTAAAGATAGTAATTGTCAAGTTAAAATTAAAATTAAATAATTAAGAGAGTACTATAAAAGAACAAATATTATAAAATAAATTATTGCAAGCAGTAGGGCTTAATCTACACTTTCTTTAAATCTTAGCACTTTCTTTCAGCTCCTTTCTCAAAACAAAATCTCTGCTACTTTTGAGAGGATATGCGTGAGGGAGATGAGGCGAAGGGTAAACAAACAGTTTAGGGCGTGTGGGCGTTCAAACGTTCCATGCATTCCTTTATACTTCTGTAGATTTTTTATTTTAAATCTGGTTTTGCCTCTGCATTTTGAAACTATTTCCGATCTTTTGTTCAGTACAAATTGTTTGTCTTCTTTCACGATACATAGTTTTTCCTCCAAACATAAATTGCATATTTTTTATCCTCTCGAATACGAAACAGCATGCTTTATGATTGACCACGTTATGATGAAATCTTGTTTGTTTTCTTTCAATTTCGAAATATATTTCGAAAATTCGGTGTCATTTGAGTATTTTTTGTGCGTCCTACTGTATATTGGTTCTGACACTAAATGGAGGATTAAACCAAATGATATTGCGGTGCCTGTTTCTGCTGTGGTGGTTGATGCGTGTAGTCAAGTGTGTGGTTGAAATCACTGTGCATTAGTGCATTTTGATAAGTTGGTGCAGATTCTCGAAATGTGTCCTCGTCAGACGAGAGGAGTGAAATGCGCTTGTTGATTGATGCTCGTAGCTGCTTTGTTATGCATGGTGGGTAGTTTGAATGTAGATTTACGTATAATGTATAACCATTTTACTTCCTATATGGTGTGTATTTTTCATTATTAAGGTCGAAATTGTTCGACAATCAGGTGGAGTTCTTTTCTCGTTTTATCTGCTAAACGTGCTGACTTGCCTTTCATGATTGCCAACCGTCGTCAGACCTAAACCTACACGTATATATATGTATATATATATATAGTCAAATCTGCAGACATGCATGTTTCGCCGTTCAACGGCTCGTCAGTGCAGCTTGTAACGCGGTCTAGATGCGAGTGACTTCGTATTTATACACCATACTCTTGCCCTCACCAAGCGCATGTGGTACAATACTCAGACACATGCGCATCCAGACATGCGTGAAGTATATATATATATATATATATATATATATATATATATATATATATATATTCTCTTAACTCAAAACTTGTCTGCAACAGGCTGTTTCATCTGTAAAAGAATCATCAGGCAGTTTACAAGTATCGAAAGAAATGACCGCTTATATGCTTCCTGTCGGGGCGTGGGGGTGTGTGTGGGAGACAATGTGTGCATGCATGGCTTTGTTTGCGTTGTTTACGCGAAATTTGTTACGATGACGACATCGTGAAATTATTTCAGCTCTTTTGTTGAGTAAACAATTCTTGTTTTTTCTTTCAAAATACAAAATTTTTCTTCTAAGCATAAATTGCATCGTTTTGATCCTCCCGTGTACGAAATAGAATGTTTTAAAATTTGCCAATTAATACTGAAATCCTTATTGTTTTCTTTCAATGTCCAAATATATTTCGAAAGTTCCGTGTCATTTGCATGCTTTTTATGCTGAAAAGATTTAGTGTGGTTGGCCAATCGCTCTTTGAATGTGGTTGCAGTTATGCCAATGTAATTTTTGATCGTGTTTGTGTTGCTTACTGTGACTGTTGCTTTGTATACTATGTCCCTAGTCATGCATTGTTTTTGAAGCGGGCAAATGGTGGTTTTTCTACAACTGCAATTGGTAGTCCTTCCCGTCTCTCTGGTGGCTTGTTATTTCTAGATATGCGTGCATTGTGTTTAGTGATTACTGACTTAATATTTTTCATGCAGCTATAGCTTACTTTAACTGTATTTCTGTTAAAAATTTTATGTAGCTTGTGGTGCGGTGGAAAATGCTTGTCAATTAGACTAAGAAAATTACGTCCCATGTTTGTGCTAAAACTCTTGCTAAATGGCGGGTTGAACCAAATGATGTTGCGTTGCCTATTCCTGGGTTGTTTTTGCGGTGTGTGCTGAGTGTAGCTAAGTTCATGATTAAAGTTGCTATGCCTAAGTGCGTTCTGATATATGGGTGCAGATTCCTGAAAAGTTTGCTCATCTGATGAAAGAAGTGCGATGCGCTTGTTAATTGATGCAGGTAGTTGCCTTGTGATGCTCGGTGGGTGATTAGAGTGCATATTTATGTATAGTGGATCGTCATTGGGCTTCCTATAGGGCCTATGTTTTCCATTGTTAAGGTCGAAAGTTACATCTAAAAAGTTTACAATGCGTAAATTTGATTCGGCGGTAATTTTTAGGTGAAACTGCTCGAAAATTTTGTGGAGATCTTTTCTTGTTTTGTCTGCTAAACGTGCTGATTTACTTTTTATTTTACCACCTGAGTAAGAAATTTGGCAAAGAAAGCATCGGCCTGTATAGAGATGACGGTTTGGCTATTATAAAAAGTAAATCAGCACGTTTAGCAGACAAAACAAGAAAAGATCTCCACAAAATTTTCGAGCAGTTTCACCTAAAAATTACCGCCGAATCAAATTTACGCATTGTAAACTTTTTAGATGTAACTTTCGACCTTAACAATGGAAAACATAGGCCCTATAGGAGGCCCAATGACGATCCACTATACATAAATATGCACTCTAATCACCCACCGAGCATCACAAGGCAACTACCTGCAATTAACAAGCGCATCGCACTTCTTTCATCAGATGAGCAAACTTTTCAGGAATCTGCACCCATATATCAGAACGCACTTAGGTATAGCAACTTTAATCATGAACTTAGCTACACTCAGCACACACCGCAAAAACAACGCAGGAATAGGCAACGCAACATCATTTGGTTCAACCCGCCATTTAGCAAGAGTGTTAGCACAAACATGGGACGTAATTTCCTTAGTCTAATTGACAAGCATTTTCCACCGCACCACAAGCTACATAAAATTTTTAACAGAAATACAGTTAAAGTAAGCTATAGCTGCATGAACAATATTAAGTCAGTAATCACTAAACACAATGCACGCATATCTAGAAATAACAAGCCACAGGAGAGGGACACTACCAATTGCAGTTGTAAAAAAAACCACCATTTGCCCGCTTCAAAAACAATGCATGACTAGGGACATAGTATACAAAGCAACATTCACAGTAAGCAACACAAACACGATCAAAAATTACATTGGCATGACTGCAACCACATTCAAAGAGCGATTGGCCAACCACACTAAATCCTTTCAGCATAAAAAGCATGCAAATGACACGGAACTTTCGAAATATATTTGGACATTGAAAGAAAACAATAAGGATTTCAGTATTAATTGGCAAATTTTAAAACATTCTATTTCGTATACGGGAGGATCAAAACGATGCAATTTATGTTTAGAAGAAAAATTTTGTATTTTGAAAGAAAAAAACAAGGATTGTTTACTCAACAAAAGAGCTGAAATAATTTCACGATGTCGTCATCGTAACAAATTTCGCGTAAACAACGCAAACAAAGCCATGCATGCACACATTGTCTCCCACACACACCCCCACGCCCCGGCAGGAAGCATATAAGCGTTCATTTCTTTCGATACTTGTAAACTGCCTGATGATTCTTTTACAGATGAAACAGCCTGTTGCAGACAAGTTTTGAGGTAAGCGAAAATATATATATATATATATAGTTTTTCGCTTACCTCAAAACTTGTCTGCAACAGGCTGTTTCATCTGTAAAAGAATCATCAGGCAGTTTACAAGTATCGAAAGAAATGACCGCTTATATGCTTCCTGCCGGGCGTGTGTGTAGGAGACAATGTGCATGCATGGCTTTGTTTGCGTTGTTTACGCGAAATTTGTTACGATGGCAAATTTTAAAACATTCTATTTCGTATACGGGAGGATCAAAACGATGCAATTTATGTTTAGAAGAAAAATTTTGTATTTTGAAAGAAAAAAACAAGGATTGTTTACTCAACAAAAGAGCTGAAATAATTTCACGATGTCGTCATCGTAACAAATTTCGCGTAAACAACGCAAACAAAGCCATGCATGCACACATTGTCTCCCACACACACTCCCACGCCCCGGCAGGAAGCATATAAGCGGTCATTTCTTTCGATACTTGTAAACTGCCTGATGATTCTTTTACAGATGAAACAGCCTGTTGCAGACAAGTTTTGAGGTAAGCGAAAAACTATAATTTGCTCTAACTATATGTTGTCGAGCACTCTTTGCGTTTCGTAGACCTAAACCTACACGTATATATATATATATATATATATATATATATATAGTCAAATCTGCAGACATGCATGTTTCGCCGTTCATATATATGCTACATATATAACATATATATGCTATTGTTCCCAAAAAACAAAGCACTGTCTACCATAAAAAATTAACATACATGCTGTATAATTAACAATTATCAGCCATATACAGCGAGAGTGAATCGTATGTAATTGTTTACAGCAAATTTGGAAGCTAGAGAACTGTATGGTCATATTGATGGAACACTAACTCGCCCAAGTGCATCGGACAGCAGTTCTGGGGCAACTGCGTCGTTTGTTAAAACTGAAATGAAGACAAAAGCTCTCATAGTTACGTCTATTAAATCGGATCTTAATTACCTTATAACCGAATGCCAAACTCCAAAAGAAATATGGGATAAGTTAAGGCAACGCTTTGAACGAGATACGATTGCGAACAAATTATTTCTGAAGCAAAGATTTTTCTCCCTAAAAATGAAAGAGTCAGATTCTCTTGATGAGCTTGTCGAACTGCTTAAAGGACGTCTTGTAGCGAAAGGTTTTCTACAATGTTGTTACCGCTTTCCTAAATGGAACACTTGACGAAGATATCTATATGGAGCAGTCAGAAGGTTATGTTGTTCCCGGAAAAGAAAATCTTGTGTGCCACCTAAAGAAATATATCTATGGATTGAAGCAGAGTCCACGTTGTTGGAACAAGTCGTTCAAGGATTTCATGATATCCCAAGGATTTGAGCAAAGTGCTGCTGATCCACGTGTCTTCATTCGGAAAGTCAATTATCAACTCGCCATAGTTGCTGTACTGCACGTTGACGATCTCATACTCTTAACCGAAACCGAACAAGAAATGTTCGACTTGAAGGCCAGTCTCGCAGCTAAGTTCAAGATGAAAGATATGAGTAAGCTCCATTACTGTCTTGGAGTAAACATCAAAACGATGGACGGTGTTTTGCAAATGAGCCAAGAGCAGTATATCCACAAGATATTGCACAAGTACAAGTTACAAGACTGTAAACCTGCATCGACGCCGATGGATGTGAATGTGAAGCTGGTGAAATATATGATGGTTACAGCAAAGCAGTAGATCCTGTTGAGTACCAATCGATGGTTGGAAGCTTGATTTATGCAGCTATAGCTACTCGACCCGACATAGCTCAAGCAGTTGGTACTTTAGCAAAGTTTAACTCGTCTCCTAATGAACCACATCTCACTGCTGTCAAACGTGTATTTCGCTACCTGAAGGGAACAGTTAAACTGCATCTCCAGTACAAAGCAAGTGATAAAGATATGGAAGGATATTCCGACGCAGATTGGGCCCAGATTCAGACGATCGAAGATCTACTGTACTTCTGGCAACGTATTTGTAATGTTCAATGGTGCCATTAGTTGGGCAAGCCAGAAGCAACCTACGGTAGCACTTTCAACTGCTGAAGCCGAATATAGCGCCCTTTGCTTAGCAACTCAAGAAAGTGTATGGTTACGACAACTAAGCAAGGATTTGCAAATAGATTGTTCGAGTCCAACCACTATTAACGCGGACAATTGACCAGTTGCGTAATAGCGATGCCCGCTAGGGATGACGGTAGGAGGCTGTATGTTGCTTTCGAACGAAATGGCTGTCACATGAGCGGGCGATTTTGTTCGGGAGAAGAAACAGCAGATTTTTTACAACATTTCGCATTGATCGACAACTTTTTTTGTATGGAAAATTGCGAGCGTATTTTGCACTGCTCGTAGAGAAAATTTATAGAAAATCGGCGCGTTATTGGCGAAGAAATTTTGTTGAGAAGACGACAAGTTGTGAACACGCTTTCCCTAAATTTGCTCGCGAAAACTTAACTGCAAGAACTAAAACAGGTGAGTTAGCTTTTTCACTCGCGATCGGCTAAATTATTTTAAAAAATAAGCTCAACTGATAGTTCTTCTCATTGGATCTCAAGTTTATTTTAATCCTATAGTTTGAAAAATGCCATTTTGAGCTTAATGAAAATGCCAAATGTTAGCCAAAATTTTGTTCGAATTTGCCATTGAAAGGTCAAGACATAGTCTGACAAAATGTTCTGAAGTTCTTTTGGTGCGAAAATATTTGAATTTAAATGAGTTGCTTGTAGCTATAACAACAAATTAAATTTGAAAGTGTTTTTCATCGTTTTCTGCTGTCGTTTGTCCTTGAGTTGAAGTTTGCTTTGGTTCCTTTCCTCCATTGTAATTCAATAAAATATTCGTGAGTTATAGAATTAATATTTAGATAAATAAATTAGGTATATTTATAGGATTTTTAAATTAGCAAAGTCATATAACTTGTATTAATAAATTTTTAGCTAGAATATAAACATTGAGAGAGAATTAAATTAATAGTGAATTCATTTTAAAATTGTGTAAATAAATTATATTGTAAATACTAGATAAATAAATAGAATTAAACAACTCACATAGGTTGGGAAAATATTTAAAATTTAGTCTAGAATTTTATATAATATATGGAGGGTGAAACAAGCAGTTCACATGAGGCAAACAATGGTACAGAATTTAAAAGGTGGACAAGGGACTTACATGGCCTTCCAGCATTTACTTATGAGCTGTTAACTAAGCGTTTTGGAACTGAACATTCTGGTGCTCAAAAACACAAGAAACTAGGATATCAAATGTTCAAAGATAAATATGTTGGGAAAGATGAGGTTAAAAAAAATGTCACCAAAGGCAACATCTCATGTTTCCTAGTTAAAGCCTGTGTAAATGCTGCTATGAGAAACAATGTATATACTGTATATGTTCATCTCAACGAAGCAAATGGGGAGGTTGTGTATAGCAACTGTACATGTACAGCAGGGAAAAGTGGGCAATGCAAACATGTTGTTGCTCTACTATTTCAAATAATCGAGTATAAACAATTAGACATGACAGAAATCCCAGATCAACCTACTTGTACCCAATTGCTACAGCAATGGCATGTACCAAGGAAAGATGAGTCAGACAAGCCAGTTCTTTATGAGCACATTGCATTTAAAAAGGCCATGTATGAAAAAGATGTCAAGGGTAAAAAGAGGAAAAACAATGAGCAACAAGTCCCAACACATGACCCCATCCCACATTTTGCACAGAATATTGGACAACATGAAGTACAAAAGTTGGCTAATTCTTTGATAGATTTAGATGAAAAGAGCTATTTGGGGAATTTGTTAATGTCAAATGACTGTAAGCCATACCCTTTTGAAAGTATGCATCTAGATATTCCATCTAAAAAGAGACATACTGAATCAATGCACCTTAACATTAATGACTCTAGTGTTCGTGATAAAATTTTTAAAAATATACAACCTACAACAGCCGAGGAAACACAATGTCAGACCATTAACAATTTAAAATCATCTATTAAAATTTCATATGAAGAAATAGTTGAAATTGAACGAAACACTAGGGAACAATCATCACAAGATAGGTGGTTTGAGGAACGTGGAAAAAGACTCACTTCCTTGGTGTGATTTTGTTGTGTTTACAAATGTTGACCTACACATTGAGAGGATGTATTTTGACAATGACTTCTGGAATAAAATTGTTCCAGAGTTAAGCAGTTTCTATACTGAATATATGTTACCAGAATTGTAATAAATAAAATAAACAGCATGATATAATTTGCACATTGAAATAAATGCTACGTAATAATTCATTATTACCAACAGTTTAAGGTTGTTTATCCTTAATTATAGGTGGTAAAAACAATGTTAAATAGGAGCAAACACTCCAAATTTGTTCAACGTTTTCAGCCAGTGTCAAGGGAATAACTTGGCGCGAGATTCTGTAATTTTTTATTCTGGCTATTGCACGCTCAACATGAACCCTGACCGATGCAATTTTACGTGTTTTAGCTTCGTCTTCTGCTGATAATTGAGGCTGTCCATTTAGAAATGGTGGAATGTTTAACAACACTCCACTGGGAATACCAGCCTCAATATCGAATCCCCTATCTGCCATTATCTCATCTCCAGGCTCCACCAGATTTAGAATGCCACAATCATGGGTAATTTTTTTGTCACTTGTTCGCACCGCATATAAACAAGAAACAAAACTTGGGTATCCACTGGGTGAAATACCAATCAGGCCCTTGGCAGTGTTGTGGTTCTTATAACTTGAAAATGTGATGGACTGACTTCTGCATGATGAGGGCATTTCAATAAAAATCTCAGTACAATCGATAATTACTCTGGTTTTCGAATGAGCTTGTTTAAAGCAGGGGGGCATGTTATCATCAATAAATTTGCGGCTGGGCCAAATTGGTAGGGAACGAAGGCGGTGATGTAAAAAAATAATCCAGGTTTTAAAAATTCGAGACACATGACTTGCTGAAATGTTAAATCGATGTGCAATATCTTGCAGAAGTAACCCCAAACGTAACCTTACTAGAACAAGAAATAATTATTGTTCTGGTGACATGGAACTTGGTTTGCCACATTTGTTTTGGGATTCTGAAGTTACAGGGGTAGTGTGTGTGCCAAAGTACATAAGATGTTCACAAGCTGGAGAAAGGTAATCGTAAAATGCTTTGAAACATGAATAATTGGAAAAGCCAGTGTAGAACCTAAAGTCACTGTCACTGGTTATAAATCTTTCAATGCGAAATGAACCAAATTGTAAGTTTTCTACATCTTTATCAAATTTTGCTTGCAAATCCATTTTCTGAGCCTCAAGTAAAGATATTTTATCCTTTAATTGACGAATAGTATCTTCAGTGTTATCAATGTCATTGTTATCCTCGGGTATTTCCACAAGGGATGGTGTTTCAGGAATAACCGGAACAACCGTTATCCTTACAGCTGGATTTTCCCTTGGTTTATTGGTTGTACATGTAGTAAAGATCGTCGGAATATTGTTGTTGTATGGTTTTTTACCACCCACAAAATGCATTGAACATACTCTGTGACTAGGACCAGGGTCCCTTACACCTTTCCTTTTCAACAATTGTACCCATTTTTTCTTTTTTTCAGGATTTTTTGGTATTTTATGAAATGATAACTCTGGATTCTTTCGGTTATTGCTCTGACATTGTGGTCTTTTCCACAATCGAGTGACCCCAATAGTTTCACCATTGTTTGCCTCATGTGAACTGCTTGTTTCACCCTCCATATATTATATATAATTCTAGACTAAATTTTAAATATTTTCCCAACCTATGCGAGTTGTTTAATTCTATTTATTTATCTAGTATTTACAATATAATTTATTTACACAATTTTAAAATGAATTCACTATTAATTTAATTCTCTCTCAATGTTTATATTCTAGCTAAAAATTTATTAATACAAGTTATATGACTTTGCTAATTTAAAAATCCTATAAATATACCTAATATATTTATCTAAATTATATAACTCACGAATATTTTATTGAATTACAATGGAGGAAAGGAACCAAAGCAAACTTCCACTCAAGGACAAACGACAGCAGAAAACGATGAAAAACACTTTCAATTTATATTTTCTTGTTATAGCTACAAGCAACTCATTCAAATTCAAATATTTTCGCGCCAAAACAACTTCAGAACATTTTGTCAGACTATGACCTTTCAATGGCAAATTCGAACAAAATTTTGGCTAACATTTTGGCTAACATTTTGGCTAACATTTTGGCTAACATTTTTTCATGAAGCCCAAAATGGCATTTTTCAAACTATAGGATTAAAATAAACTTGAGATCCAATGAGAAGAACTATCAGTTGAGCTTATTTTTTTAAATAATTTAGCCGATCGCGAGTGAAAAAGCTAACTCACCTGTTTTAGTTCTTGCAGTTAAGTTTTCGCGAGCAAATTTAGGGAAAGCGTGTTCACAACTTGTCGTCTTCTCAACAAAATTTATTCGCCAATAACGCGCCGATTTTCTATAAATTTTCTCAACGAGCAGTGCAAAATACCCTCGCAATTTTCCATACAAAAAAAGTTGTCGATCAATGCGAAATGTTGTCAAAAATCTGCTGTTTCTTCTCCCGAACAAAATCGCCCGCTCATGCGACAGCCATTTCGTTCGAAAGCAACATACAGCCTCCTACCGTCATCCCTAGCGGGCATCGCTATTACGCAACTGGGACAATCGCAATGTCAAAAAATCCTGTTTTACACAAGCGCACAAAGCATATCGATATTAAATTCCACTTTGTTCGAGAGAAAATTCAAGACAGATCAATCGAACTAAAGTATTGTCCTACACATGAAATGGTCGCGGATATTTTCACGAAGCCTTTACCGCGAGGACAGTTTGAAAATCTTCGAGCAAGACTTGAACTTATCTTAGTGCAGTAATATGCTGAGTGAGTGGGAGTGTTGGAAATAGATTTTATAGACACTCAAACATTACTGCTTATATAAAGTACTGATTAGTCAATACGGACGCTAATATTGCAGGCGCATGTATACGTTCACGTTACGTTTTGTTCTGTCGTTTTAAACAATAAATTTATATTATTTCTGCTGTATTTTGGCCGGTATTTCTTCTTAAAATCAACATTAACAATTAATTTTAGCTCAGCAAAATGGTGATTTTTATTCCATATCAGGTAATCATAATCAGCCAATTAAATGACCAGAATTTAATGAGGTGTTATATAAAACATAATATACCTGTCATTTTAATCTTGAGTTGAGGTCTTTCCACTTCCATTGTTCCCCTTCCTTCTTGGTAATCATACACGTCACGACCTCTCTTGTGAGTAGACACATTATACTTCACAGAGTCTAGCAACTTTTTAACTGTAAAATAGAGCAATGAACATGATTGTTTATCATTACAATTTCGATGTCTTCATGCACGATTACATATTAATTACCCTAGTTTACATATATATTACCGGCTGCGAGGTCCGGATGATTTTTAGCAGATGTAAAATTAAATTCGTTACTAGAAATACAAGCATTCAGCAACCCCTCGCCTATATTTTCCAAACATTGTTTTAACATGAAGTATTAGCAATTGGCCTACACTGAACGCAGGCTGGCGCTGTACAGATGTTGGTGCTGCCACGGTAACACGATAATTTTAAATTTTTAAATTTTTATTATATTTGTTTGTACAAAACGGCAAATATAGTTGAAAGATTAGTACTTTTAACTATACAACAATGAATTTACGATATATGTACCGTACGTATGTTATTTTGCATTTTCTGAGCTTTGATTTAATTTAATGCTCCAATACGTTTAGTTAATATTTAAAACAATTCAGAGACAATAAAGTACACACAATGTTGTGGGAGAAGGGTTGTTGGGGAGAAATGCTCCGATTATACTTTAAACTGAGGCCAAAGTGTCACCCCACAGACTCATTGTTTAAACTAATTAATGTCCTCAGGGGGTATTGGTCCCCATGTTGGACTCTAGTGTAATTGACGTCCTCAGGGGGTATTGGTCCCCATGTTGGACTTGTGACGTCCTCAGGGGGTATTGGTCCCCATGTTGGACTGGTGCAATTAATGTCCTCAGGGGGTATTGGTCCCCATGTTGGACTCTAGTGTAATTGATGTCCTCAGGGGGTATTGGTCCCCATGTTGGACTGGTGACGTCCTCAGGGGGTATTGGTCCCCATGTTGGACTGGTGCAATTAATGTCCTCAGGGGGTATTGGTCCCCATGTTGGACTGGTGACGTCCTCAGGGGGTATTGGTCCCCATGTTGGACTGGTGCAATTAATGTCCTCAGGGGGTAGTGGTCCCCATGTTGGACATGATCTACTTTAATCTAATATTTTAACTGTATAGTACATCGATTTGTGAGTCTATGGGGTTGAGGGTGACCTTTGGGAGCACTCCATCCCCAAAAACCAAAATTTTTATTTTTACAAAACACAGACTTGCAAAGTCAATTCCTTATAGTATGCATTACAGAACGTGGACATAAGTAACATAATTAATTAGGAACTCTCCATAATTCAGTTAACACTGCACCCATTGCAGTCCATAAGATTCTTGATAATAGCCCACGATACAGTATAAATGAAACGCTATATACATTTTTTCTTTTTTGTATATATATCTATATAAACTGATAAATTGGTACAAAATCATTGAAGGGTGGGATGGGTGGAAAAATCAACTTTTCGCCGCAAAGGGTCCTTCGCTTTGGCTTGCAAGTGACACAATGAGTCTTGTGACCCAAGCAGGAAGCATATACAGACAAAACGGTGAGACCTGATTGGTCTATTTTCCCATGCACAAGAGAGGAAGTGTTTGACAATGGTTCATTGTTACTTTCCTGGCACTTTACGCGTGTCTGATCTTTACGCGTGTCTGATCTTTACGCGTGTCTGATCTTTACGCGTGTCTGATCTTTACGCGTGTCTGATCTTTACGCGTTTCAGAGGCTGACCTTTGTACCTGACCTGATGCAATTGAAGATAACCAGACTTTGCACAACTTTACTTTTTATCCGAACGCTTGTTTCATTAACTTAACTTTATAATGCCTATGGGCATGTATAAACTTGCTTTAATGCTCCAATACGTTTAGTTAATATTTAAAACAATTCAGAGACAATAAAGTACACACAATGTTGTGGGAGAAGGGTTGTTGGGGAGAAATGCTCCGATTATACTTTAAACTGAGGCCAAAGTGTCACCCCACAGACTCATTGTTTAAACTAATTAATGTCCTCAGGGGGTATTGGTCCCCATGTTGGACTCTAGTGTAATTGACGTCCTCAGGGGGTATTGGTCCCCATGTTGGACTTGTGACGTCCTCAGGGGGTATTGGTCCCCATGTTGGACTGGTGCAATTAATGTCCTCAGGGGGTATTGGTCCCCATGTTGGACTCTAGTGTAATTGATGTCCTCAGGGGGTATTGGTCCCCATGTTGGACTGGTGACGTCCTCAGGGGGTATTGGTCCCCATGTTGGACTGGTGCAATTAATGTCCTCAGGGGGTATTGGTCCCCATGTTGGACTGGTGACGTCCTCAGGGGGTATTGGTCCCCATGTTGGACTGGTGCAATTAATGTCCTCAGGGGGTAGTGGTCCCCATGTTGGACATGATCTACTTTAATCTAATATTTTAACTGTATAGTACATCGATTTGTGAGTCTATGGGGTTGAGGGTGACCTTTGGGAGCACTCCATCCCCACAAATGTGCAGCATGCGCATTCCCATAGACGAAACACCCTCCCCCTGAAAGTTGGACCAGAAATGTTATTGAGATAGAATTTCAAATCTTGGCCAGTGTGGCTGCAACATTCAATAGTGTTGATGAAGGAGTTTGTATATATCGTTCATAACAATCCGAAGACCAGTGACCCAAAGTTTTAAAGAGCCAGGAAGGTAATTTTGCTGCGGCTGCTGTAGTTGCAGCACCAATTCTGTAGCTATGACCCGCAAAGTCTGAGGCGTTGAACCCAGCTTGACTGAGCAATTTCCTTGTTTCGAGTGTTAGGGCCTGTTTTGTGAGTGGTTTACCCGCAACATTTACAAACAGAGGCCCTGATTTTGGCTGCCTTATGGCTAAATATTGTTTCATGGCCAACACTGGACAAAGGGATGTGTTTGTTCCTCCAATACTTATTACATGTCCTACTCTGAAGGGGTCAGTTTTGGATTCTTTTATCCGTATGAACATGGCAGTAGTTGGTTGTAGTTCGTTGGAAAAAACAACATCTTCTGGCATTAGGTGGGAATCAGAATTGAATTTTGAGTTGAATTTAACTCTCCAAGCCACAAAAAAAAAAAAAATGCCAATGTTATGGCAGCCCAAAACATAATTGAGTTGAAACTTGTTGTGACAGGTATTGCGGAGTTTGTATATAACGTTCCTACAATATTTGGATGGGTAAGGGCAGTAGGTTTTGAAAATCTAGGTGCCCTCTGCCCTTCAAAACCTATTCGGCCCCATCCCTTAAATTAGAACATAATTGTGAAACAAGCGTTGGTTCGGGATGTCCTGCTAGAAAATCTTCTACCTTAGCTACAAAAATAGGTGTTAGTGGTCTAACTACATTACTATCGTTTATCTTGGTTGGGATGGCGCTGGCTGCCGGATGAATGAACTTTCTCTTTTGTTCTATGTGCTCGGGTCTTTCATCATCTGGACAGTAAAGTCCGGCATGCTCCCCGTCGCAGCGATTACAGATATACTTATCGATGTCCGTAATATTCGTTGTACACTGAGTGGACGGCTTAACTTTAATGATAGAGTTTTCGAGCGTTAACATAACAGGCTGTTCGTCTACTCTACTAAATAAATTTCTTTAGCAAAAGTTTAGACAGTTCGGAAAACTCACCCGACTGGATATTCTTCACACATGTGCGTGGCACGCGAAAGCGTGGCACGCGAAAGCGTGGCACAGATGTTGTCTCGAGTGCTATTTGCTCGCGATATCGACAATCGTCTCGGCTTCTGTGGCGGTATTGTTCCATGAAGACGTTGAAGCATGTTGTTGCAGTCTCGCGATCAATGTGTTTCAACGGCCGTGGTCAGACAGTCCTTTGTCTATAAAAGCATTGTTGTCGAAGCTCGTTGAATTGCATTCTCCGCGCGTTGTCGTCGAACACGAGGCATAGCTCCGCAGAAGTATGTCCAGGAATTGCGATATATTATAATTTCTATGTCCAAAGATTGCGGTTTATTATAATTTAAATCAACTTTTCGCCGCAAAGGGTCCTTCGCTTTGGCTTGCAAGTGACACAATGAGTCTTGTGACCCAAGCAGGAAGCATATACAGACAAAACGGTGAGACCTGATTGGTCTATTTTCCCATGCACAAGAGAGGAAGTGTTTGACAATGGTTCATTGTTACTTTCCTGGCACTTTACGCGTGTCTGATCTTTACGCGTGTCTGATCTTTACGCGTGTCTGATCTTTACGCGTGTCTGATCTTTACGCGTTTCAGAGGCTGACCTTTGTACCTGACCTGATGCAATTGAAGATAACCAGACTTTGCACAACTTTACTTTTTATCCGAACGCTTGTTTCATTAACTTAACTTTATAATGCCTATGGGCATGTATAAACTTGCTGTAAAATTTAACCTAAAACGCTTCGCAAAATGTTTTGAAATGTTCATTCAACTAAACTGCTTTTGCCGATAAACTGTTTTTATTTAATAAAACTTACTTGAGTTATTTTAGTTACGTCTTCAACTTAATTTGCTCTCCTTTACATTTTAAATTTTTTTCTTAAATTAAACAGGGTAATTTAGGAAACTTGCAGCTTCTTTGGAAAGGAAAGCCATGCATGTTTTAGGTAAAAATATTAAAGCAACAAAATTCATAAACATTAAACATTCAAAGCAAACTTGCCCTATATTTCACGATTTCCCATAGTAAACCAATTCTTCTCATTTCTTCAAATAAAAATTGCTTCAAAGCTCGTTGTATATGAAATGATTTTCCAAATATATGTTTTTGAAAATTGAAATCTTACTTATCCCACTCCTGGCAAGCAGCCATATTTTTTATATCAGTGAGGAGGTCCACACCATACACCATTGAACCATGACACCACTGTAGACTTCGCTAATGCTTTCCTTTCCCCGGATGTAAATAGCGGAGCGGAATTAGTACCCTCGCCCCGGGCTAACGCCCGGAACGGCGCTTCGCGCCATTGGCTCGGGAAAATTCCAGTGTTGCATGCGAACTAATTTGAGATCAGTGGGGTTGTGTATTAAAGCGCGGATGACAAAAACTAAGAAGTTGAAAGATCAACACGACTACGAAAACTCGAGAAAACTGGCGAGAAACACACAAAAAGAGATACAGTTTCAGTAAAAGTGTACATACTTTTTCATGAATATGGTAGCAGAAAAGCATAGGAATGAAAAGTTTAGGCCTGGCGTTTCGGCTTTGATAAATTAAATTGCTTCCGACAACGACAGGTTCATGTTCACTTGCTTTGCCGATCAAAAACACATATAAATGAATCTGTTTTGATTTAAGCAACGCTTTTCGGCTAAAAGGATAATGAAGAAGGTATGCTGTTTTAACTTTTGTATTTTTCTGCTCGTTTCACGATAATACGCTTAAAAATGTGTTTTAATCAAAGACTTTGACTTTGTCTACAATTATTTATATCAGTGAAAAATGCATGACACAAATGGGTAGAGAATATATTCATGACTTGTTTTCACTGCAGTTAAACCTTCTTTTAAGATTGCATGTTTGAGAGCAAAAACATTTCTTTTACAATATCTGTTTTCTCTTTTAAGTGGCCGAATACATGAGCATTTAAAACAAAAATATATAGCTTTCTCGGCGTAAGTTTTATACTTGTCAAATAACTTTCTGACTTTCACAGTCGCACTTCTCTCAGAATATTGTCAATTCTGGTGTACATCGTGCTTAATAAGCAATTCATTTTCGTATTCTGACTATCGTTGGTCCAAGTTTTTCAAACTTTTTAGGCAGATTTTTTTAGTGTAAAAATTGTTTCACTTCTCGGTTTTGGCGTGAAACCAGAGCAGAGCGGGCAGTTGCGTTTCAGAGCGGGTCGGCTGCGTTTCAGAGCGGGCCGGATGAAAAAACCCGGCCCGCTCTGAAAGACTCCTCAGCCAATTAGATTGCTTCATTTTCACAGATAAAAAATAATCAACAGTTATTTAAACTGCTTTATTATATACAGAAGCTCTGGATATGAACAGAACATTTTGGCGTACTTTTTTCAAGTAAAACTTGAATTTCCGCTTCATTTAGTTGTCCGAAAATGCCAGTCATTTTTCTACTTTTCTCTACTACACGGGTATGTATAGGCTACCACAGAATACCACGGTACCACAGAATACCAGTCTTATTTACTGATCTTATAAAATTTGGAGGAAACATACTGTAACTTTATTTTTGTGAATATATATTAGTTTTAGTTTTAATTGACATATAAAAAACAAAAAATAAATATTTTCATAAAAATTCTTAAAAATAATCAGGATTAACAAAAAATAACATTCTATGTTTTGATACTTTTTCCCCGCATAATGCCTGTAAAATTCGAAAGTTTAAAAATAAGTTTGCAACCAGTATAATTTATGTTGATCACTACTTTTTCTATGCAACACAACATTATTACTATACAGGAATCACACCGAGGAATCAATTTTACCATTGAAAAACTGAATTTTTCAAAATTATTGATAAACCTGGTATTCTTTGGTTACACCACTGGTATGCTGTACTGATTTTAGTATTTACTTTTCACTAAATTAAGTTAGCAAGATCCTACAGTATTATCAAACAACATGACACACCAAATCCTGGTACAATTTGATAAACCGTTTCTTATTTATCTCTGCACTGGTATTCTGTGGTACATTTGATTTTGTTCCATAGAATGTTCAATTAAAAATATATATTTAAGTCTATGAAATCCAGCCCCAAAACCCCCAGGAAGAAAAAATATATCGGTAAACTACACTAAAAATATTAAGAAGGTTAATTGCGGTATTTTGTGGTACATATACACCTGTAGGGGGATATGATATATCCATGCAGAGCTTGTGTATATAATAAACACAGTTATTTTCAAATTGATGGTTAACATAATATAATTATCTAGATAATCTCAACTGTTTTAGGGTAAAATGACCATGAGAGGAACATGGCAAATGTGCCAAAACCCGAATCCGGTGCGAAATGCCCGAAAATGACCACTGTTATAATTGTGACACGCACGTGACATTAACATTGTTTTCTTAAAAGTGAACTTCCATAGCTAATTATAACCGGTTTTTCCGGTTTGTGTAATGAACGTCAGTTCAAGATCACGTCGTAAAACCGCGTTTACCGAAGTTGACACTACCAAAATTCAGAGGCGATGTAACGAAATGGACAACTTATTGGGACTCGTTTAACAGTGCAATCCATTCGAACTAAAGTATTTCCGAAATCGACAAATTCAATTACTTAAATGCACATTTAGAGGGAATAGCTGCAAAAGCTATCCAAGGATTAACACTTTCAAGTTTGAACTACACGGCCGCTGTCGAACTGTTGAAGGAATTTGGAAAATCACAAAGTCGAAAGCAAATTCTGGCAAAAACCGGTCGTTGCTATACCTGCCTTCTAAAGGGTCATCATTCAAAAGATTGCACAAGTCAAAAGAACTGTAGACATCGCAATAAGCGTCATCATCAATCGATATGTGATATAGCACACGCGAAAGAGACTAAAGGCGAAGATAACGAAGACAAACCGAAATGTGATGACAAGGATAACACAACGAATGTTGCAACCGTAACGTCTACGAGTCATACGAACGAAAGAAAGCGAAATAGCGCTCTTTGGCAAACAGCACGGGGAATAGCACACAATGAAAATGGGGACGTTTCCTTGCCAGTTCGAATTCTTCTAGACACCGGAAGTCAACGATCATATGTGACAGAGAACCTGCGTTCGAAATTAAAATTGAAAACCGTCCATCGTGAGAATCTTACACTCAACATATTTGGGGATAATCGATACATAACATTTCCTGTGATATGTTCTCCCTTACCCTCGAGAATCGACATTTACGAATTCCCTCCATTTCAAAATTTAGATTTAGCTGATAATTTTTACGATAGCAACCAAGATACCATCGACGTGCTCATTGGATCCGATCACTATTGGGACATTGTTACGAATGAGTCAATTAGATCAGATTCTGGTCCTAATGCTATCGTAAATTCAGTTGGGCTCTTTCTGGTCCAATAAGTAATTCGTCAGGCAACGAAGATAAAGTAGCTTCACATCTTATCATTTCTGGTGCGCTAGATCCACGAGGGATCGAAAGCTGTGACGAGATTGTAACAGTGTTAAGGAGATTTTGGGAGACGGACAGTATTGGGATCAGAGATGAGCAGTGTGTTGAAGCGAAGCCCGAAGCAATCATAAGAGAAATTGTAAACCCTGTGTTCAAAGAAGATCATTACGAGGTCGGTCTACCTTGGAAGGAAGACTATTTACCATCTTCGAATAACTACGGATTGTGTGAAACTCGGCTGAAATCATTACACCACAAGCTAAAGAACGAACCTGATCTGCTTCACGACTACCATGAAATTATCAAAGATCAAGAACGCAAGGGAATTGTTGAAAGAGTACAAGGTTCAACTGCATTGTACGAGTCGTGTACGACGGTTATGCGAAACATTCGAAAGAACATCGGTCGTTAAATGATTGCCTAGAAGTCGGCGAGAATTACATCCCCCACGCGTTTGACCAGCTAACGAAGTTTCGATCAAATGCTATTGGTCTCACAGGTGACATTGAAAAGCCATTCCTAATGGTGGGTATCAATCCTGAAGATAGGAACATGCTCCGGTTCCTGTGGTATGAAGATCCGTTCGTCTCGAACCCAGAACCAGTTAATATATATCGTTTCAATCGACTAGTATTTGGCTTAAGACCATCACCATCGATTCTGGGGGCTACGATTGAACACCATTTGCGGTTGCTTCAACAAAGCGAGCCTGAAATAGCCGAACTATTGAAAGATTCCTTATATGTAGATGATCTGATTACCGTGGACGAGAGCGACGAGAAAACCTTCAAATGTGTACAAGAAATCAAAGCAAATTATGGCGATGGGTGGATTTAACCTCCGCAAATGGCATTCGAACTCACGTAATCTGTTAAAATGATCGAGAGAGATGAAACTTCGAAAGAACATTCTGAAACGACACCAAATGTTTGTACTACTGAAGACGACGAATCATATGCAAAGTCAAAAACGACAATTGGAAATTTAGAACAAAAGAGTGAGACAATCGTTAAAGTTCCAGGAATGAACTGGGACACGCGTTCTGACGCGTTTTTCCTTGATCTAAGCGAATTAGCGAGTTACAGTAGATCCCTTAACCCAACGAAACGTTCAGTTCTGAGTCATACTGCAAAGATCTTTGATCCAATTGGATTTTTGACGCCTTTTACCGTGGAATTGAAGATACTATTTCAACAACTCTGTTTGAATAAAACTAATTGAAACGATGAACTCGAAGAAAGTCTACTACAAAAGTGGAAGGCAATTTTGGATGAATTGAAATTTATTACAGAAATACGTCTTCCTCGATGTTATGTTCAATCCAACTCGATAGAAATTTAGATTCATGGCTTCAGCGATGCCTCAGATCGTGCGTATGCTGCTGTTCTATACTTGCGTTCAGTCTATAATGATGGTCGCGTTCTAGTCGTTTAGCGGCCTCGAAGTCCAGAGTCGCACCGATCAAGAAACAAACAATTCCACGTTTGGAATTGCTCGGGGCCGTTCTTTTAGCAAGACTCGTGAATAAGTTTACTTCTGCCTTCAGGCCGTTAGACAATATCAATTGCACCGATTCTACAACTGCTCTCTGTTGGATACAGAACGAAAGAATATGGAAACAGTATGTACAACATCGGGTGGAAGAAATCCGAAGTTTGACTTCGAAAGATTCGTGGAGACATTGGCCAGGAGAACTAAATCCTGCCGATATACCTTCTCGCGGCCAGAATGCAAAGAAACTTTCTACTAACTCGATGTGGTGGAATGGGCCATCCTTTCTTCTGCGCCCAGTTGCTGAATGGCCAAATCGCGACTTGTACCAGAAGAGAACGACCAAGTTTTACAAGAAGGAAAGAAGAACGAACCAGAAATTATTCATTCGATCGTCAACAACTCGTGTGACACCCCTCCTACAACTCTCGAGACAATTATCGACAGTACTCGTTGTAGCACATTAACCAAATTACTTCGTGTCGCGGCGTTCGTATTAAGATTTATCGGCAAGCTGAAGAATCGAGCAAAATGGAAAGAGAATCGAGATCCAGTCGAGAAAGAATTGACTGCCTCAGAGATAAATGACGCAGAAACAATGTGGAGCAAAGCTGTACAAGCTTATTCGTTCGAACTTGAAATCCAATATCTTACACTCAAGAAAACGAAAGACCAAAATCCGAAGGCTCCTAAATATGTTACACAATTTGGTCTGTACTTAGATGAACAAGGAATCGTTCGTTGTCGCGGGAGAATTAGTAATAGTATGTTGTCATCGAACTGTAAAAACCCTATTTTACTCCCCTCGAGACACCACTTTGTTACTCTGCTCATCGAACACACACATAAGCTCACTGTAGTTCATAATGGTACTCGAGACACACTTACAGCATTAAGAGAAATATTTTGGGTGATTCGCGGACGAGAATGTGTTAAGAAAGTTATTCGACATTGGGTTGTGTGTCTCAAACACGAGGGACTCTCTTACGGACCGCAGGAACAAACAGACTTCCAGCGACCAGAGTATCCGACGACCCTCCCTTTACACACGTGGGCCTTGACTTTCCTGGTCCAGTTTATTTCGAGTCATAGGAAGCGGAAGTACAGTCGACCAGCAAATCATACGTCTGCTTATTCAAATGAGCCATAAACAAGAGCCATACACCTTGAACGTTCAAGATTTCTTACTAGCTTTCAGAAGATTTTCCAGTCGAAGAGGACTACCCGCAACCTTATAATAATAATAATAATAATTTATTAATTTATATTGCGCTTTTTACATGTAATGATCAAAAGCGCATAACAATATATTTAAAAAAACCCTAATACAATACATATAATAATTATTATACAAGTGATTAATAAGTAACTAGAGGTTAAAAAGATGTGTTTTCAGACAAGATTTAAATGTTTTCAGAGCACCAATATTACGGAGGTATACAGGGAGTGCATTCCAGAGTGTTGGCGCAGCCACACTGAATGATCTGCCACCAAACGATTTGAGCATCTTCCCCACTGGATGTGAAATGATAATTTGGAGCATAGAGAATAGCGTACGTGTTTTCTTACATTTATAAGCTCCTTAATATAATCCGTTTAGAGCTTTAAAAGTTAAAAGTAAGATCTTAAAATGAATCCTAAACCGAACTGGAAACCAATGTAATTCTTGTAAAACAGGCGTAATATGACTGTACTTGCTAGTAGACTTTAATAGCCTAGCCGCAGCGTTCTGCACCCTCTGCAGTTTAACTAATTCACAATCTGGTAATCCATAGAGCAGTCCATTGCAATAGTCAATTCTACTTGTAACAAAAGCATGCAAGACCATTTCTAATTTATCTCCAGCAAGGAATTTACTTATACGCTTAATATTATGTAACCAGCAAAATGCTGCACCACAAGACTTAGAAATGTGGGTAGACATAGAGAAATTTGAATCGAACCAGGAGCCCAGATTACGCACTTCAGAAACAGGTTTAATGTCTGTAGTGCCAACGCGAAGCGTACAAGGATTAATCTTCAAAAGTTGTTGTCTAGAACCAATAATAAGAAATTCAGTTTTATCATCGTTCATCTTTAACTTGTCCTGGTACATCCATTTCCTCAAGTCACTAATGTATCTCTCCATGGCAGACACCGCCTCCGCTTGATGGATAGAATTGTTAGGGTTGAATGACAGGTATAGTTGCGTGTCATCGGAGAAGCAATGGCCATTTGGGAGGTGTGCTTGAACAATTTCAAAAAGCTTTGAAATGTACATGACAAAGAGAAGCGGACCAAGGCAACTCCCTGTAGGACCCCGAAGCGCACATCAAAACTATCCGATTTAACCCCGTCAAACAAAATGCGCTGGCTACGCCCCGACAAATACGAAGAAAACCACTCCAGAGCCTTCCCACATATGCCAAAACTCGAAGTCAGGCGTGTCAGCAAAATCCCATGATCCACCGTATCGAACGCAGCACTTAAATCCAAAAGGACAAGTAACGTAACGCGCTGCGAATTCACATTCGTAAGAATGTCGTTACTAACTTTAAGTAGGGCTGTCTCCGTACTATGATACCGACGATAGGCAGATTGCAGTAGAGGATAAAGACTTGACCGGACCAAATGGTCGTAAGTCTGATTGAATACAGCGCGCTCAATCAGTTTAGAAATGTAGGCCAAATTACTCACGGGACGCAAGTTAGTAAACAGCGGATCATGGCCTAGTTTCTTTAACAGCGGTACGACCACGGCCCCTTTCCAGTCCTCAGGAAAAACTCCTGATTCCAGAGAGGTGTTGATTATTTTGGTGATCACTGGTAAAAGAGGCTCGATACAGGACTTTAATAGAGGCGTGGGAACAGGATCGAGACAACAGGATGTAGGTTTAGAGTTCGCAATTAGCATGCGCACATTGTCCTCGGTCAGCGACTCAAACGCTTCAAACACAGGTGGAGCCCGTGAGTCATCCCTATAATCTGGGACATCATTCGTAGTCACGGTACCCAGGTCCAGCTCGTCTCGAAGCCGTGTAACTTTTTGCACAAAGTACATCCCTAATTCATTTACAAACTTGCAGCCTTTGCAGCTGAATTATGCCTATGCTTTACAATTAGAAGAATATTAAATATCAAGGAAACGAGAACTATCATTATCCGATTGCAAGTTGACATGGATATTAAAGTCACCGGCTATTAGGAGCGACTCAGTTGTCATGACGACAGATTCCAGAAACTCAGCGAATTCAGTCATAAACAAATTCACCATAACCGGATGATTTGACGAGTAAGGGGGCCTGTGGATTATAACGAGGCGTAGACGAAATGAGCCAGAGACAATGATCCACTCTGAGTACTCAAAAGAGTCAAGAATACCTGCTCTAGCTTTCTTAATTACCAGTGAGTCCGACACTAAAATGCCAGTGCCACCACCGGTTCTGTCTGGCGAGGATGGTCTAAGAGTCGATATCCGGTCGGTGTAGCGGCAATTTTAGCAGCAGTATCAGTCGATTTCAGCCAGGTTTCGGTAATAACTGCAATGTCCACGTCAGAATCACAGATATAGTCAATAAATTCAGGACCTTTGTTTCTAAGTGATTGTGCATTCAATACGCAGCACCTCATTAGCTGTGCTGTGTTGTTATGAACAATAGCCGGTGCAGTCTTCTTGGCATGACCTCTGACAATGCAAAAAAGTTTAAATATTCATGCAAGGAAGTACTCAAGATCGTTAGATCCGACGATGTGAAACGTTACTTACTGACAATCGAATCACGTGGAATTTCATCATTGAGAGAGCCCAGTTGTGGGGCGGATTCTGGGAAAGGCTAGTTCGTAGTATAAAGAGGCCCCTCAAGAAAATATTAGGACGTTCTACATTAAGTTTTGAAGAACTCCGTACTATTTTGGTAGAAGTTGAAACTGTGATCAATTCGAGACCTATAACCTACGTTTATGATGATTCTGATTCAATCTCTTATCCATTGACACCCTCGAACAGATTTTGTAAGTGCTTATAGTGTTTAGAATGGTTACTTTTAGTGGTGGTCATTGGAGAGTAAAATGGGTCTAGGTACAATATTTTACAAGAAAATGACGATGCACCATCCCAGGTCAACTGCTAATTATACATCACATAACTTCATACACCTTAGAAAGCTATATTTTCTTATTTCCTAAATATTTTTGTCGATAAAAAACTATACCTATTTCAATATAATACTAATAGATTTAATGAGGATTGGAGTTCTATTATCATAATTTCATATTTATAAAACGTTCGGGGTAGTAAACTCAAACAGCTTGGAAGCTCTGTGTTTAATTTTTCGATTGGAACCTTCGTACAATCAAGTATTTTTGGATATTGTAATCTAAATACGTTTGAAGACGAAAAAAATGTGATAATTCGAGAAGAGAAGCGGCGAGACATTGCACCGGAGCGATAATTGAGCAAAACATCGAATCTACAAAATAGAAAATAAACACACTGCACTACTTCCAAACCTGACGAAACTTGGTCGGATTATTCTTTAGTCAACTATTATATGTGTTCAAGTACAACTTGTGGATAATATTTGCGAGGCTGGGTGATAAAAAGCAAATAAAACTCAAATTACGGCTGAAATCGGGTAAGTGAAATGAACTGTATTATATCTCAACAACACAATATCAACCCTCATTAAGTTTTTTATCCTATGACAAAAAAGTTTAGGAAATAAGAAAATATAGCCTTTCTAAGGTGTATGAAGTTATGTGATGTACAATTAGCAGTTGAACTGGGATGGTGCATAGTCATTTTCTTGTAAAATATTGTACCTAGGCCCATTTTACTCTCCAATGACCACCTCTAAAAGTAACCATTCTAAACACTATAAGCACTTCAAAAAGTCTGTAGCTTTGATAGTTTAGGAGATACAGCTATGTCGGCAATGCCGTTTCTGGGTGTGGTTATTTTCGGGCATTTCGCACCGGATTCGGGTTTTGGCACATATGCCATGTTGTCCGTCATGGTCATTTTACCCTAAAACAGTTGAGATTATCTGTCCTAAATGAAATGCATACAAACTTATATACAGGTCCTAGACTATATTGTTTACAAACAAATTGCTAACATGTAGGACTATTTAAAGAATATAAATACATAATATTAAATGAATATGAAAAAATGTAAAGCTTGAGGGGACTGTCTATTTACATGAAGAGAAGTTTGTTACATGTAAAATAAGATGTAGGTTTAAAGGAATATATTTTTTATTTTCTCTTAAAAATTTGATGAGACTTAATGATCGATAGTTAAATCACAAGTACTAACTTACCCCCAAAGTCATTTTGATACAGCTTGATCCGAACAGCGTAAGTCAGAGGCTCATCTTCTTCTACTGGAAGTACACACTTCACATTAGAGAGGTAGTTAGGAAGCTGGTTCTGCTTGATATCAGTCGTTGGGAAGCATACAAGACCATTTGGGTTAATTCTAACTTCAATTGAATATATGCCACTTTCCTGTTAAAAAGAAAAGACTTAACATAATTATAATGCAATGGGTAGCTTGGGGAACTGGGGAGCTGGGTAGAATATGATTTAACCCATTAACGTCCAATACTTGCCCTTGATGAGTAATTTAATTGGCTGGGGTTAGACGGAGTAAAATAGCAAAGTGTGGCTTAATGGTTAACAATTAACATATAAACCTGTAAAAGCAGATAGTCTGGTTAACCCATTAACGCCCAATACTTTCCCCTTGATGACTAAAATCGTCTGGCGTTAGACAGTCAGAGTAAAATAGCATGGCGTTAGACAGAATAAAATAGCAAAGTAGGGCGCATTGTCGCTTAATGGGTTAACAACAGATATGAGCATATAGTCTGGTTAACCCAATAACATCCAATCCCCAATAACAGTAAATATATATCATGGTGTTAGACAGAGTAAAATAGCAAAGTAGCTAGGGCGATTTAGGGCGCACTGCGACGTAATTGGTTAATACATAGAAATACACCTGCATGAAACATAATGAGGAATTTATGGCTATGGTTTCAAAAATATATATGTTATTTACCGGCTGGGAGGTCCGTATTGAAAAATATTTTCCCGAGGTCTCAGAAGCGGTCCGAGACCAAAGGTCGAGGGACGCTTCTGAGACAGAGGGAAAATATTTTTCAAGTACGGGCCGACCTTAACGGTAAATAACGTATTTATTTTTTTGCTCGATGCTTAATTCAATTTCTAAAAAAACTCCAGAGTTGGGAACTAGATTTGAGATCAGTTGTGTTTGTTAATTTAAAGCTTAAATGTTAATTTTATTAATGGTCTGTTATTCTTGGACCTTAAGAAAGCCTTTGATACGGTAGATCATAAGATACTCATTGACAAATTAAATATTTACGGCGTACAAGGTTCAGCACTGCAATGGTTTATATTCTATCTCTCAGAAAGAAAACAAATGTGTAAGATTGGTCAGGAATTTTCAAACATGGCCAAAATCACTTGCGGAGTTCCGCAAGGGTCAAACTTAGGACCTTTACTTTTCCTGATTTATATCAACGACTTGCCAAACTGTTTGACGACCACGGAAGCATCGATGTTTGCTGATGATACTAATCTATGCTGTGATGATACTAATCTATGCTGATAAACGGGAAATCATCAGTGGATATTGAGCAGAAAATCAATATAGACCTTGACAATATTAACAGATGGCTAATTTCGAACAAATTAACATTAAATACTAAAAAAACGGAATACATGATCATTGGTTCCCAGAATAGGCTTAACAATATACTTTCAAATCCAGAAATTCTTAGTGGGGACCATAAGATAGAGAGAGTCGCACACAAATAATTTCTTGGTGTAATTGTGGACGAGAATCGCAACTGGCACAAACATATTGACACTCAATGCAAAAAAATTCCTAAAACATTGCTCTATTAAGAAGGGCTAAAAATTACATCATAGAAAAAGGGCTAATTATGCTATACAATTCTTTAGCTAAATCTAATTTCTTAAAGAAAAGTTTTTTATACCGCGGCGCTACGGCATGGAACAATTTACCAAAGGAAATTGTCGATGATTTTGAAAATCTTTCAATACCTGCATTCAAACGACTTTTAAAAGCCCTTTGATCTTGGCTAAGGGAATGTGCAGATTGATGCATTTTATTACATCTTGTTTTATCTTACTATATTATTTATCTGTGAATAGTGTAAATATTAATTAGTTTATAGTAACAACTATTAGTGATAACGTACTTAGATTATTATATTTATGACTCACGGTCCTTTGAAAATCAGGAAACTGAAAGCCGGTTGCCGTGATTAAATAATTATGATTAAATAATAATAATAATAATAAAAAGCCTCTAGCAGACGAGCAAGTTTTCTATGACAAGTTTTTATATGACAAGTTTTATTTGCCCGTCTGTATACGCAAATCGCCAAAAAATTTTATGACAAGTACACTTGCTCAAAAGGTAGCATGCTAGCTTTCATAGAAAATATTGGGAAAGTAAAACTTTGCTCGTCTGTATGGTTCAACAAGGAAAACTTGTCAAAGTAATTTGAGCACTCAGGTACGGTTGGTCAGTTATGTTTGAGGATAAGTTCTTGGTTCCAGTATTTATATTTTAACGTATATTTTTCGAAGTATAGCTGAATATTTGCGGAGCTTTTGAAACTTTAAAACATTTAGCACTGATTTTTCACAGTATTAATGCGCTCTTGCCTCTTGCCACGGTCGCATGCGCAAAACATGACTTTGGCCTCATTTAGGAGACATTATTATCCAGAAATTACATTTTTTGGACTCGCGTTATCTCTCTTATTCAAAATAGATCTATTCGTTGATTATTCTTGAAAAATTTGCTATGATATGCCGCCCAGTGACAAACTACGCGTGTAGACCAGTGAACTCCATAAATTTCTAATATCTGGAACGACAACATTCAATCATTCAGGCGGAAAAAAGTGAAGCCTAAATCCCAGTCCTTTTACGCGGTCCGTACGTCAGTTTCAGTCCCTCAAAAGTCAATTTCACGCGGTCCGTACGTCAGTTTCAGTCCCCCACAACTTATTTACTGCGCGGTCCGTACGTAAACTCTATTTTTGGGTTATTTTTTGGAAAAAAAACCAACAGTTTTTTTGCAAATCGAAGTAGTTTCTACTTTGTAACTGGCTAACACAGATTACAGAAGGAAAACTAGGAGGAAAACATATCTTTGTCACTGAGTGACTGAAGTAAGTTAGTTTTCTCAGTGTTTTTGTTCAAACAGCGAAAATATTTTGTTTTTTGTCAGTCGTATAAGGCGTATAAGCTAGTTTGTGCAAAAAGTTTGTGAAAGCCATAAAAATATGGGATAAAATAAGCTATCGTGCAGGTTTTAACAGCTTTTCAAGTTTTTTTTCTATTTTCGTGAACTTATTTTGAACTTTGCCGTTGTGAAATCAATCACGTTTGATGGCGTAGGCACTGTTATTTTGGCTTCACTTTTCACCGCCAGTTATCGTTCCAGGTAACCAAATTGAGTTCACTGGTGTAGACTCACTGGCCTACACAGAGTTGGTCTTTGCTTAGATGGCGCAGCCTTAGTGTCACATATTTCATGAAATAACGTTGAGACACAACTTTCCTTTCGATATTACTTCTTGTCCAATAAATTCGTCCTTGCTGCAACTTTGTTTTAAATATGGAAGTGAAGAACATTGGCTTTCTCCTTTATAAGCCATATTGGTGAATGCTATCGTGTCCATTTGGATACGTCATCATCGCATAACATTCGTACACAGTTCGCGTGAGTTTTTCATCTTAAAATTGAAACTTTCAGCCGTTATTTCTCCCCCAATATTTTACAAAATTGCGTCCAACTACTTAGCAGAGGCGGTGGGGCAAGAACAGGTAGCAGACAGGTGGGGCAAGGGGGCTATACCCCCAAAAGTAAAAGTGGGGGGCTAAGCTCCCCTCAAACGATCAGAGTAAGACAGTAATATGAAGACTCTTGAAGTGAACAAAATGACCAAGTAACATTGTGGTCAATTAAATATTCCAGCTTAAGTGAATTTTAAAACATGGGCGCTTCAGCATCCACCCATAACAATTTTCACACAGGACTAAGTCGCCCTTAAAATAGATCAAGTTATATATAATTCTCCAAATTCTTCAACTCGGTGCCAGGTGCAGGAAATGGCATGTCCGATCCTCAATTCCGCGGGAGCATATGCCACTGGATCCCCTAGTTGTCAGCGCTGACCTAACTTCCTAAATTGCTACCACTATTATTATTATTATTGGATCATATTTTCTGTGCCATGTTTTCATTTACCTGCACACTACGGCTCCCCACTTAGCTGAAAATTAGCCCGCCCCAAGTAAAACCCGCACTGGGTAGACTAGTAGAATAACACTGGCAAAAATTAATGTTCATAGATGCTGACTCAAGGATAGCCAGACTGGCTTATAACTTTTCCAGGCTAACTAGCTCACCTTGCCAGTTGTCATTTGCTTCGCACATGCGCAGCAGGCTATCCCAGCAATTGGGAAACAGGGAAAGCGACATCCGTAAAAAGCTTCAGAAATTTTAACTATATATTAAATAATGATAATTTGTTACTTGCTAGCATTTTTTGACAGTTTTAAGGCGAAAAAAACACACACACATGTATTGTCACACATTTTCCAGCACAGCTTAAATGTTTCATATGAGCCCGGCAATGCCTGGATCTTGCTAGGGGTGCACCGGAACTCAGGTTCCGGCCGGGTAGTTCAGGTGCACGTGCATATGCCTAACAAACTAAGTTCCGGTTCCGGCCGGAAGTTCAGACCAGATTTCTTTTCCAGTTCCGGTTAAATCCGGTTCCGGCCGGATCTTAAAATATTGGTTCCGGTGCACCCTAGATCTTGCCTTACTCAAGCAGGAGCTTGGCACTATTAGGCAAGCTAGGTCAGCCCATCACCTCCAGCTATGTGAATACAATTGATAGAAAATATATATTAATCAATATATGAGGATCTAGGCAAGATCTCAACACAAGCCAGCTAGCTGGGCTTTCCAGCACATATGAACCATAATAACATACTTAGGTAGCCCAGAAAAACTTTGGAACTTATAGTTAAATCCTTGGAATATTTAATTTCCCCCTGTGGTCAATCATGATAATAATAATAATTACTCAAAAATATTTTGAATAATTATACACTAAAACATGCACCTAATTAATACTTATCATTTAAGAAATAAACTTAAGTACAATGAAGCTTACATCTACATCTCACCAAAAATCCATAGATTATACCTTTACCAGAACCACTTGAAATCCATACAGGTTTAAAATCAACTGAAATTAATGTCATTTAATTTAAAGCTGGATTTCAGTACGCGGTTAGAACTGCTAAATGTTTAAACTATGAATTTTTGCTAATGCATGCTATGTATTAAGTTTATTTCTTTCAACAATATGTACTAAGGGGCATATTTTATATATAGTAAAAATTTAAAATATTTTTGAGCAAATTATTATTGTGCTTGACCACAGGGAGTAAATATAAGTCAAGGATTTAAACATAACTTGCAAATTAATGTAACATGTAATGTAACACTGATCATGGCTGATGAAATATGGCAATTACAAGCTCAGTGTATACTCTAGAGCTCTGCATATACTTACAATAATTAGCTTCCTCTGTTTGACGCTAATATTGCAGTTCCAGAGTTCACCAGTTTCTACATCGACAATACCCACAATAAACTGTGTTATTACTGCAGTGCCAAAACCATTTTCTTGGTAAAACCGGTTAGCATTTGGTCTTTCTTTAGACTGGGTAACCTTATCGAAATCCATAACTTGTCGGGATTTCCTAATTATATGGAGTCTTGCATGATGTGGTCTGAAACTTGAAGTGGTTGGATATTTACCTGTTGGAAAATATTTATTTAACCAATTAATGTCCAATATTACTTTCTCCTTGACAAGTAAAATTGTCTGGCATTAGACAGAGTAAGATATGGGGCACAATTTGCAGCTTAATGGATTAATAGTTGTTCCACTGAATTAAAATTGGGATCCAAATGGCCTTATATGGAGTACTGATTACACTGCAGTCACAGGTACTATACACACATTGTGATTATCACAGAAACAATAGTTGCATGCCAAGAGCTTATTTTACTTAAATTGTAAAGACTAGAATTAAGTTATTATTCAATCCTATAGGAAAGGGCCAAAATCTAACAGGAATAATATGATATTCTAACAGGAAATTTGTTGTCCATATATATTAGGAATTCATATTTACTTTATATAGGATTTCCTCTAGGATTGTACAGGATTTGGGCCGAAATCTAATCTATTAGGAATATATTTCCTATTAGAATTCTAATGAGAAATCCTATAGCAAATTTGTTGTTCATAGAAATTCATATTAGATTCAATTGGAATTCCTCAAGGATTGTGTAGGATTTGGGAAGGGAAGCCTTGGCTATATAATTACTATAATGTAGCTATAATTATATCAATAGACCGTGAAATCGATAATATGGATTGCAAGCATACAGTAACATACATATTTAAAGAAAAGATAAGTCATGGGATTGTGAGCAACTGAGCATAGTGTAAGTATAAACATATTTAAATTGTTTTAATTACACTTTATAAATGCCACAAAATTCAAAGGCTTATATTATTTGTAAAGAAAAGCTTTGACACTGGACAATTCGTGGTATTTGGGCAAAACAATACTCTTTCAGTAAATTATTATTATAACGTGAAAGTACTCTTGTTGACTTAAAATCGTAGTACTGTAAATCATGACACTTCATATCTGTTACCTCTAATGGTCTCTTGGACGGTCTGAGAAGACTCCATTTCGTTATCTAGTTGCAGAAAATTGTTGCAGTGGTAAATAATCACCACATTTGTCCAATCTTTTCAGTCATAAATGAGCTAAAACATATTCGTAGTACGTATTTTGAATTGAAATATTATGTCGTTTCAAATTTTCCAATTTGTAAAGGGGTTTCCCCTCGAATGATGTTATCGTATCCAGTCCCTTGAATTTTGCTCTGCGTCATTGACCTGCACTATCTAACCTTACCTGGACTAACATGTGGGAACACAGGTGGGCAATTTGCAAGCGCATGCGCTAGTTTATGAGCGAAACTCGGCACAATCCCTGGGGCGAGTTGAAGAAATTCAATATGGCGACGTATGGAAGGAGTGTTTCGTAGATTTCTCTGCTTTTCAAGTTGATAAAACAGCATTGCAATCAAAAGAAACTTTGCAAAAATTAATCGAAAACATTTAGCAATGCTTCCCAAAGGTTTTAAAATGTTAAAGAAGTCATTTTGCTCCGTTTATTCTCTTTTTATGCTTTGAAAACAGGCAAGCTCGCTCTTTTTGAGAAAGCCATCAATATTCCCCAAGTTACTTCCCCATCATTTGTTTAAATTAAACAGAAACAGATTAAATACTTAGCTATATAAGGAATAATAATATTCTTCTCTGATCTGAAAGATTCCAGTATTTTAGTACTCATTTGAGCAAAGGAATTAGATGTAATTTAATTCAATCTAAATATGCATATCAATAACAAAAATTATACAACATGTTTGTCGACTTTTCAATACTTTTTTAATCATTTTATAAGGCTGATATATAAATACGGGATTACTTGTGTTAAACACATGGTATAAATACAGTAAAAGTCAAATTTACTTAAATTATTATTCTAAAGTTTGTAAACACACCAGGTCTAATTCACATAAATACTGTTAGTTTCTCAAAACAATTTGTATAATCATAAATTTGGCTAACATTACTAAGTGCACTATGAATGACTGATAGTAAGCACTGACATAATGACCTCAGAACACTGTTTTGAATAAAGTAAGCACAATCGCCATACAAAATGTCAATGTGTAACCATTTCCTCATCATTGAGAGCTTACATAAAAGAGCACATTATGTGAATATTATATTTCCAAAAGACCCAAGATGATTAATAATAGCCTTTTACAAGACTTGACAGTGTTATATCAACAACATGGAAGAATTTATCTGCAAGAAATAATATAAATCTTTGCAGAAATGGCCAAAAACAGGGGAATTGTAAGGCAAATGTAGGCCAATAATGCCCAAGGTGTATTTAAAATCCAAGCCAAAATAGAAAATGATATGCCAGTTACTCTACCAATAATTTTGTAAACACAAAACAGTAAGATATGAATCAATACCAAATTGCTATAACATTTTCTTAAGGGGGCTGCAGTTGGTGATGGCTGACACACCCATATTCCGAGCTAAAAATTTATATCGCGCGCATTTTTCATGGTCAAATAACTGGCTTTGCTACAAAACCAGGTAAAAAAGCAATTAGTAAAATATGGTTTTGAGTGACGAGCATAGTCAAATTCTTGATTTATTCAATTTTCAAAGTTTTTCCAGATAAACAGATTCAACATTGAAATAAGCTCTATTTGGGACCTCATACAATCCAAAATATTGTTGATGGACTAGAGTTTTTCAATTTTCTGTGATTTACAGAACACTAGTTATAATTTAAGGATCAACCAGTATGGTTCAAGACATATTTTCCTTCCAGAACACCTTTTCAAAATACTAACTCAAACATGTCAAAAATAGTGTACATTTACAAGGGCAATTTCAACCCTTTGGCGCATTTTTCCCATGAATAATTTTAATTCTAATAAAAAGACTATAGATAAAACTTTGATTTAAACCTAATTTCAAGTGATGAGCATACCCTAACTTTCAAGCTATACTTCAAAGAAGATGGGTCAATTCAACATAAACATTGAAATATGGGTATACTGACAGCTCTGTCACCCGTTTAGTTTGGCATTACGAGACCTTCTGAAACATTTTAATGAAAGTATAATTCACAAAGTTCACATTTTCACTTACTTTTTAACATCTGCTTAAATCCAACTAGCTCTGTAGCCATGGGCAAAATCTTGTGATTAATGTCAGCATCCATTTAGTTCATGTTTCCCCGGTGAAAATATATTCTATTCCAAAGCCGATTTCGACGTACTTTAGCTTTTCAGAAACCGTTGGCCTTCCTCAGTAAGATTATCAACTGTTTGATAACCATATTTGATAGTAAACAGCTAAAATATTCTCCGAAAGTTTATACTTTTGCTCTTCGGCGCGAAAATGGCAACTCAAGAAGAAATGAGCCCGCTATTTTCGGTCAGCGTCCAGGTCCTGGACTAAAATGTAATCCCAAAATATTACGATAGATCCAAGGACGTCGCGAAGGCATGAACATTGGGGGGGTGTCCTGAAATTTTGACCAAGTTTTGGGGAACATTTTGACCAACTTTCAAGTTTTAAGTTTTGACAACGTCACTTACGTGAAGGAGAAACTGAATGCTTGTTGGGGTGCTAGGTAATTTAAGTTCCCGTAAAATTGTAAACAGCATTTTTAAGAAAATAATATTTCAATGACTTTAACATCTTTACTCCAAACTAAATTACTGCATAGTTGTTACAAATTATTTGAACTCAGCTTAGAAAAGCAACTTAGCTTATATTGACTGATAAGCACTTCATCTTGCAAGGATATAGTGGATCAAGAATAATCAAGGTGAGGTTTACTGCTTTAGCTAGATATTTTCGTATTTATGCGCAAAACAAAACAGAAAATGTTGATTTTTAAACCGGATGTCAATTCGCCGCTAATTCGCTCCCTGTTGGTCAATAAGTATTTTGGTTTTTGACTATATACTTTCGCACTTTCAGCTTATAAGTGACCAATTATTTTGACCAAAATTTTTCCAGTTTGACCAACTTTTCCCACTTAAAATTACCCCCCCACCCCCCCTCCCCCAGTAGCGACGTCCCTGGATAGATCCCTGCTCTCATGCGAAAATTCGCCGACCAGAACCAAAAGGCTGGCAAGACTCACGATTGCCAAAAAAATGTGACATTATATAATTTATATCGCTTAAATGTGACAAGTGTCTTATAAGCATAGCGTCTATAAAAATAGGTACGCTAAGCGTACATGTATCTGCTCATAGTGATGCCACAGTTGCCCGTGAAGGAGTAGTATTCAACAATAGGCAATTTCGTAATTACGGGCACCATTTTGCAAAGGGAGCAAACACAATAAAGCAATAATAGCATGATTCTACTGGGGTACAAATATTCCCATTAGGACGAGGTGTATATAGTTACTACGGCTGGCAGAGTCAAGGTTAAATATGCCTCTGCCTGTTTTCTTCGTCGTCGTCCTGGCTTTTTGGGGGTGTCACAAACTTAATTGCACTTCCTGGATCACCCAAGTCACCCGACAAAATATGGAGGGTGATCTCCGCCAAAATTAATTGTTAGATTTTGTATTTACAATCGCACATTTTGTATTTCGTAATCTGCATTTTCAGTTGACGATTTTCCGTTTTGCTATTCCAAAAACAGATTTTGTTTCATGCAAATTTCGTTTAGCACATTTTGTTGTTAAGCATTCCATTGTGATGACGTAACATTATTCGTGACTCTCAGAACACGAAATTTGACTCATTTACATTATAATTTATAAATAATTTATTTCCCGCAAAACATTGTAATTATTCAACTAATTATTCAAGTAAAATTTTCGAGGGAATCTTTCGTAGACTTCAAACAAACGGTTTGTCGAGTATGGGGGAAAATCAAGCGAAAAATCGCGAAGCAGCAGCTTTACTTCGTCGAGCAGCAAATTTATTGAATACAGATTATTCTGCATCTGGAAATCTTGGGTCTTCCTGTCCTAGTTCTTCTGATCAAGCCAACCATCAAGCCGACCAAGGAGCCCCTCGAGGAGCCCAACAGTCACTACAACTCAACACATCTCAAGTACAACCTCAGGCTCAGTTAACTCAAGCCCCCACATCTAGTCCATCTGGTTCATCCAGTTCAGTTTCAAACGAGGAATTTAGGCGGTTGTTTGCGCCTTATAATAGGGCTAACAATGGAAGGATGCTATCCCAGCCACCAGCGAAACGCGGAAGAGCTAATTCATGGGGACAAGGTCGGTATTTCAAACCACAAGAGACGTGGACTCACGATTTTTTTTGCGTAGCAAACCATGTGCAGAATTGTGTGCCTAATAAGATGGAAAAAATGAAATTACAAAAGGCTGGTCTAGGCCGTAGACGTATTTCTTTCCATAAAGATTCAAATGCAATTAGTGTGAAAGCAAAATTAGAAGAGGTGTACCCCCGGCTGGTATCTGGTGGTGGTTTTGAGATTTTAAGAAGTGGTCTGTCACCCAAAGATTTGTATCTCCTTACCCCTCCTTCAAATTCTGGGTATTCTGTCCAATTTCTTCGAGATAGTTCTGGCCTAGGGCAGGCAATTGCATACATAAGACCAGTTCAAGCAGATCTGGATTCATCCCCCTTGGAATTGGATGTTCAGAGAAGTGAAGTTCCAACAAGAAAGGTATTATATTATGCAATATATAATGAGACAATCTACTTATATTTGAAATGTTACATGTGTTTGTTGTTTACATGTAGGAGGTATCTACTGGACCAACAGTGAAATGCCTAAATTGCTCTGTGGAGATTCCTATGAATTCGATCAGAAACCATGTGTCTGAATGTGGAATGCAGGATCAGGATGAAGTATTTGAGGTCAGTATTCAACCATTAAGGTGGTCTTCCACTCAAAATGGAATCATTGAATTATAGTTTTTTGGTACCAATAGAAAGATCAAATATCACTGAGTCTAACTATGTTTTCAATTGATATATTGTTGCCATGGTTACCATGTTGCAGACCACCAACTGAGAAAGTCGGCAAGTATTGTGCAAAAGATAACTTTAGAACCGATGGTCTTAAAATGTTCAGCAAAGGCTGCTCTTTGTTCTGAACCACAAAAATGCTAATATATTTTATGAGAAATGGAAATATATTTACTCTTCCCTGTAAATGGATAATTTTGGCCCGAGGCTAACGACATGTCAATCAATAGCTATGTTATAAAATATTTTATAATTTTTTTGGTTCAGGACATGAAGTAATATAAGGATAAGTGTTTGTGGAAGTTTCAAATGATTCCTACCAATATTTCTTGAGATATCCTTTTCAGACTATTGCATATAGGCCAGTATACTGAATTGCGGCAAATCGAGTTACAAACGTATTTCTTGAGTGGAAGACCACCTGAATTAATCTCAAAATTTCTCTTTAACTGACTAATAAGTATATGTTTCATTGACATTATGCACTCTGATTTATGTACTGTATATAATAGTATTTATAGTATAATTATTTATTATTTTAAAATTGAAGAATTTTATATTTCAGATGATATCACTGACATTATTGTTAACTCTAACAGAAAATTTCTTTTTATCAGGCATGTAGCTCTGGTGGTCCTCAAATATCAAATTTGCACCAATTGTTCCCTGACCTACCCAGTGTTGACATTGAAAAAGCTTTAAAAGATTGTGGGGGCAACGTTGAAGCAGCAGCTTCAACATTGTTAGATAATAGTATATAAGTACTTACAGTAATATCAAGTTTTCATTAATCATCTGACGTTGGAGTTATATATTTTTTGTCTGAGAATCAGTGGGGGAGGGTGGTCGTCTATTTACAAAATGAAAATCATTGTTTAATAACCGTTCCTAAATAATTAACTTTAATTATTTAGCCCAGGGAAAATTATCTGAAGATGAGATGCCTACCTATGTTGCTGATAGTAGCTCTGATTCTGAGTCAGAGATTTGGAATCTTCCTCTGGCAAATGTGATCCATTTGCAACCAAATTCAGAAGGTATTTAGAAATAAATGTGTTCTTTTTGACAGGGATGGATCCAGCCTAGGTGGGAGCTAGTCATCAGTGGCGTAGCCTGGGTCTAATGTTGAGGGGGGGGGGGCGTAGGAACCTTGCTACAAATTTAATATTTGCGAAAATATTTAGTCGGTCTTGTCTAAAATGTATATTATCAATTTCGCAACAGCGAATATCGCGTCAACGTCTGCTAAGACACTTCATGTAAACATGCATATCTTGCAATTAATTAAGTAATCTTATGAAAAGACGAAGTACGTTAACTTTCATAATAATAATGTTGAAAAGGAATGTCGAAAATGTTGAACTATATTGTCGTTTGGTTTATAAATGCGAGGGGTTTGCTGCATGCATGTACTTCTAGTCAGTTCCTCTAGTCTAAAATGTATCATCATATGAGATCGGCTGCTCATATTCTCGAGACCGACTCGATTGATTTTTGGTTGCCCCCCCCCAAATTTACGCCCCTGCTAGGGGGGTCCGGGGGCATTCTCCTCCGGGAAAATTTGGTCATGAAATGACCAAATTTGATCATGCTGGTCATGAAATTAACAGGATGTAATTATTGATCAATCCAGAGTACATCATGGCTGAGATGACCGGCAGGAGCTATCATGAGAAAATTTTTGAAACAGAATTTCCTGGGATGGTTAAAGAGGCCCCCCTCTAATGGCCCAATATGGCATTTTTGTTTGAAAAATGCCCTGCCAAATCCATTATTTAAATTTGTTATGGAAATTGGCACCCCTCCTGCACCCCCTCTGACCAAGGCTAGTGGGTGTGCATTCCCCCCCAGTAAATCCATCTCTGCTCTTTCCTGTATTGTGTTGGCACAATAATACTTTGAATTGATTTCTCTTTTAGAAGCAAAGAAGACAGTTATTGAAGAGTATCGAGATGCTACAATTGTCAGTGAAAGTGCAGTTTTTAGAGTCTATGTCAATCGCATGTCAAGTGACTTTGCCAATGATATTTTGGGAATTTACAAGAATCAAAGTAGCAAGTTTTGTTCACGGTTCGGTGTGAAATTTGAAAATGAAACTTCAGTTGGCAGTGGTCCTGTGCGAGAATTTTTCAGCTTGGTTATGAAGATGCTTGTTGATGGCTTTCCACTGGATGGTGGGGATAAGCCCCCAACTCTCGTTTTTGAAGGCGAAAATGATCACAAAATTCCTGTTGCAAATTCACTTCTCAGAAATACAGGCTTCTACAAGTCCATTGGAAGGATGATTGCACATTCTTTCCTCCATGCGGGACCACCAGTATTTGGCATTTCTAAAGTAGTCGTTGATTATTTGGTATCTGACACCGATGAGATTCCTTTAATAGAAGTCGCTGACATACCTGATATCGACTTAAGAATTGCCTTGAATGAGGTGTGTAAAGAGTTTTCATTAGGTCTGGACAAGTAATTGCCATTCAATATGTTTACTAGTACTTCAAATCTTCTATTTTATATTATGCTTTATAGTTGAACAGTCTTTGCAAAGATGAAGCTCCAGGAATTGCATTGAAGGATTTTCTAACTCAGTATAGAGATGAAGCTTCAATATTGGATACATCGCTCTCCGGTACTAATCGACACGTCATTGCCCAACAGATCATGTTACATAGTGTCATAACCCGTCGAAAATCTGAATTACAAGATCTGGCTGATGGAATGAATGAGTTTGGTCTTGTTGATTTCCTGAAGAAACACAAAGATCTTGTTCACCCACTTCTTTTTCCAAGATCAGCAGCTTCTATAATCAATAAAGATGATTTGAAAATGATTATTGAACTTGAAGAGGAAGATCCTACTGGTGATCAATTGATGTTGTTTTTGAAGCAATATATTGATCTCATTGATGGTACAATTAATGGTAAGTATTTTCAGTGATGGATTTGCTGGGGGTGTGCACCCCCTAGCCTTGGCCAGAGGGGGTGCAGGAGGGGTTCTAATTTCCATAATTAGTCTAAATGGTGTGGCAAGGTATTTTTCAAACAAAAACCATATATTGGGCCATTGGGGGCCTCTTTGACCATCTAGGCAATTCTATTTTTCCAAAATTTTCTGACAACCCCTGCAGGTGGTCGTCAGTTGTCATGTATTCTGGATCAATCAACAATTACATCCTGTTTTATGACCAGTTCCCACTTAGCATCCCCCATGCCTGATCAGACTGGAACCATTGTTACTTTTCAAAGTATTGTATTGTTACTTTTCAAAAATATCTATTCTCATTGAGTGAGGATTTCTGTATATCTATATGAATGTTTGTAATCAGTTTTTCTCCTTTAAGTGCTTCATGTGTAATGCATTTTCATAGATAGGAGGAAGTATTTGAATTTAATCAGGGCTTTCAAAACAAGCAGCCGGCCGCCGGAGCTCTGGCGGGTGCTACGAGGCTTACCGCTGGTTACTTTGTTTAATGTAATTAATATAATTCTGATCTCCTTTCTCCACTTTTAAGGAACTAGTTTTTCTTATCCTGGTTTACTTCCATTTCTCAAAAACGATGTACTTGTCGTAGTCTATAAGGTTCTCTTCCATATAATGATGTTTTTATTCCATCTTGAATCTTCATGTTTGATTTTGACTAGTTACACTACAATCGTATTACTCGGAGTACCGTGAAGAAATTCTGTACGGCCTCACACGCCTGCGAATTAGCACATGGTCTTGTATTTAAATTTTAAAAAAGATCTAAATCTGGACCTCCACCTACTCAAAATAATTCTGAAAGGCCTGTTAATGTATAGTAGTACATTGGAGTATAAACTTCAGAAACCTTATTAATACTTATCTGTTATACATACCTGTTAATTGCTAGGGCCAAATCTAAAAGATCTGCTTTCTTTCTGGACTGGATGTGATTTGCTACCTGCTGCTGGTGCAATCTTGCATCTCAATGTCGATAAAAGAAAGGATCGTAATTTACTACCAGAAAGTAGAACTTGCTTCTACTTGTTGGTTCTGCCATGTTATGAAAATTTTGATGAATTAAAAGCTAAACTGGATAAAGCTTTGCTATTTGGCTCAAGAGGATTTACTAATGTTTGATGGAACAATATATTTGACCATTCAACAAAGGGAGAAAAACAGCTTCAATGTTTGAACAGTTTTTATGCCTATACTACATAGACAATATATAATATTAGACATATTCTTATTTTATTTGTTGGGTTTCAGGTTTTTTATAGTTAAATTGCAAATGTTCATGTTTTGTTATATACTGCATTATGGTGCTGTATCAGGGTGTTCCACATTGTGCTGAATTGTTTAAATAATAAAATATATGATACTAACATGCAGTGTTCCTTGCCATATCTTGTTTACGTTATTTATTGTCTATCTAGCTGACCCAATGCCCAAGACAACTGCAAATGCAAGTTCATGCAAGTTAGCATTCCTTTTATTGGAAGTTTGGAACAAAGTTATATATGCTTGATATATAATATATTATTAATATATCACACATTAATATATACAAAATATTATTTTTCACGAGGTCACTAGTTGTTTTCCTGATTCAGCCTGGTATGTACAAATTGGAGTACTTCTAAATATATGTCGGCACCATTATGATTTGATGGCCTCAAAGGATTAATTGTATTTTCCAATTCGATAAGTTCTATTTCATTTAACATAATATTGGTTACTGGAACAATCACTTGCTGTTGCTCTGTTTCATGACTTTCATCAGTTTGTAGCAACGTGGGTGGCAAAGCCTGGTTTACCTAGTGAAAGAACGTTATTAATTAATTTTGAATTTAACATATATAATTATACTTTAAGCAGCTCGGGGCCTGGTCCCATGATTATTATAACATAGTATTGCAAGGCCCAAAAATAATACCATGAGGTATTGTACAGTATTATTTAATGTTTAGTACAGTATATGCAATGAATAAAAAAATACCTGTTGTGTTTGCTCGTTAACACCATTAGCTAAACAAGATCCTTGTATCCATAATTGCTCAGGTGATAAATTTCTCTCAGTTCTTATTGGAGATCTATTGTAACCTTCTTGGAAAATTTCTATATTTCTGTTGATAATTGGACCAAACACATAATGCAACGAGAAAAGATGCTCTTCATTTGATGGATCCAATATTCCATTACTTTCCATATGATAGAATAGATGATAAAACAAACTTGTGCAACCAACAAAAAGATCCCGCCAAAAGCGCTCAATTCGTTGGTTGTGCACACTCCTTCCAGTAATGTGACTGCTGCGACCAGTCCCTCGTAAATGATGGTTTAGCATAAATTGAGCGATACCAACATTTTCGCCACCTTTATCTGTTCTTACTCTGGATGGCAATCCATATCGAGACACACCAGATAGAAACAGATTTAAGACAGTTTCAGCTCGGTTGTTTGTGCTACAGCGAATAAATACTAGCAAACGTGAATAACCATCTATCCCTCCATGGATCACAAATCTCCACCTAAAATAATATAAAGGTTATATTCAAGTCTAGGGTATCAAGAGCAAACTCCTGTTATTATCAATCTGTATGAAATCGAAGGAGAATTGTTTAGTAACCTACCTAATCAATTTGTGATTGCCATCAACATGCCAAAGTGATTGGGCACTAGGAACATGATATCTTCGTCTGTGCACAGTTCTAAGAGACAAAGCACGAAATAATGTACCCTGAGGATCAACTCTCCGCATCGTTTCACGAATCCTGTCTTGCTGAATTCGTAAACCTCTGGCTGACAAAAATCCTGACATGCGTTTGTAGCCAATATTGGGAAACTCGTCGGTAAAGTTTCTCACGATCGACTCAAGATCCGAATTGTTAATGTCAGAATAACAATTAGAAATCTGTAAACCAAACTCGTTCATCCTCCTTTCGACTGTTCGTTTACTGACTCCTAGAAGATTGGCAGTATCTTTCACAGTAAATCGCTTATCAAATAAAAAACGCAGAATCTCTTCTTTTATTTCGTACTTTGGCCGCCCAGGTACGCCACTGAAAAGTTGAGGGCAACTCGATGACGAAGATGCATTAATATCGTGATCAACATCAAGCAGGTCTTTGGCGTTTGAGATCAACTGGATTACCGATTCTTCAAGCTCAAATACTTCAGCAAATCGCAACGTGGTGTTGTAAAGAGAATCAATGCGAAAAACGCAGAAATCTCGGTCTGGACTTCCTTCGAGGTCAACAATACAACCCAATATAGAGCTGCGAAGGAGTCTCAAGAAATATTCTCTGTCACTATTTAATTCCGCCATGTTTTTTTTTAAATCTTTACTTGAATAATTAGTTGAATAATTACAATGTTTTGCGGGAAATAAATTATTTATAAATTATAATGTAAATGAGTCAAATTTCGTGTTCTGAGAGTCACGAATAATGTTACGTCATCACAATGGAATGCTTAACAACAAAATGTGCTAAACGAAATTTGTATGAAACAAAATCTGTTTTTGGAATAGCAAAACGGAAAATCGTCAACTGAAAATGCAATTACAAAGTACAAAATGTGCGATTGTAAATTCAAAATATAACAATTAATTTTGGCGGAGATCACCCTCCATAACAAAACGCCTGCAATTTTCTTGTGTGCATCTTAAAATACTTGCGCATTGGGAGTTACGTACTAGTGTTTTAACCAGATCAATAACGCATTAAGGGAACGATAAGATAAATGCAAATGCAATACGAACGAGAAACGTACAAATCTTGCCGATATTCGTCACGCACTATGTAAAATATACGACATATTTCAGTCTATATGAGGGTATTATATTTCCAATAACAAACATTGCGCCTTCAAGACTTGACGATCGTAAAACGCATCGCTCAAAAACATCTATACTCTACAATAGTTTGAGCGAACCATACGTTGGTATTTATTTGTATTTGTGGGAAACTAAAGAGAAACTAGAAATCAGTGTTGAATATAATTCAGACATAAACGCGCAATAACGAGCTCTATTTATTAGAGTTCAAGGGTCAACTGTCACATATTCTTGATAATTATTACACTGTAAACGGGTCAAGTTTTTACAAGAAAAGCGAAGAGCTTAGTTCTCCCTACGTCTTGCAATATTTTAAGATGATCCTATAGCTCCTAATTATTATACTTCAATTTGACACAAACGCTTGAACAGACTCGATATAAGTATTCAGCGAGACGCATTCTTGAGGACAAGTAATATGAGGGATATTATATTTCCAACAGCAAACATTGCGCCTTCAACACTTGAAGATCGCACGGAGCATCGCTCTAAAACATCTATACTCTACAATAGCTTAAGCGAACGTATCATACGTGGATATTTATTTGTATTTGTGGGAAACTAAAGAGAAACTAGATATCAGTGTTGAAAATAATTGAAACATAAACGCGCAATAACGCGGAGCTCTATTTATTAGAGTTCAAGAGTCAGCTATCACATATTCTTGATAATTATTACACTGTAAACAGGTCAAGTTTTTATAAGAAAACCGAAGACCTTAGACTCTACATCTTGCAATATTTTACGATGATCCTATAGCTCCTAATTATTATACTTCGATTTGACTCAAATGCTTGAACAGACCCGTTTAATATAAGTATTCAGCAAGACGCATTCCTCACAACAACAGTGGAATACGCAAGGCATTTAATCGCGTGCACGGCGCACGTATTGGTCAAACGTTGGCAGACCCATTCAAATGAGTAACAAATATATTTATATATATAGGATAGTTATCACTAAAATGAGTAACAAAATTTAAACTCTATAGGTTTTAGGACAATATGCTATACGTGCTAGTCCTTACCTTGCCTCCTGACTCAAACGTTATTGATATGAAGCAGGTCAGGTCAAGTTTGCTATGTTCAAAATAGTATAAAACATAAAGATGCTGTTGATTTGATGCATAGTTTTCATCGTAAAATTCAAACTTTCTCATGTTTACAAACAATGCTCGCTGTTCAATAATCAAATTAAGTAAATAAATATAACCACTAAATGTGGAATTGGCCACAAAGTTTAAAATATTAGCTAGTATTCATTCTAGTCAAGTTGACTTTATTATTGAAAACCTATGTATACAAACAAGATGCTATTTACAATTACACAATGTTTTATTTTTAATATGTTGTAGTATTTCTTATATACCTTTCTTATAATATACCTTAATGGCCGATGTTAATCTTCGACAGTTTGACTGTTTAACTGTTCAGTTAGGTTCTGCTTCAGGAATAGAACAACTACATTTGAAATTGGCCACATATTTTAAAGCATTCGTTGTAGTCGAAAACCTTCGTATTTCCACGTTTTTATATGAATTACCGACGATTTGTCAATATATTTTGACATTTCGAAACATATGCGCCATGTTGAATTTAAGATTAGCGTGCGAACATGCAAAATGAACAGCGCTCTCACAACCAAATTTTCAATTTCCTTAAGACAAGCTCGAAAATTCCTTATATTTCAATAAAATTCCTTAAATTCGTAAAAACCAGGCCTGGTTACAAAGTTTTGTTTTTGCTGGGGTTTTTTAAAGAAAAAAAACATGAAAAAGAAATTTAAAAATTGATAGTAAAAACTTAGCGAAAGCATTCAACAATGTCTCTACCTTCCTCGAATGCTTCAGTAGAAAGGTTGTTTAGTGCGTTGAAGCCTGTCAAAACTGACACTACAAACTCTCTTAAGCGGAAAGTTTGGTCGGTGTTATCCACACTAAAGAAGGTCTAAGAGCGCACTCTTGCCATGCCCACGAGCTTGGTATGAATGCGGAGCTTTTGCGTAGTTTGAAAGGCGTCAAAAGCAATGCTACAGACAGGAGTCACATGACCTTATCTTGAAGAAACTATCAAGCTAGAAAGAGAAACGCTTGCATTTTGTATAATATTGTGTTTATATGTATCAGATAGGGTTTTTGGACAGCAAGCTAAGCCTAACTATTCGACGGTTAATTAACGGGAGATAGCCATATATAGTGTACATTTGACAATAGCGAACATACAAACTACAAAGATATATGTAATTATGCATTGTACTGCATGTTCACATCTTTTTTGCGCGCATGCTTTGGTTAATGTTTATTATCCTCCAAAAAGTTTTTAGTCCTTCGTAGCTAGTTTTCTAAGAAATTCCTTAAAAATTCCTCAAAAACCTAAATTCCTTAAAAAGATACCCAAAACTCTTCAAAATTCCTATTTCTAAGGAATTATCCTTAAACGTGAGAGCGCTGGAAATGAATGAAGTGCAATTCTCGTGAAACATTACGTCATTGTTGGTTGTAAGCCAATTGTTGATTGGCTAACGTTGCCTATTTTATATAAGCTCGTCGCTCAATGGCTAAAAGCTAACACTAACATTAACATCACAAGTCGATAGCATTATATCTGCTACGCAGATACAAAAATAGGTACGCTAAGCGTACATGTATCTGCGCATGTGTATTTGCATAGACGTCAATGCACAAGGTCAATATCACTCAATGAGTGGAGGAACGTTTATGTTGCTTTTAAAAAACTGTGCATAAAGGGACGAAGGCCTATAGCCCACAGGAGCAATTTTTTAAACAATTGTGAAACCTTAAGATTTTAGTATTTTATACTTGAGAATAAAGGTTATGTTAGCAGCACTATTTACACACCACATATAAATATTACATACCATCAACTCATTTAGTCCCCTAGTCACAACAGTTTGGGAAAGAAATGCCAAACTGTGCTTATATCTTTATATCTATGGCTGGCAGATTTGGACAATTGGATGAAGACGAAATTCAAGTTTTACTTGAGAAAAGTACGCCAAAATGCACTAAAAAAGCGACACAGTTTGAAATGAAAGTATTTGACGGTAGGTTAAAGACTGAGTTTTAAAAACTGACGCTTTAAATTTAATATTTACTACAAAACAGCGACGTAAAATTTCGCCAATAGATACAATTTTGTCTTTTTATTTAAAAATGAACTTTTAGCGTTTCTTTGGTTCTATTTCCAGACTGGTTCACAAGTTCAAAAAATTTGACAAGTACATAACAGAAATGTCCAAACCAGAGCTAAATTCCTGCTTAAAGCAGTTTTACACGTCGGCTAGGCAAAAGGACGGCTCGTACTACAAAAAAACAACAATGAAAGCTATTAGAGCCGCCATCGAAAGGTTTTTAAAGAAAACGTCAAACAAAGGGTTTAGCATAGTTGGTGACCCTACCTTTGCCGAGGCCAACGCAGTTCTTGATGCTTTTGTCAAAGACTTGAGAAAGTCAGGGAAGATAGCTGGAGTTGTACACAAGAAACCCATCTCAAAAGAGCAAACCCAATTCCTTTACCTTTCAAGTGAATTGGGACCAGTTCACAGCGTAGACCCCACAACTCTTTCGCACAGTTTGGTTCTACCTAAGTTTCTACTTCGGCAAAAGAGGCAGAGAAAACCAACGGAATCTAAAGCCAAACATGCTCATTCTAAGGTCAACACCAGATGGCAAATAATTTTTTGAGCTTAACCGCGAAGTTGCTGGCTCTGTTTTGGCCACAAAAAATCATCAAGGTGGTCTCGATGATCCCGAAGACGAGTCCGATGGCAAAATCTTTAGTCTCCCTGGATCTAGCATCTGTCCTGTCGAGACAATAAAAAATTACTTGAAGCATCTTAATCCAGCCTGTGAAAGCCTGTTTCAGCGCCCGAAAGATGCAAAAGCCAATAAGTTTGATGCCAACGACGTGGTCTGGTATACAAACGCACCAGTTGGTGAAAAAAACCTGGGAAATTTGCTGCGTGTCATGACCAAAAGAGCAGGTATCGAGCCTCCTTTGACGAATCACTCGATCAGGGCAACATCAGTAACGGTTTTGGCCAATGCCAACGTTGAGACCCGTCTAATCAAGTCGGTAACCGGCCACAAATCCGATACATCAATCGAATCTTACAGCAACCGGCCATCCGCACGTCAACAGCAAGTCATGTCCTCGATTTTGAGCACTACATCAGCCCAAGCGACTCGACAACTTCTACAATCGTTGGCCAAACAAACTAAGATAAAGAGAACCAGAGTTATGGACAAGAATCCAGTAGTTCAGCAGCTGTTCCTTCAGATTCCTTCGCAAAACACGACGAACAGTCGATGACGGTTGTCAACAATCAGTCGATCCGTTTCAACCAGCCGAGCAGCTTCACGACCAACAGTCCTGTGTTTAACTTTCACAATTGCAATGTGAACATTTACCACTGATTTTTTTTAATCCTTACGTACTTTCCGATTATTTTTTAGATCGGTAAAGAACGCGTACTGTTGAGTGTTCATTCAATAATTCCAAAGCAAAGTTTGCATGCCTTCGCCGTACTCATGTGACATAATTTATTCAGCTTTTCGCTTCAGTACGCATGGCGGATGTTGTGCGAGAAAATTAAATTAAATCAATTTATTTCAATCTTCTGTCTATTTATAGAAAACTGTTCTATTCATATCCAGAGCTTGTGTATATAATAAAACAGTTATTCTACTCACTCTCGTCGTATATGACTGATAGCCGACTCGGCGCTATCGCGTCTCGTCGGCTATCAGCTCATATACGACTCGAGTTCGTAGAATAACTGCTAATTATTGTATTATAAGAATAGGTAATAGAACCGGGCGGAGAGAGAGGGTGCGCACGCGATTCAGCATGGTCAGTGGAAATATTTAAGGAACTCAAACATAAAGTTCCCATTTATCCCTTCGTTTCCTTATCCTCGTGTCACAATAGGCATGACAATAGCGTAGCTGACACTTGGCTGACTTTGAAGCTAGTTGACAATAGCAAAAGTCGCAAAAATACACTAGTTATACTATTAAATCTTACTAATGCACATTATTACCCTTTATTTAGCCTTTGATATCATATAAGAACATTTACAGCTAAATAAATCGCCCGGGAACACAAAACAATAACATTTTGAGTAATTGCGTTGCGACATATTTCTTAGTAATTTGTATTCAATAATCGACACTTAGTCTCAGGCACGCAACCGTTCCTTCGCATACTATGCGCATAATTTCTTGCTCGGTAAATGGAAACTCTGAAAACACCATTGCATTCGCCATAAAATTCCGCTTATTTTTCATACTGGACACATTTATTGCGGGTTTTATGGGCTGGCTGACAATAGAATGTTGATTTAGGCTCAAAATATCGCAGAATTGGTCGCTCGTATACTATGCATAAAATTTTGTTCACAGTAAATGAGAAATCCAAAAGCACCATCGAATTCTACTTGAAATTCTATAGAAAGATAACCTAGTCTGCCCTTTTCAATCAAAAATCCTAACAATATATTAGGACTTCAATATCCTTAACAAACAATTTCTCATATAAACCAATTTCCGAAAGACTTATGTTACTACAGAACATTTTGTAAACAGAAAATTGGCATTTTAAATCTCCACCGCGCCTACTGCCAGCAATGAAGGAAGCCTCGGCCCTCGAGATCTCTGAGAGGCTTTACCTCCGCCCAGAGACCTCCGCCATAACGCTAAGGGAAAAGCCAGGGAAAACCACTGAGGGAAGGTTTGCCTTTTTGAAAAATGGCGCGAACAAATTATTGAGGGATGTTCAGGGTTATTGTGGATCATATGCTAATTTATTCTAAAGATTTCCACTGACCATGTTGGATCGCGTGCGCACCCTCTCTCTCCGCCCGGGATGTAACGTCTCCCGATATCTACTAAGACTGGATAGTACATCGTAATACAAAGGCCTAATTAGAATTGAAGCCGGAAGTGCGACGCGTTTTCAGAGCGGCGGCCATGTTGTATGGCCTCACTTGAGAAGCGAATACTACACTTTTATATTGTGAAATTTAGATTTTTCCGGGTTTTTGACTTATACTGGCGAAGTATGCGAAGAAATCAAGTCAAATCTGGTATTTTAAGAACAAGCACACATCAGAGAAGTATGAAGAACATTTGAATGTTGAAAGAAACTAAATCGTAAGTAAATAATTTGTTATTTTGACCACTGATTTTGACGAAATGTCAGAGCCCGGCGACAGACCGTCCGAACACAGCACTATACTCTACAGATTACAATGTAATTCAATTCTTTTTGTATAATGAAACAATCAGTTACTACTTACAGTATTATAGCACTAATTGTTTAACGTTTTTGAGCGAGTATCTAGGTTTAATAAGCTTGCGCGATTTGAAGTGCATAAATATTAATACTGTGTCGGATTTTAAACATGAGATGTACTTGGGCTGGCAAATTTGTTTATAGCCAAGACTTTAGACACTTTAGTTTGAAAGTACAACAGCTAAAGAATAAAACTAAAAAAGGGAGCCATGTCATTGACAGTACCTGATGTGCTGTATTTCAAATGAAATGCGAGATGAAATGTATACCATATGCTTGCTTTGAAAATATCTGTACATAAATGTTCAAAATAGTTTTGTATGTTGTATTTCAGGTGTATTTAAGGCAATACAAATTGGAAATTTTGATATTTTGAAGCCTCGCACATCAATCATCAAGGGGACAATAGTCAATAATCAATATACAAGTTTATAGACATTGCTCTTTACAAGACAGTTGTTCTGTTAAATTATTACCTTAAAGATCATTAACAACTCAAATGTCGTTGTGTTGTGTATTTTCATTATATATCAAACCATAGTTGATCAACCATACTGTATTAAATACCAGTCAAGCCCGATGCTGGGGATCTCAATCCTTGAGGTTTATTTGTGTCTTACATTTAAGAATGTTTCACCACGTATCAATTCCTGGGGCTGGGTGCAATACTATGGCAGCGCAAAACGAAGAGTTTTAAAACGAAAACTACAGATTCTGTAATAGAAATATATAGAAATCTGCTGCCAAGTGAGGCCATACAACATGGCCGCCGTAGCCTTACTTCCGGCTTCAACTCTAAACAATAGATGCACTATCCAGTCTAATTTAAGATCAGTGCTTGAATAAGCGTACTTATTCCGCTCGGATATTTACACCCGGGTATGTGAAATTAAACATTGTGGAATGCAACGTCGTCCGCCATTTTTTTGTTATGGACTGGACGTTTTTAAGTTTTTTTCATAGATATAGGAGACATAGATTGCTGACCTTAATATAATCCTATAGTCTATACTGCTGACGCTCGCCAGCATGAGTGATCCAAGACGGCGGCTCAACCGGGCAAAAAACCTATACAGTCTACAGGGAAATCGATAGTTTTCGCATTTTACGTCGTTCCACCGCTTCGAATCCTGTTCGATCGTGTTTTATTTGGAAGAACTAGTTTATGCGAAGATTTTGGATGCAATTTGGACAGTTTTTTGTTGAATTAATAGTAAAAATATCGATCGCTAAATATTTTGTGAAATGGTCACTTGGTCGGTTCGAGTCAATTGCTGTCGAAAACTGAAGGTTTCGTTAACTTTGGCCTCTTGGATGGTCTTTTCATGTGGAACTTTCTTGGAGTAAACATTTCCAAAAGGATGGAAATATAGTTTTAAATACAAATATATTGTTTGCTTGATTTACATGGTCGTATATAGACGGTTATGACTTTCACACAAGTGCTGTTGCAGAGGACCCAGGATTTCAAGCTTATATGGACTAAATTGTGAAATGGTGATGGAGTGATCAACCCATGCAGGTTGATTTACTTACTAGACAGTAGCCCACTGGACTGCACATTGGTTAATCGGCAAATATATCATGCACTTCCCTTTGGGCTTGGATTGGAAAACTTAAATTCACAATTGTAAATAAAATGAAAGCATTTTATTATTTTATACTATACACACAAATAAAAACACAGTGGCATAATAATGTTCGCTTCACAGCCGGCTTGGCGCTCTGATGGGTGCTAGGAAAAATCAAGTAAATGCCACTTAAAATGAACTTTTATATATTGTGGGAGCACCCTACAGTATCCTTAGGGCCCATATCTTATCCATGTTCTTGGAGCCCTTCAGGTAGTCTTTTGGAATCCAGGTGAGGCCAAGCTGTCCCATTTTCAAAGGGGACAGAATACATACTGTGATAGTTCTCAGTTTGCTTGCTTCATATCAAATTCCCACTGTTTTGATAAGCTGTGGATGTCTGGGACAATTGTACTGTAGTGTCTAAAAATATTAATTCTAGTTTTGCATGCAGTTTCATAGAGATGAAAGAAAAGAGAAGCTTGTATATTATTTTAATATAAAATTGAGAACTGTTGTTATATTATGACAGTACAGGTCTCATTTATACATGCACATCATTGTGAAAGTCAAGTGTATAAAGAACACCGTTTATCAGAGGAATTTTGTGGTTTCTTCTTTTTCCTGATTATTGTCAGCCCCAAGCACAAGATAAAACCATTGAAGTCTGCCATATTCTAATTTGCTATTTCGGGACACCCTGGTGACGTCGAGATTGCTCCCTTTTATTTGTGAACACTTTTCAAATGTGCTTCAATATTATACCGGATACATTTTCTAGTTCTGCCTAAACTGTTGACGAGTTAGTGAATTGAAGAACAGATTATGTTGAGATAGTTGGCAATGTTTAGTTCGAGTCAAATTGTAGGCACTCTTCTGAAAGGCGACAAAAGCAAAATGATAATCAAACAACTGCAGCAATTGAATCCAAACTGTGGACATGGAAACGGCATGTGCTTGCCACTCTGCCATTAATACACCAAAAATCAAATGACTTTATTTGCTTTGATGTAGTTCATTCAATCATAGTTGATAGAGAACAGGGTTTGGAAGGCCGGCAAACTTCAAAGGCTTTCGGGCCAATTAATTTCAGATGTTGAGAAATCGCGTCACGTGACAATACGAGTGCATCGAATTCAGAAATTAGTAGAGCGTAGTATTACTGAAATAAGGCATTGTTGCTCTTGTCATGGCTTGGACAAGTTCAGCATACGATTCAGAAAGAGAAATTCCTTCAATTCTGGGCTCCAAGGCCGAAAATACAACCACGGAGGACAATTTTCAGCAAACTATTGAACTGCTGCAAATCATAGGAGGTTGGACAGCAGGCCGCAAAGCATCCTGGGTAACGAGCCTATGTTTCCACGTGCGGCCTCATTTATGCGTTGACTGCCGTGAAGTCAACATCTCTGGCCATAGCAAAAAATGGACGCTATTGATACAGAGACTCAGTGTCATCATTATGGATGTGTTTAATGTTTGTGTATGGATGTATAACAAGGCTCTTTGAGTCCGTTTTAATAATGGATTTATTTGTGTAGAAATCTCAAAGGCTGCGTGTGATCAACTGCCAGTTGTGGTCAATATAAATGTCCATGTGTTTAAAATTATATATGTAATTTGTGGACACTTTCTTCAGTGTTGCAATTTATATACTTAAAATAAATTATTTCATGAGCTGACCCACTGCCTGGATCGTCTGTATTTGTAATGTATATTGTGCAACTAGTGAGGAGTGTAGTACAGGCAGTTAACTAAATATTTATTGGCCAGATTGATTCTGCTGGCATCAAAGGATTCGACTTTTATTTGTGTGTTTAGTTATTTATTTATCCCAATAGCACATTGTGGATACTGAAAACCCCCACATTGGGGCTGTCAAATAACTTCTATTCCTCAGCTTAAACATATAGGCTACTTTTGCAAGAGAAATTACTGTTGAAATGTGGACAAAACAAACTTCACAGTAATATATAGTTCCATTTTTATTGAAAATACATAGCACATGCATAAAATATATTAATATCTCTGCTCATTCTCTACATATATAAAGAAATATTAAAGAAAGCAAATATTCACCAAGAAGGCAAATTAACAATACAATGATAGGATTCAAACCAAAATACAAATCTGTAAATAAACAACAAATTTTACTTCTAAAATTTTCTTCTAAAACTCAGCACTTATTTTAAACAATAAAGTCCACTTCTTCAGAAAAATACGAGCAATCACTGCGTCAATTGTGGAAATTCGAGATGTTCAACTCCAAAGATTGTTCACAGAAATTGAGAAATGACATCGGATTAATACAATATGACAACGTACAGCCTACATAAATGATCAAAATAACGTTTACCTTACAAAATACTGCTCATATAGGTAGATCAATAGTTATTGAAATAGCATGGATGCATTCCAGGGAAAAAATGGAATAACAATGGCAAAATATTCGATATTTGTGAGCCGAGTGGGCCGTCATGCAGACAACAAAACTGCAGACACTAGCCCAGATATGAAATCTCTAAACAACACGCAAATAACTCCCCTAACTCTCCTAATATTCTTTCAAACGTTCTTTAACGCTTACTCTAAAGAATAACGCTCTTTATAGCCTATTAAAGAAGTTTCAAGATTCATTGGGGAAAACAAGCTTTGGTGGCGCAATATCTTCCTAAACTATTAGACGCCATTTTGGCAAACGTCGAAATGACTATGGTCACTTCAATGCCTAATATCTCGAAAACTGCCGGGGGATCCCTCCAGCAGATTTTTAGTATATACATTTATCTTGACTTTTTTCAAAAATTACGAAATTCGAACCATGGGAACTCCAGATATTTTAGTTTGAAAGTTGTAAACAGACGCGGCCTCGAGTCATCACGTTGCGATGACACGACGAACTTTATTCATCAAAATAAGTTTAAACAATAATACTTACCTCAGAAATTTTTACAGATACCACAAGTATATTTTTTTTTATAGAATTTTAAAAATATTAGTATGTATTTTTCAAGTGTTTCTGCGCCCAATGCAAATTAGGAAGCCTAAAATCTTCACAGGCACGATGGAAAAATAGCGCGATTTCATTGGTCGAGAAATTCACGTGACAGCTGTCCACCCTCCTCTCCCTGCAAATCGACGTTGAAGAATTGACACAAGAAATATCGCGTTCAGTTGAAGAAGTAAGTCTTATATTGTGTTCCTTGACAAAATGTGAAGTGAGATGCCTTTAACATCATCTTTGTCTTCTGCTTGTGTGTTAGATTGAAGGTTTAAAGCAAGTTGCTTGAGATTTTTTTTTCAACAGTGTGCAAACCTAAAGAGGGCGTACGAAGCATGTTCGTAGTAAACATTCACCCCTGAACACCAATGTCGAAGCTGCTAAAGCTACTACAGCTTCTAACAAAGGAAAAAACAAATACCAAGCTACATTACGGAGGAGAAGGTTTTAGTCTATCATCCGAGAAATGTGGAAAAGTCTCACCGATGAAACGATTTACCCAGAGAAACAAGTAGCTCAAGTGTTTGACTTGCAACCCAGTAAATCGTTCGTAGAAGATGTGAATGGTCTTCTAGATAAGTTTCATCGTAAGAACGATCGCGATGGATTCATGAAAGACTACTTCGGGAAAATGTATCGTTCATGGAAAGAATATTTTCATCCCTTCAGTGATCACAAAGTCGTGTTTCTGATTCTGGTAAATTTTCCTGAACGCTTGATCACCTTGATATTAAAAGATTCTGAAGTTACCAGTGAAGATACGGTATGCATATTGCATTATATATAAAGTGCATTTTTGTGACAGGCTGAGATATTTATAAAAACAAATATTAGCTTGCACTTCATTCACTGGTGAAGTGAAAGCTGCCGCACTTCTCCCACAGTCTTAGAGTGTATCATTTTTCTATACTATATTGACAGAAGAATAATTATGTTTTGACCCATTAGCTTGCAATGCATGCACCCTATTTCAGTGTTTTACTCTGTCTATTAAATGCCAGACAATTTCACTTATCAGTAGTAGGGTACTGCCAGTTAATGGGTTAATTAACAAAAGTGTCTCTTGTTAACCTTATTAGCTTGCAATGCTTCCAGATGCACCCTACTTTAGTATGTCACTCTGTCTAATGCCAGACCCTTTTGCTCATCAGCGGTAACAAAACTATCTTCCAGTGTCTCTGGTTAACCTATTAGCTTGCAATGCACCCAGATGCACCCTACTTTAGTATGCGCCCTAATTTAACACCAGATATTGGGTTAATCCTGATAGCACTAAAATTGGTATTTTTTATTCTGTCTAATGCCAGATTATTTTACTTACCAATGAGAGTGTTAGGTGTATGTGGGTTAAAGCAGAAAATCATTTTAATATTTTAATTTCTTCTGTTTAGAGTGAATTATCCATCACACCCGACAAGCTTGGACCCCTTGCTTATGTTGCTCGCTATTTAATCCATGCATTATGGAAAAAGCAAGAATTCCAAAAATGCAGATTCATTAAGAAACCAAGGGTTACAAGCATTATTGCTTTCAATGAAAGTACAGAAAATGACTACATTTCTTCAATTTCCCGAGGAGCACTGTGGGCACCCAATTCTTTGCTGGTAAAATATTGCAGAAATTCCTGAATTGTACGTGCACACAAGAATTGGCAAACCTACATCATTACCTGTGGATAAAGTTGTTGAGGAGGTCCAAGCTTCTCCATTAGCAAAAGGTTTGTGGAACCATATTTTTGAACAATGCGATGTTGCAGTGTCAAAACTTATGTTTTGAAAACATTATCAAACTATACGCAACTGTCAGAGGATTCTCCTTTGCACGAGATATCCTTAACAAGTATAAATTACTTGAAAAAGAAAGGAAAGGAAACAGTTAAAGGTTGACAGCGAACTTCGGCTGTAAATAATATGTACACTATTCTTCAATATAAGCTCGCATTCCATATGTTGGGGCTCTCGCATGCACCATAGCATGCACAGAGAACCCCAACAGCTGGAATCTGAGCCTACCCACAATGTAACTCTCTGAAATTGCACTTTTACTAATATTGTAATACATGTTCAAGAAAAGTATGATTTAGTGGGATTTATCCTGAATTTCTGTATTTCGGTAAATTTGAGCATATGGCATGAACCCCATGCATAATTACTGAAGCGTATTATGTAAATCAGTATTAAATTTCCATATGCCCTAAAATTGAAACACCATATTGAATTATACAAGCTTCTCGCAACGAGCGATAACTTCAAGCGTTAATACTGAAATATCAATCATTCCATATTCAGAATCCATCGGTAACTGATAAGAAAGAAACGCCGTACATGTTTCGATAAGGTTCTTTTCGAAATGTCTTTCACAAATACGAATGGTTCGTTGACGATTTGATTTTGCAAGCTTGTGTCTACTCTCGATCTCTTATCACAAGGCGCACGCATGCTTCGCGAGTTTTCGTCGATAAATCGTCGTATTTTGTAGGAATTCGAAAAATACCAACACCTACGTGCTTTCTACTAGTTCCACAACCATAAATTGAGCAATTAGCTATTGGCATCTAAAAGATCTTTCCAAAAACATGCTTTTTCAGCGAGCTATAGCTTTCCCTTTTATACTTCTCGAATTACTGAATCAGCTTTCAATGCACTCGTATTGCCACGTGACATAGAACAATAACATAATTTGGCCACACCCCCAGCTTCCAAACCCTGTTCTCTAATAACTATGATTCAATCTACCGCACCTTGTTATATACTGTACAAGAGAACATTTGCAGTCTAATAAATATGTAACAATACAAAAACCATTTATTTTAGATTGTAGACTTTAATTCAGCGTCGGCCACGGACATATAGAGACAAATTAGGGTTGAGTCGCGTGTGCCTAAAAGATATAAACAAAATCTCGACGTTTCGAGCTAAAGCCCTTCGTCAGGAGAAATTAGTAGACAGATAAACACATTACATTAGCTTTTATAGCAACGCTATAAAAGCTGTCACGTGAACAAAATATTAACCAATGAAAATAAAGTAGTCATAACAATCATAACAAAATATAATTAATATGTAAAGATATAGACTGCGTGCAGGCTTCGGCCCGATTATAGGGTCGAAGGCCTGCGCACAGGCGTTACACTTATCAAAGCGCTATCAATGTCGTACAAGGGAAGGGAAGAGGGGATATAGAGGAAAGCATATAAGAAGTATTTAAGAGAAAAGAATAAGCTAGATGAAGGAGAGTCGCTCATTGATACCATCAGGCTGAATGGTGCCAAGTTTAAAAATGAGACGCTTTTCTTGCTTCCGACGGGTATCATTGCCACCAATAATGGGATGAATGGCGCATATTTTCATATCAGAAAAAAATATTTTATGATATGAAAATATGCGCCATTCATCCCATTATGTCTAAGATTTAATTTTACAGTAAATCAAAGCCAAAAGAGAACAAAATAACATACCTACTTTATATAGTTGGGCAATTGGTAATTTTATTGTTAAAAGTAAAAATCTTATCACTATTTTACCAGTTTGTACAGAAAAGAAAATAATTATAAAGTATTCAATATTTAAAATATCTAGATTTTGTTGTCGAGCTCTAACCACAAGTCTATGTATATATACTATAGTACACTGCCATACATTTATTAGACCTAACCAGGAACAGCTGCGAAAAATTAAACTATAGGTCCCTGGCAGGAATTGAATCTGCGGCCCTGCGATTCCGGTGCAGCGCTCTAACCCACTGAGCAACAGAGTCCAGTTGTCGAGCTCTAACCACAAGTTCATGTATATATACTAGGGTACTGCCATGTTAACTTGTGGGTAAATATCTAGATTTTGTTGGCATCTCACTCGATTGAGTAGTAATTGAAGGGTCTTGTAGATGGAAATTATTGAGTGTAAATTATATATACATTTATTACAGCTGACCAGGAACAGCTGCGAAAAATGCAACTGTAGTTCCCTGGTAGGAAATGAATCTGCGGCCCTGCGATTCCGGTACAGCGCTCTAACCAACTAAGCTACAGAGTCCACACTGTTAATTTGAGGGTGTTAAAATAGCATCTGTATAGGTGCAAAATTGACACCAGGAGGTGGTGTTAAATAGAAAGGGCTATTTTAGCACCGACTTGGGTGCCAATATAGCAACGTTAAGTTGGGTGTAAATTTTAAAGTGTTAATTCCGCACCCGAAATTTTTAACACCTTCTTTGGGTCTTAAAATAGAACCTCTTTCATCAGCGAAAGTGCTAAATTTACACCCTTTATAACGCTAAATAATGGGTGCTATTTTGACACCATAAAAAGTGTTAAACATAGCCCACTAGAGGTGCTGGATTAACACGATTTTTAGGGTTAATTAATTATATTATGGGTGTTTAAGTCAAATTACAGTGTCACAAAAAATCGCAAGAAAGCCCAAGTAACATATTTCTACGGAATATTGTTTTGATATATCGCCATGTATAATATCTTGTGATACTACATTATTATAGACATAATATACACAAACTCTATGGTGTTTTGTTGTGTCGCATCTAGTTTGCTGAGAAACTTTACGGAGAACTTTATATTCCTAAAGCATAGAGTCTAAAATATGACATAAAAACATGAAATGGTACAATATACGAGCAGTGTTTGTTGGTTGGGAGTCCTCTGGTTGGGAGTTGTCTCTCCTGAAAGAATTCATAGAAATTACATAAGCACGGAAAGACGAACTGGTGTCTAATTTCCTTACTACGCGCGCAAAGTTTTCTGGGAATGGGATAGCGTCACTTTCATCACAGAGTAATTACACACAGAGGCGCATCTTCATGTCGGCACCTTTGACGTCGGCGTAAGGGCTTTTTCGCAAAATCCGCCATGTTCTTAGCCAGTCCAGTAAAGAAAGGCCGTCAGCATGAATTATTTACGTAAACTGCGAGTAGTATAGTATGTGGTTTTCGACCCCTTTTTTCGGGGGGTAAGCAAGGGGGGAGCACATCATAAAAAATTCAAATATCATTAGCATATGGTACATTAACATACAGGGGAGAGCAGCGTGGGGGTGCGTTCATTAAATATTCAGGGTGATGTAATTAATATTCAGGATGAGCGAAGGGTGCGCACACATGACGTCACTCAGGGCGAGCCTGGGCATGAAAGTCGTTTAAGCATTTTTATAACAAAAGTAATCGCTTTTTAATAAGCGTCCCATGTTAGGGTCGCTACAAAATTTTTCCAAACATTTGATCTAAGCATAATCTTTTATCGACAGTGTTTGAAGTAGCTTCCTTTGCTTCGGTTATGTGAGACAGTCAATGGATAACATAGATATAATTTTTGACGAGTTGAAACGAAATGAAATTGATGTCGATAAGCAAACTTTATCGTTTCATATAAATACAATTCTCAACCAACATCGAGATCTATACCGTGAAATTGATGTAGATCTTGAACAAGTCTACAGAGAAATCAATGTTACACATTTTGGTCGTATTATTGCCTATTTAGCTTTGGTATGTTTGCAAAGTGATAGCGAGGAATCTATTCGTCACAATGTACAAAGATCCATTAACACGTGTCGAATTTTTAATATTCCAAAACATAAACCAAATAGTAAACGACCATTTTTAATAAGTAATAACAAGCAGAAATATAGCTTTCTAAAACGAGAAGATCTTAAAGTTTAATCGGCATAGCTAAGGTCGTATAGAGAAATACAAATATATTATATGTTTGCAAAGGGAATGTTAAAGGGATTTAAACCTTACAAAGATTCAAGCGTTTAGATGTAGCAGAGGATGAAAACGAGATTTACGAGCATATACAAACATTGTATACAAACAAAATTCTATGCGTAGGTTTGCAAGTCATTTGTAGATCGTTAACGACAATTTGAATAAATTGAGAACATATCATTATAGGACGGGACGATATTGTACAATGTACATACAGCACACACAGAATTCATTTTTAAAACACATTTATTGATTAAAATTTCTTTTACAGCGTTAGTAAGGTCTACTCCTAAGAGCATAGGAGTCTTTATATCTTTAAAGAGTTCTCATATTCTTGTCTGTCTTCAGGTGATAATCTTGCAATATGTTCAGCTTTCATGGGAATATATTTTGATCTCTCGTGAAGTAGTCTTTGTTTGTAACGTTCTCGTTGCTCTAACGTCATCATTGCTAAATTTTTGGTCTCAAATCTGAAAAGTCTACCCAATTAAATATATTTTTAACAAAGTAAATAAGGTCTGCTCTGGGTCTGCTTCTAAGAGCGTATTATTCTTAAACTTCATCACTCGCTTGGGAGTATATATTGTCCGAGGCAACCTTTTCACCTTTTAACCATAAGTTTACATTTCTTTAACCCATACCGAGCAAGCATATCTCTGATATACTTGTTAACCTCGTAGCTTTTTAACTTTTTAACCATAACTTTACATTTCTTTAATCCATACCGAGCAAACATATCTCTGATATTCTTGTTAACTAATCCAATTTCTATGGCTTTGAATATGACTATGACTATGATTATGAGTGAATCATTGAATCCTAAGAGTGAATAATTGAATTCTAAGATTGAATCATTGAATCCTAAGAGTGATTCATTGAATTCTAAAATCGAATAATTGAATATCGAGCGATGTTTAGCTTCATATCGAGCGAGCCAACCTCCATATAGAGCGTCCTTACAGCTTCGAGCCGAGTTCTAAGATGTAAGGATAGGCCCGAGCCGAGCTCTAACATATAAGGATAGGCCCGAGCCAAGCTTAGTATATATCTCCGACCCTAGTATATATACCTCCGAGCCGACTTATCTTCTTTATCTTTATCTTCCTTATCTTTATCTTCCTTATCTTTATCTTCCTTATCTTTATCTTCCTTATCTTTATCTTCCTTATCTTTACCCTCCTTATCTTTATCTTCCTTATTTTTATCTTCCTTATCTTTATCTTCCTTATCTTTACTTTCCTTATCTTTATCTTCCTTATCTTTATCTTCCTTATCTTCCTGCATTCCTTATATTCTGTTCTTAATTGTATTTTCTTTTGTCTTGTTGTGTCTGTAAGTTGTATATTTATGCACAAAATTGTCGACGGGGCCATTTGTACAAGGCGTTTTGGTGTTTTTTGCACCATTAAGCAAACCACAAAGGCAACGGTGTGTGAAAAACGAAGCAATTTTGTGATGACCTTTAATATAAGCAGCTCTTTGTTTTGGTTATTAGGTACTTCAGTAATGGAACTTTATGTGCCGATTACGTTAAGGAACTGCTGTTATTTGTTCCGATATATTATGGAACGCTTAAATAGGAACAATTGGTTCCCTTTATCTCAAGGAACGGTTGAATGAGAACAAATAGTTCGCTTTATATTAAGGAACTGCTGTTATTTGTTCCTTTAAATTAAGGAACGCTTAAATAGGAACATTGGTTCCCTATATATTAGGGAACGATTGAATGAGAACAAATTGTTCGCTTTATATTAAGGAACTGCTGTTATTTGTTCCGATATATTTAGGAACGCTTAAATAGGAACAATTGGTTGCCTATTCAATAAGGGACGGTCGAATGAGAACGGCAGTAGATCTGTTTTCGTATTAGGATCGGTTTGTTCCGCACTGGTCTCGGCTAGAATCGGAGAACGAATTGTTTTCATTAATTAAAAGGGAAAACCCCTTGTTCTGTTTGATGTTGAAAAATAGAAACAATCGTTCCGGTTCAACAAGAATAAATTTGAGTTTATTAATGAATAGACAATGTGTGCATGTTTATATCATATAATGAGTATTAGTATAACTTTAATCGCTAAATACAGCTATGTTTTCACAGGTTGAGAACATGATACTATGAAATGACTGAGTATATTCCTATATTAATACGTTTTCGTGCAAATACATATATTGTAAATGTTTAGTGCATATTATTGAGCGGATGTTTTGTACTATAAGTTGAAGTTAGATTGCTATTAACAGTATTTGTGCGCTCGTTCTCAGCGAAATTGCTGCCAACATAGTGGGCAAATTCTCTAACTATGACTTGCAGCAGGAGGTAGGTTCGAATCCAGCTCACACATTATTTTTACTCTTAAAACATGTCCTAAAACATTTTGGCGTTAGTGTTAAATGTGCGCAATTAATGCACCTAAATAAACAGGCATTGTCTTCGCATTCAAAGTTGTTCTTTCACATATTTTACTGAGTACATTTTTTTTGTAATAGTAACAACATAATAGATATAGTGTAGAATTGAATTATATAACTACAGTTTTTGTCTAAATTAATTTAAGTGCTGTTGCTCGCATTCGTAATATTCTTGGTATTCTACATTCTTGAAACTTGTAAAGTGGGCAGTTTAAAATAGCAGTCCAACGCATACCAAACTTGTTGATTTCTTTTCTCAGATAATTGTCTTCCTCTTGTGTAAGCCTAACTGGCCCTTTGGTTTTTGTTGCCGTTTTATCGTTTACATGAATGGGCGTTTCGCTCGTACAAGATGACGCACTGTCCATTTCTGTCTCCATATCTTTCACTTCAACAACATTCGAATCTTGTTGTCTCAATTCCTGTACGCACATATCCATCGCTCTTCCATTGTCACCGCGCAGTTTTTCCATAAAAGATCGTCCCTTTAAAGCGACATCACGAGATCGCAGCTTCTGATAGTGAACTCTGGCGACGTTTGAGCTATGTTTCTGGTCCTCGGATACGAATCGCTGTTCCTCCAAATCTAAATGGTTTACGCTCCGTTTCGATGATCTGCCTATATCTTATCGGGTGAATGTACTTGCCTATTGCTTGGAACACGAGCACGCTAAGCAGGTCGGTGAGCTTCTGAAACTGTGTTCCGTTTCGATTTAGGAGCAAGTATTCACATTGTGGATTGAGTAATGGTCTCCCGAATCTAACGTAGTCATTTACGATTTCCAAGCTAATCTCGTCGAAGAAGAGTGAATTAAAACCGTACTTTTGCGCCGTCTTAAAAATGGTTTGATCAACCATTCCATCGTTGATTGTTACGCTGTCAAACATGGTTACTGTCAAATGTTGGTAGGTCATCGGCCGGCACCCTTTAACTTTAACGAACATGAAAACGGCGACAAATCTAGTAGCAAAAGTCAAGTCGCTTGAAGTGAGAAAATATTTTTTCTTGCATTCTTCGAGAATACCTTTGTAGCGTTCTAAATGAAAGGGAATTACCGTCTGAAGTTCAGCAAGCGTAGCCCAACTTCCTCTGGATTCGAGGGTGTCGATGTCTAAGTCTTTCGTCCAGTGGGAACGCATCTGCTTTGCCAAACATTGCCTTGCTCGCTTTATTTAAGCTTCGGTAACGGAGAAGATTTGAAGTCAGGCCCGGTAGGTGAGTGAAATCGACGAAAATCTAAGAGATCTGCTATACCGTTTACGTAGCCAAGACGGCCAGATTGACCCATTCGCCAATTGCTTTCGAGATGATCAAGAAAGTCTGTTAAAAATCTGGAAGAGCACAAAAAATAATCGACAAGTTCGACCGTCGTCAAGACAGATTGCTCATCTTCGCCCGATCGCTCACAACAGCACTTTATGAATTTAAATGCTCGAGTAACGGAGATTTCAGCTTGCTTTGCTTGTTTTCCACCACCGGTCGTGCTTTGTAGCCAAACAGAAAATGATCGTCCTAATTCGGAATTTGTAGCACAACACGGCAGCGTTGGTTTGCTTCCCGTCGAGAAGAGCTCTTTCATATGAGGATTTGTTTCGTTGTTATTGCGAATTATGGGCTTCGTGTCAAAATGTATATACCATGCATGCTATATTTGACGTGTTTTCGACGGCCTCTTTGACTCGTAAAACCACTATGTTCGCAGTTAGGGGCTGGACAACGAAAGAGCCCTTCTTTATCGCTCTGAAGGTGAAGTCTTCGAGGTTTATTAAATGCCCCGCCAATACTTTTCCAGTCAACACGTTGACGGGGCACAGACATACCTTCGAACGACGGCAAGCAAACAGTTTGCACATGAATGTTTGCCATTTATATACTCAGAAAAAGTGGCTATTATTAGTTCCCTTACAAAAGTACAAGGAGCACATCCCTAATTAAACTGCCTCAACCATTGTTGTATGACGCATAGGTGTATAAAAGCAATGATCGTTTTCTAAATATCAAAATTGTAGTCAAGGGGAACCATAGCCACACTGTATACATGAAATACTTGATGTAAGTATAGATTATAGAGTGTGGCTACGAGTGGCTACCATTGTTTCATGTCTTTAGAAAAGTGTGGCTACCGATGTGACTACGCGTGGCTACCCTGATTAAATCCCTGTTGGAAAAATGTGGCTACCAGAGGCATTGAAAAATAAAATTCAAACGACTCTTCGCCACACTTTATACTTGATGTAAGTATACATTATAAAGTGTGGCTACGAGTGGCTACCATTGTTCTATTGCTTTAGAAAAGTGTGACTACCGATGTGGCTACGCGTGGCTACCCTGATTAAATCCCTATTGGAAAAGTGTGGCTACCAGAGGCATTGAAAAAAGAATATTTTAAATGACTTGTAGCCACACTTTATACTTGATGTAAGTATACATTATAAATTGTGGCTACGAGTGGCTACCATTGTTCTATTGCTTTAGAAAAGTGTGGCTACCGATGTGGCTACGCGTGGCTACCCTGATTAAATCCCTATTGGAAAAGTGTGGCTACCAGTGGCATTGATAAATAAAATTCGAACGACTCTTCGCGAAAATTTATACTTGATGTAAGTATACATTATAAAGTGTGGCTACGAGTGGTACCATTGTTCTATTGCTTTAGAAAAGTGTGGCTGCCGATGTGGCTACGCGTGGCTACCCTGATTAAATCCCTATTGGAAAAGTGTGGCTACCAGTGGTAATGAAAAAATAAATTTTCATATGACTCCTAGCCACTCTTTATAGCCGATACCTAGCTACATCAAGTATAAAGTGTGGCGAAGATTTGTGAGAACTACATTGCGATAATTTTCATAAACTTTTAAATGAACATTATGTACTTTGAAATTTTAACTTAGGTAATTTTCTTTTTTTATAGTATATTTCTAGTATTTTGATTGTATTCTAGCCTGTACTTAATGATTTTATAGCTATAAAGCACGTACATTGGTAACAGTGTTTTAATACACTGAAATGCTTAACACTCTGGAAATATTGTAATAATAATAAAATGATAGCCACTCGTTGCCACACTTTATAACCGATACTTACATCAAGTATAAAGTGTGGCGAAGAGTCGCTTGAATTTTATTTATCAATGCCACTGGTAGCCACACTTTTCCAATAGGGATTTAATCAGGGTAGCCACATCGGTAGCCACAATTTTCTGAAGCAATAGAACAACGGCAGCCACTCGTAGCCACACTTTTGATATCAAATACTTTATGTAAAGTATCGGTAAAAAGTGCAGTTAGGTGTGGCTACCGTGTGCCTACAATTATTTGATAATGTAGAAAAGGATGTAGTTCGTAGATATTTCGCAAAATCGAAAATCGGCATAGGAACGACAAAAACGCTGTTTCAACTAATCACACTAAATTCTTTAATAAATGAAGCATATTTGCAATACAATTGACATGATGGAATTTTGAACGAACAGATAAACACACACACACACACAGGGTGCTCATTTTTCATCGTTGTCATCGTCTCTGAAAAGCAATTGTCGCTTATCAACGGTCGCACCTTGTCCAAACTTGTTTTTGCGTTTCACATTCACTCTACGCTCATTACTCGCATGACTGTTCACGTTTGCATTGTCTCGTGCAGTATTCTCTTCTTCTCTACTATCGCCACCTTGGCTTGAACCCGCCACTTGCTCTTCAACCTCGGAGTCCTGTAATTCGATGGTCTTTTTCATTTTAATCACGGGGCAATCTTCGTGGAGAACTCGTCGCTTCACAACTTTCCTCAACTCGCTAAGATGGTCGCCTATATCCGGATAGGCTCTCACGAATACTTCCAAATTGAACACTTGACGAACCTGTCCTAAAATTAAAATCCAAGTGTCGATGTAGGGATCAGGCTTGGTCAAAAAGTCTTTCTCCTTGCAGATCAGCATTCTCGATTCTTGCCCGGAATGCTAAAGTGGGCTTTCCTTTCATTTTCTGACCGTAAAATATGGTTTTGATATAGCCAGCAACTCTGCGAAAGTATACATTGGTGTTCAGTTGCCACTGTGTGGGTGACCGTTGGTAATAATTGCTGCTTTCTTCTTCCGATTCGCTTCGTTGGCCCGCGTCTGGTGATGTCCTATGGTCTGGAGAGTTTTCGTGATCCATCTCCTTACTGTTACGTTCGCTCTCCTCTGTATCTGCTGACAAGCTGGAACGAATGGCTTTGTCAAGTTCATCTTCCGTCGTTGTTGGTGAATTCATAGGTGCAACTCTTCGCCTGTTCCCCGAGGTTCTTGTCATTCTCTCCGCTTCTTTTGCAAATTAAGGATGAATTTCGTATCGGGGAGAGTCTGGTACGCTTGTTTCCTGTGAACATGTTCCACGCAATTCTTCAAAGGACACACGCTCTACATATGCAATCGACCCGCGAGAGGGAATGTTGGAATTCGTGGCGGGTTTATCACTTTCATACCATCTTTCGTGCCGTTCAACGCACTCCAAGTTCTCGTTAATTTGCGATGCCATCCAATCCACACACAATTGACTTACCTAATAACAAATTTGTAACCCATTAAACCACACTAATTATCAGGGATTTATAGAAGCACTTTTCTGCTACCGGTAAACGGTTGTAAATAATTCATTTTCTTCATCTGAAAAACAGCAGTAGACTAAAGTGCTTGTATAAATTCCTGATTGTGCATCTTATATTGCAAGTTTACAACTTCACTTGCTAAGGAAAATTGTTAGTTGTTAATAGGTTAAGCATTGGAGTGACATAGAATAACTCTTCTGACATGCTCCTAGCATAGTACTAGAATTGCTTGGCATTGCCCAGGGCAAAATAAAATATGTACCTGGGTTTTAATAGGTAATTGGTGAGAACATTGCATGAGCATGGCAAGATTTGCCTAAATTTATTACCATTTTAATGTTCAGCTGCAAAGTAATTTTGGAATCAGCAAATATATTATTATAAATTCAATTAAAGGATGTTCATATATTTTCAGATTGTGTTGTCTCTTTGTTAAAAAGTCAGGGGTGGATCTAGGATTTTTCGTACGTTAGTAAACAATTTCGTTGCTGAACATCGGGGGGGGGGGGGGGTACTGTTCACGGGGGGGTCGCCAAGCGAAGATTAAACAAACTGGGGTTACAAAGTATTGATTATTGTGTAAGTAAAATATTAACCCAGCTTTCTAGTATCTGTAATCTATAGCATTGAATAACAAAATATAGTTGCTTCTCGAGTTTTATTCATAGCAGAAACATGTGCCATGAATAAGTATTCACAATGGCAACATGATCCATTTTACTTGTTGTATTTTTTTTAGAGATCGCATTATACAAAGCCATGCCACATTGTCATGTGCTTGCAGTTTATACTAGGTATAAATAATACAGTATTATTAAGTATCTGATTAATATATAAAGTCCACATTCCACAAGAGCCATAAACAAAGTATAAACAAACTGAAATTGCCTGTATTAAGCCGCAGTATTTATCACGCGTACCCGCCGATTTTATAGCATGTGCGTACAGACCATGGTACAGACGCACAATCCACTACAGTCTACAACAGCTATAATGCTATATCTAGTTTTGTTTTCTCTCGAACGTACTTCGGGATGTAAGATTCCGCTCCAAAATTTCGTGCGAGATAGAAGCTTGTGTTGTTCACAGCGCTCAAATAAGTCTTCAATAGAACGATTCGGTACACCGTCTATTCGCTTATTTAGATCAGCTTCAATATCTTTAAGATATTCCGCCGATCGTCTTTCTCTAAAGCAGCCTTTACGGTTTTGTAAATACTAACAGACATGGCTAGTATTAATAGTTCAGAGGTCAAGTAGCGATCAGAAAGAGCCAGAAACGTCATAGACGTGACCTTTCCGTGCATACTAAAGCCTGAATGGTATGTATGATCGATCAAAAATTCCAGCAAATGGAATTCAGTTTTTTTTAATTAGCCAATCGGATAGCCTGTATTCGATCCCCTGATCGATCAGAACTCCCCACAGACCACGCAAAAATCGAGATAGCCAATCAGATGGCTGGAATCTGACCCAGAGCGTGCAAAACGCATGCGTAAGGCCGCTTTTCTGCGCGTTCATATTCGAATTAAAGGCCTTGCTACTGGATGATATTTCAGAACTGGACTGTTAAACTTTCAATACAATGGGAACGACTAAAAGGAGAGTTAAATTGGAGAGTTAAATCGGAGAGTTAAGATTTCGGAGAGTTAAGTTCGAGCCACGACCACTTTTGTGAACGACCACGCCCACTTTCTTAACTCTCCCGATGGTATATTTGAACTAACGTCAGAGAGTTAATTTTGATTTAACTCTTTTGCTTAAAAAAATAAAAAGGAAGAGCCAGTTAACTTTGTCGTAACTCTCAAAATGCCAAAAAATGCTAAGCGAGAGAATTAAGTTAGTTTTTCGAATAAAATGGTGTCCCATACCGGATATCTTGTCAGGATGATCACAAAGGATTCATAATTGTCATAACTTATCTAACGACGACACCTAACTTATCTAACGACGAGGCATACTTTCTGGCTCATATTTTCGTAATTAAAATATTTCGCATTTTTGAATGTTCGTTAGGCAATATGTCCTAAATTATTTGCGTTGTCGCACTGGAAGGGCTCTGGGAAGGGAAGGGCTTCTATAGTATAGTCGGTTATTATATACGGTTGCAATATACATCTGTTATATTATATTGTATGACTATGTACAAGTTATTGTCAAGTTTCATGTGCCTGTGGCAGTGCCGGCCGAGAAGCGTGCGCTTTCGTCTTGCATTTTTTTTTTCGAAAGCCCCAAAAATTCGCTACTCGAAACGGCTATAGCGTCTGTTGTGTTTACTCGATTTCGGCCAGACTTCGTAGGCATATTTCCATAGTGATAATCGAACTTATTATATATTCGACATCTGTTTTCAGACATGCGTTAACCGTTGATCAGATTTAACGGCCTAAATTTTGAAAAATATATTGAAATTTTTTGCTTATTTCGCTAATTTATTACAAATGCGATGCCTGTTTGTTGAAAAGTCGAATATAATGCTGAAAGGTATTTCGATAGGCTTTCAAAATTCAAGATCGGATAGGCCGATAGTGTACAATGGCAACGACTAATTTGGATCTGTTTCATGTTAAAACAACTAAAGCAGAACTGCTGAACTTAACTTTTAAGGTGGTCTTCCACACAAAATTTCCAATATTGTATATTAGAAAAATGAAAAAATGCAGTATTTATAGCGTTCTTTATAAAATCCGTATAATTTTAAGCACAAAAATGTACCATAAACCGAGAAATCCTACTAATCCTACACCTTCTTAGGGTAAAACCATGATTTTAGCTGGAGCAAATAAAGGTATGCGATTGGTTTAATCTATTGTTCCACTTTTCAATTATATTGTTCTTTGTAAGTTATTTTAATATATGCAAAAACTTTAAAATCATTTTCTCAAATGAACGTTTGGCGAAATACTGAAAATTCTTCTAACGTTGATAATGAATCAATTCGCCCGAAATATTCAGAGTTTATTCATTTGTAACAGAGCTATGTTCTGAAACTAAATAAATTCAAATGTCAGCATTATACATTGCAAGAGAACCGCTATATGTTTTTTTTTCTTCATATATCTATAAAAAAGTAAAACATGCTTTGTTCCATTACCTGTGTATTTTTTTAGGTTCAGGACATAGATCGATGTATTAGGTGTCCACTAAAGCTGTTTCTAAAATCCTCAGTAATTTAGTTTGGCTCACATCCTTTTCAGGAGAAACCCTATATTTTACCCAGTAGGGAAGGCCTATCTTAGTTACTCTGGCAACGACGAATGTAAAAGTTACTGATCTGTGTCAGCTGAGCACAATCTATCATATTTGACTCAGATATGATGACAATTAAAGCTTTAATTTGAAAAAATAATTTCAGTGTGGAAGACCAATAGATAAAATCACCAAGCAGCGTGTTGGGGACCAAAATTCCATCATTTAAACATTTCACGAGAACAAATATTGGCAATTCACGGCTCATGAAAATATCCTTTAGCGTCGATAGTTAACAATGATTCACCTCAGTGTCAGTAAACAGTGCAAGGGTATTCACCTAAAAGCAAAATTACCAAAAAAAATTTTTAAAACAATTTGTAGTACAGCTCTAGTAATTAAAACAATTGTAAACAAAATAGTATTTACAAGCTTTTAGTAATTGTATTCATTAAAAATAGTTTTAAAGAATACCTCGATATAAACACTGTTAAACCAAACTTTCTGGCTTTCTTTGATTTGATGACGGAAACACAGCTTCTTTTAGCAAAAAAATTGCTTGTGTGCAACCGGAATAAAACGGAAGAACGCTCAGCAACCAATCAAATTACGCGAAAAGCACTCTCGAGTGAATGCATATACTGTAAATTGAGCGAATCATAGTTATAATGATTACTAAAACATTTCGCAATTGTCTTCATATAGCTCTGTTCATACAAGACAAATCTGGCTGCACCCCTCAGCCATCCTTTATGGGAATTTCACATATCATGCAGTTCAAATGTGAAATTTTGTGTGGAATTGGAACATTTTACAACATGTAGAAAAGCTCATTTCAAATATGAAACTCAGAATTTTCGCATATTAAATTTGAGCTTCACATATCTTCTATCACATATACATGAAAGTAGAGATGCATATTTGAAAATTAATATCGAAATGAAATTCCTGTGCATGAATATATTACTGTACAGTTTTCCATTAGTGCACTGCTTTGCTATATAACCAAAACCGCGGATGTTTCCTGTCGCCCAGGAAAACGTGTCATGTTTATTCGAATTTGGTGTAATATTGCGCCTGGTTTAAGTTACTATACCATCCAGCTCTTTCTATATTGGTACATAATTTAATTATTACTACAATACTTTAAGAGCTAATATGTTAAATAATTTTTTTCAATCCTTATTTTCTGATGAGTGCATGACAAATTTACAGCAATTGCAAGACACAGGATTGAGAACTATAAACAAGTTGACAGAAATGAAATTAACAACCTGTGAAGTTTATGAGATAATCTGCAATATCGGTCCAAGTAAAGCCTGCGGCCCTGACAATCTTCTTGGAGGAATACTCAAGGAGGTTGCCGCTGAAATTAGTCCACCAATTACCGAGTTATTTAACCAATTCCTTTCTGAAGGTCTCTTTCCCCAGCAATGGAGAATGGCTAATTTATTTCCACTTCACAAAAAGGACGATCCTACCTTAGCAAACAATTATAGATCTCTCTCATTACTATGTATTCTATTCAAAGTTTTCGAAAAGTGTGTTTTCAACCATTGTTTCTCATTTTTATCCACCCAGCCTTTCCAACTCCAACATGGTTTTTGTAGGGGTCGTTCAACAACAACTCAACTTCTCGTTGTGCAACAAAATATCCTTGAAACGTTATCGAAAGGTCAAGAGGTGCACGTTATTTTTCAAGACTTGGCAAAAGCTTTTGATAAAGTATCTCATAGTTACTTAATAAAAAAGCTTAAATTATACAAAAAATAACTCGACAGTAGCACTATTTGCAGACGATTTCAAACTTTATAGAGTTGTGAGGAATCAAATCGACCAAGCATATTTGCAAAATGACCTGTCAGAATTAAGTTTTCTGGAGCAGCAATTGGAATATGAAATTTATTGCTACAAAATGAAAGGTCCTAAACATATCGAAGAAAGTCACTAAGCTTAATTCTGCTATGCTTGAATCAGTTGCCCAAATAACCGATCTCGGATTAACAGTGACAAATAACTTGACATGGAACAAACATATCGAGGATATTGCACTTAAAGGTAACCGTAAGTTGGGATTAATCCGCAGACTCTGTAAAGAAATCCGTGATATTGACACACGGAAACTGCTTTATTGTTCTATTTTCAGACCACAACTCGAGTACGCCAGTGAAGTTTGGTCACCATATAAATCCAAACATAAGTTGATATTAGAAAATGTATAACGTCGGGAGTAGTAATATCCTGGGCCGTTCGATGTATTCTATCCCGGGCCGTTCGGAGTAATATCCTGGGAAGTAATATCCTGGGTCCCAAAAAGGGCCGTTCGAGCCCTTTTTGGGGGATGAGAATGGGGGTCAGGATGGTGAGCCTCATTAAATATTCAAACATCATTAGCATATGAGTATGAGCACATCATTAGCGTCCGATTCCTTTGAGACCTCATTAATATGACGAACAAGACAAGGCAAGTTTGGGCGAATAAACAATAATTTGCTGAGCCTATTTCTTGTGCAAAAAATATGGCTTTGTTATCGCGAGATTTATAAACTCCGTAAATCTCGTATCTAATATCACCATATACGAAAATATAGCGACGCTTAACCTAGGAAAATATTATTGCCTTATGCGAAGTAATAACAAGCAGACATAATATAAAGCTTTCTAAAACGAGAAAAACGTAGATTTTATCGGTATAGTAAGCGTCGCTTTAATTTTATACAACAATACAAATACATGTTTGCCAAGCGATTGTATAAACATAGTTCTTACAAAGATTTAAACCTTACAAAGATGCAAGCGTTTTAGATGTAGCAGAGTGGGAAAAGCAGTGATTTTAAGTGAGATTTATAAGCATATACAAACATTGTATATAAACATTTAGCGCTTGTTAGGTAATTACGGCTAATTAATATTTCCTAGCTTAAAAATTTGAATAAATTGAGAATATATAATTATAGGACGGGGAAATATTGTACACTGTACATACAACACACACAGAATTCATTTTTAAAACACATTTATTAATTTAAATTTATTTTACAGCGTTAGTAACGTCTGCTCCTAAGAGCATATCGTTTAGGCGTCTTTTGTATCTTTAAAGAGTTGTCATATTCTTGTTTGTTTTCAAGCGATAATCTTACAATATCCGCTCAGCTTTCATAGGAATATATTTCGGTCTCTCGTGAAGCAATCTTTGTTCGTAACCTTCTCGTTGCTCTGGACTCATCATTGCTAATCTTTAGGTCCCCAATCAGCCGAGTCTACCCAATTCTGTTTGAGTTTGGGCCGTTCTCCTTGTGTTGGTGGTTGTGTGAGAAAGCCAGGTTTAAGAGTAGCAGGCACAGGTGGTGTTATTTCCATAGGTTCAGGAGCGGTTTGTGGTTCAAAGATATCTGGGGTTTCAAAATTTGCAGGACGGTGGAGCGGAAAACCATTTTGTTTTCAAAAGTAAGAAATCGATTAAGTTGGTCAGAATAAAGCTTGCTTTTCTCAACTGCGGTAAGTTGTTGTGCTTCAATAATCTCTTGCATTCGCTGCTCGGTGTTATACATTGCATTTGCAAGGGGTGGTTGGTGATAGGCTGTTTCCGCAAATATTCGACTAAAGCCTCAGCTTCGCCTGGAAGTACATTTGTTTTGAGTCGTTGTTGATCATCCGTTGTAGGTTTTAAATCCAACATCAAATACCCATGAGGACGGCTCGTAGCTTCCTCATAACTCCTCATAAACTCTCGCACTTTGCCAGGTTGAATTTGTCTTGCAAGCATAGATATTTATTGTCTATCTCTTGGTGATTTAAAAGGCACGATATAATGGGCGTTCAGACAAATATTTCTCTTCTCTTTCTCCTGATGAAATATATTTGGACAATGTAGATGACGGACAAATTTCTGTGATGACTCCCTTTTGTGAAAAGATCAGCTATACGTTTGTCCTTGCTCGATTGTGCCATAAAATCGTCTAGTATGATCAAATTGCGTTGTGACACATCTAGGTAATCTGCTTTGTCGATATCTTCAGGTATTCCTTCACTGAATTCTATTTCAGGCATTGTTCTCATCATATAGGATGGCTAGAATTTTCACCCATACAGTCTTGCCACTTTGTGTACATCCTGCTACGATACACGCAAAGGGGTGTTGTAGAACTGTGGTAGATTTGTCAAGGATGGCATTCAGTTTTCGTCACCACACTACGTCTACCTCTAATAACAATTTAAAATAGCTCATGCATGAACGGGACATTCTTAAAATCAGTTGAGGATTGTTAAATTGAATTGCCTTGATGCATGAGTTACTTTAGATTTTTCTTAGAGGTAGACGTAGTTTTAGTATTAGAGTTTAGAGAGAAGGTAGGGATAGAGTAAGAGTTAGGGAGAGGGTAGGGTTAGAGTTAGAGAACGGGTTAGAGTTAGAGAGTGAGTTAGAGCGAGGGCTAGGGTTAGGGTTAGAGAGTTAGGGTTAGAGATTGAATAATTGAATCCTAAGAGTGAATCATTGAATCTTAATAGTCAATCATTGAATCCTAAGAGTGAATCATTGAATCCTAAGATTGAATCATTGAATCCGAAGATACAATCATTGAATCCTAAGAGTGAATCATTGAATCCTAAGATTGAATCGTTGAATCCTAATATTGAATAATTGAACATTTGAACGTAACCAATCAGATAAATAGTGAGATACGTTACGAATAAATTTATTTGACGTTTAAATTAATGATAGTAGGGTAAACATGTCTTACCTTGTGAGGTGTGTGGAAAGTCATTCTCATCATCAAGTAATCGTGCACGTCACAAAAGAACCTTGCATGATGGGCGTACGAATGGACGAAAACTGAATACCATCCTTGACAAATCTACCGCAGTTCTACAGCACCCCTTTACGTGTATCGTAGCAGGATGTACACAAAGTGGCAAGACTGTATGGATGAAAAATCTATTGGAGAATTCCCAGAAAACAGTAAGTCCACCTTCTCTGCGTATCATCTGGTGTAATGGTCAATGGCAGCCATCCTATTTTGACATAATGAAAACAATGCGTGGAATATAATTCAATTGGGGAATACCTGAAGATATCGACAAAGCAGGTTACCTAGATGTGTCACAACGCAATTTGATCGTGCTAGATGATTTTATGGCACAATCGGGCAAGGACAAACGTATATAGCTGATCTTTTGACAAAAGGGAGTCATCACAGAAATTTGTCCGTCATCTACATTGTCCAAAATATATTTCATCAGGGGAAAGAGATCAGAAATATTAGTCTCAAGGCCCATTCACCAAGAGATAGGCAACAAATCTCTATGCTTGCAAGATAAACCTGGCAGAGTGCGAGAGTTTATCAGGAGTCATGAGGAAGCTACGAGCCGTTCTCATGGGCATTTGCTAATTGATGTTGGATTTAAAACCTACAATGGAAGATCAATAACGACTCAAAACAAATGTACTGCCAGGCGAAGTTGAGGCTTTAGTCGAACATGTGCGGAAACAGCCTATCACCAACAACCCCTTGCAAATGCAATGTATAACACCGAGCAGCGAATGCAAGAGATTATTGAAGCACAACAACTTACCGCGGTTGAGAAAAGCAAGCTTTACTCTGACCAACTTAACGAATGGATTTTCCGCTCCACTGTCTTGAAAATTTTGAAACCCCAGATATCTTTGAACCACAAACCGCTCCTGAACCTATAGGCCGGGTTACAGTTCCCGCAAAAACGTCGCGCGAACTGGAGAATTATTCGCGCGAATATAGCGAATCGGGTTTACACATTTTAAAATTCGCTCGAAAATTTGCAAACTTGCAAAAATCCTAGCTCTTGATTGGCTAAACTTTAATTGGCTAAACTTAAGTTGCTTTTCCCACTCGAGCTCTGCTACATCTGAAACGCTTGAAATTTTGTAAAGTTTAAATCCCTGTAAGAACTATGTTTATACAATCGCTTGGCAAACATATATTTGTAATGCTGTATAAGACTAAAGCAACGCTTACTATGCTGATAAACTCTAAGATCTTCTCGTTTTAAAGAGCTATATTTCTGCTTGTTATTACTTCGCGTAAGACAATAATATTTTCTTATGTTAATTAAGCGTCGCTATATTTGTTGTCTAAGCCGTTTCTTATAAAGTGATATTAGATTCGAGGTTTACGGAGTTTATAAATCTCGCGATAACAAAACCATATTTTTGCACACGAAATATGCTGAACTCAGCAAATTTAATGCTTGTTCCCCCAAACTTGCCTGGTCTTGTTCGTCATATTATTGAGGTCTCAAAGGAATAGGACGCTAATGATGTGCTCACACCCATATGCTAATGATGTTTGAATATTTAATGATGCTCACCTGCTCACCCCCATGCTTACCCCAGAAAAGGGGCTCGAACGGCCCCTATATTACTACTGTCGGGCAACAAAATTGATACTGGGATATCCAAAAAATATGAGCTACAAAGAGAGATTAACACGTCTATCTATCCTGCCTAGAGAATATTGAAGAGAAATGGCTGATCTCATTCTTTCTTTCAAGTCTAAAGCTGGAAGTATAGGCATCGATCATTCCAAATACTTTAAGAAGTTCCTGATCATGGTTATTGTACCATAAACTTTGATCCAGATAATTATCGACTTAATCTCGTAAAACTGGACTATTTGAGACATCCCTATTTTAATAGGGTAGTATCATTATGGAATAAACTACCTAGATATTTAAAAACCATTAGTCAATTAATTAACTGTTTTTAAAAATAAACTACAGGTTTACGATAAGAGAGAACTTGAAACTGACTACTCTCTTCCTGGTGTTTTTAACTTGTTACATTTATTAGTTGTAAATATTTGTAATATAATGCATTTTACTTCATTGTAGGTAGATTTCCATTGGGACATTGAGTCCTGTTTTAATTTTTCCGCCTGTCGCTTTTGTAATTATGCCGTATATTCTACTGTGACGAATTTTATTGAATATGTAAAATAAAATAGGGCGATGGATTGCTGCATGCAGGCATGCTTTTCTAGTCATTATTAAATATCTGTTCATTTCTAACTATAAATGATGTTTGTTTATCTCTTCCTAAATTCTTCCTATTCTTTCTTTGGACAATTTTTTTACATTAGAAATAATTCTCTAAAATTTATAGTGCATTCCATTGTTGTTTCCTTGTTTTCCAGGCTGTCCTTTTAAGGTAGATCGATATAGTAATCGCGAAAACATTATTCAAGGATCGCGAATACAAAACTTCATACTATATGAACAAACCCGCATGGCCATTTGTGCGCGCAGGCATATTGACGAAAGTATTTCCAAAATGACCTGACGTGAGCAGTTGCTCGCGTCATTGCGCGTGTTTTATACCGTTTTCTTGTCAATTGCTGACGTCATTAAGAAATTCCATTTTTGAAAAACAATGCACTATATCTCATTATTTTGTCGGTGACCTATGTTCAAATTTTGCATGCTGTATTACACGGAAAAGATCTTTCATTATGCCAAAAATAAAAAAATTCTATAATGCCAAAAAGATGTTATTGAAGTAACCGTCATTTTTGCCTTTTTCAAAAAAATGGCATTACAGAATTTTTTTTTATTTGTTTATTGTTAGTCTATCTTGCAACTAAAATAATGCACGCAAAATAATTGGGGGTCACCGTGCTTGAATAAATGGGGGTCACCGTGCTACACGAGGATGAGTGAATTTCGTACGCGTTTGTTGCCATAGTAACGAACTATGTGTTGCTACAAATAAAATGATTTGAAAGTGGAAAGATCAAAATATGTGAAAACCCCGATACCTGGTGAATAAAACCTAAAACACGGAGTTTAAACATTTCAAAGTGTTGGACACATGAATTTTTTAAAACTGTATCGATCCACCTAAAATATTTTCGAATGTCGGAAAAGCTTATTAAAACACACTTTCTCCAAGAGCTCATAGCTCATCGCGGGAGACGTTATTTATATATTTAAAAAATAATTAGATAAATAGAGAGAAGGTGGGAAAAGAAAAAGCATCGTGAAATAAAATAGAAACCCTAAAAAATTAAGAAAATCGATTAGTGTTAAGCGGTATAAATAACTGGACATTTCTAAGCAAGATTACATTTTCGTCATAGCTAAGTGAATCAGACCCATACAAAAATATTTGTGCTTTTGCTTGTGTGAAAACCTGAACCATGCTTCGTTGAACAACCAGGGGCGCCGGAGCCACGAGGGCAGCGGGGGCAGCTGCCCCCGCTGCCCTTGTACTACGGGGGCACGCGGGGGCAACCGGTTGCCCTTTTTCTTAACAATGAAGTACATTGCAAATAATAAATTATTATTATTATATGGCAAGCATTTGTTTTGGTGTATCGCGCAATTTGACTGGTTCCTGAGCGGTGCGGAATTTCCCGTATTGCCCCCGGTAGGTAATACCGGGCAATACGGTATTCTTATTGCCCTGCGACGACTTCAACACATTTCAAACCAATAAAAGCATAAAAAAACCTTAAAAATAATTTAAAACAATGAAAAATAAACGGAAAATACGGAAAAGGGATAACTACACGAGATAAAATCAAGTTTTGTTGGCTCAAGTCGAAATATTAAGGTAAATTTTACGATGTTTTTAACTAAAACAGTCAAGAACATGCAAAGTTGTTTGCAAAGTTGTCTTTGTCTTTGATCGGATGGCTCAATATCACTATATTTTCTATGAATTTTATATGTTTGATTTCGCTCCTCCAAGCGTATCATGTTCGAGTCAAAATAAAATGCGAAGAATCAACTATTTCGACTTCAAATTCGTCTTTCCTGTTAGAATGATAAGTACTGTGTATGCGCATAGTTTGGATACGTGAAACATGATATAAAAAAAAACAAATAAACCCTGACGGAAATTACAAACGTGTAGACCCAGCTCTTGACGTTCAAAACTCGCGTTGAAAACCTCAAACGTGGCGTCGGGATAGGGTCACGTGACCCGTAGACGTTAGCGGTTCGGCGTAAACCTCGATCTAAAGGTCTCTATTATTCTGACCGGACTAGCCCCCATAGGTTTAATAAGGATTATGACCGTGCAGTTTAACTAGAGAGTGTAGATTTAAAAATTTTCCGGGGGACAATACCCACGGACCCCCGTACCAATTTCTCGCGCCTTCGGCGCTCGTGCCCTTTTCATGGGGCTGCCCCCGCCGTTTCGGCTGCCTTCCGGCGCCCCTGTGAACAACCTTACAGTTAAGGCAAAGAGGAGACTACGCTGAGCGGCAAATTGAGTACAGTAAAGGAAGTAATTGGTAATGGTTTCTGTTGTTCCCCAACAATAATCACAGAAAGAAGAAGGTTTACAATCAATTTTATATAAATATAAATTGAGCTGACATCGACCTAAACGCAACCTTGTGTGGAGTATAGAGCTATGGCGGTTAAAATAAATATTGTACAATTTATTATAAACGGATTTATAGTATGTGTTACGCACCCTACTCTTAAAACTAGAGAGTGGTATAGCATCTCGTAGCTCAGTATCTAATCTATTCCACTCTGCTAACGTAGACGGAATACATATTTCACGTCCGTGTAAACTATGCTTACTCTGAGACAATTAAAGTACCTTACAATCACACTAGTAGCTGCATCCAAAAGCAGCAAATTTACGTTGCGTAAACTATCACCAGAGGGGTCATCTCTTCTTTATCCCTATAACCTTATTGAAAGACTATTCCATTTTCTGAGATCACGCGCATGTGAATAAAGAACGAGAATCTTACACTTTTCTGTGCCGATTCAAAGTGCATTGATATTTTGATGACTTGGTTGCTTGGGTAAGAATTAGCGTTCAGGATCGCATCTTCGGATGTATCACCTAGCCGTTAATTGGTTTATAAAACGACATGTGATCCATATATTCATTCCAGTACGATTATCATATTGAACTCAGTTCCAAAGTTCATTAATATCAGCTTATTCATGAATCATATAATATGCAGGTATTGCATACGAATTGGATGGACCTATTTTGATCTTAAAAAAGTCGAGTACGCGGATAATTGCTTTAAGAAATCTTCAATCCTGGCAAAAATTATTGTGGACTGCGCATGCGTAAGTTATTAAACATGCTTCACTCGATGATTTTCTTGAAAAAGCAACAATTTTAAGCTCCCTGCTTTCAATATTGAAAAGGTTACAAATCGCTAACGGTAATGCTTTGTGATATCCAATGTGAAAACCAACATTGTACGGGGGAACGGGGATAAAAGATGCAAACAAATGTATACAAACAATATTATTATAGTAAGTCTAATATTTTTGTGTACATTAAAATTCCTGTACATTTTCTAGTACATTGTGTCTCCTCACACTTCTACAAGAATATAATTATAGAATAGAATTCGAATGGAATGAAACAGAAGTCATATGCGATATGTCGAATGTGATAAATTTATTAGCTAAATTGTGTATAGCTATTTAAAAATATTGATTATCTTTTATTAGCTAAATTCTGTTTATATTTTTAACAATTATTTACCGACGTCGAGGTGATTATCGATGAATATTCACTGAGACGAAGTCGAGGAGGATATTCGCCGATAATCACTTAGACTGAGGTAAATAAATGTTTTAGTATAATTTCAGTAGTAAAATATGCATAAAGTTAAATTCAACAAAATGCACTTCCGTTATGAATATAATTTACTTCCTTTTTAAATACGTAATATATACTAAATTAATCGGGAAGTTCGTTATAACAACAAAGTCCATGGCCGAATAGCGCTGGAAATGCTTCAAATTTACAAGAAATATCATGCACGATATAAATCAAACAATTTAAAACGTTTAAGAAAAGTTCATTGTTGTCATTTTCATGTTTAAAATGTGAATGAACGTCCTTGGCAAGTGCATTTTGCCGCTCTTTAAATGCCTTTTTGAAGCCATTTTGAAACAAAAGCATTATTTACTACCCCGGCTAGTAAATAATGCCTCATATTTACTGCTCAGCCAACCAATCAAAACACTTGAAAACCATTATTTAGTACTGAAATTATACCAAAAGGCTATATTATTGCACTGAATTTGACTGTTATGATACATCATGGCAATTGAAGGCATGCATATTTAGAAATATATTTCAAACAACACGGCGCAATGACGGATCTCGTACTCGTAGTCGTACTGGTTGCCACTGCAAAAGCTTCCTAATGCCGGTTTTCCACTTGCGAATTTTTTTGTGCGAAGCGAATTTTTCATTTGTCTTTGGTCTCTCAACTGGAACCATGTGGAACTAATTGGATAAAGACAAAAGAAAAATTCGCTTCGCGCGAAAAAAATCGCAAGTGGAAAACCGGCTTAAGAGAGGTGGCGCGGAGCGAGACAACGCATTTGAGAATTTAACCGTGGTGAAAGAACCCGCTCCTGATGTAACAACAACGGTCGGAAGTAGATACGACGTATCATCGAATTGTAAGGACTGAGTCGTCTGTATCTCCGACGTCAACTGATTTACTAATGCCCGATAATACGGGCTGGGAATCATCAGTTCATGGTCAGTCAACCAGTGAATATCCTGAATCGCTATTAGATATGGGACAGTCGGAAAATGCCACAGTTGTACTCACAGCAACGAGTACCGAATCATCGGTTCAAATTAAGAATGATGTTAGAAGTTGCAAGTTGTGCTATAATGGGTGGGAAGGAAGTATATGTTTATGTAACTACCGCCCGAGAATCGAAAGGACCAAAAAATAGCAAGACGGCAGGTTATTTCCGATGAGCATAGTTTCAAGAAAAATACCCAATCGCGAAACAGTATCTAGGAATTGGCCTGTGTGGAGTGAAACAGAACAAAGACTTTACTGTTTCTATTGTTGCTTATTCACAGTCAAATCTCCATCTTTTTCCCAATTTGAATTCAGTCATCCACAGTTAGGCTGTAATGATAACTGGCGAAAAATATATGATAAAACTCAGGCCCGTGAAAAATGCGTCTCACATATTTCTAACTATAGGCAATGGAGAGATCTTATTTTATCTTTGGAGATGTGCAAAGGAATTGATAGTTTTCAACAACTGCAGTGCGTCAAAGAGAAGGAAAGATTGAGGGAAATCGTGAGAAGTCTACTTGAAGTGACACTTCACTTGGCTGAGAGGAGATCCAGAAAATTGTCTAGCTATTTCTCGGGAGTTTAGAACTAATTGGCAATCACGATTTGACCATTACAGGTCATTTGGATACAATCAGAAAACATCAAGAACGCGGAGAACGTATGAAAGCACACTATTTATCTTGGCAAAGTCAAAATGAGTTCATAAATATTTGCACAAAGAAGGTCCTCAGTGAAATTCTATCGGAAATAGAGAAGTCATATTATTATAGTTTTTATCGTCGGTGGAACACCGGATATTTCACATACAGGACAACTCACCTTTGTTATTCGATATACTGTTCAGAAAAACTGCATCTGGTAAGTGATGGAAAGATTTCTAGGAGTGCAAGATTGTGAAAAATAATAGGTGAAGACTATATTTGCAGGGTTATCTTAAGCTTTCTCGGGAACATCGATGCTGTTAGAGCTTTCGTAAAGAATCGCATCATGATGCTCCCGACACTTTCTAATATTCAAACCTACCTTGATTTGACAGATTTGGCCTTCAGTGATGATGAACATCTACTTGAATGGATGAATTAGTCATTTAAATGTATCCTAATAGCAACATTTTGGTTCAAAGTACTCATGTGTATTGACGATCTTAACAAGGTCGTCTTAAATCGTTAAAGGGTGTTAACAAGGTTTAACTTCATCGCTGATGAAGTTAAACAACTTTCGTCGTTACAAGATAATATCCAAAATCTTAGAGATTCGTGGTAAAGCGTTCTTCAAGAGGCAAACTGGATTTTTCTTCGTTGGGACAAAGCCCTACTAAGTATGGCACATAATCAAAAAGAAATTGAACTTTTAAGGTCTGTTTATATGTGAGGCGAGAAGGACGTTTGCCGGGAGGGGACATTTTTTGATCCAGCGTTTATATGATTCTTTTGTACGCGGGTCATTTTCTCGAGGGAATACCCGGGAATATTGTTTTGGTAGTTGCAGGACGCCACATTGAAGATTTGACTGTTCAGATGCAGAAAGTGATCAAATAATGCAATGTCAGCGTAATATTGTCCCTGTAGGCCGGGTGGAGCATTTATTTGGCAAAAAAACCATATTTGCTACAACGGGATCCCACTTAGGCGGGACGGGTCGAAAAACGGCCTGCTTCCATATAAACAGAACGCGGAAAATATTACAAAGATATGTACAAGCCGGGATTCCGATCATCATCCCGTCCCGGCAAACGTCCCGTCCTGCCTCTGATATAAACAGGCCCTAAGTATCACAAGCTGTTTGAGAAGGAGCTTGAATGTATCCCCAAATCTGTATTTATGTTTGAGAATCTTCTATCAATCCCAGTATCAGTAGCATCCGCATAACAGAACGGTCATTTAGCAAAGTAGCTTTAATAAAAAAACATTCAACAGTGTCTGAAGACATTGACATAATATGCACTGACTTCAGTGCATGTTAATTAAAATGTTGGCAAATAAGTAACATGCAAACATAAGACAACATTTGTAAACATTTCTAACAATCATGCATTAAAATTGCAGTAAAGTAAAATAGAAAATATGCATTGGCTAAAATAATCGGTGTAATCCTGTGTTTTAAAAAAGTATACGTAAAGTGAACATGTTTCCGCTGCAAGTTGTAGTTGACTGTAATCTACGTTGTTGTAGTTGTTTAGTGGGTATATAAGGTTTTGAAGTCGCAATTGTTGCTGGGTGCTAGTGATTAGGCAAGGTGAATGAGCTGTGCGCCTCACTGGAACAATCTCGCCAATTTTAATATGGTTTGGCTGACGCATGATCTATAGATGTTGACTTATGACCAATAATTATCAATGTCAATTCGCAGTAAAATTGTTGCTTTCCGGCAGTTGTGCTTTTAACTATAATCATTGACAATGAAAACTCGCATTTTTCTCATTGACCATATGTAAAAAAAAAACAGTAATCACTCAACGGCAAACTAGTGAATCAGTAACAATATAATGACACCCCAAGTTTCACGCACTTCAAACAAGACTATCAATGAAGAACAACGAAAAAACGCCAGATTATATTTACAAAAAATTATTGGATGTACGGAAGCCTTGAATGAAAGTAACGTTTTCTCAACTCGTTTGTTCATTTTATCATCAAATTTTAGTACATTCAGTTTAGTCAACAGCAAAAATGTAAACAAACGTTCTGATTGGCTCAAATTCGACCGATGTTGCCTTCAGTTTCTTGTTATACAAAATTGGCTTATGATTTGCTTTTCGTCTTGGCTAGAAATTGAACATTTTCCCATGTATTAACAACTAACGACAAAACAACTTTCCAAATATTGAGCATTAGTATACTGCAATTTTAACAAAAATATTATTTAACAAGTATTTATCGAAATCGATGTGATTATCGGTGAATATTCACCGAGACGAAACAAATGTCAATGACTGCTTTTCCAAAAAGCCATTTAATAACGTTGATATCAGAACGAATGAAAAAACTTTCTTTTGCAATAACATGTCCTGGTCACGTGTAATGGCTTGTCAAGGTCACATGAAGTGTCGTAGTCACATGCAATGACATGTCGTGGTCATGCACGACTTAATTTTCTGTCAGAATGTTTCAAACGAAGTTATTAACTTGTGGTTAGAGCTCGACAGCTGGACTCTGTAGCTCAGTTGGTTAGAGCGCTGCACCGGAATCGCAGGGCCGCAGGTTCAATTCCTGCCAGGGACCTATAGTTGCATTTTTCGCAACTGTTCCTGGTTAGGTCTAATATAAACGTATAGAATTTACACTCGATAATTTCCATCTACAAAAACCCTTCAACTATTATTCAATCGAGTGAGATGCCAACAAAATTTAATATTTATATATAATCAGACGTCTTTAAAACTTTGTTTAGACAGTAAACTTTTATCACGTTGTACTAGATATATTGATGTATATATGTATATTGAAAATTGTTATAAATTCGCACGTCTGTTGTTGCATGCATGAATGACATAATTGATGTGATTAGAATAATTAAAATTTAGCGCAAAACAGGAATGCAAGATAGCAACGCCAACGCTTATACAATCAGTTCCAGCAGGTCACGAAAGCAGTATAGACTATTCTCTTTCACTGAAAATCAGTTAAGTTTCGCACATGTATAGCGCTTAAATGGCTTAATGCAGGAACTGGAATGGCTTGCTGTTCTGTGAAATATTACAATTTCAAAACAAAATTATAGTTTAGAAGGCATTTCAAAATAATATAATTTTATTTAAATAAATTAGTATTAAAGATCAAAGACCTTTTTAATTGAATCAGACTAAAAATGGAAAGTTTATAATGCTATTTAATCAGTACGTGCTCTGCTTACGTACGAAAGCTGCATATTGACTCCATATTATAGTTATTTCTTTGGAAATCAGTTCAGATAGTCACATACGAAAAGTGTATAGTGTTGAAATGGAAATCAGTCTGGATATAGAATGAACTATAAACTCCCTAAAATAATAGTATTCGGAACCTGAAAATATATTTTCAAGTCAAGTTTAGAATTATAACAATATCTGAACCGAATTTGCTGCTTGTCTACTTGGAGCTGAAAATTTTAACCAGATATTTATAAAATGTATAGCGTTTAAGTCCATATACATATTATTTAAGAAAAAGACACGTATAAAAGCAATCTGCAAAAATATAGGTTCCGGTTTCTTTACAAATACGAAATTGCGAATTGGAAATTTCCAAATCCCGTGCTCTTTCACTGTACTTTATTGAGTGATTAAATAACATTCTTGTGAATAATAAATCTAAATTGATATACATGGTGTCTCAAAAAAACCGCTATCCTTAGTTTACATATTAGAGGCTTTAGAAAAAGCCTCGATTTTGTACACTTGGGAATTTAAAATTGCTTATTTGCTTTTAATTGCATGCAAATATGCCAGACAAAGCGAAATTTCTAAAGCCTCTAATTAAGGGTAGCGGTTTTTTGAGACACCCTGTATTTTGTCTATATATAGCAAACACAGCGATCCGATATCTGTTTGTTACTGCCTTGTATATAGTAATTTAAATTTGTAATATTTTGCAGCCAAAATTAAAAAGCCCGTAAGTTCCGATCAGGCTCCGATCAGGCTCCGAGACCTCGATCGTATTTATGCATTTATATAATGCTATTATTGATCAGTGTATATTTGATTTTGCGAATATAGAATAATATAGAAATTATTAGAAAAATACTTCGTCTACAGCCATTAACCTTGTAACCATTTGACATGAGATGTTTGAACCTAATTTGATTTGTATTTCCTCGAAGGAAGAAAGAAGGTGTTTATATAAGGTTTATTGAATACAGTGAAGGTAGAATAAAATGTGAATATAAAGTGTTAACATTAGAGAAAGAATATATTTAAACGTTAATTGTGTCTTGTTGCATGCATTGTATTGAATAATTATTGCTTGTTGAATGTTGCTTGTCTACGTTAAATTGGCCATTATCGGAAATTCTTTACATGTTTTCTAAAGGACTTACTTAGTCAAGATTTTAATCGGAGTGCCAGCAAAACTACCCCTCTAGCTAATTTATTTTAATTTACCAAAGAGCTGCAGCCAGTCGAGTTTATAGTCGAGACGAGCCGACCAGAGCTTTACACCATAGTTCGACAAACGAATATCGTGATGGAGAACTTTTTAAAATATGTTTCCTTTGTCGCAATTGGAATGCTTGTAATACCCTGCAAAGGAATCCCAGGAAATCCAGTACTTAATTCTGAACCTGTTTTGCCAGTTCAAGGTATGTTTGTATGTCGTTTAAGGTGCCTTAAAATAAAATATAATATTTAGGTGTTTAGGACCAAATATGGCGTTGTTGATTTTAGTTGACTAAAAATTGTGAATTTCAAGCTGAAGTCGCGCTAGTTACCATGAAATAATAGAGACTATGTAAATCTGTTTGCCCTTGTAAGTTCTTGCTTGCTGTGAGCAAACATCGTGCTTTTCAGTCTCGTCATATCAATATTTCCGCCCAGTGCACTTATTCCGTATTTACTTCATCATGTTTAAAAATCAACTTAATTTTGTTGTAAAATGTTCTAATCCATTAACTCAAAACTCTTGATTGTTAGTTCGTAATATTCTTAGGACGATATCGCCCTACGATTTTGCAGTTTCATATCTTCGGTTCAGTGCATGCTATATAGATGACAATACCACCGTTAGATCCACTTTTTCAACGTCTACTACCTATCCTATTTTTGTCTGTTTACGATGCAATTCAAGCGATTTATCGTCTTTTAAAGATTCTGAATTTTGTTTTGTTTTCAAATTAGAATAAATATAAAATAATTAAATATTCATTTCGCTTTCATACCTTCCGTTTATACGCTGCAAACTACCACCATTCGACTATGCTTGGAAATATCTATACTCAAAGCTGCCATTTGTTTACATTACGAAATAATCTAGCCCTTTTATGGCAATTCTTGTGAAATTGCTTTCTTGTTGCAGCAGTCCGCATTGTCGGCGCAAGCTCGGACAATTTCGGAAACTAAACATCCGGGATCTTTGCACCCTATCGGCTTGAAAGTATCGGCAATCGATTCATTGTGATTTCATTGCCTAGATGGCGGATTTTCATAGGTTTATAGCTAGTAACACTGACCTTTTTGGCATATTCGCCATTTATGTCGCGTGCGGGAAATAAATTTCAACGATTTCGGTGATTTGTATGCGAATTTGAAAAAAAATATATAGTTCTTCTCCTTCAAAGGCAATGAAACTTCCCAACAATATTCCTTTTTTCATGAGCTACAACTTTTGTGGAACATTGCTGCGCAAATTCTAAATTCTGGCAATTCAGGTTTATATCAACAATAATTGTAAATTTTTAGATAATTTATGAACATGTACATAATATGATACATAATAACATATATAATATGAACCGGAGCAAACCACATATCATTTCAAAGATGTTCAATTTTAATAAACACAAAATTAAAATTAGTTTAAATTGACGTAAACACGAACTAAAAATCCAACGCAAAATAGCTAGACAAGTGCTCATCTTCGTGTCCGTAGCCAAAACTGCGTTGTAGTTCAGTCACTTTTACAACTTTCAAGATTAAATAGATTCTAAATTTTATCATAAGCTTCATTAAAAACATTATGCCTTACATACTGACACACCAAAACAAAACAAACAAGGAAGCGCTGGAGCCAAAGTGTTTATCCGCGTTTGACGTCGCGATTTCAATATATGCGTGCTGACGCCATACTTATGAAAAAGGTCTATATACGTCATCAGTTACCAGGTATCAATTATATATTGAGGGCATTCTAATCCATACCATCAGTATCTCATCAGAAACGAGAGTGAACACACTAAAAAGTGCATCAGCTTCCCTGTATGCTAAGTAAGAAATAAAGATATCACAAATGGCCTGTTGTAAAAACAAAATTGCCGTCATATTTCTGTTTTTCATTTGTCTTCAAATGGCACTGTCCGGTGTTGTAAAGCGATCTGGTTAGTAAATATTTTTTCGCGTGCAGGCGTTTACCATCTTGCATACCTTTTTTCAAATGCTTTTTATTAGACTCTGCTGCATAGAATAAACGGTTACATATTTTCTATCCCTCGATTGAAGTAGTATACCGTTCTTTGTGGAACAAATGTGTATTTTTCTCTTATATAGTCTGCACAAACAAAAATATATATTGTGAATCCTGGGCTCTTACAGGGGAGTGCAAAAAAAATCCGTCATATATGCTTGTGAGTTGTAAAAAGGCGTGCTGTTCTAACAATCACAACGCACATTGTTTAGCTTGGGCTAAAAGTGGAGAATGCAAAAAATCGAAGATACATGTATCCAAACTGTGCATCAGCATGTACTTTCCTTTGCTCGTGTTAAGGTAAGCTTAGTATGAATATGTTGAAAAAGGTATACTGTATAATATTTAATATTTAAGAATTATAATATAGCATTTGCAAACTCTCAACGCTGATTGGCTGAGAGCCGTGTTTACATAACTCGATGTAAACACGGAAAATTTCCCGCCGCTCTTTAAATACTTTATTTTAATCGTTACTTTATATTTCTTTGTGCTATATTATAAAAAAAATATAAAACACTTTCCGTGTTTACATACAGTTATATCAATACTCGTGGAAATTGGGAAAACTCGAAAACAATTTCTCGTTTTCCCAATTTCCACTCGTGTTGATATAACTGTATGTAAACACGGAAAGTGTTTTATATTTCTTAATCGTTAATGAAACTGAATAGCCATGGTTTCGAATGTCGACAAAAGTAATTTCTCTGACAAAAGTTATGTTTTTGTGTACTTTTATGAAAATTGTTCGCTTATAGAGAAGCGATAGCAGAATGACGCTGCACTATCACTCAATCTTTCAAAATAAACGTAAGGATTTGTGCATCTCCAAATCATTTTCAACATTAGTTGAAGCTCGATTGTGAAGTTCATTGATGTTACCAGATGTATTTATAGAAGCTATAATACGAACCATCGCACTAAATGCACTTAACCAACTTTGTGCATTTGGGTTCAAATCTTTCAAACAGTCAATGGCTTCATTTATGGATAGCAGATGCGCTATCGAGTTCTAGTTTTTAGATCAGTGGCTACACGTTATTTCCTATTTCAATTATATCCGACGCATAACAGGTTTAAAAGACATCATTATATTTATAGCTCTATACACTAACGTGCATTCTGGTTTTATTTCCAGGTTCTGACAAAAAAGGGTTGGCAAATGTTGCAAGAATAGTGCTTCCCTCAAATGGAATGATACAAACATAGATTAGGAATATAGTAACATAGATTAGGAATATATTTACTGAACTTTACCTATGAAGACAATGATAAAAAGTAATCGTCGTAGAATATAACTGTTTTGATGTATTCGTGCGCAGATTATATTAAACCACAACTTGTAATGAGTGTTGTATTTTTCATTTTTAGTATCTATCAACATTTGCGGGCATTTTTCGAAATTTTGGGTTAAATTTTTCTTCTCTACATTCCTTAATTATGTTCAGCAGCGCTACGGCAATGAACCGCGCGTCCTTTATTCCACATACTTTATCTGTTCATTAATATGATAATAGTTCCTGTCACTTATCAAATTTCTTAAATTCGCAACTATATGTTTAATTTCTTTCGATTAAAAATATCTGTAAGTAATATATCGGAATCAGACTAAAATATAATAGTTAATGAGATACATTGCCTACCAAGTTTTGACGCAGAGACATGTATCATTGAAACGTGATGCAAATATTTGTTTGGGACCACTTGCTTAACGAGGCTTCCTACAGTTACAATTCTGTTTCAGTGTTTTGGACTAAAAGCCCTATTTATCTGATAAAAGTAAAAGTTGCTACTCAAGGCCATGTTACAAGAGGCAATTTTCGCTGCAACTTGTCTCGCAACGGCGTTGCATTGCAGGTCGCAAGGGAAATTTCCTCGTGTAACACCCTATTTTGCAACTTGTGTCGCAACGAAAATTTGCGTCGCAAGTTGCAGAGAAAGTTGAAGCAGCGTGTGACACTCCCACTGCAACTTGTCTCGCAATGTTTGGGAAAAGAACCAATCACAAAACAGAGTGACCGCGAGCAGAAGAACAAATTGGTGAAGTCCTCTGTAAATTGTGCATACGCATTGCAGGAACATTGCAGATCGCAAAACAAGTTGCGTACGTCTGACATGTCACTGCAACCTGCAATGTTTTTTTCCAGCAAACATTGCGAGACAAGTTCCAGCGAAAATTGCCTCGTGTAACATGGCCTTTACTCGTTCCCAAAACACAAGTTGTTCCGAGAAAGAAAAATTAATGATTCAATCTTAATTGAAAAGCGAATCCTTCGCTTACAATACACAAGTTGTTCCGAGGAGAAATAAGTAGTTATTCAATCTTGATTGAAAAGCGACTCCTTCGTTCACAATAGACAAGTTGTTCCGAGGAGATATAATTAGTTATTCAATCTTGATTGAAAAGCGACTCCTTCGCTTACAATACGCAAGTTGTGCTCAGGAGGAAAAATTAGTTATTCAATCATGATTGAAAAGCGACTCCTTCGTTCTCAATACACAGGTTGTTCCAAGGAGAAAAAATTAGTTATCCAATCTTGATTGAAAAGCGACTCCTTTGCTCACAACACGCAATTTGTTCGAGGTGGAAAAATTAGCTATTTAATCTTGATTCAAAAGCGACTCCTACGCTTACAATACACAAGTTGTTCCGTGGAGGAAAAATTAGTTATTCAATCTTGATTGAAAAGCGACTCTTTCGCTTACAATACACAAGTAGTTCCGAGAAGAAAAATTGGTTATTCAATCTTGATTGAAAAGCGACTCCTTCGTTCACAATACACAGGTTGTTCCGAGGAGAAAATATTGGTTATTCAATCTTGATTGAAAAGCGACTCCTTCGCTCACAATACGCAAGTTGTTCCGAGGAGGAAAAATTAATTTACGTTACAATATCCAAAATCTTAGAGATTCGTGTTATTGAGCTTTTAGGGTCTGTTTATATGAGGGGCGGGACGGGACGTTTGCCGGGAGGGGACATTTTTTCATCCAGCGTTTATATGATTGTTTTGTAGAAGGGACATTTTCTCGCAGGAATACCCGGGAATATTGTTTTGGTAGTTGCAGGACGCCATTTTGAAAGATTTGACTGTTCAGATGCAGAAAGTGATCAACTAATGCAATGTCAGCGTAATATTGTCCAGGTAGGTGGGGTGGAGCATTTATCAGGGCCTTTTTTAAGAAATCCTTAGTGGGGGGACCATAACCGAAAGGGGAAGTAACAAGTAGGTGGTGTATTACAGGTGCGTGAAGCTGGAGGGTGGTCTGGGGGTCCTCCCCAGAAAACTTTTGTATTCTTGAGTCTCTGTGGCTTGATTTCCTGCATTTTCAGAGACAATTCTAGATAACTCCCATCAAATGGAGCCAGGTTTTGTTGTGAGAACACCATAACTTTCTTCTAAACTCAGTTTTTTCCCCTTTCTTGCTTATATTTTGGACAAATGGGACCTTCACTGGGAGGCCAAAATAGCTTACTGGGGAAGGGGGTTGGGTAACAAGGGGACTGGGGGGAATTTGCCCCCCATCATATGCGTTAAAAAAGGCCCTGGCATTTATATGGCAGAAAACGTCCCGCTTGAGGCAGGATCCCGGTTGCTACAACCGGGATCCCACCTAGGCGTGACGGGTCGAAAAACGGCCTGCTTCCATATAAATAGAACGTTGAAAATATTATAAAGATATGTACATGCCGGGATCCCGATCATCGTCTCGTCCCGACAAACGTCCTGTCCCGCCTCTCATATAAACAGGCCCTAAGTATCACAAGCTGTTTGATTAGGAGCTTGAATGTATCCTTAAATCTGTATATGTTTGATAATATTCCTATCAATTCCAATATCAGTAGCATCCGCATAACAGAACGGTCATCTAGCAAACTAGCTTTAATAAAAAAACAGTCAACAGTGTCACAAGACGTTGACATAATATACACTGACTTCAGTGCATGTTAATTAAAATGTTGGCAGATAAGTAACATGCAAACATGAGACAACATTTGTAAACATTTCAAACATGCATTAAAATTGCAGTAAAGAAAAATAGAAAATATGCATTGGCCAATCGGTTTAATCCTGTGTTTTAAAAAAGTATACGTAAAGTGAACATGTTTCCCCTGCAAGTTGTAGTTGACTGTAATCTACTTTGTTGTAGTTGTTTAGTGGGTAATGTTTTGAAGTCGCAATTGTTGCTAGGAGCTAGTGATTAGGCAAGGTGAATTGGGCCTCACTGGAACAATCTCGCCAATTTTAATATGGTTTGGCTGACTCATGATCTATAGATGTTGACTTATGACCAATAATGATCAATGTCAATTCGCAGTAAAATTGTTGCTTTCCGGCAGTTGTGCTTTTAACAATAATTATTGACAACGAAAACTCGCATTCTTCTCATTGACCATATGTAAAAAACCCAGTAATAACTCAAAGGCAAACTAGTGAATCAGTAACAATATAATGACACCCCAAGTTTCACGCACTTCAAACAAGACTATCAATGAAGAACAACGAAAAAACGCTTAAACGATTATATTTAGAAAAAATATTGGATGTACGGAAGCCTTGGTGAAGGTAATGTTTTCTCAACTCGTTTGTTCATTTTATCATTAAATTTTAGTACATTCAGTTTAGTCAACAACAAAAATGTAAACAAACGTTCTGATTGGCTCAAATTCGACCGATATTGGTTCAGTATTATTTTATATAAGTGACGATGCTTTCAGTTTCTTGTAATACAAACTTGGCTTATGATTTTCTTTTCGTCTTGGCTAGAAATTGAACATTTTCCCGTGTATTAACAACTAACGACAAAACAACTTTCCAAATATTGAGCATTAGTACTGCAATTTTAACAAAAATATTATTTAACAAGTATTTATCGAAGTCGATGTGATTATCGGTGAATATTCACCGAGACGAAACAAATGTCAATGACTGCTTTTCCAAAAAGCCATTTAATAACGTTGACATCGCAACGAATGAAAAAACTTTCTTTTGCAATAACATGTCCTGGTCACGTGTAATGGCATGTCAAGGTCACGTGCAATTATATGTCGTAGTCACATGCAATGAGATGTCGTGGTCAAGACTTAATTTTCTGTCAGAGTGTTTCAAACGAAGTTATATATAATCAGACGTCTTTAAAACTTTGTTTAGACAGTAAACTTTTATCACGTTGTGCCAGATATATTGATGTATATATGTATAATTATTGAACATTGTTATAAATTCGCACGTCTGTTGTTGCATGCATGAATGACATCAAGACGTGACTAGAATAATTAAAATTTAGCGGAAAACAGGAATGCAAGAGAGCGACGCCAACGCTTATACAATCAGTTCCAGCTGGTCACGAAAGCAGTATACAGTAGATCGACTATTCTCTTTAGTTTAGCAAATGTATAGCGCTTAAACGGCTTAATGCGGGAACTGGAATGGCTTGCTGTTCTGTGAAATATTACAATTTCAAAGCAAAATTATAGTTTAGAAGGCATTTCAAAATAATATAATTTTATTGAAATAAATTAGTACTAAAAATCAAAGACCTCTTTATATAATTCAGATTAAAAATGGAAAGTTTACAATGCTATTTAATCCGTACGTGCTCTGCTTACGTACGAAAGCTGCAAATTGACTCCATATTATAATAGTTATTTCTTTGGAGATCAGTTCAGATACTCACATATGAAAAGTGTTGTATTTCAATGGAAATCAGTCCGGATATAGAATTAACTATAAACTCCCTAAAATAATAGAATTCGGAACCTGAAAATATATTTTCAAATCATGTTTGTAATAATAACAATATCTGAACCGAATTTGCTGCTTGTCTGCTTGGAGCTGAAAATTTCAACCAGATATTTATAAAGTGAATAGCGTTTAAGTCCATATACATATTATTTAAGAAAAAGACACGTATAAAAGCAATCTGCAAAAATATAGTTTCCGGTTTCATTACAAATACGAAATTGCAAATTGGAAATTTCAAAATGCCGTGCTCTTTCACTGTACTTTATTGAGTGATTGAACAACATTCTTGTGAATAATAAATCTAAATTGATATATTTTGTCTATATATATAGCAAACACAGCGATCCAGTATCTGTTTGTTACTGCCTTGTATATAATAATTTAAATATAATTTATAATATTTTGCAGCCTAAAGTAAAAAGCCTGCAGGTTCCGATCAGGCTCCGAGACCTCTTATCGTATTTATGCATTTAGATAATGCTATTATTGATCAGTGTATATTTGATTTGGCGAATATAGAATAATATACAAATTATTAGAAAAATACTTCGTCTACAGCCAGTAACCTGTAACCATTTGACATGAGATGTTCGGACCTAATTTGATTGGTATTTCCTCGAAGGAAGAAAGAAGGTGTTTATAAGGTTTATTGAATACAGTGAAGGTAGAATAAAATTTGAATATTAAGTGTTAACATTAGAGAAAATATATATTTAAACGTTAATTGTGTCTAGTTGCCTGCATTGTATTGAATAATTATTGCTTGTTGAATGACTTTTTGTTGCTTGTTTACGTTAAATTGGCCATAATCGGAAATTCTTTACATGTTTTCTAAACGACTTACGTAGTCAAGATTTTAATTGGAGTGGTAGCAAAACTACCCCTCTAGCTAATTTATTTTAATTTACCAAAGAGCTGCAGCCGTTGAGTTTATAGTCGAGTGGAGCCGATCAGAGCTTTACACAATAGTGCGACAAACGAATATCGTAATGGAGAACTTTTTACAATATATTTCCTTCGTCGCAATTGGAATGTTTGTAATACCCTGCAAAGGAATCCCAGGAAATCCAGCACCTACTCCTGAACCTATTGTGCCGCGTCAAGGTATGTTTGTATGTTGTTTAAGTTGCCTTAAAATTTAGTATAATATTTAGGTGTTTAAGACCAAATATGGCGTTGTCTAGTCAACGTTCTTGATTTTAGTTGACGAAAAATTGTGAAGTTCAAGCTGAAGTCGCGCTAGCCCATGAAATAAGTTATTGCTTGCTGTGAGCAAACATCACGCTTTTCACTGTCGTCATATCAATATTTTCGCCCAGAGTACTTAGTTGCTGTAGTTACTTCATGTTTAAAAATCAACTTAATTTTGTTGTAGAATGTTCTAATCCATTAACTCAAAACTCTTTATCGTTAGGTCCTAATATTCTTAGGGCGATATCGTCTTTTAAACACTCTGAATTTTGTTTTCTTTACAAATTAGAAAAAATATAAACTAATTAAATAATCATTTCGCTTTCCTACCTTTGGTTTAAACGCTGCAAACTCGTAAATATCACCGTACGACAGAGCTTGGAAAGATCTGTTAAAAGCTGCAATTTTGTTTACATTACGAAATAATCTAGCCCTTTTATGGCAGTTCTCATGAAAATGCTTTCTTGTTGCAGCAGTCGGCATTCTCGGCGCACGCTCGGACAATTTCGGAAACTAAATCTCCGGGATCTTTGCACCCTATCGGCTTGAAAGTACCGGCAATCGATTCATTGTGATTTCATTGCCTAGATGGCGGATTGTCAAGCAACACTGACCTTATAGGGAATTTTCGTAATTTATGTCGCGTGCGGGAATTAAATTTCAACGATTTCGTTCATTGTATGGAATTTCAAAAAAAAATTTTTAAATAGTTCTACTTCTTCAAAGGCAATGAAACTTTCCAACAATATTCCTTTTTTCATGAGCTACAACTTTTGTGGAACATTGCTGGGCAAACTCTCAATCCTGTTCTGGCAATTCAGGTTTATCTCAACAATAATTGAAAATTTTTGGATAATTTATGAACATGTATTAATTTGATATATAATATGAACCGGAACAAACCACATATCATTTGAAACAGGATGTCACAAGCTATCGAATGACGCGTGTCCTGTTGGCAGAGAGTAAACATATCTGGAGATATTTACATTTGAAACAACTGATCGTAAATACAGCGCGTTTCCGTACCGCGTATTCATGGTCGAGTTTTTCTAGAAATAAGTACAAATGTAACTTCTTTGTTCAGATGGCTCCCTATAATTTGTTTAAATGTTAGTAAATCTATGATTTAGAGCAAGCCAATTTTTACTTGTTAGAAACAAAAACTCTATGACATATATTGAGCAATATTCTAAAAGCTGAAAATTGTCCGCAATGTCATTACTGTTGTTATGATAACAAGGCCGACGTTTTTACTTTTAACGCCTTTTACTCTAAAAAGCGCCTGGGTACTCCACTTTTACTTCACTAAACGTCTCTGTATAAAAATAGATTATTTGAAGAAGATTAAAAAAATGCTGTAGAGCAAAAAATTATTGATAAAGAAAATCATCTTTATTAATTTTTTAAATATTTGTTTTTAAACTTATGCTTATCAGAACTTAGCGTATCTTCCCACTCCTCGCCAAATGGTACGCAACAGTATCTATGACAACCCGTCTCAGACTATATTTCACAATTGTTCCTCGAATGTTAACAATTAGATAAGGACACGTATATTTTTTATCTAAACCCTCGTTCGAAAATTATTTAACAGAACAGCTGTGTCCTCGATAAAAAAAACTGCTTGTTTTGTCGAGCTCCATAGCGTAAATCATAGCTACCAACGCTTTTGCTTCTCTTGCGGTTTCTCGATCCTTTTAATGACCAACTTCCGAAGAGTATTCTGCCGTTTCTTTAATTCTCTAAAATATTTGGCCGATCTATGCGTTGGACTAGAGACCTCCATACACGAATCGCGAAATTCGGCCAAAAATCGGGCAAAAATCACAGTTAAAGAAAAACATGTAGCTGTGACTGGATTATTTAAAATATGCGTATTAAAGTATTCAAATGTTCAGTCATGCATTCGTGATTACATATCACAACAATAAAAACACGAATGCATGACTGAACATTTGAATACTTTAATAGGCATATTTTAAATCATCCAGTCACAGCTACATGTTTTTCTTTAACTGCGATTTTTGCCCGACTCAGAATGCGTCATTTGGATGCGCGCCGAATTTCGCGATTCGTGTATTTCTTGATCAGCTCCAAAAGCGTTTCTCCTGTAGTAGATTGTGCACCCACACGATAACCCAACAACGCACATGGGACTTGTTCATCCCGATAATTTCTTCCTTGTTTGCTCTCAATCTCAACAATCCCGTTAGGGGATTTCACAATCCCGTTAAATCTCTCGCACATCCCATCCGTTTGAGGATGATAGGCTGTAGTCCGTATTTTATCTACGCCGAACATTTCGCATAAACTTGCTATCACTTGAGACTCAAAATTTTTGCCTTGATCCGTCAGTAGGCATTCCCTGTCTAGCAAAGACATCTTCCAGGGCTATTGCAATTGTGACTGCTTCATGATTCGGTGATGCTACTGCCTCCGTGTACTTTGCATAGTAATCAATGATTGACAAAATGTATTTATTTCATCTACTAGTTGTTTTTAACGGACCAACAATATCACCTCGATTGGCACCTTTGGACTGCACGGTCTAGGTACCGCTTTATTCTTGGCACACACTTCACAATTTTTACAAAATTCTGCTTTAAAGAATCCAGGCCAGTAATTTTTTTGTTGGATTATCTCAAACTTTTTTGCAACACCTAAATGACCAACTTGACGATGAGCTTCTTCCAATATATTTGAAGTTGCAAAAGTATTTAAAACATTTGTTCTCTCGCGTTTTCAGTTTCATCCGTCCACTTCCGATATAAAACATTGTTTTTAATAACCATGAATGAGTCAAAATTGCAGTACAATGCTTTTAGGGTTACACTAGCATCAATCGGTTTTTGCTGTGGTCTAGAACCACTTTGTATCCATTCTTTCACCAACTGAATGTCCCCATCAAGCTTTTAAATCTATTCAAGCTCTTGCCAAGGTGACAGTAAACCAAAAAAAATATTCGCAGGTACGCGAGACAAGACATCAGCGTGCGGCATCATAGTTCCTGGTAAATGTTCTATCGTGTAGTTGTATTCTTCCAACTTTAAAATCCAGCGGGATAATTTACCATTAGCGTGCTTGATATCCCGCAAACATTTTAATTCAAAGCTTTATGAAAAGGATGACAGTGCAAAACTACTTCTTGCATGATATTTAAATGTTAGGCCTGCTCTGGGATCTTAACTCGCCGCGAGATAATGCGAGTTAAGGCGAGTTTAGGCGATTTAAGAAAAAACACAACTTTTAGGTAATGCGTTTTAAGGCGTTTTAGGGCGATTTAAGGCGATTTAAGAAAAAATACTTGGTAATTAAATATGCAAGTATAATACTTTAAGCAAAATACAGCAATAACACATAATTAATAGTGCATAGTAAACGTATTTTGAAAGAGCAAACTCCCCCCTCACACCCCCAGGGGGTCTGGTTAGACTGTCATGTAAACAAGACCCAGTTGAAACTTATTATTAATTAGCTTGTTATTTTGCCGTATTACTAATTTTAAGGTTATACCACCAAATTGCTGGAATTAATACAATGAAGAACATAAACCAGTATATAATAACATGTATTTTTAAATTGAATTGCATACTAATACCTATTACTAAGTTCAGTCCTGGAACCACAATCAATTGGAAATCTAAAATATCAGGGTTGTGGCTGGAATGTAGGAACGAGAAGATTTAGTGCATCCCATGGGGTTGCTATCCTATATTTTGAGAATTTCCAAATGCATGAATGCCTTGTCAATATCTTGGAAATTCCAAGGGTACAGAATATATTAAAACTGTGACAATGCATGTTCCAATGTGGCAATATATTGTAGTTATTCAAACGAATTTACATATGTGTTAAACTTACCAAATAAGCTTGAATTTATGTTGCAAATATAGTATTTCATTTCCATGTGTTCATTTAATAACTAAAACTCAACATTGATTGGTATTTATTTCAATTCCTCTCGATATATAAAGTGCAGTATTTATAAAAATTCACTAATCACTAATGATAAAATTTAGTTTATATAAAGTTTCCCAGACTTGAATAATACATTTCCGCTGGATAGCCTGAGAGAAGGCTCCCTCCTCGCATTGGCTAACATGAAGTATTTAACTGAATTCATGAAAATGCCAGGTTTGCTATCGACCCAAGATCGTACGCTAAAAATGTTAAACCTCGGTTATTAAAACGACCATGGATCTTTATATAAGACGATATGAACCGGACAATGCTGACTATAAAAGTTGACCAGGATCATGCTGTGGTTTATCAATTTATGTAAGTTTGAACACTGTTGATATAAAATATTAAATGTTGTGCACTACAGGCACTGCAATTCAGCACTTGTATATAAGGCCGTCGGAATTATTAAAAGTATCAGTTTACCGTCACTTAAAATTTAGAAAGTTGATAAGCCCTCTACCCTGTAATTTATAGGCCCCGCACTATTTTCAATAAAAGAAAACGAAACAATTTATGAATTGTTCTGGAAGTTCATATCACAATATTGGCATATTAATTATACTTATCGAAATAGATAAAATGTTGAAAACAGACTGATTCTTGCCATCCTGACTTTTTTCTGTTTGAATATAAGGGTTCCTATGTCATATTATATACCTATAAGCTTGATAGTATGTAACTTATGCACCAGTCATGGAAAGCCTAGCACCCCCCTATCCGGGACATGCCGGGAAATAGCGGGGATTTATTTGCAGATTAGCCTATCTGTTATGCCTGGGTAGGGCATTAGACAGCGTGCGTTAGATATGTGTCATGATGGCCAGGGATTATGGGCTGGGAATCAGCGGGAATTCGTCTGTTCGAGATGTATTATTAAGCCTTGTTCATCGACATTTACCCTATACTCTATAGACATTGTTTTACTAAAAATAGCTTTTACAGGATAATGTATTGACTTTGTGTAAATTGCAAGATACAGCTAACAGACAAAATGCAAAATATTTACCTACTTTGGCAAAGTTTTGACAAACTCTGGATTGCATGTTTGGCCTCCAATGATCAAAATTGGGGAAATTTTAGAATAGTTTATTGAATTTTAAAAGCAATTATTATGGTACAGTAGCCTTCATTTTTGGTGCCCGGGTAGCGGGGGACTTTAGTCATGTTTAGACTAGTAAGAAGGCCATGTATAGGTGGGGGATTAGAATGATTTAGGACACAACCTTTATCTAATGTCCGCTGTTCCCTGCACAGTAATTTTTTTGGCTCTTTAATAGAGGGGCCAATTTGGCCCTGACAGGGGCCAAAAGACAACTCTGGGGTCGTTTTAGCCCCAGGGGGCCGTTTGGGCTCTTCTAAACAGGGGCCGTTTTGGCCCTGAAAGGGGCCAAAACACAACTCTGGGGCCGTTTTAGCCCCAGGGAGCCGTTTGGGCTCTTTTAAATAGGGGCCGTTTTGACACCCTGACAGGGGCCAAAACGCAACTCTGGGGCCGTTTTAGCCATAGGGGGCCGTTTTGGGCCAATTTGAAAGGGGGTCGTTTTGGCTCTGACAGGAGCCAAGACACAACTCTGGGGCCGTCTTGTCACATTATGGGCTGTATAGCCCCTTTTAGAATTTAGAGCTGTTTTTGCCACGAAATTATTTTGAGTAATTTTTTTATTTTTAAACACGGAGGCCGTTTTCGGCCAAATTGCCAAAACAGGAGAGCAGTTTGTTTACAAATCTCTTCAAATGACAAATTCAACATAGAATGTCTTTTTAAAAATGTGATGCTTGGTCACTACCAAAAGAAATACTACACAATTACTACACAAATGCTATTTTGACCCCATTTGCTTCTCCTTATATGACCCCATTTGCTTCTCCTTATAGGGGACCACCTTAATATATATGTTAATAATCTTATACTGAGAAATCCACATGTATGCTATAATATTTCTACGAAAATATTGAAATATATCGGGAAATTTATATCGGTATGCTCAAGTTCGAATTTAAGAGCTCTATAGACCACTTTCATAATTAAGATGAGTTTAAATATTCTTTTATGTGCATCTTAATAAGCCTCATTGATCTCGTTCAGGTTAATACATTCTATTCAATTCAGTCACAGAAACGAGGCTGATAAGGCTTATTAAGATGCACATAAAATAATATTTAAACTCATCTGAATATTCATCTGAATTATGAAAGTGGTCAAAATGTAACACAAAATCTTAAACATTTACTGGTGATTGAAGTTTTGTCACTCTATCAAAGCCAATGAACGAAAAATGAATAAATTCCGCAATGCGCGCTGACTGACAAACTGGTGCCTAGTCTTCTTACTACACGCGCAGAGGTTCTTGGGATAGAGTCATCACACCTCCATGGCTCCATATTTGAAATTTTTTTATTTTTGTGCTGTTAATCGAATCGAGCTCGAAATTTTATATTTTTGACCCAAGATAAACTGGATTTTCAGAAGCAATACATCGGCAACTACTGAATAATATTCAGGTAAGGTTATTGTTATGTTTTATATGTAATAGAGCGATTTTGTTAGAAAATATTTGCAATCTTCGTTCGTGAATGTTAAGCATGTTGTCCCCGCTTAAAATTTGAATTTGCCGCGACAATATATGAATTAAAACGCTGAAAATAATACAGTTCCAATTTAAAATTACTTCAGCAAATGCTACTATACAAAATCTTCAATTTTATTAGGGCTTTCAATGTTTATATTTACCAACTGTATATGACAGATTGGCAGTTAAATACTCAGAGCCCATCTTGTCCTCAAAAATCAGGTACAAATTTCATAAGATTTTAATATAATTATGTTGATACATATGCAGTGAAAATGGAGAAAAAACAAAGTATTGCCTATTCTAAATATATTATTTGAGTTCAAGAGATTGCATCCTTGTGACCTTGTCATCACTAACTGGTATACTGTCAATCAGAGTCATGTATCTAAATTCTGCTGTATTTTGTAAGCTGAAATGTTTCATCGATACTAATAGGTCAGATTCGTATGACTTTTATATATTTTCACATGTCCGAAACCTGTCCTAGAATGTAAAATCACTGAGCCCATTGTCCAACTACATGTAAATGTTCAAATGCCTGGTTGATATATTTTGATTGTGAGAAGTTTATGCACCAGTCAATGTAAATCCATGATGCTCTCATGCTACCGATAAGTGGATATTTGGTAGTACCAGGAACATACTTTTACACAAAAATAGCTTGCTTCAAAAGTTAATCATAGATGTTAAATTATATCAAGCCTATGTTGGAAGAGTAGAGAGGACTAACACTATGCCCTACTTATCCATGTATCAGCAGCTTCCCCCTGGGGTCGACCCCTGGGGACCCAGAGACATTTCCCAAACTGTGTTTGCATCCCATGGGGGTGGGGGGAATGTAAAATTTGGTACTCAGGCCGAAAACCCACAGGAAAGTACCTTGCAACTGGCTGTGTAACTTGATATAGGATTGAAAAAAAAGATACTGCCCTTGAGGGTGGGGGTTGTATTTAATACCTGTATCTTGTACCCAGGGGAATTTGCTAAGGTTTGACTGGGTGAAAAGACCAATCCCCCTGTATCCCCGGGGGTCGACCCCAGGGGGAAGCCACTGATACATGCATTTCCTAAGGGCAATAATGGCTGTGGTACAACATATCTATTTCTCACTCTACACTATGTGGTATCGACTAGTACTTCCTTCCCACATTCTAATGGGGCCAGACAGAAACAATGTGTGGATATGGATATGGAACTTATTGCCAGTGCGGACACTTCGTGAAATATTGGGGGTGCAAACTTAGGTTGCCAACATATAACCATCCTTTTGTTGCTGCAAATCTCCATTCTTAAAACCTTAAATTTCATGCAAATTTACTTAAATTACAGCCTATCAAGGCTTTCGTGGTTGTAAAATCATTAATTGATACAGCTTTGTTACACAGTTAACCAGCTATCATTCAAAGGCTTTGAGAAATTATTCGGGGGGCGACTGGCCCCTCTACCGACTACCGCCACTGCTTATTGCAAAATACTTTATTATTATATACTCTGTCTCAGTGATGAAGCTAGACATAGCAACTGGTTGTGCTATAGATGCATTTCCAAATTGTTGATTCTTTAATTATTGAAACCTTCAGAAATGCATTGTCTTTAGGCTATTTTAATGCATGCTTATTTGAATAGTAAGAGCAGATTCCATGGCTTCACTCCAGACAATTTGAGTAATCAAAGGGAGAGTAGGACACTGCCTAGACATTATGTGCAGGTAATGCCATAAGCTATCTCTCTTGGATGAGAAAACCTCTGGTTGCAATAGGGACTTACAAAAATAACAATTATTAGAATTTTTGTATTTTTATGCAGTGAGAAGATTTGATACAGTATGTAGTTAACTAATTCAAGGTTATGGCGGTTGACTGTTACGTAAAACTACCTGAAAATATAATAAGATATTCAACGTTTCGAGAGAAGGCCCTTCGTCTGGAAGTTCATAGAAGCCCAGATGAAGGGCCTTCGCTCGAAACGTCGAACTTCTTATTGTATTTTTCAGGTAGTATTACACAACAGTCAACCGCCGTATTTGCTATACTCTACCCACACTGGCACCGCACAATCGAGATAATTCAAGGTTAACCGATTAATGTCCAATGCATTTTAAAATAGTGTATTAATTTTTATTCTCCTAAGATTCTATTGTGGCCAGATGTTTTGCTTAATCCAAGAGAGCTAGCTTATAGCACTACATAATGTCCAGGGAGTCTCCCAGTCTTTAGGTAGTTTTACACAACAGTCAACTGCTGAGTATCCCACTCTCCTTATAATAACTCAAATAAAGGTTTCAATAATTTAAAAAATATATTTGCATAGCATGGCTAGTTGCTAATGTCTAGCTTCACCACTGAGACAAAGTATATAATCTAGCTTGCTTTCTGCAGGACATTTGATGTTTGGCAAGTGCTATTTACTGCGGTACATTTAATGTTGTGCAAGTGCTCTGACCTCATACTTCATATTCTATGTTGGATGTGTAATCGTATTCTAGTTGAGTAGTTGTGTTTTACACCAATATCTACATTGACACTCACAATATTTTTTTCCATAGCCCTTGTCAACAATGGAGAGTATGGTCCGGGACGAAATGGTCCAGTTTCGTGTACTGTGCACTGGGTACCCGGAGGATGTAGACCATTGAATGATTATTGGGGAGAACCAAGTGTTTGTTGAATGCCCTGGTACTGATGTGATCAACGCTGGTCGAGTCAACTGGTACCTTTTTTTACTCCATTTTTGAGTAAAATTAACTCCTTGAAATTAACAGTGTATACAATCATATAGGCATCTGACAAGATACATGTATTTTAAAATATGGGGTAAATGGGTATTGACTACCATCAACTTGCAAAGTACAATATAACTCATTAGTTTATGTTTATGCAAGAATGTGATTTTTTAGTTTCGACATTACTATTGGTTGTTTGGATGTGATAAAATCACATTCTAGCAGAAACCTGGACAATAATATAGATACTGAGTTATAATGTACTTCATGGAGTTTCCAAACCATATATGATGAGTTCTATTAGCTGCGATGGCAATTACTGGTCATGCAATCAAATGCTAGTAAACCTGCATCGAGTTTAAGGCAATAGATTAATTTTGTAAGTTTTGAATAACACAAATAATAAAATAGTTTGCCATTGTTAGTTTTGCCACTGTTAACTTGCATGTATATATGTGTGTGTAAACTAAGATTAATGTCAAACTTATAAATATATATTTTTTAACTTTTAAATTGTTGTGTAACTCACTATTATATTTTATCTTCACCAATTTTAGTTCCTATTAACAAGGGTCAATTTAGCTTTATTTGAAGTTATTATTATTATATATTACGAACGAAAATAACCTCAACGAAAGCTAAATTGGCCCTTTGATGGGGCCAAAGCTGGGACTGTTTGGCCCCATCAAGAGGGCTGTAAATTTGGCCCCCGTTTGGGGTCAAAACAGCCCCACTAAAAGGGGCCGTTTTAGGGTCAAAATGCCCCATTTTTTTGGACAAAACATTTGGCCCCACTAAAATTGCCACTAACTTTAATTGGCCTTTAATGGGGCTGTTTTGGCCCTTTTAATGGGGCTGTTTTGGCCCTTTTAGTGGGGCTGTTTTGGCCCCATAAAGGGCTGTAATTTTGGCCCCCATTTTGTGGCCAAAACAGCCCCACTAAAAGGGGCCGTCTCAGGGTCAAAATTTTGGCCCCATTTTTGGGGCCAAATTGGCCCCGAAAAAATTATTGTGTGGGTAGGGGGCTGCGTGGCTTTCCAATTACTAGTGCATTACTGTGTTTCGGCTTTTATCAATAAGCATGCATGTAACTTCCCTTGTTTCGGCTAAGCGCCTTTTCTTCAGCAAGCCCCCTCGGATAAGCACCCTCCTAATCTTATCTGAAATAAACAACCAGAACCCCCCTCTACTGGGGAAAGGATGTTTACACTGTATATAGTATTTACTATTTTCAGCATTTTAATTTGGTTGGCGAGTGTAGGCGATTTAGTGCGAGTTTAAGCGATTTAAGAGAATCGTTGCCAATTTTTATCCGCGATTCAAGGCGAGTTATGGCGATTTAAGGCGATTTAAGGCGAGTTAAGGCGAGTTAAGATCCCAGAGCAGGCCTAATGTTTCTTTTCTACATTTTGAAGTAAACGAGAAACAATGCTTCATTGCCAATTTCTTCAAGCGATTTTCTCATATACTCACGCTTTTATGAATGACAATAAAGTCATCTGGCGTTCCTCAAGTGATAGTAATTAGCTTCTATAATAATCGGGGAAAAGGTATGATATAAAAGCATTTCATGGGAGTATCCCAAAATAATTTGTATTTGTAAACAAAATTTGTAATATCTATGTTAAACGACTTTGGATTATGCGCATAAGTTAAAGTAGCCCCATAAAGAGCGAGCATATCTGTAGTAAAAAACACGGATATATTTTACTTAACGAACTAAGAGAAAATCCCAGAACTATAAGCAGGGGGAAATTGTCCTTTGGTGTTAGCACAATTCTCTACCAACATAGAGACATGATAAACGCTTATTGCTTTAATATAGATTTGGAGTAATTCTGACAGTCCTTAAACTCCTCTAGTATATTGATTATGATCACCACAGTCTACGGTCATCATAGTCAGGGAATCTAGCCATCCTAGTGAAGGACTATAATCATCACACATTAGTCTTTAGTATTTATATTCAAAATCTATGGTCATTTTGAATAAAAAATATATATAATCATTTTGTCAAGGATTAAAGATGGTCATAGTCAAAGACTGCGGTCGTCATAGCCTAAAGTTATGATATAATTAACAATTAGACAACGAGGTCGAGTTGGCTATTTAACAATTAGACAACGAGTCCGAGTTGTCTATGAGCGAATAGTCAACGAAGGCGAAGCATGAGTTGACTATTCGCTCATAGACAACGAGGACGAGTTGTCTAATTGTTTTAGTATACACCTTGTATAGATATATTAATTTCGAGAAAATAATCCATACACCGTGTAATTTTTAAAATAATTTAATTCAGTTGTGTTATTTAACCACTCGTGAGCGGCAAATAAAAGCAGATTTATTAATAAAATACGGTTTCTATTTCGTCTTCATGCCATATTTTGTGGCCTTTTTAGTTTTCTCAGGGATATAATTTTCTATCAAACTCTCCAAAAATTCCTCCGAAACGTCTGCAAAACGAGAGTTTACTGCCATATTTTTTCAGGTTTGTTTTCATTTTTCCCAAACGTTGTCCATCACGAATGGTCAACGGTTGAGTAGCCAATCAGAATGTAGGATTTGTAATGGACAATGGTTGGGTGTATACTAATAGGGAATAGTCTATTAGCGACAATTCGCTAAGAAACAACAAGGCCGAGTGAATAGTGAATACAAAATCGATCACGTGATAAACAATAAACCAATCATATACATGTAATAAAAAACTATAAACAAATTATGTAGAAATCACATTACAAAATATTTTAGCATGTAAAGAAAAGCAAATAGAAAAACTTGTTTTCCAGTCAAAAATGGGGGCGAAAACTAGCAACAAGATTTCAATAAGGCATACGGTTTTACATTCTACCACAATCAACTAACAACTAGAAAGTCAATTACTAAATACCAATAATTATCTTGATTTGCATTTTGTATGTCTTATTGTTCTACACGAAGGCATTAATATAATATTTGACGCCGGATTAAATTTTGATACGATTTTTTTAGGAACACCAATTTTCGATGATTGTGTTGAATATCATCAAAAGGGTTGCAAGTAAGTATTTTTTTAGTTTTTTCTATATTAATTTTTGTTTTAAATGTAATTCACTGCATTAAACTTAGCGACTATAAAAGTCAATTGTGTGTTTAAGGGGGAGGGAAAGGGGGAATATATTGAATTTAGTGTCAATTTTGTAATTTTAGATCAACTATTCTATTCTGTTTGACAATTCTGTAGCAAGTTTATAGAGAATATAAATTTAAGTTAATGAGACAACGCGCTGAAACTAGTACGCTAAGCAAGACATTAGATAAGCGTTCTGTACAAAAGAGGTGATTCCTTCCGTTCAGGCTTCTAGGAACGCATTGTTCAGTTTTACTTATTTACAAATAGTTCAAAAATAATTTTCATAATTGAGCATGCTTTCACGTGGGCAGCTCATGATATTTAATGGTGAACCAATAGAACACTTATAGCCACAAACACTTTAAGTTAAGTTGCGCATAACTTGCAGCATGCTAAGCAAGATCAATATCATTTACACTGAACTCTTTGCTTACCCAAGTTATTGAAATATTTTGTAAAAACGAAAATTTACCGATTATGCGAACCACTTTTGAACCGTGCGATTTCCGATTGTATGATGCGACGGTGGGCGATCTGATGCAAATTGAAAATAATGTTTGGCATGGACATATTATTGTGTATACAACAACAGGCAGTATGACGAGCGACGACGCATTATGGTCAAACAGAACTCAACGACAACGCGGAGCAAGAACCGGCATTAACTTCGTACCCAGGACCCGCCCGCCCAATTATTTTTAACATGGGGGCGAGAACGAGCGGAGCGCTGGTAGAGGCTGGTCACTTGAATCCAAGTACTTTGGACATTACGTAATTACTAGATTTCTAATCCAGTGGGTGAACGCTAGAAGTGAAATATCGTTCGTTGTACGGATTTGTACTGTTATTTTTACTCGAAGCAATGGATGAATGGAATAAAATGAACAATGTGTACATTTATTCATTGTTTTTTATTTTCACTGCTCAGATTGGTTACGTTACTTCTGTATGTACACATTATTGTCTTATTGTTTTAATTTTTAACACTGTCGACATTCATGAAATGTGAATGAAATCACGTTGCTAAAATTTCAAAAATATTGTAATGTTTTTCTATATTACTGCATTTTCCCTACGTTATTAGGGCTGTTTATAGGGAAGCCATGCTGGGCCCTTTAGTCGACTGGGATAGCCCACAAAGTGACCTCTTGCTGTATAGTTATTTTATTGTAGAAATTACTCTGCATTTATTCGGTCACTGAAACTTCACTGAAAGCAAGCAAGATCTCCACTCAGTAGCCCAGATTAATATTCTCCATATAAATACTCATTAACCAGGCTGGCCCAGGTGACAGGATGAAAAAGATGTTATAAACTGTTCAAACAATCAAATCAACCTAGCAAACCGTTCATCTTTCTTGCCAGGCTGTCTTGCTTACTGTGCCAGCGTGGTTACATATAAATACCATTATCTTATAAGACCTAAACGAGATGGAAAAAGCCAGTCAACAAATGACAACGGGACATAAACGGCGAAGAAAAATTCGTAGCTGTTTCTGTGTTCGAAATATACTTTTTTGCTTGAAAGTTCGCATTCAACGCAAAAATCTGTGCTATTTTGACATTCAAAGATACAAAAACTCTTTTTAAACACAAAGCTAGCAAACCAAATGTGCAAAAAATTAAAAATAACCATTTTGGCATTGATTTAGAGATAAAAACTATGTCTATAGTTTTTAAGCTGTGAAGATGCAACGACAAAAACCTACACAAATACGACGTGTTCATGCATTTCTCAACAGTTTGTCTAAGAAAATTATTTACCACCAGTCACTGAACAACAAAAAAACACAAAAAAAAGTTATTCAAACAGTACCTTCAAACAAAAATTACCTGATATATTTGGTTCAAAATGAAAAATCCAACTTGAAAGCCAATGTTGTCCAAGCAGCTTGACAAAAAAACCATCGCTTTTATGCCGAATTCAGGAAAAAAGTGAAGCAGAACAACGAAAAACCAATATGTCTATCATTGTGGACTATTTTTGGACCAGTTTTTCTGCCTTTTTAATTCCTAATTTTTGTTGAGTTGTCCGTTTTTCGCTCCTTTGCCGGTCAGAAATATTCAAACTTGTAGTTGTTGCCAAGCAATGAAAGAATTGAAAAGCTTGTGAGTGACGTCATTGATTACTTGTTAAGAAAATATCACTATTGATCTTTGAACAAAACTATTTACAGTTCTTATATACCACTTATAATATAAAAGAAATAGAAAAACTCGTCTTGTGCCTTTATGGTGTAATAAAGCACTGGAGAAGCGTGTAAAACACTCGGAAACGCGCCGTGTTTTACACGCTTCTCTCGTGTTCTCCCAACATTCCCCCGTGCTTTATCACACCATAAAGCACGCGACTCGTTTTCTATTTCTTAGCTATGAGACAGAAGTGTCATAATTATTGTTTGGCAGCATAAAGCAAGAGCAAGAACTGAACATCCATCTCCAAAAGCTGTGTTAAAGATAGTCAGCAAAACTATGCATATATGTACTCCTGAACTAAAGTGACTAGTGTAAATGACACTGTTCTTTAAAATATGTATTATTAAAAGTAACTGGTGTATATCTATTGACAATATTAAATAAAATTTGACAATTATTCATTTGACTGACTGCCATACTTTGCATATTAGTATAATCTATTGCAATTGTTCTTTGATGCGAAGGTTTTCATGCATACAGTGTATGATTATTTATATGATATGCTAATTGATACATAATTTCATCATGTCTAAGTGTAGTTTTCAGCAGTTTGCTGAAATGCCATCATCCAATGACCTGTCCTTGCTTAATGCCACTTGCATCTTGCCTAGTTCTATTAATTTTGTCTCATTTCTTGTACCAGTATATGCCTTTTCGATAACCTGTATGAAAGTATAAAAATCATGCAATGAATTGGTGAAAGGTATAGGGTGTCAAAATGCAAAATTTATTTATTTATTTATTTATTAGCTGAAAAATCATTTTTCATTAATAAAAAATACCCCAAAATATATTATTGAAGGACTGAACAACAGGACTGAGATCCCGTTTTAAGTCCATTCATTTAACACCAATATAGTCAATAGCAATACAAAATACAGCACATATTACTTTACTTTATACACAACAGACAAACATGTAAGAACAAAAACTACACAAGACAACCTGAACAGTGATTGATATTGTTCGAGCGGCATTTCATACAAAATGTTTTCCATGACCATGTTCTTGTTCGGTCAAGAGAATGTCTTCAAAATCAGCTTCTGCATAATACAACATATGTGAAGAAAGTAAATTGTTCCTGGTGTTAAAGTGGTTACCATCTATACCTCAGAAACCTTATTCATAAACAGCTGGAGCTATAAATTCCTTCATGCAGTCCTAAACATGGCAACAAGCTTACATGGCCTAAATTATTACTGTCATGGATAAATAGGCATGTCTCGTAAGTCATTCTAACTAGTCCAGCCTAACATCGCGAAATTTATTGAGTGAATGTTGGGCTAAATATTCTAGCAGTTTGACGACTGGAAATTCGCCAGAGTTGTTATTTGTCAACTCTGTCAGGTAGCACCAAGATGGCATTGAGATGGCACTGTATATATATTTAACAGCATTCATACAGGTCAGGAAGAATAAAAGTAATTAGAATCCAATTACTTTCAAGCACCTCTTTATAAATTCAAAGACTTCCTAGATTCAAGACCTTAAATTTTTCAGAGTCAACGTTATGCTGTAGTTTAGCATCAGATAGGTCTAATGCTTTATTGGTGATATTAGCAGATTTTGTTTATATTTATATTTATATTTATATTCAAATTGTTCATTTGTGTTTTGACGCCACTTCGCAACACACTTTCTCTGGCAGTGCCAGTGCAATCAAAATAGTGAGAATCTGATAAAATATAACTATATTATAGAACATCACATGTGTTTGTCAACTCACTTCAAAATTCAGCTACAAATATAATGACCTTCGAAATAATTATAGTAATAATACACAGTTATTTAACTCGATTTATTGTAACAAATTAAAGACAACCGCATTGCCAAAATACTAAATTGTAACAATAAAATAGTTAGACAATTCTATATTTTTAAATTCACGCATTTGAACTTTATGAAAATCGTCATAAATTTTGTACGAAAACGTAACTTTAATTACCGCCATATTTTGGAGTTTCGTGAAATCTATATCACTCACTCCCCCTTACTTCCAATAGGAGTTTTAATGATATGCAAAAATACTCCAAGATACCTAGAGCATTTTGCTATCACCTGATCAGCCTTTACCAAGGCTCCGCCCGTTCTCGCCGGCATGTTAAAAAAATTGGGCAGGCGGGTATTTGGTGCGAGGTTGCACTGGCATCTATTCTTCTCATGTGCAAACAATGTTTATAGAAATAGTATACTACGCAACGAAACGTGGTGATATATTTGAGTTATTTGAGTCCAAAGGTTGATCATTGCTTTGAGACCAAAAAATATGTGCAGCTTGATCGCATGCTAGAGTATATATATATACTCTATAATCCTATGATTATAGCAATAGCAAATATCATGATCGCTAAATTGGCTGCACCTATCTTGTGGCATGAATTACAATAATGATAAAGTTAGTTACTTAGTTCAAATTTCAATCTATTTAGCTAAGATGTACCACATAATATCGAAAAATAAAACATAAACCGCTGCTATCAATTCTAGTTTCGCGTTAATAATAATATTTTTCACGCATGCAAAAGACAATAGATATTCTAGGGAAAGAATAATTTGATTTGTATGCTATATTGGCATTCAAGACAATCAAGTATTATACTGTACAATTACGTTAATTTGAGCAGTAGTCGGCACCGTTTTGCCTTCAATAGAGTAAGGTTAGCTCACTTATCTGGTTGATCTATTCTTATATTCGTTTTTACTGATGCGAAGCTATAATCAGTTATATATATATCTATAATTATTGTAATTCATATACTAAATATCACTAGATTTCTCACGAAATGAGTTTGGCGCAAGTCTCAATCTGGGTTTCACTGATTGCCTCCAGGCTTTATATTTCCAATTTGTTACCTGCAGTTAAAAATTAACATTGATTTGATCTCGACTTCATTTGGTTACACGGACATAGCACATATTTTGAATTAAATGTAATACTATCAAGGCAATATATTGTATATAGGCCTACAATAGTGTTACATGCATCAACTAATTTTAGTCAGGCATTAGAATACCAATTGACGACAATAAATTGTTGTTCCTTTGCATGAAACCATGCCAAAGCAAATATGTTGTTTGCTATAACAGAAGATTGAATCACATTCTGCATGCTCTGATATTGCTTGCATGCGGATTCATCTCTACACATAGGATCTATATAGTTCGACTACACATATGATCTATATACGTCTACAAAATTTGTAGTCTTGCAATTTAAGCACTCTTTATGTATGATTGGAGTTACTTGCTTGAGTTGCATGAAACCAAATATTTAAAGCCATTTTCTAATATCAATGCCTGGAAGCAACATGATACTATATTTTTGGTATTTCATCAAGTGAACAATCAAAACAAGAAAACCGAACGATTTAAAATACTCAAATCAACGAATTTATAAACAAACATCTGCCTTCAATGGATTTCAATATTGTTTAAAAGCCTCTGCAGAGGGGAGAGCGTCTGCCTTGATAGTCAGCTCTGTTTTGTCGTGTTACCAACAATCCAATTGAGAAATTGTGAGATAGAAGCTTTGCGGGGAAGCTGCTGGGTAATTGTCTTGGCTCCATCCCCTTTTCCTGGCCTCCCTAACATTCCAGCTGTAGAATGAATGATGGTAATGCTCAAATCAGGTTAAATTCAGAGAAATTATATATCAAAAAAATGGGAGAGAGTGTTTTCGTCTATGGGGAATACACATTCTGTGTATTTGTGGGGTTAAAGTCTCCAAAATGTTAACTCCATGTCTATAGAATCAATATTAGTCAAACATACATACCATGCCTACAGTAAATCTAAGGACTGTCCACATGCGTTTATCGCCCCTTGGCCAGGTTAAGGACTGGCCATATGGGTACGTATAGTGCTCTTGGTCAGGTTATTGAGGACTGTCCATAGCGTTTAATGCTCCTTGGCCAGGTTAAGAAGTGTCCCTGAGTACCCGGAGAAAACCCACGACTTTCGGTAAAGCGTTGACGGACCCTTTTCACATATGTGTCAGGCGCTTGCTCTGACGACTGCGCCACCCAAGCCCCGTATCATCAACTGTCTCCAACACCATACACTGGATCAAACACCCGAGGAAGGATATTTTTCAAAGAGACACAAACAATATTGATAGTAGATAATGCATTTACTTTAGTAAGTGTATAGTTAAAAAACAACGTTTCGGTCTCAGATTTTTTCGCTATTTTGGTACAACGTTTTCGATCTCAGACTATTTTTGTTATTTTGGTATAATAAAATTTGTGGTTCGGGTTGAAGTCTCCAAAATGTTAACTTCATGTCCATAGACTCAATATACGTCACACATATAATGCCATGACCACAGTAGATCCAAGGACTGTCCACAAGGGTTTATCGCCCCTTGATCAGGTTAAAGACTGGCCATATGGGTGTAATGCCCTTTGTCAGGTTATTAAGGACTGTCTATAGGGTTTAGTGCCCTTACGTCAGGTTAAGGACAGTCCATAGAGGTTTAGTGCTCCTTGGCCAGGTTAAGGACCTTATCCATGAAATTGGATAAGCCAAAGACCAATATCATGAAGAAAAGTATTAGTTACTCCGGTGAAAAATGTTGGAACGATCTTCAAAGTGACCCTGAGAGTAAAACAGTGAGACTCAATAAATTTAGAGCTATTCTTGAGGGTACAGAGTAGTTTTGTATAGATATTTGGTATTCTTGTAAATAGTAATTAGTGCATGAATAGTAATTTGTAGATACATTTGTAGATAGTAATTTCTAAATACAGGTTTAATTTAGGAACGGCCCCTTGGAAAACAGTTTGTCATAAAGACTGATAGGGCTATCGTTGTAAAATATTTTTGAATGATAATAAAATAAATATCCGGACCATAGGGGTTTAGTACTCTTTGGTCAGGGTAACGAGTGTCCATAGAGGTTTAATGCTTCTTGGTCAGGTTAAGGATTATCCAAGTGTTTCTTGGTTTAGGTTCGTCAGGGTCCGGCTACCCCTGGCACGGCTCTGCAACATGGCACAGCGCATTCAGTTGAGAATCAGATCAGTTGAGAATCACATCATTGCGGTTTAAGGTGTGACGTGAGTAGGAATGACGTTTGTCATAATATAATTTGAGTCTTCACACCCTAGAACCCCTTCTCCGACAAAATATGTTGTGTTTAAATTGTGTTTTTGTGAAAAGGGTTTTATATCAACAGCTTAGGTCATTAATAAATATTAAAATTGACAGTCAAAGCTGGCCAAGGTTGGGAAAGGCGGACATCCGCCGTACTCCTACGTAATATGGTTACGTAATTCCAGCTATACATTGCATGCTAGGAAAAGTGATTATTTATCCATTTTGCTACAAATAGCGGTCGAACAAAGTGATTTTTATGCCAATATATATTTTCGAATTTCACCGCATTATGTTTTGCCCCACAAACTGGTTTAAACCATAACAAGGTTATGACTAATAAACTTTGACGTAACTTTCAGCAAAATCCATTCGACAGATCGCAATAAATTTTTTTTCAAGTTACCACAAGAGTGAAGAATGTTCAACAAAAAGCTGCCTTCGAAAACGTCTCTTTCGCTCAAGTAAATAGTTTTGTGCGAAAAGAAACCGGTTTACTAGCTTTTATTTTGTTATTGTGTAAACGTATCAAGTGGAAAGTACTTTCACTTGGCAGTTTTTTTTTTCTGTTCTGGTCGATTGTTTTTCCTTTTACAGATAAATGGTATGTTTAAACATGGTTATGTTTATATAAGGTAGAATATTAATTTAATGTTAAAAATTGAGGTTATATTTGTTGTTTGTATTGGAAATGGTTGTATTTAAACTATACAGCAGCTCTAACATTAAAATAATTATTTAGTGAATTCAATTAATAACTATTGAAGTAAAATATTATCTAGGTAGGAATTTTATTAAAATATTAGCTTAATTGTACATTCATAAATATTTCTAAATTTGTAACACTCATTAATTATTATATATTATGTCACGTGTAGTGGATTTATACTGATAAAACTCATTTTCGTTAGTATTCTTTAAATAATAATAATAAGCTCAGCCTAATTATCGCGAGGATACTAATTCTGCTTGCCTATTTACACCCATGCATGAAGAGGAGAGCTAGCGACGTCTAAAGTTTATCAAGTATCGCGGCGCATCGCTATATTTTATGGAAGGCCTCCCACTAATCTTATAAGCAAGATTTTATAAACATTTACGAAAATATTTTGAAGAACTGAATGGCAATGAAGCAATTTTTTCACTCATAGTTAATAATTTTAGAAAGAAATAGTTACTGAATATCACGCAGGAGAAAATAGTTAAGTCACGGAAAAAATATTTGGCCAACCACAAGGCAATTTGTTTTATGTCTTTGCCGGTTTCAAAAATGTTTGTTATATACCGCACTAAGTTTCTTAGATTACCCGATTACCTCGAAGAGCTGAATTAATTTATGTCAAAAAAATATGGCAAATGCCGAAATGCAGTTTTAACATAAAAGTTAAACTTCACTAAAGTGCGAAAGTTTAATGTACGCAATACTACACATTACGTTAGGACAACTTATTTTTTTATGTCTTTTTCAGTGCTACCAGTGGAGATCGTTCTTCTCCGTATTTCATCAAAGCGAGGAATGACGTCGGCTACGAAAGTGGCAATGTGATATGCTACACTGAAATTCCAGCATGTCATGGAATAGGATGGACGTTGGCATTGCGTTTACCACACCCAAGCATGAACGTAAGTATAGTAATATAATGTAATGTTATATACCCTAGTGAATACGTGCTCCAATTATCAAGATCTATTTTTTGGGATGTGACGTGTTCGACCAAATGCCGTATAGACGCACATATTAATCAAAAGAAATAGGAAGCATTTCAAGGATTGAAAACTTCAGTCTTTACTGGAGCGTAGAATTATACGCGCATAGCACTTGAAAACAGACAGATACTTCAAACATTTCGTAGTGCTGACTCAAATTTAAAAGAATTTTAAAGAATGAATTAATATGCGTGTGTAACAGTGATAAATTGTAGTACTATTGAGACAAGCATGAGACAAACTTAGTCAGCGAATATTCCAAAAGGATCATGTAACGTGCATTGCAACAGTCTGACGCTATTTCTGGTTATTAAAGAAACATTGCGCGTTTTGTAAAAAGTTTCAATGTGACGTTATTATGGATTCACAGTTCAACTAGAAATACATGCATACAGCAACCGCTCGCATTTTTAAAAAGTCCATAATTAAAAAAATAATCCATAAATAAAAGAAATCCAATTATCACAACTTAAAGGTGCATTGTTTGTGTTCCAATGTACGTAGAAGTCGCTGAAGTTATGTAAGGGATAAAAAACGGCCAAGTGTGCTCCCTGAGATATTGAATCAATGCACCGATGCATAAATCTCTGTTTAAAACTTAATTATTGTTATTATTATTATTATTAGAACAATATTTAAACTGGAATGCTCCGCTCACCGTAGTGATTTTCAGGGAGGTCCTGTATATATATCACATACAAACAATTAGAGATATATAGAAAAAAGTAATATAGTGGAAAAATATATTAATTTTAAGTTCATGGGAACACATATGCTCAGCCCAGACACAAATGCAACAAGAAAAACCGAGTAACAGGTCAAGAATGAAGCCATTCGTTCGTTTACGTCATTAAATGCACGTCAACTAATAAAAGGTATTTAATCTTTTAGAACTATTCTTATGACTCCCAAATATGGACATCAAAAGAATTCTCAACAGACAAATCTGCACAATATTGGAGTGCAAATGTGACAGAAATATGCTTAAGTGCAGACCTTTTCCATATTCAATTTCCCGTACAAGCTCCGTCATTACGCAGTTTGTTCTTCGACAAGAAAATTTTGGACATAACTCCACAGAAGTGGGCTGATGCTGTGAGAAATGTTTCAGGTGTAGATCTAGACTTCGCCAATAACGATTGTTATGAAGTTGGGTTTAACGTGGGAGATGAGGAAGATCCAAATGGGCATCTAGCTCGAATAGGAGTTGTGTACGTTAACAAGACAGGTAATCGTCTTCTGAAATAAAAATTTTTGTATATCATATACATCAACACTTTTCCGCTTCTCTCTTCCGCAGAAGATATTTATTTAAATTTATTTATGATTGAGAAGCGCTAGAGCGTAATTGAACATCGAGTATGACAACCGCTGAAAATCAGAGCGCGGGCGGCGAAAGGTGGGGCGAAACCTCTGCCAAAAATTTCACACCCAACATGGCGTCAAAACGCGGAGGCGGCATATTATATTACACATTGACCTAATAGTAAATACAAAACAATATAGGCACTCCGAAAACGGTTGACGTTTTTATGCCACGTTTTGACCATCTTGCAGTCATCTTCTTGCACCCAATAGTGTGTCTTAACTTTGTGTTGTATGCGGCTTGCGTTCTCAAAGAGAATATTTGATAGCGTTCCAGAATGGCAATATATGTTGGCTAATCTTGACCTTATTGTTACAGTAACAATCTCGATTGTTTTTTTCTCGAGAAGGCTACAACAGCATTATAGAACTGTGCAAAAGCAAGTTAAATTTAATGATAAAATTGTGAAGGAACGAGCTTTGTTGTTGCGCACACGTATACGGCATCAGAAACACTGTCTGAAAAGCGAAGGAAAGTCACTTGCCAAACTGGCCTCCATATTTATATTTTCCAACGAAATCATGACCAGTAGATAATAAATATAAAACCAAAACCTCTTCTTATGCAAATAAGAAACCACTTGAATTATCATAAGTGAATAAAACTTTCTGATTTTGCGATGTCCCACTTTTTGAGCATGTGTGCGAGAAGTCGAAGGTACGCTGGCCCATTAGGAACACGCTTCTTCCGTAGAACATAGCATGTTTTCCGTACAAATGCAGTGTTGTTCCGTGGAAGTGTAGTATAATTCCGTAGAAATGTAGTATTTTTCTGTAGAAACGCAGTGTTTTCCGTAGAAATTTGTTTATTTTCCGTAGAACGTGTTTACATTTCCGTAGAAAATGGGATACTTTTCCGTAGAAAATCATCACTGCGCGGTAGAAAATCATCACTGCGCGGTAGAAAATCATCACTGCGCGGTAGAAAGATACAGCTCTGCCGTAGAAAGTTAAAACTAATGCGCGCGCATGTGATTGTATGGCGGCGGCTTGTGAGCAATGCTTTGCCGAGTTCGCTGGTCAAGTTCACATAAAGTTTTGTCCTTCTTGTAGCTTTCAAAAAACGGTAAGACACCATTGCATGTTATATATAGATATATAATTGTTTTCAAAGTACTCTATGCTAAAAAATGCTTCACTTCCAGTTCCAAACCAAGAACTATTTAATACCGTCGACAAATATTATGTTTCGTCACGCTTAACGGCAAATTGGCCGCTAAGGGACCAATCGTTGAATTATCACTGCTGCAAAGATAATACTGCTACTGAAAATTTTCAATGGCGGCGATGGGATGCAGTAAAATAAAAATCAAGATCATCAAAATCATCTTGGCTTCTACTTTGTCGAGGTAGTGATCCTAGTAAAGATTAACAACGTTGCACGTGTCCGAAAGAGATTTTTTCATGTTGCATGATTTAAAAAAGCCTTAAAAGATTCGCTTCGATCTCCTCGTAGGTGGATTAGGCAAAGAACAACTTTTGGAATAAAAAACGAATGTGGCAAAGATAATACAGATAATACTGCTACTGCTGCTGAAATATCACTGCTGCCGGTATCAAATCCGGGAGCGGGACTATGTGACAAGAACAATGCCCATTAAATAACGCCAAATTCACAACCCCTGCGAACAGACTGTCAACTAAGCAAATACCAGGGGTGTCCCGTGGGGAATGGTTATATAAATAGAATATAAATAAAAATAATTAAACACAGATTAGGATTCGTCACGCTTATTAACGGCAAATTGAGGCCTTGACTCACCTCCTCACTCCTCCAGAGTCCTCCTTGGCGGCAAGGTCCGCGTTTAAGAAAAAATAAATTTGAAGCCTAAGTTTTGGCAAGATTTACCTTTGCAGCAGTGATATTTCAACGATTGGTCCCTTAGCGGCCAATTTGCCGTTAAGCGTGACGAAACATAATATTTGTCGACGGTATTAAATAGTTCTTGGTTTGGAACTGGAAGTGAAGCATTTTTTAGCATAAAGTACTTTGAAAACAATTATATATCTATATATAACATGCAATGGTGTCTTACCGTTTTTTGAAAGCCACAAGGGATGACTGGGGACGACAACACAATCACATGCGCGCGCATTAGTTTTAACTTTCTACGGTAGAGCTGTATTTTTCTACTGCGCAGTGATGATTTTCTACCGCGCAGTGATGATTTTCTACGGAAAAGTATCCCATTTCTACGGAAATGCAAACACGTTCTACGGAAAATAAACAAATTTCTACGGAAAAACACTGCGTTTCTACAGAAAAATACTACATTTCTACGGATTTATACTACACTTCCACGGAACAACACTGCATTTGTACGGAAAACATGCAATGTTCTACGGAGCGAGTATTTGTTTCTACGGAAGAAGCGTGTCCCTAATGGGCCACCGTACGAAGGCAACCTGGCAGAGGCTTCCTCAATTTTCCCCTCGCTCTTTCGCCGCCCGCGCTCCGATTTTTAGCGGTCATCATACTCGATGTTCAATTACGCTCTAGCGCTTCTGAATCATAAATAAATTTAAATAAATAGCCTCTGCGCAGGAGAGAGCTTTTGCGCCTAGCCTTAAAATCACTGCATTTACTACGTTCAATTCAAATTGCTATAAATCCGTTCATTCCTGTTTGTTACAACTAAGCACGTGTTTAAAGAACATAAAACAACCTTATATATATTATTAAATTTTGATTCTATCGGTCAATCCAAAAATGACGATGATTCAGAATTAATGGTCTATTAATTATGAAATTGGCATACGTATTGTAATGGATATTTAATCTCCCATTATTTAAAAGTTTCACCCAAGCACGTCCAACAGTTTCGTCGAGAACTGAACTTCCCGTTTTCGGCACCATCCACGTCTTTTCTATTTTGGAGCAACCGTGTGGAAAACGGTGATGAAATATCCAGGAATATTGTTCAGTATGCCGTAATCCGGATCTCTCCCAAAGTTAATCAATACAATATGGCGGATTTCTAAAAACGAAAAGATATTAAAGCTTATCGGCATAGCAAGCGCTGCTACGGTCTTATAGAGCAATACAAGTATATGTTTACAAACGAATGTAGCTATTAACATAGTTCTTATAGGGATTTAAATCATACAAAGTTTCTAGCGTTTTTGATGTAGCAGAATGTGAAACACAGTGATTTTTAAGCGAGATTTACAAACATTGTATTATATACCTTTGGCGGTTCCTATGTGTTATAAGTCATTAGAATATTACAATATTTAATTATACAACGGGGAACTATTGAACAATGTACATACAGCACACATAGAATTAATTTTTAAACACACTTATTGCTTAAAATTTCTTTTACAATGTTAATATAAGAAGGTCTGCTCCTAAGAGCATATCGTTTAGGTGCCTTTTGTATCTTTAAAGATACAAATGTTGCAATATCCTCAGCGTCAATAGGAATATATTTTAGTTTCTCGTGAAGTGTCTTTGTTCATAACCTTCTCGTTACCCTGGCGCCATCATTGCTAAACCTTTAGATCTCCCCAATTCAAGAGTCTACCAATTAAATCTATTTTTAACAAAGTAAATAAGATTTGTTCTGGGTCTGCTTCTAATAGCGTATCATTATTAAAGTCCATCACTCGTTTGGGAGTTGCTCAACCTTTTTTTGCCTTTTAACAATAACTTTACACTTCTTTAACCCATACCGAGCAACCATATCTCGGATATACTTGTTAACTAATTCAATTTCTATGACCACGATCATGACCATGACCATGACCATGAGTGAATTAGTGAATCCTAAGAGTGAATCATTGAATCCTAAGAGTGAATTACTGATCATGAATACTAAGATTGAATAATTGAATATCGAGCAGGTTTAGCTTCATATCAAGCGAGCTTGGCTTCATATCGAGCGAGGTTAGCTTCATATCGAGCGAGCTTATAATTAGCTCCATTTCGAGCGAGCTTAACTCCAAGTCGGGCGAGCTTAATTTCATATCGAGCGAGCTTAGCTTCGAGCCGAGCTCTAAAATGTAAGGATAGCTCCGCGCTGGGCTCTAAGATGTGAGGACAGGTCCGAGCCGAGCTCTAAGATGTAAGGATAAGCCCGAGCCGAGCTCTAAAATGTAAGGATAGGCCCGAACCGAGCTTAGTAAATATACCCGAGCAGAGCCTACTATATTACTCCGAGCTTAGTATAAGGAAGATAAAGATAAGGAGATAAGGAAGATAACGCAGATAAAGATAAGGAAGATAAGGAACATAAAGATGAGGAAGATAACGAAGATAGAGTTAGATAGGGTTAGGGGTTAGAGAGGGTTAGATTTAGAGTTTGAGAGAGGATAGAGTTAGGACGAGGGTTAGAGCTAGAGACAGGGTTATGGTTAGTGTTGGTGTTGGAGGGAGGGTTAGGTTTAGAGGGAGGAATGGGATTTATGTTTTTATCTTCCTTATTGTTATCTTCCTTATCTTCTTTATCTTTATCCTCCTTATTTTCCTTATCTTTATGTTACTCATCTTCTTTATCCTTACTTCCTTATCTATATCTTTCTTATCTTCCTTATGAACCATGTCTATGCATTCACTTGGTAAACATACATTTGTATTGCTCTATAAGACCTTAGCAACCCTTACCATGCCGATAAACTTTAAGATCTTCTCGTTTTGGAGAGCTATATTTCTGCTTGTTATTACTTCGCATATGGCAATAATACTTTATTAGGTTAAGCGTCGCTATGTTAGTTGTCTAATCCGTTTCTTATAAGGTAATATTAGGTACGAGAATATATTTACGGAGCTTATAAATCGAAATGTTTATTACGATAACAAAGCCATATTTTTGCACACAAAATATGCTGAACTCATCAAAATTTGCCCAAACTTGTTCAAACACGCTAGAGCACGCCAACTCATGCGGGCCTTCTCATATGCTAGTGATGTTTTAATATTTAATGATGTCTCCTCATATAGGTAGGTAGGTAAAACTTGATTTCCAAGTGGGAAGTGATTTAAAACTACAAATATGTACAAATGAATAAGAAAAGTACACACAAACCATATACAAAATCAAATATATTACTTGTAAGTATAGTTATCAATTATTGATTAATCAAGCTGGCACTGGCATTAGAGATTTTTTCTATTAAATATGGACAAAGCTTCGCTATTTCTTGCTTGTCAGACAATGAATTCCATATTTTTTGTCCTCTAAAACTTATAATTTCTTCCATAAATTCCATTTATCGTCAACATTAGATAAGGTATCAATTGTGTACCATGCATGGCTGGTGAAAGAGATCATCTTGAAATGCAGTGATATTAAAATGCTTAAAAATATGCTAATGTTCATGGACCAACTCATATGCTAATGATGTGCACCATCTTGCTCCCCCTTATATGCTATTGATGTGCGTCAACTCATATGCTAATGACGTCCATGCGCCACCTCATATGCTAATATTTATTTATTTATTTAAAATTATTTGGAAACGGTAGCCCTTCAGTGGTAAATGAAAAACTGATTTTCAAGGGGCCGTTTATCAATACATACATTAATTAAGAATACAGACACTTACTATATTAAAGTCACTATTGGCTATTTGGCTTCTAACTATATACAATATTTCAACTATTTAGAACAATTTTATCACAAAAAATAATTTGATTAAGTTGCCGATGTGTTTCCCTCCAAGTCCTTGTAGTGATGATTTATTAAAGTCTTAAAAGAAGACAAGGAAAGTTGATCGTATATACATCGACAATTTCAGCTGGAAGACTATTCCAGGATACAGCTCCGCGGTGTGAAAAGCTTCTACTCCGCATTATGTGTAGCAGAGAACTTAAGCATGTATGACGGCAACGCCACGACGACGGCCAAAACAAATTATTAAAATAAATGATAGTAAAGAGAATTTGTCGTCTATTATCAAGCGTATGAATTTAATACAGTTTAAGAAGTTGAAGACATGTTTCCGTGGTAAACAGAGCGAGGACCACGTCTCAAACGCCCGTGGGACTTTAATTATTCATTTCTTTTCATCGACTCATAGTATTAATAGCCGCCGTCGTCGCGTTCCGTCATACATACTTAGGTGCTCTAATGATCATGTGCCAAAACTCATATGCTAATGATGTTTGAATATTTAATTTTTGCTTCCTCTTGCTCCCCCTGCTCCTAAAAAAAGAGCGCGACTCGAACGATAGCTATACTAGAAATACATTCATGCAGAATCCCCTCGCCAATCGCCATTAGAACCAAACAATTATTCTCCCGAACACCCCAAAAGTTATTGTAACATGAACTACTAAATCGATTACTGTAAGTATAGGTTATCATGCGATGGCGAGTACAATTAGGGATTAATAGTACGAGTGATGTTTGGAAATTTTGCCAAAATTGGACGAGCCGCCGGGGCGAGTTTTTAAGATTAGTCAATGTTGTTATTGACCACAGGATGAACTACGCATTTTCAGAACCACAAACTGTAGTGCATGCCAATTGACGGCAAAACTGCAAAAGCAAGTATGCAAAATAAACACTTACCCGTTTAAAACGCTTTAAAACTCGAAAATCCTCTCCTTTCTCGGCCTTTCGACCTTTCTCGGCCCCTCTAAAAATGTTCATTTATCTTGTTTTGGAGACTTAATATTTGTCTTAATTAATATGTCCCGACTTCAAAAAAGTTTTCATATCAATGCCAAAAATAAAATGCCAAGATGGCAGTTATTTTTCTGACGTATATATATATATAAACAAAATCGTTGTCTTAGCCAATCATGATGTTGCTAGTTACCAGTTTTCTCTCGGCTTGAACTTGCGCATGCGCATAACTTACGAAAAGGTCCAGACCATCCAGTCCTGTCCATGGCAAAAATACATGGCGGACGACTTTGCATTCCACAATGTTTTCTCATACCCGGGCGTAAATATCCGAGCGGAATCAGTACCTCTCGCACGGCGCTTCGCGCCTGCTCGGGGATTACTACTTACACCTCACATTTTGTATGGCTATGGCTATGCGTCAAAGGCCTAGGTCTATGTTGATTAGATCAATCATCGTAATCATACACATCGTTATACAGTACCGCTCGCCTAATTCTCAACATACGCTACGCTTATGATACGCGTATGATACAAATACCTAATCCGTAAGATACGTGTATGAAACGAATACCTATAGCCCGTATGATACGCGTATGATACGAATACATAACTCGTATAATACGCGTATGATATAAATACCTAATTCGTATGATAGACGTATGATACGCGTATGGTATGAATACTTTACTCGTATAATAGGTGTATTATACGAATATACTTAACTCGTATGATACGCGTATGATACGAGTACTTCAAGCGAATGATAAGCGTATAACTTACATTTGAAACGAGTTTCAACGCGTATGAAGTTTATTTTTCGAACTTATTTAAAACAATCCTCTTTTGTAAAAATAACCCCTTCAATAATTCAGGGTAAAAATAACCCCAAGGGGGGCGTGATAAAATTTAAAATTCAGTTCATAGATACACATAATTCAGTTCTAGATACATAATTATATAAAAAGTTGAATGATATAATACAAAAATAGTAGATAGTATAACAGGCTAGTGCATGCACGTAAAAGCGAGTTGAAACTTACTAAGCTCTCCGCATTTCTAACTTCAGTTGGTAGGTTATTCCACAATTTAGCACCGTTTTTTATATTCCGTTTTAGGAAAAGGAAGATTTAGCTTCGTGTCAGAATTTCGTAAATTGTAATCATGAGTAAATTGTAGTCTGACAACTGAAGTAATGGAAAATATTTCAGTAAGCGCTGCAGGAGCAAAACCATGAATTATTTTATAAATGAGTCTGGCTTGAGATTCTAATCTTCGTTCTTTAAGTGTTTTCCAACCGAGCGCGGTCAAAGCAGCCTCTGACAGACCGTGCTCGCTTGGATAACCCATAATTATTCTTGCTGCTCTATTTTGAAGACTCTGCAATTTATCAGATAAGATATTGCCAATCGGATCCCACACTTCACAACAATGATCAAAATATGATTAATATTAAACCAAAACGTTGTAGACAGAGATAAGAATTTCTCTGCATACAAACGGTTTAAGCCTGGAAATCGGTCCGATGCCACTAGAAATTTTCTTAATCAATTTCTCAATATAACAATCCCACGAGACAAACTGGTCAATATGAACTCCAAGAGATTCAGTCACTGTCACTCGGTTCAAAATTTACCACCGACAGAGATACAAGGATTCTCAATAAGATTATTGATGTTGTGCCTGGATCCTATTATCATATATTCCGTTTTACTAAGACTCAGACAGAGCTTATTTGCCATAAGCCAATCGTTTACATTATTTAAATCATGATTCATGGCAGACGAGATTTCGTGTGTTGATTTGCCGCACACAGTGAGTGCAGTGTCATCTGCAAGCATCCTAGGCGTACAGTAGTAAGTAGTTTAGACAATTTGGCAGATCATTTATGTACACTAAAAAGAATAGTTGCCCCAAAATCGATCCTTGGGGGATTCCACACTTAATCGATTTGGAATTTGATAAAGCACCATCTACAACGCACTTTTGTAACCGATTAGTTAAGTATGACTCAAGTAATTTTAATGAGTGTTGTTCTACCCCATACATATTCAATTTTTCAATCAAAATCTTATGATCAATGGTATAAAAAGCTTTTGTAAGGTCTAAAAAGGCAACAATATTAAGTAAACCTTTATCCATATTTGAATACCATTGATTAGTGCTATCAAGCAGAGGCGTCGTTGTAGAATGATATCGTCTGAAACCAAATTCATTTGGTATTTCGACAGTAAGTTAGCATTGTGTAAGTAGCCATAATATAACTGCAAATAAAGTAAACTTTCAAAGACCTTGCTGATACCTGGAAGGATAGAGATTGGTCGATAGTTATCCAACATGTTTTTAGGACCTTTCTTGTGAAGTGGAATGACCTTGGCTACCTTCCAATCTCGAGGAAAAACTCCGTTTTGGATTGCATAATTAAATAATTTAGTCATAGATGGTGGCATAATGGTTGTAGATATTTTCAGAACCTTAATTGGAATTTTATCAATTCCGGTTGCTTTAGAGGAGGATAAAGCAAGAAATGAATGTAAAACTTTATCCTCAGATACTGTGTCAAACTCAAAAGTCGTGGTTGATTTACTTATATACGAACTATAAAGTGCGTATTACCAGAATCAACGGAATTTGCAATTTTGTCTCCAATGGTAGAAAAATACTCATTAAAGATCTCAGCAATTTCATTTGAACCAGAGATGATATTCTCATTAAGTCTTATGTCAGATATTGGGCCGGGGATTTATTTTTGCCTCGCCCAAGGATTCGGGGTATGCTTTCTTTCGAATTATGTTTATGTTTGTAAAGCAAATTACTATAATATGATTGCTTTTCCTTTTGTAGGGTGCTTGAAACAACGTTTCTAGCCGTCTTATATGCATTCCAATCTGAAACGGATTTGGATTTTATTGCCTTGAATTTGAGTTTATCCCTTTCGAACAATAATTTTCTAGAATTTTTGTTCAACCAGGGGATATTGCTTCTCGTTCTTATTATTTTCAACCTAAGAGGAGCATGTACAACGAGAACTGATAGAAATAAAGTTTTCCACAAACACCACTTAGAGTCCACGTCATCCTCACAATCTAAAATTTCCCAAGGTTGAGATAGAAGATCGTCATTAAATCTGGTGGGATTAAAATGTTTAAAATTTCTAATTTCAACAGTCTGATGGGATCCCATCTTTTCTTGCATGTTAATTTTGCAAACAACAAATATTAAATGGATTAAACATATTAGCAATTGATTAGAGTAAAATATAACACAAAATGTATTTAGGTTGTACAATCCATCAGGGGCGGATCTAGGAATTTTCGTACGTTAGTCAAAAATTTTGGTTCCAGTACCCCAAGGGGAGAGCATTTTTTTCGGTGGGAAGGGGGGGGCGCCATTGTTTTTAGCTAGGCAATAAAATGAATGTTTCGCCCCATATCATGGCTCATCAGCATGCCTAGGAAACACAATTTTCCATATATTATTCTTCTAGATATCGTATTACAGACAGCGTAACACCAAACCATGCGGTCAAAGACTCAAAATTTCTACATAACAAATTGTGTTAATACTCTTGTGTAGTATTAATATTTGGTTCCGTCGATAAAAATACATCCGCAATACCTTGGCTGATACAAATATTACAACAAATGCCAATATAACGACTATACAATAATATAAATGACCTTGGGACCAACCGCAAATATATCCTAATTCAGCCAAGCGGCTTTTACTGGCGTGAAATAGACACACTTTGAACTTAATAATACTCCGTAATAGTATTAGCATCAGACTATAAACTAATATAAATAGAATCTCTTTTAATACCTTATCGCTGTACACTTCTTATTTTGTTGACGAGCTAGCAACTCTCGGTATGAAAATTTCTGCGCCAAAATCTCTCGACAGACTGATATCGGTGTCATTGAGAGCATCTAAAAGCTCTTGGACAGATCTTGTATCCAAAGCGTGCATTATACTCGATACTCAAACCAATTTGAACCTTTGCGGTCAAGTAGCAATCAGAAAGACTTTATTTTCATTTCGTATTGACTGAAGACTGCTGAATACCCCAAGGAGCGACTGCTGAATACAGAATACCCCAAGGAGCGACTGCTGAATACCCCAAGGAGCGAATTAGTCAAGATGAGTCAAACAAATCGAGCCAATGAGAAAGGAGAACATTTCTTTAACCAGCCAATCAGAAAGCTCGAATATTGCCCAAATGAGTCAGACCCCCGCAAACTTTAGTCAAAATGCAAATGGACCAATCAAATGCCTAGAATCCGCCTCAGATTAGTCAAAACTCACGCAGATAACCGCTATTTTTACTTTTTTATTGCAAGCTCGGCCGCTGCATGAAATTGATAGCTGGAGTATTTTTGAATATTAAGTACTTCACTGTCGGCTGCCGCTGCATGAAATATTACAACTGGACTATGTATTTTTATATCCGCGCAATGACTACCCCTAGATCCGCCCCCGCAATCCATGATATCGATATTGGATACTAACGTCTTCGTGTAATGCTCTATAAAATCTTTTTAGGATGTGCAACAGAAAAAAAACATGCCATCGGAGTTGGATTACGAATATCTGGACTGAATGGCAACTTTAATGCTGGAGTCGTAAAATACAACGAAGGGCCCCGGATTGGTTCTGTTGAAATTTATGTCCGCTCACGTCCTGTTGATTAATAATTAACAACGGAGGCACCGACTACTGCAATTTTATAGTGTCTACAACTGCACGAATTGAATATATATGAATATATATTTTTCATATCTTTTTCAGAGCAATGAATATAGAATATTTTGAATTAACTAATCCTTATTTCAAATCCACATTGCCTTGAATGTAATCTAACGTGAGATATAATCTGAAACAATGGTTTTTGAGCTAATCATTAAAATTGTTGTCATTTAGGATAAACATTTTAATGCATTTAAAGGGGAAGTCAAGTCCGTTCCGCGCATCTTTTCTGCGCATTATGTGAGTGCCCTCACCATTGGAATTTTAATTGAATAGCGCGTGCGCATTTCATGCATTTCGCATGTGATTATGTATTCAAAAAACAACATGGAGGCAGGCGAAAGCCATCCCGAAATGTTGTTAGCGACGAAATTGTGGGAAAAGAAATTGATATGTCTTTATCAGGAGCAATTTATACGATGGCGACAGTTAAAAGACGAGTTAAAAGTCAAGATGGACAAAGAATTAGTAGCTAGCTTTGCTGCTTGACAATTATATTTCAAACACGAAGCAACTCCTAACAAACAGGTAAGAAATATAGATTGTAGTTTAACGAATAATGTAATAATGGATAAAAGCAGTGTTTTGATAGAGATCTACAGTATCTGCTTATAATTGTGTAGTGACGCGGAAACCCAGAAGTTGAAACTTGCAGCAGCTGATCCATGAAGGCTTGCAACCAATATTGTTCTAGAGCCCAAACCTTGAAAAGAAGAGCTGTTTGTAAGACATCGATCAAGATTTACAAACTGATTTATAGTTTTACATAATGTCTTGACAACTAATTGGCTCCATCAAACCATATATTGATACATTTCTGTCTTATATACACCATTATGCACTGGTCAATTGAAACCCTGACCCCCCGAGAATATGCACGGATATTTTAACAATCCGTCAATCCCGGCCTGAATTTTGTCCATTTGTTAAATTACCCAGTTTTCCAAAGTCTAGCTGTCCATCTAGTGTTCTGATCAACCATTATTAATATCAAAATGTGCCGTGAGTTACCGGAAGCTGACCCAGAAGAAAGTCGTACATTAAATATCAGGCAATGCAAGAGTTAATTCCCAGCGTTTGAGCCTAGCCTTTGTGTCAGTGTTAAAACCTCGGATAGCAGAATAGCAAGGCTTGTTAAAACTCTCAAAATCATGTTAAAACCCCACATATGCCTGAGGGTGGTGGTGGGTTTTCAATTGACTAGTGCATTATGGTGCTGTACAGATTCTGGGGTTCTTGATGTATGGTCAGATAATCAATAAATTAGGGATTATTCACAATTTTTCAACATTTTAAAAAGTAACCAAAGCGGGAGATGGGAGGGGGAGGGAGTTGATGGACTATTTACTCTATTCAAAATTTATAAGAGAAAAAATGTGGGTTATTTTCATTCAGTGGTGATTCACCCTTCCCTGGTCAAAGGTCATTTCCTGCTTCCTGACTAAAGCCCACTTAGCACCCCCTTATCAAACTAAGCTTGATCCATCCCTGCTGGCAAGTAAAATTGTATGGTGTTAGACAGAATAAAATACTAAAGTAGGGCGTACCTGGGAGCATTGCCTGCTAATGGGTTAACAAGAGACACTCAGTCAGGCAGGTAGTTTTGTTTACCCATTAACTGGCAGTACCCTAGCACTGGCAAGTCAAATCATCTGGTATTAGACAGAATAAAGTACTAAAGTATGGCATATCTGGGTACATTGCCAGCTAATTGGTTAAATTTCATTCAAGAGGTTTTGCAATTGTAAAAAGTCAAGCACTATTCAACAACCTATAATTTTCACACTGGAGGATCAACATTTAAATGTATGCTTTGTGAGGGGAGAGAGTTGTAAATATGCTTTTGAAAATTTTTGATGATTGTTATGTAGCATATTTTTATAATCTAATCGAATTATACAAGCAAATTTGTTCCAAATAGCTAAATGAACTGATAATTTTTTATGTGCTAATATATTATATGTAATAATTAAAATCTATATGATTCTGTCTTTAACAAAAAGAAATCGTTGAACCAGAATTTACTAAATACATTATACAAGTCATTTATTGTGTATTGCCAATAGCACTAAAGTGTAGCTGGCCGGAAACCTGTATAAACTCCATTGGGAGAAGGATACCTTGCTCTTATTGCAAGAACACAACAACTTGGCACCACTACTCTGTTGCCCCTTCCCAAACGCCCATGCTGCCGTAGAACAATATATGCAGAATGCCTAAGGTGTTCATTGTTTCTGGGGTGTTCCATACCTAGAATGTCCTCTCTATACCTCAGTGCAATGTCCAAAATATTTGCATCCAGGCAAAGGGTTTGTTGTCACACAAGGCATAACTCTTTTTGAACAAGGTTTGTTTTCATCTTTGGTGGGCCCTAATGGCCACAAAAACACCATTCAGGACTTTTGTCTGACCAAGTCAGAAAACGTTGCTGGCTGTCTTCGCAACAATTCCAGTTCCAACCTTCTCAAAGCCTCCAAATTTATGCTTTCAACCAAATTCTAGCAAAAATACATAATTATACTCTTTCAGTTTAACTTTAACTCACCATAGCCATTGGTGTCTCACAATAGGAGCCTTACTAGCTTCAACTTTGCCAAGTTAGCTGAAGCAAAGGGGAAATAGTATGTAACTTGTTGATGTGCAAAAAGTCTTTAGTTTGACACACCATTGAATCAGGGATGTGAACACTAACACAGCCTACAAACATTAAAATACACCATCAATTTTATCAGTGGGTATAGAGTGTGTTTACACAGTGAGTAGACACAATCACTTGAAACAAAACTATATACTGTAGTGGAAAAATGATATACAACTAGTAAAAGTGCCATCTCAACAAAATACTATGTTATCTTCAACACATATATATGCATATACTGAAATTAATCACATGTACAAGTACAGATACTGCCCTTTTCTTTACAAGGACAAGTATTTCTTCCCTTCTCTCGCAAACACATTCCATGACATGAACATACTGCCATGTTTATATCCACATTGGGAACTTGTGCAATGTCCTCGATTTGACTGCGCTCGATTTCATCTACTGTGCTTCGACTTTCGTCCATTGTTGTATAATGCGGCGTGGCTTTTTTGTTTTTAGCGAGCAAAGGTGGCATTTCGTTTTACTTCCCATGAAGCAGGTAAAAAAATACTGTAAGTATTGTAAAAGGACCACACACAAAGTCATTAAAATCCAGGTGAGAACAACAAAAGGCAGAAGCCTTCATGTAAGACAGTTATAATGTATCAAAACAAAGGATGTAAACAATGCGCAGAACAGATGCGCAGAACAGATGCGCAGAACAGATGCGCAGAACAGATGCGCAGAACAGATGCACAGAACAGATGCGCAGAACAGATGCGCAGAACGGACTTGACTTCCACTTTAAATGAAAATACTTCCTAACTTCTCAAACAATTTTCCTCTGAGTCAATGTTGATCTCAAACAAAACCAACTGTCCCATCTCAATAGTCATGTCGCAAACTAATCGATCAGCGTATTCTTCTCGTTTAAAGCACAAGAGACACTCTCGTTCTCTCACACAATCTCGTTTCTCAGTTCGTAAGTAGGGAAATAAAAAAGACTGTAACTAGTTGGTAATGAACTTGATTTAAGACGTTGGGCTGATAGCGATATTTTTAAAAAAGTTTGTTACTAATGATGTTGTGTGGTTCTCGCATGTTGCCTAAATATATGTAAATCTTTATTTTCGTGCAAGAGCCCCCTAGATGAGCCAATGTGTGCTCTTGGGGCAATTGTGGCAATTAAATATGTTTAAACTAAGAGACACAAATGTCGTAATACTCCCTCTGATAATCTAATTCCTGTAGCGATTTTAAGGGATACTAATAACGTAAACAATATCGACGTTAATAATCGGTCTCCTACTCTTCCAAGTTTTGGCTTAATTAATGCTCGCTCGCTATTCCCTAAGGTTGACGAACTTATAGCAATCTTAGATAGTAACCCGATGGATATAGTGGCTGTAACCGAGTCGTGGTTACATGGTGATGTTGATAATAACCTCATTTCAATCGGCGGTTATAACATTCACCGTAATGATCATGTAAATGGCCGCGGTGGTGGGTGTTTGTGTTTATTCTTTGCAAAATATCCTTTGTCAACGAAGACTGGATCTCGAAAATCCAAACTTTGAATGCATGTGGTTATAGATCCGCCCAACACGCCTACCGAGACCTCTTTCAGTCATGGTGGTCTGTGTTGTGTACAACTCCCCCCCCGGCAGAACTACCAAGGAAAAACGTGACCTCGACGAATACCAGACGAATACGGCAGATTCTGTCCGGAATAGCTACCCAGATTGTGTGGTATCATAATTCTGGCGACTTTAACAATTTTGATGTTTCCAACTTAACCAACAGTCTTTGTCTGAAGTAAATAATCTACTTCCCTACAAGGGAGTCTGCTTCCCTTGACCTTATAGTTACTAATTTACATAATTTATATGACAAGCCGTGCATTCTTGCTCCGCTGGGATCTTCAAACCATAGTATAGTACAATGGCTTCCAAGTGAAAATGGTAACATTAGCAAGTTACACACTGGGCCACTTAAACCTCCATACGTCGCTATCCGCGATCTTCTGTCAATGCGTTTGCTTGTTGGGCTAGTACACATAAATGGTTTCATGAACTTGGCCCAAATCCCTCTGTAGATGACTTTGCTAACTCCTTTTTGTCCCAGGTATCCACAGCGCTTGATAGATTTATCCCTCTGAAGTCTACAAGGTTTTGCAATTCTGACAAGCCATGGATGACAGCGTCTATTAAATAACTTATTAGTGACGGTCGTAGAGCTTTCTACAGTGGAAATTTACAACAATGGCGGCTTAACGGTGGAAATTTACAACATATGGGGCTTCGGTGGCGCAGTCGTCATGGCAAGCGCCTTTCACCTCTGAGTCTTGAGTTCGATTCTCGGTGAGGACTATGCTCATCACACTCATGTGAAGAGAGTAAGTCAACGTTCTGCCAAAAGTCGTGGGTTTTCTCCGGGCACTCCGGTTTCCTCCCATAGGGAATGTTGACTGGGTGGGTTAGGATATACAGATTAGGAAAGTAATATCACAAATGTTGTAAAAATAGATCATGTAGGCTAAATACATAATATAGGTAAGCAAGATACTTGATGTAATCGGTCACTGAAAAGCCCCAACGGGGAGTGAGCTGAATAATGTATGTAATGTATGTATTAACGTTTGAAATTCAAACTGAAATTGCCTTAAGGAAGAAGTCATTCTACAGGAATAATGTCCAGCATCTTAAAACGGATGACTGCCGTAAGTGGTGGCAGTTTTTCAATAAAATGTCCGGCCGATCTCATAGAAGTACAAACCTTACCCTTGAGAAGAACGGTAAGTTATTATCTGATCACGAACTGGCCAATAGCCTGAAAATTTTTTATACTTCTGTCAATGCGGACATTTCACCGCTCGATCTGCCCTTGCTACCAGCTTATCCGCCCGCTGTCGACCAAGTTCCTCATATTGAAGCCCACGATGTTTGTAAAAAGCTCTTACTTGTCAATGCCTCTAAATCGTGTGGTCTTGATAATATGCCGAGCCGTGTTTTGAAGGAATTTGCTTACTTATTTGCCCAACCGATCGCAAATATTTTCAATACATCACTTTCATCTGGGATAGTTCCAAATATATGGAAATATTCACATATTGTCCCGACAGCTAAAATCCAGAAACCTACTAATGAGGATGATACAAGACCTATATCACTTACGGCATGCCTTTCTAAAGTCGTCGAGGACTTTGTTGTCCAATGGATGATTTCAGATGTCAGGAAAAATATCGACTCACAACAGTTCGGTTGTTTAAAAGGATCATCAACCACCCATTGCCTGTTAGATATGAAACTGAACGCCAAAAAATGTAAAGAGATGCAAATTTGTTTCTTTAGGAACAGACCTGAAATGCCAAACCTCCACATTGGTAACCAAGTTTATGAATCCGTAACATCCCACAAAGTCCTTGGATTGACCATTCAGAAAGAATGACCTGAAGTGGAATTAACATATTTTGATGTCTGTTAGTAAAGCGTCCAAGCGATTACATATTTTACGTGTTCTGCTCCGGGGAGGGATTTCTCCACATGACCTCATCACCATCTACTACGCCTTGATTCGGTCTATTTAAAATATTGTTGTACTGTTTGGCATTTTAGTCTGCCTATATATCTGTCTGAAGAGTTCAGAAAACTGAAAAACGTGCACTGAGGATTATCCAACCGGTCGAGCTTACAGTGAAGCATTAGAAACATTGCAGTGCCCTAGGCTTGATGAACGTCGGGCAGATCTTTCATTTAAATAAATAAATTGTTTAATAAATCAATTTTCGCAGTCATAAAACTGAATTACAATTGAATTTACAATCTTTTTAGAACTAATTAATATTATGTAGAGTAATTACTATATTTACAATCGTATTTAATTAACATTAAAGATGGTCTACAGTCCGTTCTGCGCATGCGCGGAGTTTGTTTACGTTTTTGTTTTGAACCATATAATTCTATAACATGAAGTATTGGCATTACACAACATTTCGCAAGATCAAATTTCACCGTCAATCTGTCATGGCCGACGACGCAAGCGAGGTTCTTGACGCTTGAAGAATTAGAAGTAAGGCAGACAGAAGAAGCCGCGGCATTGCCTAATGTATATAATTTAACTGTATGCAAATGCCGCGGCCGTTGTTTAAAAGAAACGCTTCGTGCCGAAGCTTGAATACGTTTTGTTCGAGTGCGTGTCATGGCGAAGACTGTGGTTCTACTTGTATGAACAGCAGAAGGGCCCAAGAGAGCGATAGTGACAATACGGTAAGAACTTTTACATTTTTTCCTCTATTAATGAAAATTTAGCGCATGAATATAAAACAGGCGGGACTTTCTTTGTGCTTTACAATTCATTTACATATGTAAACTCGAGTGCAAGACAAACCTTTCATGTCAAATTCATGTCTACTTCCGATCTTGCATTAAGTTTTCTTCGATAAAACGAGCCTTACACGAAGGACTATATTTGCTATTATATTATAATTTCAATAAAACACATACGTGAATTTGGTACGAGACGACGGAAACGTATTAATGATTTTATAATTTCACTTCATGATAGTTGATAATACTTGATATTCTAGTTAATGAGTTTTAATATAACTTCTGCTTGATCAGCTCATCAGCGGGCAGAAGTTTCAGCATGTCTTCAACAATATACTTCTAGCTTGGATATCTCAACTGCCTAATAAATTAACTTGTATACCATTGGAAAATTTGGCCCTTTGCTCATATTCTCTCTTGTTGTTTTAGGATTCTGATTTTTCTGTGCAAGACAGAGATCGAGAGGACGGATGATGTTGAAGGAAGCGAGAAAAGGCAGACTAAAGGTTGGGGAAGAGGAAAAAGTGGAGAAAAGAACACAACAGAAAAGGGGGCTAAAGGACAAGGAAGAGGCGAGGTGCAAGGGGAGGACGAGGTGCAAGGGAGGTGGGCAAAATACACGGGGAGGAGTTGCACGAAGACAATTGCAGGAAGAACCTAATACTGCCCAAACCAAGCTAATCACGAACAGCTAGTGGTAAGTAAACTAGTTGTTATAAACCTCATTATTATTTGCTTTCAAAATTTTAATTTGACTCCAGATCATATATGCAGCCTATATATACTGTATGTATGCATACATCAAATTGCCTACACACAGCAAGTTTCAAGTGTCTGCATGCATATCTTTTCTAAACTTGAATTTATCAATTTTTGTCCTCTTTTACCTGGCTTAAATCAGGATTATAATTTGATGACAGTAACAGTAGCTAAAAGTGCTTTAGAATATTTAAAATACACAGTATTACCTGGTCAGAATCGAAAATGTGCAATGCATGCTATCCTAGAATGTTTTACTATATTATAATAACTGATATTCAACAAACAGTCCACATCTTAATTTTCTATTTCATATTAACTGATAACAACAATTTGGTTGTTTTCTATGAAGCATAGACTTTTTATTACAAAAATTGGCATGCAAACAAATACCATTATTAACAATCTTCCTATACCATATATCATTTATCTGTTCATATTGATCAACCCCTAAAATGTACAGTGTATTTCAACCATTATTGTGGTATATTCATCCATTAAGGTGCAAGAATCGCCCCTTGATGAGTAAAATTGTCTGGCGTTAGGCAGAGTAGGATAACAAACTTGGGTACATATTACCCTATTTGGTTAATAACCCATTAAGCTGCAAGGAGGCGAACTATTTTCGTTTGCTCTAATTAATGCCAGACAATTTTACTCAGGAAGAAATGTCTTGTGAATTAATTAGTTAACTATCTGCTAATGTTCTTAAATTAACCTATTAAGGTACAATTTGCCCTACTTCATTCTTTTACCCTTTCTAATGCCAGAGTTCATATTTCAGCTATTTGTGATTGATTTACCAATGATACCCATATCGACTTTTCAGAACCTAGTGGAGGATATGAATGTTCTTGTCTTACGTAGGTTGGCCTTGGAATTACTACGTAGACAGCCAGCCACCTTTGCTGATATAGTAAATGGAGAACTGGCAGGAGGGAATGGAGCTCCGGAACCAAACCCTGATCCTGATAATACTCCGCAGTGATGCAACTGTGGTCACTGTATACCCACTCAGGAGGAGAATAAATGCTGTGCCAGAACAAGAAGACCACTTTCAGGAACACCACTTTTACAACAAATTGTCCTTGATGGAAATATTTTGGATATTACCATGAGGTACAGAGAAGATGTTCTGGTCCTAAATAACAACAGAAACAATGAAAATTTCACCATGCAGCCTATAGGCAATATGTATTATGGCAGCATGGACATTTAGCGAAGCGAAACCGAAGAGTTGTCCCAAGTTGCTGCGTAGTTGATATATGTAATTGTTACCCTTCTCCTAATGGATGTACACAGGTTATCGATCTCCATGGTTGTAAAGTTATAATTCTATTCTAAGGGTCATCCACAATTATCAACATTTTCATAAGCGTGCAGAGCGTACTCGCCCCTTTTCGACCCCCTAGCTCCCTCTCAGAGCGTACTCTTAAACATAGGCGGATTTTCAGATTTTGCTCTGGGGGGTGCCGAAAATTTAGGAGGGGTGCCAAAAATTTAGGGGGGGGAGGTGAGCGACAGGGTGCGTTGCGCCGCCGAGCAAGCTGCAGCAGGGGTCTGGGGGCACAGTTGCCAAGGGGGGTCGGGGGGCGAAGCCCCCAGAAAATTTTGAGATTTTTGGTCTTATTTAGTTCAAAATCCTTGTTTTTAGTCTTACTTAGTTCAAAATCTTTATTTCAATCACACTTTTTGGGGAGTACAAAATATTTTTGGGGGGTGCGCACCCCCCCGCACCTCCCCCCCAGAAAATCCGCCTATGCTCTTAAATGCTGAACCTCAAGAATGATGGTCACAGCCAAATATTAGCATATGTATATTGTATACAATCTAGATTTTATGCCATAACAAAGTTAACCAGAGACTCTGCTAAACACTAGCAAAAAATAATGTCCAGTTTTATTTTTTGAAGAATAATTTTCTTGCCAAAAATAGCTGTAAATGATCTGGAAATATTGCTGTGCATTCAAAGCCATTATTGACATTTTAGAAAGCGTACATTGGTATAACCCCCTCCTCCCCCCAGCGTATATGCTCGACTGTACGTTAATTAATATCTGTACTTACTGTACCGCATGATCAAGCAAACTGAGAAAATGGGTTAACAGCTGGCATTCTGCCATTCAATAAATGTACTCAATTCCAGATACAAGATATATGAAAGGAGAACACCAAATAAATTAGATTCACTGGTGATAAACTCATAACTGAAACTGATTTGTCAGGTGGATTCCTCAAACAGATATGTTTTTGTATATCCATTCACAACTAAATACATTTTCAAATGGAGTTTTAGTCTTTTCTGGCAACTGCAAAAATATGCATACCAAGTTTCTACAGCGCACAATTTTGCAGCTATTTCACCATGGTTGGCATGCACATGTTAGCAATATAACTACCAAACTACTGTGAGTGTGGTTTATAGAGGTTCGTACTATTAATACACAGAAATCATAATTTGTTAAACTTTGTATATTGAATGGATAGACCCAAGGCTTTTTATTCATTCACCATTAATGCATGGATCAATTCTTGCTGTTATCATCCCCCCGCCGGGCAACACCCCAAGGATTTGTACATTTTTTAAAGCTCACTGCAAATTTACAGCCCCCAGGTATTTGAATATTAACAATTCTCAACTGCTGGGCCAAGGTGAAAAACTAATGCAAGGACTTTAACATAAAAAAACAGATACTTTCAACAGAAAATCAAGGTGCTTCTTTGTTTTTCTTTCACAGCAGCCCTTCTTCTATTGTCAACAATCTTTTGGATATGCTATATATCCAACATTTGATGGGGTTTTGCCTGTCACTGCAAATAATGTGTGCACAGGACTAGAGACTAGTTAATCTAATCCCTCGAGTCTGCGATCCTATGTGGCTATTCACCAGATCTCGCACATTCCTGGCCTAAACCCCCAGGACAAAATCATCAAACCAATTCCCGGCCCCTGGAATAATCCATGCATAAATTACAAAGCAATTTTACCTTTTGTTGGTAGGGGAAAGTATGTTTGCCGTCATTGCCCTGTCTGCATCTTGATCACTTTCACTTCCACTACTGGCAGTCAATGTCTTCAAGAGGATATAAAGATCTGAAATGAAGACACTTGTAAGTTAAAATGATGAAGATGCATTGGCATACAGTAATCACACAGCAGACATCATTATCTACACCATTTTACAAACATTTCATTACTGGTGTGTGAGTGAATGAATAATATATGAAATAGCTATCAGTGTGTAAGCTGGGGAATTGCTTTGATCACAACTTTAATTTTTAATATTGTGTTGACATATTAAATACAACACTCTTCATCGGTGGCTAAATCTTGTTTGAGGGTGAACTGCATCATAGAAAATGCACAGTTTGATCATGAAAATGTAACGAATCCTATGGGCTAATGTGGTGGGGAATATTTAGCCATTTGTTAGTAATTTCATATACATACCTTGAACTAGAAAATTTAGCTTCAAGCCTTCATCAGCCTGGGTTTCCACGTCGCTGAAAAGATGCAATACCCGTATAAATAACAATTATATAATAGCTTTTAAATGTCAAAACTCGAAACTTGTTATGTATAAGCAAAATTCTTACCACAAAGCCCGTGTGGATTCCGTAGCGTCGAAGTGATCAAGCAGCATTTCGGCAACATCTGCGTCTGAATTCAAGGCATGTTTTGCCTTGATTTCCCTCTATCGGGTAAAATTCTCGAACAAATACACGCTAGAAGCATCCCTTTTAGCGTAATATTCTCTCCTGCTCGCTTTTTTCTCAATATTAATTACTGCCCGAAGTCGAAGAATAAAGAATTCAACGAAGAAGATTTTGGCTCGCTCATCGTTTCGGAATTCGGACAAAATTCGGACAAGATGTAATATAAATTAACGCGAGCATGGAACGGGAATAAGACTGGGGAGAGAAACAGCAGGAGTCCCCGAAAATAAACAAACTCCGCACATGCGCAGAACGGATTGTATACCATCTTTAAAGAATATTGAAATAACTACTATATGTTCAACAATAAATAACACTAATTTTATGTACGTGCTGCTTATTAACTAGATGCCACTTTAAGATAATGACTAAGACTAATATCAAGGATAAAATATTTTCTATTTAAAATTTAGTTTGTCTCGCATAGTTTAAGATAAAAGAGTTCTTTAATCTGTTCGTATTGGTAACAGGAAGGTTATCTCTTCTTAGCTCTCTAAAATTATGGGTTGGCGAATACTCCTTCGGTAGTAAGTGATAAAGTTTATGTTCCTTATTAGTTTTGATGGAGGTAAATAATTTTTTGCGATAATTTTTCTCTTCTGTCCTTCAGTTATGCCAATTTTGCTTTTTCTGATGCGTCTTCCGAACTTAATTGCGGATAAATAATCCACAAGGCTCGTTTTTGAACTCGTTCAATATCCACTGACAAATAGTCAGGAAGATTTGAGTGAAAAACTTGGCTGCGGTATTCTAAGATAGACCTAATGCATGCACAGTAAACTTGAATCAGGGAAGAATCATCTACATCTGCACGTTTTAACTGCCTTAATAGGTACAGTCGTTTTTATGCCTTTAATACAGTGTTCTCAATATGCCTGTTCCACTTTAGGTCCTCAGTGATTGTCACACCCAGTAGTTTTACAGATTTAACAAGTTCAAAGCGTTGACCATTTAAAACCACACGATCATCAATTATAGGTCTCCTAGTCTGTTCGGAGTTCTTTGCACTTTTTAGGATTTAATTTAAATTTGTTTTCATTCGACCAGTCCGCAACTTGATCTACTGTGTCTTGTAGGCTTCCTTCTGTATTTCTTAGAATTACTTCAGAAATTGTCGTGTCATCTGCGAACTTCCACACACCATTAGATGGTGGTTTTTATAAGGCCTAGATCGTTAATCATGGTTAAGAATAGCCATGGTCCAATTCTGGTTCCTTGCGCAACCCCCGCTGGGATTTGTAAGAATTCGGATACACCCTCAGTTGATATCTTTACAATTGTAATCCAATTTATGACTGTGGGTCTTATTCCATAACTGAGTAGCTTTGCGATTAGCAAATTGTGATCAACTAAATCGAAGGCTTTCCTGTAATCGAATAAAGCCACTCTTATTGCTGAGCCAGTTCCATCGGTTTCGTTTAACCATTTATGTAACATTGAGATAAGAGCAAATGTTGTGCATGATCCTGGTACAAAACCAAATTGTGATAGGTCCAATGATTCAAGCAATGTCGGTATCAGTCCTCTATCGATGATGAATTATTCTGCCCCTTTTGATAGGGTTGATTGTTTGGGGATGGCAGGTACGTCAGCCATCTTCCATGCTTGTGGGACTTTACAGGTTTGAAATGAGCAGTTGATGATGTCAGTAACAGCAGGTGCTAAGATATCGGCATATGTCTTAAGTAGCCAGTTAGGTAATCCGTCGGGACGATTTGGTTTTGCAACGCTTATTTCACGTAACTTTTTCGCAACCGAGATTATGGTGATTTGTATTGCCTCATCATCGTCATCATCCAAAACACACACATCATTTGTTAGCGGTTCGTAGTCTGCCATAGCACTGATACAGTCTTCGTTGATCTTATTTGCTAGTTCGTATTCGTTGCAATTTAAATTTATATTCAATCTTGACCGAAAATCAGGTCGATCGTTTTCCAAAGAGCCGCATAGCTGTTTAACTTGTGCCACCGGCCGAACTAGTGAGATGGTTGCAGATGTTGAACGCTCTTCAGAGTTTAATCAGTGAGACCACATAGAACTCAATTTGGAATGACTATTGACATTATGCTTACAGAATGTGCTTTATAGATTGTGGTACATTAACTTTACAGTCATATGGATTATGGAGTATTACTGACAGTGAACAAGACATTCAAAATCAGAAAGTTGAGAAAGGACTGTTGAAGGTTTACTGGTACAAATGCAAAGAAACTTTATCTTATGCAAATATGGTTGTTATATTCATTTGGTTGGCAGTATTTAATTTGATTTGCTTAAGACTACTCCCGATAGACTCTGGTCTAGTTCAAACATTCAACTTTTCATGTGCCTAATGTGAGTTGAACGTATTGTTTGAGTTCATTCTTATTAGGTTTGTGTTTTAATATACTACCTTTGTTAGGTCATCTTAAAACATTTAGTGGCAATGAACCACTCCTCCATTTTTTCATTACTCAGTCCAGGGGTCGATAAAGTCTGGATCACTGGCACGGGTGATCAAATTCCGAAATGTCCAATCACATATCATTTTGGTCGGATATTTTGTCCGGATAAATTTTGAAATTATTTCAGGCTCTGAATGTATAATGCCATAAAGGGCTGATTCGAGTCTCACAATAATACTCTTTTCAAAATGACTTGCTTTAGAAAGAAAAGTTTCAAACCACAACTAGTAAATGTGATTCCAATTGGCTCTGATAGCTTCAGATTGCAAAATTTTTCTAGGTATGCCCCCCCCCCAACCTCTCGCCCCCCCACCAGAAGGCTCACAATTTCAGCATTTGCTAGACCCCCAACACAAAAATCGACATTTTGCCAGCACATTTTAAAATTATTTTTGCGGTCGTAGGCACACAAAAAAGTTATCGAACCTTTTTAGAAAACAATTTTGAGTCATCTGGTTTTAAAATAGTGCATTACAACATTGGAAGTTATTTATTGCTATGCCTGTGTATTCTAAACATAGAAGTTATCTAGTTGTGCCTAAAATAGCAATTGTAAGAAATGTGTAAATAAGAGTAAAGTACATATGTAAAATATATAAATAAAATTGTTTTCATTTTCATTCGAAGCAATTGAAGGTCGTACTCTCTTGTAACTGATCAATAAGTGTGTTTTCATAAAAGAAATTATTATAATGTATTAAGGTTGTTATTCTTATGATGAAGAAAGGTAAAATAACAGGCTCTCATTGGTGTTCTGCAGTCAACTGCTCCAACAATAAATTACGGGACAAATCCCTAAGCTTTTTTCGATTTCCCTTGGATGCTGACAGGTAAGAAATCTTTTTTAAAATAGGATTGTTTTAGTTTCATAAATTAAGTGAATTTGTAATTATCAACAAACTTTTAGTTCTATTTACATCATTGCAGGATATCTAGATTTCTTTTTTGGCATGTTTAGGAGAGGGATTCGAAATTAATATAAACTAAGAAAACTTGTAATAAAATTATATATGTAAAAAGATGGGAAAATAAGTTATATTCTATTCTATAATCCATATGACTGTAAAGTTGATGTACCACAATTTATAAAGCACATTCTGTAAGCATAATGTCAATAGTCATTCCAAATTGAGTTCTATGTGGTCTCACTGATTAAACTCTGAAGAGCGTTCAACATCTGCAACCATCTCACTAGTTCCTACATGGAGTTTAAAACAAATTATTAAAATGAACTTGATTAATGTATGCATGACTACTCGATAGTAACACATTTAAATAGCTAGACATATCAATTTAATGGAGCAGTTGTTTTGAAACGCTATTTATTCTTGCTTTCCCAATTATTGGAGTTTGAATTACAAAAATATCGTTGATTAAAGACACGTTGAGTCGAACAAAAGAGTCTATGATGGGATTGTAAGACAGTTTGTAGTAAAACATTTGTATGAGCTCTCATACTCCCGAACAAATCGCAGCTAAATTGTACCAGAAAAATATATTTTTACGTTACCAGGCTTGACAAAGAAAAAGTCGCTTACCTTTTTCTTCAAAATATTCATAAAACCGACGAAAATAGCCCACTTACATTCCAAAAGGAGCAGTTTTATTAATCATAGTGCGCTGTTCGCCATATTGTTTGTAGTAAAATTATCTGACTTTACTACCCAAGAACATGGAGGACGCTCGCTCGCGGGTGTATGAGGCAACTGTCGCGCGACCGCCTGACATCAAAAGAGTGTCCTTTCTGGTTCGTCTCCGTATTCTGTGACTTGGTTGAAGCCAGATACAGCAAACGTGACGCAATAACCATTCTGAGATCTAGTTTACAAGGAAAACCGCTGGAAATGATCAAGGGAATAGGCCAAGACTACGATGCTGCATGGGAATACCTCGAGTCAGTGTATGGAGACCCGCCATTTGTGGCTGATATCATCACACAAGATATCTCCAAGTTCAAGCCAATGAAGGATGCCCGGTTTTGCGACTTGGTGCATCTAGTGAAGCGAAGTTTTAACACTCTCAAAGAAGTGGGACGTGAGAATGATATGAATAACAATCACATGCTGGCCATCATTGAACAGAAAATGTTTTCAGGCGATCCAAAGTCTGGTCACGTTATCTAGAGAGCACAAAGAGCGATGCTACATTGGAGACATTAATATCCTGGATGACGGGCGAAATGAAGTCGAGAATGAGAGCAGCCGCGCCGCTGAGAAGTTCATGGCCGTTGCCCAAAAGTATCAACCTTATAGCCGATGGAGAAAAAGGGAAGCCGACAAATCACAAGTGTTGGTATTGCAAAACATCAGAACATTGGACTGACCAATGTCAAACGTTCTTAGTCTTGGGTGCTGTTGACCGCTTTAAAGTTGTCAAGGAGAATCACGCCTGCTATGGTTGTCTAAAGAGAGCTGGTCGAAATCACAACATGTCAACATGCACTCGAACGCGTCAATGCAGTGAGATCGTCAACGGAGTTCAGCGCAAGCACTACCATCATCCGCTACTGCACATTGCCAATAAATCTGTCGTGTCATCGGTTACAGCCAGCGGTGGGACTATGTTACCCACTATTCGAGCAGAAATCCTGGGATCACAGGACGTCAAGAAAGAAGCCAATTTGCTACTAGACACTGGTGCTCAAATCAGCCTGATACGGACATCAGTCGTCGAAGAACTTGGTCTCAAAGGTAAAAGTGTGACTATAACAATGGAAAAAGTCGGCGGAGAGGAACATGAGATGTCAACGAAGATGTACCGACTTCGCATTCGGTCCCTAGAAAACCAGTCAATCCACACAATTACAGCCGTGGGAATCCCGAGTATTAGCAGTGATATTTCTGGAATAAAGCTCGACAACGTGGCTGAAGCCTTTGGTCTTGGGAAAGAGAAATACGGAGGGAGAATGGTCCAGTTGATGTCCTGGTAGGGATTGATCACCCAAAGCTGCACACTGGTGAGACAAGAGAGACCGGTAGTCTTGTCGCAAGACATTCGCCATTGGGCTGGGTTGTCTTCGGAGAAACGTCTGAAGAGCATGATGTCAACCAAGCCTTTCATGTCAAGTGTTCAAATCCGATCAATATGACTGACTTTTGGACTATGGGCGTGGAAGGGAAGAAGTGTTCCTGTGAAAGCAAGAAGTTAAGTCCAATCGAAACCCACGAAGCCAAGATTATTAAAGATTCCTGCCAAAAGATTGGTAATCAATGGTTAATTCCATATCCTTGGGTCAAAGATGCAGCAGAATTACCCAATAATCGAAGCCAAGCAGAGAAGAAATTAGAAGCAACCGAGCGTCGACTATCCAACAATCCAGACCATGCAGAGGCGTATGACCAGCAGATGGAGGAGATGAGTGAAATGAACTCCTCTCGAAAATTATCAAATGAAGAGTTAAAGTCGTACAAAGGACCAATTCACTACATATCCCACCACGAGATAGTTAAACCCGAGAAGAAGAGCACACCAATCCGAATTGTGTTCAATTCCTCAGCATCGTATTAAGGACATCGCTTAAATGATTACTGGATGAAAGGACCTGACCTGCTGAACAATCTGTTCGGAGTTCTCTTACGATTTCGAGAAAATGCAGTAGCGATTAGTGCGGATATATCTAAGATGTATCACAGAGTCCTAATTCCTGAACAAGATCAACATGTGCACCGTTATCTGTGGAGAAACATGGAAACAAATCTAGAGCCTGATGTTTACGTCAAGACAGTTCTGACATTTGGTGACAAACCAGCGCCGGCCATGGCACAAACCGCTCTGCAAAAGACCGCTCAAGAAGGAGAGAAGTTCTATCCTGAAGCTGCTAAAGTTTTAAAGAAGAATACGTATATGGATGACATATGAGATTCCGTCCATTCCGTGGAACAAGCTAGAAAACTGTCGGCAGAGATTGATGAAGTCCTTCACAACGGTGGTTTTCAAGTCAAAGGTTGGCTTTCAAGTCAATCAGTAAAGGAGAACGATGAAAGCACTATTGAAAGAAAGGAATCGGAAATGAAGCTCCTACAAGGTCCGGTTGAAGAGAAAGTTTTGGGAACCGTCTGGAACCACCACGACGACGTTTTTGGTTTCAAAGTAAATCCTCCCGAAGTAATAAAACTTACAAAGAGAGCGATACTAAGCCAAGTAGCTCGAATCTACGATCCCCTTGGAGCAGCTGCAGCTTTCCTGATTCGTGCCAAAATAGGGATGCAGAAACTGTGGTTGGAAGGACTACACTGGGATGAAGAATTACCGCCGCAACACCAAGGAATGTGGATTCGATTCTTCCAAGAAATGAACGAGCTGGACAGCGTCACGTTCGAGAGGTCCCTTACGCCAGATGTGGTTATTGGAGCGCCAGTACTTTGCATCTTTTCTGACGCGTCAATCCAAGCATTTGGTACGTGTGCCTACGTACGATGGGAATCCGAAACCAACACCTTTGTAACCAGATTTGTCGCTGCGAAGTCGAGAGTATCCCCGTTAAAGTCCCTGACCATACCTCGCTTAGAGCTACAAGCAGCAGTTCTGGCCGTGAGATTGTGTCGTTCCATTCTTGAGGAGTCTCGAATGCAGTTCGAAAGAATTATTTTCTTTTCCGATAGCTATATAGTCCTTTCATGGATCCGCAACCAAGCCAGAGAGTTTAAACCGTTCGTGTCCGCCCGAGTCGCCGAGATTCAGAGCAAGTCAGAGCCAGATCAGTGGAGACACGTTTATGGAGAGCTGAACGTAGCAGATGATGTATCGAGAGGAATACCCGCTCAGGAACTATTAGGCAGATGGAAGTACGGTCCAGATTTCCTGAAGTTACCTGAAGAAGAATGGCCAAAGGAGTCTTGTACCACCATTCCCAAAGAAATTGATCAGTCTGAACGGAGAAAAGCTCAACCCGTCTTCCAAGTAATCAAATCCCAACCGTCCGAAATCATTCCGTGTAAGAAGTTTTCCAGATGGCGGAAACTTATCCGAGTTACTGCCTATCTGTTACGATTTATCAGCAAGCTGCGAAACAAGCGTCGAACGCAAGAGAACACCGAAACGACTTTTTTATTTTTTTATTCAACTTCGCCTCAATGGCAGGGAGTCCACAACAGCGTCAGCCAATTACTGTGGCCCTATTGTTAGTTCCTAAGGGTTAGTATTAGAGGGAGGAAACCGGAGTACCCGGGGAAAACCCTCGAAGCACAGGAGAGAATCTCAACGTACATGAGTTATTTGAGCACACTGCCGACCTCATGCGAGTACCAACAGTGACCTCGACCTGTTGTGAAACAGGCTTAACTCAGTGGTAAGAGGCAGCGCGCTAACCGCTTCCGCCACCCGTGCTACCCTAAAGAAAAACACGAGCGAAAGACACGTCACAAGCCAAACCGATCTCAGCGAAAGAGTTAGAAGATGCCGAGTCGTACTGGATAAAACAAAGTCAGAAATCACTTCATGCTCGCCTGAAAAGGGAGAACTCAAAGGACTAACGCCATTCGTAGATAAAAATGGTGTTATCAGAGTCGGGGGACGCGTAAACGAAGCAGTAATATCTTACGATGCGAAACATCCAGTCCTACTCCCACGTGAACACTGGACATCTCTGTTGATTACTCGTTATGTCCATCGAAATGGCCAGACCGGAGTTGCAACAACCGTTGCAAAGATCAAGAAAAGGTATTGGATTATACGATGTCATGACTTAGCCAAGTCAGTGAAATTCCGTTGCGTAGACTGTCGCCGAATGCAAGCCGAAGTCGAGAAGCAGTTCATGTCAGATCTACCGATTACACGTCTGGAGCCACTTACGCCAACCCTTTTATCGCACGGCGTGCGATTACTTTGGCCCGTACAAAGTTAAAATCGGCCGAAACAAGACCACCAAACATTATGGCGTTCTCTTTACCTGTTTGAATACGCGCGCTGTACACCATGGTCAGTGATAACGGTACGCAGCTGGTGGGAGCTGAGCGTGAACTCCGAGAAATTATTCAAGGATGGAATGAGAAAGAGTTAAAGTGCCTATGCAACGAAATTGTTGCCTCAGTTTTTATTGTTTTGTTTAAAATTACAGCTCCAATGATGAAGAATGGAGTTTACAGTTTACTCATATCTCATCTCATTCCCAAGTTATCGCACTTTGTATATTTTGATTTGTGACGTCACTAGTTGTGCTTGAGATGTGGCAATAACAAGAAAATCTGATATCTTAGTGATGATTTAATTAAATTCAATGAATCTTGGCACACTCAGTGGGTGCACCCACGTGAGTATTTTGGAGTGGTCATGTGGTTGTCATGGCAACACACTAGTCCTCAGTCTCTTCACTTCCTTTTTCCAAATTTCCTCCTCTAAACTTCGTGCAGAGGACGTTTGCTTATTTCATGGGTTTAAACTTGTCACAACACCTGTACATACTATTGTAATAAGCGCAAATTGCAGAAATTGGTTTTGATTTCGTTGGAGACAGATCATATAGCAAATGCACGAGAACTCGAAAAGGGACTAGTGCATTGCCATGACAACCATAGAAACAACCCAAAATGGTCACTTAGGTGCACCAACTAAGTGTGCCAAGTCTCATTGAATTCTACTAAATCATCACCAAGATATCAGACTTTCTTGTTATTGCCACTATCTCAAACACAACCAGTGACGTCACAAATCAAAATGTACAGAGTGCGATAACTTGGGAATGAGAGGAGACATGAATAAACTGTAAACGTCATTCTTCATCATTCGAGGTGTACTTTTTAACAAAATAATAAAAAATCAGGCAAAAATTTCGTTGCATAGGCACTTTAAAGGAATTCAGCGCCGAGAAAGGAATGGAGTGGAGATTTGTTACTCCAGCTGCGCCACACCATAACGGTTGCGCTGAAGCCTTGGTGAAGAGCTCGAAAAAGGCACTGAACACCGCAATAGGTGAACAGATCTTGACACCGTTCGAGCTATTCACATGCTTGTTGGAAGCTGCCAACTTGATGAATCACCCCCCGATTGGCAGGATCACCAACGATCCAGACGACGGTTGTTTCCTGTGACCCAACGATATTCTCCTAGGTCGAGCGTCAGCATTGGTTCCGCAACGACCATTCCGAGAAAAGAAGAATCCTCGACACCGTGTTGAATTTATTCAGAAGATTATCGATAGTTTTTGGAAGCGTTGGTACAGAGATGTATTCCACTCATTAGTTCCCAGAAAGAAATGGAAGATTGAGAGAAGAAATGTCCGAGTAGACGACATCGTCGTGGTTCAAGATTCCAATGCTGTTCGTGGAAACTGGATTAGGCCCAGAACTTTTCAAGATAATAATAATCACTTTGTCCAGTAATTATTGAATAACATTCCTTTAGTGTCTTTAGTGTCTAGTAGACTGCTCATTTCCCCTGCACGCAAAACTTTCTTTTAGGTTAATGTTGTGTCCTTACTCTACCTATCTCAACCAGAACTTGATTTGGAACAAGAAGTATTCAAGCGGATGTAGCATGTATAAAAAAAAATATATTTTTTTATTTTACTAGCCAATATTCGAAAAAGGTCATTGGCCGGAGTTTTTGTTTCTTACTTTATTTATAATTAATTCCTCTACACAATGTATGGACGGTCCCTCTTGAATTCAGTGCTGACCTTTACAAGTTCAAAAAACACTCGTGCTTTATTTCCCCTTTTTATCAATATTTTGTCGCCTAAAAAGTATAATCAATTGTATTTCCTGTTTATTCTATTACTTGGCTGCCTTCTAATTTCCCCTGCACGCAAAATTTTGATTAGTTTTACCTTGCATCTTTAACTCTCTCAAAATGCAAGCGCTTACTTTGAGCCAAGGAGTACCCAAGGGGATCTTCCCTTTACAATGGGTTATTTTGTTGCTAGTTATTTTGTTTCTTGTTGTTGCTCTGGAGAATATTTTTAATATATATAAATCTTTCGCGCTCTCCCACTCAACATAAACACTTGATTTGAGCCAACAAGTATTCAAGCGTATGTTCTGCGCATAAAGAAAATTAGAATTTTTTATTCCAAAGTATTCTACGTGCGAAGGAGACTTTCTGTTTGTTTGTTTGTTTGTTTATAAATGTCTCCTGTGTGCATGTATACATGGTCCCCAAGCAATAATCTCTTGACTTATGTGCTTAGCTTTCCAATTTCATGCAAGGGGAACTCGTGCCTTATTCCCCTGCTTTTTCAATATCCCGTCGTTTTTGACATTGGTTATACTAGAAGTTTAAAAAATTTGCTGCCAATTTCCCCATACCTGAACACAAGGCGCTCTATATTTATTTCTGTTGTGTGCAATGCAACCAATTCTATAAAGCGCAAAAATTTTGAGCAATGAATTTGTGTATTGTTTTCAAAAGTGTTAGCAATAACATTAAAGACACAGTGTCACCTGCTGAGCGATGTGATTTTATTCGCAGTATACATAATATCTAATTCAAAATTATTGATCATGTTGAGAGGATCACGGAAGCACAGAGATAAATTTTTAATATAAACTCGCAAGATTTAATATAATTGAAGATTTGCGGTGAAATTGGCAGATTTTTAATACATAATGAGCTATTTATTCATTCGCCATTCCTTTTTCGCAGTTACGACAAATTTGAAAAAGTTCGTTAAATTTTTCAAGTTTGAGAGTACTAAATCACATCGTTCAGCAGGTGACACTTTGCCTTTAATCCTGTTCCATGCCCTGATTTAATTATTCCTCAATAACCCCAGGGATAAAAATTTTTTATGGAAACAAGATATAGTAATATCTGGCTAAATGAGAATGTAGATTTTGAGTATCTTGCTCAAAAGACCAGAATGTTGAAAGTTTTCTGTAGATGAGAATCCCAATCGTAAATATATAGTCATCAGATTTGTTCTTGAAAGTTTTCTGTAGAAGAGAATTTCAAGCCTAAATATATCGTCATTAGATTTATTCTTGATCAGGTTTAGAATATGTCTATATAGTTCTATATGTCTCATAGCTCAAAAATTACATCTACTGGCCTAGAACTTTTCAAGATAATAATAATCAATTTTTACGTTAGTCGCGTGACTAGTTTGACTACCCCTAGATCCGCCCCTGAAGCTATTATGTTTCTTATTATATTGATAAATTTCCTTTGCATCAATGATCAATATTTTGCCGCCATACTAAACTTCCCCAAAATACACAAATTAGCAGCACAAACTGCTATAAATATTATTTATTCTACGCGCCAATCTGATATTCTATTTCCTCCTTCGTTTCGAAACAGACTGCTTGCACGCTGATGTTGCGTGTAGAAAAACAAATTAAATATTTTTATTTTTCTAGCCAATATTCGAAAAAGGTAATTGGCCTGATTTTTTTTTCTTACTTTATTTATGAATTAATTCCTCTTCCTCAATGTATGAATTGTCCCCTCTTGAAAAACTGTTTAATTAAAAATACTTTTCCAAGTTCGAAAGACACTCGTACCTAATTTCCACTGTTTATCAATATTTTGTCGTCTGAAAAGTATAATCAATTGTATTTCCAGTTTATTCTATTACTTGGCTGCCTTCTAATTTCCCCTGCACGCAAGATTTTGATTAGTTTTACCTTGCATCTTTAACTCTCTCAAAATGCAAGCGCTTACTTTGAGCCAAGGAGTACCCAAGGGGATCTTCCCTTAACAATGGGTTATTTTGTTGCTTGTTATTTTGTTACTTGTTGTTGCTCTGGAGAATATTTTTAATATATATAAATCTTTCGCGCTCTCCCACTCAACAAAAACACTTGATTTGAGCGACAAATATTCAAGCGTATGTTCTGTGCATAAAGAAAATTAGAATTTTTTATTCCAAAGTATTCTACGTGCGAAGCAGACTTTCTGCTTCTTTGTTTGTTTATAAATTTCTCCTGTGTGCATGTATGCATGGTTCCCATCCAATAATCTCTTGACTTAAGTGCTTAGCTTTCCAAGTTCAAGCAAGGGGAACTCGTGCCTTATTCCCCTGCTTTTTCAATATCCCGTCGTTTTTGACATTGGTTATACTAGAAGTTTATAAAATTAGCTGCCAATTTCCCCTTGCTTGAACGCAAGACGCTCTATATTTATTTCTGTTGTGTGCAATTCAACCAATTCTATAAAGCGCAAAAATTTTGAGCAATGAATTTGTGTATTGTTTTCAAAAGTGTTAGCAATAACATTAAAGGCAAAGTGTCACCTGCTGAGCGATGTGATTTTATTCGCAGTATACATAATATCAATTTAATATTATTGATAATGTTGAGAGGATCACGGAAGGGCAGAGATAAATTTTTAATATAAACTCACATCTCACATCGAATCTCAGTAGTTAGCCATGGAGCATAAGTGCTCCTAACTTTTCTAGTTTTAACTGGAGCATAAATATCTGATACATGATTGAAATTATTTCTGAACTGATCCCATAATTGGTCTGGATCTTTATGATCCCAAGCCGAGTTACTCAATAAATGAGAAATGTGGCTTTTGAAGTCAGTAATATTGTAGTTTTTTTAATATCTACCGGTACTTTCTACAATCTTGGGTTTTTCGCGTGGTAAAGATATTTTTAGGCACATATATACAAGACTGTGATCGCTAATACCTAAGTGTAAAAAAGCTCGTATATTGCCCAAATGAGTCAGACCCATTTAGTCAAAATGCAAATGGACCAAACAAATGCCTAGAGTCCGCCTCAAATTAGTCAAAACTCACGTAGATGACCGCTATTTTGACTTTTTTACTGCAGGCTCGGCCGCTGCAGGAAATTGATACTGGAGTATTTTTGAATATTAAGTACTTCACTGTCGGCTGCCGCTGCATGAAATATTACAACTGGACTATGTATTTTTATATCTGCGCAATTTTTACCTTAGTCGCGTGACTAGTTTGACTACCCCTAGATCCGCCCCTGAAGCTATTATGTTTCTTACTATATTGATAAATTTCCTTTGCATCAATGATCAATATTTTGCCGCAATACTAAACTTCCCTAAGATACACAAATTAGCAGCACAAACCGCTATAAATATTATTTATTCTATGCGCCAATCTGATATTCTATTTCCTCCTTTGTTTCGAAACAGACTGCTTGTACGCTGATGTTGCGTGTAGAAAAATAAATTAAATATTTTTATTTTCTAGCCAATATTCGAAAAAGGTAATTGGCCTGATTTTTCGTTTTTTACTTTATTTATGAATTAACTCCTCTTCCTCAATGTATGAATTGTCCCCTCTTGAAAAACAGTTTAATTAATAATACTTTTCCAAGTTCGAAAGACACTCGTACCTAATTTCCACTGTTTATCAATATTTTGTCGTCTGAAAAGTATAATCAATTGTATTTCCTGTTTATTCTATTACTTGGCTGCCCTCTAATTTCCCCTGTACGCAAGATTTTGATTTCGCGCTCTCCCACTCAACATAAACACTTGATTTGAGCCAACAAGTATTCAAGCGTATGTTCTGTGCATAAAGAAAATTAGAATGTTTTATTCCAAAGTATTCTACGTGCGAAGCAGACTTTCTGCTTCTTTGTTTGTTTATAAATTTCTCCTGTGTGCATGTATACATGGTCCCCACACAATAATCTCTTGACTTAAGTGCTTAGCTTTCCAAGTTCGTGCAAGGGGAACTCGTGCCTTATACCCCTGCTTTTTCAATATCCCGTCGTTTTTGACATTGGTTATATTAGAAGTTTAAAAAACTAGCTTTATTTTACTAGCCAATATTCGAAAAAGCCGGAGTTTTTGTTTCTTACTTTATTTATAATTAATTCCTCTACTTCAATGTACGGTCCCTCTTGAATTCAGTGCTGACCTTTACAAGTTCAAAAAACACTCGTGCTTTATTTCCCCTTTTTATTAATATTTTGTCGTCTAAAAAGTATAATCAGTGCAACCAGCAGTAGGTATAAACTTTTTGGCACATACAGAGTTGAGTAAAAATTTCGCAATAAAACTATTGCCTAAAATATTTTTGTTGCTTTCAGTTATCATTACGGGCTGAAGCCTATAGGTCAAGAAAGCTTGTGTAACGTTTTTTGCCATTTTTGTGTGTAATGTTGGATTTCAATTACTCTGGCTGGGGTAAAAGTTTAGGGGGGGAAATTTCTCGGCAATTTACTCTTTTAGAAGTAACTGCTTAAAATTACTCCTCAAGTAATACTGAGGAGTAAAAACTACTCTATTATATGAATTTACTCCTTTCCTGCAGTTATTTTTACTCAGTCGGTGTAGTTCAATGAATTAACCTCCATTGGAGTAAATTTTGAAAAGCATACCAGTGTTCCCTTGCGTCTGTAGCTCTCTCAACATGGAAGCGCTTAATTTGAGCGGATAAGTACCAAAGCGAATTTTGCATCTATAATGGCTATTATGTTTCGTACTATATTGTTAGATTTCCTTTGCATCAATGATCAATATTATGCCGCCATACTTAACTTTCCTAAAATACACAAATGAGCCACACAAAGCACTATAACGTTTCTTTATTCTATGCGCCAGTCGACTTTTCTGTTCCCTCCTTTGTTTCGAAACTGACTCATGCATGCTCCTGCACATGACTCGTGAACATACGTCACCATACAAAGAGCCTATAAAACATCGTCAGTGTAAAGGGACGTTGAGTGTGATACATTGGCTAGTAAGCTGCAAGGAGACAACAAAAACAGAAAATTAATCAGCTAATAACGTCGCATATAGTGGATTCCACAAGAAAAATGTTTGCGAAAATCTTTCTATTGCTTTGGGTTATCCACGCAGCAGCATGTGCAGGTATAGTTCAGTTATATCACCAGAATATCAGAATATTAATCTCTCAAGTATTTTTTTAATTGCTCAATTTATACGTCAGGGCTAACAAGACATTTTTTGTATAGCAATGTGCACAAATATAGAGTAATAAAAGCTATCCAACTTAGATAAGGTTACTTTAACTCAAAATTTAGCAATTTTATGAATATTGGTCTATTTACTCGCTGCTGCATAATGGAGGAACAAGATACATGTAATTCATTTCCTTTGCTTTTCAAATCTCGAGTGCATAATGTGCTCCTGTTTTGTATTATGTTTTGTTTATATTTTTACATTTGGACTTTCTATTTCAAAAAAATAACTTTTATGAGAAACCTAGCTCAGTTTGATATCAGTTAAGTTCTACAGTATTAGCACACTGGCAGAACTTTAGGCTTCCCATCTAAGACCGGTTGTATAAACCATAGTTAGTTGCGAAGGTTGAACTACAATCAGAATCTCGTATTTAGCGTATACAATTGACCCTGGGATTTCGGCTTCAATCCGAGTTGGATTCCAATAAATTTTGTATGATTCACCGTATAGAGATAATGACTAATCATTTCCTCAAACTCGTACATAATTCAGGACGCGACATTAATGACGTATTGGATGCTGTAGACGATGGCACATCTTTTGACATTTTAGAAGCAGAAGGAGAGCCAGGCTGGTTTGAAAAAATATTGACACTGGTAAGATATGCAATATCTAATATTATTATATAAGTATAGAGATTTCCGTGCAGTAGAAAGGTGAAATAGAAATCGTATCCTCACGGCGGACGATATTTTTCACATGTGAAATTTATCGTCTCAGCGTTTTGATTGGTCGGACGATTTTTCTCACATGTGGTGAATGATCATATCTGCATTTTGATTAACTAGTGTTTTCGCGCTAAAAATTGTAAACATGGCGCCCAGTTTTAGCGAAATCAAAGAAGTGGGAGTTTTATTGCATTTTTCGCTAATAAAGCGACTATAAGGAAAACACTCAAGGCTAAAAATACTACAGATAAACCTCTTTGGTTGGAATTTCAGCAGGAAAATGAAGAAATAAACGGTAAGAAATCTGTTTTTGAGGCTAAATATAGTTCGGTTGCGAGTTGATCACTGTGAGGCTGTCAGTATTAAATCATTATCTCTATACTTATATAATAACCAAATTGCGAACGAGTGAGTTAGTAATCTTTCACAACGAGTGAATAAAAATCGTACGCACTCGTCAACCATGAAGTAATCTCTATTTCTTTCAAAGAAACATGATATCCATTTATATAATTCTTGTTTTGGCCACCCAGATATTTTGATTTTGATGAAAATGTTTAATGCGACGTGAGCCACGGCTCATAATTTAAAGGCCACAAGCGTTGCTGACAAGTGTTTTGCTTTCCTAGCCTCGCAATGGGAAGGGAAGAAGAGATATATGAGAAGAGGGGAAAGTTAAAAAGAAGGATGAATAGTTAGATCGACCCAAACATAACTTTACCCCTTTGAATTTGTGGGTCCCAAAAAAAGTTTGCTCCAGGGAGGCAATTTGCCCGTCATCCACTTTAACGATGGTATATTGGTTCGTATGTCATGGTAGGTGGTTGATGGCGTTTGGCCATCCCACTGAAATCATGGAGATTATAATTGAGCGTTGCCCACTTTTTACCAATTGAAAAGGATAATTCCAACGAGTTAATAGGTTAGTCGGCAGTTATCATCCGACAAGAGGTTTGCATTAATGAATTGTAGTTAATTATCCATATTCCCTAGGTGTTTATTACTATCTTGTGATAACTTTTAAGGGAGAAGAAATGCAACAAAAACGCAACGAACATGAACACAGTTTTGACCGAAACCGAAGTTACAGTGAAAAAAGAAGTTTTGATTATCAGTTGGAAAAAAGAGGGAAATGTGAGTGCAAATAAAGCATGCTTAGTCGTATGTTTTACTTATGAAGTACTTCCTCTTTACAGGATAAGGCACGTATTTTATGAAGCGCCAGAAATGGATTTTTAATGGAAATTATACCACCTTGATACCTCCAACAGCAATCTATACGTTATTTATCGAAAATTTTCCCAACCAAAACTCAGAATGCAGTATATCCTAAGAATAACAAACATTATATTTGTTGCGGTAGCATTCGCTGTAAATAGGGATGAAATCATTATTAATTATGGTACCGTCAAATCAAGAAGTATTTCAACGGTTACACGCACACAAATTTTAAGGCTTCGCACAGTTAAGAGTAAAGCTGTAAAGCAATATGAAAACTTGCTAAAATGTATTCATACCACAAGGCGCTCTTCAAAATGTACATCCGATTTTTTTTTGTAATAGTTCTGACTGCTTGTTATGTCCTCCAGCCAAATACATACAACATAAATAGCAACCTACAAAATAGTAGCAACTTACAACAAGTTACCACCATAAAACCAACATACAATATAATATAGCAATATTCAACATAACTACATACAACATCATGACAACATACAAAATGGCTAACAACATCCTAAAAACATGCCGGATCATAACAACATACACCATCATAACAACAAACAAAATCATAACATCAATCGACATAATAACAACAAAGAACATACAACATACTAAAAGCAACATGGTTAAAATTATTAAAAATAATGATCATTATTAATTTTTCCCACTACAGTTCCTTCTCTAGCTGAAACAAAATTATCAGGTGCTTTCAATAAAATTGGACCAGAAGCAGATGCTGCCAAAACTGGTTTGGCAAAAATAAATGAAAAATGGAACAAAATTTCTTCTGATGACAGAACTGCTATTGTAAGAGCCTTCCAGACTTCAGCGTCTCACTTTGAAAAGTTTGCCAAAGCCAAAGAGGATCCCGTTGGGGCAATAAAGGCAACTATCGACATAGTTTCACAGTTTACAGCACTTGCAGGACCTGTAGGTGGGATAGTCTCAGTTTCATTAAGTTTTGTTTCTGGATTTCTTAGTTTGTTCGGGATAGGTAAATCAAAAGCAAAACGAGTGTCATTTGGCGAAATCGTTCGAAAAGAAATAGATGCTGCGCTTGATAGGTATCACGATAAAGTTCTCAAAGATGAAATTGCTGGGAGTCTTCATACTTTCGTCATTTCTAAAGCATATGTAGACAGCCTGTCTAGATCTGGGGGGAAGCTGACTAACCATCAAGCCTTGGCCCTTAAAATACATGTTCCGCTGTGGAACGGCGTCGGAATGCTTGGAAAACTTGAGCATAGAATTAAGGATTTACTGAAAGAAAACAAACGGGAAACTGTGGAAAAACTCCTAAAATACATTGAACTATATACGAAGCTTGCAATTCTTAAGGATATGATTTTGTTGCAGTCTATTGCTTTGCTTCCTGACCCACGTAATCAAGGCGCATTACTCTCAGCCCAACTGAAGTTGCGTGCGACGCAAAAAGATTTTCTTAAGTTTCTCTTCAATGCTCAAGTCAACAGTAAGCTGGCAGTTCGATATTTTGACCCTGATGTTAACCCCATTACAGATAAGTACCTCAGCGTTTTATTGAAAGTTCCGAATTTTGATAGATCGATGGCCGGTATATGGTGCATAAAGCAGAGAGACGGCTGGGTAAGAGGTCTTAGCTTAGGATTTATGATGCGCTATAGGCAATTAATGATAAATAAGCACCCATATCTTACTAGTGGCGGCATTACATGTAATTGGAAGCTAATACCCCACGCGAATAACCTCTACACTATTTCTGTAACCTATTTATGTCCTAATGGGCCGTATTGCGGTAAATACGTGTCACATGATCTGATTGAAAATGGCAACGGACTGAGAATGACAGTTGAACCTGACGCTGATTTCTGGGAAATAACAGGAGGCAAATTCAAACGGTAAGTATCATTATCTGATACATTATCAAATTCCGGGCTAAATAAGAATATTTATCCAACTCTGCTTCCTAATTCTGTACATAATATTAACTGCCACATTAATCCCCGAGCCGGCGCGAAGCGCCGTGCGAGGGTACTAATTCCGCTCGGATATTTACACCCGGGTATGTGAAAACATAGCGGAATCCAAAGTCGTCCGCCGCGATGCCATGGACGGTTCAGGGTTTTCTACGTTATACGCATGCGCGAGTCAAGTCGAGAGAAACATACGGATAAACATTTAAAGATTTACGGATAAATATTTTGTTAATATATGCATCAAAAATGATTTTTAATACTCGGGCTATTGGAAAAACATACCGATGAATAGAGTCTTCAAAAGATGATAAACGAGAAACAGTCGAATGGCTGAAAAAAGGAGACTTTTGAAGTGTTTTAAACGGGTAAGTGTCTAATGTCTATTTTGCATATTTTAGTTTGTGGATTTGCAAAAGCGTATTAATATAATATCGATTAAACCTAAAAGGTATTTTAGCAAGTTTAAATTTGAATTTTGAGGAAACAACGTAATGTCAGAAACTATTTTAAAGATAAATTTAAAAAATTATACTGTCAAAAAACAGTTGAAGTTTTCTGAAATTTTTTGATGTTTTTATGAAATGTCTAAGGTTAAATTTTACAGCAAACCAAAGCTAAAAGAGTACGTAATAACATATCTACTTTATATAGTGGGGCAATTCATAAGTTTATAGCTAAAAGTACAAATATTATATTACTATTTTATCATTTTGTACCAAAAGTAAAAAATTGCGTGTTGCTATGGTTACAAATTACAATGATTGACGGAATACTTCATGTTACAATAAATTTTGGGAAGGATGTTCTGAGTTCGAATAGGCGAGGGGATTCTGCATGAGTGTATTTCTAGTTTAAGATTAATCCCACAAGTAACGCTCATAATATCGACGTCCAAACTGTAAGGTATAGCAAGTGTGGCATACGTATTTTACATAAGAAAAACTAGAGTGAACATGGTCGCACGCTGCTATAGACGACGATGCTGAACAACCTATTCATGCTAAACCGGTTTTAGAATAATTCTGATGCGAAAATTCAAGTCGTCCTAACAAGTGATCTTTTTACTTTTGGCCCGAAGTTGTCCATACCTGACATCAATATGACAATAAGTTCCCATATCTCACCAAAGTTCACACATTTTTCATATTATTTCGTTGTACATACGTTTCCTTATATTTCTTCAATATTATATTATTAATCTATCATCCTATCTGGATTACGGTCGGAAAATATGCATCCGCGGTTTGTAGCTTATCTAGCCGTCTGATCCATATATCGCACAAGTAACATCTGATCGTTAACAAATTGTAAAATCCCTTTACAAACTATGATCAACCATGAAACTACAAAGGGAGTGCGCAGCAGGGGTTGGCTGGGGAGCTTTAGCCCCCCACCCAATAACTTGTCATACAAATTGTGATATCTATAGTCGAATACACATTAACTTAAACATACTATAATTTTTACAACCATAACGAAGTTAAACTAAAGAAAACATTATATATACGCCAGCTTATCTAACTATAGCACTATGAAAGCATACGCATTTTACCGATCCGCGCTACCAATTTCCAAATGAAGACCCCAGTTGACGAAACATCTATATTTTCCCAACAGTTTCAGGTATAGTTCCATCCTTCTGCCAAACGCTGCAATATACTTGATCCAGATTCATTTCTTGTTAAGTGTTCTCTAACATTTCACGCTAATACTTCTAATTACTCAAATATTTTTTGCACAGAATACGAAGCAAGTGGGGCTGTGATACTGGAAGTCGATGGTGTAACACACAACCTATATTCTCGTCGGAAAGTGTCCGTCGTCCAGACAGATATGTTCCAGATCGCGTATACACTGTTCGTTTGGAAAATTATGGGTCTGACTGGATTTTCACAAGGAGAACCTGGGTAAGTACTTATTACAAGAAATTTCTAATAGAAAGTGAACTGCTGTGAAATGCATATTTGAGCCCTGGGCTTTCAGAAGAAAATCGTGGGTTGGTGTGTTTTTTTACTTTCATATATTTCAGAACTCTTCTGTATAAGTAGATTGTTGTTTTGAGGTAAAACTTCAAATATATCAGTGTCTAATGCATGTGACAAACTGCGAAATAATTCCATTAAAATATTTATAGTAGCAGATTTCATAACAACAGCAGTAATGTTTGGATCTGGCATACCAAAACAATTGTGTGTTGAATGATTTAATAGATTACAGTATTTACACATTGAATACTGCTCCCTAATTAGCTAAATTGAAATGCGTATTCCAGAGAATAACATAAGGGAAGAAAATAAATTTTGCCATGAAGGTATCATTACTTGTACAATAGTAAGTTTTACAATATTATACTATAAAAACTTTTATTAATAAAAACACCATCAAGTTACCTAACATGGATTGTATCTAAAGTTGTATCCCTAATTCTAAAAGGCGACACTTTAACAGCCGCTAATGGATTTATTATATAGATCAATTGAGGAAACTACAGGACTGTCTCTAAAACTTTCCGTTCTGCACCTGTTATTATAGTAGCTACAATTGACCATTTAATCGTATTTCTTTTTGTCTTGTCTGGTTAAGTTTCTTCGAAAGTAAATGATGCCTATACCTTAATAATATTTTGTGCGGAGAAAATCTGTCTTCACTGTCTGTTCTGCAGGATGTTGTTTTTGACATATCCCATTCAAACCGCTGTAGCACGATGCAAAAGTTGCGCATCAGGAAATACTCAGCATATTCTATTGTGCAAAATACATACAATTCTGGAAATAAAGACCAATAGAATATCAAACTGTATACGTCGGTTATATGTATATTTTGTCTTTTCTAGAAATAAAACCGTCAGCAGCGACAGTCGCAGATGAAACAAACTATATGTTTAATAATTGGTGTTACTTAAGCTTAGAATTGTGTAGTGAATAAATCTTAATTGCTGTCAATATTTTTACATCTGTGTTCTGTATAATTTATTCAACATTTTCGGAAATACCGAATGTGTACGGCTTGTGCAGCAGATTGTAAGATTGTTGTCAAAGTGATTTTTGGTAAATTACAAAAGAAAGATAGAATTCCAAAAGATTGAGTGTAAATTTGTGACGAAACCAGGGATAGCCCGACTTTTTCGCGTGTCACCGGGCTGTGACATTTCGTCAAAATCTGTGTTCAAAATAACAAATTATTTACATACCATTTAGTTTCTTTCAACATTCAAATGTTCTTCATACTTCTATGACTAGGTTATATAAAACGTAGTAAATGCTGCCTTTTTAGAACAATCTCAAGTTTCAAGAAGCACAAACGGATTTAAAATTTTCTTCGTACTCACACCAACCAATCTATAAACTTCTCATACGTTTACATTCCAACTTGTCTATTAATCCTCGAGCCGGCGCGAAGCGCCGTGCGAGGGTACTAATTCCGCTCGGATATTTACACCCGGGTATGTGACAACATAGCGGAATGCAATGCAGTGAGCTCCATATATATCTGGAGTAAGAACTTCTAATGTTCGGCCAATAGGCCAAGTGAAGCCAAGATGGCGGCAATTGACGTCCAAACTCATGAACGTCATAAACAGTTTTAATACCATTTTTTCCAGCTAATTCCAGTTTTTTCTAACAGATCTTATCGCTAATCAAATTATTAGTTCATAAAATCATAATGTTATTGTCTAAATCGAAGTAAAAACACGACATTTTGGCACACTCCTTGCCGGCTTGTGCAAACCGCGCGGTCGACAACAATAGAAAGGGATTGGCACTGGACGTCAATTTCCGCTATCTTTGGCTTCACTTTTTGGACGTAAGTTCTCACTCCAGATATATATATATATATATGGAGCTCACTGATGCAAAGTCGTCCGCCATTATGCAATGGACGGTTTTCTACGTTATGCGCATTCCCGAGTTCAGACCGAGAGAAAACTGGTAACTAGCAATCTCATGATTGGCTAAGAGAAATAATCTGTTTTTTAATGTATTCGTCAGAAACTTAATTAACTGTCATTTTGCAAACTTTTTCCAAAAAAGTTTTGTACTCGGGAGTCGGGATATTATACAGACAAACAAATCGTCTTAAACGAGATAAATGGAAATTTTTTTTAGAGAACTTTCACGTGTTTTCGAAATTTAAATTGTTTTAAACGGAAAGTGTCTATTTTGGATACTTTGCTTTTGCAGTATACTAGATTCATAGTTTGATGATTTTAAAATACGTAGGTTATGATCATCTTTTGTGGTCAATACAACATTGATTAATCTTAAAAGGTATTTTAGTATTAATTCAAATATGATATAGAAAAAGGAACAACATGATTAAGTCTCAAAAAGTGTAAAAATACTGTTCAAAAAACAGTTGAAGTTTTATGAAAATTTCGAAACGTTTTGTGAGACTTCTAAGGTTGAATTTTACAGTAAATCAAAGCTAAAAGAGTACATAATAACATACCTACTTTATATTGTTGGGCAATTGATAATTTTATAGTTAAAATTACCAAAACGTATCAATATTTTACCATTTTGTACGTACAAATTAAAATAAAAGAAATATACAGTGTTGCGTGTTACCATGATTACAGTGATCGACTCAGTCCTTCATGTTACAATCAATTTTGGGGGAGTAAATTGTTTGGTTCGAATGGGTGAGGGGATTCTGCATGCATGTATTTCTAGCTAGATAATACTAAAGTCCTCATTGCTTTTATAGTTCGTATTTCCTGTTATTCACCAGTTTTGTAAATGTTCCTGATTACTTATATGCGATTATAACATTATTAACATGCATATACTTGCCTATTTATACACTGTGAAAACTGATGGTCGAAATGACCAAAAACAATTGGTCACCTGGATGCATCTGAGAGAACCAATTAAAATTGGTTGTTTTAACCATTTTTTATTGGTTGAAATGACCAATTAATTAATGGTTAATTTTATTGGTTATACGACCAATATTAATTGGTTCTCTCATCCAGCTGACCATTTTTATTTTGTCATTTCGACCAATTAGTTTTCACATCCTGAATGTATGTATGTAAAACTTTATTAATTATTAATATTTTCTTTAAAAATATAAATAGATTGTGCCTCTTTTGCATCCCGAGAATGGCTGTTCCATAGCTTTGCCCCGCTGTATTTTAAACTTTCTCGGTTTTGGGAGAGCTATATCAGTATTGCTATTTCTCAAGTTATAGTTCGCCTGTGTTAAACTACTCCCTATGAACGACTCTTTCAAGTTGGTAGCAGTATAATCATTTAGAATTTTATACAGAAGAATGGACTTTATCTTCTGTCTTCTACTTTCTAAAGTTTCCCAACCAAGAAATTCAAGAACGTCAGCAGAATCAATTTCGTAACTTACGCCGGCAATTATTCTTGCCGCGCGATTTTGAAATTTCTGAAGTTTATCAAGCAATTGTATACCACAAATGTCCCATAGTGGAGAACAGTAGTCAAAATAAGGCTGGATCAAGACTTTGTAGATAATTTGGATTGAGCTTACTGGGATGAAGTACTTGGCCCTTCGCAACATTGCAATGCCAGACCCGACTTTTTTTAATATTTTTTCCATGTGTTTATCCCATTTGAGTTTTTCATCTAGTAATATACCCAGACATTCGAAAGAGCTAGTTCTACTAAGAGGCTTGTTGTTCAAGAAGACATGATAGTCTTGAACTTTATTAATAAGATTGTATGCCGTTTTATAAGTTTTAGTAGGATGTTGCTGCAGTTTGTTACTGGAGAGCCACTCGCTAATTTGTTTTAAGTCAAAATTTAATTTATCAATCAGCTCATTATAATCATTAGAGGAAGAAAATATTTGGGTATCATCAGCATATAAACAACGGGTAGTTTTTTGGAGTTCATCCGGGAGGTCGTTAATGTACTGTAAAGAAGAAATAGCAAAGGCCCTAAAATTGAGACCTGTGGGATACCTCAAATAATTTTTTTGGGGGACGATGTATGCCCATTTATAGTGCAAACTTGTTCACGATTCATAAGGTAAGATTTAAACCAGTTTAAATCATTATTGGAAATACCAAACTGCATTTCTAATTTGTTCAGCAATATTTTGTGATTTATTGAATGAAAGGCTATCTAAGAATACAACTCCGTTTAATTCACCGCGATCCATATTTGCGTACCATTCGTCACACATTTGTATCAGGGCAGTCAAAGTCGAATTCTTAGGCCGAAAACCTGCTTGATTAAAAACGGATCTCTCAAAAATTTTACTAATAATTGGCAGTATTGAGATGGGCCGATAATTTTCGCATTTACGTTTATCATCTGATTTATAAATTGGCAAGACCCAGGCCATTTTCCAATCATCAACGAAAATTCCGGATTTTAATGAGATGTTAAAAATCTTAGTTGTTGATGGACCTATTATGTCCGCGGATATTTTCAGGATTTTAGCTGGAATTTTATCGATACCTGTCGATTTTGATGGTTTAAGATTTAGTATCTCAGAAATAACTGTACTAATTTCGGTAAATGCAAATGTTGACTCAAGTGAAGGTGTCTGATTATTTATTGAGGCCTCATCTGGTGAATCATTATTGATTTCCGAGGCAAGTTTCATTCCAATATTGACAAAGAAATCATTAAAGGATTCCGCTTTCAATGGGTCGTCAGAAACGATAACGTCATCAACTATAAGTTCGCTGATACTAGTGTGGGTTTTCTTTTTCCTTCCCAAGAGGCTATTTATTAAAGACCAGCTCCGTCTAATGTCATTAGATTGAACGGAATCGTTGATTTTATTACAAAAATAATTCCTCTTAGTCGTACGCATACTTGAATTCAATTTATTACGCGTCTCTCTATATTTATCCCAGTGAAACTGAGAATTAAATTTCACGGCTTTCTTTTTGTGGTAATCCCTTAACCTCATTAATTCTTTGAAATTTGAAGTGATCCAGGGTATTGAATTTCCCAGGATTCGCACATGTCGAAGGGGTGCGTGTCTATGAAGGACCTCCAGATAAAAAGATCTGTAGTTGACATCTCGAACCTCGGCATTTAGTTAAATACAGGCCTTGGCGCTGCGTGCCTCGGCCTGTATTTGACTAAATGCCGAGGTTCGAGGTAATTAACTCTTACTTGCATTACAGTCTCAAGACAAGATTACCGGTACAGCCTTTAAAAATATAAATAATGCTTAACCTACATTACAAAGAAAAATATTATCACTACAGTAACAAGGAACAAAACTTACATCAAGAATCTCCCAAAAAAGCTCACCTGTCTTGTTTTGGTCGGTCTGTTTGTCTTCCAGTGCATAGGGAAGGGAAGCCATTATACATCTGTCTTCTGCCTCTAAAATTGCAAATATATTACATTCACTAATTAATTATTATACCCTACAAATACTCGTTTATAATGAAAAGAAATAATGTCACATTTTTAAACCTATCAGTGCTATAATTACTGTCATCACTAAGTTTTGCGCCTATAATAAACCATGATTCAATCCATTAGACTGGCAATGAACCGATGTGCCCTACTAACTACTTTAGTATTTTACTCTGTCTATTATGGCAGACGATGTCGATTATACTGGACAATAGTAGAGTACTGCCAGTAAATGGGTTAAACAACAAAAAATATGCAAGTCAGAACACTTTTCAGAAAAAATTATGCACGTTCATCTAAAAATTGCTTGCGCAAAACCCATGAAATTATAATTCTTCTGTTCAAACTTTGTTGCTATACCGGTACTTTTAGTAGTTTGACAGACACATTACATGACAGCATGAATGATGCTTAGTTGATAATCCTACAGTATTTCCACAAGGATTTCACTTCTACAGAACCATCCTTTTCATCTTCAGCAGTGCAATCTTCAATAGTTACAAGGATGCTGTGGATTTCCTTGCCTTGTGACTTTCTTAAAGCTGAAAGCATCTTTGGTTTGTTGAGATTCCATCTTCCTCTCATGTCTTTAATTATCTCTGGATTCTCCAAAATTCTTCCCAAATCTGCTTTCAACTAAAAATATTACAAACTTATTTCAATGCTTGTTTTTACCATCATGTCATTTCCTGCAACACCATTTCCTTGACAAGTTAAAGGGATAACTTTATACCCACTGTAATGACATACCATAATGAAATACATGTAAATTACCAGTGAGAATAGTTTGCCTCGACTCCTTTACCATTCTTCAAGAAAGGATAATAGCGGACAATCATCCAAACGCGTGTGTCGTTAATTAGCACATCTCTCCTTCGTTTGGCCATCGAAGTATTCTCCATCAACACTTTCATTCTAGCCAGGTCTTGTGAGCCTTGATTAGACATTTGGACCAATTGCTTTCTTTGCTCCTCCAGCGTCTCCTCAGTCTCTCCTTCAGGAAATGATGGCAATGTTGATACAATTTTGGTTCTCTTACGACCAGGTTTGCCTTTTGGAATGACAATGCCTTCTTCCAAGAATTTTCTTTTCTCGTTCCTTGCTGATCGTCTCCTTAAGTTAAATACCCGTTCTTGAATCTTTTTAGCTCAAAATTGCTGCAAAAGATCAGATATATTTTAAACATTTGATACATGCAGCCAAAGTACTTCATGGTAACTGTTTACTAAAAACTGTATAAAAATCAATTAAGAAAATTGAATAGCTGCATGTTGCTTAAAGGCTCGCTAATTTGTGTGATCAAACTTTGACAACTGATAAGTAAGCATTTGGTTGTTTAACGTACCCCTAGTCAAATTTGTTCACACGAAGCAACTTTTCCCTATGCCGGCCTGACAAGTGACGTGGACAAAGGAAAAACTGCTTCTTATTATATTAACAATGGAGTAGAGACTAAACACAAAATACTTATCAATATACGTACATGTCCTGCACCAAAGGTCCCCTTTAAAAATGGATACTTCTCCACAAGTAATAATGAAATGTGATTTCTATCATGACAGCTTGGTGAGTCGATGTGAGCCAATATCGAGGAGACAAGTTGTCGTACAAGGGCACTTGTTTCTGTTGGATTGAGATCCCATTTTCTCAATCCTTGTTCAACTGTTAGTTTCCACTACAGTAAAAAATAATAAATATATAAAATGTTATCCTATACTGCACTTTTCACAACTTTACTTTCTTACAGTGTTTCAGTGACTCGCTTAGGCTTTTGTGATGTTGAAAAAATATGGAATATCGATATTGAAAAAAACCCACGGTAATATCGATATTTTTCGATATTTTTTCCGCTCTGCATATTTTTTTATGAAATTGGCATTTTATCACAAAAACTACATACTGGTATAAGCCAGATAAATACTTTAAATGCAAACTTGCAAAACTACATTAATGGTACATTACAATTGTATCATTTTGGCATTTACCACTGTGGGCATAAATATGACTATCAATTAACAGGTAATTACTAAAATTAGTAACACTGACAGTAAAAGCATCTCGAAAATAATCATTAGCCATTGAAAACAATTTAAAAATAATTTTTTATTGATATTAATTGAAAAATCGAAATACCTTCGATATTTTTCGATATATCGAACAGTCAAATATCGATATTTGAAAAATACCGGTTTTTATCGATATATCGCAACAGCCTAGACTCAATTTTAGCTGTAATGTTCAAAGTCAAGCCATTAGATATTTCTTTAATCAAAATATTGAATATATTAATTAAACAATATTTACATTAAGTTTTACAGTACTTACCAGGGTGTTTTTGGATGTGTTGCCAGTGACTTGACATGTACGTATCATTGGACAAGGCCAGTGCTTAAGAAAATGCATTCTATCTAAATTTCAGATATGCACTTATACGGTATTATACTGTATTAATTAAGCCGAAAAAGTACCTTTCAGAGTGTTGTATTATTTTACCTCTTGTAGATACAGACGGACTTTCTGTCACTCCTTTAAAATCCAGGGACATCTCTTGGACATTTTGAGCTTTTGGCTTTGCTAGATGATGCTGAGTCTGAGACCACACAATCCTCATGAAGGAATTACGGTTTGCAAACAAATTCCGGTGACTCTGGCTCTGGGCTGCTGCACAGAAAATTGGAACAAGTATTAAAACTGGTACCCAGATCCTGGTAGGCATGGCTCGACTGACTGACAACATTGATTTCTCTGACTCGGGATATGTTGTGTCATTCACTTCAGGACTCTCACTCTGTTAACCACAAAATAACTAATTAGCAACTACTAAGCCTGTAAATTATCACTAAGCTACACTTTGTGTCTGTGAACAAAGCCATTGAGCAAGGCTATAAAGACCAGCTTTTACTATAATATACGCCTGAACTTCCTTAACACTATTTTGTGACCCCAAACTGCTCGACTATGCAGTGTGGAAAAACATAAATGACTACAGTTTAAATTTTTATTTATAAATAAGAAATTCACTCTGTTGCCACTTGAATTCCTCGTTAGATACGATCCTATATAAAAGGCTAAAGCCACGAGCCCACAAAACAAAGTTTATATATAATATATTAAGCATGATTCTGACCTGGGTCTGGGAGGTGACTTCACTAAAGAGAGTAAGGAACTCCTTTCGTAGTTTGAAGCGAGGGATCATCTGATAAATATCACTCATATCAAGTGCGAAAAAGTCCTCCCCGTATACTGTACTTGCTTTGCTGTAAATAAAAGAAGCATAAATAAGATGCTTTATTCCATTAAATTATTTTTTAAGGAAATTAATATATGATTATATATGCAGGACACGTGCCACCGGCGCTTCAAGCGCGGGGTATTCAAAATGAACTTCGATAAGCGATATGGCCTAAAGCCCTAATATAGAGAACGCCTAAAGCCGTAAAATCAAACTTAATTCCCAAACATATAGCATATCTAATTCACAAACATATTTTACATTCAAGTACGCTCGACCTTTCGCCAATTGTTGGAGTTATTTACCTCAGTTCAAAATCAGCTGCCAATTCGCTTCTTGCTCTACAAAAAATGAATAACATACTGGCTAGCAGATACTCTTGAAGTTGCCATGATGATAGTTCAGAATTGATAAAAAAATTCGACTCTCTTACTCGATTGAAGCGTCCTCTGGAATGAACGCGGAATACTCAAATTACGTTCAAGACGCCATTCATATCGTGTGACCGCAAATTCGACCAATGGCATTTAAGCAATCAAAACATCATCATGGACACCAGAGAGATCATCGAGCGATCATGATAAAAAATAGATCGTAATGCGGAAATGAGGCCTTGGGAACGAGGTTGGTATTAATGCGGCCACAGACTGTTTACGAAGATCCTGGAAACGAGGTAGACTGTTTACAGACACACACTTGCCAAGTTTCAACATGTCTCTCGATATTTTGGTATTTCATGTTCAGTATCTGTGACTTTGCTGCTTTTATTAATGCCTGGTTTTTTGTGCAACCAAGAGCGACAAAGTTTCTCTTAGCATGTTTCGTTGTCAAGTATGTTCGACGTTCTTCGCTACGTACATTTTCGAAATGCAGCATAATCTCGTACAAATGCATCGAAACGACCCAAGAATACATCTGACATGCGAAGTAACTGACTGCCATGATACTTTCACTAAGGTTAGTTCAATGAAGAATTCGTATTGATTATCATTATTTTTATATATCTGTTTTGTATAGAAACTAGAACCAGGCCACATGTGTGATGTGTCAATGCCTCTCATTATTATACTATGAAGGGTGTTTGAGCTGACCCAGTTTAATAGCAGAAATGATTTTCATTTATGAAGGGGGCTAGCTCCCCTAGCCGGGATGACTTAATTATTTATATATTGATTCTCATTATTTTCCAAAAAGCCTGAATCATTTATATTTTTGCAAGTGTGTCTTCAATTATTAATGATACAGCAAAGAATAAGTAGTCTGAAATTATATATTTTCCAGTCTTGGTATGCGGGCTAGCTCGATCATAAATTTTATACAAATTCAACTGTGGCTACACCGCTACATCTGTATCAGTCAACAAAACATATCAATGCCATCTTGTGATTTTTTTACAATTGAGGTGTTTCAGATCCTTTCTAATAGTACTGTAATGCATATAATTTATTTACTCTTCCTCATATATTAACTCGCGTAAAAATCATCTGAGACGAAAGCATTGCAACATAAATCTTAAGTTAGCCAACACTCCTGAGATTGAGAATATTGATATCAATCCTCAAGATCAACCAATGCATGGTGGTGGACATGAAGTTGGTGACGAAATTAATATTGCCCAATGGGAAGAGGATCCTGTTCAAGCAATGAGAGATCTCAATGCAAAATTTATCCTAAAATCCAAAGAAACAAATATGTTAATACAAAAATGTGTTGACAATGTTGTCGAAGATTCGATTGAGCTAGTTCGAGGAGCAGTTAATTAAAGCTCTCAAGAGTGGATTCGGATCTTAATTCGGATGCAGTTCCAGGACTTAGTCAACTTTCTAAAGAAGAAAATCCAATCTCAAATCCCTTTTGAGCATGTGCCCACACAGTAACAACAAAATGCATATTTTAAAAGTCACTTTGGACAAGTGATAAATATGAATTCACTACAACTAACATTCTAAAATTTATGTTATTATTGGGTGCATGTGTGCGCATTTTTGTCAAGCTTGCACAAGCATCAATGAGTCAACATGAGCTAGCTTAAACTGCGCCACCCAAATATACCTGATTCGCAATCGGGCTCCCAACCTTGTACCTCAGCCAACACTTTCTTTTCAATCTCAAAAAATATTTATTATGTAAACTAGTATATAGTTATTTAGTATATAGTTTGTAATCAAAGTGTTTTTTTTGGAATGCAATTGTGGCATGATCATGGTAAATTTGCTGTTTGCCAAACCCCCTAGGGTTACCATGTGGTTGGAGCTAGGGTTAATGTTCAAATGGACTATAACTGATGGTATTGCACTATTGCCTTGTTCGATTAAGTCGTGTCAGATCTATAACCACAGGCCTGTAACCACAGCAGAAAGTTTAATTACACTGTATGAGTCAGGGGATACTGTTATGCGGGTTGATGTTAATGTTACACTTTTATTAATGATTGCATTATTGTTGTAGCAACCTCAGCGAATTATTATTTGGCACAGTTCTGTAAGGAGAAGATATGGGACAAGCGACAAGGAGGTTTGATAGATGATGAAATCAGGTACATTCCCATTCTTGAATTCTTGAATCCTTGGAACAAATGCTCAAAAATGACTCAATACTTGAAGAGATAAAGTTGACTATGGTACATTCATGACCAGTTGTAGTTCAGGACTGTATGTTTTTATGAATCACCTGTAAGAATGCAGTATTATTTAACCCATTAGCTGGCAATACACTCATACTACTTTAGGATTTTAAGGTGGTTGGTGATATGTATATAATTTATATACAATATTTTAGGCCTAACCGGTGGGGTGAAGGATCGTTTTAAGGTGGTTTTAGGTATATAGCAGTCGACGACGATCACGAAGGTGTTTTTCCACTTTGTTCAGGCTGTATTTACGTTGTGACGCTCACTCAGAACAATGTCTAATAGCGAAGTGTTACGAAAGTATTTACAACGCTGCGCGTAAACCGGACTATTCAGCATAAGTTCAAGTTGATCCGATAGAGCGCCGACCTCGCGCTTGGGAAACGCAAAAGTCAATGAAGTGGGTCGTCCTTAGCTACACTCGTGACCAAGGTTTTGGATCAAACAAGGCGTTGTTTCAGCACAATAGCGAGCTTAAGATCTACGACGACGCGGCAGTCGACAACACCATATAAATATGTGAATATAAAGAGACCGTGATTGAACAACGTTCTTGCATGTTTTAGCTCACAGCTTTTTATTCATGACTTTTAAAACGTCTCAACTGCAGTTATCGACTACAGTGCAGGTTGTAAAAACAAACGCGAAATGCAGCTATTCATCCTTCTGACTTGCCGTCGTCCTGAGGATGTAAAAATGCTCTAGTTGGCGTCGTTAACAAGACAGAGACGACGTCGAGAATTCTCTTGGGACTACAAGTTTTTCCATTGCTTTATTACAAGCGAAAAACTTCATTGTTAGAAGGGCCGCGTCGTCGACGTTGGCGTTGTAGATCTTAAGCTCGCTATTATTTTGATTGTGAAACGGTAAGATATTTTCTCGCGCGCACACCCGGTGATTCCAGTTATAATAACTCTTGAAAAACGGTCTAAAATATTATCTCTTGAACAGTTTTGCTTTTAAAATAAATTTCAATTTTATGGTTCCCTGCCTCTTCTGGGAACTTGAGGGGTGCATTGACGCATAAGGCGCATCACGTGTACGGCCTTAATCAAACGAGCAATATTTATAATGATCTCTATCCCTTAGCTTTAGGCTCTATGGAAACCAGAGCGAATACTTTTTCAATTTTTTTGGTTCGGTTTCTATATATTGAATAAACACAGCTTTTATGTTGTTATAATATGCCATAAATAAAAAGATACACATTGACCTTACTCTAATTGCGTGCATGTTAAAGATTTGGACTCTCCGCGTGCTTATGTGTCACTGAAAATATATACATACAACTTGTAGAAATAGCATGGATATGTTATTCATTAACAAAAACCCATATAAATTAATATTCTCGCATTTTGTTTACAATTTTATGCTTAAAATTTCTCTTTAAAATGAGATAATAATCGGCAACTTAAATATAGCTTAAACGAAGTTTTTCACCTGGTGCTGGCCAAAGTAACGTGGACTCACTTCTCTTCGAAAATTTCGCAATAGAAACATGGCGTTTTCACGATGTCTCAGAAGATGAAAGAAATCCTTCTGCCTCGTTGACTAATAGTTCAATGGCCCAACTTCGACCGCCATGTTTGTCATTTTTCTGTGGCAAATTTATATATAGACAATATAAATTTTCGTTAATGAGACAACGTACACGTTAAAGCTAGTACGCTAAGCAAGACATCAGATAAGAGTTCTGTCTCAAGAGGTGATTCCTTCCGTTCAGGCCTCAAGGAACGCATTGTTCAGTTTCACTTATTGACAGATAGGTCAAAGATCATTTTCGTCATTGGGCATCCTTTCACGTGGGCAGCTCATGATATTTCATGGTCAACCAATAGAACACTTATAGCTACGAACACTTAAGTTAAGTTGCACATAACTTGCAGCATGCTAAGCAAGATCAATATCATTTACAATAAGCTCTTTGCTTATTCAAGTTATTGAAATATTTTACAAGAAAGAAAAGTTACCGATTATGCGAACCACTTTTGAACGGTGCGATTTCAAATGATGTGATGGGCGGTACGCGATCTAATGCAAATTGACAATAAAGAGTGTTTCGCATGGACATATTATCGTGTATATACAACCACGTATACCTATTATTTGAATTACTGAATTTTCCGTACTATGCTATGTTCTATCTATGGTATTATCTTTAGGTATAGAGACATTCATTAGACAATTTTCGATTGGCTATCAAGGTCCAAAGTATTTAAATTATCTTCATTGTGAGCTGATCAACATAGACTCTTTTTATTTATATATTTAAAAAGAAACTGCATGAAAGATTATTTTTTCCTTAAAGGATATTGGCAGTATATCTTTTGTTTAGTTAATTATTGAAAAGAACTCGTAAAATTGTGTAGTAAGTTGTTTTACAATTTTTCCGCATAATTTTTTGTTTTGGAGTTATTTGGATTTGTTTTGATCAAAATTTAGCGTGTGGTCCGCCATTTTGTTTATTTTGGAATATAATAGCATATGTTAATTCATGCATCTGACGTCACAACTTGGATAGAGTAGTTAGCGCCATATTTAAAATCTCTTTTACAACATGTACTGTTCAGTTTATGGCTGTTCAAGTAGTAGCAAAAACAACAGCGATGGACAACTACATTTTTTTTCATTTCCCAATGCTGACAAAGGTCCAAAAGAAAAAAGCAGAGCAAAAGCATGGACTGAGTTCTGCAAAAGAAAAGGATTTCGTCCAAGTAAGAACGCGTGCATCTGCTCTCAACATTTTGACTCGAACTCTTATCTGCCATCACACTCGCCTGATTTTCTGAGATCAATTAATTTTATTGGTAAAAGGATGGTCAAGATGAAGGATGATGCTTTGCCCACGTTAAACATGCCACTAAATGGAACCAGAGAACAGACGGATACAATCAAAATTCGAGCCCGTGGAGCACTCTCTAGATTGAAGGTATGTACAGTCGTTCAGAACAGAACAGAACAGAATGGAATTTACAAATTACGTTTATAAGTTTCAAATATTTTGCATAGCAATCACTAAAACAGTACAGAACTATAATAGTAAAGAAATAAGTTATTTTGGAATCTCCAATTTTTGTATTTTTTAACGTTATCCCCGAGCCGGCGCGAAGCGCCGTGCGAGGGTACTAATTCCGCTCGGATATTTACACCCGGGGAAAAAGGAAAGCAATGGGAAATCCAAAGTTCATCAAGTTTTGCGGGCGCATGGCTATGTTTCATGGGTGTGATGGGAGTGATGGGTGGTCATCTCACTAATTTTTGTTAGGAGTAGAATGAGCGAATTATATAAAAACATGAGTAAGTCATATCAGTAAGTCTGAATTATAACTTATAAATCGCTTTTTGGGACTTCAGGAAAAGCGGCGGAACAAATTTATCGTTTATCCCCGAGCCGGCGCGAAGCGCCGTGCGAGGGTACTAATTCCACTCGGATATTTACACCCGGGTATGTGAAAACATTGTGGAATGCAAAGTCGTCCACCATTTTTTTTGTCATGGACGGTTTTTTAAGTTATGCGCATGCGCGAGTTAAAGCCGAGAGAAAACTGGTAACTAGCTACATCATGATTGGCTAAGACAACGATTTTGTTTTTATATGCAAACGTCAGAAAAATAACTGCCATTTTGGGATTTTATTTTTGGCATTTAATTTATAATGCATTTATATGAAAACTTTTTTCAAAATTGTACTCTGGAGTCGGGACATATTAATTCAGACAAATATTAAGTCTCCAAAACAAGAGAAGTGAAAATTTTGTAGAGGACTTTTATTTACTAAAGTCAATAAGAAAATAAAGCAGTCGAAAAGCCGAGAAAGGACAGAATTTTCGAGTTTTAAAGCGTTTTAAATTAAACGGGTAAGTGTTTATTTTGCATACAACTATACTTTGTGGTTTTGAAATTGCATAGTTCATCCTGTGTGGTCAATACAACATTGTTTTAGTGTTAGTTCAAATGCGTTATATAGAAAAGAAAAACATATTTTATCTAAAAGACTTCATAGTATAAAATACTGTTCAAAAACAGTTGAAGTTTTACGACAATTTCGAAACGTTTTGTAAAGTAAATCAAAGCCAAAAAAGAACAAAATAACATACCTACTTTATATAGTTGGGCAATTGGTAATTTTATTGTTAAAAGTAAAAATATTATCACAGTTTGTACAGAAAAGAAAAGAAATATAGAGTAAAAGGCAGTTTAGTTTTACAAACTTTTCGAAACGTTTTGGTGAACGGAAGGTTGCATTAAAACATTAATTTGAAGCTTATAGAATGCATAAGAACATACCTACCGCATATATCTCATATTTCTATGCCTAAAACAACTAATATTTTAATTATTTTTGCAGCTTTTGTAAACTGTTTTGTACTCCAGAAAATAAATTTATATTATTAATCGAGTTGCCATGGCTACTGTGCTTCCTCTTCTTGAAACAAAATTTCCATTTTTTCTTCTTTCAAAAATTCTCAACCCAAAATAGATTTCCCAAAATATTATTGTTTCCTTCCACTCTTCTTTCCAAACTATTACAGTAATGATCAAAATTTTAATGGCACATTTAAAATGAAGGGAAACACAATGATTACGTCAAGTAAAACATTTCATATGGCGATAGCCTTTGAGTGCGTCGTGAAGAGGGGTGTAAGCCAGAGGCCCAGAGATCCAATTCAGTTTTCCAAGCCAAAATTTTGCTTTGAACCCAGATATCTGACTCGTCTACCACCTTTGCATAGCAGATTTTGTGATGAAAAAGCTTAGTAACAGTAATGTTTTGGAATGTAGTGTCTGTCAATGTTCGGGTGCATGGGGCGAGGGGTTACTGCAAGCATGTATTTCTAGTACTTTATAAAAAAGAATAAATAGAGATAGATGGTCGAAAAAATATGGCAAGTTTCTTATATTAAATTGTTGATATATTTTAATATAGCCGTAAAAATGTTGTTTTATTTCCATAGATTTTCATTTTTTTTCGAATTAAAGTATCCTATATTTTATGTCATCAAAAAGTTCCAACTTAAAAGGAAAGCGAAATCGTTTCACATGAGAGAATTTGTATATTTTCATCTGATTTCATTTCAAAAACTAATTTATCAGTAAAAGGCAGTTTAGTTTTATAAACTTTTGGAAACATTTGGAAAAATGACAAGACACAAGTTAAGTCAACTGCAACACAAACATTCTTAACAAAAGATCTCGTGGCACAGTTAATTACACCTGTGTGTTTCGTATCTATTGGTACACAGACAGAAGATGCTTCTTCTCCACTCGATGTAGACGATTCCCATCTATTGCCTCCAAGCGACAATACCAGGAACACGCCTTCAGACGCCCCAATCGACGCCGTCCATAGTTTCAACAAACCTTACTGCAACCAAATCAGATCTGATTGTGACGACTCCGAAAGCGATTGCGACAACGGCAATGTTGAGGACGCAAATTTTGAACCGGAATTCGAAAATACTGATGATAGTGACGAAGGTGAATTTATTTAAATGCAAAGGAAGCAGATGAAGATAAGCGCCAAAAGATTGTATTGTCGCACAACAAACTACCCCATAATCAAATGAAATTTATTGTTTTTGAAGAATCGCTGGTAAAATGTTTCGAACGTTGTTTCAAGTGCGACTCAGTCTTTGCCGTTTGTCTAGAAAGTACTGCGGGAACTTTTTGCCGAATATCCGTTACATGCTCGGGTGATATTAATCACGCGTTTGTTTGGTCGACATTCGTTGCACAATCGGTTACCTCTGTTTAATTTGACGATTACTTCGGGAATTTTATCCTCTGGGCTTGAATGTGCAAAATTTCTCAGGCTTTTTTATTCTTTAAACATATCATGCATAAAGCGAAGAGAATTCACAGACCTTCAATCAACGTATGTCATACCAGCTGTTGTTAACGTCTGGAATCGGAAGAAACTTCTTTGGTCCAGGAAATCAAAGGCACGTCTCGCTGTATAGCATCCGATATGCGTGTCGATAGTCCTGGGCACACTGGCCTATTTGGATCTGGGAGTTTCTGGATGTAGAAAAAATGTTATATTGGACACGCAGATCATTAAGGTATTCCAAACATTGTCCTGTGCAAATCTAAGAACAAATCTATCGATGTTTATACTGTCCTCTGCATTAAAAAGAACACTCTTTGGCAAAGACAGCATGATGGTTTTCGTTCACAATAATGATTCATTCTTTGCTTTCGCTGATAGGTTTATTTTTTTACGACATGCCACGATATAAATACTTCAATATTATTCCTTAATTTTAGCAACACTAGTTTGATGAAATGTACATGTGGGTGTGTCAAGGGCTAGGTTTGTTTATTTTTAAACTTTATTTTTCATATCTATGAATTATAGAGTACGGCAGTAAAGAACTCCAATGCGATGGAGTTAGAATCCCTGAAACGTCAATTGTTATATCTTGAAAGTGCTAACGTGAAGGTCACTAAACTTGTCACAGACAGACATGTTCAGGTCTCATCTTTCATGGCAAACGAGAAGAAAAACATTGAAATGCGTACGATGTTTGGCATGTTGCAAAAGGTATGCGGTCAATGGTCCTAGCTTGCATTGTTTGAGGCAAGTTTAACTGTTAACTTTCTATTGTGCAGGTGAGAAGAAAAGGTTGTTGAAACTGGTGAAAACGAAGAAATTTTGTGTGATAAAACCTTGGATAGGGCAATAATTGTTTTGTAACTTGTTGGGCTATTTTTAATATAAGTATAGTTTGTATTGTAAACAGGGCTGTGGACATTTGCCTTATTGTTTGTGGATATTTTTTTTCAATTTTTCATACAGTCAATTGACAACCACATGTACTGGGTTGCAATTTCCAGCAAGACTGAAATCGAAAAAGAGGAGAAGTGGACAAGTTTGACAAACCATATTCCGAATATTCATGACCATTCGGAAAACAAAGTCTTCAAAAAGTGCACTCATGAGGTCATAGAAAGGCAATGGTTAAAACTTGATAGAGTAGTGACTACTATCTGATAACACTGCACCAGGTTTTAAGTTAAAAACGTGAAAAACAAGTTAATGTTCAATAATGTTTTTTACATTATGATATAGGATCAGCTGCTCACAAGAAATTGAAAGAGTTGATCTGCAGACCAAGACTGATTAGTGCAGTACGAAAGCTTTCCAGCTACAATCAAACGTCAGGTCTAGAGGCAAAGCATTCTCTGGACAACTTTGCCTCAAAGAACACGTTTTATCCTTATCATTCGTTAATGGCCAGGTATATTTTTAATTTTACAATAACAACAGATCTGACACGCTATATGTAAAATCGCTTCATCGTCGTTGGCTTAAAATTTAAAAATAATAATTTATTCAAACAAAGTCCCAATATTGGGACATCGAATACATGGTAAATAACTAAAATAAGTCATTACAACACCGTTATTGTCGATTTCAGGTCACTTTTCAAAGTGCGGTTCCCAAGTTTGTTGTGAATATTCCCAATTACGTTTGTAAATTTGGAATATTGGGCACGGAACTTTCAAAGCCAACTTCACAAGTTGCTCACTAAAGTACCGAAGTACTGAACTAGAGTACCAAATTACTGAACATAAACTCGCAATTTTGCAGTGTTTTACTAAATATAGTCAACGAATTAAACGTATTTCTTAAAAGCTTTAGTAAATAACTCGTCAAATGTGTTGGCCATATTAGTAAACACTGCAAATTACGAGTTTATGTTCAGTAAACAACTTGCGAAGTTGGCTTTGCAATTTCCACGCCCAATATTCCAAATTTAGAAATAGTCTAGGACCTGTATAGGAGTTTGTATGCGTTTCATTTACCATAGGCAATCTCAACTGTTTTAGGGTGAAATGACCATAGCGGTCAACATGGCATATGTGCCAAAACCTGAATTCGGGACGAAAGTCCTGAAAATGACCCTGCCCTGAAACGGCAGTGCCGACATAGCTCTAACTTCCGAAAAGCAAAAGCGACAGCTTTTCTGAAGTGCTTATAGTGTTTAGAAGGGTTGGTTTTATGGGTGGTTATTGGAAGGAAAACATGGCCAGAAATTGCGGACATGCGCCCGCTCGCACGCCCCCTCAGCGGCTTTGCTTATCTAATTAAAATTCATATTTACAAAGTAAAATGGCTTCCTCAGCTGCTGGTGAAAAGCGTAAACGTGTGGTCGATTACCAACAGTTGAACTCTCTTTCGTCGGTTGTTTTGTACGACACAGTACCGAATAGAAATAAAGGAAGACTTTGGGAAGTGGAAAGAGTCATTTCAAGGCGTACAGTTCGTCATGTAAGTTCGTCGTGCTTCGTATTAATATTAGTAAATATCGCAGTATTGATCATTTATAGTCTGTTAATTAAATCATCCCAGATAATGTATATACATTCTATGAAATATAGGATCATGAATACCTAATAAAATGGCTTGGCTGGCCTTTTGAATCGTGCTCTTGGGAACCCTCGTCCAATTTGACATCAGATTTGCTGAGGTGAGTGACATGATATAACTTTTAATATGAATGTGATTCTGAGTTTGTATTTGTTTTTATACTTTGTGATGATCATCTTCAAATATTGTCAAAAATATCATGTTTTGCTGAGCAAATTTCCTAATACTGTAAACCAACAAGGCAATTGAATGTTGTTCTATTAGTTGAATATATTTAAAGCGAAAGACTTCTAGGTCTGAGTTTAACATGGAAACTGCATATATTGTACCCAGCTCTACTAGCCCAGTACAGCTGGGACTTCTCGTAAAGACAATTTCAAGTAGCTTGCAAGATATCTCCAGGGAGAATCAGCCCTTGACATATTAAAGCTGATGTAAACACCCCCTAAATGTTTGTTTCCTTTGTACACATTTGTAGAAACTATGCATTTCCCACGAATATTGATGACCAGAGATTGCAAGAGGCAAGTCGTGCATTTGCAGCAGGCATTTTGAGTGCACTAAAAAACCAATCAACGTCACCTGTGTATGTAAACTTGGGGTTGGACATTTGGCGATACATCACGTACAATAAAGGAACAGCTTCGCAACACCGTGGCCATTTTTTGTTTGAGAAGAATGACCTGGTACGATTTAAGTATTTACCTTCTCATTGGTGGTACTTTCTCAATGTACATGGTGAAGGTTGTGGAATTGACTTCCCAGTTAAAGTGAAGCCAGTTTTGTCATGGACACCAGCACATTTTGTGAAGAAAGTGGGTAAATTAATTCAAGCCCCACGTATTCCCATCGAAAAAATTTGCATCACCATCATTAGAAGAGGATACAACATTGAGAATATAAACTAACATATCTAGTTAAATTTATATATATATATATACATATTATACAGTACTATTAATTGACATTATTAACATAATTATTTACATATTTGCATCATTGATGGTTTTCGTTAAAAGTTCTTTAAGTTTTTTCTGATCGCAATCTGGTCACTATACCCATTTCCTTCAACTTAGACTTAACTTCAGCTATGCTAAGACTCTCGATGTCAACAACTGATGCATTTTGCAAATTTTCCTCAGGTAGGACTTCACAACTGATCCTTTTGCGTTTTGCACGTTGCACCCTTATCTCATTTCCCCAGTACTCAACATTTCGCTTCACGTATTGCCTTGGGGTCCTCTCACTCTCAGCCAGATGGTCAATGCGTTTTTCAACAAGAAGAACATCTTTTGGGGCATCCCACTTGTTTGACCTATGCAGGTGAATCTTTCTACAGTCATCATTGAGTTTCTCTACTCCTACAAAATAATGTTTGAAGCTAAATCCATTGAACACCAAGATAACAAACCGACATAGAACAGGATTACAGTTTGTATACAAGGGATGAAACCTTAATTTGTTTAAAAATCTATTTACAGCTAGCCAGTGGGGAAGCCGGCCATAGCAACTGGTCATGCTATGCAAATTTAATGATGTTTACATTATTCAAACCTTTAGAAATGTATTGTTTTCATGCGATGTTGATGCCGATAAATTAGCATAGCATGACCAGTTACTAGGGCCAGCAGGTAGCAAGCATTAATATCTATTTTACCTTGCCCAGTAAATTTCTTTATTCCTCCACATTTTTCCATAAATCTTGGAACATGGTAGACCATTGCATGCATGTAAGGGGTAACTCTTTCTTTCTCGTAGCCACGACTAATTGTCCCACTAAGGGAGATATACAGCTTCACCCAGTTGGCAGCCTGTATATAATCAGTATTAAAAGATAAAATGTGTGTCAAAATGTTGGTATATCAACAGTAAAATCAGCATGCATATATATACCACCTTTTAACCTTGTTTACCCAGTCCACGCATGCAGAATTTAATTTCCTACTCAAGTGTTAAATAATTAACGAACAAAAAATAATGTATCTGGCAAGGCAAAACTGTTCCTCTGCGACCCCAAGAGTGACTTGGCTAGTAATTAAACCTTACAAACCTTGACAAAGTAGTCCATAACTTGTTCATTGTTTGGATTGTCTTGTCCAAGTATTGTGTAAACAACATCAAAGTCCTACAGATAAAATAATTATGGATGTTACAGGCAGGTACTGTTTATTACTTGTAAAGTTATCTTGTACACGTGATACATTTATAAGCCACAGGCTCGGATGATTGGGTGACCACATTCTGCATGTGTTACAACTGTAAATAAATAAATAATTACATTAATTACCTTCCAGAGTTGAACTACAGTGTCACTGGTTTCTGGTCTGATTATGCCATGTAGCTTATCTGGTAGTCTTTTTAAGAGCAGCTTTTTGTCTGACCCCATTAAACTTGTGAAATCATACAACCCACTGCTCTTTCCATCAGCATCTTGTTTCTGCCAGACATTGAATGTTATCCCACAACTTTTAATAACTTTGATAAGGTCCTCTTGATGTTTATTTTGCCTTTGCACTGGAGGCTTGCCCAAGTTATCTTTTCTGTCCCATTCAATAGCATCCAGGACAATATTTTTGTAAGCTTATCTACATAAATAGTAATTATTTGAGGTGTTTTAATCTATTTTAGCTTAGATAACCTGCAATATTTTCCTATCTTGGGATATTATGTACGCATGTTCACAGGTTGGTGCTGGCGTGACTGAGAAAATCAAATGAAAATGTTTTCAATTTTGAAAATTGGTGCCTGCACACACACACAATCAAACAAAGTTAGTGATGTGCACGGTCCAAATTTATGTGAAAATTCCCATTCGATATCCCTAGAGTCGTGGCAAGTCGAACCTGTTAACAGGCATACTCTAGGTACAAGATTGGGTTAGGTCTGGTTAAATATCTTGTGCATTCCATTGAAAATGTACAAGAATTATATTTATTTTGCCTAACCTGTAATGCGAAGCATTAAGTGGAGTTCATCCAATACAACATTCTCAAGCGGAATGTTTAAAAGTGGCTGATGCTGACAAGAATGTTTAGCAGTGGTCGCATCCTCTTTAACTTTAGCCAAAGTTCTTGCTAACTCTCCCCAGTAAAAGTCTTTTGGGTGGGACATGTCATATCTAAAAAATATAATTTGTTAAAAGATCATCATTAAAGAATTAATTTATGTGAACAATTGTGGTCTGTTAACCTACAGGTATAATGAAGTGAGTTTAAAAATACGTACCTGTTAAGCTTATGGACTTCACACCAAATACAAGCACAGTCAGAGGTTGCAGACTTCATGCCAAGCACAAGAAGAAGAAACTGAAACATTTGTCAGAAAGTGATTTAATTAGGTGAACTTGTTAATTTGATTATGTCACATCTGCGATTGCTAAAACTTATAACCAGGAGGCTTGTTATACATGACTATTGTAAGTGGCTTTTATTTACCTTATAATCACCACCAAGATAGACTTCAACAGGGATGTCTTTTCCATGTATGGTGACCTTCTTACATGCTACTAGATTGTTTACATCTTGAAAAATACTGGAGCATGATGTTTGTAGCAGCTCATATGACTCCTGCCCTTTAACAATAGCAACTGTGTGGTTCCCTATGAAATGGCAAATTATGTCAGATAATTGAGAAAAAAACACATCACTCTAATTTATAAAACCTCTACTGGTAACACCCTGTCCATCCCGCTTACCAGCCTCAAAATGTTTGGTCACTTCATCACTAACATATCTCAGTGGGGTAATACAGTAGAGTTGTATAAAATTAAAAATATTCAATCTTGTGAACCACATCCTTATTAATAACTAATTATGTACATCTGAAACCAGCATTCACAATACCTTTCGACGACATCATATCCTTCTCACTATTCAATACCGAGAATGAGATTACTATAAAATTGGTCAATCTTGTCATCTTTGCTCCATCGCCAGACACTTTAACTTTCAGTTTAAGCGATGGGTCATCAATGTCTAGTTTGCCCTGGTCTGCCTGGAAGAAATATTAAATTTCAATATGATTTCACTACTTTGTACCAACTACACAATCATCTCTACTGATGAAGATTATTTTTGGTGTCAAATTTGTTAAAATTATCCATCAGTCAATTTCACAAAATTGTATTGTTGCTATAGGGGTGGGAAATTTGCCATTAGTCATTTCCTGTTGCCGGAAATTTGCATTGTCTCTACAAAACAATGCAAAGCCTTAGTGCAGTCAGTGTGGGAGGGGGCAACTGAGGGCATGGTTACTGCATTATTCCACCAGAGGTAAAGAGAATGTCAAGGTTGAATATAATTAGCCTAATCGATAAATGCTTTTGGTTGTAATATTACCTGGCTTTGAATGACTGATTCCAACTCGGCAGCAAAACTTAGTTGAGCACCTTGAGCTGAACCAGGAGTTCTTGTTATGTGGCACAGTTTGTTTAACTCCTCTTTGCATTGTTTAATTATGTAAGATCTGGGCAAATCCTCGCCCTCGCACACCATTGTCAATTCATGATAGGCCGCCTCACCTATGCCAAATTTGTCTAGCGCAAACAATCTGTTGTTTACTTTTTGCTGATCGTCTTCGTGCAAATCTTTGTAGGAGCGCTTCTCATTCTCAGCAAAGGACATCTTATGACTGGTGCCTTTCTGATCAACAAAATCAATATCCCTCAACTGCAATCCAAATGAATCGGCAAACCACAGTGCCCTTTCTACATTGCTTTTGAGTTCCTTTAGTTTTTCTCTGATGACGTTTGCCTATTTCTGTTACCGTCCCACCATTGTTTTTAAATGTCAACTCCTGGCCAAGATTGTCAATATAGGAATGTAGTTTTGGTTTTCATTTCTAAGTCTATCAATTTCAACATTAACTGTGTCCATGTTCTCGTTGACAACCCTCGTCTCTCTTTGGGCTTTAACCATATCACCAAATAGCTGTTCACAACGTTTCTTCAGCGATTCGTTTTCCTCTTGGAGCACCTCGTTTCTGATATCGTTTTCCTTTATCAGACCTTTCAGGGCTGTAACAGAGACAAGTTCGCCTGCTTGCACAGCAATTTTCTTTATTTGGGCTGCATGTTGTCTGTATTTCGTTCCGTTCTTATACTTAAATTTGCTCATTATGTCAGAACATGTTCGTCTCAAACGTCCTTCGATTCTCTCACAATCTTCGTTTACGTGTAGCCCAGCATTTGCATTCAAGTAAACATTTAAAATTTCAATATACGTACAAGGAATATGTTGTTGCAATGCTTCTTGTCTTGCTTCGTACCAGTGCCGAAGGCATTCGTGCGACACATGAATTGTTATTATAATTTCTTTGTCCGACACGCTTTGGTGATTTGCATAACTCAGACAATGGTTTGTATTTACAGATATACTGTTTTTATACTTCTGAAGACTCAAAAAGTCTAAAATATCGGACATGTTAATTACAACTCAACATTTCGAACAGAAAGGTATAGCTTGTTTGAACGATGTACAACAATCAAAATTCCCGCGAAATGACTGACTGTGCGCGAAATTCAGCGATTGCTAAAATTGGATCATTTAAATGTCAAAAAGGGCCGGGATTACAAGCAATCGGGGTAAGACCGGAAGATGTTATGCTTTGTGAGGATCCGTTTTAGTTAATCCCGATACGGAAATGCATGAAGTAACAGGAAGTCAAAGCAAAGGGTTCGCTGACCAAAATCGCCGTAGACGCTACATCTATCCCTAACATCTATGCGGCATTGGAAAGATACTATTTCGGTGCATATTTTGATACCAAACATGAGAGGTTTCGTCGAATTCATCTGCCAAAATATGATTTCTTCTTCGGAGCGATCAAAGTTGTTTATCAAAATTGTGAGCCAAGCACAGCTAGTTGTCCTCACGGCCCGTTTTATACGATTTTTGGCAAAGATTAGCAGAGCGATGAAATTAAATGTAGTTCTCAAATTCGTTGGACTATTAGGTATATATACGTTGGAAACGAAACGAGCTCGGCAGATGTGAATCGAACAGTAGAAAACGCATAATGCTGAGACAAAGATCACCTTTTGGCGAAAATCTGGTTCTTTTATATACAAAACATAAGGTAAAGTGCTGAAATATTCATTTGTAAAATGCAGGGCCGTAATAACTCGTAACATACATTGGAGTTGTTCAGATGCTTTCGGACATGCATGTAAATCACGACGGAGCTCGGCAAGTAAAAAATTTAACACACAGACCTTGCAAATAACGATTATGTAAATTTCCCTATACATTTTCACTCCTACTATTCAGCCCAGATTCAGCCATATTGAAAGCGAATCGCGCGCATGCGTAATTCACGCGTCTGTAATTTCTGGCCATGATTTGTCTAAGTATAATATTTTACAAGAAAATGACCATGCACCACCCCAGGTCAACTGCTAATTATGCATGAAATAACTAATATACCTGGCAGAGATTAAATTTTCTTATTTCCTAAAAATTTTTATCATGGGATGAAAAACTATGCTTAATTTAATATAATTATTGTAGATTTCATAAGGATTGACATTGTTTTGTTTAAATATAATACATTTTATTTCACTTACCCCCACCAAAACACGATTTCAGCCATACTTTGCCGTCTTGTTTGCTCTTTATCGCCGAGTCTCGCAAGTATCATCAAATTGTTGCACTTTTGCATAATGATAGATGGCTAAAGAAGATTTCAACCAAGTTTCGTCAAGTTTTGAAGCAGTGCAGTGTATTTTATCTTCGATGTTGTGTCCTTCGATATCTCGTCAAATATGCCGCCATTGCAAGCCTCGCAGCTTCTCTGCCTGATAAATGCCACTTCTTCGTCTTCATATGTATTTAGATTACAGTATCCAAGAGTACTTCATTGTAGAATAGTCCCAATCGAAAAATTGAAAACATTAGTCGCACTTGAAAGGAATTTTCATTTGTTTTTATTTTCTATTGTTTTTATCATAAATCATAAAAATACAATAAATATAATATATTTACTTGGGTTCTGTGGTACGTGGCGAACCAGCGTTTCGTGAAAATATTTGCCCCCCTGTCAAGTAGCCCACGAGGAGTTTTCGCGAAGATTGCGCGTGCTTTCAAATTATTTTTAAACTTGTGTTTTTGATTCTGATCCTAAATGTGTTATGGGAGATTTTTTCCTTTCAAGTGCAACTTGTTTTCAATTTTTCGACTGGAACTATTCTACAATGAAGTACTCTTGGATACTATAATCTAAATACATATGAATATGAAGAAGTGGCATTTATCGGGCAGAAAAGCTGCGAGGCTTGCAATGGCGGCATATTTGACGAAATATCGAAGGACACAACATCGAAGATAAAATACACTGCACTGCTTCAAAACTTGACGAAACTTGGTTGAAATCTTTTTTAGCCATCTATCATTATGTAAAAGTACAACAATTGGATGATAATTGCAAGACTCCGCGATAAAAAGCAAACAAGACGGCAAAATATGGCTGAAATCGTGTTTTGGTAGTGGGGTAAGTGAAATAAAATGTATTATATTTAAACAAAACAATGTCAATCCTTATGAAATCTACAATAATTATATTAAATTAAGCATTGTTTTTCATCCCATGATAAAAATTTTTAGGAAATAAGAAAATTTAATCTCTGCCAGGTATATTAGTTATTTCATGCATAATTAGCAGTTGACCTGGGGTGGTGCATGGTCATTTTCTTGTTATACTTAGACAATTTTCCTTCCAATAACCACCCCTAAAAGCAACCCTTCTAAACACTATAAGCACTTCAGAAAGGCTGTCGCTTTTGCTTTTCGGAAGTTAGAGCTATGTCGGCACTGGCGTTTCAGGGCGGGGTTATTTTCAGGACTTTCGTCCCGGATTCTGGTTTTGACACATATGCCATGTTGACCACCATGGTCATTTTACCCTAAAACAGCTGAGATTGCCTGTGGTAAATGAAACGCATACAAACTCCTATACAGGTCCTAGACTAAAACGTAATTGGGAATATTCACGACTAACTTGGGAATCGCGCTTTGAAAAGTGACCTGAAATCGACAATAACATAGTAAATAGACACTAATAATAATAATAACATATATTAATATATAATAGAAAAATAAAGTAGATATTGTTCAAAACCAACTGAAGCACATCAAAAGTTCTCAGCATATCGTAACAATACTTAAGTCTTAGCTATTTGCAAAATATTTTTATCTTTCGTATTTAAATATATATATAGTAATCAGACCATGCGCTATCAAAATAGCTAGAACATCAAAACAATATTTGCCTACACTAACTTCATTATTGATTTATCCTTCATAGCCATAATATATATAAATAGGTCTTCCGAAGTAAATAAGTTGAAAGAGCTATTTATTTTATATAAATTATCAATAAATTGAGGTCGATGAAATTCGTGTTTGTGCAAGGCATTAAAAAATGTTGTTCATCTCCTGCCTCATTTAACTCACAAAGTCTGCATAGCCTATCATTGCGTGGGACATTGTTGTATCTACCGGTTTCAACAGTTAGCTTATGTGCTGATATTCTTAACTTTGTGATAGCTTGACGATATTTGAAGTTGGTCATTTCATATAAGTAATTTTCAGATTCAAAATATGAAGTTCATCTAGTTTGCTACAGACAGATAAAACTAAAAATATATGCTGTATTTTTGTTTGTCACATAGAATATTTTGCTCTAACCTTCACTTCAACGAAAACGCGAAGAGACACAGCAGGTTCACGAAGCCAGCTTTGCCCGAGCTCAGTTCTACGGAAGCTGTAGCATGTAGCTGCAGTGGAAAATGTGCACCCAAAAGTAGTGGTGGGCGATATATCGAAAAAATATCGATAACTTCGATATTTGCAAGTATCGTATCGGTATCGATAAGTATTTTCAAGTATCGACAATTTCGATACTTGTCACGTGTTACGAAATTTTGAGTTTTAGTCACTGAACTCTTGCATAACCGGACTGCGATTAACAGGGGGACTCATGAGGAGCAATTGGTAGGGGGTACACTTGACATTTTTGAACAGAAGCTTACCATTTATGTATATACTTGAGTTGAAAAATATCATTTGAGTTGAATTTACAATATTGAAATTTCGGTATACATTCATATACAATTTTGAGTATCGGTATCGAATATCGTATCGAAACAGTGGTATCGAGGCAAAAGTAACCGGTATCGTTTCGAAGTCAAAATTCCCAGTATCGCCCACCACTACCCAAAAGGTGTTCTTGTAAAGCAAATCGTCGCCGTTGTCAGTCCAATTGTCACTGCAAAGACGAGATGTGTTCAAATCGATGAAATGTCTATTTATAAAAAAGGCTGCTTTCCAGTTACGCGGATTTTTTATACGAATGCACGTGTATAGACACGAAATAGTTTAAATATAGAAAACTGAATTCTGTTCTTTTATCCTTTAATTGACATTAAATCGCTTTAGACATTTTCGTGCATACACGCAAGTATGAACAACACTTAACTGGAAAGCAGCCTTAATCAGGGAACCCAGCGAAAGCCAGTGTTACCAAACTTTACTTAGGAAATTTAAAATGTGTATAAAGCCCATCAGGCGATGAAAACTTGCCCCGTATGCACTTGTAAATACACGATGGAAATGGTCGACGACACTTTTTTCCAAGTATTTGAAAAATCCAGCGCGAACACCTTCGATAAACGAAATAGTTTGTGCATACGAGCGATGTCTTCGTCATCTATAGTGGCCAATTGTCTTCAACATATTGCATAACGTCTACTTCAAGCACATCTTTAGAAATATTTTGTTCAAATGAAGATAATTTAGTTGTGCATGTGAAGCCTTGATCTTGCGCAGAATTTAGTTTGTCGTCGTATTCATCGTATTCAATTGGTTTTTCATGACAGCAAAAGCTCTCGACTGTCTTGGACATTAAATCGCAATTGCCACATTTGCACCACTCAATTGTCGACAGACGCCAGTGGTTTATTGCTTCAAATTATTCATCAACTTCGTCTTCACTTGCATGCGAACTGCCAGTATCCGACCCCAAACTGTCTCTCTCGGCCGTATTTTCGTTTGACATTGGTTCAAACATGTATGGTTTTATATCATCAGCACTTTCGTTATGATCTTCCACTATTCTTTTTATTATTTTAAATAAGCAAGATTGAAGTAATTAGTGTGCGTGTAACCTTGTCGGATATTGTTTACATTATATTATGTAACATATTGTGAATGTTTCCCAGTTGTGACGTCACACTAAAAATATAAGCAAAAAATATACTGCCAATGTCCTTTAATTATTAGAATATTATTTCCAATATATTCTGTACAATTGAAATAATAATATATGTAATAAGATTTATATTATAAGTAGTATCTAACGAGCAATTTGATTGGCTAATTGCGTGTGCTTTATGATGCACTAAAGTACGGCCACTGTTCTGATTTTTCTCCCTTCGTCTCCGCTGGTTAAATTTTCCTCAGAATTGTCAATACAATATGAGCAAAATTATAATAGTTTTAAATCCAATGTCTGTCAGGCAACCAACAAATGACAACGAGACATAAACGGCGAATAAAGATTCGTAGCTGTTTGTGAGTTTGAAATATACTTTTTTGCTTGAAAGTTCGCATTCAACGGCGACAAGAAACGCGAAAATCTGTGCTATTTTGACATTCAAAGATACAAAAACTTTAATATCCACAGTCCTAGGTACAGAAAATTAAAATTAACCATTTTGGCATTGATTTAAATAACACTTTGTCTATAGTTGTTAAGCTGTCAAGATGCAACGACAAAAACCTACACAAATATGGACACTTTTAAGGATTTCTTGACAGTTTGTTTGAGAAATTTTTGACCACCAACCATTGAACAACAAAAAAAAACACAACAAAAATATTCAAACAGTACCTTCAAACAAAAACTACCTGATATATTTGGTTCAAGATAAAAAATCCAACTTGATACTGAATCCAGGACAAAAGTGAAGCAGAACAACGAAAAACCAATCTGTCTATCATTGTGCACTATTTTTGAAAATTTTCCAACAGTTTTTGTACCTTTTTAATCCCTAATTCTTCCGGTCCTCCGCCGGCCAGAATTCAAGCTTGTAGTTGTTGCCAAGCAATGAAAACATTGAAAACCTTGCGAGTGACGTCAGTGGTTACATGTTAGGAGAATATCAATATTGATCTTTGAATGACCACTTATAATATAAAAGAAATAGAAAAACTCATCTTGTGCTTTCATGGTGTGATAAAGCACTCGGGGAATGTTGGGGGAACACTCGACAAACGTGTGCAACACTCGGCTATGCCTCGTATTTTATACGCTTCTCTCGTGTTCTCCCAACATTCCCCACGTGCTTTATCTATAACTTAAAAAACTCATTAATAATTCATGAGGAAAATTCAAAAGAAATGAATGTTTAATCAATGTTTGTAAATCGGATATAAAGATTTGTTCTGATTTACATAAACTTCAGCTTTGATTTTCTCGGCTTAGACAATGTTTATTTTTAAAATTACTTCGCTAATGTATTCATAATATGGGTCGTTGTTCGATAAAACATTCGATAAAACATTCGCATCTGATCTTTATCTGATATACAAACGCTCGCCTTCGGCTCGAGTTTCTATATCAGATAAAGATCGACTGCTCATGTTTTATCTATAACATAAAGCACGCGGACTCATTTTCTATTTCTTAAACATTTACTATATTTGATATATAATGCTACGTCGAAGTATGGGAGCCTAAATTAAAAAAAAGCCTTGTTGTTTCTTTTTAGGCTCCCTTGTCACCAATGCTGATATATTTAAAATAGTTTGTAATTTTGTTGTGTGTTTGTAAATTTATCAAGTGTTGGTACTAAATCAAGTCAAATAAAATCAATACATTCTTTAAATTATTCAAAATTTAAATATCTTAAATTTCCTCTATTTTTTAAAATTAAATTTAAAGAGGAAATTTTCTTAAGTTGGAAGCATAAATTGCATGCATGCATGGTTTTGGATCGGGCTGTCGCCAATATAAATAATCATTTTGTTTTGCATGGATTCATGCAGTTTTTCTTAATTATATCGCTTTTTTGCGGAATTTTATCAACAGAAGTGAATATCTATTTCAAGTTGAATTTATGGCACTAAGAACGAGGTCAGTTAAATGGGTTATTTAAATATACAGATATACAAATGAATGATTATATTTAAGAAATAGAAAACGAGTCGCGTGCATTTATGATGTTATAATGCAGGAGGGGAATGTTGAGAGAACACGAGGCGTAGCAGAGTACTTTACACGTTCTCGAGCAGTAAACAATTTTGTTCAAAGATCAGTATTGATATTCTCCTAACATTTGATCAGTGACGTCAGTTTTCCGTCGTTGTGCTTTACTTTTGCTCTGGATTCGGCATAAAAGCGAATTTTCCATCTAACTGCTCTGTTGTCATTGACATTGTCATTGGACGTTTTTGAGGCCAACAACCAAAAAAAAAATCTTCCAGGTCTCCAGAAGACCAACATGGGTCCCTAGAGCTATTCATTCGACAATGTCGACATGACATAGAACAACTCCCCAAATTTAGACCCAAAAGGCCATCTAACCTCAGCTGAATTTAGTGCTCTCAAATCACTCCGTGCTCGGGAAGACATTGTTATCAAACCTGCTGATAAGGGCAGATTTTTGAGCAATACACTGATTCCATACCCGATTACCTTGGTAGGTACACTGATGACTGTCTCGGCACAGCATCCTGGTCCCGCGGATTGTTGGAGAAGTTTATTTACTTTGTTAATAACTTCCACCCAGCACTCCAGTTTACGTGGGAGATCAGTGAAACCAGTGTATCGTTCTTAGATATACTAGTATCTATCAATGGCAATAGACTTGTTACTTCTGTGTTCTACAAGCCAACTGACTCCCATAGCTATCTTCTCTTTACTTCTTCCCACCCCAACCACAATAAAAGGTCCATTCCTTTCTCTCAGCTCCTTCTCCTTCGCCGCATTTGCAGCGAAGATGAGGATTTCCATACCAAAAGTCAGGAAATGAGAAACTTTTTTGTCCAACGCGGTTATCCAACCCCTCTCTTAGATACTGCCTTTTCGAAGGCCTCCAATATTCCCCGATCCGAAACCCATGGAGACCATGTGTCTAATGTTCCCAACAACAAAATACCCCTAGTTCTCGGTTACCATCCCTTCAATTTCAAAGTAAGGGATGTCATTAGGAAGAATTTTCATATCTTGAAAAACGACCCTGAAACATCTTCCATTTTCACCAATAATCCCTTAGTCTCGTTTCGACAAAATATCCGTGAAACCCAAGTCCACAGCTCTCTACCACAGGACTCGTCGTCACCTAATGGCACGTTTCCTTGTGGTGTGAAGCTGTGTAAAACCAGTATAGATTCTTCCACTACAATTTTGGCACCAAAATCGAAGTACACTATTAAGTACCATTTCACGTGCACCTCCTCCCATCTCATCTACTGTATTTCATGCAGTAAATGTGGGATGCTCTATATTGGTGAAACTGGTAGATATTTAAGGATAAGGTTTGGTGAGCATCGTCGTGCTGTCGTAAACAATGATGCTAAACAACCTGTTGCCAGACATTTCAACACTGGCAATCACAGTGTTTCAGATATGAAAATTCGAGCTATGTGTCTCATTTCTGGTAGTAATGATAGCCGCAAAAGCCAAGAAATGCGTCTCATTTCCCAACTTGGCACCATTCATCCTCTCGGCATTAATGAGCGCCTCTCTTACATTTAACTCCTATCTGTTTATGCCTGCCACCAGCAGATACTCTACATCTCACCTTATCTAATATTTCGTTCTTTGTTTTCTGTCTTTCTTGTTTTGTTATCTTTGTTCGCTGCTCCTTATATGCTAATATATTCTGTGATGTGATTTCCATATTTTGTTTATAGTTTGTTTTGATTAAATCCATCTGATTGGTTTATTATTTTTTATCACGTGATCGCTTTTGTATTCACTATAAAAGCACATGTTTTCCCCCGACCCATTCTACTAACTTCCAGACGAAGGGCCTTCGCTCGAAACGTCGAAGTTCTCATTGTATTTTTCAGGTAGTTTTACACAACAGTCAACCGCCGTACTTATTATATATGATATATTTTTCATCTGGAACCAATTATATCAGGCAGCTTTTGTTTGAAGGTACAATTTGAATCAATTTTGTGTGTGTTTTTGTTGTTTGTCGTTGTGCGTAATATATTTGCTCAGACAAACTGTCAAGAAATGCATAATTAAATCCGTATTTGTGTAGGTTTTTGGCGTTGCATCTTGACAGCTAAATTGGCTGTCAAAATCAATGCCAAATTGGCTAATTTTTATTTTTGTACTTAGAACTGTGGATAAATTTGGTTTGTTCTGAGTTTAAATATAGTTTATGTACATTTGAATGTCAAAATAGCACAACCTTTTTGCTTTTTATGTCGCCGTTGAATGTGAACTTTTCACGCAAAAAGTTTAATTCAGACTCGGAAACAGCTACGAATCTTTCTTCGCCGTTTTGACCCGTGGTCATTGGTCGGCTGGCTTTTGCATCTCGTTTAGGTCTACTTTTTCTTGCTTTCTGACAAGCTTTGGACTTTACAACTATATAATTTTGTTCATACATGCACACAATGTGCTCTATCATGATGTAGACTCTTGAAGCAAATCAAGTAGTAGATTCGTAGATTCACCAATAATTATTGTAGTCTACACTAGAGTTTAACTGAATAATATTCGATAGAACAACCAATTGGGTATGGCGATTAGAACTGATATAAGTTAAGTTTAGCATGGACGGGAGATTTTGAGTCATTTAAGCAATTTGTAACTGAGTTTCTGAAACGTGTCGGAAATTGGTCTCAACCCGGAGGGGATAAGAAACTTTTCACTACTGGGGATTCTCTGATCTCGTGGAGAAAGAATAAAAACCTCCTGTTTATCGAAGGAGACAACGCAAACCACGTAAAGCCGGCCGGCGCACACTAGAGCTACGTGCTTAGAAAAATTTCATTCGTGACTACTTACATAAGCAAATTCCTCCAGTGTGTGGTGACGTTTTGGGAGTTTCCTTCTCGCTTGCCATCGGCGCCGAATATTCAACATGTTGAATAATTTTTGGCACGAATAACGAATTCCTCCAACTGTCCGCACAGGAAAATCAAACAGCTTGCAATATTATGCGAATACGCATGCGTGGTCAAACTTGTTCTCGATCAAACATGGCTGCTATTCTGCTTTGCCGCCATTTTGATTTGTAAGACGCAAGTAATACCAACTAAAACAATCCAATTATGTCAAAATTTTATGGACAAAAATAGTGAGAGTTTTAGTGAAGTTAAATCAGCCATTTCAACACAAAATATAAGTCAACAACCAGACATGCAAATCAGGTATGAGTTTGTGATGCAAAAGAGTTTGAACCGGACACGTCTATTGTTATGGAACAATTAACGATCTCTATAGAAGGCAATACGGATGATGGTACATCATTAAATGACACATTAGTCGGTGAGAAAATACGCGTAATGGCAAAAGAGAGCGATATCCACAAGAGTGTAGTGTGAAATTGTCTAAAGACAGCTCAATTTCCAGTGACGAGTGGGGTCAAGCCACAGTTAGGGATTTTGATAAAACGCATGCAGAGGTAGCGGCCCTTCACAGCGGGAACAGCTCTTATCGAGACATGTAAAATTAACGTATAGTAATGTTCAACGGGAATACACCGAGAAATAGTCGATTGCCTATCAATATAGCTGACGGGATTAAAGGAGTTCAGCGAAGGCGAAATAAAATTTAAAATATACTTTATAACTGGAATTGTCGATGACGTCAAAGAGAACCAAATTTCATCTCATTTAGAAAAACACAATATAACACATACTTATATTTCCGTTCTTAAAAGTCAACGCGATGGAACTTTTTCAGTCAAAATCAATGTTCCATCATCTGCATCCCCGCTGATGGAAAAGGAAAGTTTTTGGCCAATGTTTGTGCGATGTAAACCGTGGCGGACAAACCGCAGGAAATGCCCAACCTATGTATAATGGCTCAGATACCGGTACAGTCTGGGCTGTTAGGGCACGTTACAGACAGTTTGGTTCAAATTCGTCCGCACGCAACTTTTTCAGTTTTTGATCGGCGCAAAGTGTGGTAACCCCCCTGACCGTCATATTTGCATATTTCAATACGTCCTCCACCTGAATTTGGGGTCAATCGTAGTACAACAAGAAAAGGAAATCCAATTATAAATGAAGAAACTTTGTAGGAGTTTTAGTGCTTATACAATTCCCAATTAATACATTTTATTAGGGCCGGTGACAGATTCCAACAAGACCTTGATCGATGTTAATAGAACATGAGGTTGTTCCAATTAATATCGGCGCACCCTCTGTCGGGAATACATGTTTCTCATAGCAAATAACTACTGAAGCATTCCAAGCTATGCATGTACATGAAACATGAGTATAACCAGAATTCCAAGCTCAAACACTCACCCAGGAGAAATTCCACAACAAAGTTTGCGGGTATCACTGAATAATTCCAGATACAGCAAATCGTGCTGGTGAGGCCTGAAGAATTCCAGCTATTCTTGACTAAGGGATGAGAATATTAAATGGAATAGCCCACGGTGACTTGATTGTTATTAAATTCTTGAATAATCAGGGGCGTCGTGGATCCACGGGGGCTCCTGCATGCATGTGGTTAGTTTTTTTTCTAGAAATGCTCAACAAATTTGGCAGCTCGAAATGTGTGTATATTAAGTGTATTAAAACATATATCAACCTAAAAGCCCTTATCCGTATACATAACTCCCAGAAACCCAAAATGCGTGTCATAATCAAAGCGCATGATCCCAGTTACTGTTTACATTTAAGGTCAATTTAGAGCTTCCATTTTCAAAAATGGTAGATCTTGAAAAGGTCAGTTAATTCTAAAATTGAGCTTTTCTGCTCAGTGAAAAAATAAAAACCCGAAACGTGACTATGGATCAAGCAGTATATGTTTAATTACAAATTTGAGTCTGTTCTCCTTATTTAAATGGCAGTTGTAAATTTTTCTTAGGATGTTCCTGGGATTACATTCCGTCTGTTCTTCAAAGGTTTTGAATCTCTCTGTGGGATAAAATGGGACTGAAATTCACGTTTTTGCCATACACAGCACTTCATATATTTGAGATTTTGTTATTTCAACAATTTACTGGGTTTATTGTCGGGTCATATTGCTTATTTGTGGCCCTAGTAATATAATTTTCACTGCACTACACGGGCCACAAAAGATACCCTCCAAAAGTCATGTTATTCTCTTATTGACCTTATTATATAACATTACATCTATTATATTTGCCAAGTAAATGCACTTGTACAGCAGGTAATAGGCAGATAATAATGAACCAGATGATTAAACAAACCACTTCTTTACAAAATATATCAAAACAATTTTTTGTGAAAAATTACATTATTGTACAATTCTTCTTCTCCTTCAATTCTTTACAAGCAGAGCTTTCCTCACTTTCACTTTCCGTTTCAGTTTCATGGCACTTTGAATGGTTGACAATGGGAAGACATGCAGTCAAGTAGTCGATCAGGTTGCAAGGTAAAGGCAGTTTGGATAAGTCTAAATCACGTGATACCAAACCAAGAATAATAGAACGACACATTTCTTTCAAAGATGGCAGCCCTAGGCCTTCAGAAGGTAACTCGTAAAATTTATTGCATATATAATAACTGCCTTCACTACCGTTGCAGTGGTAGACAGCAAACTTGTTCCCACATGTGGTAAACATTGGATATATGTTACATATAGATTGGACATAGTGATAAAATGATAGCCAATGTTGAGGGTCTAAACAAGATGTTTTAATTAACACAACAGTAAAACAAATATTCTCATTATTCGTATTATCGGCAATGACCAAGCATAAATATCGGCCGTCAGGGGAAAATTTTAAAGTTTTGTAAAACGAGCTGATTCTCAAAGGGAAAATACTTGTGACTTCTAATTGAGTGGATCTTTTATGGTTATTTTCAGGATCCCAAAGCCGAACTTCCGTGACTCCATTACGTGGCTGTAGTTGAAGACCAACTGTATAGTTTCCTAAGACAACCGATGCAGGATGAATAGCGACATCTACTAGGTTAGTATCACTTGAATTTATAATGGAGAAGCCCTCTTTCTGAAACAGACAAAGTTCTTTCCGGATATCGAAGATACACAAAGAGGTAAATCCTTCATGCTTGTTTGTTGCAACAACAACTGCAAAACATCCATCAGGTGTTATCGACCCAATGACAAATTGACTAAACGAAGTTGACAATCGTTGTGGCCACGGAAAATAACCCAATATTTTCTCCATGCGACTTCTCCGTTCAAAGATAGAAACCCTGAATTGTTCCTTTTTATCAGGCTTACGTCTTATTCCAAGCAAAAGCAACCCATCTGTAGTCAAATTAATATTTTTTTCAAATGTAAGGCCGATCAAATATGCATCATTCCAAAATTCGTCAAACTGCTCAATAGAACGAGGAGAAAATGATCCAGCGGAGTAAAGAGACATATAATCAAGTGAGCACGTGGTGAAAGGTTCAAGCATGGTTGCGACAGAAAATGGATCAATCACCTAAGAAAAAAAGGAAGAAATTTTGTTAAGGTAACTCAGGAGCAAGATCCACAATTTAAACTATCATACCATTCGTTTATTTTTATATACCAACTACGTTGGAGAATGCTGCTTAACTTTATTTCGTATAAAAACATTTTATCAATGCGAAAAGTTAATTTTCTACAAACGTCTAACCATTTGTTCACATTTGTAAAAAATACAAAACATCATATTTTTGTTTCTCCATATAATCACCTAAAACTAGGAGTTACTATCGCAAGTGAGGTGCTACCTTCTAGGCCTACTGAAGTGATTGTGCGATAACATAATGAATGGATTTATGAATTCTATTCATATTACGTTTTGCCCAGACTCGTGCATACCACCATTTCTGATATAGGTCTCATTCAGAAAATCTAATAACTTAACAAATTTAAAAGATTGATTGACTACTTTCATAATTGAGACGAAGTAAGTATTCTTTAAAATTCGAGCAATGGTTTTTGGTAGATTATGCTGCCTATTATAGAATGGACGATGATTTAGCTAGTGTGTTGTTTATTATGCTAAACCTCTACTATTTAAATTTGTTAATATTTTGACTGAAATTACAAGGAAGTTTTGGACCTAAACGAGGCCAAGAAAGCTTATTAAGACGCACATAAATGAATGTTTAAATCCGTCTCAATTATGAAAGTGGCCTATAAATATTTTAATAGTCAGGAAATATATTTGTATACATTAGAGAAAGGTTTTTAAAATTTCACCATATATAAACAACTTTTAAGCAATAGGATTCAGGGCCACAAGGAGTTCAGTTGTAATTGTAGTGTCACTCTGTCAAAATAAAGCTCATGATCATACTAAACTGCTTCATATGTTCCTGATTTTGACGTTTATGTATAATAGTTTTTCCGTGATCCAAGAAAATAACAGTATTACTGTAAGGATATTTTTTGGAAACCTTCCAATAGTTTTCAATGCCTGCCAGTCAACAAAAATTTTAAATTAAACGCCTTCAATTGTATGACACAAACCACACCTTTTGTATGCCTTTTGTATGCCTTTTGTATGCCTTTTGTATGCCTTTTGTTTGTTTAGACAAACAGCAGAAACAATGGTGTTTACAAGTAATTGAATACGAGTCGAAACATAAACAATTGCAATGTCTGCACCATTAGCCGTATTCATAGGTTGTTGATCAGCACGAACGCAATATAAATGGCACTAAGAATCAACCACCAAAATAGTCTGCGCGCAGTCCCACGACATCGCCAAACCATCAAACTTTCTGCCACGAAAATGATGTTATCCATTGGTCTGTCACGAATGCGACTTTCTCTAGTATCACGACTGATAATAATCAGCCGTATTAGGTTGTTGATCTGCGCAAGCAAGGCGTTAAAAGTGGTTGGCAAAAGAGCATTACAAGCAGCAACAGAAGTTGGTACCGATGGGAAAAGCGTATCAAAGCGGCTCGTGGACGTCAAGTTATCAAAGATTCCTCTGAACGGGGAGCTAAGAAGTTACTACGACAATCAGGGAGAGGAAACAAGAGATGAAAAAGTTCACGGAGTAATGTACCATCCGCCAAACGGAAAAGCCTCTGGATCAATATAGACGATGAGGATAAAGAACCGACAAGGTGGATAAGGGATGAAGAAAGTACGACGAGTACGACTCGGAGATTGAATACTCCCAAGATGACATTCAAGACACTCTGTAAAGGAAATTTTAATCAATAAATGTGTTTTGAAAATTAATTATGTGTGTGCTGTATGTACATTGTACAATATTTTCCCGTCCTATAATTATATATTCTCAATTTATTCAAATCACCGCTAATGATTAACTAATGACTCACAACCTACATAGCAACCGCTAAATGTTTACATACAATGTTTGTAAACCAAGACTTGGCCAATACTTTTTACAAAAAACAACAAAAATCTTCCGTCGAGCAGGGTTTGAACCTGCGACCTAGTGATCTACAATCACTCCTCTATCAACTGAGCTACCGACGGTTTGACGGCTCTGTGAGAGATTCGAACTCTTGTTAACTTGAAGCTTATAGGCAGCAGTCTAACGCTAGTCAACGAAATAACCTTACATACTACCGTCTTTAATGCGTTCCATATGTCCGCCACCAGTGCCAATATAACTTGAAGGTACCTTTCTATTTATATACGTCAAACTATAAGATCACTTAACAATGTTTGTATATGCTTCTAAATCTCACTTGTATAGACTTCACTAAATAAACGCTTGGAACTTTGTAAATTTATTACGTCGCTATATTTATCGACTCAGAAACCGTTTGTTTCGCAGTTTTGGTTGTAAGAAACACTTCACTAGATACGAGATTTAGGGAGTTTATAAATCCATGCGATTTTTTTGCACACTCAGTAAATATGCTGAACTCAGTAAATTTTGCCGTGCCATGTGACGTCATATTAATGAGGTCTCAAAGGAGTAGAACCGAATTGCATAATGAACGAATGTTTATATTAAATACGTACTGCGCCTCCTCATATACTAATGATTATTATCACGCTCATATGCTAATGCATTGCGGCCCCTGATATGCTAATCATGCAGCCTCTTGCGACCCCTCAAAAATCCGTGTCCAAAACAACATAATTATATTACTACTCACATTGTATAATTCAGACAAGAATAATTATAGTTAAGAAAAGCGCATTTTAGAAAAGTGGATTTCGCGCTCTTTTGCTTCAACTAATCATTAGACATGATCATAGGAGTTATAGTTACAGTTTACTTTGAGTTCACGCGGTGAAAACATAACCTCCTGCCGAAGGTAAAAATGGAACTAAAGTATGGATTTCCTACTTTTCTTTGAACGCTATTTTAGATTGGGGACACTGGATCTTATTATACGATAATAGGGTGGGAGAGGGGTGGACATTGGTTTCCATATATCAGCATTAGGTAAATCAGTGGCGAAGCTGATGAAGCTTACGTCCTCCCGGAAAATGAAAAGAACACACTCTATGGCCTTGTGTTGGAGAGAAATCTTCGCGGGCAATTAGATTTATCCACTTCTTACAGAGTTCTTTATATTCCAAACTTTTACAATCCGGAAAATTATAAAATGAAAGCTCTGGATTTCTTTTATTGTTGGCAAAACATCCAGGAACACAACACGTAAAACAACCTCTTATTTTACTCGGACTAGTCGATGAAAACGGACTGTTGCCGTTACTTTCAGGGCTGTCAAACCTCTTAGGACCCGTGCAAAAGAACTAGAGGCTTCATTGACAAGGAACAGCAGCGCACTCCTTTTCGGCAGTGACCATTTTGGAAAAAGTTTCCCGCCGTGGCTACTAAGACCAGAATTCCCCGCGCACATAAGCCTTGTGACGTCATTATGAATAAGGTATATTCTTCTGCTCTAATTCTTCACTTTCAGTTTCATGGCACTTTGAATGGTTGTCAATGGGAAGACTTGAAGTGAAATAGTCAATCATGTTGCAAGGTAAAGGCAGTTTGGCTAAGTCTAACTCACGTGATACCAAACCAAGAACTAAACAACGACATATTTCTTTCAAAGATGATTGCCCTTCCGGAGGTACATATCATAAAAAGCAACTAGATGTGTATTGACTGAACGTGGACAGTAAGAACGAAATATACCAAATTTGTTCCCACATGTGCTAAATATTGGAATTGAGTAGTTGAGGATAGAATTGTCTGACAAATGATAGGCAATATTGGGGATGTAAACTAGATGTATTAATAAATACAACTGCGAAAAATCCCTCCAGATTGTTCCCAATTAAACCGGCCGTCAGGGGAAAATTTTGTAGAATTGTACCCTAAGTGAATACTATAAAAAGAGAAACTTGCCAATTTCATTGTAATGGACCTCTTTTGTTTATATCTAGAACCACAAAGCATAACTTCAGTGATATCATGATCTGACTGCAGTTGAATACCAACCGTATAGTTTCATAAGACAACTGATTCAGGATGAACAACCGCGTAAAGTATGTTAGTACGCCATGAATTTACGACAGAGAAGCCTTCTTTCCGAAGTACGCAATGTGCTTTATGAACATCGAACAAACTTAATTTGTTTGTCACGTTTATTCGTAGCGAGAACAACTGCAAAAACATCCCTCAGGCGTAATTGAGCCCATAACGTGTTGAGGTGAAAGGAAAGGAAATAATAGTCGTATTCATGCATATTTAAAAATCGTTTTGCCCAAGGAAAATAGCCCAACCTTCGCTTGGTGCGACTCTGTTAATCGAAGATGGAAACCCTGAATTGTTCGTTTTTATCAGGCGTACGTCGTATTCGAAGTGAAAGCAACCCACCGTAGGCATCTGAACGAATTTCGTATTTCTGGGGGCGTAAAAAATTGGACACATTCCAATATTTGGCCAGGTTGATAGAACGAGTAAATAATCCACAAGAGTGGAATGCTTCTTCGTATGACATATCATCAAGTGAGCGCGTAGTAGAAAAGAGAGCGTTACAAGCAGCAATGGAAGTTGGTCAAGATGTACAAAAGGAAAAGACTGTGTTTCAACATAGACAACGAGGATAAAGAACCTACAAGGTGGATAAGAGATGAAGAAAGTAGCGACGAGAATCACTCGGACAGTGAATATTCCGAACGGAGTGATGACATTTAAGAATAATACACTCTGTAAAATAAATTTTAAGCAATAAATGTTTCCTTAGAAATTAATTTTGTGTGTGCTGACTAACAATGTACATTATGCAATATTTTCCCGTCCTATAATTGAATATTCTCCTGATGCAAATCACAGCTAGAATGTCTTATTAATCACCGTTAATGATTTATATACAATGTTTGTAAATCAAGATTTAGTCAATACTTTTTACAAATATTTCCGTCGAGCAGGGTGTGAACCTGCGACCTAGTGATCTACAGTCACTCGCTCTATCAACTGAGCTACCGACGGTTTGGCGGCCCTGTGAGAGATTCGTTAACTTAATTATTTAACTCTCGTTAACTTAGAGCTTATAGGTAGCAGTCTAACGCTAGCCAGCGAAATATATATATTTATATCATAGATACAAAGATTTCTTCACAGAACTAACAGTGAATAAAAATCGTATTGTTAAAATTTGGGGCAATAGAAAACGCGAACAATTTTTTTCACAGTGAAAAAACTTTGTTCGCACAATATAAATCGCGAACGATAAAATTTCACTAGTGACGAAATACTCGCGGGTTTTTTGTCATCAAACCAAAAAAAAATATGGCCAAAAAGCTATACACAGTCGTGCTCTGCTGAAAAGTTCATTTTATAGCAAGAAAATAAAACTACTCAGCAAAAAACTCGAAGAGATGTTCATTTACTTGAAAACTTCCTCAGAACGAAAAGCGAGGAGCGAAAAATTGAAGATATCTCAGCAACGGACCTTAACAAGCACATTTCCGAGTTTATTATGTCAGTTCACACGGAAGACGGCAACGAATACGAGCCAACGTACCTTCGAAGTTTAGTGGCGTGTTTTGAACGGCACTTAAAAAGTAAAAGCTATCCTTCAAGCATCATAAACGATCAGGTATTCGAACAAACGATGAAAGTCCTCAAGTCTAAGCAAAAAATGCTAAAGAAACAGGGAAAAGGAAACAAGCCGAACGTATCGGTAGCGTTGACAAGTGAGGAAATACAAATAATATACGAGAAGAGACTACTCGGTATTGAAAGCCCTGAAGCATTGTTAAACACACTCTGGTTAAACAACTGTCTTCATTTTGGTCTCAGAGGTTGCAAGGAACATCGTGACATGTACTGGGGAGATGTTAAGCTTTACAAAATAGCCTAGGAACAAGACTATCTCGAGTTTAATGAAAGACAAACCAAAATTAGAACTGGCTCTGATTACCGTGATGTTCGACAGTTCCGCCGAAAATGTTTGCGACCGATGGAAACAAAAAAAGTCCTATTGCAGTTTATAAATTGTTCTCAGAGAAGAGACCTCGAGAGATGAATTACGATGATGCCCCCTTTTATTTGTCAGTTAACGATTTTAAAGCTACAGATTCTGCCAAAACTAAAGCGTGGTTTAAATCAGGTGCCGTCAGCGTGAACAAACTCAATAGTTTAGTGAAAAGGATGGCTGCAAAAGTGGGAATTGAGAACCGCCGACTACGCAATCACAGCGACAGAAAAACAATGGTCCAAAGGCTCAGTGAGAGGGATGTTCCACCCACACATATGGCACAGCTTTCTGGCCATAAGAATTTGAAAAGTATTGAAAACTACAGCAGTGTGTCGACAAATCATTTGTGGAATATCATTCTCGTTGTGGAATATATATATGTTATTCACCGGCTTGAATATATATAGGGAAACATTTCTCAAGGTCTATTTTTTATATCATTTTAAAAACAAAAACATGGGCTCGCGCGGTCCGTACGGCCTCATACGGAAACCTAGAATATGAATTCGGACAGCAAAAAAGATCATCTTACAAACTACCATCTTTAATGCGTTCTATCTGTTCCCCACCAGTGCCAATATAACTTGAAAGCACCTCTTTGTCTTTATATACGTCACACTATAAGATTACTTAGTGTTACGGTGCAAAACTACATACAATGTGTGTATATGCTTCTAAATCTCGCTTGTATAGACTTTACTAAATAAACGTGGAAGCTCGTTCACGAACAAGGAACTCGAAGTTTAATACTGCACTCGACTGCGTCTCATGCAGTATGAAACTCTCGTTCCTTGTTCGTGAACTCGTGCTTGTAAATCCCTATAATGTACTCACAGAGTGCATTAATCCTTAAATAATAAATAAACCCCTAGAAGTGTATATTATTTAAATATTGGCTGATCTGCACACACTGTACTAAACATGTAAAGTCTAATAAATAAATGTTCGTATGACTTGTGTTAACCAGTTTTATACGCGAACTTAAACACGCGTATTACTTTGTTTATGCTTAATTGCTAAATATCAAGATATTAAACACATAAATACCTTTTGATTTTCGGTCATGTCTGCTGGGTTCCCGTCAGTGTTCTCGTCTTTCGATATATGTTGTGTTCGCCTTGACTAAAATATATAACCAAATACGTTCACAGAAATAAAGGATAACAAATATATTTTGACTTTATCTAACCAAATTTCTGTCCTCTTGTAAATTAACCTCTTGTATGGTAATGTTCGACATATTTCTTATTTTCTTTCAAATATTTCCGTAACAATAACATTCAGTGCTTCCACTCGCATAAAACAAGATTTCCCTTACTCTTCCTTATTTTTTATGAAATTTACTTCCAAAAATTGCATAATTTCCTTCCAAATATCCTGGGATGTGCCCATCGTAAACTCCCTTTTGCAATTAATTTTAAGCCCTTTTTAACGTTTAAAAACGTTTTTCTACTCGAGAATTAGCGCTTAGGTGGAATAAACCAAACAAACATATGTAATAATTTCGTGTTTGTACCACGTGTAATTAAAGAGCACTCGATGAAAATGATATACGAACACAAGGGCAGGAAGCAACTTCAAGATGATCTATTAGAAAGGGCACTTTTTCCATTGTATTAGCTGTAGAAAAGAGCACTTTGAAGAAAACTTGGGTGGCACGTGCCTACGATAATACGATTTTACGAGACTGGATAATATATACGAAAATGAGGTTTGCAAACTGCAAGTGTTTTACTATGCCCTGGTTACACATATGTAACTCTACATCGTGTAGGTTTGTTTGGTTCTCTTTAGCAGTAAGTAAACAACGAATAAAGGAAAGGTTATAAAGTAAGCCAATTAATTGCATAACTGCAATTACCCCCACAATCTCCTGTCAGGCGGTTACCACCCTCTTGCTGTATAAAATATTGCATAATTCTGCAATTTTACCCAGTGGCACGGCGTTGCACAGCATGCGTCCCTGCGAGATATAACTTTATGCCTCACCTCTATTATGAAAACATCAATATTGCTGTCGTGTCTGAGCTCAGTTTACTGGGAAGGAGTTGTACATAGTAATAAACACATGTTTTGGGATAAATTGGCTATGGGCATAAGTGGCCCATAGCCGTTTAATAATCTTCTATAAAATATCACAAAATTATCAAATATAAAATCATTGACAACGTAAGCCCAGTAAAGGTGCAGGGCAAAATATACGCCAACACACATAGATGACTATAGAGTTCAACAGGTAGGTCTACTAAGCTACAACTAAATAGAATGAGTACTTCTCATATGAAGATAAAATATTATTACATGATGTGTGTATACCATAGATGACTATAGAGTTCAATAGATACCAAGTTCCAACTTAGAATGAGATCTTCCCACATGAAGATAAAAAATTTATTTTATTTGTACATGATATTTGTATACAGAGGTATAGGTCTGGGGAGGAGGCGGGTTAATAAAAAATTTTAAAAAGTGTTTAAGTGGACTACTGTAGTCGGTGAACACGATGCTGAAAAGATCGATGAACACGTGTGAATCCAATTTATAGTAAAACCCCCGGCAAAATTATGCAGGGGCAAAAACGGAAGTGAATAATATCAACCCATCTCCCCCGCAGTGTGCCTGATAACTACACAACAAAAAGACATAGAAGATGAGACATAAAATCCCTATTCGCTTGCAAATATTTTCTTTATGCCTCACCTCTATTATGAAAACATCAATATTGCTGTCGTGTCTGAGCTCAGTTTACTGGGAAGGAGTTGTACATAGTAATAAACACATGTTTTGGGATAAATTGGCTATGGGCATAAGTGGCCCATAGCCGTTTAATAATCTTCTATAAAATATCACAAAATTATCAAATATAAAATCATTGACAACGTAAGCCCAGTAAAGGTGCAGGGCAAAATATACGCCACAACATCACAAGATGTGATGTAGCCCCACCCCAGGCGCGCGCAGCAATCAGACCAAGGAGTGAATAATTCAAAACAGCCGCCCATGCTAACTGACAAAATTATCCGCTGTTAAACAACTAAATTAATCATCGATCCAATCACGTCATCTGCCCGTGCAAGATGTTGCAATTGGATCAATCACATTAGACAAAGTAATAAAAGACAGTTGCCCATGCTAGCTGAATATGAGAAATCTCGATCCAACCACAACGTCCGCCCGTGCAAGATGTTGCAATTGGATCAAAGACATGAGCGTTACACTGCCCCGCCAGTGTAACTAAACAGATTAAGTAGTGTAACTAAACGCCTTGAATAAGATGTTGCGTTTTAAACAGATAAGGACCATCTTCCGGACAAAAAACATTAAGGTCTTATCCCGGCAGGTTTGTTTGTTGATAACTGAAACCAGAGCTTCGTTATCAGTGAAAATTAAAATGGACTGGTTTTGCATATGTTGACGCCAAAGGTAGAGACTTAGAACGATGGGATAGAATTCCAATACCGCAATATTGTAGGTTAACCAATTGTTAGGCCACGCCCCATAGCACCAGTGATTGCCAAAAATAGCCCCAAAACCTAAGCTACCAGCTGCATCCGTATAAAGATTTAACTGTGGTGAAGTATTCCAATTATCATCTAAGAAAAAACTTTTCCCATTAAATTCCACTAAAATGTTTTGCCAAACATCAAGATCTGCTTTAACTTCTTTATTCAAGCAAACAAAATGGTGGGGAGCACGCAAACCTATTGTAAGGTCAATGAGACGGCGTAGGAACGCTCGACCTGGTGAAACTACAGCACATGCAAAATTGAGCAACCCACAAAGTGATTGCACCTCTTTAAGTGTGACCTTTTTACGACGCAAAAATTCTGAAATTAAATTAGTAGCTTTCTCTAATTTATCCAAGGGGAGGCGAGCTTCCATTTCAATGGTGTCAAGCTCGATGCCTGCAAATGAAAGAGTGGTAGATGGGCCAACTGTTTTATCTGGTGCCATGGGGATGCCCAAATAATCACATACTTTAAGAAACAGTTCGAGCTGCTTCTTACACAGTTGATGAAGGGATGCCACAATTAAGAAATCATCCAACAGATGAAGGATCCAATCTATGAGCAATTTTCTTCTGGCAATCCATTCAACAGCTGTACTAAAAGCCTCAAAAGTTTTGCAAGAGCTAGAACAACCCATAGGCATACACCGGTCATAATAGTATATACCTTTCCATTTTATTCCAAGAAGGTCATAATCCTCTGGCCGTATGGGAATGAGACGAAAGGCATTGCGAATGTCAGTCTTGGCAAGGAAACAGCCACGACCGGCCTTCTTAATTAATTGTATAGCATGAGCAATAGTAGCATAACTAACAGTTGGGTTTTCTGATGAAATACCGTCATTAACAGACGTACGTTTTGGAAAAGAAAGGTGGTGAATTAAACGAAATTCACCAGGAGTGTTTTTTGGTACAACCCCCAAAGGGGAAATCCGAAAATTGGAGAACGGTGGTGCAGAAAAAGGACCGGCCAGCCTATGGGTATCTAACTCTATTGCTAACTTTTTGTCAACAACATCTGCATGATCAATACATGATGATAAATTACTAGCTTCAAAGGACTGTTCAAGTCCTTCAAAGTGTAAAGAAAACCCAAACTTGAACCCAGACATTAAGTAATTAAATTTGTCAAGTGGATAACCATCTAAGAAAACTGCAAGCCTATCATATCTTATTGGGGTTGGCAGGGGAGACACCGGAAGCTGGGGACATTTTGACATTTCGTTGGAATGGGCGAAAATTACTTTGGGGACGAAAATTACATTGGAATCCTCTATGATTCCCTTCACATTTAAAACATGAATGTTTGTGATCACATCCATCACAGTCACCTCCTTTATGGTACTTGAAACAAAAACCGCGAGGGGCATGCCGAGACATACCATTGGAATTAGACGAGTGTCCCCGGTCATAAGAAAAGGATGGTGATTTCTTGTGTTGAACAGTCTGGGAACGAAGCCATAGTTCCCAATGAATTTCACCCCATTGTAACAACTGCTTATGGCTTTGCTTCAGAAAACGGAAATTTTCATCATAAAAACCCCAATTGTGTCCCCTAGATGCCAGGTCCCTAACGATATCACCATACTTCATGAGGGCAGGGACCTCAGAAGGATATTTGCTGGTGTAAAGGCCTGCAACCATGTCTCAAACGAATTAATTTTACGGGTTTTAACACTAGGCTCCAAGAATAAGGACGGAGCATCTCGATTGGAGGTTGAAACACTGATTTTGAAACGCTCTTCAGCAGCAGAACTGGACAATAAAGAGCTAAGCTCGATGTATTCATCGTTCCAAAATTTTGATTTCAACTTGTCTGAAACACGGGCATCGAGAGGGAGACTGGAAGACCTGAATAATGAACCAGGGGTGCTCCCAGTTGAAGGCAAACTCTCACCTGCAATAACTGCATGAGCACCTTGGATGCCACTTTGGACCAAGGACATGATGGCTGGTTGGCCAATAACCCCGGGCAGTGGTGGACCTGGCTGCTGTAATGGCATAGCTGATAGACTGGTCGGCTGTGGCATGATTGATGGTTGAAACACTGGTATGGCTGACTGCTCTATTGGTACTGGCTGGAATGGCACTGGCTGGACAACTGGCATTGGCTGGACGACTGGCACTGGCTGGACGACTGGTACTGGCTGGACGACTGGTACTGGCTGGACGACTGGTACTGGCTGGACGACTGGTACTGGCTGGACGACTGGTACCGGCTGCAGTAATGGAGCTAGGCGCTGCGTCACTTGCTCGGTCACAGTTGCCACAATCCTCTCGAGCATACCATCAGGGAGGCCATTTGCAACTGCAGGCATCTCCTGTTGGACGACTGGCACTGGCTGAACGACTGGCACTGGCTGGACGACTGGCACTGGTTCAGGCTCCCGACGCGGTCTACAGCGTGGCGGCTCCCCCCTATCCAGAGTCGTTTCACCAGCCTTTCTCGTTGGCCGTTTTTGACGAGATGAACGTCTCATACTGGAATTAAAAATTAACAGAAAAGCAGCATTGTTGCCAGAAGAAATATACCCCTGGTATGGCAGACAAATATAAATGAAAATATGAGAAATATGCTGCAGAAAATTTTACCATCTAGGGATACATAACTTCTCCCAAACAAGATGGTGGAAACATACATGAACCAGTGTTAACGTAACCACCTGGGATACATAACTTCTCCCAAACAGGGTGGTATAAATATATGTGAACCAGTGATAACCTAACCACCTGGGATACATAACTTCTCCCAAACAAGATGGTATAAATATATGTGAACCAGTGATAACCTAACCACCTGGGATACATAACTTCTCCCAAACAAGATGGTACCGCCTGGGATACATAACTTCTCCCAAACAAAGTGGTATAAACATACGTGAACCAGTGATAACCTAACCACCTGGGATACATAACTTCTCCCAAACAAGATGGTATAAATATATGTGAACCAGTGATAACCTAACCACCTGGGATACATAACTTCTCCCAAACAAGATGGTATAAACATACGTGAACCCGTGAAAAACCTAACCACCTGGGATACATAACTTCTCCCAAACAAGATGGTGCCACTTGGGATACATAACTTCTCCCAAACAAAGTGGTATAAACATACGTGAACCAGTGATAACCTAACCACCTGGGATACATAACTTCTCCCAAACAAGATGGTACCACCTGGGATACATAACTTCTCCCAAACAAAGTGGTATAAACATACGTGAACCAGTGATAACCTAACCACCTGGGATACATAACTTCTCCCAAACAAGATGGCGTAATCAGACATGACGTGGCTGGCCAAGCATGGCTGACAAGTTGTCGCCGCAAAACAAGGCCTTTACTGCCATAAAAACTAGTGATAACCTATCAGCCACCTGGGATACATAACTTCTCCCAACAAGGTGGAACATGCAGTAATGTATAGTAAATTCATGCAGTGATTAAGGGATATATAGCTTCTCCCTTATTTGAATAACAAAATATGATATATTATCGATTGAAAATTATAAAAAAATAGAACAAAGTCAGTAGACAATAACTGATGAGTTAATTATGAAATAAGATTATTTAAGCATACGAAGGGCCTTCAAAATGGCTCCCCTATAACTTCTATAGAGTGAATACTGACCTTGGGCATTAACATGAACGCCATCAGGCAAATATAAATTAATAGAAGGGTTAGAAAACCCCCTGTGTGTCCAACAGAAAACATTAGGTATAGACTCTAAAGCAGGCTTAGACAAACAATTGAAAATATGGGCTGACTCATTGAAACTGTCAGCATTCGGGAAGGAATCACAACGAGGTATCACATGACAAACCCCCACCACGTGTGTGGAAAATTCGTCAAACAATAGCCGCAGTGCCGCACTAGCTTAAGCAAATTCTTAACGACAATGTTGGGTGTTGTGTTTGAAAGATCGTTAGTTCCAATTTCAAGAATAATGATATGTGGTTTAAGTCGATTGATGACATGTAAATCAAATCGTTGTAATTTTCTAACAGTGCGACCCCCAATGCCAAACATGGAAACAATAGCGCGTTCAGCAAGGTTGAAATCAACACGAGCGCGTGGATCAAATTGGTTCGAAAGATCGTCGCGAAGACGACGAATAAAGGAATGTCCTAACACTAAAACTGTAGGGGGAGCACTAGCCATTATACCTATATTAGAAGACCGAATAAATCACACGAGGAGGGATGCGACGAAACAATGAACACTCACAAATCGATTGAATGTCTAGACCGCCAAAGCGCACACAATTAAAATTGTATAATAAGCAAGTATATCGATAAAAGTTAGTATATTAAGGAAATGAAAATGTTCAAATACCTTGTAAAACGTAGAAAGGATCACGTAGAAAGGATCAGGTAGAAAAGATTAATAAAAAATTCTAAAAAGTGTTTAAGTGGACTACTGTAGTCGGTGAACACGATGCTGAAAAGATCGATGAACACGTGTGAATCCAATTTATAGTAAAACCCCCGGCAAAATTATGCAGGGGCAAAAACGGAAGTGAATAATATCAACCCATCTCCCCCGCAGTGTGCCTGATAACTACACAACAAAAAGACATAGAAGATGAGACATAAAATCCCTATTCGCTTGCAAATATTTTCTTTATTGCACACTTAACATTAATTTAATGAGCATTTCATCCCAAATAGACTATTTGATTTATCGATAAAGTAAAATACTAAATTAATAAGCCTCAAAGGTTGAAATACGAAAATTTCCTGCCAATTTATTAAATTTCATTCCAATTTCCTTCCAAAGTGGATTTCCCTTTATTTTTTTCTGCCAGACAGCCAGAGACCAAAATTTCCTTTTGACAGGAAATATCCTGGCAAGTGGAAGCACTGCATATCGGGTTAGGAAACAGAACTAACATTCCTAAAAAGTAATTTAGCGAAGGCCATAAATATCCATGTAAGTTATAGAACAAACTTTATAGTCGGTGATAAAATAGCACTGAGCATTGAATTGCTTTCGGGCGATGTTTTTTAATATTTTGTCGAAATACCGCTGACATGATACCTTTGGGCCGCGGACGGGGACACATAACTCCCAGGTTAAATTGACTACCAAATATTTCATGTTATTCATAAGTTATTCACGATAACAAAGACTCTGTGTTTGTTATACCAGTCATATAGCATTATTTTGTAATAACTAGTTTACATCATTAATACATCAATGAGGTTTGTTAATTACGGGTATATACCCGAGAGCCCTTGTTCCAACATCTCGTTCAACAAAACACAATATGAAGAGTCTTTATCGATCGACGGGAACGCGCTGTATTTACGATCAGTTGTTTGAAATGTAAATATCTCCAGACTTGTTTACTCTCTGGCAACAGGACATGCGTCATTCGATAGCTTATGTCTTCATCTTTAAAATGATATGTAGTTTGTTCCGGTTCATATTATATATCCGAAGTAATTTGCATACATGTTCATAAATTATCTAAATATTTTACAATTGTTGTTGATATAAACCTGAATTGCCAGAACAGGATTTAGAATTTGCCCAGCAATGTTACACAAAAGTTGTAGCTCGAACTCATGAAAAAAAGGAATATTGTTGGAACGTTTCATTACCTTTGCAGAAGTAGAACTGAAATTGGCAATACAAATGGTCGAAATCGTTTAAATTTAATACCCGCACGCGATATAAATTACGAAAAATGCCATATAAGGTTAGTGTTGCTTGCTAAACCGATGAAAATCCGCCATCTAGGCAATGACATCACGAGGAATCGATTGCCGGTACTTTCAAGCAGATAGGGTGCAAAGATCCCGGAGATTTTAGCGTCCGAAGTTGTCCGAGCGTGCGCCGACGCTGCAACAAGAAAGCATTTTCACGAGAATTGCCATAAAAGTGCTAGATTATTTCGTATTTTAACAATATGGCAGCTTTTAATATATCTTTCCAAGCGCTGTCGAATGGTGGTATTTAGTTTGTAGCATTTAAACAAAAGGTAGTAAAGCGTGGAAAGGTGAGCGAAAATGTCCCTCAAAGCCGGTGCGAGTGAGGGAAGTGTTCGCAGATGAGCAGATCTGTGTCAGGCCTCGGTTTCAAACGTCGCATTTTGCATGTGTCGAATTCAAGTGTTGGAATTATGTTCATAGAAAATTCTTAGTCTGAAACAATTAAATTCGACGTTTTTAATTGCGATCGACCGTAACTTAAAGTATATACGAATTATAATACGTTTTACAAAATGAAGGAGAGTTTAAGTAACTGTGTGTGATTTTAAGTGACAACTTGCATCAGAGATTTTATCACTCTGTCTCTGAGAACTCGGTCAAACATGAATAAGTTTTGCTTACGAGGAGCGACTATAGAATACCCGGCAACCTTTCGCAGTTCCTTTAAACACAGAAAGAAACACGGGAATAATTTCAAAACAGTTTAAGGTGGCTCCCTACAGTAATGCATGAGATGATCGCGGGACGAGAGTCAAAAACGCGTGCAAGTACGTGGACTTTCCCACGCAAATTCGACGATCAAAACAAAACAAAGATATTTCGCCCGGTTTTTTAAAATAATTTTTACCATTCTGAAAGATTTGTAATGAAAAAACTTTGAATAATCCTTAGTTTTATGTGACAAAGCATCAGTAACACCAATGAGTGATTTTAACTATGAAACAAATATCGCTTGGATAAAAAAAGCTTGACAGGAATATAAAAGTGAATTTTTCAAAAACATTTTAGATATAATGTTCACTAATAAGAGTTTATTAAACATTTATTAACTATTGTATAAAAACTGTTAAAGGTTATAAAAGTCGTTTAGTGATACTTGCATGTTTTTTACAAGTTAAACAGTAAAAATATCACAGTTCTATAGCAAAATACCGACTTGTTCATCTTCAGCAAAATTACAAAACTAGGCAAAGATATGTCCAGCTGTACGGCTGTTGAAGCTCGTGAACTGAGTAAATGGAAGGATTCAATTGGACTTAAATCGATCTAACCCTCCACAGTATTTCTTGGTTGTCCATGGCTCTCAAATATATTGAATAAACGTCAAAATCAAAAGATAAAAACAACATTTGCCACTCGTTTTTGCACGATTAAAGCACATCTTGCGCCCGCAAACTACCATTCACTAGTCAGCGACGTTTTTATGTAGGGCAAATTTCGTGAAGCTGTTGACCCAATTTTTCACCTTTATATGCGTTTTACTCTTTAGTTTTATCGGTAACCTATCTTCAAGTTTTTACCATAAATTTTAATTTTGGTAAATTTTATATATTTCAATTTTAAAAAAAATCGCTGGTGTAGAAATCTTTATATAAAATTTTCGAGTTTACAAAAATTGCACACTAGCGATTTTGATTAAACTTTCATAATAGTTTCAGAACATTATGCTTAAAACTTATATGAAATAAAAAAGATGGGTCACCGACTTTGGTTTTTAGATACGGGCAATTTTATGCGCATAGTAACCACATTTCAGGCTTACGTCTTGTTACCATGGCAACGATGACACTACCTGAACCGGGTTTTAAATATTCCATAGATGATGAATATTACCCTCGAGTATAAAAAACTTCGTCATCTGCGATAATACTCGTTTAAAAACGATTTATTATAAAGCTAAAATAACTGTAGGGAGCCACCTTAAACCTCAAGTTTAAAGATGAACTACAAGATTATGCTATTTTTTACCATATCAGTATAACAAACGGTTTTGAAGAACGATGTAGTTTATTTCAGTTATAAATGACTGATATTTTGAGGAAATAGTTAATGTTTACAGTTGTAAGGTTTCAAGATGGACGGGTATCCCCGCTATACAATCGACGAAAGTATATCGAGTTTGACTAATGATCGAGGGTTAACTGAGGGTCGAGCGTAGAATGTTGATGGTTGATGGTAAAAAATGTGTCGAAGGTGAAGAAAAGATATCTTTTTACTTAGACTTGCTAATTTTGAGTCAAAAACGTTTTCTATATTTCGCCGGAGAGGAGGACATTTGATTTGAGAGCAACAGAATTATAAACTTATTCTTTCATAATTTACGTATCACACTGAAACGAGAGTAAAATCAGCACAACATGGTCAAATTCCTAAGAAATCGTATAATTCCTATAGAACTCGTAAGCGGCGGCGTATTTCTATGGTCTGTCAAGATGAGCATACGCAGAATTGTAGCTTGGATATATATTTAAATTGTCGACCTTGTTTGGTCATCGCGCCGTACGTGGTGAAAAACAGGCTCTTAAGTGTTCTTCCAAGCATACGCACATTTGCATCTGGACGATGTCCGATAGTTGACTTGTGATGCAAACGTCAATTGCTTGAGCAATATCTTAATTGCCTTTCCGGTATTGCGATATGATTTGTCGCGACTCATTTACAGACAACTCACACTAGCTTCGCTATTTTGACCTATTCAAGCAAAAGTACAGACATATCTCTGATCTGCAGTTTAACTGGTAAGCAATTCATTTTTGTTTAATATAGTTTGTCTTAGCGATGCTCTCATATACAGAAATACAGTTGATTATGTCTGTATCAAACCGCCTATATATATATATTCAGTGGTTCCGGCAATTTGAGAGTCACAGAATTGTTGTCCAGCTTGACCGATAATCTCGAGGGATAATTCAGTACGAATCAAAGCTTGATCAGAATTTAATCACTTTACAGGCTACAGTGTAGCTCGACCAGCAGATATAGCCACTTGGACTCGATAATGTTTTAGATTTTGTAAACAAAATGTTTAGTCAAAGAGTTTGTTTATCAAAATTTCTATATCCTATAATCTATATATACGAAGGTAATTTATTACTTTGATCAACCAGCATGCGGCACTTGTCCTCGTTTCAAAGAAGTGATTCTGGCGATATAGCCTACAATGAAAATTTGATGATACAATGAAAATTTGAAACTGTTGTGCAATATCAATAACTTAGTTAATTATAAAAAAATACCAATTAATATAATTATACACATTCTGATCTTTTAATATACAAGTATATCTATATGTCTATAATAACACTTGAATCTATATAATTATTAATATATTAGCTACACTGTAGCCTGTAAAGTGATTAAATTCTGACCAGCTTTGATTCGTACTGAATTATCTCTCGAGATTATCGGTCAAGCTAGACAACAATTCTGTGACTCTCAAAGATAACTCAGAAAATGAACATTTTAATATTTTCTATTTTTCGTCTATGTTTTAGTCATCATCAGGAATGAGACTCGGTTACATTACAGGGATTATAAAATTTTAGCGCGCCTGCGTGAGTTTATCAGTGGCTTAATGATTAAATCTTATAATTCAGTCATAAGCATGTTGGCGAGAGTGGGACCGAGTGGAGAACCCATTAAGACGCCGTCAATTTGTTTGTAAAGTTAGCCATTTAAAAATAAAATGGTTTTAGTATAAGCGTCGATTATTAATTTATTAAATATGCATTTTAAGATGATGTTGACAGTTTTCGTAAGTGGATATTAGTAAAAGAGATGTGACGTCCAAGGAAACAAATCTATGTCCGTCAATTAATACAGCTATAAAATATTAACATAGAGAATATTAATGTTCATTTTCGGAGTTACAGATGTTTTGTATCCTTGACTCTCATTGAAACTCATTTGAACCGAGTTAATGCCAACGACAATGAAATGTCAATTCAATTTAAAAATAAAAATATCATTTTCTGTAAAACAAGACGCCAGCTCAGGTGTTCATCCAGTCGGGAATAAAATTATTATAGTTCGAATATGTCGGGGCTGAATGTCCATGCAGGGTAAAGAAAATATGTCAAGGGTCTGATTTTGGCTACCTCAAAATACGATGTATTTGTGCATGTGAGATGCTTTTGTAGCAAATTAAATCAGATCTACAGGGGCGAATGTGGTTGCATGTGTAGTAAGTAATACGGCAAACAGCAATCTATTTACAAATCGCATTAAAATTACTGCTATGATTGCAATGAATTTCCCTTTGCCATTGTTTGATATGGGTGAGACCCCACTGATTGGTCTTAATGGGCACATTAAAAAACTTAAGCATCCACACCGACGTCATTACTGTGCGTCAGCCTGAGCGAGCCTGCAGCGAGCGACCAAGACAGCAGTTCTAATTGATGTAATGGAGTCTGCAAAGCAAGAGTCACTTCCTTTTTACCACAATGGCTTGCTTGCGACCACAACGCCTTGCTCGCGACCACAATGCCTTGTTGGCTTGAACCTTTGTCCTATAAATACGTGCCTGACCCGTGGCCCTGTCTTATACATTATTCTACTGCGTTACATATTATTTTTGTGCGATATACTAAATATCATAATAAGTAAGCTATTAAGTACTTGCTCGAACAATGCCTTCGTCTGCGTTGTTTATATACATTTCTTATTCGACGTGTTCTCAGTGGCTATTCTATTAATATTATTTTCAACATTAGCGGTTGTATCTTGTACGCCTCGATTTGTTCTCGTTGTCAGTTTGCCTAAACTTTAACCACAGACATGCACGCCGTAAACAAGTTAAGTATATACTGCCTATCGCATTTTAAAACAAGTCGAATTTGATCAGCTTAGTCTTAGCCTGAGAAGTACGTTTCATGTATTATAGTGATATTAATATGCTATCTGTGTGTAATTCAGAATTTGAATAGTAGGCAATTTTAGGTATATTACATTGATATTTTAGAAACGAGAGCATGCTTGTGTCATCATCACGATGGTTATGAACTTCGGAATATACACAATCCCGCACACAACGAACTGTTCATTTTACTCTCACCATTAGTTGGAAAAAAGTTATTTAATCAACAACAACATATCTTAGTATTAGTTGGAAATAAAGTTATGATATATCAATGCCCTTAAATCACAAGATTAATCTGAAAAATGTAAATAAACAAGGTTTTTACTAGCAACGCCAACGCAAGCAGAAGAAAAGACGAAGAGCAAGGCGAAGGTAGCTAAAACAAAGAAATGCAGTAAAGCATGTCGAGGCATATTCTATATTAACAACCTGATAGGTACAATCCTACTAGCCCTTACCCTGCATCTAACCCTAACGTTACACACGGTAAAAAGACTGATAGTTAGGCCTGGTTCAAAAGTGAAACCCTAGCTCTTAAACGCGGATAGACGAGAGATGGTCTAATTCATTTTTCATATGAAAAATAAACAGTAAATATCAATTAAAAGCAATTTATGTTACATTTGAGCTAATTTTCTAGATAAAGCCCTTCCTTCTTTTATAACATTTTCTCCGTTACTTGCGCGCTTCAAGGATTTTGTTACCCACAGCAGTGACAGCGCCACCATGAACTTGGGAATGTGACAAATAACTTCCATATCATGCAGTCTGACATTTCATTTGGGTGTAAAAAATAATTGTATTCGTTTGTAACCTGGCAGGTAGAACTCACCGACACGCTTGAGCTTTGCCTTTGTATTACAAGTTGCAAACTGTTTTCATACTCAAAATGCACACACAAATTTTCCTTCTACTGTTTTTTTGCAGTAGATGTCTCTTAAGCGGACACCTCGGCTAATACCTGACGGTGTTCGCTTAATAAGGGTTCGACTGCATCTATAACAGATTGGAGACAGCAGCGACCTAACATGTTACATGGCGACGTCGATGTTACTTTTCAATAACATTACATAACGTCTCCTGAGCCACGGCCAGGCCGAATTCAATTCGACACATCCAAAATGCGACGTATGAAACCACCTCGTCCTACCTCACATTATGCGATCGAACCGGAAGAATTTGAAGGTACGGTCGACAAATTACGTTTTCGATTAATAATGTCGAATTAAATTTTTTCAGACGTCAAATGTTTCTATGAACATATTTCAAACAATTAAATTCTACACATGCCAAATGCTACGTTTAAAAGGGGCCTTCACTTTAGGTGACCTGGATTCTTAAAAACCTGTCTTCTATCCCATAATGACGTCACAACTATAAGGGTTAGGATAAGGGTTGAGGCTAGGATTATAGGCTTAGGATAAGGGTTCGGATAAAGGTTGATGTTAGGATAAGGGCTAGGATGAGGGTTGATGTTACGATTAGGTTAGGATAAGGGTTAGGATAAGGGTTGAGTTAACGATTAAGTTTAGGGGTTAGGATTAGGGTTGAGGTTAGGGTTAGAATGAAATCATTTTCAAGATATACAAATTACAGTAAACGGCTGAGATACGTACTCAATCATATATATACGCCGCTACTACGCTTGCTCACTCAAACAAACATAATATTGTCTGTCAGTCTATTTACAAATATTTTAATTGACTCTCTACATAACAGGTATATGTCAATATTGTAAGAATTATTTCTTCAAGAGTCAGCTTACATTGCATTGTGAAACAAGCTGCATTACTTTTGCATGTCCGTCTATATCAAAACTTTGCCAAACAGTATTCCATTGACCCAGACAGCATTCCAGAATTTTTTTTACCAAATTTACAGACTAGTTATTGGGAGATTTGCTTTGAGTTTTTGCGTTCAATAAGCGATTTGTGTCGTAAAATTGTGCAATACGTTAGCTACGTTAAAAGACTTGCTTCGTCGAAACACACTATTAAGCCTACCTCCTCCTCAGGCCCTTTTTCCCGCGGGCGGGTGATATTTTGCATCAGGGGAAAGAGTGACGAAGGGCCTGCCATATAATGGTCGAAAATCAGGCATAAATGTCGACAATCGGGAATCGAAAAAAATCTGCCTGAAATATTGCCCATCACAGCGTAAAACGATATATTTTCGTGTTTTCCATCTTAGATGGATATATTTTAAAAGTTATTGCTGAAATATGATCCATATTAATCGAAATATGAAACGTTGAATCAAAGTGTTTTTGTCCTCAGTCTCGATGGGCGACAACACCGAAAAATGCACTCAAAATGCGAAGGGTTCAATTGACTTCAGTGCTAGTGATGTCGACATCATTAATGTGTCATTCAGTATGTAGTATGAGTATGTATTTGACTACGAATATGTATAACTTGAAAGGAAAATTATATGCAAAATAATAACAAATATGTATAACAAATCTAAAAGTATATATGCTCATTTATTTTTGCCATCAGTAGCGTGACAGTTAGGGCAAAGTACTTTCCCACCTTCCTTAACCTTTTGTAAGAGCCTACGTTCATAAGAATCATTAACAAACTCTTTCTCCGGACGATTATAGTCAAATAAATGGTGAATAGCTTCTGCCATCTTGAGAACATTAGTCAGCAGGCGCTTCTCTTCTCCTTACCCGCATTTTTTATGCCGCCCGTGCGTCCCTTCCCTAATTTTCCAAGCCCGCTCCAATTAATAAAGCGCCTGTGGAGGAGGTAGCTATTAAGCTTTATAAACAAATACGACCATTTACTAAATTTTTAGGCTGGTTGCAATATACATGAAATTGTAATGCCAATGACAAAGTTGGAAATTAAACTGCCAAATTATATCGTGTGATATTCTGATTTCTAAATACTAATTTGCCCACGTAAAATTCCGAGTTCGCAAGTCGTACTGTTTTCGTGTTCCACCGTGAGTTACGGTCAAACCTCAATACGCCCACACAACCGCGTGCGACCCGCGTGCAGCCCCCGTGGAAAGCGCGGGCAACCTCCGGGCAGACCGCGGGCGGCTTCCGGGCAGACCGCAGCCGGCCTCTGGGGCGACCGCGGGGAATCTGCTGTCAAACCGCGTGTGACCCGCGGTTAACCGCGTATTTGTGTTAAGTTACTTCTAGGCAGTACTGTATTTAAAAAAATGTTAAACTTCTTGCACGGACAAGACGACCAGGTGGTTTGTGCCTGTATAAAGAAAGGTTTGAGTTTGCATAAATACCAGGAACAAAGTTTGTTATCAAAAATAAGGAAAGCATTTGAAGTGTTTTTGAATATTGAAATTTGATGACGATGTGGAGACAGCAAACATGGGTCTTTTGGTTTTAAATAACTGAACCGGCCAAAGACCAAGTTGCTTGTAAAAACAGATGCGAAAAACAAAAATGCTTTATAATCAAGGCGACAAAACCCAATTCCTAGAACATTTATATATAAGTTTCAAAGAGCAAACAACCATTTCCAGGCTTGGTCCATGCGAAAAACGGCAATCTACAATACGATTCTGCATGCACTAGCCGAAAACTGAGAAAATAAATGTCAAAAAATACCAAATTCATAACACCGAATAAATATTATGACACTCATAGACTATTATCCTACCTGGTAATGTTTGTTGTTTACAACAAGGTTTATATGAAAACTAACCGTTTTAACTTGAAAAACCCGCTCTGAATATTAGACATTTGCCAAAAACGTGAAAGCGTCCATGCTCTGCTCTATTCAAAAATAAATGTATTTATTTGTTTTGTTTTAGTTCAACCCCGCCGGTTTCCAAAATTTCACTCCTAGATACGTCATAAACAGTTTATTTTTTAACCGACTGGATCACTGGAAATGTTTTGAAAATATGACGTATACGATACCCTCTGGCATCACGCTCTCCGCTCTCAGCTCTCAGCTCTCCGGCGACATTAAAACAAAATTGTGTTGTGAGTAGATAGTAAAATTATCAGGGTTTTATATGCTAGCTATAATTTTAATCAGGTTTTGTTTCTTAAAACAATTTTTTTTGCGGTCCGGTATCCAGTTAAATGGTGCGTTTTGATTGGCTAACGAGCGGTCCTGGTATCCTGCTATCCGGACCGTTGCGTGAGCAAAACAAAACAAAACAAGATTTTTAAACTCTCAAACTATTAAATAGTTTTAAATATTTGAACTGTTTTGACCGCAGTTTTGACATTGTGTAACCGTTAATGAATTCCAAATGTTGGTAACGGAAGTGAGGTGACGTACGCGCGTCATTTGTAAATAATAAAATTATTTTGCTGAATTTGTTAAATTTGCAGTTTCATAGTACAAATTTGATTTATTTGACCGCTAAAAATAAAAATGTTATTTAATGGCTTAGCTCGGTCCGGATAGGGGAATACTGTGCCCTCAGTCCTGAAAATGGCCCTATGCCTTCGGGCACAGTATTCCCCTATCCGGACATTAAATAACATATATGTATTTTGCTTTTTGTTTACGTCGCATGTTCGTAAGACACGATATAGTTGCCGACCTTATGTTTTCATTACTATTTAATGCAATGGAAGATGGACGGCGCATGCAGCGCGACAAAGTTAAGTGGAATGGGAGAATTTTGCCACAGATCGACATTTGGAGCATTCTACACAAATGTTTGAGCTGCCTATGACTATATAGTACCTTGCTACCTCCTCCACAGGCGCTTTATTAATTGGAGCGGGCTTAGAAAATTAGGGAAGGGACGCACGGGCGGCATAAAAAATGCGGGTAAGGCGAAGGGAAGCGCCTGCTGACTAATGTTCTCAAGATGGCAGAAGCTATTCACCACTTATTTGACTATAATCGTCCGGAGAAAGAGTGAATTTGTTAATGATTCTTATGGACGTAGGCTCTTACAAAAGGCTAAGGAAGGTGGGAAAGTACTTTGCCCTAACTGTCACGCTTCTGATAGCAAAATAAATGCGCATATATACTTTAGATTTTTTATACATATTTGTTATTATTTTGCATATAATTTTCCTTTCAAGTTATACATATTCATAGTCAAATACATACTCGTACTACATACTGAATGACACATTAATGTTGTCGACATCACTATCATTGAAGTCAATTGAATCCTTCGCATTTTCGGAGTGCATTTTTCGGTGTTGTCGCCCATCGAGACTGAGGACAAAAACACTTTGATTCAATGTTTCATATTTCGATTAATATGGATCATATTACAGCAATAACTTTTAAAATATACCCATCTAAGATGGAAAACACGAAAATATATCGTTTTACGCTGTGATGGGCAATATTTCAGGTAGATTTTTTTGGATTCCCGATTGTCGACATTTATGCCCGATTTTCGACCATTAATCGGCAGGCCCTTCGTCTTTCCCCTGAAGCGAAATATCACGCGGGAAAAAGGGCCTGCGGAGGAGGTAGTATACCTTGTATATCTGTTTCATTCTGGTTTTGTAAATTTTGAACAAATTAAAACAAATGACTGAAACTAAGTTTCTTAATACTATTATATTTGTGATTTGAAACGATTTCAAAACCATCAACAATCTGTATTACGTTTGTCTATACGGTCGTACTTACTTGTTTATGCACCCCCCCCCCCCCCACCCAAATAAGCACCGCATATGAAACCAAAACTACTACAAATCGCAGTCCTCGAAAATGCGCAGCACTTACAATATAGGACATATATTATCCTATGCTGCGGTGTCGTTGAGTTCAAATTGAGTATATAGAGAATATTACATGGTCGCATGGAATTTATTTCGAGTGTTGAAGAGAATATTGCTCATGACTCATGAGTAAGCGTAGCAAACGAGTGAGCAATTATCTCTTCAACACGAGAAATAAATTCCATATTTCCAAGCAAGCATGTTCTATTCTGTTTATTTTATAAATAAATTATAAACAAACGACAATTCATATAGAAACTCAAAACAAATATGTAAATAGTACACAAAAAGGTAATAGGTTTTTGATTGGCTTGCAAAAATGATATTTTCCCACGTAAAAATATCGTATTTTTTACTTATGTTTAAATACGATTTTTCTCAGTGGCATTAAACTCTATAAATTATAACACTTACGTTTATATAAAAAATATCAATGTTCTGTTATTAGACTCTCTTCGTAACTTTGAAAATACGCAATTCCGTGGTGAAGCAGATACAAACAGAGTAATTTTAAAGAGCGCCGCTTAAGCGAGTAAATACGTATGCTAAATAGGAAATGCCACTTTTCAAATAATCTATACGCATAAACTCACCCATCTCATACCTAAAGTATAAAGAGCATACCATGCAGTTCTGACAATTTACCCTTTATTTACAGAGCATTGGCAACCATGATTGCTGAAATCTTTCTTTCCATTGTTCTTGTATACTTGGTGCATTATTTTATCACTACCTATATGATGAGAAGAAACCTGCCACCTGGACCTTTTCCCTATCCCCTCTTTGGCAATATTCCTCATTTGTTCTGTGATCCCGTCAATCCCTATAGCAAACTAGCTGATAAATACGGAGATATATTCTCACTTACGTTTCCTAGTGGGGATAAATCGGTTGTATTGAATTCCGCTTCACTTGTAAGAGAAGCGAGGGTTGGTAAACAAGATCATCTTTCAGGAAAATCACCTGGATCCATATATCCTTGGGCAGAAATATTTGGAAACGATTTAATAACATCAGATTATTCTGCTGAAATGCGATTTCGTAGGCGAGTATTTAAAGCTGCAATGCATGTCTTTGGAGCTGGCATAGGGCAAGCATCACAACTTGCTGGACACGCTGTTGATATTGCCATTAAAAAATCGACAGCAAGGAAGGAGAACCATTCTCGCCCAGAAGAATTTTAGAGTCTTCAATACTTGTACAGCTTTGGGAATGGCTCACATCAAAGAAAGTTCAATTGAATGATCCAACCATTAAAAATCTGTCCGAATTTGACGCAATAGTTGCTAAACAAGCTCTGCTTTCCAATGTGTACCAAGTGATTCCATTTTTGACGTATTTACCAACCCAATTCAACCGTGATGTAGAGCGTGCCCAACAGATTAGGAACACGGTATTCCCGCAAGAATACCAAGCCCACAAGAAAACCTACATCCCAGGAGTTATCCGTGATCTGACCGACAGCTTCATCGATTGCTACGAAAAAGAAATTGCCAAAGAAACAAATAAAGCCATTGGATCAATAGAAGATATCGCGGGATTAATGTCAAATGTAGCATTTGCAGGGTCGGATACCACTTCCTCGTCACTTGCTTGGTTATTTCTTTACATGGTACTACATCCAGAAATACAAGAAAAAGTTCACAAGGAACTTGATGTCGTGGTAGGCAACGACCGCTTACCAAGTTGGAAAGATGCACAGAACATGCCATACCTGCAAGCTACTCTATGTGAAGTCCAAAGAGCATCTGCTATGATGGTAGTCGTTGGGACAAACGCGATTCGTGACATAACAATTGCTGGCTACCAGATTCCCAAAGGAACATTTGTTGCTATCAATCTTGCCAAACTGCATCACGACGAACGAGAATGGCCAGAAGCAAAGAAATTTAAACCTGAAAGATTTCTTGATGCTGGTGGCGAATTTGTTGGCTGGAGCAAACTTAATGGTTTTCTTCCGTTTTCCGTTGGCCGAAGAGAATGTCCTGGTCAGCCATTGGCCAAGATCATGCTGTTTACCTTTGCTTCGATATTGTTGCATCGTTACAAGATTGAATTGCCGGAAGGAGACGAAATTCCGACCACAGAAGTATCTGAAGCTGCATTAATTCAGCGTCCAAAAGATTTCAAAATTATCGCCAAGAAACGAGATGCTTTCACAAATTGAATTCCTTATTGTTTTTTCTTCTATTTTCTATAATCTATGATAATATAATCTGAGGGCTAGAACTGAATCATCGTCATAGGCACAATTATGCTAAAGATTTATTTGACGTTGTTACAAAAGCGATATTATTTTTCTCTCAATCTTTCCAATTAACGCCATCTCGATGAACGAAAATGACCTGAAATAGGAAATATATACTTAGACGGCCAGCCAGCCTGGAAGAAAGGTACTGACGATGGCATTTTTTGTTACAAGCATTAACGACACAAAATGTCATCGGACTGTGTTCACTTTGAAAGTGAGAATGGTTGCGTTCCGTAATTTTTCATATTAATGTACCAAAATTGGAAGGTTTTTATAATGACATTTCGATGGATATGATTCCATTTAAATGCAATATTCGATATTATGATTCTATTTTAATTGGTTCACTATCTAATTAACACGTGAAAATTTCTCCTTTCTTGATTCCCATAACTCAAAGTGACATGCTAATGAGAGGCATGGTATTATTATTACATTTGTTAAAAACCTCTATGGAGGCTAGTTTCAAGATAAAGATGGATTTTTTATGACGAGTGATTAAACAAAGGCTTAAGTTCGTAAATTCTTGCGTTTTGTTTCGAATATTTACCGATTTCGAAGGTCTACGTGTTGTAGTAAAACTACGTAGTTGCGCCAACATGCGGTGTTTCAACCATTTACAGGCCAAAACTCGACTGACTCAACAGCAATATATTGTGTTACACGGGTGGCAACCGGGCGTGTAGTACTGATTCGTATGTAATCTAAACATACGATGTTGTTGCCTGCCTGTAACACAATAAACACAGATTGTTTTGGTTTCCTTTTTAAAGTATTTGAGCCATGTTTCTTATTAGCATGTCATTTTGAATTATGCGAACGAAGATTACCAGAACTTTACAAATGTTAATTAGATAGTCAGCCAATTAGAATAAAACACTGATATAGAATATATCATTTGACAAAAATCCCATCCTTCGAAATGATTTAGAAAAAACCTTTAAGAAAAAACTACTCTCACCCTCAAAGTAAACGCTATCTTAAGACATTATGCGTAGTTTCATACTTGTAACGAAAAATGCCATCGACGCTGTTTTCTAGACAATTTTTTCAAGCTTGGCAGGCCATCTAACTATGATAACTAAGGTAATTGGTTCCTGGTGTAAATAGAGTCCGAAATTTTACCACTGGAAATTTCATGATTAACTCAATGAATTATAATATTCCTCGTTCTCCTACTTCTCCCTTTTCTACTCGTTTTTCTTTTTTGCCTTCATATTTTTTCACCTTATTTTGTCCCGTTCACTTTTTATTTTTATTCAAACTTGCATTATTCTTCTGCGTTGTTACGTTAATCTGCGTGTCCAATTTAAATATTTCTCTCAAGTACCGTCACTTTGCACACAAGCAGTGAAAGTTTCAACAGAACTAGAATGGAAGTAGAAAAATAAAAAAGGAGGCAATAAACGAGATAGAGGACGAAAGCGAGAAGAAAAAATTGAAAAAAAAAGGAAGGTAAAGAATCGACTCGTCGAGAAACTAACAGATCAGTTAGGTCATTCTTATACTCTTAGATGCCTCACTATATTTAATTGTAATAGCTGGTATCAGAATTCGGAAAATTTAGTCAGATTTCAGTTTGTTTCATTGTATTTTCCATGTATATCCTCCAAAATAGATAGAATAATTGGTAATAAAATATTTTAGCTGTTGTAATAAATCAACTTCAGCAAATTAATTGGAAATGGCAGTTTTGAACGTTGCACACAAAATGCAGAACATAAATACAAAGTGGAATCGGTTAATTACAGCACATAAAAATCCCTAAACAGCATCGATAGCATATTAGGGATATTATGAAAATACAGCATTTTAATAGAATACTAAAATTACAGAAAAGCGTTGAAAGTTACATTATTAACGTACTTTAGGAACACATGCGTTGCTATAGAGCTGGGTAGTGGCGCTCAGAGAGAGAGAGATAGAGAGAGTGAGGGGCTGGTGGGGGGGGTATGCAGTTTCCTTTGGGCCACAACTTGTCAACAAACGAGAAACAAGCAATGGGAACACAAATTTTTGAAACAGCATTGTTGAAACAGCATCTGCAGGTTTGTTACAACTTGTGTGTATTTACAATTATACGGAAAAAAGTAAGAATTACTCTAAATTATCCTATACTCTCCGACATTTTGTTTTTTATTGTTAAATTTTCTATCCTCTCTATCTTCGAAAAATATCCCCCCAAGAGATAATTATGACGTTTACTAAGGTGAATGCAGCAGATTGTGGCCAAATGCCGTTGACCGGCCATAAAACGCCAGGGGCCGGTTGTTCAAAAGCCGGTTAACGCTAACCCCGGGTTAAATTTGCCTAACCTAGGGTTAAATTTTAACCTTAGGTTTGTTTGCGTTGTTCAAAGCTAGATTAACCGTAACCCAGGGTTAAACAGTGGGTTAAATTTAACCCACCTCGCTAGGTGGGTTAACTTGCTAATCGGCCGATTAGCTCGTAAAAATGCACGTCGAAAGGAGTGGAAAACACGTAAACACACAAAAATCTCGGTGAAACAAATTAAGAGTGTACAAAGATTTTATGGATGAAAACCAACCTCAAACAGTATAAATACTAAGTCTTCGAATATTCTTAAGATTCGTAAGATTCTTATTCGTCCTGTATGAGCCCATTGAGTTGCTTCACCTATACATGCTTGGCGCGAACATTAAAGATACAACAATTTGGATTGTCATGGTCTAAGCATGGACATCATAGTTAATAATACTGTAAACTACGTCGGTCTTCGGCCAATTTTACAATAGAAGTACTACGCCTATAGCTATTAAAATGGTTTTCAAGATATAGTTTGGCATAAAGCCGTAAACATGATATTGTACAATGAAGTAAAACGAATTACCTCACGAGAGCTTTGAAATGCCTTCTTTCAATATTGCCAGCGGCAAAAATATAACTTGCTGTTTCTACGCCTTCGGGTTTGTTCGAAAAATATATTTACTCAGAAGCATATTTGCTTTGCCAAACAATTCGGTTGCCAGCAGTTTTAATTTACAAGTTCCTATTTGCTTTTCTTGAACATCACAAGTTCCTGCACATTAATGCCTGACGACTCAGTGTATTACTGACAAACTTTGCTTTTTGAAAGCTGTAAAACAACTTTGCTTTGGCTTCTTTTTTCTATTTTCATGTTTTGTTAGGATCTTCTGCAACACGCATGCGTTGACAATTGTTTTTCAACTTAAAAAAAAGAATTTCATTTGATTGGCTGCCATATATAATTCTAATTTTGTTCTCAAATGTAATAATTCAAGCACCGCATAAAATTCCAAAATTTATGGCTTATAATGAGCAAATTTAATTTTATATGTTATATTTTTCATTTATTTAGTCTGCTTAAATTCATGTCTGGATAGTTTAATTTCAGTTGCTTCATTTTCGTCAAACAATTTTATCCCGTCCATCACGACTACCAGTGTCTAACCGCACCACTAATCCACGTTTAAGCAACGCCAAATTAACCCAGGATTAGTTAACCCAGGGTTAAGGATTTTTAACCCAGGGTTACCGCTAATCCTGGGTAAAGTTAACGGGCTTTTGAACAAACGGCCCCAGGGCAATACTTAGCCTCTGACGGGGTGTGGCGTGGCGGGGAGGGGGTGCTGAGATAAATTTTGATTGGTGGTAAATTTTCGATTGAAAAACTAAATTTCCGAATGCTTTTCCGTACTCGTACACAAGTAAAGCAAGTTTTTTCATATGTATCTTATCACACTTCAGTATTAGTTATAAAACCACATGGACACTGCTTACTTATTACATTACGAATAATTACCTCTACTGAGTACTATAAATAAAATTATTATTGTCCCGAATACAATGTCAATCGTTGATAAAATGTCATAAAGTTATACGTCGGGAATGTTGTTTAGCCCACTTCTCTACAACATTATCTATAAAGTCGATTTCATCCGGGAGATCTTTTTCGCAATTCAATAGAATAAAGTTAAATAACCTATAACATCACTTGTTGAATTTCACTAAGTGTGGTTTCTTCACTTATCAATGCAAAAAGTGGAGATTAGAAATTTTGGACACATGGCTTGGTAGAATAATAGTAATAACAGAAATACATGCATGCAGAGCCACCTCGCCAATTAGAACCAAGCAATTATACTCCCCAAAAGTTATTGTAACATGAAGTACTGAGCTTATGACTGTAACCACGGTAACACGCACCGGCCGTATATTCAGGCGACTCCCATTAAAGGAAATTTCCTTAAAATAAGAAAAAGTTGGCCTTTTTTGACCTTTTGTGGGATCTTTACGGATTTGGAAAGAGCATAAAAAGTTAGTTAATAAGTTCTTCACCCTTTTTTTATTTAGTTCAATAGTTTCTGAGATATAGACCTCCAAACATGGCAATTTTGGCTCTTTCGGAAAAATTGTCGTGTTGCTTGTGAGACTGGGACTCAGGAACGCGACTGTAAACAAACACTATAAATTATATTACATTTTTCTTCTATTACTTAAGCCCTGGGCAAGCTAGGAAACATTGTTGCGGAAACATTGTTTCCAGCGAATGTTTCGCCATGTTTCCCTGAGTGGGCAAATTAAGAATCATTGAGTGAGAAACATTTGCGCGCGGATAATAATAGTCCTGGGTCAAGGTCAAACAAAAGTCAAACACTCAGTCAAAACAGAAAAATATGGCGTCTGCCATATCAACAAAAAGAAAGTTAACAGCATGAAAGTTAACAACTTTGTTCAGCACCATCATTTTCTTTTCTTCTATATTTCCTTTTAGCGTTTGTTTTTGTTTCTTTGCCAACGGTTTTGAGCTGTCTTCTCCCTCCATGGTGTCAAAACCTTTTGTCGGACTAACATTTTCTTTGACCGACTCCAAAAACTTTAGTGATTGAAACAATCTCCATTTTGAAACATAAACATCATCAACTCCCTACCCAGATTTCCTTTTCCTTTCGCTTTTTTTTCTCTCATAAACTGGCCCCTCAATATTTTCCATTTACATTCTTTTCTGCCAATAGAAATATCTTTGAATTCCAGGTCTATAGCAGCATAGGCCCTTTCTTTTTCATCTCTATGTAGACATTTAACATTGCAAACGTCCCACAGACTGTTCCTCGCTTCATAAAGACTGGTGAGCTTCTCTGTCTCGTCGTCAGCCCACACTCGCTCAGTTTTTGCCTTCTTTTTTGACTGTATCTGTGAAGGACTTTCGACAACAACAGCTGTTATTTCAGCCATTACTGTCGCATAATTTATTTATTTGTTTTTGCGCATGCCCAGTGAAGAAAAAAATGTTTATCTTTGCTGAAAAACATGGGCAAACGGGGAAACAATGTTTCCGCAACATGAATCACACTAGGGAAACAAAAAATGTTTATGAATTTTTGCTTCCCGGGAAGGAAATTTTGTTTCCGCAACAATGTTTCCAATGGTGGGCAAACGGGAAATATTCGAGGAAACATTCGCTGGAAACAATGTTTCCGCAACAATGTTTCCTAGCTTGCCCAGGGCTTTGCTAAAATGCGAATATTTGAAGGAGAAGTCTGTTTGTCTAGCTCAAAATCGATCTCCACTGCCGAAAAATGTTCCTACAATTGCGCAGAATACAAAATCGAGCGTGAAACATACAAAACGACCTCAAAATTGAATTTGAAAGTGAGCCTTGGTATGTCGTTGAGCAAGAGAAAGTCTGCATTTTATAGCACACACTGACGAAATATGGATTAAAGAATACGTTTAAATGCAAGAAAAATGTATTTAACGGCCAAAACATCATTCTTGGTGAGTGAATATAGGATTTTTCTATCTGTAAATGTCGTGCGAGGCCATATTTGGCAATTTAATATCATGTTCTGCGAGTAAACAAACGAAATTTGACTTAGTTGAGTGTGTGTTTGAAATTCAATAGCTTAAACTAGATTAAATTGTTGTGAGATAGGAAGGCAAAGGACTTATGCATGCTGTTTCTCTGAAGTGGCTGCCAATTGACAAAGTTATCTTGCATTTGGCCTTTCACAAATCATCCTGGACTTCCTGTTGTTTGCGTCACTAGATGGTCTTTAAAAATTGCTTTTGATCTATTGTTCAGTTGATTTAAGGTCTAAACTCTAAAGAGTCAGTTTCCATGTCTTAGCTTAATATTATCATAACATTTGGTCCCTTAAAATTTATCATTATATTCTAGACATGCACATTAGTTCACCATGTGGACAAGTCAACAGGCTAGATAGTGATATCCTTGCTATTTTAGGAATATATAATAGAATATATAATATCCTTACATGAGGGTTGTAAAGTGGGTGGGGTGGGGTGTTATGTTCCTTATTGCATTCTAAAATATTTGCACTAATGGCTATGAAGGCAAACAACAAGAATACTTTTTCTCTGTGTACAGGTAGGCTTCTCAGACAACCCAGCCCCGCATTATGAAAGATGTTTAAGCCCCTCCTCTATCCCCCTCCCTCCCTCTCTCTCTCTCTAACAAAGAGACATATGTGTACTGCTTACATTTATCGATTGGGCTGGAATTTTATATAAGTTTACTTCATTGCTTACTTGACAAGTTAATTTATTCAACTTATTCATATACGGTACATTGCAATAGAGTACTAATGTCTAATAATACAATAATCCCCCTCAAAGGTGCTTGGAATGGTCGCTCCCTGTCCCTGCGTAGTCTAATAGAAGAGCTTAATCAACCTAAATACCTGATAGTGTATATTTCAAAAGTTAAACCATTAGCACCTAACACTATCGCTTAACTAGCCAACCAGTAAAAACCATATATGTATATAAAACCAAAATGACTTAATGGTCATTGCGTGGTGGTGAAACGAAGCTATTTAAAAACACTGAGATTATTCTTAAATGGACTGGTCAAACACGAAAGAAGCTTGTAATTGAAAAAGACAACGAAGCGAATCTCGTGCCGAATACTCTAAATAGTGTATACAAAATTACTGATGTTACCCTAAATACTGCAATGGCGTGCAATGGGTCGATTGATAACAAAGCTGAGCAATCGGTGGCGGCTGACCGTCTGAACTTTCAACAATATGGGCTGCAATAAATTGGAGTCAAGACACGGTGATGGCCAAACTGAGTGAGGTAACATTAGCTGATAATAAACCTATAACAATGGAAGCTGAGGTAAATAAAGTACGATCTGAATACGAAAGTAAAATTAAAATCCTGAATACTAAATATATCATGATTTATCACTTGAACTTGAATTCAAAAAAGCGCTTGAAGCTAAAGTAAATAAACTCGAAGTATTGGTTGGCAATCTTAAAGCTGACATACAGGAACTGCGATATGAGAATGGTTTGTTGAAATCAAAGCCGCTGTTGTTTAAAAACTCCACGCCTAAAGATTCCGAGAAAAATGACATAGTCCCCGTTGGTACAATTGAGGGTCCTGAAAACCCCGTTTTTTTCACATTATTTTATGTATTTTACATGTAAAATGTTTCTACCGGCATAATTTATTTGTGAAACATTCTATATAATTACGTTTCGACTGCAGATTTTTAACTTTAGCTGTCGAATTGTTTCATTTCACTTTATTGAAAGCGCACGCAAGCTTGTTGTTTCGAGCAAAGCCTTAAGGCTGATTTCCATTCAGTGCAAAATGACGCGCGATCGACCTTTTGCCACCTTTTCTTTTGAATTATGAGCCCTCGACTGGAACGGATCCGGTCGAGGGCTCATAATTCAAAAGAAAACGATCGCAAAAGGTCGATCGCGCGACATTTTGCACTGAATGGAAATCAGCCTTTATACTGTCCCGAAAACTACCACATATTTGGAGCCAATCACCCCAGCATCCAAGTACTCAATATTTATGATATCGCATCTTGGGCTTAGCAACAGCATGCAATCGCGCTTCAAACAATTTCTAAATTTTTATATATATTATATATTGACTGAATCAGTATTATTACCCTATCAGCCGTCCTTCAAATTTGCCTTTTGGTTACAGCAGCATGTCCTGAATTATATATCTCCTATTGAATATCTCGTCCCCCGCGCTAAGGGCGCGATGCGAGGGTACTAATTTCGCTGCGATATTTACTCCCGGGTATGCGACAACAAAGCGGATTGCAAAGTCGTCTACAATTATATCATGGACGTTGGACTGTTTTCTACGTTATGCGCATGCGCCAGTTGAGGCCGAGAGAGTATACGGTTATGTCATGATAGGCTAAGACAAAGAATATGTTTTTCAATATATACGTAAAAAATACGAGTAAATATCAGTAGTCAGTTAACCCCCAATCAACAATGTTTCAATTTAATAAAGCATCAAGTGAAGCATAACCCGACGGAAATTACTTCGTCCATGCTGATATATTCCTGGCCGTCCGTGCAAACGTCATGGTAACGGCCGACAGTTGTTTTCGAGATCGTATAAGTAAGAACGTGATCAGAACCTTTCCAAATGCTATAAAGCACGCATATGATTTCCGTTAATAGGGAGTTTACGATCTAAGACGTGGTCAGCTCGATGACCCCACGTCAATTTATGCTTGAAATAAGCCACAAGAATTCAACTTTACTGCCTTAATTGTCTAAATCATATTTGAACAACTTTACAAACGTTAACGTTTAAAGTAAGCTAAAACGTTCCTATGTTTAGCTGATGTTTGCCGTTCTGCTAACGTTATAAAACAGTTCTCATGTCGCAACCAGCTTTCATATCACTCAAAGCCGTGAAAATTCCTCATTTGACGATGTCATAAGAATGGCAACGCTGTTGAGGAAACCCCTGGGACCACAAATTATTCATCTTTTTTGTCTTGGATGACGTATATCTTTGTTTGGGAGGCGCGTCGTCGAGCTGGCCGCGTCGTAAATCGTAAATTCCCCAATAAGAACTGAAGCAGCGGTAGACCATTTTTCGACAAAAAGTGAATGCAAACCCCTTTAATTACTGCCCCACCCGCCGCCATTAATAATGCGTGCTCTTAGATCTGCATTTTTCGGCAATTACTGCTTGTTGAGAAGCAAAGATTATCTTATTTTCAAAGAGTTGCCGTTTTTATGGCAACAATGACTCTTAAATATGGCGGATATTTTGACTTTAAAGCAATTAAAAAAGAACCCCATTTTTTGTTTCATAAAATACTTACTCTGTATTGTATATCTATAGAATACTGAGTTATTTAAATGACTTAAAAAAAATTGTGTTGACCACAAAATTTCCAAATGCGGTATATGTGATTCATAAACTTTCTTTTTATCTACAGATATTTTTTGGAAATTGTCAAAATAATTAAAAAGACTTTCAATGTAAAAGAAAATGGTCGTCGCCGAAGTATTTTTCCAGTTAAATTGCTTTAAGGCCAAAATCTGCGCCCTAATGAAACGTTATTGTCGCCATAGCAACGGCATTTTCCATTTTTAAAAACTGTATAAAACCACCTTAAGGGGGTCCAATATCAAAAATATTTTTTTATACCGCTTCCATAGCATTGAAACTTATCTATTAGTATGTTAGGCTCGATTCTCTGACAAAAATAATGTTGTTGGAAAATACAGTTGCCATGGTTACCATGATAAAGCACCTCAAACGATGAAATTCATGCAATTTTATAAACATGATTATTAGATCATTCCTAACGATAAAATTCTGGAATAACGTTTATTTTCTAACAAACAACAATATCTAAAAGTTGAACTAAAACTATCTCCATTGAGGCTTTTTTCGGTAAGCTCAGAAAAACAACTTTAAAGTTTTTGCATATATTAATAACTTATACAAAACAATATAATGGAGCAATGAAACAGTAGAGCAAACCAATAAAACCCTGTTATGTGCTCAGGGTAAAACCATAATAAATATAAGAATTTCCTAAATCCACGCGTTCTT